>CM038365.1:11741001-13012073 GCA_021464625.1 Proterorhinus semilunaris
TGAATTAGTTGTTCAGCCGATTTTCTATCGAACAAAGTGTAATACAGTAACCAAGATATTTGTACATTATATCCCATAAGGACTCACATAAACACGGCTCAAGGAATTCAATAGCTTTTCATTTGAACTAAACACTTAGATCAACATTTGTTTTTCAGTTCCATTCACACACCCTCAGCCACATTCGACTTATGGAACTTAAGGATGTTGATTTAGTAGCATCTCGAGTGGTGGAATATTACTGACAGTTTTACACCAATGTAACGTTTTCATTTTATTTGGGAAAATGCTTTAACTCTACATATTAAACTACCAAGCAGTTTAGCTCACATGATAAACCTCTGTCTCTCTGTCCGCCTCTTATTACTGCATTATGAAAATGAAACGGCCTCCCATTTACGGAGCCCAGAGCTATAAAAATATGAAATAATAAGCTCATAAAAGTGCAGGCGAGTTAGCAATCTGTCACGGCGCCAAGCCTTGTTCCCGAATGACGGAAAAGCGTATCCAAACAGCCAGTGCAATTATGAAAGGGTTTTACAAGAAGAGAGAGTCGAGGTCCAGGGCAACGGGAAGACACGGCCTCTATTTTGACAAGGTCCAACAAGCTGACTTTCAAAAATAGTTTTCGACCCATAGACCCATTTGGACTTGAAGTAACGTCTATATTTGGGAACTGTATTTATAGAGAAGGCAAGTTAATGCCCAATTACTATATTTTAATGAGAAAAATGCAAAAGGCTAAAAAGATGTGAATGGCCTTTGGATCCAATTCTTCCTAGCTGTCGATTGACATTTGTTTTGTCCTCCTTTGCTACAACATTTGTGAACAAATACCGCTGTGCATCTAATTCCTCACTTCTGAAATACGTGCTATAGGGCAATGCTGAGCCGAGCTGTGCACGCACAAACATGGAAGAGGGTCTGGAAGTTGAGACATAAATGTGCCAGAACTGTAGAAATATAAGGACAGGAGAAGCAGAGTCGATAAGTATCGTAAAGTAGAACTGAAAAACTTAGTGGAAGCAGCAGAAAAAAGAAATATTGAGCTCGAGCCTGACTGAGGAACACTCTCACAAAGCAGCGCAGAAAAAGCTAATGGCCTGGTTGTTGGTTAGCAGGTAAGTCAATGTCATTTATCTCTGCAGTAAAGTCATAACCTTGGCACCATAATATATAAATAGGCTAATCACAATGCACTTGCTAATGCTAACGCGGTTAAAAACATAATTCTTGTAAGGAAAGAAAGCCTTCATGATGCCTTTAGATGGTGAGTCAGAACTCGCTGTGATTGGGAGCTAAAGTGTCCTTGTTTACGCACATTAAGTAGCCATGTGCTCTTCAAAGTAACACAATAGGCCTTCACAATATAATTGGGAAGGCCTGTAGCCACCAATAGGACTAAAATAGCATGTGTCTGTCACAGTGAGGGTTTGAATAGGCCTACTGCATGTGCTGACGCTGCTGTGGCATTTAAAGGGGCTTGAAATGCTGGGAAATACTTCAAGTTTTGGTCCCACCTTCCGGGTTCTCTCCCGTGTTTGTGCATTCCTGTGTAGAATTGGAATATTAGAAATGTGTTCAGAAAGTTAGAAATGAGTTAGGACCGCAACTAACAGTTTAGACTTCGCTCTCACCCTGTTTCATTGTTTAACATGATTGTATAACCGCTGAAAATGTATATAATTTTTTTTTTCACTTGCAAAAATCCAACCTTGTAAACTGACAGCAGCATGTGTCCATTCTCGCAACATTTAACAGAGTGTGAAGCATTGCAGGAGGTCCCAATCAACACCAGGGCATACTGCGGAAAAGCCCTGCCCTGGCCGCCCTGGTGTGTGCATAAATCTGTCCATACGCACGGTGCATGATGAAAAACATTAGGGGGAAAATCTGGCAGGAGTTCAGTGGGCTGCTGCGCTAAAATATTTGAGTGAAATTGAATGGGCATGGGTCCAAAGCTGGTGGGCCTGGCCCATATCTTCACCTCACATGGAGATGGAGAGGTTCCCAGGAAATTACTTTGATTTATTTATTTATATACTCTCATTTTAGGGGATCCTCTTCACCATTCATGTACAAGTTTTCTGAGTTAACAACTCTTTGTGAGACATTTTTAATACATAAGAGAAAGAGTTGCCAGTTTCCGCGAAAATATCAGCTGCATGTAAGCCGCCATCTTATTATTCATTTTACTCATGGTCATGTCCACGGCCATTAATAACCAGGAAACTCTAGTCAGCAGTTTGAATTGAACTGGAGCGCCCTCTGCAGGCAGTAATGAGAATGACGCAGTAAATACAAGCTCTCACCTCAACTAATGGCATGCCTACGATGCACACCCTTAGCACGCAGAACTACTTTATTTTTGATCTACTTTATGTATGCCCTTCTTTAAAGTTTTTATAGCTTATTATTTACGTTTTATGTTTTATGTTGCATGATTCCTCTGAAGAAACTTCCTACTGTTCAATGTCAGTTTCTATACATTTTGATGCTGAGGAAAATGTTTTACTTCAGTGCCAAGTACAGTTTCTTTAAGGCCGAGTGTGTTATCAGAAAAGATCCAACAAATTACATAAAAAGCATGTGATCATTGAACAGGACGCATATAAGGTGCTATTGCACATGTTTTACAGGGTATGTTATTGTTTTCTTTGCTGCATGACTTTATTCAACTTCTAGGCATATGCCATTTAGCCTTTCCTTCATACACAATCTTCGTAATCCCTCCTCCCCCATACAATGCTGAGAGAACGCATGTTCATGTAGGCCAAATAATTGTGTAGTATAAAAGTAAAGGTGACTTACTTTCTGCTTTTCTATTGTAAAATGTATATATAATGTGTAATTTTCAGGAAAAATTATCCCCCCCACCCGAAAAGTTGACATTTCATTTAGCCCATGCTGCCTGCAATTGGAAATTAAAACAAATATATTTGACCAAAATGTTCGTGGAAGCACAGATACTCACCCTCGATATATTTTTGATGATCTGTTAATGTACCACAGTTTTTATGCCTGTAAAACGATCTTTATTCATCCATATTTTACATTGGGTTTACTGGGAGACAGCGCTTTTATCCCGATTGACCTTTCACCGGAAGCGCTGCACATGCGCACTACGAGATTACGACTTCACTTATAGCGATACATTTTATTCTGATATCAATCTTTTTTGATGGCGTCATACATACTAATGAATGACATAAGCTATAGGGAGCATGTACTGTAGTTGAAAAAACTGCTCATGTTTCTTTAAAAAATAGTGATATTGTAGGCCATTATGTGCCATATATTGATTATCGCAGTGATGGCATATCGTGAGACTATTGTTATCGAGAACCATGTATCGCGTATCGTATTGACCTGTGTGCTCCAACTCTAGAAATAATGTTACAACATGTCTAAGCTTGATATGTCTCCTTTAAGGGACAGAGGGAGGAGTGTCTTTTGCAAATTGCCAAGCTAAGAGCAAGTGAGCTTTCCATCAAGCCGTTTTTAATCAACATAGCATTTTCTAGCCAACAAAATGTGTGAAAATGATCTTGAATGTAATTTCAATATCAGCAAATACGACGGAAAAGCATTACACTTGACTACACAGTGTATTGGAGAAAGAGCATACTTTGACTCTTGTACACAATGACTGACTTGCCTGTATCCAGCCCCATTTCAGCCTGTTCTTTCTCAGCGTGGCGTTTCAAACATGCTCGCACTCTCTCCCTGACCCATATCTGCTCATGCTGTGTGTCAGGAGCCTGCGCTTCATGGGAACCGAGGCTTTCTGCGCACGGGTCAATCGCATTTCTATCTCAGAGACGGCCATTATCGGGCGGCGAAAAGAAAGTCTTGGGCCACTTCCAAATTCTTTTTTTTTTCTTTTTTTTTTGGTTGAGTTTCTACAATGTGTGTGTTCTCGTCCGAGGGCCCCATGCCAGCTCTTGTAATTGGGATTTTCTTGTCCCTTCTTTGTATAATGAAAAGATCCCATTGTGGAGCAATTATGAGCTGTCTCCATCAAAGAAACTACACTGTTATAGCAATTAGTTGATTGTACTCAGGAAAGTAAGTTGTAAGTACCTTCTTAAATGGCTTTGAAGTGCAATTGTTTAAAGTTAACTCAAAACAAAGCAGTGACTTGTTTTAAATACACACAACTTTTATCAATTTAGTTGCTGCCACTGTTGCCAAGCAACGGTTTCGGGGAGTAAAACCCCATACTTAAAATCTGTTAAAAGTTATAAGTTATAAAAAGCATTTCATCGTGAGTCTTTTCTATCTTGTAAAAAATCTGTGCTATGGTCTGCAGTTCGCACATAGCTGATTAGCCTCTGTCATGCTTTTAAACTCTTAACATTAGACTTTTTTGAAATGTCTATGCTAATTTTGAATGGGGTTTTACTTCCTGAACCAGCACAGAAATGGAGGTTGCCGTGACTGTTGAGTTCTATAAGACAATTTGCGTAATTATGCCTCTAGTTTGTCTGGTTTGTGTGATACCGTACAATATATTTGCTTTCCACATTGCATGAAATTAAATCATGAAAAGAACAAATCCAGTTTATTTGAGTGAACTTGTTGTTTTTACAGTATAAGAATGCCCTCACATGCTCAAACATTAACTCTTTACACCATTCTGTTTTCCCTGTGGCATTGCAAACAAAGTGGCCATTCAAATCGCACAAGACCCTTCTGTGTTCTCCAAATCTTCTCAAAACATCTCTACCTCCAAGCTGTCAGTGTCCTCATGTTAACCACAGCTAAACCAGCAGACCAAAAGAAACCGTCTTAAATTTATTTCGACACCAAATAACTGACACATATTGACACTTTCGCATGGTAACTTAAAATGTGTAATTTCAGTTTTTGTCAGTATTTTCCTTATTTAGTTTGGTTTGAGTTTTTTGTGTGTGAAAGTAAGTAAGCAAATTTACTTTCAAAAAGCTGCTTTCTTCAGGAACATTATGGACTCTCTGCAGTAACAGCAAAGACGTACTAAAGTATCCAGTAAAACAATGTGGAACACAGAAACCACAAATGCAGTTCGCAGAAAAGGCAAAACATGCAGCTGAACCAAGAGAGAGGGAGGTTGCCTCCAGTTTTCACGTTTTCACTCCTGATTTAATTAGTATCAAGACAAAAATTGATGGAAGAAAAAAAAAATATATATATTACAATTTGTTTTTAAATTGAATGGAATGCACTGCACAATGTAATTGCAATATTCATTACAGTTATTTAATATTTTTTTGCTAACTTCCTGTTTGCCAGTATAGGGCGAAGACCACTTCCTGTCCAAATTTGAACATAAATTATACATAAGATAAAAAAAAGAAGAAAAAATTGTATCAAAGATTGGTTCTTTTTTAACATTTGTTAGCGTCAAATGTATGTGTTGTTAGCGTTTGGCTTTAATGTTTAATGGATATTGTACATGTTTTAGGTTGGTGTCGACTTGCAAATGTTTTTGTTGTTGTTGAATGTGGTTGAATCCATGAGCACACGTTTGTTTCCCCTTTCCCAGAATACAGACGGCAATGTACAAAATAGCTAATTTTTTTATTTTGCTCTAACCCTAAACTAAACACACCCCTTTTCCAATTCCTAATCCCTGTCTCTAACTCCATACTTTAAACAAATTCCTTACTAAATACTATAGACTTTATTGTAAAATCCCTGCTAGGAGAGTTGCCCAATAAGACCTCGCAAAGCTGACTCATGGTAGATCTGCGTTGGAGGAAATAAGAAAAGAATGAGGCGATGTTGGAGCCGAAACATTCCAGAAAGCATTCAAACTTAACTGGGAAAGTGGTGAACGTACTATGTTGTTTGCACATAGCATGAAACGTGTGAATTTTATGGCTGCCAAAAAGAAAACATTAAGATCATTTAATTGTTTACATTTGTGAGTGGGGACATTTCAGTATCAAAGCATTTCTGTAAGCAAGACAGAAATATGCACAGAAATAGACAACTTTGGAATGACAATGACCCAATTCTCAATAGAACAGAAAAACACAACTTGCCAATGTTCAAAGCTGTCATAACGCAGTCCACCCTCACCTAAAACACTTTTAAGAGACTTTCTTTTTATATAAAAAAAAAACACTTTAAATTTTACCATGACTATAAACATTTTCAAGACAGAACTTCAAAGTATAATGTAGGGAACAGACACGAATAAAACTATATTATATCCAAATGAACAACTATGTCTTAGCCGCACAATGACGCTACAGCGCATACTGGAAATGTTTTCGTATCTTCTGTGGCGATTGGTCAGTTTTGCGCTCGTAAGCCGATCTGAAATTCCATACGTCGGTGTCTGGTCATCTCGCTCGAGCCGGCGTCATCGGGGCATCAGCACAGCGCGTGACTTTGGAGATTTGAGCTGTTCAAGGCACCGTGAAAGTGGGCATGAAGACTAGCAACATGGACAATCTGGTGGAAATATATGTCGGAACAGGGTTATCGATAGGTTATCAATCATGTCCAATCGATTAACACAGAAAATATGCACTGACCAGACCATTTGTACTGAAGTATGAATACAAAAGTCCAAAAATGTAACTTGAGCCACATTTGATGAGAAATCACGCTAAATAAAATGGTCTCTTGGTGTCTGGATTTCCCCATTAAACCCGAAACATGTACAATAGGCCGGCCTTCTTAGTTTTAATTTTTAGTTTTAGTCACATTTTAGTCATTTCTTTTAGTTTCTTTATAGTTTTAGTCCAGTGTTAGTCGACAAAAGCGTTAAGTCAGTTTCAGTAAAATTAAGTTTTAGTATTCATCCATCCATCCAACCATCCATTTTCTTCCACTTGTCCGTTACCGGGTCGTGGTGGCCGCCGTTGGAGCTGCCCAAGTCACATTGCACCAGCCCCTATGGCTCCTCCTGCAGGTGGTGGGTCCACAGAAGGACGGCCTCATGGTTCTAACCGGGCCTGTTGGTCTCTCATAAGGGGCTTCTGAACCGCTCTTTGTCTGACCCGTCACCTAGGACCTGTTTGCCATGGGAGACCCTACCAGGGGCACGAAGCCCTAACAGAGCTCCCAGGATCATTCTGGCGCTCAAACCCCTCCACCACGTTAAGGTGGCGGTTCCAGGAGGGAAGTTTTAGTATTCAACAAATGAATTTTGGTCAATAAGTAGGCCTATTGGAAATTGGGATAAAGGTTGAGAGTTTGTATCAAGCTTTTGACCGACACAAGAGGCTGAAATGTCCTCATTGTGATCAGGGCTTTTCCCAACAGCGGCCTCTCTCGTCATCCTCTAATCATCGCTTCCACGTTGTTTATTAACAGCGCCGTCTGCACGTTCATTCATCAACATGCTTTCTGCGCTCATACCGCCACGGTTTTCAATTGGGGGGAAAAACCAAGAAAAGTCCCTGCGATATTGCTTTGTTTGTTGCTTTTGTTGCTCACATGCGAGCTCGCCTACAGTAGCCTCCAGCCAAGCCAGTCGACGGCGAAAAGGAGAAGCAATAGTAATTGTGCAAACGTAATTGCACTAATAAAAAGTTGCACCTGAGTTCAGTTTAGAGTGTCATAGTAAAAGGTGTGAGTAAAATATTTCAGAGTTTTATTTGTAATGAATCTACTTTTTTTCACTGTCTTCATGAGGTGTTGTCAAGACAGACACACAGACGAGACAAACTTGCTCCGTTGTTCCGCGTCCCTCCAATACCTTCCAAAATAGTTAAACAGGAAGCATAGCCATAAGGAAACAAGCAACAAAACAGAATATCTGGACAAATATTCATAGAAGTAGTGATAGTAATAGCAGCATTAAGTAGAATGGTGCTCGTAGTCATGGTAGTAGCAGGAGTAATTGCGAAGCGTGATACAAGTGTAAGGCATCATTATTATTATTATTATTATTAGTAGTAGTAGTCATGGTGGTAGTAGTGAGGACACTTTCTAATGCGAGATGTAAACAGTGATGAATTTACTCAGATAAATAGTTTATTGTTGTTAGGGTTAGGGTTTCCTCAACGTGTAATAGTATCAATTATATAAACAGAATTAGCTATTATTGACATTTTTCCGTAATTAAACATGTATGGTTGACCCATTTGAACGCTCTCCCTGCTGGTGCTCAGTGGACCGTATCTAAACCCACATGCCCACTTTCTCTGGGGACGTATGCAGATGCGTCCCCCCACCGTTCGCCGCTTTTGTTTCAGATTTTGAGCGGCTCTAACAGGATTGGACGTGGCGATTAGGGTGTCCACCTCACAGCTGGGCGAGGGCGCACTGTGCCATCTCTGTCCCATGTATCCAGGCGCACAGAGGACATTCTGTCGGCACCCCCCACGACGGGCACCCGGCCAAAAGTGTGAATAAGCGAGATGGTGCGCTGGGCTGGGGTAAGAAGGACATATGACACATCGATCAGGGAAATGGTGCTCAGCCTCATGGCCAATCTGTTTAATGCAGTCTATAGAGCCACTGTATTAGCTCTTCACCTTGAGGGACAGTTAGCTCAGAGCTCAATGGACTTTCAGGAGGAACTTCATTCTACAAAAGATGGAATGAAAGTTCATTACAAAGGTCATTACTTGAAACATGCATAAGCTACTGACGATGAAGGACAGAAATGTTGGAATCGATTGAAAATGTTATGTACACTTTTTTCACATAACCCTGTACCAATAACACGTCAGTGATAGGCAAGGCCAGGCATCATGGCCAAATCTGTCCCGTCAGAGGCCCTCCAGATAATTTAGAGAAATCTTATCTCGAGTCACTATTCCAGTACAAGGTAAAAGGGGGTGAAGAGCGGGGAAAGGCATTCAGTAGATTATTGGAGCTCGGACTTGAACCCGAAACACTGAGAATAGAATAATGTTCTGCCATAGCCATATACAGCAGCCTTAACCACTAAATTAGACAACCAGGGGGACCTTATGCTGCGTTTACACATAAGCACGATGCGTTACGAATGTCATTTTTCCGTCATTCGTGACGTTCGTGACGTGACTTAACGCATCTCAATGGGATTCTTAACAGAACGCATCAGTTCGTGACATTCGTGACGTTCGTGGAGAAAGTTTTTGTCTGTCAAAAAATCTTCCACGAATGTCACGAATCACCCTCGTGGAGTTCGCAACGGAGCGTGTCCTTTCGTGAGGAGTAGTGGCGCTTCGTAATTCAGCGTGAGAGCATTCGTGGAGCAGAATCACTGTTTTCACGCTCAAAATTGACAGAAACCCACGCTACGCCCAAAGTAAATGTTGGTACCTGCAGTAGCTATGCCAAGGAAAAGTGTCACAAAGTCGGCCAATCCGCGCTCCAAGCCCCGGACAGCACCTGAAGAAACACTTTCAGCACCCCGAGCCACTGCCGCTCCTCGGGGTGCTGAAAGTGTTTCTTCCTCCTGCGGTCGTACCTGATGTTCGGGAGTTGGAGCCAGACGAGCCCAATGACTCAGGGGAGAGCACGGCCTCTGCTCCGCCTCCAACCCGGCGGCAGAAGATCACTCCACTTTCGCCCAATTCTTGACAGATTTCGGACAGAACGCGAATATTCCTAGTGACCCGTAACAGCCCGTGGCAGCGCGCAACACCACGCAGCAGCGCGCAACACCACGCAGCAGCGCGGGACGCATATTCGTGACCGTGCGTAATAATTCGTGCCATTAATCGTAACGCGTAGTAACAGGTCGCAACAGTTAGTGGCGGCGCGTGAAACCTCGACCCCGAATCATCAAATTCGTGATCCTTGGCCACGAATGTGCATTTGTGGCATTCGTAACGCATCGTGCTTATGTGTAAACGCAGCATTAGGGACTTGCGCACTTAGCAGGGGGTACTTGGAATTGTTTCAGATTCAAAAAGAAAACTGTGAAACTGAGTGGAATTTCAATACTCATTTCAAGGAAAAGTTAGTTTTAATGGTGTTTTTCAGTAAAAGGTTGGGAACCACTGAAGCAGACTATCACTTTCTCTTCCACTCATCTTTTGACAATCAAGCAAACTTGTCTTACCCCTGAGGTCTCTTCGCTCAAGGCCTGGAGATAAGTCCCCAGGCCCACTGCTCCTCATTGGTTGAAATGGGTCAAATGCAAGGGACACGTTGCCCTGAGGGGGCAGTTCATATCGCAGCTGTACAGCGGCCTGTAATTTTCCTCTGTGGGGCAGCTCCTCTATTTCAGACTAAATTCTCACGTCCAGTTGATTTTATGGGTTGGTAACACTAGTCCTGTACTTGTGACATAAGAGACAGATACATTATTTTGCTCAACAACTAATTTATCACGAGACAGGCGTTGAAACAGTTTTATTATTGTAAACTGAGCTGAAGGAGTGCATATGGAAGTGCATAGCATGGATTTCTCTAATGTTGCTTTGTTAATGGGTGTGGATGGTTGTACACAGCGCTCCTTTATATTTTTGCATCACACCCAAAGCAGCTGCAAGGTCAGACTATTCCCTCAAGCTAACACTTCTAGATTAAAGATGTCCCCTTCTACTTTAAAAAAAATAATCATTACAGTCTTTAATGCAACACTCTTTTTTTTTGTTTTTTGTTGTTGTATACTTTACTTCGGAACAACTGTTGGCCTGTCTCTCACTTCAAAGTTGTTTCAGCGCTTGTTGGTGGTCTGCCAAAGCTGCCGCAAAGATCCTAGAGTTACTTCCAGGAAAATATTTACATCTTTAGGCATTGCCGCCACCGCTGTGTAAACAAAACCACGCAGGAACTGGGCTCTTCGCGTTTACAGCCACCACGGGCCTCTTCTGTTTGTTGTGATGTCGGACTGATTGAAGCGAATATTTGGTTACACGTGTTGACAAGCCCGCTGACGCTCACGCATGCTAATAGGTTTGCCAATGTGCAAATACTTGGGAGTGCTTTTGGTTTTCTGGCTGTGGTAGAAGTTAACAGGAGAAGAAGAAGAAGACTAGGTGGTATTAGTACAGTAGTTGTAGTAGCAGCATTGAAAGTAGTGGTAGCAGTTGCCATGATAGCAGTCAGAGGTGGTCAAGGTACTTTACAATTTCAATAAAAGTAAAAGTCACTGTCATATGATTCATTGGAAGTGTACGAATCTATTAATATAAGTAAGTAAGTATGTGCTTTATTTACTATTGTACAATTGTAAAACGGAATTGTGTTCAGGTGTAGGGTTAGTCCTGAGCCGCTGTGACTGAGCCGTGTGGCCATTGTGGGCCAACCTGACCAGGATGTTTTCGAAGGTCGGGAAAGCCGGAGCCTTCAGTCTCATCTCTGATCCTCTGAAACGGTCTGAAAGTCTGAAAGTCAGTGTTATGCAAAATATGACCCAGAGAGCTCAGTCCTTATCAGGTTTAGCTCCGTGGCTTGGCCTTGAAGGGAAGTGTTGACGGCGTAGGAGAGATAAGCGGTCCAGCTGCTTCAAACTTCCTCTCTCAGGAGGAAGATAATTATTCCAGCAATAGTTCATACATTTATAATGGGTTAGCTTTTTTCTTGGTCTCAGCTTTAGTTCAGTTCTCCAGAGCAGGTAGGTCCCTTCACAGTTCAACCCTTTTCCTCCCAAAATATAGTCCAACTATTGTCCGTCTCCACAGCGAGCTGCCAGGTCATACATAACAGTTCATCGTTGTTTTGCGTTACTTTCCGGTGTAATTCCATCCCTCGGTCACTCCCTGCTCCAAAGTGCTCGTTAATTTTAACGGACAGCAGCGTGGTCCGATAGCAAACTACTGTCATTCCAAATTTCCGATAATCCAGGGCAGTCCATCCAATTAGCAGGTACCCTGTTATCAAGAGTCCAAATAAGTAAATATCTTTGATGTCTCCGACCGACAGGACCGCTAGGCAAACGACATCCATCGCAAACCGAACTGACAATCCAGTCAGGGAAGAGGACCTCCTCCGTGGGCTCACTTTCTGAAAAAAACATATCAATTGCGCTGAGATTCCAGTTAATCAATTCCATAGTTTAGCAGTTCGGGAGGACAGCGAGCAGGTGGTCCAAGAGGAAAAATAAAAGTCTGACAAGTCACTCGCAGAGGCAGGAAAAAAGCACGAAAGCCAGGAGAAGTGAGAAAACACGTCCGCACTCGACAGAGACAGGAAGAGATGTAGCAATAACAAAAATTGCGCCCGAATTCACCCTCTGTACGGCAACACGACGGGGACAAACCTTCTTCCTTGTTGTGGGTCACTAATATTTGACAGTACAGCTGTACTGCGCCACCTACTGTTCTGGAGTGTGCATCATTAGGCTTTTAAAATGAACCAAACACATGGACAAATTGACTTTTTACTTTGGAGCCTTTATAGAAATGTAGTGGAGTAGAAAGTAATAAGGTCTCAAGAAAAATAATACTCAAATATATATATATATATATATATATATATATTTTTTTTTTAACATTGCAGTCACAGTGGTATAACTTTATGGCTCAACTGTGTAAATACTGAGAGTGCTTGCGTGAAGTTACAGTAGCAGTAGTAGTCGTCGTAGTAGTAATAATATTGCAGCAGTTCATCTCTTTAAGTTTACAACCTCTGTAGTTTTGAGGCAAATATTTGGTCACACGTGTTGACAAAGCCTGCTAACATTTCAGCATGTTAATAGGTTTCTAAATGCGCACATGCCGGGAGCAGTTGGGGGCGGTAAGGCGAGCTGAACGCGCAGGTGTCCAGATTGCTTCCTGGCACCTGGGAGGCTATTTGTTTTGTGAGGTCAGAGGTGACAGCCATAAGGGGAGAGGGTAAAGCCAATAGCGTTTACTGGTGAACAGCAAGTGCATTCCAGAACTTATGACAGGGATTTAGAATGATATTTCAGGTGTTCGCAGTGGCGAAGTCTTTATTTTGAAAAGCTGGTTACACAAGCATGTGCATCATTCAGAATGTCTGTTTACGAGGAAATCTTCAAAAGGTTTAGTAGAAAGACAGGACACATATCATGCTTTTAGGGCTTTTTGTCATGTTATAACATTGTTCCATCATCATAAACGTACCCGAAGAAAAACTTTGCTTGGAGGAGTCCCCTTTGGTCCAACTCTTTCTACTGCTACAATGTGATCTGTATTCCTGGATTTTGATTGCATCATAAATGAAGCAAACAACTGTCTTTCAAATGTTTCTAAGTCCAAACCATTACAGGATCTTTCACCGTGCAATTGGTTGCGTTCACGTGACATCACAACATTCTCAAGAGCTTATAGTTTAAAATCCGACGTGGTGGGCAACTAAGCATTCTAGGGTATGGTATCCGTCAAATTGCTGATATTGTTGTTGTCGGTTTATGGTTTGTGTACCTGCCATTTGGGTCACCAACTTCAATGTCTCCTCTGTCCAGAAAATATAGACGAACGCCCAATTATTTTTCTCATAATGCTCTCTAAAAGTGGTGACAAAACGGTAGGAAGGTCTTTTAGCCATACTATTAAAATGACCGGCTTGTGGATTCAAACAATACCAAAAATATCGGCAGGTTCAACATTTGTCAATTTCTCTTTGGAGATGTATTTCAAAAACGTTCTCATCCATAGGGTGGAACGTGAACGCAACCTTCAGAGTTCTGGGTGGAATTATCAAATAAATCAATGCTATAAATTACCATGGAAATCTGCCATGTTTGTGGGTACTAGCAAACATTTCCCATAGGCTAACATTAGTTAAAAACAGCATAACAAGTGGAGAAAAATGCCATGGAACAGCTCCGTTAGCTGCCGAGTTACTTCTGGTAAATCCATCACGCACTGTAAAAGTGGAAGCTTATATTGTACTCTTTTATAATGTGTCCACGTGATAAAAGGTTTAGGACGTTATTTCAAATTTTAAAACAAAATCAATTCTAAGGTACCCAAAAGATTGTTTATGCGTCTAAATTATGCATGACGTGTCCACTTTGATAAATCATCCACTAATTTCTTTATTTACTCCCTCCGACTGCGCAGTTACGCAAATGACTTCTCAATAGCCTGTCAAATGAATCATACTCCTTGCCTAGGCACGCTAACCCAAACTACTTAGTCATTCCATATCTAGATTCAAAATGCTTGACCACAATCATTATAATGCTATTAGTGTCACGGTATCTCGTATAAATCATTGCTAAATTACATGATTAAACTCTTCAATGTTTCTTATATATTGTCCTGGATGCTTATTCTAGTGACATATTGTTTTTAGCGTGATTCGAATTGCGTAATGCGGCCATTCCAGCATCATCTTTTAGGTAGCGCTACGTAGCTAATAAAATTGGGTTGAACCTGCTGTGATAGAAAAAACAATTACTCATACGCGTCGCTTTGACACCTGCAGCTTCTTGGCACGCTGGAGAGAATCTGGCGTCGTCGGCTTGTAGTCATGAATTCCACGGCGAGGCTTGCCCAGAGTGATGACTGTGTTATCTGCAGTGAGTTAAGGCTAGCACTAGCAGTTAGCCGCCATCACTCAAACTGACAGACGTAAGCACAGGGGCCTGTATGTCAAGAGGAGTCTGTCGAAATTTAAATGCCGGTTTGGAATTGCGTGCCAGCGAAGGTAAGTGAAGCTCCTTAAATGGGAAATTTATGGACTTGTGAAGGCTTGCTGACTGTGGATAATTGTGACTGTGATATTTGTTGTTAGAATTGGAGGAAACACTAATACTTTTTCAGAATAATAGTTAGGAGAGTGATGAAAAAATTGTTTTGTCAGAAGTTTGTAACGTCAGTGAGAGTACATTGGTGAGAGGCACAATATTAATGGGCTATACATTGCAATGAAACTAAAACAAATAGTTGACAATCAGTTTGATTCTACTACTACACTACTATTGTTTTTACTCTTTATAATTTATTCAATCTATTTTAAACTTCATGGACCATGTTTTTGTGTCCTTAATGAAGTCTTTAATGAATATCCACTGGCGATACTACTTTTAGACTTTATCATTTTCATAGAGAAGCCTGTCAAAAAACATACTTTTTTTGGTCTCCATATAGGGTTATACCCATAACAGGATTTAACTAAATGTCCTTAACCTTAATGTTAAAGGCACCATACGACTTTTTTGTTTATTTATATAGGGTAAAATTCTTTTTGCTCCATGTATGTAGTATAAGTAATAATTTGTGAAAAGAAATAAGCCTGATTCTTGAAGTTTGCATTGTATTATCTGTTGATATCTTGTGGTCAGCCCAAATTGTCAGTATGTGACAAAAAGGGGTCCCACATACTTTGTAGCTGACAAGAATCCATTTTTCAGGACTGGTAGAGAATTCTTTGTAGTGGGCTAATAAGGCGTAGCAGATGTATCGCCAAAAAACAGAAAACAAAGAAGCATAATGTTTTCTTAAATCCAAAAGCACATAAAAAGTAAGGATAGTTTGTGAAACGGCTTCTCATAGATCCTATCACACAGATATGACTTCTGGCAATGATAACATCTGCTTCTCACAGTTCACGACCAAGTGAATTTATGACCATTTATGACATTTATGACATTTTCCAAACCCCAAATCCAATGATAAGGCAGTGGAATCTTTCACATTCTTTTCGAGCCTTTACTTGCAAACACACCCAGCACATGTGGTCGAGTTCTGGAGGAAAACATTCACAAATGTTTTGGTTTGACTTAATAATGAGTCAGGTGCGTCAGATAAGCATCAGACTCCTGAGAAAGTACAGTTGTGAAATGGCCATAAAGATCCCTTGTACGTCATCTCTTGCTGTGTGTTGTTGAGACACCACCAAACTTCGGGATGTTACTGAAAGGTTAAGATATCTAGTGACGCATTATGTGGCCTGATGAAAAAGGCCTAAGCAAGTCAGAATACCTGCTCCGTGAGGCAAATTATGATGAAACGTTGGTTAAACATCACCCTCCATTGCGTTCTGATCATAGCACTGTTGTCCGACAGTGGCTAGATCCACGGAGCTGGAGGTTTTTGTATGAGGAGCAAAGGGAGGAAGTTCCTATGGAAGTGATTTGAGCTAAATCGACTTTTTAGATCTTCCTGGAAATAACCAGGAAGTGAAACTACTGGATATTTTGTTTCGGCTGTTTTAGACCAAAACCGTGCAAAAATCGTAATACCCACAGTTTGCAGCACACGTCGGACCACAAGATAGGTCAAGTGACACTTTGAATAAGCTCTTTCAAATCAATATAGAGTTATCCACCCAACAACGTGTGAGATAGAGTTTGCAAAGCCCCACTTTTAAAGTACATACACCTCATCATTCCAGCTCTAAAACTGCCATCGCTACAAATGCCTCATTTAAAGTGCTGGAATGTACCACTAGCTGGTATTTGAATCCATCTGTCAAGCACTCCTCTTCCCTTGCTACCTTCCAAATCATAGCAAATTAAAATCCCCTTTCTCGCGTCGCCAAAACCTACAACCCCTGGATCCTTTTTTGATGTAAAAGTCATTTTGAAACTCCCATCGAGGCCAGAAAAAAAAAACTACTGCAGGCTAACATCAAGGACTGCTTTATGGACTACGCGGACTGTCGGCCAAACGCGCCACTGCATTACACTCTGCCAAGATTTTTAGGTCTTCGGAGCTTCCCGAGCGGCGGTATAGACGGCAGCAGCAGTGGGGTGTTTGTGAAGCCAGTTTTCAAAAGCGACACGGTGAGTGAGTGTGAGAATTGGACTGCGGCGACACAGGGAAAAAGTCATGCGTGCCAGGAGTTAGACCGTGGCGCTGTCATAGTAATGTTTTATGACTGGACAGGCATTCACACATAAGCAACTCTATACAGGCAAACACAAGGAGTCTTTTGACATACTTTTTTTGGAGTAAATTGTTAATTGTTGTCTTCTGCCTGTGGACTATTCATGCTCAACTCGAGCTGGAATTTAAGACCATGTACCCGATTTTTCCTGTTTTCAAACCGGGGAAAGGAGCAAACTATTATGCACAATCTATTGCCAAATAATTTGCGAGAACACACAGTATATCGCAAAGTCACTGAGATTTATACATATTTTTGCCAGCACAACCTAAAACACAAACAAAGTGGTAATTTAGAAATGTGCAAAGGTTCTGTTTTAGACATGATTTTCTTGATTGAATTTTATAATACCCTAATTTTGGTCCGGATTTTGTATTTTGGTTAAAGTGCATATGAGACATTAGACACAATTTTTGCTAAAACATAACACAAATATAAGATTTTGCTAAACATTTTATCCAGCTTTCTTTAGTTTGACAATTTTTTGTGATGCTTATAGTTTCACTTCCTTACTGTGGACACTGACAGGAAGTGACATAGAGAGAGGCAAGCCATTTTCCAGCATTTGCCAGCATTTCACTCTACTACAAAAGACAAATTGGTCCCATTAGGGATGCGCCGATACTGAGGAATTACAAAAGTGAACTCCATTTAACTTAATCAGAGTTTGCTGAATTGAACCAGTGCAAAATTTCCATTGTACTGCTGTGTTTACAAGACGAGATGGCTAATATTGCTAACTAGTTGCTAACAGGTCTGGCAATCCTCAGCTTTTATGCTTTGGCACCAAGTGCATCTCTAAAACAAAACCAGCAACTAAATTGTGTACTCAGAAAGGGTTTTTAAAGGAGATACTGCATGACCATCAAGCCACTGTTAATGAAAATGCTAAGTTAACAAGTTGGCGTGGCAAAATCCACACTGAGTTGTAGTGAGGCTACAGCAAAAAGAGGCCAATCTAGCAGAAAGAATCAGTAACCATAATATGTAAGTATGTTTGAAGATCGGTATATGCAAGTCCTCAAATGAAAGTACATGTATTGGTTTTTAGAAAGTGGTATCGGTGCATCCCTATCTAATATAAAACAGTTAGTCCAGTTGTAAAAAAAACTACTCTCAAATGTTATTGTTGTATCTGCGATTCACTTCGTTGACCCGTCTCTCAAACTATGAAACCATTTTGTTTCTTCATTATGTGCTCGCAACCCACTGCTCAAGATCATCAAGAGGCTGACAATGAAATTGCTACAAAACAAGCCTATGCAGCCAACCCTGATTTAATCCTCGCCGACTCCGCTGTTTAAATATTGACCGACGGAAGTCAGACCAGCATAGCACTTTGCGTCTTGCCAAGGATGCTCGTCTGGCTAACTGCTGCTGCATCATCATCATCATCATCATCACTCCCCTCTCACGCTCCACGCACCCAGGCAGCAGGCAGGCAGCTGGGGCACGCACTGGGGCAGGAGTGTGGAACCAAGCGGAAGACCTCCGAATGGAAGAGACGCCGCACTGGGGAAGATGAGCCAGATCGCGGACGCCGTTTCGGTCGGCGGGAGCATCCGTAACGGGCCGATTCTGGAGCTAGTGGCGGTGAGTGGTTGGGTGAAGTCTGGCAGGGCGCGCGTATCTAGGGCATAGGGGGTGAAAAAGTAGGTCTCGCAGGAGTGGTGGGTCGGAAATCGAGCTTTCGCATCCTGCCCAAAATAATCGTGAACTAGAAATGAGAGTTGCACCAGACAGGAGACAGGAATTGCCTAAGGTTAGGGGGCCAAGCTGAGGGGGGAGTAGCGAGTTGTACACGGAGTTGCATGGCTGATTTTAAGTGGACTGTTGAGTAAAAATTTAATATAGTTTAGAGAAGTAGCATTTACATTTTCTTGTAGTCATGTAGATTCTCTTATGTGTGTTTCTGTTAACAGGAAAAGTGTGTTGACGGATCTTAACTTTATGTTTAAATATTTAGACAGTTTACTCTCAAATGTTTTTGAGCTGGCCTTACCAATTTCCCTGTGTTAGCGTGGAAATAGCTACATTTTCATGACCCATTTTTAAACCGGTGAGTCATGTAGGACATGGACACATATTTAAACCGCTGTTGTTACTTGGACTCATTCCAAAGCTGTAGCCAAAGCGCTCTGAAACAGACACAGTGAGAAATTTTAATTTGGTAATAAAATATCAGTCATTTTTGGAGTTAAAAAACAAAAACGCGCTTTTTTGTCAGGCAGCAGAGCAAAATCCAGACTGAAGAAATGCACTGATTTGGACTTTTACGTCAACTGTATGGAAATTAATGATTAAGATGGTTTCTAACTTAACTAGGAATCTATATTTTTGAGTCACAATTATTGTGAGGAAAGTATTGCGATTTTATGATTATTTACAATTATCGAAAGAAAATACAGAGAATTTCTCAAAATAGTTTACAGTACTGTCTAAATGTTGTTCTTTTGAACATTCAGCCTATGTTATCTTTTAGCTTTCACCCGTACGTCAATAATTAATAAATTAATAATATAAATAGGCAATGGCATATTATCATTTGCCATATCTAAAGGAAGCATATGTGAATATATAAGAGTGAATATATAAGATATTATATAATACAATATTCCATCTGATTTGTTGAATTCACTATAATTTCAACAGAGTTCCTAAACAAATGAACCCTTCAGTTGATTTCCATTCGCGCGCACAGGTTCACTTTAGTTTTTACCGTGGAATAACACACGCTGCGATGCGCATGGTTCTTTTGGGACTCTTCCTTTGGCAGCGTTATGCAATTATCATGAACATAGATACAATATGATGCACATTGGATTATAACCCACCGCTGACGTTTTGTGCTTTGTGGTGGATGGCTATTACAATTCTTGCGATTAACTGACTGTGAGCTAAAACTGGTTAATCTTGACATCCGTACACTCACTCATTTTTTGTCCAACTGAAGCTTGATTTTAATGTCTAGTTGCTATATTATGCTAAAGTTTTTCCTCCTAAGTCTGGGTTCCACAGCCTTCAGACTCATGGCTAATGTTCATGTTTCAGTTCTATTTGATATTTGGATAAAAATGTAACTTTCCGCCAGCTACCATCACCACAGCCACGACTTGACACACAGTCAATCCCTCTGGTTCCTTCCTTTTCTTGCACAGTTAATCGTAAATCTCTTGCCTCATCGCTGCATCCACCCCGGCGTGGTTATCACATCTGTCTGCTGAGCGCGTGTGGTCGCACCACGTTCCATATGTAGGTCACTCTGCTGCGAGCTGCCACGACCGCTAATTACACACACCGCCTACGCAAGCTAGCATCCTAACACTTGCACAAGGATGGTGTGAAAAACTATTTACTAGCTGCTTATATTGATAGAAGTGCTAAATGTACAATGGGAATGTTTGTAGGGTTAGTTGTTGTTGTTGTGTTAACAGTAGGAGTAGTAGTTCTAGCTGTGGTGAAAGTATTTGTGGTGATAGTAGACAAAGTACAAGCAGTAGTAATTTTAAAGCAGTACTGCCATAGGTTTCTCTAGGTCTAGGATGGTTATTGTAACAGCAATAGTTACGTAAGTAGTAGTTGTAAGAATCAGTACTACAGATATATAAAGATTAATTACAGATATAGATGCAATACGAAAAGTACACGAATAGTGCACAAATCCCTTTATCCCTTTTTACTTTTTCTTTACTACTAGATTTATTTAGCTGTTAGTTTGTATGGGAATAAGTAGGGGATCAACGGAGAGTTTACTTGTGCTAGCCTGGAAAACTTGGGGGAAAAAGGCATGTTTTTCTCTGTTGAGTTATTGGTGCCGAGGTGTTTGGTGTACCCCAGGGGTCGATCTTGGTCCCGCTGATGATTACTGTATGTGGACAAATGTCTCCTCCCAGACTCCATATATCCTCAGTGTAATTACATTAACAGGAGCCGGATAATGACTAATGGTTCGTGGCGAGGAGGAAGGGGGGCGTGCCTGTGTGTGTGTGTGTGTATGTATGTGTGTGTATGGCGGTTGGTTGGGGGGGCACATGACAAGCAAGAGCCTGGGGTTGTGTGAGTGCAGTTTTTCCATCCTTATTTCAATCTCTTCCTCATGAGCGGATTGTTATCAGAGGAGAGAAGTTATGACATTTAATTTGGTGATATATGCCAGTGTCTGGGGGTACTTGCCCACTTAGCTGGTGGTACTTGGAATTTCAGATTTTAAAAAAGGAGGTTAATTGTAAGGACGTTTTTTCAGAAAAGGTCTGAGATTTTTCTAGCTTCATTTTGGACTCAACACAGTACTGAATAATCTTGACCTCTTTATAAAAATGTTGCCATGATCCTCGAGGACAGGGGTATTCGGGGTATTAATGGATGACTCAAGGGGTATGTGAGACAAAAAAGGTTGGGAACCACTGTTATATATTACTGCTGTAAAGTTAGAATTAGAAATGGAGTTTCTCCAGGGTCTCGGTGGAGTACCTATACGAAATCACTGATTCCAGATTTGCAGACACTAAAAACTATCATAATCACAGAAAAGAGAATTATGTAATCTTATTGATGCCTTCATTTAGTAATTTTTCATGCTGAGAATGTCATAATTTAAGTTGGAGTAGGGGCTGATACAACTAAATGTAACGACAGTTTTGGAAAGAAATGTCCAAGTCCTGATGATTATTTGGAAGTGATTTGATTCACATTTTAGGACACATTTATGAGACTTGCTGAGAGAGAACACATTGGACTTTGGGACAGTTTTGTTTCATGTGCATATATCCCGCCATTACAGAGATATTAACCATAGACAAAGTTCAAAACTGGTAAGCATTTTGACGCTTAAGGGCCTATCCGCAACTCGCATTGATTGCGTGCATAGAAAGGGCCTGTGTCACTGGCCTGGAGACTAGTTGGAGAATCGAGTTGCCGCTTGCTGGTCGCGGAGATGTCTCCGACATGTCCCCTGGAGATAAGGTAGTCTCGGGGAAAACTAACAGGTTCAACTTCAGCGGAGTCTTCGCATGGTCTTTGAGAGGTCTACGCGGTCTCAAGCAGCTGTGGCAATGTTGCAAACACTATTTGTTGTCCTCAACCTGTGAGACATTTCTGTGACGTCCCAGCAATGTGTCCGAGACCTGTCAGATACTTAAAGTCTCCATGCAGTCTCCGCTGAAATCAAACCTGTTTGTTTTCACCGAGACTACGTGGAGACTCGCTTTATCTCCAGTGGACGTTTCTGAGACATCTTTGTGACCAGCAGCAACTCGAGCTTCCAGCTAGTCTCCAACTAGTCTCCAGGCCGGTGAGATAGGCCCTTTACCACAATAGAATTCTCTATTTTAAATTCTAGGCTGTTTACAATGTTGTGACATCATGTGAGCACAACCTATAGGATAATTGAGTAGCGTAATAACTTGTACTTTTGTTTATTTTGCACAGTGAGCCTTGAGATCTTGGGCTTAGACACTTTTTACAGTCCTCTGGTCGCAAATGACATCAGATCAAACCGTTTACGTCAAATAAATGTTTTTTGTTTCGGTTATGAACATCACATTAATAGTAAGTAGCAGCATTAACACAAGCAGTAGTCGTCACAGTAACAGTAGTAAGATCATTATTTTATTTTGAGCACTAAATAGTATTTTTGGCTTCCGTTCGCTTTATTGTCGCTACAGAACATGCTCAGAATGTCCTTAAAATGCTTACACCCAGAAGCTTGCCTCTTTGTCAGTATTTTAATAGACTGTTACTCTTCTCTAAAGGATTGCACTTTTTGGCGCTATTATGTCCGCTTTGGCACACGCATGCCCTCCTAAATAGCAGAGTGCTTTCCCTTTTGTATGTTAGATGAACTGGCTCGCTTCTTTCCTGTAAATCCATTTCTATTCCAATTTTGCCCAGGGGAGCAGTTGAAAAGCGTCCCGGCGAATCTTGGTCAGCAGTTCGACTTGTAATAAACCTAAGTGCCATAACATTCGGCTGCGTCGCTCCAAACGGCATAAATCATACCGCAGCTTTGTGGATTGAATTGCAGTCGCGTCTTCATTGATTTCCAGTAATGTAGTGTACAAATAAGCATGACAGTCACTTAATCTTGTTGGGCAAAATTGTTGCGGTTACATTTTTGAGCGTCTGTTTAAAACTACAGAATGTAAATTGTCGACTTGGCTTACAAGTTACCACTCATTATTGTTAGTTATTGTTCACATAAAAGATTTTGGACAAGGTGTTTTAAACAGTAGCAACTGTGCGGTGAAGTTGTTCCGCAGCTCTTTTCTCGACTTTTGTTTACTGTTTTTTATTGTTTGCTAATGAACCACAAAATGAGGCAATTGGAAGGTAATGTAGAGTACTATGTTAAACTAGTTCAAAATACCTTCTGAGAACTTATTGGACTTAAACCTGATTTATGTTACTGGTAACTATATGAACCGGTTTTATAATTACCATGGTTCTAAAAGCTCACGGTAGGTTCACTGTAGGAATTTTAGGACCCACGGTAAACCGCTGTCCCGTCTCATGAGCCGCTGCGCATGTGTATCTGTATGTGTGTATGTGCCAAACGGTTCACTTTCACTGGTAAAGGCTGAAGAAACAGCGGCCAGTGTTAGATCCAGCCCAAAACACATTAAGTCTGCGGCAGGCTAAATAATCGAAAGTGCATTTGATCAATTTTCCCATGATAACTGCATAACGTTACCAAAGGAAGAGTCCCAAAAGAACCGTGTGCAGCACTGCATTTGTTATGTCACGCAAAAATTAATGTGAAACTATGCGAGTGCGTGGAAATCAGCTGTTAGGTTTGTTCATTTGTTTTGGAACTCTTTTGTTATTTATTTTTAAGAGAAGTATTGTTTCTTATTTTGCAAACATTTAGTTTGGATGTTTGGAGAAATTCTTTGTATTCTCTCTCTCACATTTTTGAATCCTGACATCCCTACTGGTAACTGAACAATACTTTTTTTCAAAATAAGACAAGGTAGGAAAACCAAGTAGGGAAAAGGACAATGGTCGATGTGTAGCAAAAAATATACACGGCCAAACTGTTCTGATCTGGGGTTTGTGCCCAAACAGTGAAATCACTTCACGACCTGAATGACAATGAATGACAATGTCAGGATCAGGCTCACACTCCCAATGTAAAAGAGTGGTGAGATTGTTTGGCCACCACAGAGTCCAGATCTTAACCCCATTGAGAATCCTTCAGATGTGCTGGAGAAGTCTTTGCGCAGTGGTCTCACTCTCCTAGCATCAATACAAGATCTTGGTGAGAAACAAATGCAACACTGGACCTTTTTTCATTGCAGAAGCTTACTGAGACAAGCACAGCAAATGTGTGCTAAAGTCAAAGGCGCGACAACCAAATATATGAGCGTTTGATCTTTTTTTTATGAGCTAGATATCCACCAAGGACTTTATCACCATCTACTATCACCATTTACTAGTTTTGATAAATTATTGGTGCAGGTATTGCCCAGTAATCCACACCTACAGTACAAACTTGTCTTGTCCTTTACTCAGCCCTTCTTGTTTACACCATCTCTCTCGTTTCGTGAGCATCTTTAGCGTGCACTTTCAGATGTAGGTCAGCAAAAAACAAGCACGCAACTCCTTTGCCCCGCTTTTCTCGCAGTCAGGGCTGAGCAGACTGCTGGCTCACGCGGATCTATGCAAATATCCCCCGGCTGCAACCTGCACCGCCACCCGGCTTCCTCCCCTGCTACGCTCTACGCACGCACCGACCCCCAACTCACAGCCTATACCCACCACCACCAGCCTCGGGACAGTCACAGGGGGAGGGCTGCCAAAGAGGAAGATGATTAATTAACTGCGCCCTGGTTTTGATACCGTCTTCATGGCTTTCAAAATGTGTAACGCTTTTGTCAACAAAGCTTTGCATTCATTACGCAGCGACAACTGGGACAGACCAGCATGGGATGGATACAAAATACTGAAGTTCTTTATGTCCAGTGTTTTTGTTATGAGCGTTGTTTTGTATTCTGTGGAGTGCAGCTTCGCGAAGGCATCAGCGAAGTTGGCTGTTCAGCTAATTAGGAGGGAAAATAGCTTGTCATAAACCGCTAACATGCTAGCGAGGAAAGAAGGGTAATTTATTTATTGCGAGGTAAATGAGTATGCATAAGGAACTAATTAGCATGTGTATGGCATGTTTGGACAATGCAATTAGCAGAGGGGTGACACCTGATGAAGGCAGTCCACGCTGTCAACGCAAATGTACTTCTTATGTAATGTTTAATGGCTGGTATACACTTTTTTAGATGTTACGTTGCACAACGTGGGGATTGTAACATCGTGAGCCAGCACCCGTCTCCACTGTGTGATGGTTCAAAGAGAGAATCGTAGCTACAACCAAAGTTTATTGTAGCGAATATCAGGCTACAGAGAGCGTGTGTTTAGCTAAGGTAAGGGTCGCATGCTAGTGGTGTTTATTTCTGCGGAAAAGTGCAGGGAAAGTCCTGTAAACTGTGGAGTCGGACCCGCTCACGCCTGTGTTGCTTGTGACTCTGGCGACGGTGCAGTGTTGACGGAACACTGACAGAGATCCTATTTGGAGCGAGTGGTAGCTCGTCTTTGGTTGTACGACGGTTCTATTTTAAATCTTTGTCCCTGTCTCACTGTACTACCTATGATCTAAGTTTTTCCCCACGACGAGTCATCGTTCGCTGCAGACGGTCAAAATTGTGCCGTGTACACCTGGCATAAGACAATGGGCAGAAGAATGCAATTATGTAGTTCCATATGCAAGTGTTTCTAATTTGCATTCGTGTAGTAAGCTAAAGAAAGATTACTTGACATAATTTAAAAAAATGTGCTGCTTGTGGCCTGGAAACTTTTTATAATGCGATACAGCGCAACAATCAGGCATAACATTACTT
This sequence comes from Proterorhinus semilunaris, assembly GCA_021464625.1. Classification (NCBI taxonomy): domain Eukaryota; kingdom Metazoa; phylum Chordata; class Actinopteri; order Gobiiformes; family Gobiidae; genus Proterorhinus; species Proterorhinus semilunaris. Next base: position 11,766,570 of record CM038365.1, read on the forward strand.
CTCATGCTAGGCGGACTGTACAGTGCTGCACGTTTAGCGGATGTACACTATTTTCTGGATGTTTGTAGGCTTTGTTTGTTTGCAAGACATTGTATGGGCTTGGTCTGACCTTACTGATATTGTTATAAAGCACATATTGACTTAGAGCTGTCCATGCACCAGGTGTCCCATAGCGTACCCCCCCCTCTCTGTGCCCTCCCCTGTGCTCTCCCACTGTGGACAGACATGCCTGACGCTCTAAAAGGACCTGTCATCCGCTCACCACACCGACATGGCACAATAGACTCTTGTGCTGCTGCCTGCCACATCCTCCCGGGACCATCCTAGCCGCGCGCTCCACTGTCTTTCCCCGCTTTTATTCCCGTCTTTGTTTTACACTCATCTGTTTGCCATCCCCCGGTCTGTTTGAACCTCCACGCTGCGCGTTTCATCGTCTTGTCTCTTCCCCCGACAAAGGATCACCTGCCTGGGTGTGTGAGTGTGTCAGGCGGTTGGGGGCCCTCCAGGGAAGCCTCCAGCCTGCTGCGGAAGTTCTGAACATGTATTTTTGTGAGTGTTGCCGATTGAGTTGTTTATGTCTGGCTCCTGATTCGAAAAGTGGGGAGCGGGATGCGGTGGATCGGCGGGAATTGGGGAAAATTCTGTCTGGCGTTTGGCAGAGAAAGTCTTTCTATGTCGAGTTTCCGAATGGAGTCTCAAGAAATGACCAGACGTTTCCAGGTTAAGGCCAATTTGCAATTCAGATATTGTCAATATGGAATAAGTCGTAGCGATGTTGCACATAAATTAGTGTTGTTCCTGGATGCAAGACACTTCTACCTCAAATCTAGAAACAGGGAAAAACATTAATAAATAAAGAACGGGAAACATTTTTAAAGCCCATAATCCAACAATGTATCTGGTCCCAACCGTTTTGCTCAGAGTGTTGTTTTTGAGGCCGTGCTGAAGCTGTAAACTACGCTGTAAATCGAAACATAAAGTTTGTTTTTTAATATGTCGTTCCCACAGCTGCCAACAGGAGGAGCCCCAGCCAAAGTCTTTACCAGCTCTAATGCCTGTATTTCATTAATGTGAATGTGACAAATTTTCACGTTTTGTCATAAGCACTTTGTCTGATAAGATATACTGTATTGTCTGTCAGTGGTAAGTCGCAGTTTTGTGGAGAAAGTTCAACACTTCTACCGGCTGCAAAAATACTTTTTTCTCTTCCGGAAATTACTCTTTTGAGTAATTATATGTAATGATCCAATTCTAAACCATGACTTATTTAGAACTATATTAAGTCTAAACAAAAATATTATTTATTTTTTAAAACATGACGGAAAATCCTATGTTCCAACAATAGAACTTGGACTTGTTCATGGCCCTTATGTACAGTATGGTGACGGTGATGTAATATTTATCTCTCCTGATGCTATGTTCTTCAGTAAACATCATAAAAACAGTGCGCTAGAATTATCCCGCAAGATGTAAATTTAAATATAAACGATACATTAGTTACTTTCTATAACTCAGTTCTCCGAGTACCTTCTCTACTACTTTCTGAACGTATGGAGCAGACGTTGTCCATAACCGAGCTCTGCCTTTCTTCAGCGCCTCCCAATATATACAAGGTCTTCGGAGTGCTACACATTTGGCATGACGTGGCTAACTCGCTCTGTCAGAAGTGCTTTGACATGACGCTAGCCTTAGCCGCGCTCACAGCTAGCTGCCTGCTGGCTACACCATTCTGAACCACTGACCTTCATGGCCACATGGCTATATTTAGAACTCTGTCAGGCTTGATATAGACAGCGTTTTTCATACAAACCAAGCCGCCGTAGTGCTTTAGCATATGGTATTTGAATGTGTTGGCTGCTAGCTCAAAATAGAAGCGACTAGTGAATGATGCTAAATGCCAAGTACCAATTAGGTGGTATTGTTTTATTTATTGGAGTGAAATAAATGCCACATGGGTTAATTTGAAAACGCCAGTCATCACATGATTGGAAATTCTCGTCCTGCTGATATCAGATGCCGTGGAAGCCGACGAGGTGTAATTGTGTCTCTATTGCAAATATAATTAGCATGATGAAAATATAACATTGGTCATTGTTACAAATATGAAGCTAGTTGTGTAATATCATTGACAAGGATACAATGGGCCATTGTGCCTGTTTGCAACTGAATATGGATAATTACAATCTTACAATTACAACCAATAATAATTTGGTTAGTGGGGGTCTTTGCTTTCGTGTTCGATGAATGAAAACACATTTTGTCACCAGTTGCTTTCAAATAGTAATTTCAAGGAATGGGATTCAAATGTATCCATTTATTATTGTTTTATTTTACCGAGAGCTCCATTAGCTCCTGACTAATTGCAGGAGCTACTCTTCCTGGGGCAATTTGGAGAACATTTAGACTTATTACAAAATAAGTGAGCCCAAACGTAGAACAGGAAAAAACTCTTGCACACTGTCTACTTGCAACAGTGTTCCTTTATAAGATGCAACGTTTCGGCCAGTGGCTTTCGTCAAGCAAAATGTTTTTTATGAATGAGAAGCCATCCTTAAATAGGGTATGGCCTGCTGCATCACAGGATGCTGTCATAATGGCCTATGGCAAAACATAGGCAGCATTATGTATACAACATACATCCAAACACAAAAATAAGTCAGCCCAAAATGTCTGTTTAAAGGGCGATATTATGCAAAAATCTATGTATTAGAGCTTTTTTTGTTACAATGTTGTTTCCTCATCAAAAATATATCTCTTTAGTCCAGACATGTCATGACAGAAAGCTAAGGAGGTTTGTTGAGAAGAGGAGTGAGGGGACAAGGAGTTTAGGGAGAGTGCACTTGTTGACCAGGAAGATGGGAATTGTTTTATATCCGTATAACAGCATCTAATCAACAATGGATCCAAAGATGTATCCTTCAGCCCAGCTACTTCCTTCAGTAATTGTCATACAGTAGGTCAAGGACCTAATGGATTTCAGTGTAAATTAAGTCTTTACATTTTTGTAAACATTCTGGAATGTTAATGCTATTTTTGTGTGAATTATTTGCTAAACAATCAGGAATTTTTTTGTTTTTAAATGCAATATACTTTCTCGTTATTAATTCACTCTAATATAAAATTATACACTTAAGGTATCCATACGTCTTTACAAATATATTCCCATAATAGACTTGATGTTTATATTTACAAAGCAATCCCCATCTCCAAGCTCACTATCTACCAATAACCAGCCGCTCTGACCGTATAACTTACTCTGTTCTGCCTCCACCCCTCTATCATTAAAAGCCAAGCTGCTCCTCTCCAAAGCACAATCAATATCATCTGCATGCTATGCTAATTCTAGCCTGCGACTCCCCCGGCTAACAGGAGCCAGGCACATTACCCCAGACATTATGCATTGGACGCCTTTCACGGGGCCATAACTCTACTTTATGGAGCTGCGCTTGCGCCGGTCAATAATTTCTTTGGGAGCCAAACAAGCGAGTGGCGATTGGATTTTTATGGCAAATGTACGACCCCTGTATGGTTTTGATTGTCGGCGGTGTCAGTGGTCAACTACTGCCTTTGTGAGCGGTCACTGAGATCACAAAAGCTTAGTGCGGTGACCTGTGATGGAGCTGCACGCCGTGTGATTATGTGGTGATAATGAAGGGAATGACACTTGAGCTGGAGGATGGTTGTTTGCCAGTTTTATTAATCCATTGTTTGTTCTTATGAGTGAGTTTCATTACGCCATGTGTCAATGACTTGCTATTATTTGATTCATAACCAATTATGATTTACTAATGAGGGTCATTCAGTGTAAAATCCTGTGCTCCTATTTAATAGTTTCAATGCATTAGTCTTGCGTATATTGTGAAAAGTCGTTTTGCATTATTCCTTCACTCCATACTTGTGGTGATAAGTTCTCACTCAACATGACATTCACTTAAGCTTCCGTGAATTTCCTCACGATCCCCCATCCTGACACTAACCAGGCCCAACCACGGTTGGCTTCTGGGATCGGACGGGATTGGGAAGAGCAAAGGCGGTAAAAGATGTTGAATTCACAAAACGAGAGTATGCGGCTCAGTATGAGTGAGGGAACTACTAGTATGAACTGGGAGAATAAATCACTCTGTGGTTCACTGATATGAATCGAATTAACAAACTGCTAACTCCCGGCTAAGCTAGCCTCACGCTAAAGTCTTAATGTATCAGGGTGATCAGAGTAGAGAAATATGTATAGATATAATTTAATCCCAAAGTCGTGGATTGTATAAAAGGCGACGGTGGCGCAGATGGTAGAGCGGGTCGTCTCATGATCGGAAGGTCGGGGGTTCGAATCCCGCCTCCTGAAGGTGCATGCTGTCGTTGTGTCCTTGGGCAAGACACTTCACCCACCTTGCCTCCAGTGTCTGCGTACACTGGTGTATGAATGGGTGAGAGGTTCCTTGCTGTAAAGCGCTTTGAGTGCCTAATGTAGGTGGAAAAGCGCTATATAAGTTGAGACCATTTACCATTTTACCATTTACCATTATCCAGTTTGACATTTCAAACAATTTTCGCAATTCTAAAATAGCACCACATTACAATCATTAATAACAATGGTTGGATTTATTTGCGTGTTGAGACTACTGTTTTAATTTTCTATTAAAACAGTAGATTACATCAGACTGCCTCACTGAATCAAACAACTCAAAACACCCGATTTCACTTTAGTGAGTGATTGATTTAAAATCGAGTAAGTACATTTAATCAAACTTCACATCACTAGAATCCTAGAATGACAAGCTGAGACCCAAAAAGGAATACAATTTGTTATTGTAAAATATTATAGTTTCCAAGTTAGTGTGTGATAAAAAATATATGAATTTATTAAGCTAAAATTATGATCAAAATTTGCTTAATGTCAACTGATAGACTCAGTTGTTTCAATATTTTTTTAGTATGCAGATATTGAAAGAAATGTTGGAAAATGCTTGCGAGTCACGACCCGCAGAAAATGGTTCCGCAACCCACTTTTGGGTCCCGACCCAACAGAAGAGAGCCGCTGTGCTAGTCGATGATCAATCAAGGCGCTAAAAGTTGGCTTATCCGCACAGCTTTGATCAACTTTGATGCTATGGAAGTCACTGAGGTGTTGTTGCAGTGAGTGACCCTTGGAGAACATCAAATATACATCTGACATGAAGCATAAACAAGCAGCACATGATTATTTTATGGCGGTCATCTCACTGAGAAAATTAATAATTTGAAAGACTTGGGCCAAAGTCATTCTGGATCCTTCCCCAGATCTCGGGGCCAGTTCTTAATCTCAATGGGACTCTTCTGGTGGAAAAGGAAAATGACCATGCATATTTTAGAGGTCATGTCTTTTCATTCAAAACCATTGGTACGTGCACTTTCCATTTTGCTTACAATGTCTATTTATGCTCTCATTCAAGCCGTTTACAATGTCTCTGCTGTCCTCAAAGTCAGCGAGTTCATGCATATTGTTGTTTACCGTCAACCCCCATAAATAATCCAATGACGTTAGCCGTGCCTCTCCCGACCTACAAGCGCGCACAATGGGGGAGCCGCTAGCCGTGTCCCGTTCAATACCAGCAGCTCATAAGGCCTTTCGGGGGGCTCGTTCGGGACTTTTGTGTACGAGCCTCTTTCTAACTAATGAATCCATACTGCAGCGCACTTCAATCACGTCCAGAATGGCTTCCAGAGGGTTCGAGGAGGGAAGGCTGGCCCCGATAAAGCGCTGAGTAAACAAGTAGAAAGAGAGGGTTTTGTTTTTGTAGAAGGGCTGGCTTTGGGAGAGGAAATTTAAGGCCTTGAACTGACATATTTTCCCACAGTAGCAAAGTTAGCATTATCTTATCTCAGACCTTTTTAAATAAACTGTTTGGGGATTTATTTCCATGTTTGTTTAGTTAACACTTAGGGTTGCGACACAGAAGATGTTGGATGATATTGTTGGAATCTTTTTTCCATTTCTCAACTTTTTGGGAATGTTACAAATTTTCATGATAATACCCGTTTATAACAATTTCTAGATTATAGGGGTCCAAAAAAGTCTCCCCCTATAATGTACACTGGTTGGAGCTAGTGTTCCCTTTCTAACCTTCGGTTTTAGGGTTGCCGTCATGAGTTTTCAGTTGGAGTTAGATTTGTTTGGTCTAGGAATTGATTGCCAACTAGTGAATTCTACCACCAAACCAGACAAACCTTGTGTTGCAAGATGGATTGGCGCGAAGTCTGGATTTTCAGTCTCACAAAAAAATCCATCCTGAAATACGTTCAGGCTTAAATCCACTGGTGGGTCGTAATTTGGTCCAATCGAATGCTGTCAAGAAGTACTTAACAACGTCGGGAAAAAACAAGATATATTGCTACAGACTTACAAACAGCATTTTGGAAACTAAATAGTTAGTTGTTCCAGTGCTACGTTTTGCAACTTATCAAATTGTGACTATATATCCCAATGAAAGTCCATCCTTGTCCTGAACGATTTAAACCAGAGCCTTTCGAGATGGACATTACTGTAAATCTGTGATAGTTAAATGGCTCTGAAAAGATTAAGGCTATGGTTGTAAAGCTGTTTTAAACAAGACTTATCCTTCAAAATACCGCTTTTTTGAGAATTTACTTGTCCAAAACATGTTTCGAGTTGTATTTAGCTTCATTCACTTAGGTTTGTGGTAATTTTGTGCTGTGAAAATCTCCTAGATTTTAGTAGATAATATATAGAATTTGTTTTCTTTTACATTTTGACTCTTAAACCATACTGATTTCACGCCATCTTCATATAAATGTGCAAGCCAATAACTTCAGTGTTTTTTCCTCAAAACATATCAAAGTTGAGGTTTCCAAAAACATGATGAAGAAGCCACAATTATGCATGATATGTCCACTTAAAAACATTGCGGTATAAGCTTTAACATTGCTCACTGCAGTCAACTTGAACGCTTTCATACCTTTGCTTTATTCCTATCATAGTCTGTTGCACTAAAATGCGTCTGTATGTATTTCTGCGGTCCTGCAGTGGTTTGCATATAAAGCGCGTGTGGAATGCGCTCTCATATTGTGGTGGTGAGTGTATTTAAGTGCGCTGATGTCATGGCGTCTGCAGCTAATGTCAACCAGCTCCTGTCAGATTCTTTCCCAGCCACATCTGGAACGCATCAGGCCAATATGGCTTTACTAAAAATAAGACCAGCCCGATGATAACAGCGGTTTAGGGACAGCGGCGGGGTCAGCGCAGCAAGCGGATGGCACAGGCAATCACCATTTTCATCTTTCATATAGGCGACGTATTGATTCATTGTAATCAACCGTGGCTCAGATGGTAGAGTGGGTCGTATTTTAACCAGAAGGTCCCACAGGTGCACACTATACCGATGTGCGTCTGAAAGAGAATACAAATGGGTGAGTGGTTCCTTGATGGAAAAGGGCTTTGAGTGCCTGTAAGTGGAAAAGTGCTCCATAAATTGAGACCATTTACCGTATGAAAATAATACAGAATTTATTTACTGAATAAAACATAATAAACAAATGTGTTACTGTGTTTTGCATGGCATACACAAGAAGTAAAACAACAAACAATACATCATCACATTTTAATACCAATACTGACATGAAAACACATTTTACCAAGCATGTAACCTACAGAACAAAGCTTGCACGTTTTGTAGATAAAGGTTTCATTATTTATGCCCCTAAATTTGAATGTGAAATTTGGATCTTTCCGGTCTCTCTCAACCCCATTGTTGCATAATCAAACACACAACATTGCACATTAGTTCTGCTTAACAGGCCTGAAAACATTAGATGGCGACAAAATGTGGTTATTTTTGGTGTGACCAAGCCCACATGTTCCGGATGCATTGCACTCAAAATGACTCAGATATTTAGTGCGCCGCTAATTGTTACTTAACATATTTAAAAATTGACCAAATGTTAATGAGTTTTATGGAGCTAAAAATGTTGACCGTAAATTGCAATCTTAAAACATATCATATAAATCACATTTGAATATTTCTTCAAAACCATTCAACCTCACCATAATGCTCTCTTCTGTTCAATTCAAGCATTCATCCAAACACACATGCATTATTTAAGTTCTCCAAGGACATTTTATTTACAGCCAGGCCTGGAGGCTGGGGGTTACCTACATTTATCCCTCCCACGCATCGCGCTCCTCAGCCTCCTGTCTGCATCGGGGAATTCTCCTCTCCTCCTTCAATGTAGGGTCAGACTCTTGGTCATGCTAATGTCTGCTAAGGCTAAATGCTAAAGGCTTCCCTTTGCTAATTACTCATGTGTTGTATTTTGGTCAAACACATGAATGCGTAACCTTCTACCCTTGCTAGATGAGCTTTTGTTCATTATTTTGGGGGTTATTAAGCCAAAGAAATATGATAAATCAAATTGTTGAATTTGCATATTTGTAAAGTTCATCCATTTGATTTAGTCAAATACAAGAAGAAGATCTTTATTTATATAGCGCCTTTCACAGACATGGTCACAAAGCGCTTTACATTCACTCCATACTCGGTGGTGGTAAGCTACGCTAGTAGCTTCAGTTTCCCCTGGGGGAGACTGACAGAAGCGCTGTCGCGCCGGCACACATCGCGCCTACGGTCCCTCTGACCACCACCATACATTCACTCACACACATCATTCATCCTGGCCTATTGTACATGTTTTTGGTGGTAGGGGAAACCTACGCAGACACGGGGAGAACATGCAAACTCCACACAGAAAGGCCCCGTCCAGGTTGGAATCGAACCCGGGACCTTCTAGCTGTGAAGCGAGAGCGCTAACCACTGTGCTACTGTGCCGTAAACACAACTTATAATATGAAATTCCTACCCCTAACCCCGAATGCCTGACACTAGCTAAATGTAATTTAGCGTGGTATTTTATATAACTATATAAAATATATAAGCTATGTTTAGCTTTTGCGAAGGCTAACTCCAAATCTTAACGGTTAGCTTTGTAGCTAATGTCCCAAAGTAGTGTACAATTTGCGTGTTTCTGTTTCATGAATACGTTGTTTAGGGTTTTAGCGTGCTTTGCTAACCCAGAGGCAAACGCCCCACACCCCCAAGTTCAAATATAAATCATACAATAAACCATTCCCATTTTGCTGAAATAATTCATGACCAAGAAGATTAGCATTGCGTCAAATCTTAAAACAAATGCCAACGTTCACAACGAGCCATCTCTTCTGATATTTCTTTGACCGCACATTCCACTCCCCCTTTTCTAGACCTGCACATTTTGACTTTGCTGTGGGTTACAGATAAGGTTGAGTGGCACAGGTGGCTTTGACAGCAACAAGCTAACGTTTTCGTGGTGCATTAGCATATTCCCAGTTATGGCTTTATGCATTCCTGCCTGGAGGCTAAAACCATTTACGCTAGTGCCTTCCTTTCCCACATCTGCCTCGCACCTGGGTCACACCATCGGGCTAGGCTAGTGTCAATAAATCAAGTCACGGGTTAGCGATAAAGCTAGTGCCCAGAGCTATATCAGCTGGTATGCTAACGTAATGTGGAAAAATGGATATGGATATGATTTGTTATCCTGGGCTTTGTTCGAAATAGATATACCGAGATGGCGTTTGGGTTATGCCGGAATGTTCCGGGCAGTACATTTGGACGTTAGCGTAATTTATTTGTGGGAAAGCAGCGGAGAGAAAGCCCACTTGACGTAATGTACAGTTAGGGATGTAAGTCAAGGCACTGAAAACAAGACAGCTGCAGCAGAAGACAGGGGAGGCCGCGGGGTAGAGGTCAACCTGAAGTAGACAACAGAAAAGGCATTTAAACAGGAGGACGAGAGGAAGTCCAAAGAGGAGATTTATTTATGAATGCAGTGCGAAAGAGAAAATGAAAGTTGGTTGGTGTGAGGGCAAAGGAAGCAGAGAGGATTCACTGTTGGAACGAGTATGGGAACTGGAGTGTTATGAATTCACTTTACCATGAATATCCGCTGTGTTTCTGGGTACTAGCAAACATTGTCCATAGACTAACATTAGCTAAAACCATAAAAATCTTGAGAAAAGATGCGTGGGACAACTTTCTTAGCTGCTAAAGCACTACTAATAAACATAATAAAGTAATGGACACTTTAAAACGATTAATAATATAGAAGATTTCGCTTACATTTAAGCATCCGGACACTACAGTGTTCTACAGCAATCCCAAGCGCACTGTCATTGTGTTCATGGGGAAGACACTCCTCTTTCTTCCAGTGTTTCTGTGCACTGGTGTATAAATCAGAGCTAGGCTGTGGATAGAAATGCCGAAACAATTGATATAAAAAATTAGCTGATGTGTGAAATCTACTCTATTTAATTGTAGTAAGGTACATTTCTTTTTACCACCATAGAGTATAAATGCAGAAATTTGTGGTGCAATTTATTTCTGTGGTCTTGCTTCGTATCGCAAATCTGATAAAGCTTTTTACAAGTGCCCAAGAGATACAGTTAACTGGCATGACAAATTAGGATGTGCAGGAGGGCTTGTAAGAGCTGGAAATGAGTTAGGTACCTGCAACAGTTCAGTCTCTTTTACTTTCACAGTTTGAAAACTCAAAGTCTGGTCTAACCGTAGAGTGTCAATAGCGATGGACTGAGGGCCCATGGCTCCCCCAGCTCGTTCATGCTAGCAATCTGGTGGCGTTTTTGGAGCGCGCAGATAGAAAAATGTGGAAAACACGTGGTTCAAAGCCCCTGTTCAATAATGACTGAAAGAGAGGAAAAAAAAAACATTTCAATGTAAAGTCCATTAGCGCAAAGGAACTCCCGGTATGTTCCCACACTTCCCTACGGTTTCCGGAGCAATCTATGGTTCTAACAAAGCTATGTCCAACAATGAGGCATGAAACTTTTACTCTTGCCGCCCGGGCAGCACTGACATAAAAGGCCAGCTCTGCCGTTACAGTGAAGTCAATTATCTTTCCCCAGGTATTGACGCGCCAGCAGCCACTTTGTTTCCCACCGGTCCGCGCTCCTCTCCCGCTCATGTCATCACCTCCTCCCTGTCCCGACTTACTACTACAACACCTGGATGGATATCGGCCCCTAGATGCCCATAAAACAACCCCAGACAGCCCCAGCCAGTGACCATTTCCTGGATAGTCCCATCCGGTCTGCCAGCCTGGACACTCTTTATTTGTTTTGATTTGGAGGTGGGGGAAGAAAAAAAAAAATGCATTCCACAAGCTGACCCCCCTCCCATGCTGTGAGTTTTGGCACAAGCTAGCTCAGGGCAATAGACAAACATACTCACAGAGGGACTGTGGCAGCGGGGTAGAAGGAGAACAAATATGTCTAGCCCTGCGGAGCGAGTCAAGAAGATTAAGGAGATGGGGAGCGTATTCAAACGATAAGGATTGGGGGAAGCCACATGATATGGTGCAGAAAACTAAGTAAATATTCTCAAGGAGCATAACAATATTGTGGGCTCCAACATTACAGATTTAGGTTGTTGTTACGAGCCTTTTTAGGGATTAAATCTGACGGGAAAAAAAAATGTCGCTCACGCTGTTAAACTGGCAAAAAGTGAGAATAAGCAACGTTTCGACTTTACATCTCAACGTGAAGCTTTTGTCCCATGTGGTGGGCGCCTTGAATTGCAGTGGGACCAGAGCTTTGTCTGGTCAGAAGGTCAGGGTATTATTTGAGCAAACTGGTAAAACTAAACCCAACATCATATGACTAAGAAAGGACAGCATGTGCAGAAAACAGTCCAAATTCAGTTTATTTGTTTGAACTAAAGCTAATTGGCTAAGCTAAATGGTTGGAAACTACAGACTTAAATATAACCAAATATCTACTGATACTTTGGAGTAATACCTTTTAAACAGAAGTAAACTAAAGATACTGTGTGATAAAAGTACATGTAGAAGTATTCAAAAAGTAACTTGAGCAATTGTAAATGATTACTTCCCACCTCTTAGCGCTTTGATTCCAACGCAGTGTTGTTTTTTTCTGTGTTCTTTGACGCGACACTTCTCGTAACGGACATTCATGTGATTCTTTGTAGACGGTGGAGGATTCTTTTGAACAAAGACATGGGCGGTGTTGATCTCCATTAGATTCATCACGTTTGTTTTAAAGTTTAAAGTTCTCTGCGCTCATTTTAAACACAACGGACACAAGATATTTATTAAGTGGGCAGAAGATTGTGTACTGCCCATATAAAACCCATATAAAAATTCTGATGGTCCATATCATAAACAATTCTTCCAACGTGTCATTAATTCCATTGAGTATTTGGCATATGGACTCTCGCCATATTTATGCAAATATCCCACCAACATGTGTCCCCTCGGCCTAATTAATCTGTGTAGTTCATTATACACTGTTAATTTTGTACTTTGTCTCCTCATCGTGTGATATTAATGACGACAGTTGAACATGCGGGGAACAGAGCACTTTGAACCGGCAGCGTCAGCTCTGACAGAGGAGACACGGAGAGACGCGCGGCTGATGTTCAGCAGATGTTGGTTCGATGCTTGTGTTTCGTTTTGGCCGGGGGGTGGGGTTTTGGGCAAAGCCGTTTCGCTCCATGGCTCGGTTTTGATCATCTCGTCCTGTAGGAGTGAGCGGATCTGGAATAGACTTCAAATTGCTAGTTCAGTCCACACATTTTTTAACAAGTCTCGTAGGTATTAGCCATTGTAAATGCACAATATAAGCTCGCATTTGTAGCTAACAGCAGGCTAACAAATCAATGGTGCCATAATGAATGGTGCAGAACAGCTCAGTACTATGAGACTGTGTGGGCTCCAGGAAGTACCGATCAGAGCGCTTCAGCAGTAGAAGAAGAAAAGTGAGTTACTCATTATTGCCTGAATGAAGCAAATAAATTACTGCTCCAATTATACAATTATACTGCATTTCAGAATCAGAGCATGTTTGTCGAGGTCTAGACTGCACGTTGAGCACCGGCTAACGACAGGATACTTGGTTGCAGAGGACATTTTGTTTTTAAAAATGGCATTTCAGTGCAACTTGAGTGCTGTGCCTGATCGGGAGTACCGAGCTCTGAAATATGCCCATCGTTTATTGCTAAAAGGGGAAACCAGACACAAAGATCTTAGATACAAACATACATTCCACCAACTCATTGTACCATTGCGTCATTATTGCCACGAAAATCATGGAATATTTTTAATAGAAAATGTAACTTATTTTTATATTTGCTTTTTGCTGTGTGAGTGCTGTTTTGAACAGGATTGATTCTAGAACTTTTCCAGACCACTATTCTCTAGAGCAGGACTGGAGCTCTAAAACGATCCAGGTTGCAGATGCATGATCAGCTTGTTGTGGCAGCAGTGTTGTTGAGGGTTCTGGATTCAAATCTGGGACCAGACCGGCTCTTGTGTGGAGTTGGCCTGTTCTCCCTTTACCTCATTCTCATATTGAGCAAGCGCTGCAGGTTACATGTTCCTGCTACCTGCGTATGTCGTGGCTTGGTTTGGCAGATTAGCAGCAGGATCCAAGAGGCAGCGCGGCATGAAATTACACCGCACTGTTTCCTTCCATCAAATATCACTTTTTGGCAGGAGAATGGTCCTGCGCCTGTGTCTTCCAAGGATTACACACAGTGAGTTGCTCAAACTGTGGACACTTCTAGGAATATCTTTTATATGCAGCTTGGAGTATGACTGAACATTGGAATAAGTGCAAGTGAATTTGTATGTTATTTCAGAATGTTCTCATTGATGCTGTTATGACCTTGGGCTTTAGACCAAGACTAACAAGTGACTGCAAGGCCATGGATTTGTGCACTTCTTTTCGCCAACGGTACAAAATTAGGTTGTGCATCATGCAAAGTTTGGAAGATTTAGAGCCACATTATAATAATATCACGCAAATATAGAAGATAAAAAGCAGCAAAAAAATTACTCAACTGAGAGAAGTATGTGGTGAAAATACTACTGAAGTGTTGTGTGTCACTTGGCACTAAAGACTGATTTATGTTTAAGTAGTAACGTAATCAAATAAATAACCCTAACACAAAACCTTAAAACTTTCCCAGGAATACACTAAAATAGATAAAAGCAATAATATTTAAAGGCCCTGTGTTTGTTGGTTTCCAAACTATGAATGAGAAAGTGTATTTAGTTAAAGTGTTAGTTGTCATTCCAAACTTGCTTAACACATTACTAACTAACCTCCCAATTCTCACAGGGATAGGTTTCAGGGAGCAATCTGAAGCCTTACCATATAGTGTATCTGGTATAGTATCCAAACCTCTCTAAACAAGCTGTTAAAGCTGCAATATATCCAGAACACTGCTGCTCCAGTCCTGACCAGGACCAGCAAATATGACCACATTAGTCCAGTGCGCAGGTCTCTGCACTAGCTTCCTTTTGCCCAAAGAATATACTTCAAAATACCTTTGCTTGTCAATAGGTCTTCAATGTACATAGCACCAAAATATACATCTCTGGTAAGTATCAAGGTTTTTATGAGTTGTGTTCATCCTTTTTATTATTATTGTTTTAGCAAAATTGATTATTTAAATGTTTGTGTTTTTATTGTCAAATGATTTTGCAACTACCTAGCTAGCTCACAATTGATAAAAGGCTTTATAATTGAAGGTGTACTATGCAACTTTTTATGTAAAAGAAAAGCTGATTTAGTGCGTGTTTGACCTTTCAGTGACCTAGTGGCTGTATGGCTGGTTAGCTTAGTGCCGTTACTTACCATTCCGGTGGCCCCTAAGACGCTCCATGATCAGTTGTTTTTAGGATTTCTCGTAGGTTGTCACTGCTGATTGAACCGTCTCCATGGTTAAGAAATGTCCTTCCACTAGTCAAAGCACATTGATACTTCAAAACAATATGACTCAAGTATCGTGACCAGCCAATTCAGTCCCGCACACTACCATACTCTCTTCAGCCTAAAAAGATTTCTCAAAAATTGACAGAACCACCCACCCACCTTCTGCCCCACTACGTCCTCTTCCACACTGGTCCCTCTATGGAAGTGATCAAATATCCCCATCACATCCCATGCACTTCACTCTGCGTGAAAATGTTGGGCTTTGCCCCCCCAGGAGACTTCCACGGGGAACAGCCCTGCCACTGTCTCCCCACAGGCATGAATGGGCCGCTCTGTCAGGAAACCAATGGGCGTGGGACAGACGGGGACTTATTTCAGCGTCGCACACGGCCCAGTGTTTGGAAAGATAATCCGGAGGGATTTCGGGGATGCCTGACGGTGCTGAGGTGTTGATGTTTCAGGAGGAGCATCGAGATAGGAGAACTTTTGTGTCTTTCGGTAATCCATATTCGTCAGGGCGTGTGACAGGGAGATGAAGAATGTCCAGCGAACGTGAGGCGTTTGATGGATGTCCAGATTTAAAAAAGGTCACTGTGAGAACTAGGCAACACAATGCTCATTTACTTAGTGGAAGTAGCCTGGGTTACCAAAAGCTTTCCCTAACCATTCATGAAGTTAGAAGTTATAGCATATCAGTGTATACTTTTTTGACCTTTTGTATTGTCTCGCCGGAAGGTTTGTCAGTGGTGTTTGTGTCCTTGTGCCCTTGGTGCAAGACAGATCACCCTCCTTGACCATTTGGGATGCTGCACTTATGTGTGTCGCTGATGGAGGTTGGAGGGGGCTTTGGCAGCAACACTTCAGTCAGAAGCCATGTTCAGCTATCCTGGACACTGACATTTCAATTAGTTTTTTTCTTCTATCATGTGTTTCAATTCCTGGGGAAAAAAGAAAAGTGTTTAAATTCATAAGCGCCGATTTATGATTTCTCAATGAACTGCGATTGTTAGTGTGGTCTGCTTAGGTATTGGCAAGTGCTAATTAGTTGAACCAGTCTTGAATTCTTGACCTCGTGGTTCCTTTGGTGAAACCCAGTAATCGCAGCTTGACTTGTTGTGCCTCACGTAAACCAGGATTTGGGGTCTAAGCCTAGCTTTACTGAGCGAGTTTTAAGAAATATCTGGACACTTAAAATCCCTGTTTATAACCGGGATACTCGAGTGCATCCCTCCGAGCCTTTTGTTTCTAATCGAAGAGTGTCTCATTTCTAATGTCCAACGTTAGAATGGTCCAGTCACAGCCGTTCATTTGCTTTTGTGTCACTCAAAAACAAAAAAAGACATTTCCTCTCAAATAACCACTCACCAAAACCCCATAGATAAAATGTAAATGTAAGATGATATACATTTCTTGCAATAGATACGGACAGCATCGCGTCATAAGAGAGGAAGGAAGTATCTTTTGGGAAACACAATTTTTTACTCTTTTTAGCCATTTTCTGACGGAATATACATTTATTTATCACACACAAATAAAGTCAAGTCAAAATCGTGTGCATATGGATGTTTTTTCACAGTCGATTGTTCAGTAGAAGGGAAAAAAACGGCAGTCGTAGCTTGCATTAGCATGTAGCAAGATGCTTTCTTTGTTATTTATGTAATTATGGGCTGTTGAACCACTGTGCTCCCCACCATGTCTTTGTATCTTTATTTAGTAGAAAACTACTAAATAATTCAGCATTTGTTAAAGTAGTTTTTGGAGAACGTTTTCTCCCCTTTGTTTCCCCCCTCAAATGCTTCAAACATGACCATATATGGACGATTCCAGAGATGCCAATCATCAATCAGTCCAACCCTTCAGATTTTGTCTTCCCCGGTGCGGTCATTGCACTAGTTTTCATTCTATCCATTCCCATCCCATTTCCATCATAAACCCATTTCATAACAGTGACCCAGGGCGCTGTTTACATTTTAAAAATAAAGTGTAAGTGGACCTCTGAGCTCACCCTGAGAGAGATGTCTTCCAGAACCTTGTAGCCCCACATTCAAACTGACGCGCATTAACCTTTTCTTGGCCGATAAGAACTCGGACATCTCGGTTGGAGGATATGAGCGAGAGATTGCGGGGGCGATACCGTGACGAGAGGTTGTTTTGGGGGGATGACGGATGGACATAATAAGAGTACAGGCCTAAAACATGCTGATAACGGTAATGAATTTAACCGGGGCAGGCTGATAGGGAGAGAGGCTGTGATCCCAGTCGCTTGCGCCATCCCTCACTCCGATTATTACAGGGCAGCTGTAGGCAAATATTGGCAAGGGGTTTTAGTGATAGTTTTATGAAATATGTCGGTGCAGTATCTGCGATTCTTTGTTCTTTGTCAATCTTCCATCCTTTGATGATCATTTCAAGCAAGCAGTCATTTACCCATTAGAAATTGCTCATATGTACCTCAATTTGAGAACGGTAGAGTTGAATTACAAAATGAGCAGGGCCTTCTGGTTCATTGATGGTCATGGGCTGTTCTAAAATGTATACTTTTCCATTAAACATACCACTTACTTATTAAAACATACGGTACATTTTAGTTTTTGGTTTGCTCTATTTTAAAGAAGATTTAATAGCAAAAGTAATTTAGTAATAATGACTATTTTAAAACAATCTGGGATATAAAGTCAGTTTGCATCTAATTTATCATCCGTTCACTCTACCAACATACGAAAATGTGAACCTCATATTTCACCACTTGACCGAGTCAATTTGAAGAACCGTTGCAAAATATCCATATCACTTGCAGTAAATCTTCCACGCTTCAACACGACAGCACTGTGATCTTCCATCCATAAGATTCTTACACTGGCGTCACCTCTGACTTTGAGCCATCCTCCAGGGGCCGCCCTTCTCCCCTCTGCTATTCTAGCGTGTCATCCGTCTACCAAAAAAAAAAAAGATAGGGTCGGAATGTCAGATTTGGAGGTCATAACCCTCGTCTAATTCCCAGGATACCTCCAAATTTCCAAATCCAAGAGGTGTGTTATCTGGAATGACAGTCTAGACCTGTACAGCCGAAAGGTGGTGAGACTTCAAGGACCTATGGATGACCCTTTTGCAAAGCAACTGGGTCAGGGGCTTAGCGTTTATTTATCCTTTCCAGTTAACCGACAGAGGTGCAGATAGGAGCCAGGCGCGACTTGGCTTCCTAATCTCGAAGAATGTGTGAAAGAGAGGAGCCGCACGAGGATAAATAATGTATAGAGCTGATTTTTGAACCATACATTTTAAACAAAAAGCACAGATTGGGATTTCTAGGTCGATTTTGTCGTAGGATGTTTATTGAAATTAGATTATTGTATTGCCATCGAAAGCCATTTACATCTAATTACTGAATCAAACTATTTTGTACAACGACCGATGACTTTTCAATCCTTGTCAAACTTGCCCTAATTCCTAACGCCCCGCTTTTCTTTTTGTGCCTTTGTGTTCTTCTTGGCATCTTCCTTGTTTACTCCGTTACCTCCAACCGCGATCTCTGAATAGCCCTTGATGTTTTTGACAGTAGTTTTCCCCCGTCCCCCTCCCTGTTCCATATGCGCAGAGCCGGAGCGGGGGGGGGGGTGACCGGCGATGGTTGAAATTTTCATAAAGACGAAGGCAGGCAGCAGGTGGAGGGGAGGGGGAAGTCGTACCCTCCGGAGTGAACAAGGGAGCAAGTGTCCTTATCAAAGTCTCACACATGGACAAACATGACCTGATATTGGGCCAAGCGCTGGCAGTTAGTCAAAGGTGGCCTGAACTCCAATTTTGGAACGATATCAAAGCACAGGAGTTACAGTTAGCTTTATTATTCATTTTAATAAGTCAATATTCAGCTCATAAGAACATTTAAAACACATCCAGGAGCATTCAAATTGAGGAGAGCTCAGGCCCCGTGGATTGAAGAAAATTGTTTTGCCTTAATGGTCTTACCTGTTGCTGAGACCTTTCCCGGACTAGCCAGCTAATTCCCCGCATATGTTAGGCTCGAAAGCCGCTTCACATTTTTATTTCTAGACTATTGCAGTCTTTAAAATTTGTGATTTGTGACCATTGTTTAACATTCCAGGTCATATGTCGCTTTGTCACAAAAGCAAGTGCACGGAAAACTCAAACACGGCAAAACCAAATGTGCTCTTAAGATAATAATCTCCATTTTGTCCCACAATGGGGAAATTGCCACGACAGCCAGTACAGCATCATGTTGGAAAAAAGACTATGGTACTATGGTAATGAAAGTAACATAGGCGAAGAAATATATGCGCTCAATGATCAACTAAACGTGAACAAAAATAAAGGTCAATGCCATCCACACGTTCAAAGTCAGGTTTAAGAAGAGGTGAAAAACACTGATTCTATTTCCCTCCTCTCGCAGTTAACCACCTCAGAGTTTCCCCGAAAACGTATCCTCTTTCTTTCTGCCAAACCCGATCCTGTAATGATTATAATGATTATGGCACTGAGATGGAGCCTGCTTTGCCTTAGCCCATCGCTGGCGGGAATATTTACTGGCCACATCAAACAAATGGGGATAAATCCACTTGTCATCGCTCCGACCTCTCCTAATAACAGGGAGTGGGAGTAATCCTCGGAATGCCGGGAATGCTGCGTGCGTGTTGTCATGTGAGGCATTTAAAAAGCGTGACTGGCTGGGACGGAGTGCCGGGGCCCGCGTGCTACGGCATCTGACAAACTGGACGTCTGAAAGGTTTACGGGGAGAATAGAGGATTTTTTTTTTCTTCTTAAAGTCCAGCCAGTCTCAGCAGTTTGTTATGGTCTTTAAAATGTCCATGCAAAATTAGGGTTATTATCACCTCAAAGGGATGGACACTAAACCAAAAAGTGGGTCAAACGGTCAGGAAAAGTGTTTTTGACAGTAAGAATGCACGGTATGTTTTGACCATTTTAGGTTGGAATCTATTATTTAAAAACAAGGTATTTTTGCAATCCCAACTGGTTTGAATACAATTTCCATATGCCACTGACTGTTATCCGAATCTGACTCTGTGTCCAAGTGAGTGAAAGTGGTTCTCATCTTTGTGTTGTGGCTACACGCTGGGCCACTCTGCTTTGGACACTTGGGCTATTATTATTGGCAAATGTCCATGGAACACTTGCCAGATTTGTTACAAAGGAAAGGGAAGAATGTAGAAACTTGGCGATAGTTGCAAAACTAAATTAGAGGTCATAGCTTTTTGTTTGCCTGTTTACATTTGACAGCAATCTGAAGTTATTAGAGAAGTTGAAATAATGGCAGGTCAATGCAAAAGGAGGTCATAATTTAAGTTAGTTACGCTAGTGGTTGTATCGATACACAACCAACTTACCACCTGGCATCCATGACTAACATGTGGTAACAGCCAGCATTTATTGCTTCGTGTGTTGATTTGTCATAAGTTTGGCGCTTCTGCGTGACTTTTATTTGTTCTTTTTTCAGTTGTTTAAAGGAATTGGCCTCTGTGTTTCCATACTGAGATTATGTTCTTACCTTAGCTTAGACGAGCTGACGCAAATAGACGAAAGACGTTATTCGCATTTAGCCTCTCCCAGCATCGTGTAACGTTTCACGTAACTGTATTTAAATAGGGAAAAAAAAGTGGAAGAGCTCGGTAGCTTCTAACTTCACCCCAGTTTGGAGCTATGGATATGCTGGGAGAGGCTAAATGCTCTGCTCACGCACAAAGACCAGACAGATACGCATCAACTCGTCTAAGCTCAGGTAAGAACATATCTCAGTATGGAAAAACAGCCTATTCCTTTAAGCTGCCATGGTTGTTTTGACATGAGCGTACCAATCAAGGCCAACAAAAAGACTAGTCTAGGCCTCATAACATACTGTTGGCCTGCCTTTTGTACAGTAAGTTAAGCACATTAGCCCCAGACAGCCTCTAGTCCCCATTTCAGTCGCTCTGCTATCACTGCGTCCTTGGCGGTGCACTCAGACCGGCTGCCTGCGCGACACTCTGTCTACTCTGTAAGTGTCCAACTGCTGTGGGAACCATTAGCACCATTACAAACCTCCTCGCAACTGCCTCCGACATGTGACAGCCACTCGAGTACAGGCAAAACCGCGCACTGTACAGACATAATACCAATTAACTGCCTTCACCCTGTGGGGTCACACGTCAAGGGAACCCGAGTGCGCCACATCTAAATTGTTGTTTTTGACTCATTGGTCTAGAAAAGTATGCTCAGTAAGTTGAGCGCTCGTACCACTTCATCACAGACAGTGGTGAATAACTACTCCCTATTGAGCATTTGAAAAGCATTGGTAAATGTATTAAACATTTGTAAACTTTTCCTTAATCATCAATATGATTGTCATTTTTAAACACTTTTTTTTAGCTGTTTGTTGGTTTAATTTAGATACCCCAGCAGTTGGTGGCAGTTGTGCACACTAACATTACCATAAAAGCAAGGAGAACAAGAATGGTTAACAGGATTCGGGTTAGTCATCTTGTTGTGTGGTCACATATCCACGGTTTGAGCAATAACTTTAAACACTATTCTTGTGCTTATAAAAGGTAAACGAATGAGTGGTTTGTAAATGTCTTACACATGTTGTATTAAGAATTTTCAAATCTCTGGGCATCCATTAATGATGTTTAGCACATACAATAAACATAACAGGACAAGGGACTTTAGGCTAATTCTCCTGCCATGTGCTGTCGACCCGTATCCAAGCTCAAATCCGTCCCATGGGTGGCCGAGTCGCAGACCTACATAGACCTAGGTCTACCGCAGTCAAGCCTTAATTAATTTGACATATCCCTGACAGCCCCTGACACATCATTCCGGAGTAAATGCTTATCTCGGCGGGACAGGCGCTCTCCATTGATCTTGCTGTCTGCGCACCTCTAGCAATTGAAAAAAAAACAGGGATTCTCACGCTGAGTTCAATAGGCCACCCATCACTGTCTATGAGACGGTCACCCCAGGACTAGTACCACCAGAGAAAAGACGCTTTCGCCCATACATCATGCATAATAGATGAGTCTAAATGAAGTCTGCGGATTGGAACCAGGGAGCCGATTTAATAATTAGATACCGCGGAAATTAAAATGAGAAGGAAACGGATAAGTGTAGTAGTTGAAAGGAATTTTTGATGCGCGAAAGATATTGGTCAAAAATGGGTCAGTGGTACAGCAAATGAATACAGCTACATCTTAAATCATAGATGATGAAAAGGTTGAGGTTCGTCGATTATTCTCACTTAAAATAATTGTGCATTAGGAATTCTTTGGCATGTCTTTGCCTTTGCCAAAAATATGGTATTCACCAGGTTTGGTAATTAGTTTACCATCGTCACAAAATAGGATAGGTTTTGAAGATCTTGCTAAAATAGGTCATCTACACTTGACCTATTTTAGTTGTCGTGGGATGAAATTTCAATTTTACGGTCACACCAAATGAAGAACTACATATAATACAAAATAAATGCATTATGGTCTTTGTTTTGTGCAAATCAGACCAGTGTGTGCAAATTTTCCCCATCATCTTGGGAAGCCAGAGGACATTATCTGAGTCTCCGGTGTGCTCTAAGCATCCACTATCTTCAAGGGAGTTTAAAGTGCATATGACAGGTTTGAATGATTTTCTCATTATAACTTAGTTCGACAGGATAATGCCTGCCGTAAGTAATATAGTTTTACATTAGAGAAGGAATAATTTGTTGAACAAAAGTTGAAAACAAAGTTGACATCTTTATGTTCTAGAACAGATGGTGGGCCAATTTCCCAACTCCCAACAGTGGTTTAGGAGCACTTAAAGTACTTAAACATGTACATATTTGGGCAGTACAGTGACGCAGCTTTTGTCTCACAGCAAGCAGGTTCCAGGTTCCATCCCGAACAAGGGGCCTTTCAGTGTGGAGCATGTTCTCCCCGTGTCTGCGTAGGCTTCCTCCAGGTGCTCCGGTTTCCCCTACCATTAAAGATATGTACAATAGGTTCCTCTCTCTGGACTCTCCTGGAAAAGAGATTATGAAATCTCAGTGGGATAGTCCTGGTCAAATAAAAAACAAAACCATGTCAGAACTATCTTGTGGACCAGAGGATCCATGCTGGAGGGCTGGATTTTGCATCTGGGCTTGACGTTCCCTACCCATATTCAAGATATAATCGAGAGTATAGAACTCACTAGTATAATCGAGTTACACAGAAGCAGTTATAGAAATTCGGCCTCTTCATTTGTCGCTTGCTTTTGCCCAAGCATCAATGGTAAACAAACACAGAAAAATGTCCAGCCAAGAAAAACGACGTAAAAACAAAGCGAACATAGCTGCCCCCATGTGTCTTCTTAACAGCCCTTAAGGTGGATGACTACAGCAGAGCCAGGACATCTGTTTTCCCCATCTCTCTCTTTCCCCCTCTCAAGTCTTTCAGGAACAGTAGCACGGTCGGTTAAAGTAGGCTATTCCCTCGCGACATTACAGAGCTGCTGTCTGCGGGCCAGAGCTCAGATCCTGTCCAGAGCTGCTCCCGAGTTACCCCATGAAAATGTACAACAAATGGATTTATAAGGCCCGTAAAACTCCGGTTCAGTAGTGGAAATAACGTAAGCCAAAAACAAAAACACACTACTACTAGTCGCAGCCAAACTAACTTTAACAGTGCCTGATCTCGTCTTGATCAGGGGCGACACAGGCTCAGTGGTTAGGCTATGGAACCAAAAAGTCTGCGAGTCAACTGGAGCATGAGATTGTGTCCGGAATCGATGGAGGCTTGGGATTTTGATTTGTTATTTGGAAAGTAGGGATTTTGAGGTTCAAGCCCTGACAAGGAAAACCAGTAATGCTTCGATGTTTTTCTATAGAAACATATTATTGTACTTCCTTATTGCAATCATATCTGAAACCTTATTTTATTTATCTATTTTATGTTTGCTGCGTAAATATGATGAAAATACAAATTGACACAATGCCACAGAAATTACAAGTTTTGTAAGTACTTGATCTTAAAATATCCCACAATAAACATGAAATACAATGAGACACAACTTACTTTGAAAAAAAAAAACAGATGTATTACAATATAGAAATTGGGAAAGAATGCAGATAAATATACAGAAGATAAGTATCTGTCACTTATTGAACGATAAGCCGATATAGTAATTATCGTGACAGTCCTAACATCTAAGCTTTCATAGTAAAAAACGATATTTTGCTTGTTGCATTGGCTGATCGACTCTGTCCCTGTTGTTTGCACATTCTAATCTACCGCGTCTCCTTCACTCTCTCCCCGTAGGAATACATGGACGCCAACAAATGCATCGACGAGCTCCTGAGACAACTGGAGGAGGAGCGCCGCAGCGTCCGACGGTAAGCGAGCGCCTCACGGGCAGATGCTTTGTCCTTCCGGGACGTCAACAGCTGTTTCCTCCCAAACAATGTTCACGTTTTTTTTTCCCTTTTACTTTTGAAGAGTCAAAAGAAACGCAGACACTAATGACGCTGCCCCTTCCGTGCACCCCGTCCATGAAAGAGTGGTGATTTTTAAACTTCAGGCTTTGAATGGGGTAATTTCGGGGTAATTTTCTCCCTCAGTGAACAGCGAGGTCGGGGGAGGTCGGAAATCTGTGTGGCTGTGCTAGGATGGATGACCAGTGACCACCGACCTCTCCTATAGGCCCAGCAGGCGACTTGACAAAAAGGGGCCTGCAGAGGAATGACACCCCGAGCCCAAGTCGTCTGGGCCAACCCCTCAGGACGTACGAGACATTTAAGGCGACTCCCTGAGTGACCTATCAGGACATACGGAGGCGACGTAGCGGTCCCTTGCGAGTTGCAAAGCCGTGAACTTGTGCATAGGTCAAGCCTAAGTGGAGGACTTCTAAATGGCGTCTTTTGGATAGCAATGTCCAGATTTGAAATATTAGGAGACCAACCACGACGCTTTTGGGGCTTGGGACAACATTTGGGGATCAATCTATTGTGGTGAATTCAATTAGTCTGACGCTGCAAGAATTGAATTTATCGATGTCTAGGTGTGACAGTGGGGCAACTTATCGACTAAATGTGCAGCATGTTGAGCAGGAAGATTTGACCAGTGCAAAGTTCAAGGTCTGAAGAACAATAGATGTGTTGGTCTTTTGGGATTCCTGTAGTGAGAGGCTTCTAATTTATGAATTTCCTAAATTGAACTAGAGAACATTCTGTGAACAAAAGGATGTCCATAGATCCTATCTCAATCTGTGCTCTACGTAGAATGTGTACTGAACTGAAAAGCTCCTTCAGTGAGCGGATGGGGCTTCCCCGGTGATCTGCTGAACGTCTTAGGAACTCTTTTGTTTCTGCTGCTGTAGCTTTTATCATGAGAACTTTATTATAGATGAACTGTTGATGTGTTACACCGTTGAATTTGATGTTACAAGGTTTGGAGTCTCTAGCAGAGTCCATCATCCATCCATCCACATCCATCCATCCAAGTTTATATGCTTATATCACTTAGACTTCGGCAGTGGAGCATTATAAAGCTACCTAGCTGGTGATGTCACGCTTTTATTGGGTATATAGTCACGTGACAAAAATGCCACGCACCGCCATTTTGGATACTGTCACTGATGTACACAAAAGTCAATCTTATAACTGTTTCAAAGTCTTATTGTTCTCTTTTCACCTATACTTATTTATGATTCGGTTCAAATTTAACTTCGTAACCTCTTTGTTTGCAGTAAAACGATCATTCAAGCCAGAAGCCATTCATGTGGGACATGGCTTTGTACCCAGACTTTATCCGAAACATCTCCAAACTCCCCCGCCCCACTTCTATGATACACATATTTTTATAAAACAACGCCCCTCTAGACCCTTCCAGACAGTAAAGAAAAAAAAAAAGTAGATTTCAACAGCTCCCTCTCCATATTAGGCTGCATCTCGGGACTAGAACTCGGAGCCCGTCAATCCATCAGGAGTGTTGAGATTCCTCTGATTCTCCCACCGCTCCTCCGTGACCCACTGACCTACAACTTTCATGCCTCTCTTTGTGGAGCATTATTGGGTTGTTCCATCGCACCACCACACAATCAGGGACAATTATAGGCTCCCACTGAAAGAATCCGGGACAATGTGGACGATGGTCACCAAATTGTGGGACGTTAAACATTTTATTTAAACAATAATGAAATAATATACAAAAAATGAACTAAGATTAAAAAACTGAATTATGAAGTAATAATTTATTTCAGCAGCAATTTTAATGAAGAAATGTTGGGAAGAACAGTTACTTCTATTTGAATGTTTAAGCTAATGGCATATGCCGCATTCATGTGGTCCTCTGGAACTGGGGAAATACACATGGTCAAACCCAGGTCAAAACAAGCTTCCAGACTTTTTTTTTTTTTTGCACTTGACTGCGGAAATCAACTGATTTTTTTCTTTTATCATCTAATGTGAGTTTTTTAGTTAAACTACTTTTTTGAGTTTAGTATTAGCTGTCGTCATACTTGGAGTAACAAAATTGCGAGTGAAATGCCTGACATCAGTGCTCGTAAAAAGTCAATTTACGTAATATTTTATAAAATTCACAAACTAACGTTTAGCTTTTGAGATGCCAAGAACACATTTAACCTCTTAACCCCCGCCTTCACCAAGTGCATTTTTTCTCTGATCTTCGTATCAGCTTTAATGTAAAAGGTCACAGCCTATAGGCCAGAGTAACGCCTCATTTGAAAGCTACCAAAAAAACTCATCTAAAGGGATCTTTTTTCTTGCTTTTTTGCTGCATTTTCATCACATTTTGTAGATTTTCTGTTGCTTTTTGTCACTTTTCTGTTGCTCTTTTGTGTTTTTTTGTGTGTGTTTGGCCGCTGGTTGCCCTGCACTTATGACCGCGGCGCTAGGGGCCGCCATTGTCCGCCATTGTCCGCCATTGCTGTAGTATCCATACTAGGGGTGTCACGATTTCAATTTTTTGAGTCACGATTATTGTGAGACAAAAAATTGCGATTTTACGATTATTCACGATTATTCCCCGAATGAAAGGAAAGAACTGATATTTTTAGTTTTTGTCTTGAAAAAGCTTTTTAAAACTTGTAAACATTCACTGTTTCTAAAAATGAAAAATGCTTTAAGATTGTTTTGCATTAAAATAAATAGGCCTACATTGAATAATACAAAACAATGTCAACTTTACTTCTTTATAATGACCATAATTATCATAATTATTTTACTATATATTATTAGGCCACAAGCTAGGCTAGGTTTTATGCTCTCAAAAGATAAGCTGTTGCTTAATTATTTTGATGAACAGAGAATGAAACGTGTTTACAAAGTGACTAATGAACAGCTGATCTCCACATGTGCGCGGTTTCACTTTCATTTCTGCTACGCGTAGCTGAAGCAGAGCGGAGCGTTAAGCCTTTTGTTTACATCCTGAGCCAGTTGTGGCGGCTATTTCCGAACATTTGGACAACTTTTTTGGGAAGTATGCAGTTCGTTACCTGGACATTCAGAGCGAAGGATTATCTCCAAGATGTTGTTTATATTCGACGTAGCTGCAACTTTCTGACGACAGGGTTAGCATAACGGACGTCCATCGACAACAAAGCCTTGATCATGTTTTGGATCCTAAAGAGGTCCCACTCTGCTGACTTCAATCGTTTTTGGGTGGATACAACACTGGAGGAGAGCGTCCTTCTGCCTCGCTCAACTACCGGTGAGTTTACGCTGTTTATGGCGCGCAGCGGCTCGTGCGTCAGCGTGAAAATATTTCTGCGGTAAACCTTGGCTTCTGAAATTCTTACGGTTAACCTACCGCGTCCTTTTATAATCGCGGTAATCGTAAAAACGGTTAATCTTGACATCCCTAATCCATACATGGGCGGCAAAACAAGCTAGTTTTCCATTAGAAACCATTGCACTTTATACTAGCTAAACAACTGTAAAGCCTGGTTTCTAATTTTTTAAACAGCTAGATATAGCTTCAGTTATAACGCTGAGTTAGTTCCAATTTAAGGGACCAGGCTGGTTTGTCTATGCTTTTTTTAAATCACTTTTTGACAATTTTTCTGTTGCTCCTTTGTCACTTTTCTGTTGCGTTTTTGTCAAATTTTTGTTGCTATTTTGACACTTTTTTTCATGAAGCTGGAGAAAATGGAGAAAATGTGCTCGGTTCCTGTGGGGGTTAAAGGATTAGCTGAGCTCAGTGACAAAAGACCGTTTTTATTTGATGACATCAAAATCCCCTCTTTCCCACATAAAAACCACATGAACACAAACAAACATCTCGGGAAAATGAGCTCCCCAGCCCACATGATAGATAGAGGGAAAGTTCCATTGCAGTTTGACTCACTCCTTTCCCATTGACATAACATGGTTGGCACGGCAACAGTGTAAAATTGTTTGCCTCTACCTATGTCACGTCCTGTCAGTGTCCAATAAGGAAGAGAATGTGTCAAATGCGCTTTAAGTATTTCCATTGCCCGTAAAGTTTTTATTATGTTGTAAGTGTATATCCAAGTTCATCAGGTAGTTTGTAATGATTTCGGTGAGACACGGCTACACCCTCCGTTGGATCAAAACAAGGACAGGAAACAGTTACCAGGAAGTTAGCCGTAGCTAGCATCATGTCACCGGCCAACTTTCAATTACACATCTAGCTTTAGCCTTCTCTTCTTTTTACCCTTCCCAGACGCCTCAGTACAGAATTCCACGTCTTCATCCATCCATCTTCCTAGCGCTATTGTCAAATATGTCAAATCCGTGTGCTTCCAGCGTCAGATTCAATGGGCCCCCACGCAGACGCTGTCTCGTCCACACCTCCCTGCCCATCAAACACAAAACAAAAACATTGTCTTTCTTCACACTGATACTCTGAGACATTGTTCAACGTTTCCAGTGAGCAGAACCTTAGGCTTTCAAAAAGAAGTTGCAAATCTAATCACAATCGTAACCCTTCGCAATTACTTTCCCCCCAAAAACGTTGAGCACTACCACATTTCCATGGCAATATCTAATATATCAAATCCATGTGCTTCACTATTGAATGAACTCAATAGGCCCTCGAACTGTCCTGCCTCTCCGTCACGTATAACGTCTCTTCTTTCGGTGCGGCAGCTATTCACTGCCGGCACGTCCTTGACACATGGAGACAAAAGCAGTGTCAACATCGCACCCAGCCTTTTCGAATACAAATACAGTTGTTAGAGACATGAGGGACACTTCTGGGGTGGGGAGGGGGGACAGATGGACACAGTAACAAGTAACAAGCTGCGTCCATTTCAGGGCCCAGAACTAGACAAAGAACTTCATTAGTTTACCCAATCAAACTGAGCATTCTATAGATATAGTAAATTGAACTTTTTGTCCTTATGATGTGTACGGTAGTTTTTCGTTTTACAATATAGTTTAGAATATTTTACAGGCCATACAACACGTTTCAGTCAATGAATATTTGTTTGATTTTTTTTTTTCTGAGCAGCCTTACCCCCGGCTCACATTGACTACGGTCCGGTTTCGGTCCTGATCCGGTCCAGGTTTGCCCCAAACTACCACTCACAGTGAGTCCGGCTGACACTGTGGCTCTGCTAGCTCTGGCGCCAGGCACAGAAACGGCCCTCGCGAGAACAGAAGTGCAAGAGTTTTCTATTGGTGCGAGTTCACGTGATAAGTCGCCCCATATATAGGTCGTTTTGTCAACAGTACAACGACTCTCCCCAGTGAAGTGGATGCTTTGCAACACACTAATGCCCCCGTGTCACTGGTAATGGAGAAATGTTTACTTTTCCGACAATACACGCGTGTACAGGTGGTAAACGAGACCAAATAAGTAGTAAGCGGACATATTTTATTTTGAAATACACTGGATCTTCCTCTCTCACGAGTCCTGACTTCCTGTGTGGCTCGTGTTTTTCTGTCAGCTTGATCCGTTGGGGTTCCGGTCTCCGGCAAAAATAGACTTCTTACGGATTCTTTCCGTTGCCGCCGGATTTTGTGGGGGAGTAGGGGGTGCACATGTGGATTTGTTTTGTTTCGCGTTTACGCCAAGCGCGGGCGACGGGACGGCTGGAGCTCTTTCTCACTTGAGACATGAACATTGTTTAGCTGATGGGGTAAATAAAGTTTTTAGCTTGACCCGTGAGACACAAGGCAGCGCGATGTAAACGGGGAAATGAATGTCAGCGGTGCTCCCATCAGAGCAGTCACCTCCTCTTGTGACGCCCCCTCTCAGATGTGGCGGAGGCGAATAGCGCATATCCACCACTCAGTTCCATAGACCCATTTTACACACTCTTTAAGTGAAAAGTTCCCCCTTGTGTCCAATTTGGTTTAAAATATCAAAAATTCCCTTCATTCCTCTGTTTGCTTGAATGTTTAAAAAACAACCATGACAGGACGACGGGGCGGGGACAGGGCTGACCTCTTTCTAACAATCTGCTGCGTCAAAGTCCCGTGACAGCACTGGCCTGTAATAATCAATCAATCTTTATTTATATAGCGCTTTTCTTACATAACACAAAGTGCTTTACAGATTTAAAAACATTCTCTCACACCCACCTCCTCCCACAAATACAAATACAAACACATTGTCGTATTCACACTCTCCCCACCCACCTTCCCACAGACACAACACACTCAAGTTAAAACAATGGACATACGGCTGGGATAAGGCTGAGGTAATCTCCCCAGGATTAAAACAATGGAGAGCGGATTGGCCTTGTTTTTATAGTGGAGTGCAGATGACGAGGGCAAGAGTGAGGTTTGCTGAAGAGCGGAGAAATGGAGTTTAGGGGAGCCATAATGGTTTAGGGAAAATCAGTGATGAAATGA
The DNA here is from genome assembly GCA_021464625.1 of Proterorhinus semilunaris. Taxonomy (NCBI): domain Eukaryota; kingdom Metazoa; phylum Chordata; class Actinopteri; order Gobiiformes; family Gobiidae; genus Proterorhinus; species Proterorhinus semilunaris. The sequence continues at coordinate 11,797,152 of CM038365.1, forward strand.
AATGTTTAAAAAAAAAGGCCAAGTTGTCTTAGCGGAAAGACGCCCACTTCTGCTGCTCTGTTGTAAAAGCAAAAGTCCCATTCATATTTCACATTGAATTTTTGGAAAATTCAATTCTTAAGAGGCAGGCTAATCAGTTATGTGCTAACTATACATAAAAAATATGGCAAAATGCTTTTATAACTTTTGAGTTTATTTTATTAAACTCTTAATATTAGAATTGTCAATCGATCAATCGAACTCATGTAAGCTAATCAGAGACTGAACTTGTTTTTATAGTCTCACTTCCTTATTGGACACTGACAGGAAGTGACATAGATAGAGGCAAACGATATTAAATTGTTGCTTTTTTACTAAATGAATGTTGGGTGTGATACTGTGAATCTGCATACATTTCAGATCAGTTTAGTGCTGCGCGATTGATATTCACCTCCTTATTTCAGTAAAATATTGTCCAAGAAAAGAGTCGAACTTCCCTTTGCTCTCAGTACTCCAAAATCTTAACTTTTATCCGATGAAATCCCCACTTTTTGATTACTTTCAATTGGAATTGGGCTAATCCGACGATTCCAAGATGGCTGCCGCATTCGCCACTGAAACGGTTGCTATTTCTTATGCAGCATAACTGTGAACAAACCATGTCGGTGTTCGCTTGAATCTCCTGTTATTCCATCCCGAGGCGAGCCACTCCCGCCGTCTCCCACCACGTCACCTGCCATTGCGTGCCAAAAGGGGCAGATGGCGATTCCCTGACCCCTTCCACACCTTTTCCACAGCCCAGGAGTGACGACCGACCAACAGGCATCGACAGGAGGGGGGGGGGGGTTGGAAGGGGGAGGTTGCCCGGACTTCCCAAACCCAGCTGGGGACGTCGCGCGCTAAAGCCGGGGATCTGAGTACAGCTGCGGCCTGTGAGCATGGGGAGGACATTAGCCTCTTCCATCTGCTGATCAATAACAGATTTGTCATGTTGGAGCGCGATGGTGCCGCCGAGGAAAGAATGGAGAGAGGCAGGGGTCAGGGAAAATGCGAGCTTTAGTCCGGGGGATTATGGGTAATGGGGTGCTCTTTGTACAAGCGAATTTGCCTGCGGGCCAAATTGAAAATTGACCGCTATTATTGCAAGAGGAGATGGATAGTGTGATACGTGCAGCCGGTTTGATGGATTTCCTGCGTATTCAGTCTCCTTCTCTGTCCCCTTTTCCTTCCATATTTTTCTCTACTTTTTGTACAGAAAAATGCAGTGTGATGCTACAGGTATACGCCACCTAACATTTTTATGGGCCTGATTTTGCTTTGTTTTTTTGTGGTCGTTTGTTTTTGCCATTTTGCGATGACGGCTGCAGTGCTGTGAGTAACACGTTAGTAACGCTCTGAATTTCTGTTTTATTCGAACAATTTCCGCATCCTCTCTCTCCGCTCCGAGGGCCTCCGTCGCCCGGTCTGCAATAGTTATTTATTATTTTATTATTTTATTTCACAAACTCGTTGCCTTGTGTGTGTTCTCTTCAAAGTCAGCCCGGTGGAGAGGAGTGGGGCGGACTGAAGAGGAGGTAGTGGGCGCATTGATGTTGCAGTCATTCGGAGGCGGCATGTCCAAGTGCTTTAGAACAGAGGTTCCCAACCATTTTACAGTGGACAAAGTAGGAAAACATGGAGTGGGTCTGTTAAAAAACTAAAAAACTAGTGCCAAGTTGGTTTATTACAATTTCAGCTTCGTGCTGATTTAATGCTTCAACCTGGAAAATAAACTACTCTACACAGTAAAACATTCACCTGGCTGCAAATAAGAGCGGTTTAAATGTATTTTATTGGAACCAGCTCCATCTCTCTCACAATAAAATGTTTTTGACATTTTAATTGTTTGGAAATATTTAATTTGCATGAAAATCATCTCTGGAGAGGTGAACCAATTCAACAAGGAGTTTAGATCATGGGCTGTCGTCCTATGGACGCTTGGGTCCCCATGCCGTGGGTTGTGAACTTTTGATCTAATGGTTAATTTTCCACCAAGTCATTTGTGTGATTTCACCTTTCAATCTTACCGTTTCCCCAGCTCCTCTGCAGAGTGAACTCTACTGCACGCAGCTGCTCCAGTGGAAGTGTTTTGAACTCATTAACATTGTGAAAGTATTCGCCTTATTTAGCATATTATGGTAAACTCACTGTGCTACGGAAACTCACTACTGCCAGTGTGACTGAAACATTTTTGAATGCTCTTTCTCGTTCGAAAGTAGAATAATGGCAACTCATTTTAACATGTTGCTTAAGTCGTTGGAATGAATGATGAGAATTGTTCAAAAGTAAATAAATAGCTACAATAGCAATTATCCAATCCGTTTTACTTGCTTTACTTTCACGTCAGTGAGCCTTTTCGTTGTATGTTCTAATATGGGATGAATGTGAGGTTCATACATGGGTGCATGTCCCGACCCAATAAACCAATAAAAAAAAAGCAACCCTGTGGTATTATGGGGAAAAGGTCATGTTTTTAGCATTTAGCCTTCCCTCCAAAAAGTCCTTTGAACGACTTTGGCAACACTTTAAAACGACTTTGGCAACACGTTAGAACTAGTTGGCGATACGTTTTAATGACTTGGTATTACGTTCGAACGAGAAAGCGCATTGAGAAATGTTTCAGTCACACTAGCAGCTCTGCTCGTTTTGTGCTTTGCTTAGTCTTGCTTATGTTTTTCTTTATTGGAACATCCCAGATACGTAGATTACCCGACAAACTCTGATGGTGTCTGGGAATTTGTTTCGTTGCAGTGTTACGGTCTTATTCTGCAGATCAGTTTTCCAGAGGAGAAATAAGGTGACTTAATGAGTTCTTAAGAATGTGATCATTTCTTCACAGCAACCCAAATCTGTTAAAGCTCTGTTCAAACGCGTCTGGCTCATTTGATTGCAGCAATGTCCTGAAAGACTGTCCTCAAAGACTGTCCTCAAAGACTCCCGCTCGCCGTCCACCATCTTTGTACAGTACATGAAAGACCCAGGAAGCACGAACGCCTTCCACAACTCTAATCGGATAAGTTGCCGGTGCCTAACGCAATAATTTGATCCTTGTAGGCTTCCATAGAGGGGGGACCTAGCTCTCTGAAGTGAATGGCTAAAGGGCTAATCCACCGCGTTTGGAGGTCACTCTTAAGAAGCTACGGCAGACCGAGGAAATCGACGGTTTCATCGTCTGGAACTCGCCCCAGACGCTTTGGAAAAATACTTCCCTCAGGATTTGTTTTTGAAGCCATAAAAGGAGCCCGGCTTTCATGCGATATCAGGAGCGAGACATGTTTTGGATGGGGGGCTGCTGAACTTTGGGGGGTCCGAGATATTACTCACCATAATTGTGCTTTTCTTTTGTAATCAGTTATACTTTAATTGTTGAACTTTTAGAAAAACTTGGTTGAAGAGGCTGTGCATTTTGGGCATTGACATTTTACATTATAAAAGTTGAAATACTGTCCGTGTAATGAGAAGACAATAAGGAGCAAGAGAGACTGGACAGGTCATAAGTTGAATTTGGATGGATGTGCCCTCTGCAGACAGCACTAGGAATTATACATTATAAAACAGTGAAACAAGCGATAATTTTCTGCAAACTGCATGCTAGCAAATCCATGGTATCGGGATGAACACACTTTGATCGCAAAACTACTGCCTTGAAATAGTTTGCTGATGGATTATATGGGCTTTAAAAGATGGGTATTACTAATGCACCTTTGAGTAATCTTTGAATCTTCACAAGTGGCTGTTCTTTGCACCACGCCGGCAGCTCAGACAAAGCTTCTCCTGAGGTCCTACGTATCCAGGAAATGGATGCATAAAATTGTAAAGAGTCGTTTGTGGCTCAGTTTAGAAGGCTTATGTTTGGGAATGTTGTGGATAAAGAACTTATCTCAACGCGCATTTGAAGCAACTACGAGTCGCAGCTCAGACCGGGATTTGATTGGCCGAAATAATAAATAATCAATAGTTTATTTTGTATTAATTGGGAGTTTGATTTCCTAAAACTTTTCCAACTAGTTAAAGCAGACGTTCTTACTTTTCCTGCACTTTATTATGGGTGATGTTACCGACTGGATCAGTGAGTTTTATAAAAAAAATTATATCTATATAATTTATCTTTTTCATTTATTTATAGACTGTACTGTTAAGTTCAGACAGTTTTTAAGAAGTGCAGTCCACATGTTCACACATTTTGAATAGGGTAGGCAACAATTTTGTTTGCTGCAATTGTTTATTGTTGCAATTTTCACTTCAAATTAATCTAATATTGTTTATTATGAAACAGACTGATTTATTGCTTGTGTTAGGTGAAACATACACGAGAAGAGGACCTTGCAACAATAATCGCATATTTAATCGCAATCGCAATATTGAAGAAAAAAAAAATTGCAATTACATTATTTTACAAAATCGTTTCGTTCAATTTTAGAGAGAGAGACTCAAATACCCCCTCTCTTAAAGAAAACAAAAAGGTTTTGCGCTCTCTTAATGATGCAATAGAATCCAGGAAGTAGTGCTGGGCGATATGACGATACATATCGTGGGGACGATAGAAAAGTGTCTATCGTGGCATTTCTCTTCTATCGTTTATATCGTTTCTAACCTAATGTCATCAATTATTAAAGCAAATATTGCATTAAATAGGCCACAAAGAATGTATTAGTGTTTTCTTGTCACTACGCATCCTCTAAGTTTATATTAAGTGATTATAAACAAGAATAAAAAAGAACTTTTTCGCAAAGAAACTCCGTCTTGTTGTTTTACGACACCTGCTTTACGATATTGCTGTCCGCCGCCCGCCACACCTGCTGTAGCAACGGCGACATCTAATGGACGTACACCCCTACTACTACACTCAGCATTCTTATTTCTGAGTTAAATGTCACTTCATAACAGAGGTTACATTAACCGAAAATTCTCCGTCATTTGCGTAATATGTTTAGCTTTGACGCTGATCCGTGTCTGAGCGCGCGGGGCTCTCAGCTACTTCCCAAAACACCGCGTGGTTTCGCTCTGCTTCGCGTACGGCAAATAAACAGCTTTTTAGTGATGGATCTCACAACGGAGCTAAATGATAGGCAAGGCAACTTTATTTATACCACGCATTTCGTACACAAGGCCACTCAATGCGCATTGATAGTGCATGGATCTGGATTAAACACACGAGAGAGAAGAGAGAGGAGAGGCTGGTGCAGGAGGTAAGAGACGGATCAGCGCGTAGAGCAGCTAAAGACGTACAATGCAAACTGCTCGCCCACTGTTTCTTAAACATTACGTTAAAATTGAGATATAAGCTCCAATTTACATTTGTATTGGTGTAATATGAGCCTTGATATTGAGGAGCAGATGATGCTCTGAATAAGTCGTTCTCTACGCACGAGTTTACACATTTCTGTTGTTAAATTGGTGTCAGGACCATAGACTGTATAAAGGACTCAGATGTTAAGATCATGTTTAGCCCATTTATCCTGCTGTCTCACATTTTTCCTGACATAAACAATACAGGCTATATAAATTATCCATAGCGAAACCACTGCTTCAAAATAAAGTTAAAAAAAAGTAAGTAAGATAAAAATTACTTACTTTTTTTTAATCTTTTGAACGAATAACTGAAAACGGACTATATTATGGTATATCGTGATATATATCGTTATCGTGATATAAAATAATCCATATCGTGATATAGGTTTTTTCCATATCGCCCAGCACTACCAGGAAGTATAAATCAGGGCACTTCAGCAGAGAAAACAAACAAGATTGTGAATGAAGCTTACGTATTACTCAAGGAATGTTGGAAACAACATAACGTCGCTAAAAGCTCAATAAGTCGATTTGACATACAATCCCCTTTCGGGTGACAGTGTTGTAAAATCTACATGCAATACCGATTGTTCAAAAAATTGTCAGAGTTTTCAACAAACAACACAAAACAATGAGGGAAAGCTACCGTTACGCAATACCCCATGGAAAGAAGTCTTAAGCCTTTAAACGCTGCTCGCCACCTCCAAGAATCCAAACGATCGCCGCGTTTTCTCGCTTAATCCTTCAGGAACAAATTTCACTCATAATCACACTCTTGTTTGTTTACGGTGTTTTCCATTTTGCTAATTACCTTGGCTAATATTTCTGGTCAGCTCCGCGTGTAACCTTGAAACACAGGCTCCACGTCAGCGCTCTCCAGCCCAGTGACCACAGACGGAGCGACCTTGGTGGGAGGCATCAATAAAAAGCTTCATTAACTCAATCTATTAACCTCGTAAAACGGTTTCCTGCGTTTCGCCGTTTAACCCGTTCGGAATTTCCCACAACGTTTTTTTTTTCTTTTTCTTAAACCCAAAACTTTCTCGCTGTGAGATATCTTTGTGGTAAGAGCTCTTTGTGGACGTACAGTAGTAGCAGGAGAGAGCGAGTAGTGAAGTGTCATGTGGCAGCTCTAGGCAGGATTAATTGCTTTGAGAGATCCAGGGCTTGCGCTGTAAGGGCAAATTGACAAATTGAAGAGGGATCAACAGGGAGCAGCTGGCGACGACTCGACTCCCAGCTTTTGTAGCGCGGATTCAAATATGGTGCAGAGTTGGTATAAGGATGCCGATAATTTGCTGCGTCCAATTACAAAAAGTAATGGGGTCCTGCACTTCTGAGATCTGAGGTTATATGTCCGGATTGGAAGGGGCTTTTATGGAGTCTGCCACGCATTTTAGTTTACAAAGTGTCCGTTACGCTTTTAATAGGCTTGTAATCACCTGTAAGCAACTAGGACTGAACGATTAACCTTTATCGAATCGAAATTGGGGTTTTAGCTACTGCGGTAACCTATCTATTTGAGTGAAATGTTCGCCAATCAGAATTATCGAGCCTCTCTATCTGTCAGAAAAATAGCAATTCATTTTCTGTCAAACTCGTGCTGCCCCACAAGCAAGTAATGTGAGCTTATTTTCCAAGTTAAAAATACAATAGCTTATTTGCATTTCCTAGAACTTCATATTTAGGTGCACTCTCTGCGGAAGAATGCCACCATACCTGCATCTATCCTTCCTCCACTTTGTGGCTGCTCATCCAAGTCTATTAAGCTCTGTTGAAGACTTCCTTATCAAGATCTGCGTTGTGGTTCCACCCTCTTTGTGCTCCCAAACCGTTTCATTATTTTGGCTAACGCTTGTGTGGCCAATTTCCCAAAACATCCTTCATTTAAAGATAAGGACCATCCCAGATCCTGTCTATCCCGAGGTGCTGAGAGATGTGGTGTATTGGTCCCATACGGTGGTTGCATCCGAGCTATTTAGCTTTGAGAAAACATTATCTCCAAGAGGAAAGACAGATTTTTAAAATATTTTTATATTGCTGCACTATATTTGGCTTGGTGATGTTGGTGGCTTTGTGTTGGAGTTTTGGAGACTTCTGGCCCAAGACGCAACAAACCCAACTAAGTGACCTACTTGCTTTCCTTGAATGCCAATGACCTTAAATAAATCCATGTATGTCTTCTCTTCACTGCTGACCAACGTTTTTCATGTTTTACAAATTTAAGATAAATTCTATGTTAGCAATTGCAGTTTAATGACTTCAGGCGAGATACGGTAGGTGAAAACATCGATTTTTCTCCCAGTGGTAAATGTTGAGATTCTTAGCTAGTTTTCTCCCATAACGTCTTAGTTTTAATGTCAGAGTGAAAAAACACAAAACTTTCCCTTTACAATGCGTATTTTTATTTAGTTCTGTCTCTAGCGAGCCGGAGATTTCCCGGAATAACATCAAGACGCAACATCTAATTCTTGCCTGATTTATTGAGCTTTGAACCCAACAATGGCGGCGTCAAAGGAATCGTCCGTCGGATCGTAGAGATTCGCAGTCAATAAGTCGTTGCCATTGATTTAGCGATCAGGACTTCGCATATAATCAGGTGTCGTACAGTCTTACGTCCCGGTCTGCGCAGTGTGTGGCCGTATGCGGAAAAGGTCTGGTGACTTAATGAATGTGAGTCCATTTGAAAGACTTGGGCTTCCCGCTGATGTGACAGTCATGTACCAAACAATCGATCATGAAGAGGAAACGGTGGAACAGCTGGGATGTTTCTTGTCGCAAACGGAATATGCAAAGGCTTAAGTGACGAAATTACAATATGCGACTGGTAAAAGGGTATCAATTATTCAGCATCTTTCAACATTCACTTTAGAAGACAAATGATGGCAATTTGCATGATCTCCAGAGCGGATTTTGGAGGATCTGAGGTGTGTTACTGCAGCTATTTCAAGGCATTTCATGGTTTGACAAAGATTTTGATATTCCATCGTGTTCACTGTAAGTGACTGTTTTGCCGAAGCCGCACTCTTTGTGGCCGTCAAATTGTAGTGAAATTCCCCAAGCAATGATATGTCTGCCTTGAAGAACAATAGGATTCTGTCCCCAACGTTTTTTTTTACCTCAAAGTCTGCTGCCAACAGGCTCTGTAATTGGGCCGGTTTGTTTTGGTGAAGGCGAGACACTGCAGGTGAAGAGGGTTTTTATTCCCCATTTTAAATATAGATATATCAATTTCAAACGTACCTTGGAGATCACTGTATCAGAACGTATGTCAACCATTGTATTCCAGAATCTTTTGTTCATTTTGTTTGCAGAGATGTGTTTGCTATCTTGACCAAAGACCTACAAAGAGCGTTTTGTACTTTAGCTGAGCATCTCCGGAAAACATTTGATTTTGTAGACATTTTCATTTATCGTTTTTCCAATCAAGCCTGTATTCATTCCAGATTCACATTTCATAATCCTTGTAGCCCTCACCCAAAGAGTGAAATTTCCTGTCAGAGATGCCGTGTCTCCGTGGAGCCCCAGCGGGAGGGGGAACATGTCCGCCCACATCCCTGTCTCTAATGGGACATGACGGAGGTGTACTACGCTCTTTATTGTATTACACACTTCATCTTCTGCTCAAACCACAACCACACACAGTCTCCAGAGGGGATTTCACACCAAGAGTCCTCATATGAGTCTGGGCATTTCCACTACCGCATCGTCAGCAAGAACGCATGCTGCAATTTGAATGCTATGATCTAGAATACATCGTCCTGGACCAGTCTGTGGGGAAATAGACTAAAAGAAGGCAAGACAAATAATTGGAATTCATGAGTCCGAGTGATGTGACATTAGGATTGCTGCCAGAAGTACGTCTCAACAAATATAAATATCAAACATGTTTGTTACTTACTATTTGAGGTTTTGAAGGCGGCGACACCACAAATAATCATAACAAAAAACGCACACATATGAGGAACCCCACGACAAAGAGCCGTTTTTCGAGAAGGTCTAATCGGGCCACAATTCCTCGACCTCTGGGGGGGACAATTTGGGCTCAGAAACTTATAATTTTACTCAAGTACAAATTATTACTTAAGATTTGGCAATAGGGATGTCAAGATTAACTGTTTTTTTTACTGCGGTTAATCGTAAGGATTTTAGGATGTTCGGTAAACCATGATGCTGCAGCGGTTAGTGCTAATGCTTCACAGCTAGAAGGTCACGTGTTCGATCCCTGGACGAGGCCTTTCTGTGTGGGTGTCTGCGTAGGTTTCCTCCCGGTACTCCAATTTCCCCTACCACGAAAAACATGTACAATAGGTTAATCCTCCAACCAGGTGTTTCTGACCATAAGCCTGGTTCCACATCTGGAGATGAGTCCTTGGACACTGGCCTACGCTGCCTGCCCACTGCTCTTACAGGTTGCCCCAGCGGCATTGAGGATGGATTAAATGCAGAGAACGAATTTCTCTATATTTAAAGTATACATTAATGTCTCATGAGTCATAGCTCTCACTGATAAAGGCTGTAGAAACAGCGCGTGGTGTTAAACCATATGGGTAGGGGTAAGTAGAGAAGGGTTTACCTTGTTACTTGTTACCCTTCCTTAGTGGTTTTATATATATATTCAGCCTAGCATGAAAAACAAAACACAAAACATATTGAGTAGCCGCCATTATTATTTTTTTTTCATTCCACATAACCCAACAAAAGCCCTTGACTGTTGAGTAAACAAACTTCATCTTGGGCATTTCCTCCTGTCTTCCCTTGCCACCACCTCTTCCAGGCAGCCGCCATGTTGACAGGTAAACATCTCCCAGTGAATCTCTGAAGTCTCTCCAAACCTGCCTCACCCCATACTTTTCCCCCCGTATTAGCAAACATTGTTCTCCGGAGCATGTCTCTGCTTAAGCCGCTTGTAGGAGCTAATCGCAGGCCGCGGAACAAAGCGCCTCTTAGGTGTTTTTTTCCTCTTCAGGCTTGTGGTGTGATTAATGGCTGTCTGGGAACACACACCTAGACGACAGCATTGACTGGGCTGTAATGAGCCGCAGTGGCGCATGCGATTTCTGCTCACTGGTCTGTGGACAGGCCAAAGGGATCAATGAGAGAGGGGAAAGTGCAAAGCGAGGCTGAAAGGCATAGTTCTCATGGGATTTTGTAAATTGAGATTTGGCAGCAAATGAGATAATAATCAAAAATTGTGAAAAAAAAACCCTTCTTGGTTCGAGTATCCCACATTAGCCATATCCCGTTATGACTGTATTCTGAATATGATGCTAACATGCGCTCAGAGAAACCAGGACACACATTGGATTTGGAGGACTTGTTGCCCTGTACATATGAGCAATAAAAGCATCCTGGATGTTTAGGCGTTAGAGTGGTGTGAGGCTAATGACAAGCATGGTAAGGAGCTAAACACTTTGGCAATGTTGCTAACACACAGCTGTTTAGCACATTCCTCTAAACACAGGGACGAGAAGAACTATCCAAGGAAGCACTGATGACCGCGCAGCACTGTCACAGCTTCAGTGAAAGACATGAAAAAGTATTCTCCAGTGTTTTATTTATCTTTAATGAACACAGTTTTAGAAGCCAATTTACAGGCTACAGTTGCCGTGGGAAAGTTTCTACTTCTAACATATCTGTCTCTCAAATTGGCACATGATCAGACCAGGATACTCAGTTTACATGGCACAGTATCCTGGATATGGTTGGAATGTCCCATTGTGATTATCCTGGTTTCTCATGACCTGGAAACCGCCTTCTACAAGATGTTGAAATCAGAGTACTGCACTTACACGGGCACAGACAAAATCAGGATATTTATAGGCACACTGAGTAACATTTTGGACTATACTGTTGCCATCAACACAACATGCTCCTAATGACCAGCTCGACACAGAAAATGCTATTACTGCAGTGGGCAATCAAAGAATGGATTTGGATGAGAACCTAACCTATTTAAATCTTAAATTCTGCTGACTTTAGTCAACATCTCCATGGAGGCAAACTGGAGACGTACCCATTCACGGTAAAGTTACGATCATGTCGAAGGAGAGTTGAGCCGCTCACAGCAAAAGCACATGTTTGTACATTTATGAGGTATTTTTCAATGATGAAAATATCTTTCATAAAATAAATGCTTGTATTTCAATTTTATTTATTGGGTAAAATGCTACACAGTGTGGCTTTAAACAAACACACAACAACAGCAGAATAAATTGAAGTTCGAAGCCGGGAACTTCTTGCTACGAGGAAAGAGCACCAACTATCCAACACCCAATCTGCTCATGTTAGTTGTAGTTTTTGGCCACCTTTTTCAGCACAAGTAATCTGTGAATGGTGTCAAACGGTAATAATATACTAGGTTCTATTTAGTGGTGCCTCCCCCATGGAAAGCCAATCCTTGGGGCCTAAATGAGCCGAGCAGCTCACTCAGCACCTACAGTCAGCATTCTCACACGCACGAGAAGTGTGTTCAGACACAATGGGCTATTAGCATGGAAAGAAAGTCATTAAACTGCGTGTGTTGACAGGAGCGGGTGAAATATTGGGCATAAAGTTGGGATTCTGAATATTATTTTGTTTACTGGAACGAAAATTGCGACTTAAAAGCAGTTTGTTATTTAGATGAGGGTTAATGTGAGAAACCATTTCCTGCACGCTCCGTCACTTGTTGTGTCAGGTGTTGCGCTTGTTGTGTGCCCGTAAAATGGTTATTTGACTCTTGGCTATTCAGCTAATCAAATGGCCTTCAGCAAAACGTAGTTGGACGAATTTGCTGCTGACGTGCCCATATCTGCCAAGGAACATGTAGAGACTAAACAGCTCATCAAGGTAAAGCTGGGGCATCCATATAAGAAATGTACAGTAGTTTTGCCATTATAGAGTAGATCGTAAACTTCCTGTCACTTCCTTCACTTCCTTTACCACAAAGCTGGTTGAACTTATCCTGGATACGTTTCTCTTGCCCGGATAGACAAATCTGGACATAAGCCGCTCTGGATAAGCGGTCCTATGAAGCACTTTATCAACTGGCTAAGGTTCTCTGTGGAGTCATGCGCAGTTTATCTGAATTTCAAAATCTATCTCTAGATTCATAACAAATACATCGCTATGATGTAATGTAAAGTGTGTCCAAACCAAGCTGCGCCTAAAGAGGCACCACCCAATGGGACGGTCGCATTTTTGGTTTAATCCAGTTGGGACACCTTAACCAGTTTTACTTAATGGTTTCCAAAGCGAGTTAATAACCCACTATATGCACATTTGACCACAATTATTCACCAATTATTCTTTTTTCTTTGCTCCATTCAAAATAACCAAATTGACTACCAGCCCGTGACCATTTTTCATTTCAAATTCGTCATGCATTTTCATAATTGTATTTTTTTTTCCCCGTCTTTGCAGCACCACAAAACTATCCATCACTCCACCTGCTGCTCTCCACAACTCGCCCCTCTGTCTTGATCAAATTAGCTTCGAACACGCGTGCTAATATTTCTTGATTATGTGCACGTGTAAGTGTTAGCATTGACCTAGCCATCAAATTTGCCCTTTTTTTTAAAATTCTGCAACAGGACAATGGTGTGTAAATAGCGGCCACCTGCTTGTTGAATGGGCTCACGCTGCCTGTGTTTGTGATGTGTTCGCGTTTGGGAGCTAGCAGCTGCGGATATGATAAACGCAATTATACCTCCCAGCATGCCGCTGGGCTAATATCGGCCAATCGTCTGACATTATGAATCTCTCACGGAGGATAAGTATGACGAATGGGAGACAGGGCATGACAGATTTGGGAGGGTAATCGGATTTAGTTGTTAGTTAGTCTTCAGGTCGTACTCAGGTTAATTTCAAATTATAGTATTTCTTGGTTTTGATCATAACAGATTCATTTATGGCTTAGTCATGCTTTTAAGTTTTTGTACCACTCTTTTTTAGCAATATGAGCTCAATGAATCCTGGCATTGTCCTCTTGAAATATGCCCGTGCCATCAGGGAAAGAGAAATCCAGAAATAACCTGGTCATTCAGCATGGTCAGGTAGTCAGCTGATCTCATTCTTTGGGCACGTGGTGTCGCTGAACCATCGCAAGATAAGACCGAAACATATCTTGCGACCGCCCCCTAAAAAAGTACCCAGTTCTGGTCTCAATTCATTATGTTGCACTGTTATATCAATATTTTATTTGATTGTGATTTGATGCTATTGATTCGTTGATTTCTTTGTGTGTGAGTGAAGTCTCTGAAGACTTGTTTGTTCAATCACTTTTAGCCATTCGTTTTTCCTCCTTCTCATTACCGTGCGATGGCTTGATGCCTCAGAAAAGTTATTTTCAAAATGGTCTCTACTATGTCCATATAGTTCCCCCCCTCTTAAAGCTCATAGTTGCAGGAATGCACTTCACCCACCCACGCGTCTTGCCTACAACACCTCACCCCTGGCTTGTTTACCTCCATCATGACCTCCCTAACCCCCCCCCTCTCCCTCTCTGCAGCCAGCTAATTTTCTCACATGGTTAGTGTCATTGTTCATTTGGGACGTTAGCGACACTGGACGCTCTTAAGTCAAGCCCCACGTCCCTTTTCTTCCTTTCTCTCTTCTTTAACTGAGCGCTCCTGTCATTGGGACCCTTTTAAATCGGCCTTTCGCACCCTCCGCGAACTTGCCCCCCTCTCGCGCTGGTCCTATTGGGGCTTAGACAATAGCTCGGACCCCCGCACCTCCCTTTCTTCCTGGCGTGGTCTTCTTGCGAGCGTCCAGGCTGCAGTTTGTCACAAGCACTGAGCTGAAACTGATTGTCATTGCGGCAGATGGAGCAGAGCGTGAGCGGCGGTGTAGCGCAGTCGACCGGGAGGGCCCTTCAGCGCTCATGGTGTCTATTCTTTCCCAGCTTTATCCCTGACCCCCCTCATGGTGCGGGGTACTCATCGCGGTGTTTGATCCTTGAAGGTTCTTCGGTGGTCCATGAAGCTTGATGGTTTTTATTGTTGCGAAAAGCTTCTAGCACTTGACTTCGGGACACTATCGGGGTGTTTTTTATACTAATAATTCATTTGTTTTATTCACAGCGCGTGAATCCACTATAACAGGGGAAACATTCTGCATTGTCATAAAATCATTAGCGAGCTTAGACCATCTCTGCCAAACATTACAATCCTATCCTGGATCGATATCATTTGTATCAACACCAGGCTTGGTGTTCTTGACCCATGACCTATGAACTTTTTGTACAAAAACATCTTTCAGTTATTTTTCCTAAATATAAACCCGAGCTACACTACTTCCTTTGGTGAGATAATAAAAAAAAGGTTCTGCCAAACTGTATTCTTCAAGAAGAGTTCGTACTTCAAAATAGTAAGTGACTGTAGAAAGGAATGTGGTCCGAAAGGTCAGTATGCCTAAAAAATAAACGTCGGAACTCCAGATGTTATACCGTGTTCCAGCTGATAACATGGCAAAACCTTCTGTGTATTTTGTGTACAACTTTCATTCAAAGAGATTTTAAAGATAATGTGTAATGAGAAGAGAAATAAAATCCTATTTGCCTGATTATGTTATCCATTGACGAATTATTTCAAATTCAAGACACCCCAAATCTACCATGCACATCATATCAGGCAAAGTTTAGCTCTCAATCTGTCCTCTTACCCCTTTTGAAAATCACAAAACAGACCAAGATGTCTTTGTACACAAACTCAATTCCACTCAGACATCGGATTCTCCCAAACAAAACCACTGTCTCCTCCAAAGAACAAAAAGAATATGCGATTTTCTTTCATTGCTCCCTCCAGACAATTGCCTGGTTAAGATTTCTGACACTAGATGAAAGGCTGTCTGTTGGCCTAATTATATCTGTTTGCTGGAGTCTTTGTTTCCTTTTGACTTGTCAAGAAAAATAGTTTTTCTGTCTTTGTGACAGTTCCCGTTTGTCAGCAAAACCTACGATCGTTTCACAATTGGCACCACTGGAACACTCTAGCAAGCTGTAGTAAAAGGGTGCTATTTTGGCTTGCCTCACTGCTTTTTTTGCAAGTGACCGTCCATTGCGGCCATAAACACTATCTTTAGTCGCGTTAGCATGTAATTTAGACCTCGTAAAAAGAGTTGAGTGTGAACAAACTAGTTTAACTGGATGGGACTGTTTTGTTTTTTTTGGCCCATTTGCTCACTCTTCTTTTGCTTATAGACCCTAGTTAGAGGAACATCAAGAGCTTTTTTTTTTTTTTTGTCAATGTTCACACCCCCATTTTCCCCTCAACCCCCCTCCCCAAGAGAATCCCCCAAGGAATAGACCTACCACCGAAGCTATACGGCAAGCCAGGCGAATCTGCCCCCTTAACCAACACATGTTAAATGTCCCGCAAGCTCCTCTTAGTTAGAAAAAAAAAGGAAGAGACAGAGAGGGAGAGAGAGAGAGGGAGCAGACAGGGGCAGGGGGAATACTCAGCGGAGAGATCAAGCTAGGAGGCGGAGAGGGGTGGGCGGGGGGAAAAGCCAGCCAGCAACGCAGCCGAGGAGGGAGAGAGATAGGGATAGCAGCAGCAGCAGCAGCAGCCTTGCGGGGTCTAGTGCGAGCGTGGCTACCAAGGGATATGAAGGCAGGAGAAGGGGGAGTGATGTTGCGGAGAGGAAAGTCATTGCACGTTGCCAGATCGAGCGAGACAGCAGCGGAGAGGGACGGATTCTAAGTCAAGTCGAGGAGACGGAGGGAGAGAGAAAGAATCAGAGGCAGTGAAACGGATTGTGGATGTTAACTTTGCCTGGATGACCGGGTAGTAAGCAGCTGCAGAAGGAGCAGAGCAGGGGCAAACCCGGCGGATGGTGGAGTTTTTTTTTTTTTCCTACAATGCGTGTCCCCTGAATGCACCAGGATGCTGAATCTGCACGAGGGTAAGTGGCAGGATTAGTGGATACATGACAACCCGGGATTTTGCGAATAGAGTGGGGATAATGGGCAACCTTGTCGATGCCACACAATTTGTGAAGGCAGCTGCTTGATTTTTGAACATTGCTGTTTGTTAGTTAGATGACATTTTGGAGCAGTGAAATTGTCTAAGTCATGCTTCAAATTCAGCTTGTTTAAAGGGACTTTAAGAGGAGCTAAGAATGTCAGAGTTTGATTGTCAGAAATGTGTTTAGTGACTTGGCTTTGGAACTACACCTCATATATCTTTATCTGAAACTTAGTTATTTGCAAATGTCACCTAATTTTAATGAATTCTGGTTAATTTGAGCTTTAGTCGCAATTCTGTCAAAATTAAGGCAACTTCAGGAATTGCAAAAGAAAAGATAATCACATCCAAATAAAACACATCCGATAAAACACATCCAAATTGTAAACCTCAGCAAATTCGTTGACATTGTTGAGTTTTTTCCCATTTAGTATTTTCCAAATGTCATTTCATTTGGATTAATCAGAGAGTTGTATGCCTAACGTCCATCAAAAAACACAATGCTAAAGTAGTAGCACTGCCTATGTGTCAACACTTTGCATTTCACTCAACTTGACTTGCAAATTTAAAAGGGGATTCCTTTTTTTTCCTCGCAAATGCCATGGTTCACAAAGGCATGATTCTGTTAAGGTTGTGCCATACTTGCTGCTACTACTATACTACTTCTACTACTACTTCTAAGTTCTGGATGTCACAGTGTTTACATATTGCTTGATTGCCCAGTCAAAAGTACCTTGCTGGTGAACTTTGCAAATGCCACCTAATCTTGTCAGGCATATTGTTTTTGGGAAGGATGCGCTTCACTTTCAACTTGCTTTAAGATAAAATTCCATCTACCCATGCCCCGTTGGTGTGCCTCGCAAATGTCAAGCAATTCCAATATGCTGATTTTCAAGATGCACCTCTTGGTATTATGACAAGGTTGCGTCCTTAACGTGCTCCCTGCTGAGTTGCCTTGAAAAATCCTATCTTGTCCTGAAATTGCGGGATAACCTGCAAATGCCATGGTTATAAAGATGTCAAAAATGCACCTTCCTTCCAGCTACGCAAGCAACACATGTACCTTCTCTCATCTGAGCTTGCGGTTTAAAGGGATAGCTTGCTTGCCCTGTTGCTATTGGTAACTACAGCACATGCAGCTATAGGTTGTTGCGTAAACCTATTCATAGATACCCATAATTTAAAGGTAAAACAATATGCAAGAAGAGCAAAAAAGAATCGGGTAAATACTGGGATGTGTTTCTCTCAGGGAGATTAAGATTTTTCAAGCCAGCCCACTAATCCGTGCTGAAATGACAGGAATAGAACTGGGTGTCGCAGCAGAGAGAGCGAGAATACAGATTATCAGGGAAGAGGTCTGTGGAAGTCTTGTTTTTCAATGGACCGTGGTGACCAGCTATAGCCCATATGTCAATGTCAAGACAGGTCGAAAAGGCTGACCTGATAGTCTCTTAGTGCATGAGCAAGAAGAATGAGGGAGTAGGTGAGAAGAAAAAGAAAGAGATCACTACATGATCACTTTCTGCAGATTAGTGCCATAAATAGGGGAAAAGGGATTACTTTCTTTTCATATGGAAATGTGGCGTATTTGCTTTTGAAATTCTTGACTTGTTTATATTGAGAAAATTGACCTTAAAGGCTCTGAACCAAAATTTCAAAAAGCAGAATGAATTTTGTGCATTTTGTCAATCAGTCCATGCTTGTAAAAGCAGATGTTTGTGAAAAAAGACTTTTGATCATGAACTGGCAGCTAGTTGTCGTTAGCATTACCTTGACAGCATTGCTCTCTGACAGTTGTGAAACGTGCTTAAAAGCATTAGCAAGTTAGGAATAAGTTTGCTCCTTTGTAAACAAAAATAAATAAAGTGTTATTTTTCTAGTCTTCCCTCTTAACTTCTACGCATATGTTTTAGTAGAAATGTGTCAACTCTTTTTTCCATTTAATATATGAATTCATATTTGTTTCTTCTTCAAACCAACATGCATTTGGCATACAAGCACACGCCTGGGTGGTATCGACATCCTGTCCCAAAAAAGACGTTCTAGGCATCTTGTTTAGTTTGCGCCGACTTTTTCTTTCTTTTCCCAGCGAGTTTCCCAAGATGCGTCGAAAATAGCACGCGCCAGAATGCTTTATGATTGGAAATGCCAGTGGAGGCTCGCTGGGTG
This sequence comes from Proterorhinus semilunaris, assembly GCA_021464625.1. Lineage (NCBI taxonomy): Eukaryota > Metazoa > Chordata > Actinopteri > Gobiiformes > Gobiidae > Proterorhinus > Proterorhinus semilunaris. The sequence continues at coordinate 11,815,580 of CM038365.1, forward strand.
TTGAAAAGTGCACTTCTCCGCTCAATTGCTATGTTTCAGTTGGCAAATTGCAACATAGGAGCAGTTAATCTGGGAGGCTTAATTGTTTCCTTTAGGGCAGCACGATATCATAGAGACATGTGATACCAGTTATCTTTGTTGTGCATGGGAAAAAAAATGATAGAATTTACTGGTATTGGAATTTCCCTTTTGGCGTCGAGCAGCTGCTGATTTGAATTTAAATAATGTGGTCCAGGGTCACGCCGTTAAAATAGACGAGTGATATGAAAGAGCTGAAGTGGCAGTAACTGTTTTTGAGTAATCCAGTTCACTTTGGTTGTTTCTTCTTCTCCTGCTGAAGCACTCCAGTCGGTAATTCAGTTTAGTGTCATAGATGGAACACATAGATGGAATACAAAACTGTCCACAACATTTTTAAAGCCTATATTCTATTACATTTACTCCAACCTGGGCAGATTTTAGCTCAAAGTGTGTTCATGAAGGCGCCCTTGATTTGCTTGCATGCTGTTAGCTTAAAATGATGGCTTGTTTTCCCTGTTTATCACAAGTCATTGTAGAAATAATAAATGAGAGAATGCTTTTTAAGCCTCAGCCATGCATGAAACTATGTTCAATTGAAGTTTTTCCACACTCTTTTCGGAGATTGAGTTACGTCTACTCAGAATAGGCTTGTTCCCTCAACTCAATTGTACATAGCGACTTTGATTTATTGCTCGGTCGGAGTCTCACGTTCTACTTTTAGCCTAATTTATAGCCCAGTCAACGCAGTAGGCCAGGGGCTACTTGATGCTGTCGGCCATGTTTGGCACCATTTTCAAGTGCCTCTTCATCCAACACAACAAAGTCAAGAGATCGAGTAATTAACAAGTAATGGTTGAATTTAGAACCATTATGGACTTACAAGAAGTAATCATAGAATTAACAAGCCATCGCTTGCTACTGGCCAGAGTTCAACTTGTCGCTTTTTTTATAGCTTCCATCAATGTGGGGGGCCGGGAAGGACTTCTTGACCCTGTCACTCACCCCGAGCTAATTTGCAAGTCACAAGTGTTGACGCCATGGCCAACAACTGCTGCCACATTTGCAGGCGGACCTTAAAATATTCGTCAATTGTAAACAAGTCGTCGAAATGGTCAATCGGTGGTTGAGCTGGAGGACTTACCGGCCTCAGTATGGTGTGCTCTGATGTCTTTGCATATGGTTAGATTGAGATTTTGTTCTACAGCGGGGCCAGCAACCTCTCGATCCTGTCAGTCACCTTATGCTCATGGCAAGTTTAAAGTAGTCAAGAAGTTCTCACAGTTCAGCAGATTGGCAGTTCGAACTCCATTCCCACCAGGGAATATTGCCTTTGTGTCCTTGAACGAGACATGGAACCTGAAATAGTTCCATAATGGCGAGCACTTTGAGGACAAGTGGCCAAACTTTGTCTATCATTGTTTTGTTGGTCCCGAACAGAGCTTAGCCAAATACTCCGACCATTGCGATAAATGTGCCGACGTTGGAAGTCCGTCAATCCTCTTCCAAATTGTTTTTTCTTTCCTTTGCCTCCCCTGGTAAACAGAATGGAGGACACAAAGTCAGAGCCGTTGACACATATCATTAGCCTCGTCACAAGGTTACAGTCTTAAACACTTACTGTCATCAGGAGCAGACATGTGACAGCAGTGGGTTCCCAGCATTTCCTCCTCACCCCAGGGGCATTCCTCCGCGCAAACATCACACAGTCCCGGGCTAAAACGTGCTATTGCAACAGTTTCACTCAACAGTCAGAGACAACCTCTTACAGTCTCTTATTTGTACATTTCTAAAAAAAATACTTAAATCTTACTTGTAAAATTATTAAGTGGAATTTCATGAATCAAGTCAAACTGAAATTAAAAAAAATATATATATACATTTCAATATCAATATCTTGTGAGCCACATGTGCATCCCCGCCCTCCGCCTGAAAACCTCCACTCTCGTTGACTGCCCTGCCGTCTGTCATGCCGAGGCCCCCCAACCGAGTCCAGACAGTGATCAAATATTAATAGTTAGCATGTTTTTGGATGACATGCTTAGCCGCTGTTAGCTTAGCCCCCTTCTTTTATTTTGTTGCCGTATCATCCCAGCGTTGGGGCAGATGTGTCGCTGGACGGGTCCCATTTGTGCCCGCTACCCTCTGAAAACTACCTGGGGATTACGCCTTAAGAGGATTGGCCGAGCGCGCGGATTTGATTTTTTTTTACTCTTCTTTTTTTTTTTTTTTTTTTTTTTTTTTTTTTTACAGAATTAAAACTGTAATTCTCTCCGGCTGTAGCGTGCCGTGGCCCGATCGTTCATTATGGGACGTTTGCTTCACCGTGGCCTACATTTAGGGCACTGCTGGTTTTAAAAGCCGCCAGGGACCCGCGTTGAGTCTGGTTAAAATTCGACACAAATCGCACGCCTGTAATGGTTTGTTCGAGTTGAGCGGTTCTTTAAAAAGTAACTTGCGCGTTCATAATGAGAGAGCCATTTGTGTTACACGGTGCGGTAATTGTATTTAACTTTTTTTTAAATAAGTACGATTGGGGCTGGGACCCAGAGCAAGTTGTATTGATCTGCCAGGTTCTTGCATGACGTAGCCTCGGCATTCTGACGTGGGTGAAGTGAGTCAAAGCAGGGTTTCAACCAACAACCCTCTGGCTGTCGGATGACATACTTATATCCACTCTTACTCACTTTCTTCCATAATATTTGCAACATTTTACATGGAACAACATGCCCAAATGCTTGAGTAATGAATTTGATGGTACGTGGCGAGTGTTTGGGACATGGAACACAGGTTTGTGTCGCTCCAATCACAGTGTAAAACTCCTTCAAGTCCTGCACCATTGGGCTGTTAACGATAATTACTATATCGACTTATCGTTCAATAAATAACTGAGACGTTTCTGGGCTCAATAATTATCGTCTGTACAGTCTTCGGTGTGATTTTTTTATTTCTCATTTCTTCAGTCCGGCTCTGGGACCGTCACAGGACAAGCCTTTTTGCACGAGGTGTTTTGTTATGTATGTTTCAGCCCCCGAATCGTTGCAGTCCCTCCTCCATTTGCTCGACGTGTCCCACCTTCCGGGACTGTACATCTCTGCCCCCGTTTAGTTTGACATCTTCACTGATGCACCTCCGCTCTCCTCCCCGCATGCGTCCCACATTCTCCGACCCCGGGGCCCTTCATATTGGGACCAGGTCAGAGTGAATTACTGTGGAATGTGGTCCGCTTCAATGGGCGCTCCACAGGGCCCCAGCGTGGCACCGCTTCCGTTCATATACATCCACTTTCAGTTTAAACCCGTCATGGGGGGAAGTTTACTAGATTCCACACTGTCCATCTCTTGATATGTACATCCTGTCCAACTGCCTCGTTTGCTGTGTCGATCTCAGCAACTAATCAGAATCTCCGGTGCCATCTCTCTGACCAATGAGACGAAGCCTTTGGGATTTGAAACAGTCTATGTCTAGGAAATATTAAAGGATCTGGAGGGTCCTCCCCTTGGAAAATTTGAACAAATCATTTATCGGTGCCTTCATTCTGGCTCTGAAATACTCAGAAATACTAATACTGCAGCAGCTTATCACTAAATACACTTTATTACACGGCAAATCTCAAAAGAGCCGCACCAGAGGCTTTACAGGGCCGCAGAGTAGAGCATCCGAGTGAAGGCGTGTACGACTGTGTCCTTAAAAATGGTTCATGTTCTGTCTATGATGCAACAAAATCCAGGAAATATAGATTGCAGTTCTTCAGTAGCAGACGGAGAAACGACCAAAGGGGATACTCAAAACTGTGTGAATGAAGTAAAAACCTTGCCTGGCCAGCCTATTGGTTTTTGTATCTGTTCAACAGCAGGACCGTCTGGGACTTTGCAAACAGACAATCAAATCTGGAAAGGAAGACCCAATTATCTACTGATTAAACAGTTTCTTGAATGTGCTTTACAAGAATGTGCCCGCGTAGATGTCCATGCTTCATCTTCTCTAAGAGGATGTTCTTCTTATTGTCGTCTATCCAAAGCAGGAGTGCCCAAAGTGTGGCCCTCAGGCTTCTTGTTGAATTGCCAACATCTCCAGAGATAGTATTTTCTTACTGCAAGTTTCATAATACCACACAATTAAAACTTCAAAAGCCAACATTATATTGTGAGACAGAGCTGGCATTAACGTTCCAGGCCTAAAGTTGTGGGGCATAGTTTAAACCTCTCCTAAATGCACAAGGACGAATGTTTCACTGCACTGACCACCGATCTTTGGCCCTCGGCGCTGTAGACACTTCGGCCCTCGATGAAAACAGTTTGGACACCCTTGATCTAAAGTATTTCTGTCCCGTTCCAAACGTTCTTTAATTGTTCTAATTGTTGAATACGCTTGTCAAACACGGCCATCGGGACTTTGAAGGAATCACCCCTGATCCCTGACTATATGTCTTGGTGAAGAATAGAAAGAGCGTGTATTGTGGCTACTGCACATGTTATGGATGAGAGAACCAGTGTATCTTGCTTGACATATGTCCCGTGAAATAGCCTTTAAAGATAGATCCTTGTCGGGGACGGCTTCTGTGACTGCGGGCCATGCGGAGTAATTAAGTCCTTCCCTCCCCGCATTCCTCCGCCCTCACCCGCCCCCCACCCCCCTGTGAGGCAGTCGCACGTGGGAACTTTAAAAACACGCGCAGGCTGAGGCGGCAGGACCAGACAGGCCGGTGTGGACTTGTTTTTTTTGCTTTTTTTCTTGTTTTTTATTGGCCAAGATATCATTAAAGGATTTCGACATCTCATTTAGTTGAACGTCTGCCTCGCCAGAAGGAAGAGCTGACTGAATCGCCGAAAGGTTCAGATGATGCTTACCAGTAATTAGGCTGCTCCATGTGGAAGCACAAAGTTGTTTTTTCCCCCCTCGTTTGTAAAATTTTGCTTACTAGACAGGTTGCAGTTAGAACAGTTTCGACCCATATTTGAACTTTGTATGAAAAGCGCTCTATAATTAAAGTTTTGATTGATTAATTGATTGATTGATTGAAATACATTGCAGCGCACTTTACCCTCAACATATTGATCCCCCAGAACACATACATTTTTAACCTCTTAACCCCCACATGAACCAAGCACATTTTCTCCAGTTTGGCATTATCCAGGTCTAAAAGCAAAAAAGAGTGATGAGAAAGCAACAAAAAGCAACACAAACACTTCCAATAAAAACACGACTAAAGAGTGATGAAAAATCAACAAAAAATCTACAAGAAAGCCATGACAGAGCGACAAAAACACTTCCAGAATGTGACAAAAATCCTACAAAACATGACAAAAATGCTTAGAGGTTAAAGAGCGGGTATTCTGCTTTTTCTAGGTATTCGATAATAATTTATCACTGTCTTACACTGAAACCAAATATCGAGTAGTTTCACTTCCTGATCCTCCGTGTGAGCTAAAATAAGCCCCCCCCCCCCTTACCAATGTAAACAATGTTTAGCAAGAGATGGAGAGATGAGGAAAGCATTTCCTGGATACGTAGGACCTCAGGAGGAGATTTTTGGTAGCTGTCGTTGCGATGCTAAGAACAGCCACTGGGGAAGATACAAATAAATAAATAACTCAAATATGCGCTACCGAGAGATGATGAGAGACCAACATTGTTTTTCATGTAAATCTACCAAATAATGACGGAGACATATTCCATTTGGCGTTGGAACACACCTCCACCATCCTTCCATAATTCTGCCACTTTCTGGATAATCAAAACTGCGGGCTGAAATGAGGACAAAGCACGCCACTGCTTTGGTGCCTTCATTTAGTCATTAGAGTGGAAGAAGTAAAGTATCTGGATTGGATTGGACTGGAAAATAACGTCAGACCGTCGCAGCCTTCAACTCATTCCATTGTCCACTTTTCCCCCGCATTTAACGAGAAAACGTCGGACAAGAAAAGTTTATTCAGATTTCTTTTTTTTTGCTTCTGCCGTGTTTACAAGTCTGAAAACAACTCGTCCATTCTTTGTCTGTACTCAATGTGACAGAGGAAAAGCATAAAGTTTAATGGGCCGACGCCATTTATCGCCTATAAAACGCTTTTATTTGTGGCTCGGCGCTGCTCTGCTCGGCTCGTATCGCCTCTTTCGTCTTCCTAACCTCCCTCTGCCAGTCTCTCGTTCTCCCGCTAAGTGACGTCACCGGTCCTGCAGCATGTCTCGTGTTCTGTAACGGGGTAAGCCGGCTCCCTGTGAGGTCAGCGAGGTGCAAAGTCTCCTCAGCGGCCTTACTTCCTTGACGTCAAAAGCCCATACTTCTTCCCACGTCCATACCTGCGCTTCACGGACATCGGTCACATGGCGGGACTTCGTTGACGTGCCCTACCAACCTCCGACGCCGCGCTACTACCTCAGTCGTAAATCAGCCTTCGTAGTGGTTCCGAGGAGCACGCAGGAGACGGAGGCGTTGGTGCAGCTGTGGAGGAAGAGGCGCTTGTAAAAGTCTGAGGAGTACGGACATCGGGAGCTGAGGCGGCTGCAATGGGCCTGGTTGCTTGATCGCTCGGATGCCTGAAGGAGAGAGGCAGGGCGCTATGGAGATGAATGGAGAAGAGAGGGGGTTTATGGCTCCAAACACTTCGCGTTTGACGAAATGTGTTTAGAAGTTAGTCAGTACGCGAAGGTTTTAGGAAGACAAACTTGGGTCAAAATATGGTGAAACGATTACAAACCAACGTTTCTCCTTTTGTCAAACAGTGGTAGCTAGCTTGTTGAAATTGTTACTTTTCATCCAAACTCATTCCTATAACTTTCATAACACATTCCGAACGTCCCAGTTCTTCACAGGAATGAGTTTATGATCACGGTTCACGACTTTCATGGGGAAAAGTGGGAGCAGTGCCATGGCGCACGGAATGCTAACAACAACTAGCTTGCTAACAGCGTGTCATGCTAATTCCGAGTTTGTGATCGCTAAGTAATTGATTATACAATATAGTCAGCAAACAGAGGTCTTCATAATAACAATTTGACTCTACTTCAAAAAACACAAAATCTTGGGTGAGTCAATCTCATTTAACAGTAAATAAGTGGTATGAGAAGAACTATTCATTATGAATTTGGCATTAACTGTAGTAGTTTAGTAGTTATTAAGTGTTAGTCATACTTAACTAATGAATTGTTCATGATAAATTAAGTGTTAATGCATTAAGGCAGAATAAGGTACAGTTATTATAAAGTGTTACAGAGAAAGGGAATGTGCGCCGACTTTTTCTTCGTTTGTGGCATTACAATAGAGTATTTGGGCATTAAAATGAAAAGCATTAAATTTGACTTGCTTCCGTCTGTGTAAACCCTGTATAGTAGTAATAGTATCATATGTAGTAGTAATGGTAGCATACAGTGTAGTGATAGTAGCATATGCAGTAGTTCCAGTTCTGGGGAACCTTCCAGCTTCTTCAAAACTGGAAAGTTGACGGTTCAAATCCACCGTTAAGTAGTTTATACAAGGGGTCGCCAATATGGGGATCGGGACCCACAGGAGGGTCGTGGAACACGTTTGTGGGGGTTGTGAGTTAACGTCAAAACAATGGTTTAGAAAATTGTTACCTTGTAGTTCTCGTTCTTGTGATTTAAAAACTGTATATTTTAGTGAAACTACTCCAGGTGGTGAACATGCCTTCAAAATGGTGTTATATGGAAGTAACGGTAAATCCCATGGTATGGAATGAATGCAAAATTGTAGAGAAGGTTACAGTATTGTAAAAACAACAACGGTAATTCATTCATATTTGCTGCATTTAAACCAATCCAGCGACCATGTTCCATACAGTTTCATTTACTGATCGCGCGGCTGCAGCAAAACAACACATTTAGGCCCGGTAGCTGGAAAACAAGTCTGAACACTGACAAATGCACTGTGCACTCTGGCTAACGCTATAGAATCAGACAGTATAGACAGCACAGCAGCCACAGGATTAAAAGCTTATAGGTTTTGTGTTGCCGATATAGATTTATAGCTTAAACAATATGGCGAGAACGGGGTCCACAAAACAGCAGCACAGAGGTGGTCACATGGCTAGGCAGAAGTCAAAGTATTTAAAGTAAATGACCTTTGTTTGGCCTCGCTGACCGACATTCTGCAGGAAGCTACACAGCAACTTCCTTGTCACTTTTGAAGAGTTTTTGTTTAGTTTGCAATTCTTCGTTAAAAAACTGAAGCTGATTTAATCGTTGGTGGTAAAATTTGCAGCAGTGGTAGTAACTGCCGCAGTACTAAGTTGGTAAAGAGTTTTTATGCGGTATTGTGCAGTCCTAATAGCAGTTTATTGTAGCATATATACTATGTATATGCGACAACTATGATACAGTACCCATTAGGAGTGTGACAATATATCGATTTTCCGATATATCGCAATATATTCCGATATATATATTTTGTGGGACGATACGATACCGACTTTTTATTCCGATATCGATACTTTTGATGACGTCGTGCAGAATTAATGAACCACGTCATGCATACTAATGAGGCTGCTCCACTGTTTTCACAGTCAACAGAGGCCAATAATGATCAAGAACTCAGTCAGTAGCATGTTTTTTATCGTGATGTATCGTAGGTTATTTTTGTGCAATATATCGATTATCGCAGTATCGTTATAATCGTTATCATAAGTCATATCGTATCGAATTGTGAGGTACCCAGAGGTTTCCCTAGTACCCATGAAAGGTTTGGAAAAGCTTTTCTTGTTTTTTTCTTCTATTTCAAGACTATTTCCACTGTAGATTCTCACTGAAGGCGTTAATTTATGAATGAACACAATATAAAAATATAAAACAATTTTTTTGAGGTATTTCACCCTTTTTTGCTTCAGTGTTTCCCAAACAGGGGTAAGGGGACTTGGGGGTACGTGAGCACTTAGTAGGGCGTACTTGGAATTATTTCAGATGAATTACTTTCAAAGGAAAGTTAGTTTTAACGAAAGGTTTTGATTTTGAGAGTATTGTAGCTTCATTTTGAACACAACACACTATTGAATACTGAATAATCTTAGTTTAGTCACTTTGTAAAAATATTTGTAAGATCCTTGAGGCTGGGGGTGCTTGGAGTATAAATGAACAACTCAAGGGGTACTCGAGACAAACAAAGGTTGGGAACCACTCTCCTACATAATCCCACGTGTTCTTTTAATGCTTTCAATGAGAATCACAATGGAAGTAGTATAGAAAATGCTTAAAATGTTTCCAAATTGTTGACCTGTACTGTATGTTATTACGCGAGTTGCAGCAGTAGTGGTAGTTTGCGTGTAAGTAGGGCCGTTCCCATAATGTTTTCTATTGTGAAGTATTGGAGCGTTTATTTCTCGCTTTACTGCGTTAAAAGACTACCACGCCTGTGCTTTCCCGCCGATCCACCCGCTAACCGTGCCTGCAGCCAAACCGTCAGCTCGACCGTCCACTGTTGTTTTCCAGCCGTCAATACTCTATTAACTCTATTGTATTTACATTGTCCTGTACTGCACACACAGCTGTCCCTGGGGGCTGATGTGCGAACTGAAACTATGGATCTCTACTGTACCACACGGACTGGAAACTTCTGCTGAATCATGTCCACTGTGCAAAGGCTATGGGGAATTTCACCAACAAACACAGTCGAAACACGGAGAACAGTGACCTTATACATCAGGCATAATGCACCAGTGGCGGACAATGGGGACAATAGCCTGGTAAACAACATGCACTCAAGATAAGGGCACATTTGCTTTCTATGGAAAGCTACACAGTGTATTATTCAGCAGATAGAACAATGTTAGGCACACTAGACTAGCGTTTGGGTCAGTTCCAAGCCTGGAAAAATACAATTAATGGTTATTGTTTGACATATCAATGATATAGTGGACTCCGTTCATGTGTTTCCCTGGATAACATTGGTAAATTGAATCAGAGTTTGTCATTATTTGCCTGGTGGATTGAGCTACAACACCTGTGCACTGGAATGTGTCACCAACTCTCCAACAGTGTCATAATTTTCCAATACATTTTGATTTAATCCCAGTTTGAATGATTTTTAATTGCATTTAAGGCCTTGATTTTGGCGCAATTCATTTAAGGACGAAAGCTACAGTCTCTACACAAGCCGGATTTTCTTTTAAACACTAATAATAACACTTCCTTCTCCGTGTACCAACCTGCAGATGCAAGTCAGCAACAACCAATCCGTATGATGTCATGGCGAGAGACTAGCAATTTTTTGCGCAATCTAAACAGCAATCCCAGGCGCATAACTGCCGGATTACTCCTCGGAACGAACTCTAATCTCAAAGCACGCGCTGTGTTGGGACTCAAATGTGTCGCCAACGTTGGCATTAAAAATTCAAAGGTACGGCCACGTCTGGGCGGGTCTCGTCCTAATGTTTTTGCAGCGGTGAAGTCATCCGTGCTCACCAGCGTCTAGCCCCGGATCGTCGGGAGAGGAATTCGTAAGGTCAAACGGGACGGCGGGGTAGACAAGGGAAAAGCTGCAGAGACAGACAGACAGGAGGATCAGAAGGATATCTGCAGGATTCTTCTTGTCTGGCGTCGTGGCCGTGAGCTTGTTGTGTATGAAAAAAAAAGAAAATAAGCAAGCTGTTTAAACAATGTGCAGCTGTGGGGCTGTTTGATTGCAATATAGGGAAGAGAGGAGGAGGTGGTTCTTGTGTTGACAGGGGCGTTTACAGGCTTTTTTTTTTAATGGGGTCACCCAGTGGGGGCAAGGAAAATTGTATTTTTCATTTTCCTTGCTTTCTGATCAGTTTCAATCACCTTGGCTAGATGTTTCACCGCAGTCTTTTTTTTAAAACGTCCAGGTGACTGCATGGTTCTTATCTTCCATGTCCTGGTGAGCTCACAGGAAAAGGAGTTTTGTCTGTAGGTGTTCCTGCAGTTGGGTATGGGTAAGAGTTGGTTTGTTGAACGCTCGGATCGAGAGCTGGGACCATGGCAGACCGTGAGGCCGATGGGCAGTTGCTGAGCAGATGGAAGTGGAGCTTAATCCCATGGGTCAGAGCGGAGTTCTGGAACGGCACCAGACTGTGATAGAGCAGTGCAATGGTGGGTCCAACCAGGGAGTCTGTGGTGGATCTTGAACAGTCTAGCCACATGGACAAGCACAATATTTCCTTAGTCGTGAACGTCCGAACTGGGAGACAGTACGACAGGGTGGAAAGTACGATGGCATGCAAGTACGCCCTTGACATGAATGGTGACACACATGCTCTGATGTCAGTCGTACAGGAGTTGTCCACCCTAGAGGAACATTTTTGAGTCATCATCTGTACTCTGCAGAGCACAGATGATGACTCAAGAGTCTTTGTCTAGGAATATCAAGGTGTGTAACATATAAACTTTCACCTGGTAACACAGAAGATGCCACATGGCGCCAACATCCACAATGGGGTATTTAAGTACTTAACTGATAAAAGTTTGTTCATAAATTGTAATTTCTAATAATTTTTCTATTCGACACTAAACGTCCTCAACTTAATCAACCCAGTCCAGTTGACGATGTTTGAAAAGCTCTACGACGATGGGTAATTCCAACAACTAAGAGCCAGCACAAACATAGTAGTGGTTGTATCGAGATATTTCAATACATAATTTTAATCCCTTAATGGGAGGAAAAAAGACAGGACTTTTACATGTTGGGATAAAGGGATTCGAAGACTTGTAAGACTGGAATATAAAGCAACTCCTCAATATTGACGTGCCTTTCTGTTTTGTCCTCCCAGTATCCAAACATGTCAGACTTTTCACATTTCAGAGCCCTGTCTCTACCCGTTTGTGCGTGCTGCATCGCATTTCACCTCGTCCATTATTGATGATGTCGGTGAGGCCGGCGCGGCGCACTCAGGCAGGCCGGCCGGCCCAGGGTGGTATGGGACCGCTGACATGTGTTTGGGTGCAGATGGGGGGGTACATATGGGGGCGGTGGCATAAGCTGTGTGGGGTCAGGAACCAGCTGTGGGTTAGGCATGTGCTACACCAGGATGCCGCATGATGGATGGAACTCACTGTAAAGTACATTTACCATTCACCCGTGGACCCTTTGAGGAAAATCTGTTAAAACCCTATAATAGAGTAGTCATAAGAGCATGGTATTTTCTTTCACTGGCCAGAAGTTTACACATAGCTTTTTCGCCTCTGTCATGCTATAAAAACTTTAGGGGGAAACGTCTACCGTTTCTGGAACTATTTAAGTAAACGTTTCGAATCAATGTAGCCACAACCTTTAAATCCAACCTAAGTCAATGGGATTTAATTATGTTTGCAATGGGCAGAACATGAGGGCGATCTTAGCTTAAAGGTTAATTAAACAGAAGTCAAAAGGCTAATTGGATCAATTCAGGCAACTATCCAGCTGTTGTAAAGTCTCTGTTGCCAATACAAGCAAGACGCTGAGGCTCCTTACCGATTCTAGATTACTTTGCGGGTGGGCTGCAACTAAAGTTTTGATTTGGTAACACAAAAGGCACATGAAAATTGTATTTTTCCAAACCTTTTCCCACAAAAAGCTAATCTGAGTTGATGGAGTAAACCTGAAGTGAATGTTTGTAAGAGGCTCTTAGTGTTTTCAAAAAGTCACAACAGCTGAACTTGGTTTGGGTTTTGGTTTTGGTTTGGACTAAGTAACTTCTGCCCCTAAAGATCATAAGCGCCACTGCAGGTGTCGTAGTATGTTGTGTCTTTTTACTTAGTTTTTTTTGTCCGTGAGAGTAAATACTACGCTGACAGAAAAGACAAAGTTTATCCTGTTTAAGTGGCGCTAGCCCGCAGTTAGCTTTGCCCGTTAGCCTGTTAGCTTGTTCTTCGTGATTCCATTAGTGTGTATTGCACTGCCAACCCGGAGGCAGGAAAGTTGCAATTGTGGTTTTCTGGCCAGAGACACCAGGGGGAGATGAAAGACCCCCGAATCATCTCATCAACACTTGTATTACCCCCAGAGGGACTACGGAAAGGATTTATGAAGGTAAACAAGTTACTCAGTTATTCTTTAAAGCTATTTTGATAATCGATTAACACCCTATTAGTCCTTACAAAGAATTTCTTGAGGTGTGTGTTGATTTTTGTTTCATGTGGACTTAGCAATTAAAAAGCATTTTGCCTTAAACCAGGTCAAGCATCTGCATTTTGACAGCTAAGACGCAGATTGTACCCTAGCGTTGTTTTCTTGTGGAGACGCCGAAAACATAAGTCATCTACACTTCCAAATGTGGCCCGTTTCTCTCTCTGCAAAACCGCTTCAGCATCTTCTTTTCCCGCCATTCATAAAACCACTCCCGTCTCGTTGACTTTACCTTTTGCACACATTACCGCGGCCTGTTTTCCTACACTGCTCGTTGGATGTCATAACTTTTGGAACGCCCGGATAGCCCCATTGTCCCGCGCGGAGGGGACACGGTGGACATTTTTGGACCGTCCGCCGTGTTACATAACAGCATTAAGGGGCCAGGATTAGATTCGGGAATGCCCAGTCCAGAGATGGCCAGCCTGAATTTTCAAATTGGTCTGTGCGGCATGTGTGCGTGTTTATATCGGAAGCTTTTAACCCAGCGGGACACTAATGCAAAAAACGCGTGGCAGAGTTGAGGTCAGACCAACATTTGGAATCTCCCCCCGGGACAAACGGGCTCGGTGGGATCGCAGCGTCGAGATGTTTTTAAATGTCAAATGATGAAAACGGTTGGGGATTCATCATCGAAAATGTCATAGGGTAAAGCACGATTACAGGCGGTAGTGATAGGTGAGTAGTAGCAACAGGGATAATACTGTACTATGAATGGTTAATGTAGTGTAGCCGCAGCAGGAAGTAATAGTACAAATGCTTGCAAGAGTATTTGTAATAAAATAAGTTGTATATTAGTGCTACTCGCTTTACTTGAAATGGCCGTGCAATTTATAGCAGCAGCAGTAGTGTAGTAGCTTTTGCTTGTGTCTTTACGAGAAAAAGCTTCTGAAGATAAAACGTCTTCAATGAAATCGACCCAGTCCAGTGGACAATGTTTGAACATCTCTATGATTCTTGGACGAGTGAGAGCCAAAACAAACATGGTAGCAGTTGTGGTAATGGGAAAGATGTGATATAATATAATAACTGAGAGATTTTGTTCAGTGATATCAACCTAGTAAGTTCAGAAGTATACATTTCTTTTTGATCAAATAGATTTTGAAAATAATGAGTGGCTCAACTCTCCAAAGATGTGACTTGTAATTTTACTGGGAGTGGGACGTCTCTGGTTCGTCTCCATGGAGATGTCGACTATCGGCAGCCAAATATGAGATTTAAGTAGGTTAGCTCCTAATCCAAAACCATTCTATGATTATTACACACTGCAAACAAAAGCATTCTGTTTCTAGCTGGTCATGTTTTGAATCACTGGTAACAGTAGAATCCAATATACACAGTGTGCCTTTAAATCAGGATCCCAAACAAGTCTGTAATGTCTAAATTGGACAAAAAAAAAAAATCATGTCTATGACTGGACTTGTTTTGCACATCAGAAAACAATTCGAACACAAGGCAATTCAAAGGGTTTCACAGTTACATGAGATTTCAAAAAGGTAGATGAAGATCAACTAATAAAGAGTTCATTTGCAAAAACAGATAAGTGCCATTGAAAAAACTCTATGTACAATTGTAAATTAGTTTTTCGTTACCAGATCTGTTTCAGTGCCACGAAAATGTAAAATCACTTGTTCACTTAATCAAATATGATCACACGTATCAAAAATATCTGATATCGGCTTTTGCAAATGAAGAGTCGTTTCTCTGAGCAACAGGAAGCCATTGCAGAGACCGGAGCACTGGACTAATATGATCGCATTTCCTGGTTCTAGTCAGGAATTGCAAATAAACATTCAAAATCTGGACAAACATGCTGCCTTTACCGATGGACAGCGCCGATAGCGTCCGAGTGAATTCTGCGGTAGCAGAAGTCGACTTTCCCCTCATCTGTGCCATGCCCCATTACCTTCCCATCCATCAGCGCCATGACAGCAGCATAAACTCCAGCCCAGTCGCTCAGGTATAAATCATGTGGGGGGGAGGTCAGGCCTGGTCAGCCCTCCAGAGAGGCAGGTGAATCCAGGCCAGGGAGAAGAACCACAGGGAGGCTGACCCGTGCCTGCCGCGAAGGCTACTGAGGCGAGGAATGGAAAGAATGAGTGGAAATGTTTGTGTTTCGTACAATGTCAGATTCAGATGTGATGGACTGCTCGCCAGCTGGAAGCGACATGTAATTTCAGGGCAGTGTCATTCGAGAAGCAACTTGGAAAAATGTCCAAATGCTCATGAGGTAACGCAAGGAGCAGTAACATTTCAGAGAAGTTTGATGTTGCAAGAGACGTTTTGTAGACATGAATATATCCCATAGAGACAGTACATTTAGTCGTGGACGGAGGGTATATAGCATTTTTTTTCGCGATATGCAACCATTCAAATCTCAACTTGAATTCTACCCAGTATTTTGAAAGACCTGCACGCTAAACTTCACAGAAAAACAACATTATAACATTCATATAAAAAAGTTTCCTAAGCCGTCATCTGTACTCTGTCATTTAAGCGTAGAACGATTCGAAGCTTTGTCACCATTACTAATGTTTTTAATTTTGGTCTGCATTTGAACCTCTAAAAAATGGGGTTTGACAAGTACGAGATTCGCCAATCTTTGCATTTAAGAGCTACTCTCACCCCGTTCAGGAAACTAAAATGCTCCGGACGTTAAGGATCAGAAACCCGTGGAAGAAAAGTAAAAATACCCCACGTCTTCCCCACAAAATCCCCCACTACATTGTTTAAAAACATTTATTTAAAGATGCCATTATGTTTGAAACTTCAAAAACTTCAAAAACTTTAAAAACACGTGCGCTAACCAAAGCTAAGGCCAGCTTCTTGGATGAGAGGCGAAACGTCCAACATTTACATTACAGAGGACAAATGACTGCCTAGGAACTCAACCCCTGTAGGAATGAGAGCTTACACAAACATTATAACTTCATGCTCAACTTGTAGTAGACCGAGGCCAACATATTATGGGAGCAAAGTGAATCACTCTGCTAGCCTAGAAAAGCTTTGTAACTTTGTTGTTTACAGAATGTCAATTTGAGAAGTCACAAACACTAATGCTATCTATCTAATCACTAACAGCTATTGCTTTTTGCCAGTAGATTTCGAGTTTCTAGACAGTAGCCTATTTCTTCATTGTTATTCACACTATTATTCATTCATGACGCAATTTGGTGCTCTCAAAATGCGAGGTCCCATATTCTTCCAATGATGGACAACACAACGAATGAGCAATGGACGATGTAAACAGCAGAATGCCATCAGATCGAAACAACCAGACAAGCCAAGTACTAATGAAACATAATTAGCTTGACATGCTAGGCGCGCGGTTTACATAGCAATTATTTGTTGGAGTTAGCAATCAACATGCGCTCTCTGGCATCTGCAAGTGCAGCTTTACGTAAGATTGCTAGCGATACACTTTGAATTCGACATATTGGAGCTATTTTGCTAGCTTACACAGCTGGGGGAAAATGTTTTATTAATTTGGGAATCAAAAATAAGTGGCGTAGCCCAAATTGCTAGCACATGCATTCAATTGTAGGCTACGACTACCGCTTCTCCAACAAATTGGTCTATATTTGGCAATGACTTTTTTTGGTTTTTTTCTCGAGGCTAGGACATGCTAAAGTGGTTGGAAATTTAACCCCTTACAAGCTAGCAAACAGCCATAACACAGACTGGAGGAATGCCAGGCTAGTGTCGAGTATCCAAACAATGTTAGCCGTGAGAGCTTCCAGAAGGCTAACGTTACCGCTAGCAGCGTGGCAATGTTGTGATGTCAAATGGGGATTTTGAACAGAGGTGCTGACATGTTTGGAGAGTGGGCTAACACTGTAGTAGCTAAAGTGTGTCTGCGCGGCTACGTCATAGTAAAACATAGCGCGAGTGAGGAAAGGTATGTGTGAGGTTAGCCCGGCTGTGCTCGAACAAGGCCAGGAGTGGTTTACACTAAAAAGCTGTCTACTGTTAATAGCCTTTTTGAGACACCTGGAGTGTCATTCGTGCATATTTGAGTGAACTTGGATTCTGTAGCTATCAACGTCTCCTCTGATTATATAATCCAGGCTATTCATTTTTTATTTTATTTTTTATTTTATTTTTAAAGTTCCAAATGTGTTGGCTACAACCTTGTCAATTGTCAGGATAAACGACATCAAAACTGTTAGCTACTTTTTGCAGACTCGATTAAACTGATTAAACTGTTGCAGGCCTAGATGCAAAGGCAAGGCAACTTTATTTGTAGAGCACAATTCATACACAAGGCAATTCACTTTCAAGAAAGCAGATCAAATCAATCCATAAATCATCAGATAAAATACTTACAGTGGTTTTATGCATGGGTAAAAATAACTATTTTCAGCCTGGATTTGAACATTGTCAGAGTTGAGGCCTTTCTCACATCCTCACGAAGACTGTTCCAGATTTTAGCTGCATGAAACTGAAATACAGCCTCACTGTGTTTATTATTGACTCTGGGAACCACCAGGAGACCCTTCCCGAGATGGTTCATATCGCTCTAACATGTCAGAGATGTACTTTGGTGCTAAACCATGAAAAGCAGAGCTGTTTTAAATTCTATTCTCTGAGTGACAGGAAGCCAGTGCAGAGACCAGAGCACTGGACTAATATGGTCATATTTCCTGGTTCTTGTCAGGACTCGAGCAGCAGCGTTCTGGATGTACTGCAGCTGCAGCAACAGTGAGCAGCCGTTACAGTACTCTAACCTGATGGAGACAAAGTACTGGCTCCCAAACATTCTAAATAACTAAGAAGAAATTCAGATCTCTGAGTGCCTCCAGATATAAACCTGATCTAGCAGGACTATTAGTTCTATACTTAACTCTTACCCCGCGGCCATGTCGTGGGTGCCATCTGAGACAATGTTTTACATTATTGTGTGTCAATTTTGATCCGTAAATGATAGAAACTTACTTTTTTTTGCACCAAAACCGTAACATTCTGAAGAACGCGAGTCGACGGTCCGCCATCTTGAAATGCACTAAACTACAGAATGACGTCGCGGGCAAACTGTCCAATAGTAGCATCTCCTTTTGGCACATGGCCGCGGTTCTCCAATTGTAACGCAAGGGAACTTCTACCAAAGAGTGTGAGCTGGCTCAAGATAGTTATGTCCTCCGTGTGCAGCGCTCTCTGACCCGGAAATGACCAGACACAGAGAGAAGTGGAATAGTATTATCCCTATCGCCAAAACAAATGCGGTCTTTGTAAATTTTACGCGTGGAATCTGGATGAAAAACTTTACTACATGGATTACGCGCATTCAAATATGTTTTCAACGTTTATTTGACTATAATAATACGTCGTAGGCCCAGAAAGGATCACACATCAGAAAGTAAGTAGGAAATCTGCGCTAACACCGGTGCAAAATGCTATTTTGAGCCAGACGCACGAAGGATAGGCTCCAGATACAGGCGCACTCACCATTGACAACAGTATACCGTCAATGGGCTCACGTGTTAGGTCCTCTGTCTACAGCTGGGTGAAACATATGCCCTAAATGTGATATTGTAGCTCTCTGTTTATTCTGTTTTGGAACAATTGTTTTTCTTCTAAATCATAGAAATAGGACTTTTTGAAGATTTTGTGAACAAAAAGACACTTATAAAATAGTTACAACTTTGGGCTCTTTTGTTTTGACCAATTGGACCACATACAACATTTTTATAATGTGTATACCCATATTCAGTCACTTTTTGGGGTTTATTTGATGAACAAAATGTCTAAAATAATTTTCGCCTGAATTATTCCCTTATATAATGGTTAAAATAATTTCAATTAGATGCATCTGAACCTAACAAGTCCTACAGATCTAAAAAGCCCAGGGTGTCCTGAAAAAAACAAGGTATAACAAGTGATGTATAATATTAAAATAATGGACAAAATCTGCAATTAAGTGGGAAAAAATACAGGCGAGAATCCCAAAATATAGCCCTCAGACCCCTAGGGGTTAAGCTAAATCTGCTAGCAAATACAAATGTAAAATTGTATCTAAATCTGGTACAAAGCCTCTTTTCTATTTGTAAGATTATTACGTTCGTATAGTCCTTGATTAATAAGATAATAGCCTAAACTATAAATTTAAGACAATAGCTCTATGATCTGGCTAATACATGTGGCTAATACATGTACACATTCGTACATACAGTATATATAAGTAGAGACCAAAACTAGACAAAGCTTTCTGTGTTGGCCTATTTCGCAAAGTGCCACTCAACGTCTCATGGCTCAGGTATGCCAACATGCACAACGACCTTTAGTCAAGTGCCTGAACTGAAACACTTTTTAATGATTTTTTTTTCTTTTTTTATTGGCAAACAACACCTTCATGAAAGCGAGCGCCCACACCACACCTCGGTCACTGAACACATTACCTGTTTAGCTACACTCCCATTTCCTGCCAGATTTGTCACCTCCTACCCCGCCAGCTCGTAGTACTTTTCACAATCCCTATACAGTACACTTGGGTTTCTAATGCACAGAGAAGTGGAATTAGACTCAACCAGACAAGTCTAGATCAGCAAAGTCCAGACAGCGGAGTCATCCTACATTTCCCCCCAGCTGCCACTTAATCACAGAGCTATAGCCTACAGGTAAGCCAGTAGGAACAATGCTGTCTGGTCTGCAAAAAAAGTTTAGTCATGTGGCTATTTTTGGAGCTTAACTGGGGACTTGGAATTCTGCTGTCGGGTGCATAATCTGGCGTAAATGATTAGATGTCAATTAAGCAGTTTCCACTTGACTATCGGTCACACCAGAAATGATTAATTTATAGCATGAATCTTGACTTTTTATTATAACAATTCTTTGGAGCTGCTTCTCTACATATTGTATAATTTAGCTAAGCAACACATGTTAATGCCTTTTTTTGTTTGTTTGGTAGGAGTCTTCGAAACTTCTTGAACACTTTTAGCAATTTGTTGTTGATTACCGAAATTTCCGTCTTTCGTTTTGCTGAATTCTCTTTTTGTTTGGCAAGTCAAGAGAGAACTACCCTTTAAGAAACTCCACTTCACTGTAGGCTGTAGTTTGTAGTGAGTGGCTATCCATCTGGGAGCCGTTTTTCTTTCTTTCGCCCGTAAGATTTGTTGAGTTCTGGCTGTAGCTGCACCCCGGGAGACCTCTGCGTTTTCTCCTCTCTTTTGTTATCCGTGCCAGGCTGCCACGATTTATCCCATTAAATCCCGGAATGCCCTCCTCCTCACGTGGGATTCTTTGTTATAGCCCTGGCTCCGACAAGGATGCCCTGGTTCTCCCTTTTTGTTTTCCCGCATAGTTATTTTCATCCTATCTGCAAGCTGTGTTTTACGGGGGCAGGCAATGCTATCTGGATCCGTGGTCTTGGCACTACGAAAACGTCTGTGATGACATGTTGACTCACGATCTTGTTTTGTTTTTTCCCTCTTGTCTTTGTTTAGGGAAAAGTTGGCCGTGGCTCGACTACAGAGGGAAGTCGCAAGGAGCAAGAGTGAAGAAACAATGGTAACGTATATTCTGAATGCCGCGGTAGTCAGACGGTTAGTCACGCCTGGTCAACTGCGCTCCTGGCATTACACTGACGCCATTGTTTTGCGGCGCTTAGCCAGGGGCCAGGGCATATGCTGGGATGAAATGCAACTTTGTTTTAGCAGATTATAGAAGCCAGAGAAGCTTACAGAGATAAGAAAAATACACAAAATCTGAATTGTCAGTTAATAGCTGAAGCCTACAAAGATAGATTTGATCCCTCTGAGATCATGTCTGTGAAAAGTGCAGTGGTGGTCAAGGCACTTGAGTTCATGACTTGAGTAAGCAGTATTTGTGGCAGAAAATACTAAAAGGTGAAACAAACCAACGCAAAACTTTGGTTTGTTCATGGATGGAAACCCGAAATAACAGCTGCTCCTGGAGCGACAGCCGTGATGGAAGCCGCTGGGTCACGAAAAGATCAAATATGAACTAACATCAAGGTGTTTTGTAGCATAAAAAGCTCCACTGTGCACCATTGCGTAATCACTGCTGTGAATAATGACTTTGCGGCTTGAAAAACATAAAGATTGCCCCCAAACTCACAATCTCGGATAAACCTTCTTCCTGGCCGTGGCATCTGCACACTGCCACTGTTCTGGAGTGAGCGTGGCAAGGCTTTTAAAATAGATCAAATATGCTACCAATTCATATACAGTACTTACGTATTTTGGAGTCTTTATTGAGATGTAGTGGAGTAGAAAGTGCTTAGTTTATCTTTCAAAGCAGTGGTGTAAAAGTAATATATTTTCTTCAAAAGCACTACTCAAGTGAAGTAGGGATCCTCAACGCCTCCCTTCCCTCATTACTGTGTAGGAGATTGAGAAACCTTTGGCATGAACAAATCACTTGATACAAAAGTTAACATTCCGTATTTCACTGCAGAATCTCTCCAAGACTTATTTGAGATCATCAGTTTGACAAAATCTGCTCTTATTGTCTTCATCTTTTGTTGTCTTGTGTGAAAAGGCACATCAATATGAGGTGGGGTGTCGGTGTGTGCATGTGATTGAGCAGCTCTGGTGATGGCTGCGGGCCTAAAGCAACCAGCCCAACGCTAGGCTCAAATGTTCGCACTGTATTTTATGATTCTTTATTGATCCCCTGAAGGAGGAAGGCTTTTTTCTTCTTCTTCTTCTTCTTCTCGCGTTTACCCCACAGTGATGAACAGTGGTTAAGGTCAAGGCTGAGGGTCAGATAGAGAACAGCGCCCCCGGAGGTTGGAGTAGTTACTAGGATGTGGTTAGCGAGGGCAGTAGCTACAGCTTCTAGACGTCAATACGGATTTCGTTACAACCTTCTCGCTAATGACCACATATGGACAAAAATGCCTCTATTTATGCGATCATGTCCATATGTATGATGTACAGTTTTGGGGATATTAACCCTAACCTTGGTCTTAATGGTTCTATTTGGTTCTTGATTTTTGTCAAAGCTTGGATATTACATAAAGAGTAAATGCTAATTTGAAGGCCGAAATGTAAAAGGCATGGAAACATGTTTTCAAACACGTCCAGCAAAATCCTTCATCCTTGGGCACACTGAAGTAAGCCTTAAATTCATTTAGTATTTTTTATTTTGTCGACTTTGACAGTATTTTCTTAAACGAAACACAATATATATAATAAACCGCAATGGCAAACACATCCGGGGTGGGCAGGGCTGTAGAATATAACGTTTTCCGGGCACACCGAAAAAAGAAAAAAAAAGGAAAGCCCCACCTCACATCACGAACAGCTGTTTTAATCACGTGTTACGTAGTTTTCTTGAATAAACTACTAAACTATTCTAAATTGTTACTGTGAAAAGTTGCTGCGTAAGCTGCTTGAGCTTTTAAACGATCGACAGCTCCCTGTGTTTAGGCAGTTACATCACAGTTACATCCTACAAAAGCACACGTCTTTGTGTCTCCTGCATGGTGACGAGGCTGTGGTGAGTTAGATCCAGTGCGGTGCGTATGTCAGAGGCGCAGACAAATAAGTAAGATCCAGTCCTGGTCAAAATCCACCTCCAAAGCTTGGTCTCCACAAAAAAGTACAAGCAGAAAGTCCAAGAACATCCCAAACATGAGCCTCAAATCAAACACGCTGCTCCAAGTGCTTTAGCCTCTGTGTGTGGAAAGCGAAACTGAAACTACCACTTAAGGAGCGCATGTTTAACATTTAAGCACAGTGATACACCGTTCCTGCACCGTGAACCGAACCGTGTGACAGCGGAAGCCCTGCTATATATCCATAAATATTCCACTGTCTCTTGAATTTTATTTCCTGGGTATAACCTATTGTAGGTGTAGTTGCTCATTCTGCTGATACTCTGGACAACAGGCCCACTCCTTTCTGCAGCCGCAGCGAGTAGGCAACTTTGCACTTGACTATATAGTACTACAGTGGTTCCAAACCTGCGGGGCACCTGGGATTGCAGAGGCTCAGAGCTTTGTCTGGTCAAAGGGTCAGGTCATCAAATATGACTAAGAAAGGAGTAGCTACAGGTGCATAAAACACTACAATTGCAGTTTGTTTGTTTGAAATAAATAATTATTAGCATTTATTGTTTTGATAATTTGTTGTGACCGTGCATAATTTTTGGAATGGGGCGTGCGTCCCGACTTCAGCATGTGCAGGGGGGGCTTCAAGGAAAAAGGTTGGGAACCACTGGTCTACTAATAGTCTATATACTGAATGACGGGTTACAGACTTGGGTGGACATTTTTTTGTAATAACTCATAATCTCAGAACATCAAAGCGTAGGCCCGGCCATAGGCCGGGAAGCCATGTTGTTTACAGTCCCACTCAGGACTGTAATCAACTGCTCACTTCCCTCCTGAGGCCCAATTTTCACACTACATCTATGGAAGAATGGAATGTGTGCAGCCTCTGGAAAGCGCTCATATCTGCACCAAACATCAGCTACATGTGGGCAGCATGGTTTCCCATACGCTCTGCTAGCTCTACGGACAAAACTGCACTGTTATTTTGATACAATTCAAAATAATATAAATGCAGAGTACTTAATTAAATAAACCACAGAATTAATTTAGTGTGCAATCTATATATCTTTAAATGTAAGTCAGAGCAGCCAACATTCACTTACGCTATATTTATCAGGGTATTGTTAGCATTATAGTAATTGCGTTAGCTTATTAGCAGATAAGATACTGTAGGTCTTGGTGGTCGGTTGACCTTCGAGGGTTAGTAGGATTGGTTTCTATTAAATTTAGGTTAATATCTTTGGTTTCGCTGATTACTCGGAGGGCAACTCTATTTTGTTACCCACTTTCTGCATAATGAGCTAGCAGAGGTGGTCAGTAACTAAGTAGCCTATATAGGTCCTGTATTTTTCCTATTCCGCTACACTTGAAAGATAAATCTGTATTACAAAAGACTGGAAAGTAAAATTACTGTATGTGGCTGTGTTTTCGCCCCCTTTAAAAACCCTTATGGTGAACACTCCAGAACAGTAGGTGGCGCTGTGCAGTGTCATTGTCACTGACTCACGACATGAGGAAGGTTTGTGTTGCTGTACAGGTCGTGAATTTAGGCGTCTTCACATGTTTTTGAAGCCGCAAAAGTTATTGCACAACACTTTTTGGAAATAGTGATTTGTGTTTTTGGCATGGAATAGTTACACATTATCTTCTTCAGTACTTTAACTTCAATATAATTTAGCTGGGTGACTTTTACTTGTATTGGAGTTATATTTTCCTAGTAGTATCTTTACTTTTACTCAAGTAAGAAAATCAAGAATCCACTACTGAGAGCTAGCTTGGTATAATGTTTGGCTAGTTGCTTTGTTTCAGCAATGAACACACGCTAGCTTCCCTGATATTTTCACAAAATAGGCCTGCTACAAATTGATGTAATGGTTACATATTTTTTATTGTGGCTTATGTATTGTGTTACCCCCAGAGGGACTACGGAAAGGATTTATTAAGGTAAACAAGTTGCTTAGTACTGCTTTAAAGGAAATATATGCAAAGTTGACTTTTCTTTGTTTTCCCTCATCAAAATCATATCTTGAGTAGTATTTTGTTTCATTCATGCAGTTTTGAGTATCCTGTGTACTTGAAGTGCTCTGATCTGTATTTCCTAAATTTTGTTGTGTAAGACAGATCCCGAAAGCATCCTCTCTACATCGCCTTCTCTCACTTCAGATTTTAGATCAATATTTTTACAACCCACTTTTTTTTCAATATGCGGCGCACCACCACCACTTCGGTTCCCCCCAGCACGCGTGTGTGTGTGTATCGTAATTGAATTTATGCCTGCGCTTGTCGGCCTGTCAGCACCTCCTCCTGTAACACTACCCTCTGACCTCACCGAGGCTGTCAAAGATACACCACCCCGCCCCCACAACCCCCCAGCTGGCTAGCTGACGTGCTAATTATTACCCTTTAGCATTACCGCATTAGCCGGCGCATGCTAGGACTTGCGAGAGGAGGATGAGTTATCTATGCCAGACAGGAGGATGGGTATGGCTTGCAACGGGGTGTATGAAAGAATAAAACCACCGTGGGGAGGGGGATCGCGTTAAGCTCCATTCGAAATTGGGATTATCGCCTGCCGGATTCCCCCCCAATGCCACTTTCTCCCTTTCTCTCTCTTACTGGCGTTCCAAGCATCGGCAATAGAAGTTAGCGAAAATGCTGCTGCATTGAGGAGATAATGGCAGAGAAGAAAAAAAGTGCCAGCATTGCGAAGTTGAGAGGCCTGGGATACCCCCGCGCTACTTCGACGCCCATCCCCACTAGATAAAGTAGATGCCAAGGGACTAGGCAAAGTGCTGTGGACATTTTAGCACGCTACATCCATTAGCGTCTTGGATATCAAAGCCAAGCAGTTGTACATTTGTACTTTTTGCTCGTTGTATCCACTGAGATTGGTTACAGTGGCAATTACGCTGTCTAGCCTTCACAGTCACACTAATCCTATTGAGTAATATTTGATGCTATGCTACCAACCTTTAGCTTGTCAACAAAAGAAATTGGTAATGCAAAACACCGATGTATGTATTTAGACTTTATTTGACTAAACCGTTTGGCATGGATGTGGTCTGATCTGGGGCTGCTGCAGTTGGTCAGGTCAAGGTTCAGCAATATGTGCCCACGCTGAACATTCTGAATGACCAGGTTATTCCATCCATGGCTTTCTTCTTCCCTGATTGCACTGGGCATATTCCAAAACGACAAAGCCAGGATTCCAATGCAGAGTCCAGATTGAAACCCCACTGAGAATCTCGAAGATGTGCTGGAAAAGGCTTTGCGCAATGGTCACACTCTACAATCATCAATACAAGATCTTAGTGTGAAAATTAATGCCGTCCAAACAAATAATCGAGCGTGTGACTTTTTTTGGGGGGAAGGGGGGGGGTCAGGCAGTTGCAGTGTTCATCATTCTAAAGCTTGGATGGATTGTATATTCTGAATGTGAAAGCGTTGGCTCTTGGCACAGATAGGCAGCAACATTTCTTTCAGCCAGATCAAGGGCAGCTGTAGTTACGAAGCTCACTACCACCAGACTGTGAATACAACAGTCTCAGCTCTATACAACTTACTTTACATGAGAAATAGCTAATTGTTTCCCTTGCATGTGTAAAGAATGGCATTTTTACAAGGCGCTAAATAACGGTGGCATTGTGCTGCTCTGCTCCGGCTCTGTCACCAGCAAAGTGCAAATGAACAGTGTTAATATAAGGACGGGGGCCCGCTGCTTCCTGAGCTCTCGTGTGGTGTTGTTAGGCTACTAGCTGCCATAAAACATGCAGTCCCACATTCGTCTACAAGAGCGTGAAGAAGCTGCCGAAGATATTCCACCATCTCTACAAACAATGGACAATTCCTGGATGACTGAGAGCCTACTCAAACATCTTCCACTGTGTTCACGGAGGCCAACATTTTTTGCTGTTGATAATAAACAGTCGCTACATCCATCTATAAAGCTTGCTCTCTGGAGGTCAATTATGACTATGGCACAATGTTGACCTGACGATTTCCATATTCACGCTCTGTTAAGCCCCTAAGTGCTGGTGACTTTGATTGACAGTTGGCAGCGTCTCTTTCTCTCTCTCCCCTCTCTCTCTGCACTGATCACCGAAGCATACATTCATTAGGACCATATCAGCTACTGTCATGTTCCTGCAATTCTATTTCCTCAAAGCTGTAGCAATTGTGGCATTGACGTTCTCACCTCACTGCTAGAAGGTCCCTGGCGTGTTTCCCAGAACCAAGTGCCATTTTTCTGTAGAGAGTTTGCATGATCTTCTGAATGGGCTTTCTCTTGTAAAGCAAAAACAAGTTGGCTGAATCGTCCAGTTATGTGCTCCTGTCCATAAAAATAAAAAGGATAATGTGGACAGTTAGTCCAAATGTTTTCAGTGTTTCAGAGCCTGTTGTATTTCTCCGGTTCCTGGAGTTTCAGAGCCAGTTCAATGTATTTTCCTGTTCCCCGTTAGCAGCATTAGCCATCAAACATCCCAAATTATGAAGGTGTTTTCAGCTGTTGTCAACCATTGACCACATGTAGGTGAGGTTCAAGCCTAGTTGTCAACTGTGTTACATTTTACTTTACTAGAAGATATTTAGCGCATAAAAGTAGCCTCTGAGCTAAATGCTAAATCATATTCAGTTGATTTTCTGCTTTTTGTGGGTTAGATACACATCCAATGGCCACTAAACATGATCTCATCACTTTCATTAACATATGTTAATGATAGTAAAATCATAGACATTATATAAATGAATTAAAAATGGGCATGTCATACCTCGCCATACTTTAATAGGGACTGGCTTAAGGCTGAACGATAATGTCATATCTCGATATTCATGCCAGATATCTCAATATCGATACGATACGATATATAACTATGGGTTAGGTGAAAACTAAGCATTTTTCAGACAAATAAAATCACATTACAAAAGAGTGCAGTTTTATTGATGAAAATCTATATAGTTTATATCTTGCTTTTTCGATTATAATATTTTGAATGTTCATATCTCGATATCGATACAATAACGATATATCTTTCAGCCCTAGACTGGCTTCAGCATTAGTTTTATTCAAAAAGGTCTTGGAAACCATTAGTTTACAGGTGTACACATTTGTACTGTGACCATGAACCTCCCACAGCACTGGAAAATTCATCAAATGTTGGGGACAAATGACAAAGTTCTGGGACATTACAAAGTATGCCCAAGAACATGTGCATGAAACGAAGCTAATAAGCTGTTTGTAGAGGTCTAAACCACAGCGTGAGCAGGTTTTACACTAAAGACTCGATTTAATGTGCAACTGTAAACAGTAGTACTTTCATGCAGTGCAGGGAGAAAGTGGGAAGACTTGGCAGGATAATCCGTGACCAAAATTCTTAACAGTAAATCCTCTGTCGCACACATAGTGTTTGAAAGTTAGCAGTTTGCTTTGCGTAGCCAAAGGTAATACGAAAGCAATCAGCGTGTCTGCCTCGCTTCGACTTGTGCGGGCATATCTCAGATTCATCTCAGCCAAATTCAAAACAACAATTACCGACCAAATCGTGTTTGACGCTCCTTTTTCCACAAGCGATTACCGAAATCCAGCGCGTCTGCCCGAGTAAACTGGAGTAATTGCACCTTGTGCTAACCACCGTCACACAATCCTCACACTCCGGGAGCAAAAAATATGTTTCGAATCAACTTTATATGGATCAGCGTTACAGTGTGTGACCGCGTATGGCACGTGTAGGCATACTTTCATTCACAACAAGCCACATCATGGGAGTATGTGAGGGCAAATGTCAGGAATAAATGCATTGTCCAAAGTAGGACGGCACGCATTGAAATGATTTCACAGGAAGAAGGTCCCGGGTTCGATTCCCACCTGGACGGGGCCTTTCTATGGAGTTTGCCTGTTCTCCAAGTGTCTGCCTAGGTTTCCTCTGGGTACTCCAGTTTCCCCGACCACTAACTACTACTAATTGTAAAGAAAACACTAAACTGTGTTGTAAGCAGATGCGGTAGACTAGCCAAAAGAAATACAATTACTCAAGCACAAGTAAAAAGTATTGACCCAAACAATTACTCACATAAGAGTAAAAAAGTACTTGGAGAAAATGTTACCTGAGTGCTGTGAGCATGGTATTGAGTAACTGTTTGAGCAATAAAGTGTGACTCATTTTCAATGACGTGTGAAACAAAGGATAAAATCATGTGGAATTTGTGATTATTTATGATGAAGCATTTGCTGCCTAATATTTACCCACCTCTGGTTGTACGTTGTGACAGCGGTCGTAGTAGTTGGTTCGCTAGGGGGACATTTATTGCTTTTTTTTTTGGGATTAAATCGTTTTGCTGAGTAATGTAATACCACCCTGACCAGAACAATTCCCTGTTACTTCCCACTAAAACGTCTATATGTTCCCATAACTCCCTATTGACTCCCTCGGAAATATTTCAGACTTAAAAAATTACCAGAATTTTGCAACCCTATATCGTAGACGTTGAAGTAGCTACACAGAGCAGCTGTTAAAGTCAGGGTAAGTTAGTGCTGTAGTAATCAGAATAGTGATCACAACACAAGTAGCTGAAGTTGTTGAATTAAGTACTAGTACTAGAAGCTGCGGTAGTTGCGGTGGCAGTAAAAGCGGTAGTAATTATCGTAGTCGCTATAAATAATTTGTACTTGCCTGAATTGCATTATATGCCACAGCTGCTCTGTTCCTACTACTGTTACTCCCACTTGTAGTACAGAACCACTACTACTTCTAATACTTCTATTACTACCACTGACCTACGTTCTACTACTTTATCAACGTTTTGAACTCTTCCTTACCATTTCAAATAAGAGGTTTTATAATGTTTTTCCATCACGTTGACGACAGTTTTAGCTTGAATACTCATTGAAATTCACTGCTGTAGGTTTTCAGGTGGTTCCCACTCTTTACCCAAGGCGTGGCGGTGGTTTGGTGGGCATGCCCTCTGTCTGTCTGTCTGTCTGTCTGTCTGTGCTGGCCGCTTGAGGCCTCTCTCCTCTTTAAGCGCTCCAGGAAGCTGCCGGTTTGGTCTTTTCACCACCGCCGCACACGTGGGCTTGTAAAAAGAAGGGGCCGGGTGCTCCTGAAAGCTATTTAAAACGCTTTAGCTTCTGTGGGGTCGGAATCGGCGGAAGTATGTGCAGTAGAAAATACTAAAGCATTTTAAGTCGAAAGTAAAATTTTTGAATAAGGGTTAGAAAATAACTTTGCGAACCATCAATTCCTCTCTGTACGGCAACATGACGGGGACAAACCCTCGTCCTTGTTGTGAGTCAGTGGTATTGACGGGACTAATCATATGTGTGTGTGCTAATAGCCCAGACATTAGCTATTCAGTTTCACATTTTACTGCGAGTTTATTTCAGTTACATTATAACTTGTGTTTTGAGTAACAACTATCATTACTATTTTTATCCAATTCAAGCTTTTGATTACTCTCTATTCTAACGCTTATGCTATATACGTATATCCCCCGGCCGTGGTACGCTCCGAGATGAAGTACGTGATAAAAAAACGAACACTTGGGCTTCTCCTAATTGTATTCAAATCTGATCCCTCTGGAGTATTTCACGTAGAAAATGGAGTGGAGATAAGGCGGCGCTGCAAAGTGCTCCGTGGCTGGCACAGTGGGGTGAAGTGGGCCCCGCAGCCAAGTAAAAGAATCAGCTATTTCTGATCACAAAACGCCATGGATACGCTGCGGTCTGCCAGATTAGAGCCGCGGATGCACGGAGTAATGTAATATTCATCGCTGGTTATGAATGGAAGGGGCTGACCCGCAGACAGATCAGTGTTGTGTGCTTAAGTTGTCGGGACATCTGGAGTTTGCAGTATTGTGGACCCCGCTTTTAGTGTGAACTACGTGGAGAATGCGCTATAAGGCCTTTGTTTGGAAAATGCTATGTGTCTTTTCCTAAACCATCCAACACGGCAACTTAAATACTTTGGATGTGCGCGTCTTTGATCCATAACTAAACCATTGCGTTCCCTCAAGTTTGATTTTTTTATCAAGTTGAAGGTATGGTAGGCTTTTTGCCCTTTTACAATGTTGTTCTCTCTTCCAAACCTTAGGCTACCAGGTGCTGTAATTTTACCCACTCATGCGTCTTTTGTAATCTTTGAATCCGCGGCAGCAACTCCCAAAATGCTCCTCCTGAGGTTTGGTGTACCCAGGAAATGCTTTCCACACTTGGTCTCTCATTCGAATCTTAATCCTTTCATCACGGGGTAAAACACTCGCCATTTCTTCACCACAGCTTTTTCTTTCGTCCTCTTTATTGAAACAGCTGCGCAGCAAAGAGGAAGAGAGTAAGAGGAGGTGGGTGCAAAGGGCTTATGAGAAGATCACGTGAAAACCAGGAAGTGAAACTACTGGATATTTTGTTTCAGCTGATATATTGAAAAATGTTTTGTTTGACATTATTATAAAATACCTGCAAAAAGCATAATAGCCGCTCTTTAAGCCAAACATAAAAAAAAAAAATTGAGAATCATGACCAAAACACACATTTTGAAGTCACCCATGCGTTTTTGTCTTTGGCTGCCTTATTAAGAAGTTTGTTGGGAATTTTGTCCCCTTTATTCGCCAGGTCTTGAGTTTTGGTTTGGTCCGGAGTACCACGCTTGAGCCAGTGCATACAAACTCCACGTGTCACCCAGCGTGGCCCCAGTACTTGCTTGAAGGACTATCTTTTCTTTCTTTCAAACCCATACGAAGACAGTCCAGGAGACTTGCATTCGCCTGAATCGTTT
The DNA here is from genome assembly GCA_021464625.1 of Proterorhinus semilunaris. NCBI lineage: Eukaryota > Metazoa > Chordata > Actinopteri > Gobiiformes > Gobiidae > Proterorhinus > Proterorhinus semilunaris. The sequence goes on from CM038365.1 coordinate 11,846,949, forward strand.
TAAAAGTTAATGAATGAGCTCCGAACCAATTTTGTTTAATTACTTACCGTTGGCCGACCACTTCGAGAGTGCTAACAAAACAGCAGTTGCGTTCCACTGTTTCGCACGTTGAATTAAATCATAGCCTAGACCCCATTGTGCATGTTTGAACGAACGCCTACCTGTTCTTTCACAAACTGTTCAGAGCAGATAAAACAGTCCGCTTGGCCTTTTTTGTCCCGTGAAAGCCCCCCTCCGTTGTCCCCACGGAGCGTCGCTGACAGCTGTATTGGGCTCTAGTGACAGCTCCTTGGGGGGGATGGGGAGGGGGGGAAGACTCAGGTGTCACCACCCCGCCCGTCACCTCTTATCTCCTCTGGGCAGGACGTCCCGTGGCCACATTGACCACACCGCGTCCCCGCACCCCCCAGCCGCGAGGAGCGTGCGTGGGTGGTTTTTGGTGGGGGACGAGGCAGGGGTGTCCATTGTCATTGATAAATTGGCTACTCATATGATTTAGCATATTCCCGGGGCGCGTGTGTATGACTGCCACTGCACCGCGGCGAGCAGGGAGCTCTCTATAATGTAGTAGTCCCTCGCAGTAATTGAAACGATGGGGCCCCGGGGGGAACGCAGCGAGGGCGCACTTTCTCTCTTCCTACCTCCCCGTTCCCTACATCCCACCTTAGCGATATCTGACAAAACATTCTTGCTAAACACCTTTATCACTTTAATTGCCGCTCATTGTTCCCCGAAAGGCTTCAAACATTACATTATTTTGATTGGCATTTAATTTGAATACCTTTTGTAATCGCTGATTCGCAAAGGTGCATTGTCTCAGCAATAATGGCGTGTTTATCGGTACCGGCGGGCACATTAATCAAGGAGCAGCGTGTGGAGCACCTACACTCGATACGATATGGACGGCGTCGCTGTTGAAGACGATTGTTAACGTATGCTAATTAATATATACAGAAAAATGCTGAACTAGCTAAGACGAGAAGTACAATCCAGCAAATTTCCACATCAGGCGGCCTTCATTTACTTCATGGTGTCATTCATGGATGTCTTGGAGCAGCAGTTTTAAGTGAAGACATTGCCACTTTGTAAAGGTCAGGCAGAAAGTCATGTATCTTCAGATCAGACGTTCTAAGATTGCATCCGCTTGATGAAACTTTCTCTTTGATGCATTTACACAGCGGACCATGTTATACAAATGAAATGAAGCTTATTCATCCACTTTTTACCTGTGAGCCTCCATTGCCTTTCTTTACCAGCCCCACCCGGTCTTTTCCTGATAACGTTTTTCACTCATGCTGCTGATACTTCTCTCTCGTGTGAAGCCACGAGGTGTTCAATGTCAGAACACCCCGCCAAGGATGCCGAAGGTACAGAAATGTCGTGTCATAATTTCAGTTTAAGGTCCGGGGCCGATACAACTCAATGGAAGAGACACACTTTTGCAGGAAAATGTCCAAACAGAAGATATCCAAATGTTTTCCATGATCAATATTTGGAAGTGATTGGATTCACAAACCTGCCACATTCATCTTATGGCTGAAAGTCCGTTCATCTGACCAACATAAAGCACATTGTTTTGAATATTATATATTTTGGATACCTTTATGAGACAGTCAAGTGACCTTGGGTTATATGTGCTGAGAGAAGACATTGGACTTTGCTATAGCTGTTGTTTCATGTGTATAAATCCAGCCAGATTACAGATAGTAACCATAAACCAAGTCCGAAATTCAGCATTTTGACTGTTACCGTAATAGATTTCCTAGCTGCTCACCAACTCAGTGAATTATAGGCAGTTTACAGGGTCGTAATGTCATGTGAAAGCAGATTAATGAAAGAAAAATGCAATGCGAATGTTCTACTTTCCCTACAACGACAGTAAAGTCTAAAAATACAAAGACGACACATACTAAATGTTTAATCCTGTTTTCGACCGGGTTCAGGCCTCGTTTAAAACTGATTCATGCAGCCTATAAGAATCCCTTATAGTCCTCTCTCTGACTGACATCACACGCTGCACTTCATGAATAAACCCTGTGTCGACTTTGCCTCATTCTGCATATTGTCCCTAATCAAGACTTGCATGTTTACTCAATCCATAATGAACCGGCGAAGCGCCATCTAAACTGTAGCATTCACCCTGCCATCTTTTTGTTTGATCTATCTTTTACCGCGGCACATAACCTGCCATTGTACCCCCTTTATCCCCATACCCCCCCCCCCTTCAGCCTCTTGCAAGCTCGCGTTACACTTTCCTCCAACAACGCCCGCCTGGTGGCATGTTTTATTTATGAATGAGAAACCTGCATTGTGCGTCCCCGATGTTTGCTTAGCCGGGGATTCACTGCGGGCCCCTTTGATTAGGCAAAAAGCTCCAGCTCACAACAACCCCCCCCCCCCTCTCCCCCTCTCCCAGGACGTCCTAGCTGGGGATGGGGAGGGAGCAAGGTTGGGGGGGAGCTAATGAACAGATTATTGAGTGCCACCAAAAGACCAGCATAGCAAAGGGACCTTACAGTACAGTAAATAGTAAATGCACTTAACCCGATAACCCGCAGCGCAGCCTCGGCTTTTTATGGCAAGGAAGCAACAAGACGAATTCATTTAGAGTCCCTCGGTGGATCGCTAAAGGGTACAAGGAGGCAACCAGTCTTCCTAGTAATCCAGCCCAGATGAATAGCATCGCCATTTAAGTCTCGCCAATTAGGCTCCACTGCAGCCTGATATAATTTAGGCCGGGAGCGTCTCGGGGAAGGCAGTGTGCGCAGAAAAAAGATATGTTTTGGCGGTTCCCAACGTACCCAGTCTCCTTGAGATCGGAATGAATTATTCAAGGGCATGTTCGTATAGAGTGGCTAGATGTCCGCCGCATAACACCGGGGACATTACGGGTATTAATCAGTTTATATGCCAGTGTGCAGAGTTTGACGTTAACACTTGCCAAACACGCGATTGTGCTAATGCTAGTACGCTCACTAGCAATGTGACCACTTTATACTTAGATACTTGATAATATCTAGCTCCCATTTTTTATTTTTTTTCAAGGCTTTGTCATACAAGCCCCACCAGTGTTTGCATGTTACATTGGGCTCATTCACTAGGACTGGGTATTGGCAACAACGTCACGATATGAAATGACTTTCGATTCAGAGTTCACGATATGATATTACTGTATATGTATCGCGATTTAAGTGTATCGCAATGGAGTGTCCAGCATACTAGATATATTCCGAATTGCAAGTAAAAAGTATCTTCTAAGTGCACAAAATGTAGGTTTTTATTATGCTGAATAAAGTGCAATTTAAGCCTTTTATTGGAGTTGTTAGAGTGCATGTTGTAATACGTTCTGAATAAAGACTATACAGATACAGTACAGGTGCCTCGAAATGATATGCGTATTGCCACGATATTTTGCTGATATGATATTGAGCATAGTCCTGATTTTTACCAGTTGTTTGAAATCATACCGCGGAACATTCCCAAGTTGCGACAAACATGCCAGCCAAGCCACTCCTGCTTTTTGTTTCTGTTCCAAAGTGGGACACATCTTTGCAAAGACTAAGAAAAGTTTGTAGACTCACCTGGCTAACCAAACATGCCCCTGATGCTCATCTCGTCACCTAATGCTGTTGGCCAAGCTGGAACATCTCCATTGAGACTGGCTGGTGATGTCCCGCTCCCAGGAGAGTTACTTGTCCGGTCTGAGGAGGAGAGGCTATTCCCTCACAGTAAAGACGCATGTTTTCTGAGGGATTCCCCACAAATAACAAGACCAGTGTGAACATAAATTGTTTGCATTTTGTTCTATATGTTGCGTTCAGCTTTAACGACTTGTTTGGTGCTAAATAATGCTGTGCAATAACATTTAGACAAGAAGTAGAATACCTGTTGACATTTTGTAGAATTGCACAACAACATATTAGCAAAGTTATGAAGCTTTATATTGCTGGCATCAAATTTGAGTTATGTTGAAATCAGTAAAAAATGTATTGGATGTTTTTTTTCTTCACATAAAATGGTAATGTTGTGATGGTTTATTCTAATGAGTTATTTCAAGGCAATATCACATTATTCCAGTCGTTGTAGTATTCAGTGCTGTATAACTTTAGTAGAGAACTAAACCTTTACTGCGCAGCTTGCAACAAAGGGAATGCATTGGGATCTTTCATTGTTACTATGCTATATACATTTCCTACATTGAAATCAATACTTCCTATCGCAAAACAGTCTAAGCCCTATATGTATAGGGATTTACTAAATCCGGTCATATCTCACTGGAAATAGGTTTTATAGGAGGAAATGGGGCCAGCCAGGGGTCATATCTAATCCCCGGATACATAGCCATGGCGTAAACCCCATTTTATAAATGACATGTCCTGTCCCGTTTGATTTTGCACTGTGGCGACTTGCTTTGTTGACGCGCTTACAGCGGGAGTATGTCGCCCCCCAGTGGAGGAAGCTGGCTGTTGACGGCATGCCACCGACAGACGGGATTATTCTCTGAGTCAATGGATTAACTAAAGTAAATGTTCTCACATGAAAGTTGCCAAGTATGATTTCATCACACGGCTGCGCTGACTTAGAGGAATCTTCCCAGGCCATTAGAGCGCTTTCAATTAGCATACCAGCGCCAGGGAATGCCTTGTACAATGTGCCCAAAAAGCTGTTTCAATGGCTTAGAGGGGAGTTAAAAGGGCTGAGTGATACATCACGCTAAAACAAATAAAATGTTTTTTTTTATAGTGACATGTACTGTAACGCACAGGCCAAACACCATCCCACTCTTGGCATACAAGATGTCTGGTCTAATAAATATCAAGTAACAAATCTTCAAAGGCCTAAAAGTAATCAAAGTGTGCTGCTAAGGTTTCCCTCAAAAAAAGTAAACAGAATCGTTGGCAGTGTGTTTAGAAACAATGCTACGTTTTGGTTACGAGATTAAAACGAAAGTAACTGAATGCACTGTTACAAAAAAAACAAGCAAAATGTTACACAATGTCAGTATAAAGTAACAGAATCAAAACAACATTCTTTCATGAATACAGGCACGAAGATTAGTGCATTACGTTTGATGAATGAAAAACCTATATTTGATCATTTATAATATATTTATTATAAAAGCAGTTTTTTAAAGTCGGCATGTTAACAAAACCAAGTGCACTTATGCACCTATGGCCCCTACAGTCAAAATCAGTCATTGCACCTTTTTTTTTTTGCCGCTAAACCCCGAACCAGCGCTTTCTGCTTTTGCGGGAAACCCAGGCCAAGTTCCTCAACAATACCACACTCATGTATCCAGCTGTAAGAAAAGCCCTTTGTGCTCTCCTGGCTGCTCCACGCTAACACAATTAACTGCCCTCTCAGTGCCCCTTTTTGTATGATTACCGTAATCCTTGTAAAAGTAAATATTGTTAATAAGCATGCATCCTTTGAGTTCCAAGGGCCGATCAGGCTGTTTTTCCATCCCTATGACCTACGTCCACGCAGCAGTACACCACATCCAGTATAAACACCGAGAAAAACGTATGGATTTTGGTATGTAAAAGCACATAATCTCACATGTCTAGTAATACATACAGTTCTATAGGAAGCACCGACTTGGATTTTTCAATAAGGAGAATTGCTGAAGCAAACTCCCAGGATTTTACATTCTCTCAATACGACCTACAGAACACTGAGATCGACATCGACCCGGAAAATAACTTTTTTACTAGAGCTACCAATGACTGTCAATACTACACAGAGGATCTGTACAATAGTAAACTTAAGAATATTAAGGCATTCACTGTAATCCACTTCAATAGTCGAAGCCTCTATGCAAACTTTGACCACATCAAAAGCTTCTTAAAACAGTTTTCCACACCATTCAGTGTCATTCTAATCACAGAAACATGGATCAATAATGATAGAGAATTTGAGTTTTCTATTGATGGTTATGAATTTATAAGTATGAACAGAAGGAACAAGCATGGAGGGGGCGTAGCTATGTTTATAGACTCCAACTATAGTTATAAAGTAATGGAAAATAAGACAATGGTGGTGGATGATACACTTGAATGCATTACTGTTGAAATTACAAGGCAAAAAAAGAAAAATATTATTGTGAGTTCTATTTATAGAACACCTGGCTCTGATATAGATGTTTTTTCTAAGTGGATGGAGGAGCACTTTTCAGGATTAAATCATAAAGTCATGTTTGTGGGGGGAGACCTCAACATCGATTTGTTAAACCCATATAAACATAAAAAGACGGACGAATTTATAAATACTTTATTCAGTATAGGTCTGTTTCCTCTAATAACCAAACCTAGTAGAATTACAACCCATAGTGCCACCTTGATTGATAACATTTTCTCAAATGAAATAGAAAGTGACACAGTCAGCGGGTTAATTATAAATGATATTAGTGATCACCTTCCAGTTTTCGTTATGTATAAAAATGGATATTTAAAAGATGAAGAGGAAAACAAGTATTGGTTTAGAAGGGTAAAAACAGAGAAAACTATTGATGCATTTAAAAAGGAGCTTTTAGCTCAAGACTGGAGTATTGTGTACAGAGAGAATGACACGAATATGGCTTATGATGAGTTTACGCAAGTATTTCAAAAGGTATACGACAAAAACTGCCCAATGAAGAAATATTGTAAAAACAGAAAGTGTAAAGAAACACCATGGATGTCTAAAGGTTTACTAAATGCTTGCAAGAAAAAAAATAATCTTTACAAAAACTTTATAAATAACCAAACAAAAGAAGCTGAGGATAAATATAAGAAATATAAAAATAAATTGACAGGTATCATTAGAAAATGTAAACAGGATTATTATAATAAGTTGTTGGATAGTAATAAGAATAATATTAAAGGTTTATGGAACATCTTAAATAGTATAATTAGAAATAAACCAAGAACGATTAATTATCCAAAATATTTCAAAGATGAGGATAACACGTTAAATAATATGAATGAAGTCGTCGAAACATTTAATAAATTCTTTGTAGATGTTGGACCGAACCTTGCTGCAAAAATTACAAACGTTGAGAATTATAATTGTGATCTGATAGAAGCAAATCCTATGTCCCTGTTCCTCAATCCTGTGGAGGAAAAGGAGATACTGGACATTGTTAAAGGGTGTAAAAATAAAACTTCGACCGATTACCATGACATGGACATGAAAACTTTAAAAACTGTTATTGAAAGTATCTCTAAGCCGTTAACTTACATCTGTAACTTATCGTTACAAACTGGACAATTTCCTGATGGTATGAAAGTAGCAAAAGTGATTCCTCTGTTCAAAGCAGGAGATAAACATCTCTTTACAAACTACAGGCCTGTTTCCCTTTTACCGCAATTCTCTAAAATCTTAGAAAAGGTTTTTAACTCTAGACTCGACAGCTTTATCGAAAAGTGTAATTTACTCTCGGACAATCAGTTTGGTTTTAGGAACAATCACTCAACCTCACACGCGCTCTTTGATATAACTGAAGAAATAACTAATGCTGTAGATGACAAGAAATATGCAATCGGATTATTTATTGACCTGAGTAAAGCGTTTGATACAATAAACTATGATATATTAATTAATAAACTAGAACTTTATGGGATTAGGGGGGTAGCTCTACAGTGGGTCACCAGTTACTTAAAAAATAGAAAACAATGTGTGAAAATCGGTGATTATCAGTCGAGTTGTCGACAAATTGTCTGTGGTTTACCTCAAGGTTCTATTCTGGGCCCAAAATTGTTTAATATGTATATTAATGACATTTGTAACACATCTGAAGTACTTAAATTTATCTTGTTTGCTGACGATACAAATATTTTTGCATCAGGAGACGACTTGCAACAGCTGTGTCGGATTGTTAACTTGGAACTCAAAAGTGTCAACAAGTGGTTCAAACAAAATAAATTATCTCTAAACCTGAGTAAAAGCAAAATGATGATATTTGGCAACTGTAATTCCAATGCTCAGGAAGCGATTCAGATAGAGGGTGTTGTTATCGAGCAAGTGCATGAAATCAAATTCCTTGGGGTGATTATTGATGACAGAATTACTTGGAAATCTCACATTAAATATATATCTACGAAAATTTCTAGAAGCATTTCAGTAATTGCAAAAGCAAAGCACATTTTAAACATCAAAGCTCTACATACCTTATACTGTTCTCTGATTTTGCCCTACTTATATTATTGTACTGTGGTTTGGGGTAGTACTTATAAAAACACAGTTAAACCAATAATATTGTTGCAAAAAAGAGCTATCCGAGTAATTCATAAAGTTGGGTTTTTGGACCACACAAACTCATTATTTCTAAAATCAAAGATCATGAAGTTTTGTGACATTGTTGAGTTCCAAACTGTACAAATGTTATTCAAAGCAAGGTATAAATTGTTACCAAACCAAATACAAAGAAGGTTCCAAGAACGTACTGGTCGTTATGAATTACGTGATGAATTAAACTTTAGGATTCAGAAACATAGCACAACTTTGAAAAGTTTTAGCCCAACAGTTAATGGTGTACAATTGTGGAATAAACTGGAGATGGAATTGAAACGATGTCCAAACATCAACCTGTTCAAATATAAATACAAACAAAAGACTTTTGAAATATACAGACAAGAAGAAATGCGTTGCCACTAAGGGGAGCAGTAGAATCAATTATGTGTATTTTTCCTCTATATTCAAGGAAGAGTGTTGCTGCTTGGAACGGTTGTCATTCTATTGCTCAAATTCACAAACGGAGAATTAGGGTTGGCAGGTTATGGATCTGTTGAGAGGGATCCTCCCAACGGGCTCTAAACCTTGTCTTTTAATGCACCACTCAGCATAGGAACATATTCTACAAAATCAGCTGTTAGGGCAGCTGTGTGGGGGTTTGTTGAAGGGGAGTTACTGCCCTCTTCAACTGGCTCACTCTCTGGCTTTTTAATGCACCACACTGTGCAGGGCTTTCATCATACTTCACATATAAATCAATTAAATAAATTATATAATAATGATGATGATAATTAAACCCAAATTAAAATTATACTGAGAATGGTAATGACAACTGGAAAGTATCAAGATCTCAGATTATAACATCTATTAATGTACCTTTATACCATAAAAGTAACTCTGTAATCACGGGTAAAAATATGCAAGCAATATATTAAGTAACAAATTTTTTTGACTTGCTTTGTATTAGACATCGTATATGAAACTAGATTGTTGTTGTAGCTGTGCGTTGTTCCAATTAATTATATAAACAGTTAATATATTTTTGTTGTTTGTTGTAAGTTGGTCTGTACGAATGTAGCTGCTTGAAATGTTTTGAAATGTTCTTTTTTTATTTATTGCACTTGGGGGTGGGGGCTCATAAGCTTTTTGCTTCAGCCCACTCCTTTTGAGCACAATGTGTATTGCTCAAATAAACAAATAAACTAAACTAAACTAAACCTATTTTCCCTTTCAAAGCCGGCAAAATATAGGTTCTTGGCAAAGACGACATGCTGCTTAATATTCCTGTATGAAGGAGATTTACGGTGGCTATAAAAACAGGAGAAAAAAAAATTACGACCATAGCCACGACCCGAATAGATTTTAACGGTAACTTGGGTTCAATATTCTCGTTACAAGCCGCTTTTGTGTCACGGATTCCTGCCAAGTAGCAACCCAGTGAAATATGCTTGTTTATGGGTTTGCGTTTGAGCCACGGCAAAAAGAAAAGAAAAAAAAAAAACGTGGTAATTTCTGCGATTCACAAGCATTCCTCAGACTTGTTTTGACGTCTTTATTGGTGTTTTCTTTGCTTTTTTGGTTTACGGCGCGGTCGTGAATCAGTACCAGTTGAAGACAGACTTTGTAAGGGTTTGGCACAAGGCACAAAGGGAAAGGAAGAATTTACGTCCAGGCTGCATGTGGAGCGGGATGCCATTATCGGCTGTGGCCACTAGGTGTCCTCATCAAGCTTTTGTGTGGATGGAAGGAGCGTCGCCGAGTGGAGCCGGTGTAGATGATTATTGTAAAATCTTTGTTTTCCTGAGTGTTAAATGCGTGTTACAAATCAGGATAATGGGTTGTGGCAAGCAAAGCGACTACAATACACATAGGAGAATCCTCAAAGGCCTACAAGTAACAAGCATGTGGCAAATGCGTTACAAAACACGGGAGACGTTCAAAGAAAAACAATTAATCAAAGGGAGAATGTCGGTAAACTATAAACTCATCTCGGCGAAGAATTGGGATGTTAAACATGCTTTAAGAAAGTTAGCAATAGGTTTGGCTCTTACTATGGGTTTAAACTTTACACGCTCCTTGTCTCATTGTTTGTTAACCAAATAAAAATCAGGTACAGGGCCCTTTACCTACTGATCTGATAAGTCCACTAATTAATCATCATAATCATATAAATCCATTGGCAAATTGATCAATGGTATCGAGTAACATTATGGATTTACTGAAGCCTAATAAACTGCCTTTAAACTTATAAAACAAATACGTGGAGTAACCTTGACGAAGAGTAAAATCCCATATCTTTTACACCAGGAGCATTTTTGACAACTTACACTCCTGAGTAGCTTCATATCTAAATCTCAGAAACCGTAGCTTTGTCAGAAAACTGTCATCACTTTTGGAACCACTTTTCGCAATTGTCAGCTAAAATGCAAAGTTCTTTTCCGTTGGGGTGGTGGTGGTGGTGGTGGTGGGGGGGGGACTCTCGAGGCATGCCAGGAGGAGAGAGTGCACCAGAGCCGGGATCAAAAGCGCTCAAGAGCCAGGGGGTTGGAAGCGAGAAAGATGGGTCTCTTCTCCTTTGAGGGACGGGGAAGAATCCAATTATAAAGGCTGGAAAATGGGAATCGTTTTGGGATTGGAGGAGAGCGGTGATAAAACGGTTGGCTGAGTGGAGTTTGGAGAGGTCCTCGTGAGGATGAGAAGGTTAATGTGGAGATTCAGCTCAGAAGTTGGAATCAAATGGGGCAGCTGAGCATTAAACTGTGGTATTGAGTGGCTTTTGTACAAGTGGAGAATAAAAATGATTCTTAAAATGATTATCGGAGTAAAGTTTTTATGGCCTTGTGGTTCCAAATGTACAGAATGTAGGTCTATGTATTTTTGTTTTTTGTTGTTACTTGTGACATAGCTTGCTTTGCAATAAACCCTTTGTTGCCCGACATTACATGTTAAGTTAAAAATATTGAAAATGTTATTATGAATGAATGAAATCATGACATAAACAAATTATGTGGATGTGAAACAAGATTCTCATCAAAATCAAGTTAGCAACAAAAGTCTTAATTGTCTTAATAGTTAGAGGGAAGCCACAAGAAAGTAGCATAGCAGTACATAGCTGAGGTTTAATTAAAAAGTAAGTTTGAGAGAAGTTTGCGAGGTTTGCAGAGTCAAGTTTTCAGACTCTTGTCCCTTGATGCAATAAGATAAGCCCAGACCTTGCGAGGACCAGCCTTGGCGACGACATTTAGCGTGAACTTTAGTGTCACGGAAACGGAGGCAAAAGATGTTCATTATAAACATATCAAAGAAACAACAAACTCCAGGACGTAATACCACGGGGTTCTTTAAATGTCATCACGCCCTTCACTATATTTACTTCACCCGACAACAAACGGCCTGTGTTGGCTTGACAAACTTCTGGATTCAGTTTCAAGGTTCAGAGTTCAACGCGGGCTCCTCCAGCAATGTCCTGCAGGGTTCCACGAGGCTATAAAGGTGGCATTTGACCCCGGGTGATTGTTTTAACCTTCTGGACTCAACTTCAACTTCTTGCGTAATGTATTGAAAATACATTCTTTCATCGAAGTTGAAGGTGCAGTTTGGTAGTTGGAAGAGAAAAGTTGGTCGGTCCTAAGATTAAACCTTGGGGTATATCACCAAATGTTAATTAATAAGTTAAGTTGAATTAATAAGCTTTACTTTTGAAAGTTTGGCAAACTGGGGTTCACGTTGTACTGACTTGCTGTTTCTTCTTCTCCTTCTGTGTGTTGATTTAGCGTGAAAAGCTGATCCACGAGCTAGAGGAAGAGCGCTGCCTGCGACTGGAAAGCGAAAAACGTCTGCGGGAGGTGACCGAGGACTCCGAGGTGGGACATTTCCATATGGTGTCACTGCAGCAGCAATTCTCCAGGTATGGCCTTTACACATAAAGTCACTCGTAAACTAGTTTAATACTGGTAGATTTCTATTTTGGCATGTGGTCCAGTTAGATACTTTAGTTGGATGGATTTCAGGCATAACTAACTACGGTTATTTTGATTCCTGTAGTAAATCTTTATGATCCGTAAGAAATTATTTAATAAAAAGAAAACAAATGTACACTGCTTGACTAAAATAAAGTGGCCACCAGGTCTTGGTTCAGAGACCTGGTGGCCAAACAATGAGATCAGCTGACCACCTGGACATCCTGAATGACCACGTTATTCCATCAGTGCATTACTTCTTCCCTGACGGCACAAGCTCACAATGTGAAAGAGTGATTTAGCGAGCATGTGATATCATACTCACACATGGATTTGGCCTTTCTTGTTGTTGTGGCAACTGTTTTTTTTTTTTGGTCAGACAATATAGCAATTAACAAAAATATTGTGGGATGTATGACAAAAATATTTCAATCAAGGTAGAAAAAAGAAGTGCTGGGGCCCCACAACTGAGCCTTGTGGAATCCCATTAACCTGCTTACGTATAATTGTTTGCATATTGTAAAACAGGTTGTTTTTTTCTTCTTTTAAAATTATTTTTTACAAGCCTTGTCCATTCAGAACAGAGCACTAAGCACTGCAGCACTCAGTTACGAACACTTTCTGTTTACAGCATACTCGCCGCGCTGCAGCCCCTTGAATCATAAAATAGTGACCTTTCAGTGAGATGGAAGAGTGCCGGCTTGTTATTCTGTCCTTCAACTTTTGTGTCTGGTTTTGCGGAAGGCTGGATATATTTCTGTTGCTGCTGCTTCACTCAAAGAAAATATCTACTTTTCAATAGCTTATGTGTGCTATTGTTACATATATGTTTTGTTAAATGCAAGTACCCTTCACAATGTTTCCACCTCTTTAGTTATAATTGCAACACCCTTTGAAAGCATGGCTGACCTCGAGCTTAACCAGGTATCATATTCCATTTCTTGGACATGTTGAATTCACCTTTTCGCAAAACAATGTACTTAAATGTCTTGTCCAAAACTATATAAAATCTGAGCGCCAAAATGCCACCCTCTCTGTGTAGCAGACCTCAATATTGACCCGCAATTTTCAGCCAATCAGCCCTCGGCCCTCACAAACTCTCCAATCGATACTTAAGTCCCGCTCTTACAGCTTCTTCCCCGTCTCCTCTTCTGACCTGTTATCTCGCCGATGAACCTGCAAGTGCTTCCACCATATTTTTTATTCAGCTAAAAAAGGCATGGTGAACATGGACCTAAAGCCGGATCGAGGCAATAGGCAATTTGCAAAGATTTGTCACATCATAGAACATTTTTTCTTTATTTTTTTAATATTTTTACTGCTATTGTGTTTTAGGATGGAATTTTCCTGAAGCCAGGCTCTCCGTACACCATACATGATGTTAGAAGCAGTTTCCAGTTGGACTTTTCTCTTAGAACCGGGGCATATAAATCAGTGTAATGTGCATATAAACCTGTCTGGAGCTATTTTCTTTTGCGAACGTTTAGCTGGCCGTGCACCTGCTCGAGTCTGCAGAAGGGATTTGGTTGAGTGAATACTGACTTGGAAAGAAAAGGAATACATTTGTGTGAGATGCAACGTGCAAAGTTTATTAAATGGTTTCTACGACCTTGATACATGAACAATTTTGGCAGTGATATGCAATGATTAGTCCCCAATAATGCTTTTTGGGGGGGTCGTTTTTAAAAATAAACCATTTGGAATAGGGCCTTGTCATTTACCGACTTGGGTCATTTTATCTGCATGTGCATGCTCCATAGACGGCCAATGGCGGTGGACTAATAATTCTTCCAGAAACCATAAGGAAGTGGCGGCACTGGCCGGATGTCCCTGACGCCTATGGACTTTCCATTGAAACGTTTTTGCCAATCTTTAAATCATTATCGAACATCGTCCAATGATATTTAATATATTAATTAATATATAATAAGAGCTGGTTCAAAAAACACTTCCAAATTGCTAGCATGAATTAGCATTGTTCAAGGCTACGGTGCGCTTTCAGTCCATTGCTATAGATGTTCTATGGCATGTTCAGATGTGCTAGCGCTCACATTACAGTGTTACTAAGGCAGCAAGGCAAACTATAGCCTATCTATTTTACACTTTTTAATGAAAAACAACTTTTGGAACTTTGAAAAACCTGAGCAAACAGAGCTGAGCTTCAAAAAACGTGAAGTAAATGTATTTCAGATCAAACTTTGGGTCAATTGGTGGTTACAGCGGGTGCGATCTTCTAAAATACATTAAATCAACCAAAAGAAGCCTACTAAGCCTACACTCAGTAGTTGTGTAAAGCTGCTGTCTCTACTTTGTGAACTTTGTGGCTAAAATAGCAAATGAAATGCTTTCGAATGGTACAGCCATGTTTAATTTATCAAGTCTGCCCCTCCATTCCCACCCCATTACACAACTGGTCCCACTTTTACTACCATTTGAGCTAGTCAAACCTCATGTTTGGCTTCTTTTTGTGAAACCAAAACAGTAACATTTTCATGGTGGCGAACAAGTGATGCACCCAACAAAGCAAATATTTTTATACTGTGCACTAATTGAGTGAAATGTTACCTTTATTCACTTAAACTTAAGTCCCGTGATGTTGCACTTACCACTTTCAGACCTATCTTTAAAGCGTTCGCCACAGATCGAAGAGGAACTCGTGCAATTACAGGACAGAGATACGGAGTGTCCGTGCGGCCCGTGGCTTCAAAATGGATGGATCTCATTGGCCGATCCCATTATGTCCTTAAAACGCATTTGCCGAAAGGCGCCTGCTCCTCCGCTCCGGCCACCTTCTCGTTCTCTCCGTTGTCACCGTGGTGCATCGCAGTCATTTCAGCCATTCAATACCGGTCCCCAGGGTAAAAGGCGAAGATGTTTCGAAGACAAGCTAATCGTCGTCAAGATATTTGGTTGCTGAATGTCAACGCGCGTGTTTACTGGTAGCAGATCAGTTAGATTACAATGGCGCGGTGCCCAAATGCCAGATGGGGACAACAGTGCGGTCGGTTTAATTAGCGGAATTACGAGCCAACAACAGAGCAAATCTCGGTCAGTAGGTTCCCCTTCAATCATTTGTTTGTGTGTTTTAAGTGTAGTGGTGTTTTCATAAAGTTTCTTGGTAAGTTAAAGTCTCAATCCTGGATAGCGCTGCACAAGGTTTCACCAAATCACTTAGGTCTTCCATCCGACTGAGATATGCAAAAAAAAATTGCTAACACAGCCTAAAACAAAAATGCAGAGTAAAGCAATGTGCTAAAGTTCAGTTTTAGTCGTGATTTATTTAGTGTCGGTTTAGCCTTGTTATGGTCCTAATTTTTATCTTGTTTTGACAGAATTTGCTTCAAAGACAATTGCTAAGATTGTTTTTATTTATATGTAGTGGAAGGCACTGTGTTGAAACTGTTTAGTAACTGTCAAAATGTTCTCATAATGTTAAAGTGATAATCTGTAAGATTGCAAAATGTGAGAAAGAGACAGATTCTCCTGATTGGACATGAAAGCCAGTCCTAGTTTGCAAAATGAGGAGAGAAAATAAGTCTTTCAGGGGTAAGTAATCAAGCTTTCTCCCCCTTCCCCTCTGATTGGAGCAGACAAATTGTAGATCCAGACAGAATCTATTATATGAGTAAAATATTGAAACTTACAGACTATCACTTTAAGTTTAGAGTAAGCATTATAATTCATTAATTGTGTACATCCTGTTTCAATGTAATTACCATAATTACCATGTTATTACACATTTAGGCATTAGTGTGCTGTAAAGTGTTGTGCCTCCAGATTGTTTACATTTTTTTTTGTACCATAAAAAGTCACAATGTTCAATCATATTTTTTTTACCTTAAAATTTAAACCATCTCTCCCAAGGATTTCTTTCCTCTTCAATTTCCTTTTCCCTCTTATTATAATTTTTTTGTTATTTTTTCCGGAGAAGACAAGAAAGTTGATTTATTTTTTTTGTAACCCAATTACAATAATCACTTACTGCCTTCCTTGCACATATAAAACACCATTGCCTACACCAAATACATTATTACTATGTATTCACCGAGCTAACAACTCACTTTTATTAGCCCTCATGCTGTTAGCCTCGGCTGCAACCCTGTCGCCTCTATTGATTCAGGCTTGTTATTTGTTGCGCATTATGGGAACAGAAGCCCCACTCCGTCAATGCGTCTTCGAAAGATAACAACCGCATATCGTGCTAAGTGGACGTGGAATCTTTTAAACCGACCGTCGCGTTCGTGACCCCGAGCGCCATCGATCCGCTAATTAATCGAGGTCCTATATATGACAAAGATGGAGGTGAAATGAAGTCGCACCAAAGCTTGTTCAAGCAGTTGATTATTGGGACTACGGGCGAGGTGTCACACTGGCTTGGTAAACGAATAACATAAATAAACAACACAGTGCTCCCTAGTGGTGGGAGGTGGAATTAATGAGCTGTCCATTGGGGGTTGTCAAAGGAAAGGGCACGGTTTCTACACACTGCAGGAAGCTGTTTTATGAGTTAGCATCTGTGGCTAACGGCTTACACTGGCGCAAGCTAATCCTGCGATGCGATCTGTAAACGCTGACAATTAACGTGGTTTTGTGATAGCATGTCTTTCCTTTGAACAAAGATTGGCACCGGAATTTATGTGAATGAAGGTCAGTTTTTTTAAGTGTTGACACGATTACTTGCATTTACTCAGCAACTCAGCTACATGTACTTCACTAAGTTTTCTATGTCAATACTTTTTACTTCTGCTTCAGTAAAACATTTGGTTATTCTCTTTCCACTTTGGCAAGAGGCAAAATCTTCATGTTTATATATGTAAATGCAACAAATCTGAATGAATCTAAATTACATTTCTATTGACAATTATTTATTATAGCTTCTTTTTTGGTGTGTTATTGTTTGTGTCGTCTGTCCTATTATGGCAACACCAAAGCATGAATCAGACTATTCAGTACTTGCACTTTTGCTTGAGTAACTATTTGGGTCACCTACCTTTGAGCAAAACAGTTTCCAAGTTTATGGTTAAAAGCCCTATACCTGATTTGTATTTATTTATGTTTTACTACAAACAATGGATGGGGAAGCCACTAAATGAATATGTTAGTCGTTGTCCAAACTCATCCCTGACTTTTCTAACATAATAATTTGTAATATCCCGATTCTTCACAGGGACAAGTTTATCGGCACATTTCACAACTTGCAAGGTCACTTTCCAGGATCACTGTTACAGAAATGCTACAAATACAAACGCTTTAGTTGGACAGTGTTTGTCCCACAATTTTCTGTGTTTACAATATACTAAAGGAGGACAAAAGAAAACGTGTTCCGCCACTAGAAAAGAATCAGGTATAGTGGCTTTAAGTATCTACTCCCCACAACACTGGGCTTGCAACGATTGGGCCCATTTCAACATGGATATTGATAGCATACTGTATTAGTATGCCCAAGCAAACAACACGCTTTTCCAATTCATTCACAGAAATGCGTAGTCTGGGGCCTGGCGTTATCTCCATGAGTTCCGATAGGAGGGATTGACGGGCATATTAACCAATCAGGGAAACGCGTGACCCGACAGCTTACCGGGGCCCAAAGTCACGAAGGATAACTGATAGTAACCACACGGAAGACTCATAAACTGTGCCATCTTCTGCCGAATCAAGAGGCAAAATACCAAACCCGTGTAACTGCAGGTGAGAGTAGTTGCAACATTTGTTCTAGCTCGCGTCTCAAAACTAGAGAGGGGATTCGCAAAAACTTAAAGATTACAAGAACATTGTTTTCACTGTTTTTGCTGTTTGGAATACAATTCAGGAGTCTTGTATGCATTCCTCCAGTGCCTGACCACTTATCCCCAGACGTCTGCCTCCCCCTCTTCCTAGGTCACGTGCCCCCCCTCCCCCTTACCCTCCACCACATCCCGACAACTACAGACGGCCTGCGGTCATTACACCCAGCCACGGATTAGCCCTTTAGCTCAGCCCACCCTGGCCGTCCCACCACCAAAGTCCATATGGGTAATGTCTTACCGTAGAACATTTCCAGTCAGAAACAGGACAAGCTAGGTCATATGTCAGTGGATGAATTGTCCATTACTAAAAAGGGGACAACTCTTATTGAATTGAGTCTATTTGATTTCCACATGACAGTTCAGACAGGTTGGAAGGACAAGGCGACCTCCATTGACTCTGAATTACGAATGGTTGGAAGATGAGGTGCAAGTTCAAAGGTAATTAACCAACAAATTTACTTTATTTTTTTTCCCCATCTTATTATTATTGTCATCACTCTCCAATGATTGCTCATCCTCTTTAAGACTGTGGAGATTAAGGCCTCAGAGAAAGCTAAAAGCCCTTTGTTGTTGTTCGCAAGTATACTTACACGTACTGTATGTGGAGGTTGGACAGAAGGAAGCCATTCGTTGCCATTCAAGCGGTTTGGAAGCGTTGCCTTTATGAGCTTTTGTGATTGGTTGAATGCCTGTCCAATGGCTGTCCCGTCTTGGAATGCTGAGACTGACATAAATATTGTGACGTACTGTATAAAATTGTAACACACTCAAATAAAAATAGAGTTTCAACTTGTACTACTCAAATCTTGCTCAAACCAAATACAGGTTTTTTAGATAAAAATTTGTGTAACGTACATCAAATTCTATTAGGATTTTTCTTTTTTGTTTTGTTGGAGTGATACAAAAAAAGCCCATACATCTGTTGAGCCCAGGCCCGGCCCAGTTTTGTGACCGTTGACTGTAAATAAAGAATGGACTAAATGAGGGTGGCTTCTCCCACGGGCTAGCTGAAGCTTGTTCATGCTAGCAATTTGGCTTTTTTTTTTTTTTTTTTTGAGCCAGCTCTTCTGTTTAATTTAGAATGGGACAACAATAAAAAATAGCGGAAGGAAAAAATGTATAAAAATGACTTAAAGAGTCAAAAAAGTTTAAATATAAAGTCCATTAGAGCGAGGAACTATAAGCCAAAACCATTGCGGTATACAGTGGTTCTCAAACTGTTCACACTACATAAAAATACCACATAAAACATTTGACTATCCAAGTGCCTCTAAGCCTCAGTCACATCAGGACTAAACTGTGTCTAAAAAGGGTGTAAATTAAATCCAAATGGGACTAAATCATGTCTAAAATGGAACCCAAACCTAATCCCGGAAAACACTGGATTAGTGATGTTTACTAACATCTTTAGTAATTTGTACTAAAGAACATCAAATTATCTACAATTAAAATTAATAATGTCAAAAAATTGCAGACGACCTGAAGAAACTTAAGTCACTCTAACTAAAGCTACCAAAGCTGCTAAATATATAAAAATAATAAATCTATGAATACCGTAGTAATATTTTTAGTCCCACCATTACAAAACAACGTGGTCTGTTTAACCAATCTGAACCGGACGTGTTGCCGCAGCTGGATGGCCGTCACCAGAAACACCTGTGCGCCAGTCGGCCAGTCTGCGGCGTTTACGAGACGTCCACTCACCTTTGAGTCATGGTCTTGAAAGCCCCCCACCCACCACCACCCCCAGGCAGGAAGTGGGAGACTTATGGCTAAAGCTAACAACAGCAGCAGACCACGATGGGTTGGTGTGTTCGGATTTACGGCCTCGCGCCAGGGTCTTTGAACGCACCGTCCCCGAAGTCTAAAGTGCCGCTAATGGTGTAAACAGGCCAGAGGGGGCGGGAAAGTTTGTGGATGGGTAAAAAGTGTGTTGGAACTAAAGTTTGTGCCACGGTCCATTGGTCCATTGGGTAGAATATTATATACTTGACTTTAACTGTGCAAAGATTATAGTATAAATGTCAGTATTTAGAGGCTATAGGCACTTTCTTTGACTGAACTAGGCGTCGCACAGGGGTTCAGATGGTAAAGCGGGTTTGTTTTATAGCCCAAAGAGTGCTGGTTAATGCTGTTCCACTTGAATTATCCAGTTTTCAACCTCTGAAAATTGACCACAGAGTCCAGTCCCCATTGATCTTTGAACATTGCAGAAGCTTATTGAAACAACACCACATCCAATGAGCTGTTATCAAAGTAAAAGGTGTCCAACCAAATATTAGAGTGGGTGACTCTTCCCCACTCGTGATTGGTAAGGTAGATCTATGATGGCAAAAGACATTTAATTGCCTGTGTGAGTGTAGTGTGAGTGAGTGAAGGATAGTGGTCTGAGGTGCGGATAGCACAGATCGGCAGCCTTGCTTTTGTCAGTCTAAACTGGGGGCAAGTGTGGCCACAACAGTAACTTACAATTTCACTTCATGCACAGTGTGGGCTTTAGGAAGCCTGTCAAGTTTAAAGTGCAACACAAGCTTAAGCCACTAGCATTAATATTTTAAATGATCATCATTTAGACTGGACGAGTTGGAAAGGAGTTTGCAAGACACACCTTTCATTCTGATGCCCGCCAGCTTTGGTGCATTTGGGATTCTTTTTGACACTACAGAGTAGTGACTGTCTTTGCCTTGATCGGTTTCCTCTGTGAGAAGCCGTTTCTCTCAGCTCCTGCAGAGACAGCTAATCCACGCCGATGACTAGACCCCACAGGGCATTGGTAACTTACGAAACACACTTTTTTTTCCCGTTATAGAGCGGCGAGGAAATGGACAAAGCAAAACTGTGAGATTGATTTTTGTATTCAGAGAGCGGAGATATTCAGGAAACATTGTTTGGCACCGTCACGCCTTCCTCACCCCCTCTGTGGTCCACCGACGGGGGCTACATGCATGCTTTTTCTCTCATTACCAGTTCTGTGCAGCTGGCTCTCCGGAGGGCTGAGCGACTGGTGCCTGTTTGCAGATCAATGCCCCTCTCCTCTAATCATCCAGCCATCCAACCCCTACCACCCCCAACACCGCCACCACCAAGTCTGCAGTTTTCATTTTCTCGGCCCTCCCCTTCTCCAACACCCAAGTTGCAAAGACAGCTTACACATTGCCTCTTGGTTTTTATATTTTGGAGGAAGGTTGCTCGCATTGTTTTGTGTGGGCGGAGAGTCTAGATGTTCGTTGTCATGTACCTTCAAAGTCAAAGCTCAGTAATCCCAATGTATACATCTTTATATCCCAAACAGCTTTTAGTCGCTCATAACTTAGCTTTTATGGTTGCTAGAGGGAAGTTGAGAGGAGGAAGCAAGAGCAGCAGCATGGCAGACATGAGCTTGTTCGGTTTAGAAAAAGAAGATGTTGACAATTTAGACTCATTTAAAGTGGACATACACTGCCCAACCAACAGGGAACAGTCGCTTAAAAAAAAAAAACATCATACATCATACGCTCTAATATTTTGCTGACCCGCCTTTAGCTTTGATTCCAAAGCTGTGGCGTTGTTTCAATAAACCTCTGCAATGTCAAAAGATCCAGTATTGCGTTCATTGTATTGATGATGGGAGATTGTGGACTACTGCCCAAAGCCTTCTCTGGGACATCCCAAAGATTCTCAATGAGGTTAAGATCTGGACTCTGTGGTGGCCAATCCATCTCACGCTCCTTGAACCACTCTTTCGCCACGTGACCCCAATAAATCTTCTTGGAATATGCCCTTGCCATCAGGGAGGAAGACATCCATTAGGGGGGCGACAGTGGCGCAGATGTTAGAGCGGGTTGTCTCATGATAGGAAGGTCACGGGTTTGAATTCCAGCTCCTGAAGATGCCCACTGTTGTTGTGTCCTTGAGCAAGACACTTCACCCACCTTGCCCCCAGTGTCTGCGTACAATCGTGTATGAATGAGAGTGTGAACAGGTGACTGGTTCCTTGCTGTAAAGTGCTTTGGGCCTAATGAAGGTAGAAAAGCGAGACCAAAGTTTAGACCATTTACCATTTTATCATCCATTGATGGAATAACTTGGTCATTCATGATGTTCAGGGTCTCATTCTTTGGGTACATAGTGTTGCTGACCAACTGCCCCAGATCAGAACAAGAGGACACTTTTTGTAGTCAGACAGTTAGTTATGCATAATTGTCTGTTTTTGAGCATTGATGTTTTATAACTTATTGAATGGAGACTTTATTGCCAGGGACTGGAGCGGGAAATGTCTGTTGTTAATGGGAAAATCAAGCCACCATTGTTGGCTGTCGCTATACTAACAGCTAAAAGTATGATGGCACTGTGATAAATGCTGTGCAGAACTGCTCAGAACGGGTCCCATGATAGTTTATCGATATTCAAATTGTGGAGGACACCTCTGTGGTCTATGTCAACAGGCAACAAAATCCAGGAAGTGCTAATTGTAGCGCTTTAGCTATGGAACGACTAAAGTAAATAGGATATGGTTTATAGGATAAGTTTGGCTTAATATATTTCAGTAGCTTTTTCCTTTTTGGACTTTTCTTGTTTAGGGTCTTTACATCTGGCAACCCCATCCTTCTCCTGTATACATTCACCCCTCCTCATACACGATGTGAGGGCAGCAGGAGTTGGCTCAGATGAATCAGTTCTCTGTTTGGGACGACACATATGGGGTCATTAAGTTAGGAAGCAGGGGGGTCAAGCGTTTGAAGTGGCCAGTGCAGACTTAAGAGCTGTTAGATAGATAATAGGTGTCTGGACTATTTCGAGAGTACCTCATATTTAGAAGGATTTATTGGCCCGTCTCGTAAAATTCACTTTAATTATGTCTGATTGAGCTTAATTTCGGTTGCTTTATTTCGCAGCAGCTACTAATTTAGCTACTTTGGAATTGTAGCTGGGGTTTTTAATTTACTCTGCTCAGTTGCTAACTGTTAGAAGGAAAGCCAAAACATGTCCTGTTTGCAAGTTATGCCAGATTGAATTGACTAGTAAGTCATTATGTTGTATTTCTGAATGTGCATTGGCAAATTACCCGTCATGTTCTTGAAGCTTCGTTGTGTCAGCTGCTCATATATGCAAATAATTATCTCCACATGTTGATCCACTTGCTAATGTTTCTAGGATTGAGTTGTTGATTGAGTCCATGCCCTACGTTTATAGTGTTCATATTATTCTATTTGATTGATTTGTTTTGTGAAATATCCATCTTGTTTTTATGCTAGTTTATGTTGACGTAAATGCCCCCTTCATTTTGTTTCAAAAGTTGCGCTACTCGCTAATGTGATGCTAACTGCAGTTTTTGGCTAATGTTATATTGTGTAGAAAGCTAACTGACGTATAAATTATAAAAGTGTTTAGATAGAAACATTCTTTACATTTTGAGGCTAATGCTAATTTGCTCTTAACTTCAGCTGTTAGCTTATAGTTTGTTCAATTCTAAGGCCTCGCTGGGTTGGTTGGTTTGTTGTGACACTTGCTAATTAGGCTACAAATTACACATCGAATTCCATGTCCCGTGCCACTATTTGCTCAATACGGTGATAATATGTTTTTGTTAGCTTAGCATAAAAGCTACCAAATGCTTAATTTGAGTCATTTTAATAGTATATTATACATCCACTAATTTACCAGCTCCATTTTTTTTTTTTCATTTTTAAATCCTTACTTACACCACACTGGATTAGCAACTATGTCAGACAATCCCCAGCTCTTGTAACTTCCGCCTGGGATTAACCAAACTCAATATGATGTTTATGGGAATGTTAAAAGAGGTCAGATTACAAGCTTGCACCGAACTAGGCCACATCTAGCTTGTTCTGAGCCATGTCCGGTCAGTGTAGCCCGGAGCGACGCGGCGTGGGGTTGACCTCATGGTGGGGTTATGGGGCATCTGTGGGCAAAACTTGGTGTGATGTAATACTGCCGTTTTTAACAGCCAATTGGATTTACTTTGATATGACTGACAGAATGAAGCTCAGGCTGTGTTTGACATGTTAAAAGTCTGTTGGTTTTTAATGTATACTTTTATTTTTGTCAAAATTTACTTACTTTGCTAGCAAGATAATTTCCCGTGGTATTTGTGAGTTTACAAACAAGAAGAATCCATCTTGAATCGCTACAGCCTTCACTGTTCGGACAGAACCAAAATTGGTTCTGGCAAAAAAGACACTAATTAACAATGCAGCAGTCACAAAAAGCACGAGGTATGCTGCAACAGATAACACAAACACACATAACTTTTTTCAAAACTAAACATTGAATGGATTGTGGTTCTTCTTGATCCAATCAGCAGCAAATGCAGCTCCAAACGTGCGACCTCTCCCCGAATGATTCAGGCCCACGCGGTACCAGATTTATTTCAGTGAAGATGTTATTGGCATTGTAATATCAATCTGGCTCTTGCCAGGTTATAAATTTACATCTAGTAACTTAAAATGTTGACTAATATTTAGCCGAGTAGGTACTTTGCATACACAAAATCTAAATGTACACACATTTACAAGAATACATAAAAAGAAAAAAGCAGAATTCACTTTTTTATGTGCTTAAAGAGCACATACAAAAGTGTGCTCTTTAAGTTAATCCATTACTATCCCATAAATACTGTGAGGTTCAGGCCTTTTTGAATCGAGTTAACCTGTCAAGCCAAAGAGTGTTTTAACCACATCAACCACATCACTCAATGGCATAATCCATCTGGGTCCATAGACTGTCTACTGGTGTCACTATGACAAAAGGGGTTCTACTAGCATGTCTTCTTCAGGCTCACACATGGAGCGCACATGTCTCACCTACACAAGCCTTCAGGGAAAATTCAATCTCTGTCTGCTTTCTCGGAGCAGTGACTTCCTTGTAACTGCTTCCATTCGCCATGAGGTGAACACCATGAATTTCAATCATTCCGTTCATCACTCCAGGGATCGTAAATATGCTTTGTACCATATGCTTGCTAATTCACTCGCTTTTATGGACTTGAAGCTTTCACCACCGAGATCGGAGTTGGATAGTTTTCAAAAATCTCAAGAAATGTGAACATTCCAAACCAAAATTAGACTTCTACCACGCCAAGTAGAAGTCTCGAAATGTTCCGAATACTATAGTCGTGCCATGTAAATTTGACCCGTCTCTTCCAAGTTCTACAAAAACATGTTAAAATTGACTTGCAGCTCAAGTTAGCCACTTTTATGATGAAATATGTCTGCCGCGGTGACCTAAATGCTCTCAGCCCTCCTTTCCCAATGTGTGCCTCGTCGTTGGGGTCAAAGCTCAACCACCAGGAGCCCACGGTCACAAGGGGCTGCGCCCCTTTGTAATGCTAGCCCTATGTTAGCATGCATGACTGACCCGCATGACGTTTACAGCTTCCGCTAAAAGTAGCTTTTAAAAAACCTTCTTCAGCACGCACTTCACTGTTTTTCATCTCCTACTTGCAAGAAAGCAGCCATGGATTTTCTTTTTTTCTTTTTTGCCTAAGAGGATAATGTGCTAAGTATTGGGTTAATCCAGGTAATCACTTGGTGGGCGTGCATACAACTAGCAAGGCCAAAATGATGAATGGCGTTTTATTGGATTATTTTTTATCAAGGGTGCCAAGGTCAAATGAGGTAAAAAAAAATAAAAATATGGGCAGCCATGTTGGAGCAGTCGCTTAACAAGGGAATGAGCCCAGCAACAAGGTGATTGTTGTACTTTTCCTGGATAGATTACAACATTGTTTAGCTGTTTATGAAGTTGTGGAGAGCTAGCATGAAAAGAGAGTGTGCCATTAGAAATCAGGATGGAGTTCTCAATAGATCATTTCATTTGTTACTATAAATGTTTTGGCTTGAACGACTGCCGGGAAAACATTGGCAGTAGAAAAATCCATCCTCAGCAGGAAGCCTGGCTTGAGATTCTAGTGGCTATTGGCAGGAGAAAACAGCAAAAAGTAATGTATACAAAACTGCCAATTTAAGAGTGGCATGTTACAGTATCTTTTGTGTCCTTTGGTCATTTCTTTTTTTTGACTGCTGAAGCGCTTCAATATGCATTTTCTAGATTTTCTCGTATCAGATGAAAGACAACAACTTTGCATTTTTAAAGCCCATAGTCCATTACTGCACTCATTCCAAGTGCGTTTGTCACAGTGCTAGAGATTTGTCTGCGTGCCGTTAGCTGAAAGTGGAAGCGGGTTTTCACTGTTCTGTCACACATAATCCCAAGTACTGTTGGCAGAGGGCGCTCCAGACCAGCTTGAAATCCTGACCTGCCCAGTCTCTCACTTCTCACCATCTTTTCACCCACACAGTTTGAAATAATTGTAAAATGCGACTGCTTTGAAAGCCTTGATTATGCACGATGTACGCTTTTACTAAACATGTACTGTACTGATGGTATTCACGGCTCTTTACTGGGGCCCGAGTCTTTGGGATCCGTTCATTTCATAGGGCCGTTCAAAAGACTGCTACGCTGTTGGGCTTGTGTTTGTTCAAGGGAGTTTTTGTGGTAAAATTGACTGAAAAAAAAGATCCGTCACTTTTCACAATTGAGATCCAGTTTGGACCTTTCAAAAGAGCCGGTCGGTCATGAACATCACATCGCTAATGTACTTCTAAAAATGTACACCAAATAACCCACTGTATTTCTAATCCCCCAAAATTTCCGTCATCAAATTGTCCAAATGAGCCCTCACACAGAAAGTGTTGATTCCCTCCTAGATCCACTTTAAGCTCTTCTTGTCTCGCCGCACCAAATTCTCCAAGTCGTCTCACGCAGAGGGGATCCTCAACTCTAAACTTCATCCCGCTTACTCTTCCACACACCCCTGCCCTGCTCTGCTGCTATATCCCTCAGCGGGGACTCCCTATCCCTCTCCATGTCCCTCCCCTGGGGCTTAACGCCGAGCATATGGGGCAAATCTTTAGCCTTAGCGATCGTTAGCACGCAACAACCCAGCGCTAACTCGGTCGCCGCTAGCCGCCACCGTGCGTCAGCGGTGAGGGGGGGGTGAGAGCGCACCGGCTTATATGATGACTGGGTGGCCTATTTTAGCCTACAGACCCACATCCTAGTCGCCTCTGCTGCGCTGCCGTCTGGGTCAGTCGGTCGCGCTCATGCCGTAGCTGCCGAGCATGGAGCTGAAGGAGGTGTTCACGGTGGTTTGGGCGTTCCTGCGCAAAAATGGAAGCAAAAAGGAGAGGCTCGGGATGGGGTGAGTGGCGAGGCGGGAGAGGGGTGGGGAGCTTTGATCATTCCCCGCGCCGCGTAGGAATTTTGTCACTGAAGGTCGGGGGGCTCGGTGCCGCAGGGGTTACACTTTGAATAGTTTTGAATAATAAGGCTTTGGTTAAAGTGTTTGAAGCGGCGTTTGACAATCCGAAGAAAAGGGAATAAAAACGTCTGACTTTTGATAGAGGACTTTTCTGCAACTCAACAAAAGTTTAAAGGATGTACTGTGCCCGTGTGTTGTACTTTGTGTAAAACTTATCGAGAAGCGGCAGTAGGCAGTAACAGCAGTCCCACAACCTTACAAGAGCGCTAACAACAGTAGTAGTACTAATAATAAATCCGGGAGCAATTGTTTTTTTTAGATAAAAGTTCATTAGAGAAATATTTATTGACAGTAGTAGTGATAGTCTTCATAGTAGCTGTAGAAGTGATGGAAGTGGAAGAAGGTTAGTAGTAGTTGTTGTAGTACGAGTAACAAATGGAAACAGTGTTTGTAGAAGGAAACACATTTATTAAGTTCTGTAGTAGTAGTAGGATGAGGAGCCGCCAAAGTAAAAGTATTTGTAGTCAGTAGTGGAAGAAAGTTTTTGCAGCTGGTAGTAGTACTAGTAATGCTGGTAGCCGCAGTATTTTATGAATAAGTACACTTAAAAAGTGGCACATTAGAAGTAAGATGAGTAATGGTAGCAGACCTTTTAAAGGTATTAGTGGAAGAAAGATGGCTCTAGCTAGTACTAGTAGTACTGATAAGGCTGATAGCAACCGTGTTTGTCGGATACGTTTCTTCGCCGCCTAATAATAATCGTAGTAGTAGTAGTAGTAGTAGTAGTAGTAGTAGTAGGATGAGGAGCAATCTTAAATGAAATAAAATAACTACTTTTCTGCTAACAATATGAAGTTGGTACTGTAGTAATTGTAGTGCAACATAAATGAGCAGTAGCAGTTGTAGAATACTTCGCCTGAATGAATGGTCTTTTCACACACTTTGGGCTGTGCTGGTGGGAGTGTTGTTCTTTTGCATGTGCACAGGTGCCTCTGGACTGGCAGACCTCGGGCTCCACATTGATTGGTGGCTTAATTGTATTTCCTGCTCTGCTGACGACCAGCACATTTCAGATTCAGCGCAGGCCGCGCCATGTCAGGGAAGTCAGAACTTGCCTCCAACCTCATCAAACGATTGGTCTGATCCTTTCAAGAAACTCTGGCAATGTTTGTTGTTTTTAACATCCATGTGTTCGTTCAGCATTAGCATTAGCATAGCACTTTTACTTTAGCCGTGATTGCCTTTTGACCAAAATCATGCATAATCAATGATGATGAAGTGACAATATTTAATTAACATGACAATACAATAAATAGCCCACATTTATTATTGCGTAAAACAAAAAAACTAGCTTTTCTACGGATTCGAACATACGTTCGAACATAGAAATGTTTTGAAATACATGCGGTAATGGTTTGTGTGGGGTTTGTAAGTGGTTTTTAAACATGGGAAGCCATGTTTAAAAACCATACATTTAAACCTGTGTCTGTCCATTATTAAGATTTAATTGCTGAAAAAATACAAGCTATTTTGGCTTTTTTTATGCATAAAATGTCTAATATTTATCTGAAAACATCAAATGCGATCAAAGTTTCAAGATTAAAGTTTCATAAAGTCTCAAATTTATTTTAAAAAATGACTGCAGTGTGTCGCCTAAAGTTGCATTTGTGACAAAGTATATAACCTGGAATGTTCCGCAGCGTGGCTTTAATGTGATACAATTCATCCCTTAGATTCAGAATCTTCTCATTTCAGAAAGCACTATGACAGAAATTTCGTAGTACAAAAGTGCGAATGATAACCGTAGTCTTTCGTCTTCATCCTTCCGCATAAATTTCCTCAAATATAACTTTTTTTGAATTAAGTCATCTTGTCCCTCAGCTACGACTTCAAAGCTGTCCGTCCCTCGCCTGCCTTCAAAAAGCCCCCAAAGGTCTGTCCGTCAATATACCCCACACATCTGGACTTTGAAATGGAAGAGGTGGCGCTGGAAACGCTTCAAAAAGTTCCAATCCCACGAGACAACGGAGGCCTTTCAGGTGTCCGGCTTCACCCAACCAGGAAGCGGACAGACGAGCCCGTAAAGAGCCTGTACCTGCCTCCAATGTAGTCGGCGATGCGGAGGTCAGCGGGGTCGCGCTGCACCTGGAAGCTGCGAAAAGGGGGGGGGGGGGTGAAATTTGGAAAACATTGTTGTGATGTTGTATTTGTATTCAAGGCCTGTCATTTCTAAGTCCCCCGTCTGGCAGCTGGCAGATCAATAGGAGCGTAAAAAATAACCTCAATAGTCCACGCCACAAACGTGCTTTCAGTTTAGTTCCAAAACATGCTTTAAATCGGTGAACCCGCCAACCCGACTCCCGAAATTCAGATTTTAGGATGAACAATCGTGCTCGGACATGTTATTAGTTGTTGTGACCGAGGTTTGCGCGCCAATGGGCAAAATTGACCTCGGAAATCTAAGCTTGTTGCAGCATTTTACAATTCAAATCTGCAAATTTGACAAGTAGAAGGTCCTTTCGGTTTATTTACTCTAAACGTTTTGTTGATTCAAAAAAATAATAATAATGACACTTTCATATTTAGTATTCAGAAAACATTTCGCAGCGCTGAATATTTTAAAGGGTCTAAATGGGTTAGCTCCACTTGGGCGAGTTGTCATTAACACAGTCTGATAATTAGGAGATGGCGCAGAAAGCCTCCAGCTCAGCAGGGGCCAGCAGAGAGAGGTACGCACTGCCAATCAACGCCCACACAACACATTTATTTCATTCTCTTCAAAAGTTTGATCAACTCAAGGCGACAGAAGCATTTCAATATTTGTAGCTATATTGGAACTTGCTTTGGAACTTGCTTTGGAACATTGTTCCTTTGTGTCAGGTTTAGTTACTTTGTACCTCTTAAAGCTGGGGTACCTGATTTTTTTGGTGTTGTAGAACACATTTATTTTTGCCACGTATGTTGTAAACACAGCAAAACACAGACCTTGTTGTATTGTCTTCACAATGTATGATAGAAGTCTAATCTAAATCAGTGGAATTTATCTTGGGGGTGGCCCCGCTTCACTTTGTCAGCCCTCTGTATGCTGTATATGGGTGTGAAATGTGCATATAATTACATTCTTTGAACAATGTGAATACACAGGAGGGACTGTGAGAGCTAGAAACAAGTTTGGGCCTAAACAAAAAATGTCACTGTTTGAACAAGAAAAATTAGGTACCCCCAGCTTTAATCCCCGCTGTAAATGAGCGCATTTTCTCAAGTTCAGCTTTACCCACATCTAAAAGCTTGACTGGAGTAACGCTAAAATAAGTAAGATTTTTCCTTGTGTTGTCGTCACTTTTTCATCGTGTTTTGGTGCTTTTTTGTTGTTGTCTCGTCTTTATTGCATTTTTGTTGCTTTTTCATCACGTTTTTGTTGGCTGTTTTGTTGCATTGTTGTCAGGAGTAGTAGATACTGGTACACAAGCCTAGAGCGCCCTCTAGCGGTAAATATAACAGTGTGAATATAACAAATATGTGAAATTATATAGTTTGACACATAAGTCGCACCTGAGTGTAAGTTCCAGCCCCAGCCAAACTATGAAAAAAAAGTGTGAATTATAGTCCGGAAAATACGGCGTACATTTACTTTCACGCTGTTTGCCCCTGAGAATTATTTTCATGGGGAACAATTGTAATAAGTTGCTAAACAAGTGCTAAACTTTCACATATTTCTTTCAGTAGAATTCCTTTATTCAGTTTTTGTTTGTCCTAGCTTGATCTGTATTGTGCTAAGTGAATTTGTGCTAGCTTATTTGTGCTAGCTAACTTTTAACTGCTGTAAGTTTTACCGCTGCCTGTTTTGTCGACACTTTAAAACGACTTTCTCTGTCACTTTAAACCCTTAATAGTTTGAAAATCACATCTCATCTTCCCCTTTTCTTGCCTGAGACCAAAGCAAAAGCATCTGTCACAAATCCAGCCGCTTACAATGTCAAAGCCCGTCCTCCTTCTTAGAATGTCAGTTTAAACTTTTCTACTTCTGGCGTGATCATCTTTTTTATTTTTCGGTTTATGCTTTTATTTATTTTTTCGCAAGCCGCAATTAACCCCCGTAGCGTGAAGGGTAAAACTGCCTATTGTGTCAGTAATGGGCCAATGCGCTCGTCTGTTTAGCATGCACCTGCTAGCATTGCGGTGTGAAATGAGAGATTGCTTATAGGGAGCCTTGAAGGTCAGGGGCATCTCGGCTGTCTTTTTTTTTTTTTTCTGCGGAGTTTTGATTGCACTTAATTCAGGCCTTAAACAAACGCGTGTGTGCTTCCCCGCGTGCATACAATAACCTCGAAACCACAGCGCTGGCACATTGTGGAGGCAATTTAGAAAACCCGTTAAGCACATTTTGAAAAGAAGCATATGGGGGTCGCAGGAGAATACAGCTGGGAGAAAACGTGTTACTTTTGCTACGTTTCAGATATTGTTGTGAATGTAAGATAGGTGTTTAAAGTGGACATAAACTTGTGTGTGTATGAAAAAGGAACTACCTTTCGGGGTGGACAGTAAGCACACAGCCGCACACAAATAACATAGAGTTTAAATCGGGTCCATACGAATGTTTTGTCTCATTCTGGCACTGGAAAATTAAGCACATTGTCCAGTAAAAGTGAAAAACCGGCACTTGAAGCTTGCAGTTAGCATGTAGCGTGAAGCTAACGTTAGCGTCCTGATGAGCATTCTCTGTTATTTATGATTTTATGGAACGTTGAACCACTTTACACCTCTCTGTGTCTTGATTTGGGAGAAAATACATCCATAATTCAGAAGTAGTGGTGCAGTAGTCGGTGAAAGAGTAGGCAAGGCAAGTTTATTTGTAGAGCACAATTCATACACAAGGCAATTCAAAGTGCTTTCACAGTTGCATAAAATTACAAGAAAACAGATAAAATCAATCATTAAAACATCAACATAAAAAAATATCAATTACAGTAAAAGGCAAGAGTGCAGATAAAATACTTTCAGTTTTCATATGCACGGGTAAAAAGAGCTGTTTTCAGCCTGGATTTGAACATTGTCAGTATTTTTTTATTTTATATAAGGTCAGAACTTTCAATGTTGCCCTTGCCCCAACTGTGTGAGATCTGTTGCATTAATCAAATTGATTATGAAAATTAGCAAGCGACATCACCATTAAATTGAGTCCATATTCAACTCCACTGGTCCAAATCAGCGCTCAAGCTTTCCCATACCAAAGTGGAGATCTAAAATGCAAACTAACTAAGTTTCCAATTCTGATGGTTTACTTGAGCATAGCACCCTAACAGTATAAAGTGTACTAATTCGAAATGCGGCTTGGTGCATGAAAATGACCTGCTTAGCATCTGTAATTGCTCTTAGAAAGGGGTGCAAGCAGTGAAGATGATTGGCCGATCTAACTTGACTTAATTGTGTGGTTTATTTATTTATTTATTTTTTCAGGATGGAAGAGACGGTGCGGTCGCTGCTGCAGAACCAGGGCCTGGAGCAGTCTGCGATGGACACAGTGGACCTCATGAAGGCCTACAAGGTAATGTCCATTTTGTCATGGATCTAAAGGGCAGTGGTCTGAATTCTGGTAACTTTTGTCAGTCTACCCCAAGGCAGATGACAAACCCTCTGTAAAAATTTGATCAATTCCTTTAAAGGGGATGTATTACGCAAAATCGACTTTCTATCTATGTTACAGTGTTGTTCTAGGTTCAGACCTGGAGCTGTGTTTCTAGTCGCTAGCGCACCTTTGAGTAATCTTTGAATATTCTCCTGTGGCTTTTCTTAGCAGTATGGCCGAAACTCCCAAAAAGGTCCTTCTAAGGTCCTATGTCCTGGAAATGCTTCCCTCACCCCTCCAACTCCTGCCAAGCGTAATCCTTTTATTGTGAAATAAAATCATAGCTTCAGGAACCGCACTGATCTTGGTTTTCTCTTTTTAGTAAATAGCTGCGCAGTGAAAAGTAGCAAAAGGAGGAGGAGCTTATGGTGAGATCGCATGAAAATGAAGACTTTTCTAACCTAAAAGGTGTTAGATCATTATAACAGCCTTCTGGGATTCCTTGCGCATCCCATAACAACAACTCAATGGAGATTGAGTTGTTATTTAAAATTAAAAACAATATTTTTAGAATACATTTTTCAAAAAAGTAAAATATTAAAGGTTCAAAAGCACGGTGCTGGCTAATCAGCTAAACGTTTTAGACAAATCTTCAATTTAACCTTGTTTTATTTCCATGAGTTGGTACAGAGCGTGTTAGCCGGTGTCGTGTTGTTAAACTCTTAATATTTGAATGTTTAGAAAATGTATGCTAAAAATGAATGGGATTTTTTACGTTGGATCCAAACACATGACCAGAAGTTGGTGGGACTGTTGAGTTCTAAACCCCCTCTTTAAAATTTTCTCAGGGAAGGACCCCCAGACCCCACAGTTTAGTAAAACCTCCATTGAGTTGTTGTTATGGGATACGCGAAGAATCCCAAAAAGCTGTTATGACACAATCCCGAACTCTATAGAAGTTTTTCTGAATTGCGACCTTAAAAACGTTGCGCAATTGCGATTTTCAGTATTTGCGCTCGACAGTATTTGAAAACACGCCATCCAAGTGCTATCCTAATGTGATCCTTCTTCCAGCGTGTCCAGACATATTCATGTACTATGTGTGAACTCCATCAGTCAGTACTTCTGAGCGTTGCCATGGAGACACGCTCACTTCCCGCTTCTTCAGTGCTTTCTCATCACGGGCACCGGTGTTTGAAGACCTCACCTGCTCTCATCTCGGCAACGTCGATATAGATCCGTCTAAAAATATGAAATAGTTCGCAGGAATGTTGAACAATGTTGAGAAATAACAAGCAATATATACGAGAGGAGTCTGAGGTACTAAAAATCAAGTTCATAAGCCACACGATATACTTACTTCAAAACCTTTTTATTCAGATGGCAACTTCATAACTTCTCTTTTCAAGCGCCAGGTATTGCAAAAATACCAAAAGGAGTTATGGATTTCAACATTCCTTTGATTGGCTTTCATTTAAAAAATAGTTGTCTTTGATGCGTTTTAGCTCAAAAGCACCACATGTTCGATATCTTAGGTGAAATCCAACATTTTTTTATTCTGAAGCGCTTTGGGGTCATTGCTCGGGTCCTGTTTCTCTAATTCAATGTTTACCGCGCCAAGATGTTGCCTCCGTCTGTCCATCTCCATCAAAGCATTCCTCACTTTTCAGAGAGACGGGCGGGTCAAATGGTAAACTTTGAGGCATCGATGTCTAGCAGCGTTGTGTTTGGTGTTTATGGGTGTGTTGGAAGTAACGCTTACGCAATCGTTACATGTGTGAGGGAGGCCGTAGATAATAACCGAACAGTCGAATGTCTATGAAAGTACTAGCCCTATATGTAAGAACAGCATCTTCAAAACTATACAGAAGTGATTTGATGATTTGTTTCCAAAAAAACAAGCCTTCCAACTCTTCAAAAAGAGTGAGGAGCTACTGCCACAGCTGTATGCTAAAGTGGCTGCTCTGTTACACATTTCAAATATTATTTGACCCATTACTAAAACATTTCTAAAGCCTTCCCAATCATTTGTTAATCATTTATAAGCACCAAATAGTGATTGTCTTTATTTCTTAGCTCGTCAATATGTTTAGACCCATAAGACAACGAACCCAAACCCTTAACCCATTCCTGTCTTGTGTCTAACCTTGACCCGATGCAGGGATGGTGCACATTGTTACCATGGCAACTCTTTAGGTGCTTATAAATGATTAACAATAGTCAGTAAAACAATAGAGATAAAACATCCAAATACAAGCCCGGTCTGCTGAGACATCTGGATTCATTTCTCTGTTGTTTGATTGTATCGGCGTTTGGCGGCGATTGTGCTTTGGGACCGTGGGAATTCCGAGCACCTGTGCACTACCATGCGTACCCGCCCACAGTTGGACCTCGTGAGAGTCCGTCACGGGCTCGGCCATTGAAGAAGCGACGATTTTTGTTGCGAAGCGTCGGTTTTAAAGGAACAGGCCACGTTTTTTCCATACTGAGATATGTTCTTACCTGAGCTTAGACAAAACCTGTTTGGTCTTTGTGCGTGCCCGTGGAAGAGCGTGGTAGCTTCTAACTTCACCCTCAACAACATCTTTGGTCTATTTATGTGACTGAGCACACTCACAAATACCAGACAAGAACGTATCAACTCGTCTAAGCTCAGGTAAGAACATAGCTCAGTATGGAAAAACGGTGGCCTGTTTCTTAAAGTTGAGAAATATTAGCTGGTTCGATCGCTTGGACTTTGAACGATGTGAATGTCTTATAAATGACGAAAGAAGTTTGCACCAGTGCATAACAAACAGCTTTATAGTGTGTAGTTACAAAGTAGTGCAAAATGTGGCTTAATACACAATAAATGCAGTTTTTCTTCTGAACTGTTGCTGCTGAGACCGCCGCGCCGCACTTTGACACTTCTAATTTCACGAATCATTCCGATCCCCCGTCTCTCAGTCGCTCCATCCTTCTCCACTGTCCATTAAACATCCATTACACCGCCTTGAGGAATCATAAAACCCTTGCCTGCGGCTCTGACTTTGACCGCCGCTAGCTAACGGTAGCTTTTTACTCGCTAGTCCGATGCTAGCGCCAGATATATGACCTGTCGCCATACGTTACATTCGTCATTCCGCTCTCCCCATTGACAAATAATTGCCAAAGACATCGTGATGAATGCTTTAAGTCAGATCTCAAAATGCACGCAATGAATTTGAAATGGCGCCCTTCATGTAGCGTTTATTAGGTTTTCAATCTTGGACATTTGGCGTCTGTAGCGCTGCATGCTAGGGTCGGTGTGTGCGTAGATATATAGAGGATGGAGGTTTCTGAAGTTTTTTTGGCAATAATCTCCTCAGGGAGCGGGAGTGAAAATGCCAGGAAACCTTGTCCCTCGCGATGCCCTTTGGAGTTATTGAGTTTGTCAGCTGAGTACACAGAACTGAGCAGCTGCAAGGCTCGCGGTGTGGAGGCTGGAGATGTAGCGACTGTGGTAACGATGGCACGACGCAACAGATAGCAACAGAAAAACGGCAAAAGGAGGAGGCGCTTATGGTGCGATTGCATGAAAATCAGGAGGTGAAACTACTGAATATTTTCGATTCAGGTGTTTTATATCAATAGACTTTTCTAACCTAAAAGGTGTAAGATAATGATAACAGCCTCCTGGGATTCCTTGCACATCCCATAACAACAACTCAATGGAGATATTACTGAAGTGTGGGGTCTGGTGGTCCTTCCCCGGGAACATTTTTAAATGGGGGTACAGAACTCAACAGTCCCACCTACCTTCAGTCATGTGTTTGGATCCAACTTAAAGGTCCTATATCATGCAAAATCGACTTTTTGGAGCTTTTAACCATGTTGTTATGCTATTTCCTTATCAAAAACACCCCCAGAGTGTTTTTTGGATTCATTCAC
The DNA here is from genome assembly GCA_021464625.1 of Proterorhinus semilunaris. Taxonomy (NCBI): domain Eukaryota; kingdom Metazoa; phylum Chordata; class Actinopteri; order Gobiiformes; family Gobiidae; genus Proterorhinus; species Proterorhinus semilunaris. The sequence continues at coordinate 11,883,642 of CM038365.1, forward strand.
GCAGTTCTCAGTAATCCTCCTGAATCCTGCGCTCTGAGCAGCTGATCCGCCCTCTCCTGGTGAACGACTGGCATGTTCAGTTGTGTCGTCACAGCGGAACGGAAGTGCTCGACGTCTGTAATCTAATGCCTTACGGCATGATTTTTATTTGTAAAACAGTTTTTTTCATTATTTCTGTCGTAAGAAAAAATAAATAAAAAAAAAAAAGGAAAAAAATAAAAAATAAAAAGGAAGTGCCTGACGCTGCGCTGCCCCTGTACCGAAAACAAACGCTCTCCCTGAGCGTCCGAACGGTCTGAACAGATGGTCATGTCATGTTGCACCGAAAGTTGTGAAGAGGGAGCTTTTTCTAACCTACACTGGAGTCTGGACACCTGTTCTTTTTTTCTTACCTCACGATAATGTCACGGAGAAAACCGCGTTTGGCTGCGAGGACTGGACTTTATTCAACCTTCCCAAAGAAGAGGCCATAGAAGTTGGCATTTCCCTCCGGGATTCAGCGACTATCAGCCACAATAGTGTTTGTCTGAGCCTGTCGCTGATGGATGTTTGATGAACCTTGGCCAGAATCAAAGTGGATTAACTTTTATAACCAGCGCAAATCCCATAATGGAAACATCAGAGTGGTGAGTCGATCAAAATGCATGTTAGCGTGTGTGTTAGCGTGTGTGCTAGCCATTTAGCCATGAAGCTGTGTTGCACATGTTAACTCCTTATAACAGCATCATGAAGTAACTTCACTTTTTGCTGTGATATATATATTTCTACTACTGCTAAAGTTGTATGAGCGGCGAGAGGGGGCGGAGTTAACTGAATCCAAGCGTTTTGTCTTCCGGGTTGGAAAAATACCTCCAGAAAATACTTATATTTATCACAAAAATGAGTGCTCCGTAGTGGTAGAGGTACAATATATCATATAAAGGCCTATACTTTACGTTGGAATGGCTTAAAATAGCATGATACAGGTCCTTTAAAAAAAACACTTATTTTTAGCATACATATTTCAAAAAAGTAAAATATTAAAAGTTCAAAAGCACAGCGTTGGATAATCAGCTATGTGTTAATTACTGACCACAAATGTGTTCTTAACGCCTTCTTAGGAGGGTTTTTGGAAATTTACAAAACTTGTTCTTAGCTTAAAACGTTCCTCTGTATGAATAAATCCTAAGAACAGCCAAGAGAACTCTTACAAACCAACAAGTCTCCAGTTCTGTTCACGATCATGCCCAACCCAACATTCTGAGTCATATATATTTCTACATATATAATCATGTACTAATTACATGGGAAGAGAAGGATAACCCAAAGACCCAAAGATTTAGGTGGATCCTTGAGCATGGAGTTTCTTTTCTTTTGGGATTTTGTTGGTTATTAGTTTTTGGATTCATGTTTTGCCATTCATATCCCCGTCTGGCTGCCAATTGCGCATGGCACTTTTTGTTTTTTTAAGGTGAATCATAGGCGGTGACATATAGTCTTCAAACGCACGTACGTGCTTCCAAGTTGGGATTCATAGACTTCACAACACTGGTGCGAAGTATTTTCCCTACTTAAGCACGTGTGACCTAATGTGACCTTACCTTTTTCGCCACATTTTGACTCCAATGGAAGCACTTGACCATAAAAATACCTATTTCGTCACATTATGATTAAAAATTAGGTATAGTGCCCTTAACAAAATGTTTTGGTTGTGTGCAGTTGATACACTAGAGCAGTTCCCATATTGTTTAGGCCTTCAAAATTACAATGCAAGCAATTCTGGACCATATAGTAAAACGTTGTTGGTGCTTATAACAAAAAACGTTTTACTTTACTTTCAGTTTCACCTTTATTCACAATCACAAATAAATGCTGTTTTCTTTCCTTTTTGTGTCTTGAAATCAGTCTGGGACCCCCGCTCAATCATGCCTCATGTTCCCCTCATTACTGCCCATAAAGGGTCTCCAGGCCCACTTTGGTACACCTGAGCTGCCCTGCCGAATAAATCCATTGGACCAAAAATAATCTTTCAAATTATTATTATTTTTTTTTAAAGATCAGATAATCCGACCTTGAATGTGCCGCAGTATGGCTTTAAAAATATGTATATACTGTATATAAAATGGAAGTGAAATGAGTTCCATTATTCTCCTGCTTTGTGGCCTTCTGTCTGTTTCCCGGGACTTTGTTGTGACAGACAGTTCATTGTATTCCATTCGCAGATCATTGCTCATCAGACAAGGCCTAATTAGGACCCAATTATTACCGCCACTTAATTATCGCACATGCTTGGAATGTAAAAAAAAACCCACAAAGACAACAACAGCGTGGAGCGGAGCCTGGCGGCGCAACACGGAGGGGAGTTTGTCAAAGACACTCGCACAAGGTCAACTCCCAAACCTGATTTGGGATTAGGAGACCCATATGCTCAAAGAGAGAAATAATCAATCGTTTTTTTCTCCTTTTTCTCACCACTTGAGTCGCCATCTGTCACGTCTAAATGCCTGTGTTTGTGTTTGCAGGATAAACTATCAGAGGAGGTGAAGAAGCAGCATGGCCTCACGGGCGAGGCAGGGAGCGTGTCGAGGAGCCACACGGAGCTGGTGACGGTGGCGAGCGAGGACCTGGAGGAGGGCCAGGGGGAGGACAGGGCCAAGATGCTGCTGGAGAGGCTCAAGAGCTTGGAGGTGGGTAGTAGAGAAGTGGCAAAACGTAGGATAACAAATCATGCATGAGTTTTAGGGCAGTGCAATAATGATCAGACTTTAATCCCAATTTTAACGGTCAAATGGCTCTGAATGTATTTGGCTAATTTCCTGTTGGCCAGCGGCGGGTAAAGACTACTTCCTGTCCACGTGTTAACGTAAATTAAAAATAAAATAAGATTTAAAAGACGGAAGAAAACGTAAATAAACGTCAAGCCGAGCTTGTTTTATACAAATTATTTCAGATGGTGGTACTATTTTACCATTTGCTAACGTTAAATTAATGTTAGCCTTTAGCTTCGAGGCTAAAACACTTAACATTTGTAAACACAGAAGTCTCCTCCAAAGAAGTACATCCTGAGTAAAGTTTTTATAGGGTGTTAGTAATCATCCAATAACTATTTGTTTAATATGTATTCATTTCAGCAAGACACGGGTAACTCTCCACAGGAAAAAAAGCACAGACATGAAATTGTTGTTACTGTAGGAAGTTAGCGCACAGAGTCTATATTCTCTGGCAGTAACAGCCCTTTGGGGAATGGTCAAGGAACATAGTCATTAAATATATAAATGCTAACTATTGCGTTTAGAACCATCACCATTACACACAATGAAGCCCTAAAATGCTTTCCTGTTTGAATCTGGGTTTTCCCACAGAGTTGTGTTGATTTGAGCATTGAATAAACCAATAAAGTTGATATCATGGTCAACTTTTTCAGTTGAGGATCCCTGGTCTAGAACGTTTTAAAGGTTTACTGGCTCCAGCCACAGGAGGTCAGTAAAGGCAAGGATCAACAAAGTTCTTCTTCTCGAGTAGAAACTATGCCACTCAATAAACTCTATTTCTGGATTATTTTTTTGTTATCTGGAGAGGCACACAACACAATGCCGCCGATGAGCAAACCATTAGCAAACATTCCATTTGAATGGCCTTATCTGGGCCCATCAGTGGTTGTGTTTGTTTGTCCGCGCCGTGATGGATTCTCTGTCGGCTCAGGAAGCAGCGGTAAAACACACGCCATACATCACTGTTCCGCCGCGCATAAACTCCAGCGACACCGAGTGAGCGCTGGGCCAGAATCACTCAACAACGAAATATACATGTCCAAAATGTATATAAAAATATATCATCCTTTGAGTAATCATTGGATCTTCACCAGCAGCAGCTCAGAAAAAGCTCCTTTTGAGGTCCTACATAACCATGAAATTATTTATTATAAGTTTAAATATAAGTTTAAATGCTCGCCGTAGCTTCACTGCAGCCACCCTTTTTTTTCTTTTTTCTTTATTGGTTGAAAATCTGGATATTTTGGATACTGGATATTTTGTTTCAGCTGTTTTAGATCAATATTTCATTTTCTAACCAACAAAGTGTAAAATGATTTCAACCTGGATAGACTTAAAGAGATACAAAAGCAGCAATTAGGAAGATTTATAGACGCCTTTATTTTTGAATTTAATGTATGAATTCAAGTTGGGTAGGTTAGAGTTAGAGATGTCTTCCCCGGAGCATGGACACTGGTGGTGGTAAACTGGTGAAGGATGTAGCAGATGGAAGCCATGGATAGAAGAGGCGGTGGAGGGGAGGAGGTAGGTCGCAACACAGCTGGGAAGCGGACGAGCCTAAACAGGGGACCGAGGGCGATGATTGGCTGCGATGAAGGTGTGGCTCTGCACTGAGGTCATTGGCTGGAGCTTGGTGATGCTGAAATTAGTCTTCCAGGTTGAATTTACACCTAGGCTTCATGAAGATGCCTCTGAGATTATCACTAACTGCCTGCAAAAAGCCTTTTACCCGCTCTTTAAGACCAAAGTCTAAAATGGAACAAAATAGGAAAATCCTGACTAAAACAAGTTCCCTTGCGTTTTTATTGTAGGCTGTGGTGGCAGAAAACACAAGTAAAACCTGAGTCTTCTTGCAATATGGAAATTCCATTAATCATTAAAACTTAAACATATATTCACAACATGAATTCACTGGAGGAAAATACCCACGATATCCCACAATGTCAATCAGTTATTGTAGTTTCCAAGTAAAAGAAAGCAAGTGAAGCGAGTTCCTTTTTTGAATAACTTTGTCTGGCCTTTTGGACCGCAAACTTTTTCAGCGCCTTCAAACTTTGCGTATTTCCTCCAGGCTGTATCGGATCAGAGAAAAAGGTCCTCCAGTCATGAAGAACGCAAATGTATTCTTGAAAAACTTCTTTGCGGTACATTATACAGAGGTTCTATCCCAACGCTGCAATTAAACGTCCTTTGCTCCTGATCGTTGTTGACGTTGGCGTCGGCCATGTTGGGGATTGCTAATTTCTCCTAAAGGGCAAAGTTCGCCGCTGCTGACAGCTCCTAATACGCCGCTCGCATCTGACAAATTGGAAACGGAGCCGGATCAATAGGGCATCTTCCCGGCAACTCTAGTGCGGTTATTCTTATTAGGCCGGCCGGCGAAAGTTCAACCCTCGCCTTCTATCTCGACCTTTTACATTTTTTATTAGGCCGTTTTGGCGTCTGACCTTTTTTGTCCTGGAAGCTTTGATTGCAGCTCCGATCTCTGCCACGCGTGTTTTTTGGGGGGGATGTTGCTGAGGCCGGGCATGTGCTGATAATGGTGTTTGCCGGTGCCTTTCGCAGGAGCAGAATTCGGCGCTGACCTTGGAGAATGAGAACCAGAGGGAACAATATGAAAGATGTCTTGATGAGGTAAGTCTTTCAATGCTTTGCTGGAAGCTACAACGGAATAATGGGTCTTTGGCAACAAAACAACATGACTAGGAGTCGGTTTGTAAAAGTCAAATGTCATACCAACAGTGGCTCAGGTGGGAAGCTTTATAACCTAAAGGCCTGTGTGTACTTTTATTTGCTTGGTTAAGATAATTTAGCCTCCAACGATGAGTAGGGGTGGGTCAGTGATCGATGACCTTGCCTCACACACAGCAATAAACAATCTAAATATAGTGAAATAGTCTTGAAATAAGTCACTTTGTCCTTAATAACTAATTTCAAGACATTTGTCAGGGGGCAAGATTTTTATACTTAAATTAAGAAAAAAGAGAAAATTGCACTCAAAGATTAGATAAAAGAAAAAAGGTAAAATTAGTTATTCAAATTAATGACAAATTGCCTTATTTCAAGAACATTTTACTTCTAGAATACTTTATCCTGGACCAGATGAGGCCTTGCTTTGTGGCCTCTACACAGACACAAGGCATGTTTTTTTCCGTGTCTGTGTGGAGTTTCCTCTTTGTACTCTGGTTCAATCTGCAAGAAAAAAATAAAAATAAAAATTACAATAGTGTCTCCTCAAGGGCCAGGACTTTCTTAAAAGAAGAGAGAAGACGTCACAGGTTAAATAAGGCTAAAAACTGTTCAAAGTAATAATATATATATAATTGTTTTATCTAGCTAATTTTTGTTGGCCTTCTGGCTTCATACTAAGTCGACACACATCTGTAAGTTCTATCATTCTACACAGTTGTAACCTCAGTGTCTAACATTTTAGTGTGACACAGCGCTGTATTAAGGTCCCGAGCCTGAATTAATGTGTGGTTTGCACAGTTAAAACCTGCTTAATGCCCTTTACACCACAAATTTCAATATGTGGCCCATGATGAAGAAACCTGCTTGTACCAGGCCTTAAATGTCATTACAAAGTAATAAATTGTATTCCAAAATTTCTAGATAAAAAATGTCATTGCTTTAATCTCCGTCCTCTCCTCCCGTATCAGAGGTGTGAACGCCTTAAGCACTGCTGTGTTCATTTTTACTGCAAAAATGCCCGAAAAAACGACGGTCCAGCACACATTCAGCTGCTGTTTTGGCTGACATTGTACACATTTTAGTTTAGTTTTTTTCTCTCAAATGTTTTCCAATTTTCTCCGGAATTTAAAACAATTCCTCTCATTCCTCACTTTAATGGAATGTATGGAAATCGAAAGTAATAAAATATGAACTGATTATTTGCGATTGTGGCTTCTGGCATTAAAATGGCGTTCAAACGCATTACAGTTTACCTGCAACCCCTTATATTTTAGAATGAGTAGTGGTTTCTCCAGGGTACACCCCGCCTAAGGCCCACAGCAGCTACAATAAGCTCCAGTACACGGCTGGGTGATCCTCACAGCTGTACACGTGTACTTAAAGTCTGGACCTTTGTTTGGCGTACTTTGTTGCGTTCTCATAAACAAAAACAGCTTGCACATCTATAATTCTCTCGTCTTAACTTAATGTGCACAAAACAAGCCGTAACACTAAAGGGACTTCCCACAAGTGGTCAATATTTCTCTGCTGGAAACGAGAGCTAGCTTAATTGCCCGTAATAGCAATTAATCCATAAAGTTGGCTAGCTAACACGCGCTACTGTTTTCTCCCTTAAGCCTGGTTTAGGTTAGATGATATACTTTTAATAGCTTTTTAATTGGCAATTTCTGGCACTTTTCCTGTACTCCCGCGAAGAATATTAATTTAGCTATAAAACAAGCCGTTAACCTAGCGTGAACCGGTGATGCTAATGCTATAATTTCCATAACGAGCGCGGTCTCTTGCCCTCCGGGTGTTTGCGGGGAGCTAGCTGAGTGCCGTTTTGAGAGCCCCAGGGGGAGGGATAAAGCAGGCAAGAGGCGTGCTGTGGAACCACAGCTGAGGGGATAGCGCGGCTAGCGGGCCGGGCACCGGCTGCAAAACGGGTCCATACATGAGAAAAAGAAACAGGGAAAGTTTGGTTATGATAGCAATAGCAAGAGAGAGAAAAAGCAATTGGGAAAGCTAAGTTTTGTTTAGTTTAGCAAGAAGTGTAAAGTTGTTTTTATCTCTCAAAAGAACTGCACTTTTGCTAAGTCATGGGTGGACAGATGGATGGATGGTTTATGAATGGATAGATGGATAGATAGATTGATTGAAGGAAGGAAGGAAGGAAGGAAGGAAGGAAAGAAGAAGGAAGGAACGAAAGATAGATGGACGGTTTATAGATAAATAGATAGATAGATTGTGTGATAAAACTTTTGAAATAATTTGCTATCATTACATTTTGTTGTAAATTTGGTAACTTGGCGTTATAAAGCAGCTTGTAATGCAGTGGTAACTGCAGACGAAGACTTTATTTCTCCCTGAGGGGCTTTTTTATTTGTAGCTTTCCAGCCAAACGTTCGTCCATCTCATAAATACAGTACATAGAAGAATAGGCCTAACATATACAAATAAAATAAGTCAGCAAGATAACAAAACCTGGAGCCATAATCGATCTAAGACGACACACTAATGATTAAAATGAGATTCATCCTTGTTTAGCAGCTTTATAGATGAAGGTATGAAAGACAACAGATAACAATTCTTTGTTGCTCGTGGCACATTACAGCGCCACCCAGAGGGCATCAACAGAAAGTCAGAGGGCAGAATGTGCTCTGGTTGGCTTATGATTTGTTTGGCCTTATCAGTAGCTCGCTTCTACCAGAGTGAACGTAAGTCCTTCAGCTGGACGTCTATAATTTTAGAGCAGCTTTTTACAATGTTGTGCAAACCATTGTATTTTTTACAGACAACCCATTGAACCAACAAATGAATGAAAATGTCAAAAGACAAGAATTGTAAAAGTTACATAAAATTGTCACAGACATTAAAAGAATGGAGCTTCCTCAAAAGATAGATTCTCTGTTGACCTTTTTTAATAATTGCTTCTGTATTTGACCCAAACTATAGTCAAATATAGTGCCCAAGTACCAATAAGAATCAACAATGTCCACATTTTTATTATGAATACTGCTCATTCCACAAGCATCATTGTTTACCATTTATAAACACCAAACAGACCCCAATGTAGTAATGTGGCCCTTCCCTGAATCTGGTTAAGATTAGGCACAAGTTATTAAGAGTTAAGGTCAGGAAAAGGGTTTGTTTTATAGGTTCTAAACATATTCATGGTCTGAGCAATAAAGGCAATTACTACTACTGGATTTCCAGTATCCTCTTTGTGAAGTTTAGAAATGATCAAATTAGTATTTGTTAATGCTGGTTGTGAAGGCTCTCATTCGTCCACAGAGTATAGAGAAGCTAAATCCTCAACTGGACTGGGTTTTGGTAAAGTTGAGGACGTTTTGCTTCTTAGCTCTTTTGGATGGATGGATGGATGGATGGGTTTTCTGACAAAAAGAGCTAAGAAGAAGCTTCTGTGATTAGAAGCGAAACGTCTTTAACTTGACCAAAACCCAGTCCAGTTGAGGATTTAGTTACTGTAATGCTGTAATAGTATGCAGTCGTCCAATAGGGTTACATTTGATCATATAAGTTATTGCAAAATTAGAAAATTCTTACAAAATATTATTGTATCCTGTGTGTTCAAAGAAGGGGAAAACATTGTATCACATTTTCAGCTCTGATGACAAAATGTGGTCCTACAGCATAACTGCACAACATATCACTAAATTCATTTTAATATTGCAATATTCGGTGTTGCAGTATCCGTATTGCAACATGCCACAATATATCACAAATTCACTTCAACCTGACTGAAAATGACACACATTTCATACAGTTTAGGTCATAGCTTTCCTATTTTTTTTTTTTATTTTTTTTTTAAACATTGTTTTTATTGAACATTTTCCAGTTTTTAACAGTCCAGTGAAATATACATTTTATATAAAACTTGTTTTCCATACAGATCCAAAAGTAAATCAACACAAAAATAAAAAGTGATAAAATGTGCATATACAGCATTTACAGCATTTAGTTTCCAAGTTGTTGTATGTCAGACAATCTGACCCTAAATTTTAATATATTCTACCATTTTGCCAAACTTTTCTTCAAATGCTCCGTATTGACCTTTTATACAAAATCTCAGTCTTTCCAAAGTGACAATATCCAATACCATCGCTCTCCACATTTGTAATGAGGGTGGCTCATCTCCAACCCATTTAGTCATGATAGCCTTCCGTCCTATCATAAGTAGAAACTGTATTGTATCCTTGTGGACTGTGAGTGGTCCCGGTATAAGACCAAGTAAACACAGTAGTGGACTGGGTCGTATAGACCGTTGGGTTACTGCACTAATCTCACCGCATACCGCATTCCAAAACTGTATTATTTTTCCACACTCCCAAAGACAGTGGAATCTGGTTCCAAGAGTAGTCTTACATTTTGGGCAGTTAGGAGAAGCCCCAGGTGTATATTTACTGTACATTTGCGGTGATATATATACATTTAGTAAAATATTGTACTGCAGTTCTCGAAGTCTATTACAGATTGATATTTTTGAGGGTAGATGCAGGATCTTTTCCCAGGACTCAATGTCTATAGCTGTTTTCAGGAGATTTGTCCATGTCGTTCTTAAAAATGATAATCTATCACTATTCAGGTGTTGAAGCTTTGAGTAATATTTTGAAATAAAATGACTTTGTTTTGCACAGCTTAACAAGCCTTTCTCTAACAAATTAAAGTCCTCTGGCAAACTAAGAGTATTCATTTTGGTATATACATAATGTCTAATCTGGAGATATTTAAAAAAATCTCCTTTTGGTATATTATATTCAGTTTTTATGGATTCAAATGTTTTAAATTTCCCATCTTTCCAGAGATTTAAAATGTTGTGGATTCCTGCTTCATGCCATTTGCGAAAATTAGAGCCAGTGCCCTCTCCAGCTAAATTCGGGTTATTAATCAGTGTTGTTAAGCAGCACAATTTATGTTTGGCACCAAATAATTTCCTCAGCCCATTCCAGGCTCTGATCACGTTAGTAATTAAAAAATTATCTTTGGTCTTATGTGGTAGTTCTCCTCTGCGTTTATCAAGTATGTTGATGGGAGAAAACGGTTCGCAATATGCTTTTTCTATCTCAAACCACGGTGGCTTTGGCTGATCATTTGCCCATATTGAAATAATTCTGGCTTGCATTGATAATACATAATTTGCAATGTTGGGGAGGCTCCATCCACCTTGTTCTTTCGGTAATTGTAGAATGTCTAGCTTTATTTTAGGCTTTCTGCCGGCCCATACAAAGTCAGATAATGCCTTATTTATATCTTTTATATGGCTATTCTTCAAAAATACAAAAAGCATAGACAAGGGGTAAGTCACCTTGGGGAGGATTGTCATCTTGATAAGATTGATTCTGCCAAGAAAGGATAGGGGAAGCTTCTTCCAGCTTACAATTTTTTCTTTCACATGTTTTATTATGGGAGGAATATTTTCAGTATAAAGTTGATTTATCTTTGGTGTTATCTTCACTCCCAAATATGTAAATCCCCTTGGTGCCCAACGAAAGGGCTTTACAAAATTTGGCTCCCGATCGTGCGACAGTCCTAAAGGCATGATTTCAGATTTTGTAAAGTTAACCTTGTAGCCAGAAATGTTTCCAAATTCTTCCACGCAACGTATTAATATTGGCATTGTGTTAAAAGGGTCCGTTAATGTCAGAAGGATATCGTCCGCGTATAATAAAATTTTATATTCTGTCTTACCAATCACCGTTCCCTTAATATTAGATGCTTGTCGGATAGCTATTGCTAGTGGTTCTATAGCTAAAGAGAATAACAAGGGAGAGAGGGGACTCCCTTGGGCTGTACCTCTATTGAGCTGAAATGGGGTAGATAGAAGTCCGTTTGTTAAAACTGAAGCAATTGGAGACCTGTATAAAAGTTGTACCCATCGAATAAAATCAGATTGAAAGCCAAATTTTTGCAAAACGTCTATCATATATTTTCGTTCGACACGATCAAATGCTTTCTCTGCATCCATCGCTACGATGGCACTTGGAATTTCATTGACATCAAGATGATGAATTATATCAATTAAGCGTCTTGTATTATTTGAGGACATGCGGCCCTTCATAAACCCTGTTTGATCTGCATTAACTATATCAGTAACTACTCGCTCCAATCTATTAGCTACAATTTTAGAAAGTATTTTAACATCAACCCCGAGTAAGCTTATTGGGCGATAGGAGGTACATCTCTCTGGATCTTTTCCTTTTTTAGGAATAACTATAATATGAGCCAAATACATAGTTTGAGGTAGCTGTTCCTCTTCAAAAGATTTGTTGAACACTCGCAACAACAGTTTATTTATTTTGCTTTTCATTGCTTTATAAAATTGTACACAGAATCCGTCAGCTCCTGGACTTTTACCTGACTGAAGTGAAGAAATTGCTCTGTCAATTTCTGTTAAAGTAACAGGTCCTTCTAGCAATTTTGCCCGGTCCTGTGTTAACTGCGGCATCTCCAAGTTGTCTAGAAAAGTACTTGCGTTCATTTTGTTACTGTCAATTTCTGTACTATAAAGTTGTTCGTAAAATTTTTTTAAACAATCGTTAATTTGACCATTATTCGTTTGGCGTTGTTGATCATCATCCACTATTGCAGAAATAAAGGCCTTTTGGGAAGAGTTTCTGGCCAAGCGGGCCAAAAACTGATTAGGTTTATTTCCAAATTCAAATAGTCTTTGCCTGGCAAACATAATATCAGATTCTGCCTTCTTTGTCAATAAGTTTGTCAGTTCAATTCTTCTCGCCTTTAATTCGTTCAGCACCTCATCGGATTTAGAAATATAGAAATCTTCCTCTAATTTTTTAATTTTCTTTTCTATTTTAGATTGTTCTTGCATCCGCGCTTTTTTTCTCTTACTCGAATATGAAATAATCATACCTCGCATATAGGCTTTATATGCCTCCCATACCCATCTTGGGTCAGAATCATTACCATCATTTAGTTCTAAATACAAGTCTGTCTGAGATTCCAGAAATGTGATAAAATTCTCATCGTAAAACAGTGAAGAGTTAATTTTCCAGAAAAATGATTGCTCTGCAGGCCTAAGTGGCTGCATTGCCATGATGACTGGAGCATGATCTGAGAGGGCAATAGATCCGATGTCAGATTGTTCAACTAACTGAGTGAGATGTTCAGATATAAAAATATAATCAATCCTTGACCATGACAAATGAGGGGGAGAATAGAATGAGTACCGTCTTGTATTGGGATTCATATATCTCCAACTATCTAATAATTTAAATGTTTCAAGAAGGTTTTGTAAAACTCTTCCTGAACGAGATTGAGTATTATGGGGAGGATTCCTATCCAAAGTGGGGGACAGATTACAATTGAAGTCCCCCCCCAAAATAATATTGGTACAATCCATTTCTGCAATTTTACAGAGGAGGTGAGCAAAAAAATCTTCGTCGTATATATTGGGAGCGTAAACATTTCCCAGTAGTATTGATTCTCCATATAATTCTCCTTTTATCAAAACTATGCGCCCCTCTGTATCCTTGTAACAATCCCCAGCTACAAATGGCGTCTGTTTGTGTATCAAAATAATCACCCCCCTTTTGTTTGTAGAATAAGAAGAAAAATGAATCTGCCCAACCCACTCCCTGAGGTATTTTTTGTGCTCCTCATCGGTCAAATGTGTTTCTTGAAGGAATGCAATCTGAATATTATCCTTTTTTAAAGAATTTAGAACCGCTTTCCTTTTTATTACACTATTTGATCCCTTTATATTCCAAGTACAAAACTTAATACTTAGTACATTGAGGGGCTATATCCTGCTGTATAATGTCAAATAAAACAAAAAGGATCTGTTGATATTGGAAACCATATCTGGACACAAAGAAACAGAAACAAAACAAAACAAAGAACCAGTTCAGGCAAAAAGAGTACACTACAGCCTGGACTCTACTACCTAACACTAAACAAAACCTAACATAAATCAAAAATCTTCTCATCACTAGCTATACTGGTACAGCTTGAGAGGTCAGGAAATACCACAATCAAGTAAAACTAAGGCCGCATCGCATGCAAAGCCTCCCCGCCTGGATTATGTAATTACACACCATATTTATAATATTAATCGCAATAGTTATCTATCAGCAATATTTTTTTCTCGGTATATGAGTGACATCTTAACGCAACATACTTCAGCGCACTTCCACAAACTTACTAAGATGTCCCGTATAAGCTACAGTTTATTTCCGCCATCTTCTTACCTGCATTAACAGGTATGTTGATCCAGTTATTCAGTTCCCGGCAGTGTCTCTACGTAGTCATTAATTTCTTTCAATGTAGGTAGAGAGATCGGTCTCCCCTCTTGAGGGAAGATCTTAATCGTGGCAGGATAGAGAAAGGCATATTTCACCCCCGCTTGACGAAGTTTTCTACGCGCTCCTGCAGATTCACTCCTCCTCTTCACCACATCAGCCGAGAAGTCCTGGTAGAAAGACACCTCCCGGCCCCCAAACGACACTTTGCCTTTGTTTCTTGCTGCTTGTAAGATCCTCTGCCTATCCGTGTAGTCGCGTAGCCTCACCAGGACTGCTCTGGGTCTTTGTCCACCGCTAGGATCCGGTTCCGGACCCAAGCGATGCGCTCGTTCTATTTTGAATGGTTCGTGCATGTCCATGTTCAAGACCTCTGGGATCCACCTTTCAAAAAAGACTATAGGATTTCTGCCTTCTGACTTTTCTTTAAGTCCCATGATTTTCACGTTTAATCGTCTGCTCTGGTTTTCATAGCTCTCAAGTTTCTCCATTGTTTTCTGGAGGTCTGACTTCACGGAGTCCAGTCTTGATGATTCAGCTGCTACTATATCCTCCAAGTCAGACACCCGTTGCTCTGCTGTCCCAACTCTGTTCACTAGCTTGTCTAACTTTTCAGACATCTCTGTAACAGGCTTCAGGACTGTAGCAAGTTTAGTGTCCAATAATTTCTCAATGTTTCGAGTCATACGATCCACCACCATGTCGTCTCTGGTACAATCAGCATCCGACATTTCCAGCTCTGTGCAAGACTCTTGTTCGTCTTCGTCATTAGTTAGCTCGTGCTCAGCCTCGCCATCTTGGCTAGCTAACGCCGTTTTAGCAGTCCTCTTGCGGCCTTTCTTCCGCTGTGCAGACTTCGGAGGCTTCTTGAAAAAGTTGTCCAGAGACATATTTAGCGTCCGTATACGTTTAGCAACAACAGTAGCTAAAGTAATAGCCGTAGTCAAACCGAGAAATATGATATTTCGACGAATCCAGTGAGGAGACCCGCCGCGCCACTTCTATTCTCCTCAATGCATCACGTGACCCCCCCATAGCTTTCCTATTTTATATTCATTCTAGCCCTGAGTTGATCCAGATTTGTACTTGTTTTTTCCTTGCATGTGATGCCTCCATATTATCAAATCACAAATGGTGATTAGTGATTTGGAATACTGTATCGGTGAATGGAATACTGTATCGGTGAATGGAATTCACCGATACAGTATCGGTGAATTCGGACCTATTGGTCCGAATTCACCGACAGGTCCGACAGGTCCGAATTGGTCTGTATCGGACCTATTGGTCCGATACAGACCAATAGGTCTTTAATATAGACCTATTGGTCTATATTAAAGACCAATAGGTCTTTAAATATAGACATATTGGTGAATGGAATACTGTATCGGTGAATGGAATACTGTATCGGTGAAGGGAATACTGTATTGGTGTGCTCTGGGGGCAGTTAGCTGGACTCGCGTGACCGTATTGGCCCCATCTGCGCTGGCTGGAGATAATGGTGTGTGAGTGCTGCGCTCCTGTGGCTTCACGCCGTAATAATGAGGGATCAATGGTCCGTAATGTAAGCCGGCCCCGACGCCGAGCTGCGGTCAGGGGCGGCGAGTGTTCAGAAGCCACTGAACACAGCGGCGCTAAGGGCGCTCACACCTCCGATACGGGAGGAGAGGACGGAGATCCAAACGCCTGTCCTCTTGGTGAGAAAGTGGTCCTGCTGTAGCAGCTGTAGGGAAGATGTGAGGAAAGTCTGGACTTAGTTACATTTTTGCTTTAGAGTTGAAAGTATTGAGTATCTTTATAGTCAATATCATGTATCGCAATATTTCCTACCTCAATATATTGAACTTTAAATTTGACAAGCCTGTTGCACGTTTTTTTTATATATTTTTTTTTTACTTTTTCTCACAGAACTGTTTCTAAAAATGTAGCGTGTCATCTTTGCTTCGTTGGGGTCCTTTGCTACATGTTTTTTTACTTTACTTTCTTCTCTCTTGCCTACATAGCTTGATATGTTTTCATTTCGTGTCCGCAGGTGGCCAATCAAGTCGTCCAGGCGCTGCTCACTCAGAAGGTATGTCTCCGGTCACCATGGAAACCACTCTTTAAATATAGACCTAATATGAAATACCACATCCGTCTGTACAACACTGGGCAAAGGTGCAAAGTAACTAGGCAGCATAACTTTATAATAGGGAGCATCAACATTGGGATGAATGGTGAATTTGCAGTAACAACAGTAGTAGTAGTAGTAGTAGTTGAAGTACTACTAATAGAAACATCTGGAAGACAGTGTCATATTTGACCAGCATTAGTTGTTATTATCCTGTGCTCACTAACTATATATTTATTTATATTCATATTTTTTATTTATTTTTTAAATTTTTCGGCCCAATTTTTTTACTTTTTTTTTTCTAACTTTCCCCCCAAATGTTTCTTGTTTGCCCAATTTGTTCCCTAATTTTTTATTGCTATTTTTCTCTCTTTTTTTCCATATATTTCTTGGCATTAGAGATTAACCAGATATTGTGAATTTGCGGATCTTCCACACACTATTGTTTTGTTTTTCTGGTTCTAGATGACAAATGTTTTAGTATGCAGTAAGTAAACGCAAACGAAGTATCGCTAAAGTGCCCAGTACCCAGCCCCATTTTTAAATGTGTCCGTTTTTTGTCCGGTAGGATCTCCGCGAGGAGTGCGTGAAGCTGCGCACCCGCGTCTTTGACCTGGAGCAGCAGAACCGCGCCCTGAGCGTTTTATTCCAACAGAAGATCAAGCCGGCGTCTGACCTCCTGCTACAGGTAAATGCTCATCTCCCACACGTGTGCGAGCTTTTATCAACAACAGCAAACCTCTACCTTCAGGACAAAGCAAATATATATATATATCGTAAGATTAGTACTTGTAGCAGAGCAGCTCAAGGACTGAGCACTTAAAAGAAGATACATCACATTCCAGTATGTTTTCTGTGTTTTACATCGAAACATGTGAGTTTTGCAGCTTTGGTGACATATTTGTAGACAAAAGCTCTATCCCAACACGAATTCCAAACTAAAGATGGTCTATTCATTCCGCTAAGCTAACGGAAAGAATGTTTACTTTGGTTGTATATCAAAAGTGGACATATTATGCATATTATTGAGGCTTAAAAGCATTTTTTCGTGTACCTCTGCACGGATATTTGACATTTTATCATTTGAAATAATACCTGTGTAAAGAGAAGACAGTAAGGCGTGAGAGACTGGGTTAGTCAGGGTTTTGAATTGGCCTGGAGAGCCCTCTACAGGCAGTAGTGGGAATGACAGGTTCCAAAACAGTGGAAACAAGTTTAACGGCATGCTAGCAAAACAACAGCGCCGTGATGAAGCAAATTCGAGCGCAGAACAGTTCCGGGGACGGATTAACAGTTTTCAAAATGCGCGCGGCGGTTTGGTGTCTCATCTGCGACGCAATAAAATCCAGGAAGTGCAGATCGGAGTGCTTCAGCAGTAGAAGAAGAAATAACCAAAGTGAGCAGGATTACACAAAACCGACAAGGAAGCCATGATATAACAGGGTTGAAAGGTCCAAAAAGTTCTAAAATAAAGACGTGTTTCTGACATATTTCTGACATTTTAGAAATAAAGAACGTCCTATATGCATTTTTTGAAACCAATTAATTACACTGATGATATTATTACTATTTCTATACAACTCCTAAAATGGCTGACTGGGATACATTCATTTTGCCAATATTTATCCACTTTCCCCTTATATACAGATAGAGACCTCAAAGTCAATACTTATTCTCCGTCCAATATCGTATAGTAGTCCTCTTTTATAATCGGCAGAAAATTGCCTGTTCAACTTTAGACCCTCTTTTGAACACAAACCCACTCCAGAATCGTGCAATTGCATTCCTCGCTGAAAAATAGGATTATTCCACCGCAATGACTTACTCTTCTCAATTTCCCAGTCATTGTCATCTGTGATTTGATATAGCCATACAATATGTCCAATTTGCGAGGTATAATTCCATATAATTGTCCCGACGACTGCGATGCGGGACAAGCGAAAAGGAATCGCTTGTTGCTCTTTGTAAAAGTGTTAGGCATGTGACTGAGAATTGGGGATGCTGTTCACTGCCGGAGCGCTTCGATCTGTATTTCCTGGACTTTTTCTGCGTAATAGATTAAACCCGGAAGTCTCCTCCACCAGCGCTATATAAGTTGAGACCATTTTGCTTGATCTGATTCTGCGTTTGTTATGGCGCCATCGATTTGTTAGCTTGCCGTTTGTGGAAGACGGCGGCTTCTATTTTGTTTGTTCCGCCTCCTGCCAGCTGTGGGCGCTCCAGTCAACTTTTTATGAGCTTTTAGCCATTATATCCCCATCAGAAACATACAGTATCTGGTAGTGGCGTTATTTCTTTTTTCATTTCATTTTGTGTAACTACATTTTATAACATCTTATGTCCTTGGGGTAGTTCCCAAACGCATTATAAGGGGACTGTAGCATCCCAACTGGATGATTGAAGCGTGCAAGTGTTTGTATATTTCCATGTCCGTCTCAACAACAACAAAAACACACACACACAAGTAAATGACGCTTATGAAGCAAACTTTAACCTCTTAGCCCCCCGTCTTAACCAAGCACATTTTCTCCAGTTCGGCTTTACCCAAATCTAAAAGCTTCTCGACTGAAGCCTTTAGGCCAGTGTAACTCCTCATTTGAAAGCTAAGACTTACAAAAACTGATTGTGACTTTTTTTGTTGCGTTGCCATCTTTTTTGTTTTCATCAAATTTTTTTCAAGAAGCTTTTCGATTTGGGTAAAGCCGAACTGGAGAGAGAGATTAAAGCATAAACATACAACAGATGATAAACCGTACAGCCTTACACATCGTCCCGCCATGATCATGAAAACATTTAAACACTTACAATTACCGGCAAATTGTTCTGTAAAAGCGAAAAACGGCACTCGTTGCTAACGTTAGCATATGTAGCATGAAGCTAACGTTAGATTCCTGGTTAGCATTGTATTTTTATGGGTTGTTTTTTCTCCTCTTTTTGTTTTCTTCTGGCTGCTTCGAACATGACTCCCATGTTTGTCGCCAGGATTTTATCCATAATCCGTCAAAGGACCTCCTCTGAGCACACGCTTGTCTTCACTGTGTTATGATGCCATTCCCACTGCTGCCTGCAGAGGGAGCTCCAGGTCCCTCACTATTTACTGTCGTTTCCTCACAGAAATCATTGCCCAAATGGATGTTTTCGAGCCTCGATTACGCAGAATATGCCCACCTGAAGTTACATCACAAAACTATCGACGCTACATTGCTCTGAACTAACGAAGTACTTTTAACGAGTTTCATAACAATGATGTATAAGTCGTGTGCGCGGGGGGTTATTTTCATGTCCGCCGACGTTGGGGTGACTCAGCGGGGCGTTAATCACTGCGTTGATTCGAAGGAGGAAGTTCTTCTTTATTGAGGCGTGGGGGAGTGCTGTGAAAAACATCTATATTTATCTGCGTTTCATCAACAAGTACGGGAAAGTGATTAAAAAATGTTCTGCAACTTTATTATTCATCCAGCCAGAAGTAAATGGGGTTAAAGGAGCACACTGGAATGATTTGCTATCGCTGCTCATAGTTGTGCTCCTACGGCGAGTGAATATGTTTGAGAGAGAGAGCTGGACTCATGTGTGCGTGTACGTTTCATACTGCAGCAGATTGCAAAAAAAAAAAAAAAAACACGACTAAAACTAAGCTTGGTATATGAAGGCAGCTCAAACTTTTCATCAGTTTTTCGAAGGCTGTCTGTATGTGGATCCGGCCCGTGCAGATGCCGCATCGTGAGAGAAAGCAGCAGGTTCAAACGCGCCCCCCCAATAACAGCATTTTTTCACCACATCAAGAACTCCACAAATACCTGCATGAAGTTTATTTATTTTGTATTTTTTACACCTTCATAAATGTAGCCTACACTTCCCCAGCTTTTATTTGTTTTTTATTTGACAACTGCTGTCCACGTATTTATGGTTTAATATCCTGTTGAAACGTGGCAGCTCACAAGACAGTACCGGAGCAGGAACAGGGTGACACAGGCAGCAGAGGGACTGGGGCCCCACAGCAGGGGGACCAAAAGGGCCCAACTGAGAAACACAAACTAAAAACTAAACTAAACTAAACTAAAATTATAAAACTAACACCAGCTGTAAACACTGCAAAAACGTTTATTTTAATAAGAAGATCGCACAAAGTAAATAATAAATATCAATTTACCTGATACAAAGTTTTTTTTATTTTAGCTTTTTTTAATCTCATTTTAAGTGCAAAAATACTTATTAAGTAAGTAAGTACGTGCTTTATTGTTATTGTACAAGCGTACAACGAAATAGTGTTCAGGTGTTAGTCCTGAGCCGCTGGGGCTGAGCCGCGCTGCCACTGTGTGTCAACCTGACCCGCATGACCTTGGAGGTCGGGGAAACTGTAGCACTCGCCCTGGGGCTGCCTTCTGTCTCCTCTGATCCGGTGAAGCGCCTCCTATGTTTCAGAGCGTGGTGTCCTGCACTGGTCAGCTCCATCTTCTCCTTCCTCTTCCTCCTGCAGCTCCCTCTGCTCCATAACAGTCTTTCACCATCTCGTTTGTTCCTTTTTTTGTTTCCTGTAGCTCCTCCTGTGATGCCTCCACTGTGCTGCAGGGGTGGGGGCTCTTCAGTGTCTCAGAAGAAGAAATGTGTAGGTCTCAAATGGGTTTAGCTGATAAGCTAGCATTTTGTTTACCTAAAGCTGCTTTCTCCAGGACCATTTTGGACTCTCAAAGTAAACAAATCCACCAAACCTCCACAAAAACATGTACAAAAGTATCCAGAAAAACAATGTGGAACAGAAACCACAAATGCAGTTCGCAGAAAAAGGTAAAACATTAAGCTGTACCAGGAGAGAGGCCATGACATCGCCATGACAACAAATTTATTCCATTGGCAGATTATCATAATGTTGCCTGTGTTCTGAATTTTTACCACTGTGTAATAAGACTCTAAAATGCACCAGATTGCACTTATTAACATCTGTTCTATTCAAAATTTCATGAGGGAGGACCTCCACAACCCCTTCAAAAAGGCACCTTTTTTCAATCACTTCTTAGCTCAGAAAAAGGAAGTTTTCTGTTTCTGTTAACTTTAAAATGAAGATTGAGTTACAAAATAATGGATTATTATGATGTTTATGTTTGTTTATTTGTTTATTTGAGCAGTACACATAGTGCTCAAAAGGAGTGGGCTGAAGCAAAAGCTTATGATTGCCCACCCCCAAGATGTTACTCCTGCTGTTTGTAGTACTTACTACACTACTTCTACTTTTAGATTCACAACTATTTTTTCATATGCATGTAGTATCATACAGTATATAATAGGGCTGGACCAAAGGTCGGATTGCAATACTTTTTGCTGCAATACCAAGTATTGATACTTGATAGGAACACATTTTTATCCTGCTCTTTGTTTTCCAGTAACAGCACTTTGTTGCATTTTGTGTAAATGCACTTTTCAATCTTCTTAACACTTCAATAAATGACAAATTACATTTGGTTTATAAACTTTGAACATATGACATTTTAAGGTAAATATCACTTTACTTACTGTATCGCAACACGTATCGTATCGGCCCCTGAGTATCGTCCCAGCCCTCTATAACAAATGGATAAAATCACTTGATTACAAAATATCCAGTTTCTTCAGCCCTGATATTAGGCAGATCAGTGCTCTCGAATGTCCCGCTGAGGTTTAGCTTTTCACTCAGTTCTTTATCTCCGAGTTTACCATTTCAACTGCTTTTTCCTTATCAGTGATTAAACATCCAGCCTCCCCGCGGGCGTATCCACTTTCTATGATTATAATTACAAGTGACGCTAAGTAACTGCAAACCATCTCCCCAGATCCTGCCACTCTCGTGTTCACTCGCAAAATTCGGGTGAAAAATTGCAAATAATGAGACATGAACACATAATATACAGTAAAAATGTAGACAATAAATCAATATCAATTATTGGACACAATCGAGGTCCACTTTCGTGTTTCCATGCAATGTCGGTGCACCGCCCTCTACTGGCTCGTGCCGTCACTGCACCCTGCGACCAGACCAATCCAATCCAGACCAATAAATGATATCCCCAAAACAAGTCGTTATCTTCCTCCAAATTCGACAGGCAAGTTGCAAATACAAAAATGTCACACACCTACAGCGCCGTGGCAAAACAACCACGACCTCGTTAGCTGCTTCCCCCATACGGCAAGTCAAAATGATTTTAACAATTGATCAAATCTTACACCAGTCTGATTATTCCACTCCCAATTAAATGAGATGACTAAATAAATGCATGCATGGAAGACTAAACGAGCTTGTTTGTAGGTGCTAAGCCGGTGACATTTTGACAGTCGGAGCCAAAAGCCCAGACTACGTTCCTGGAAGCCGCCTATTAGTTGGTCAGAAACCATTACGGAGAAATGCGGACACTGGACAGGCCAAGAATATTCTCTTAATGAACTGTACCAGCTTTAAATGGAAGGTAAACAGGATATTTTATAGTAATGAGAGTTTCCCTTTACTTGCCATTATCAATGTGAGATATATATCGGATAATTATATATGATGGAATAACAAAAATACTATGATTGTTGCTGTCACTTAAAATCCAGACTTTTTTTTGGTATCACTTTAAATTAAGGTGTGCTTATTAAGTGTTAACTAGCATTAGTAATCTTTTTAGGGTAAGGGTTAAGATTAGGGTATTCATGGCCTACTACTACTACTACTACTACTACTACTACTGCTGCCACTGTTGTAGTATTTGTCTAAAATGCATTCAAATAACAGGAGAAAGTATTTTCAGAGTTGGCAACAAATACTGCCTATATGTAAAATAAATAGCACATTCTATTCCACATTTCCACCTATCGATCCCCCTCCTCCATTAGCATGCCTCAGTCCGCGCTTTCTGACCCCCAGACTTGAACCCGTGAACCCTTGGAGGAGCAGAGGAGCCTTGTCATTTTCGCGGCCCCCTCCCTCCTCTCCTCCCCCGTCCTCTCCTGTCTATAGTGTCTCCACCCTGTCCCCTCTGACATATCGACTGAATGGCTGATGAGGCGCTGCTGAGGAGGTGAAATCCTGCACCCGATAGAGCGACAGATAAGTTCAGAGCCGCGCCCCACGCTCGGATGGGACGTCCCGGGCGGAGACGAATACGGGCGCAGTAGAAAAGAAACCTATCGGTACAATTCGAAGTCATATTATGGCTCACGGATGGTTTTAAAGCAAAAGTGAGAGTAGGAAAAAGTGAGATTTATTTACTTGTTGCATTTTGCTAATACATAGTAACATAATTATATTTAAAATTTTGCTAAACATTGTACCCAGTTTTCTTTAGTTTGACCATTTTTTGTGATGTTTATAGTTCCACTTCCTTATTGGACACTGACAGGAAGTGACATGTAGTGGCAAACAATTTTAAACGGTTGCCGTGCCAATGTTATGTCAATGGGAAATGATTGAGTCAAACTGCTATGGAACTTTACCTCTATCTATGTCACTTCCTGTCAGCAGCTTAAAAATTCTAATAAAAATAACTTTTCTGTCCAACATTTCTTCATTAATTTGCTGCTTCACTGAAATAAAATGACAATTATGACTTACAACAGACTTACCATCCATTTAAATAATTAATATTTTCAAAAGCATTAAAACCTGTCATATGTAACCCCCACCAAACCAAGCAGAAAATGCACTCGGTTAAGAGAAAAAAAAGATATTTCATGAAAAAGCAATAAACATTTATCATTTGATGAGGTCAACAGCAAATCTATTTTTATTTGGCGACTTTTCCCGACGAAGCCAACGTCACACCACATCTCCGAAAGACGAGCCCCCGAGGGTACGGCACAATAGTCTTTATACCTCCATAAAGAAAAAAAATGTGTGCGTTCATATGGGAATATCTTTGCTCTTCCATCGGTGCAGAAAGAGAGTCCGAGAAAAGTAGGGCGCAGCGCTTTGGCCCAGAGGCAGAACGCGATTGTTTTTTTGTTTTTGTTTTTTTTTTCTTCAGAGACAAAAGAACGCTATATCAGGTTTTATTTATTTATTCGTTTATAGTTTGTCTGTTTATGGGGGCGAAACATTCCAAGGACATCGCCTTCAAAATGCGTGACGGTTTCCATACGCGAGCTGTCACCGTCCCCGCACGCGGCTGGAATGTGATTTTTTTTTATTAATTTTTTTATTTCGGGAATCGGGTGACTTTGAGTTGGAAGTTTTATTTTTCAAACATTGGAAGGAAAAACGTATGAAGATAGAGACTGTAATGAGACACAAACATTTAACTTACGATATATTGTTGGTGTTGGTCGAGGATTTTCGTCCGTAAAAGACAAGGAGAACTGCAAACGTAGTTAATGTGACGCGAGGCAGCCCCACGTAATTAAGCGGGCGGATTAATGCGTTCGCGTTCATATCCATATCCGTATCCGAGTGAGAATATGACGGCCGGCGCTGGGAGAGCAGAACCTAAGCCATCCCTCTCTCCCAAATGTAATTATTCTGGATACGCTTTTAGTCTTTTTCCTCATGATGACATTAATGACTTTGAGCGTAGAGAGTGCGGGGCCAGCGGAGACATTTGGGGAGGCGGGAATAATGTTACGGGATATTGACATTTGCGAACAATTTGAAGAAAATGTTTTGTTAATTTAATTACTAGGGATTTTAGTAATGTACCAATGTTTGGCATTGGGAACAATTTGTAAGAAATATATGAATAATCATAAATTGTTACTTGCTCAGTACTAGACATTGTACAAGAAATGAAACGGCTGTTGTTGTGTTTTTGTATCTACTGTTGTAATGTTCTGTTTATTACTGGATGAGTTAAAATAGTGCTTTGTAAGTATGGTCTAATTGTAATTGACTGGATATAGATATTGTGAGTGTTGTAGTACATTCTTTTGCTGTTGTTTCTTTATTATTGTTCTTTATTATTGTTCTTTATTATCGTTCTTTATTATTGTTCTTTTTTATTTGTTTTTACTTTGCCCTATGTTCCCTTGTTTATGATTGTTTATGATTTGTCACCTTGCACTACTACGTTCCTTGCTTTGATTGTTAAATGGAAATGTTAATTTTATTTGGGGGGTATAAGCCTTTTGCTTTAGCCCACTCCTTTTGAGCAGATTAAATATATAGAATAAACGAATTAATAAATATTGAAAATTTGACTCGTAAAAGTGGGCAGATATTATAAAAAAAAATCTCTCCTCTCTCTGCTCCTTTTCAATCAGGCTGCATTTTAATGTAATTTATGAATTAAATAGATAAGAAATTGTAAAAAAAAAAAAAAAATTGATAAATATTGAATGAGCATGAAAGACTGTTAAATTGTAAAATAAACCATAATGTAGCGTATAATTTGATGGTTATTTTAAGGTGACCCATTTTTATTTCATTGGTTGTTGAAAAGCTCATCACATTATTCTTTTCATTTCTTTTCCCGTTATTTATTCATGGGGAAAGGACAACAAGTTAGAGACAGCTTGTACTGTTAACGTTTTAACAATAACCGAGCCATTAAATGCATCACAAAACATTATCAACGTGCATCTGAGGTTTCAAGAATGGCGGTGAAACAAATCCAAATCCTACCCCGTGCCCGTGCCCTGACTTAAATCCCATCCCAGACTTGACGTCTCGCTGTGTGATGCGTGTCTCCTCCAGAAGCTGCACTCCCGGATCATGGACCTGTCCGCGGCCGACCTCCTCCTGGAGCCCGACCGGAACAAAGCGCTGATCCTTTCCCGGAACTCCGACTCCCCGTCCAACGTAAGCCCCCCCCCCCCCCCGCACTATCATCCGAACCAGGTAGACCTTCCAACCCTCTCTTCCCTCCACTTTCGGAAATCAATCCCACATATTGAAATACTCAAGTCATGACCCCTTATGGCCCAAAGCAGGAAGGGGCAGTATCATAGCCACTAAAAGGAATCAAACGCTTGTCATATTTCCAGAAACGCATTGATCGGGCCTTTCTCTGGTAAAAAAAGGACCCCGTAGGATGGCATGGTACATTACTCATCTTATGTATTATGCATCGAGCTATAAAAATAGTCTGGGCCCATTGCGTTTGCTTTATGCCCCTTACAGAAAACAACCTGTTAAACGTCTTGTTCATGTATAGACGGCAGAATAAAGAGAAAAATGAGAGAAGTGGGAGATTGTTCGTGAACGATCGGGTTACGGGAAAGTGCGAGAAACTCTCACCTCCCAAATGGGTTTGTAAGTAATACGGACGAGCGCCGCTTAGAGCTGATTAGTCCGATAAAAACAGTGGCTTCGGTTTCTTGAAATGAAAAGCATGTAATTTAGTTGCATATGAGGAAAATCTCCGTTATTGTAAAATGTACAAAGGTTCTGCAGACAGATTAACTACTTTTTTTTATTTTTAACTTTTAATTCTTGCTATAGGGCTATACCGTTAAAATGTAACAAGTTCAATCAGTACATCTGTCATAAAGGAGAAGATTTCTGTACTGTAAAAGTAATTACTCTGTGACAAAAGCTACAAAATGTCTTCTTTGATAAAACCTTGAAAAGCGTAACAGTAACCGTAAATAACTTGGCTCTGGCTGCATAAAGTGCAAATCAAATTATCATATGTTATAAATTGAGCATATCATAGAAATCCACCATTTTAGGCAGTACGTAAACAACTCCAGTATTTTACGTTCTAAAATCTTCATTGGTTCATTATGAAGGAATGAGCCAAAAATCCCAGGAATCTTAACCATTTCGACGACACAATCCTTAATCTTGCAGCGTACAATCAAAAATCTCCTTCGCTCGTCTGTTTTAGGATGTCCAATTGAATGGAAAGGCTGGCTTCCTTGTGACCAAATGTGTGAGTCAGCTGAGTCTGAGCGGCCCGGCTCCTGAGCACCCCCTCTTGTACCAGCGCAGCAGCTGCAGCAGCAGTGAGCTGTCCCTGTCCAGCGCCTGCAGCGACTTCTCCAGCGGCTCCTACACCTGGAACGACGGGCGGACCACGGGGAAAATGGTAACTCAGGTATAAACAAACCAAAAAAAGTAGTGACGCTGCATACATCTGAATTATACACCATACTTGTGTCTTGCAAATGCACTTCTGTACTAGAAGTCCAAGTTGCCATAGTAGCAGGCTTTGCATATTTTTTCCCTTTTAAGAACTGATTATCATAACTCATTAACACTTGTGAAAGCCTGCTATCATGAGATTACATTCTGACATTATGCTGCAGTGTAAATAATAAATTACATACAGTGATGCTGACTGTATTCGAGAATGCAAATCATTTTCTACAGCAGAATTAGAAAATAATCTTCAGTAGCTATATAAATCGTTCTCAGATACAGTACAGTACACCACAGCATCAAATTAAGACATTTCTCTCTTTTCTTCCAACAGTCTTCGTTGACCTGGGAGAAGAGATTAAGCTTGGGCTCCTCCGCTCCCGGCAATATCCATCACCCTGTGGAGGAGCAAGTCCCCACCCGACGGAAGGAGTGCCGCATCCTCGAGGGCCTTCGCAAGCTCCAGCGGCGGAGACACCGGAGCGCCTCTGCCTCGCGTGTCTCCAGATCCTGCAAGGACAAGGACTGCATGAACTCAAACGAGGGCATCTACTCCCTGGGCTTCAAGGGTGGCGCCAAAGGGGTGTCCAAAGTGGGCCATGTCAGCAGGGCAACTGGAAACAAACGGTTCTCCTACGATTCCGATGACGCGGATGATGAACTGGTCAATTCGAAGCGTAGCGATAACATTCCCACCAAAGACGGTTGGTTTCACTGTAAGAAGTCCCATAGTATTTCGGAGAGTTTGTGTAGCTGGGAGGGGCAACAGGACAATGCTCCTTCTGGTAACGGTAGCTTCGACCCCATTCCCGCCAAAAACCCTCCTGGTTACGATTCGAAGAATCGGCCAGATAAGCTTTTGAGTTTTATTAACAGTTTTCTACCAGAAGGGGAGCGGAAATCGGCGTTCTCAAAACCCTGCAAGTTGCGCGTTGACCCGCCTGATCCCGAGTGTCGAAATCGGCTCTCGGATATGGACGATAGCGAGGACCTTATTTCTGAATCTAGTGATATTCAATTGCCCTTCCACCCACAAGTTGTAGACAGAGAACCCAAAAGATTGTCGAGGGATTTGGCAAAGTTCCTTCCGCATCAGCACTTGAAAAAGGACCAAGGTCGCACCCAGTCTGCGGATGGGAGACCAAGTGCTTTTAGCCTCATCAAGGATCTAAAAGTAGCAAAGCAGTGTACCCAGTCAGAGGAAAGTATCGTGACAATATTTGACGCAGAAGGAGAACCAATTGAACTCTGTGCTCAAAAGTGCTTAGGCGCAAATATTAGACTACGACATGACACTACAAGAGTGCTTCCCGATTATTCCGAATTAATACCTCAAGAACGGCCGACACGGCAAAAATCTTCAAAGAACTACACGGTTTTGGAATCACCAGAGAGACCTTCGGAATTTCAAAGCAGGCTGAGAAAACCAGGCAATAGCAGGGAGGCTAGCGAGGAGAGGTTGTCCTTACAAGTAACGCCGCAAAGGAAGCTGATTAAGCCTCCAAGTAGCAGGGTTAGTAAAGGACTTTCCATACCCCCCATGAACGAGCCGGCTGGGGCAAAGACCAGCGGCTTGAAGGTACCTGGACGCAACAAACCCTCAGCTTCGCCTTTGAGAGCGTCTAAGGGCTCCACTACTGAACCGAACACAAACTCAGGACCTCCCGCTCAGGATAAATCTCCTTTGTCTCCCACTGTCAAAGTCCCGCGCTTTGTCAAATCCCAAGGAACCAACTGCACCCAGAGCCCCAAGTCCTTAAAGCTGACAAGCAGGGTTGAATGGACTAAAGGTTGTAGCCCTAGCTCCCCCCACTTACCGCGGAGGCATCTGGAATTTCCCGACAACGGGGAACAACCAACAAGCGATAAACACTGTGAAACTAGCAAAAGCAAACTCAGGTCCCCATCCCCGCCCCCTCCCCCGGGCCGAACCACCTCCTTACTGGTCAGACCAAATTATGAGAACTCACCTCAAGCACATAAATCCACTACTGTGAGAGGCCCGCCGCCGAGTTACAACCAAGCCAATATGCAAGCCACTCTCCCCATAAAGGACAAGGAGTGTTCGGACTTCGACGCCGGCTATGGGACTGCACTTGCACCTCAGAAACTGGTGGACAGGACCAGTCAGCACCTTCAAAAGTCCCCCGCTGTGACGCAAACTAAAGGCACTTCCAAACGCTTGACAAAAGACTACCTCCCTTCCTCGAACTCAGGGTGCACTCCAGAACACGAATCAAAACCTTCCAAGAATGTGCCTCCCCCTTATAGCGCCCTTAGAGGTTCCTCCTTCCAAAATTTGATTGCAGCTAAGCGCGGGTCTTCCCAGGAACACCAAATAGTTCAAAAGGCATCTGTCAGCTTACCGGTGTCCCTTCAGGAATCCCCGCAAGCTAAAACAGAGGTGCCAAAAACGGTCGTCAGTCCACCTAGCTCAGTCGTAACCTCACCCAAGTCTCGAATTCCAATGGGGTTCAAAGCGTTCTTGAAATCTCCGCCAAGCCAGAAAAGTAGCACGTCGATTCCGGGAAAACTGGAGAAGGATCATATCAATTCTGTCTCTAAAGACACAGTGACTACTAATGCTTCGAGTCAGTGTGACAGTACGCAGCAAGTATTCGATATTTCTCCAGCTAGTACGGCTATCGCGGAAGCTAAATTTGAAGATCCGGAGGAGGACGGACAGCTAGAAGAAGAGTGCGGGAGACGGGGCAGTCAGCTTTTCTCAAGGTCCATATCGGTTACAACCAAGCCCCATTTGAAGCCAGCTTTAGGGATGACAGGCGCAAAAGCACGTAGCCAGAGTTTTAGCACCCACTACATGGATAAGCCTAGCATAAACACAACCGACGTCCCTGGCAGAATCCGAACTCAAATCATCACCAACTCAGGAGAGAGGGGGAGCTCGCTGTCTAGGCAGAGTTCTTTGGAGGTCCCGCATGTGGAAAGTCCTATCCATTCGCCGAGAAGCAGAGTCAGTCACTACGGCGGTATGACCGTGTCGAGTAGCCATAACATCCTCCCTGAAAGAACTTTCAAATGTGGTTCCAATGGTGAGGATTCCTGTCAGGGAGAGGGGGTGACGTCACCATCGCAAAAGGAGGCTCGAAGCTTGCCGATTAGCGATCGAACAACCAATATTCGTAAACCCTCAAAAGTCGCTTCACATCCACAGTTCCAACCGCCTTCATACAATTCAGACAGCCCATTGCGGGATACAGTGGGAATTGGGTCCAGCAATAATGAACCAGATTTTATCAGAGAAATAGATTTGACTAAGAGACCACTAGATGTCGAAGAGAAAAAGATAAGCCCTACAGCATGCACCATCGAAGAGAGGGTCATGATGGGAATTGAGGAGAACCTCCAGAAATGTCAAGAGCAAGAAAAAGTCGCCGCGAACGAGGGCAAAAAGACCGGGCCGTCTCTTGCAAACTGGTTTGGCCTTCGCAAGAGCAAGCTGCCCGCTCTGAGCGGCAGCAAGAAAGCAGACTCCCCCAAGGGGAAGGAGGAAAAGAAAGAGCTTAAGATTGGATCGGTGCTGGGAGGCAAGCAGCTGAAGGCAGACAAGAAAAAGGAGAAGAAGAAAAGTGATAGCCAGCAAGAGGGCCCCACGACGAATCTGGCAGAGGTGAACAACAAGCTAAGCACCATTATGGACCACTGCAATAACCAGATGGGTCAGATTGCAAACCAGATCCAGTGCACCACGGCGTTCATCGGGAAAGAGCAGTTGGTCAAGGAGATTCTGGGCAGGTAGGTGCTGCTCTCCCTTTTTGTAGCCTCAGAATTTAGAGAAAGTTATGTAGATGATGTGTGGAAGAAGTGGCAGAAATATAATATTTTTATGGATAGGGTTTTTTTTTTTTTTTTTTTGCTTAATAGAATTTTATAATTGCCACAATTTTGGCTGCTACTAGACTTCAGATAGCAAAATAAAAAGACAAGATGTAACTCCATTAGTGTAATAGACAACCTCTGCAAAACATAAGTGCCTACTCACTCAATGACTCAACATTTTAACATTTGCTTACTTGCGAAACAAATGAACTTACTTACAATCCACCCAACATTTGTTTATTATCAAAGCCACGCTTGCGTAACAGTTTGTCCAATAAACAGAACATAACACTTTAGAAAGGCTCAAAGCCTTAATTCTAGTCTTTATGCATTCACTCAAAACCATTCTCTAAAACTCGGTCTGCAGCCTTGCATCCAGTGTAATTGATTAGCGGCTCCTCATTAGTACTTGTCAGAAAGGCTTTTTTTTCCACTGAATTGTTTGTCCGACTAAATAAACATGAAGCATTGTTGCATTAAGCCTGCACGTCCCGATAACATGACAAACTGCATCTGTCCGCCTGAGCTATGGGATCTCTTCACTGCGCAAGAAACTGAAGCCCGATGTATTTATTGACTTTAAATTGCAGCCTATCTTTTGAGCATTACCAAAAAAATCAAGGGGCGCTATCAGCCGCCTCCTTTCGCGATAAAAGGGGAATTGAGTTGAACAGACGAACTGATCAAATCTGTGTTTTCTCACAGGACGGCGGTGAAGGGCAGTTCCGTGACAGCACCGCATGGGATTTCATCGCCCAAGAAACAAGCTGAGATGGAGGCCGAGATATGCCACGACAGTTCGGTAAGTAAGAGTGTCAAAAGGTGACCCATAGAACAACTAAATGAATTATAAGTAGAGGATGTCAACAACAAAAAAGGTATTCCTTGTTGGAAAGGAAAATCTAAAGTGGTATGCAAATAGTTGGTAAGATTTTTGTTCCTTTATTTGTCATTATACATTAACTATTATACTGCTTTCTATTTGTTAAATAATATATTGAGGGGAATAGTGACATGACACTCTTGCACAGTTATTCAGCATACTCACTGCACTTCCATACAATTTAAATTGATAATTGTTGGGAAATGTGTCCACTGTATTTGACCCATTCTTCAAAATCAGCGCCTCAGGGAAACCCATCAAGAAGCACCTAGCTGGAGGTTTTAGCTAGGGATTCACCGATCCAATACCAGTATCGGATATCGGAGCTGATCCCTGAAAAAAACACAGTATTGGGTATTGGTTCCAAATTTCGGATACTGAACCGTTACTTGTTTTGAATCTGACCATTTTAAAAACACAACTTTCACCGACTAAATCTCAGTGAATCTGTTGTACCTCGTTTTGAAGCTCCCAACCTGGAGAATTCAATAGCTGAGTAATTATATTAATTCCACCAACATATTTTTGATCGCTGTGCAAAATACAGTTGCTAGCAGTGTCATGCTAATGCTAGCGGCAACTAATCCAGGGACAGCAACTAGGCCTAAAATTCCAAAAATCAATATCATTGCCCACTGTTTCAGGTCTCAGTGTTTGTCATTTAGTTCATGAAATGCTGTTTTATCGGTATGAGAAGCAAAAAAGCTGGATTGATGCAACTCTAGTTTTAGCTTTTTTATACAGTGCATGTGAAATGAGGTATCGAACCTGGGACTTTCTTGCTGTGAGGTGTGAGCAATATCTGCTGCGTCACTGTACATAAAAGAAAACAAAGCCACTGTAAATACATTTGAAACAAGTCAATAATCTGTGAAAGTGAGTTTATTTTTGTAATTTTTTTTTACAGTGCACACATTTTACTTTTACATGAGTAACATATTTTTTCCAATAACAATTCCTCTTTGATTATTACCTTTTAGTCTATAAATTCTTCAGTATATTACCAAGTAAACATGGTAAGTGTGTACTTGTGGCTTGTAGGCGAGATTCCCATAGGTCCAGTACAGTAAACACGTCCACTCTAAACGCCTCTTCCACATCAATCCTCCCTGAAGCCTTGTTATTGATTGTGCTGTGCCTACGATGCGGCGCCTACCTTTTTTCTCCCATTAAGTGCCCTCGCCGCTAACGCCGATTCAACTACTATATCTCAACAAGTACATCGCAGCGTGGCAGCTCGCCGATTTATGTAACGTATATTAGCAGCCTGCCTGGAAAACAAATCTTTGAAAAGACATAAAAAACAGGAAAACTGATAGTGGCTTCTGAATGTATACGGCTTAAGATATGAGCTGTCGTCTATTGTTGGTAATAGATAGGAAATATCCGCTTGTATCGTCACAATAAGCGCTTTTACTTTGTGAGTATAGTTCATTTGAGTTGCAAATTCCCATTGACTGCAAATATTTTTACATTAAAAATGAGAAGTCGCAATACCGAAATGGAAGCATTCATATACTTTTGATCTCTGCCAAGGCATTAGCACTTATTATCACTATCTTATTTTTGTTCTAAATTTTCATACATGTAATATGTAAAATTCAGCCTCCTTGAAGTACATATTGTGCTCGCAAATATTTGTGGGGGAAAAAAAAGAGTCCAATGCGTAATCGTAAACCCGGAAGTAGCACTGAAGCTAACAGCAATTGGCCTGGTGGAGTCTGTGGCCGTTTCTCAATCCCCAGTGTGTGTACTCTGTACTTGTGAACTCCGGAGAACGGACTTGAGGAGTTCACGAGTGTGGACTCGGCTATTTCTGCATTTGGAACGAGTGAACTCGATGACATCACAGGAAGTGGCTCATGAACATGGGGCTGTGAGCTTTTATAAATAACCTCATATGAAATTAAAAGGGTGAGACACTGCAGGCCAAGTGAAAAGGTGTTTTTAAAGACATCAATTACAAACTTTTGCAGTCAACAAAAATAAAATGTAATATTTTAGTCAATTTCACATTATTTATACAATTATACCCTACATAAATAAAGGGTTATGTGTAAAGTAATTAAAAATATCTGATGTGCAAACTGAAACAATAATTAAAAGATATAAAATATTATTTATTAATTTGTTTGGGGGTTGCAAGTTATTCAGAAAAAACGAACAAACAATTTAAACTTCAAAATATGAAACTGTCTGCAGTGCCCCCTTAAAAAAAACAATGTAAAAATAAAATGCATTTGTCCTCAATAACCTGTCCATGGCGATATGACTTAATATGGCTGTCATTATGAGAAAATGAAAGCGTGACCAAGTTAATTCAACACATCTGCTCAGAAAACCATCTTGATCAGGGAGACACTTCTAAAGACTCTTACTGTTTTTGTCAGTTCTTGGTCTTGTCCATTAAATGTATTTTCACCTTGTGTTTGGCTGTTTGCACCTCAATCGTAACAGTCTGAACATTAAAAGCTCACGTTGCTTCCCAAAAGGAGTGAAACGGGCTCATCTCATCCCGGTCAAGAATTGGGACGCAAGGAAATAAGTTCGGACCAAACTATTTGAAAATAAATATAATAATTTGGAAAAATTAGCATTTATTTTTGAAAAGCTAATGAACAATCCTAAACTAGTAAGAAAATGCAGCCAAAGATATATTTCTATTGGCTAAAACAACTACTCATTATCGATATGAGAAACAAAAGATGGACCCCACAAGTAAAAAAAACTCATGTAGCATAGCGGTCAATCCAACATGTAACTCGCTGACCGCTATTTGTAACATCCACACTTTCCGACGGCACGACCTTGTGGGCACATTTCAAGTATAGGCGCGCGTAATGGTGCCTAAATGACCAAAGGAGCGCACATAATGGGCGGACACTTAATCCAAGCGCGATGGCGGCTGATAGCACGGAGCGGGGCCTTATCGCGGCCGCTCAATTTGACAACGCCGACATTTAATACCCCCTCCGTCCCCGAAGAAACGCAACAAAAGACTATGCGCCGGGGTGACCTACGAGCGACTCGAGCGCTAGTACTTTTTTATCGCACAACCCAATTAATGTAAAGCAGGCAATTACAGCCCAACAATGAGACATGTAGATCGGGACAAATGGGGACGATGATGAGGGAAAATAGGCGTTGGGAGTCGGCGGTTAAGCTAAGGCTCCAGAGGTGGGTTCCCAAATGGTGGGCGGCGAAAAAAGGGACGGCAGAAGGTTAAACGGAGTTGGAGTTCATGATGGACTTGGTGACGCTTCGACATTATAAAGATCGTTTTCCGATTTCCGAGACGAGGTGACGAGCGAGCCCAGTTCCAGCTCGTTTCGCAAGTCATTCCAATGCCTTTCCCATGAAGCACTAAGGCACGCTGAAGAGTACCAGCATCGTGGAGCAGAGACTGAGGAGGTCCCTGAGGAATCCCCAGAACTTTCCCCAGTACTGCTTTGTAAATGAACTGGTGCCAGGGCTGTTTTCTGCGAATGACTCAAAATGTCTTTTTTGATTTTGTAACTAGCCTTTTTTGAGAAGTTTGCGTTTCTGCATGGAAGGTCAGGGAGCGACCTTTCGTGAAATGCTCATAATGTATAATTTTGTGTCAGTCCCAAGCTTAATTAAACAGATTTTTCGGACTTCCAGTTAGATGAATAAAGGGTCCAACAAATCAAGACAAGACTCATTGCTTTAAATCTCATTAAGAGCCATCCATCCATCTTCTTGCACTTGTCCGTTGCCGGGTCGTGGGGTCTGTTGGAGCTGCCCAAATCACATTGCACCAGCCCCTATGGCTCCACCTGCAGGTGGGGGGTCCTCAGAAGGACGGCCTCATGGTTCTAACCGGGCCTGTCGGTCTCTCATAAGGGGCTTCTGAACCGCTCTTTGTCTGACCCGTCACCCAGGACCTGTTTGCCATGGGAGACCCTACCAGTGGCACGAAGCCCCCCGACAACAGAGCTTCAGGATCATTCGGGCGCTCAAACCCCTCCACCACGATAAGGTGGCGGTTCCAGGAGGGGTTCATTAAGAGCATGAAACTAATTTAAAAACTGCTAGTTCCCTTGTATTCTCGGTTAGTGTAATCGTTTGTTTATCTTTTTTATTTTCTGTTTTTCAGATGCTGATCATGAGTCCGAAGCTCAACCCGAAAGTAGAGAACGAAGAGGGGCACATCCTGGACTCTTCCTGTCAGGACCACATGATCGGTGAGGCCATATTAGATGTGGATTACATATTCAATATCCCGGGGCACAGGTGGGTGGGCAACTTCACTGTAGTGCACATTTGGAATCTAGATGGCGCATCAGATACCCACTTCGTATCCAAAAGCATCTCGCCCTCAAGGCTCTGCCCACTTTGTCACAACTGCGTTTTACTTGCCTGAATAACTTCCAAACCTGTTTACGTCCGATCGAACTAACGGCTGTCACCGAACATCAAAGAGCCACGAGCGCAACAGAGCATTGCTGTGTGTGTTTTTTTTTCTTACACTGCTGATTTTCTGATCTGACTGACAACTTCTCCGTGTAGCCGTTAGTCAGAGGGGAATGAGCGTTGTCAGAGGAGTCCGGTGATTGATGCGCGATCGGGTCATTTTTTTTCCACACAGCGAGTGCGAAAATAGATGCACGGGGACAATTTGCGACCCAATTAGGATTGTTTGTATGACGGATTTGATGGTTGTCGGACGGGCGCAGCGGTGGTCAGGACGCGGCGGAGAGTTTAGATAATAAGACCAGTCACCCGTGTCTGAATGACCTTTAGAGAATAAAAAGGAAAGACATGTCGATGTGTATCGGCGAGGGGCCTTCTTTTTTTCAATTGTAAGTCACATCTTTGGCATAAAAACGCTTAATTGCGTCCAGATCGTGCACATTACCCATAAAATATTTTCGAATGGGCACATGTGCTGCTCATGTCCTTTAGCGGAACGGCTTCTACGGCCGAGTGCCAAGACAACGCGTAAATCTAACAAATGACTTTGTGTTCGGTTTTTATGGTTGGTTTTCAAAACCAAATCTCGCAGTCTCTTGGCCCTGTTCACGGCAAACATTTTCAGTAGATCATTCAAACGTACTTACAGCTACTGCCGTTCGGATACTGCGACTGACATTTACGCACAACAAACAACAACCACTGTTACAGCGTGTTACAAACTTTACTGGTAACTAAAGATTTACAAATCTAATTTTTTCCCAGCATTTTTGTAATCATGATGCCACGATACAAATTTCAAATGACTAGTTTTAGACCACTTACCCCTGAACTAGAAGATCCCTGTTCACATCTGTGTAAATATAATGTTCGGCTTCGGTTCTTTACAGATCCTCGCAGCCAAACCATCAATGCAGAGTCACAACAGAAAGGACACACAAATATTGCAGAAAATCATCTACGGTCACTTTTTCACCCTTTGCGTTCCGAGATATTGTGGCTTAAACCAGTGATCAATACACCTAAGCACTCTCTCTAAAACAAAAAATCCACTTAATTAGCTCAATTAGTGCTAGGGCGAGCCTTAATTGTTAAAACTCCAAAGCATATTCCAAAAACTATTGAATTTGTCTTCATTATTCAGCTTCATTACACATTATAAACAAGCTTTCACTTTCAGCCAACGGCATGCTAGTAAAAATCCAGGAAATGGAGATCAGCAGGAGAAGAAGAAACAACCAAAGCTAACAGGTTTATGCTACATTTACCATCTTCATACTCATGTTTCCTTTTCTCCGCGCGCCCATCTCTTTCCAAATCCAATCTCTAAGGCTTCATGTCCAACCCGTGCGCTGTTCCGCTGCCGGGGTATCCCTCAAACAAAGTTACCCATCATTCAGCGCTGCGTAAAACCAATTCTCGCGCAGTGCAGCTATGAAGCCGGCCTATATATATATATATATATTTTCCCCCTTACATAGCCCGCAGCTTGTACACAATGATAGAGAGCTCATGGAAAACTAGATTAGGTCCTGCTGTTTTTGCCTCTGGCGCAAATTACCATCGACCTTGTTATAGTTGGGAGCATTTTCAACTGCCAGCCTCGACATTCAATTATATAACCGTTAATGTATGGCCCTATTCCATTCACTACAAGGGAGAAGTTTTTACGCTCGGGGGTTAACTTTGTGATGCTAACATGCTAAGCAGTCGGTCTGGCACTTGGGGATGCTATGAAGTGCTTTTTGCGTGTAGTTGATGATCCTTTCAAACACATCTTGATCTCTGTCTTACACTTTGTCGAGTAGCATGCTATAGCATAAGATTAAGTCATAAGCTTTGTACAACGGCTGCACAATATGACACAAAGGTGATATTGGTTAAGTTGTTTTGAAAATTACAACTTACTTAAAGGTCCTGTACCTGTTTTCTTTTTCTTACAACAATAAAAGTGTTAACTGTTAGCTGTGTCCAATCTCAATCCCAACATATTTCTATCATCCCAACTCTTCGCAGGGACGGGTTTATGAACATTTTCCACAACTTTCTGTGTCACTGTCTCAGTAATGCTAACAAAAACTAGCTTAGCAAGCTCAACAGCAATCAAAACGCTTTATAATAACATGGGCATGGTCTTTTTTCACAAACCAATGCATATTCAATACACTGAAAGAGAACAAAACCAATTTAATTTCACTATTACAAAAACAATATACAGTACAAGGCATGTAAAGAAATGAGCTAGTACGTAAAACACTAAATCTATTAAAACATTAAAAAAAAACGGATTTTGCGATTATATTTTGGCTCCTTACGATATTGATATTGCGTCACGTAATGCTGCCTCAATCATAAACTGTCAATACACAGTATTGTGCTGCCTATACTTTGCAAAGAACACAGCAAATGATCAAGATCTTGAGATACACCAGGAACAGACCACTTTCCAGCGGCATCTTGGCATTGATTTCTCGCCTAATATGTCTGCTGTTGTAGCAGCTGCCGTGCGGGGCTTTGGACGCCACGCTAGGCTCTTTTTGTTTACCTTCAGCTTGTTTATAAAAAATCTTTCTAAATCTCAGCTATGTGCTTTGGAGTCCTGCCGTGATGACGCTTTACAGTTTAGACACCGGCTCCGCCACATCGATCCGTCTCTCTCTCCAAAACAGTCAAAGAATTCTGCTCTAAAAAGCCAAATCCAATTCTTTTTCTCACAAATAGCCACCAGGCACCAGGGATTCTAATGTAAAGCTGGGCTAAGTTACTATTTTAGAGTCAGTGAAATGACGGAATACAAACAGAAACCAAAGACTAGCACTTATATTTGTATTTTTAGTAGGGCTGTTAAAGTTAATGCTTTAACTCACGATCAATCCAGGAATAATTAAGGCAAATTAATAACACTCCTGTATCCTCCTCAGTACTACATCTTCCTCATTGCTTCTCAGCTCATTGCCCAGTTCAGTTTGTCTCAGGAGCAGAGCTAATGTTATCACACTTCTTCAGTTGTACATATGGATTTAATATGAAACAAATTACACTTGGACAGCGTTTGGACTTTTAACATAAATGTATTAAAAAATTCTGTTAATGAACGTGAACAAATATTTTTATTTGGAGCGTTTTGTGTAGGCCCAGTATTAATAATAAACTACTTTTGGCCTACTTCTTCCTGAAACCATAAGGAAAAAAGGGGGTAGGCTTCGAAAGTTTCTGGCGCCTTTGCACTTTCCATTGACATGTTTCCGTCCCTCTTTAAGTCATTATTGAACACAGCTCGTGAGGTCCCGGTCCAGGTCCACACAGAGGATCTAAACCAGGGGTCCCCAACTGGCAGACCTGGGTCTGGATCCGGACCTCCAGAGGCTTTAGTCCGGACCCCAAAGATTTTTCTTCCTCTCCATATACTAATATCTAAGGCTGAATTAACAACATTAATACCAGCGAAATGAAATGGCAAAATTATTGATTAATTGATTAGCTCTTCTATGTAAATAGACAACCAAATCTGTCCTTATGTTTTACATTTTTAAGAGCAATGACTGCATTTTTTTTTTTTTCTGTTTTCAAGCTAGTTATTAACATTAAGCACATTTTTGTTTTTGCTAAAGTTGCATTAATCAGCTTAACTGTTAGCTTATCGCACTTACAATGCACCGCTTTGGAGCCCGTGAGACGGTGAAACGACTTGTTCTAGAGAGAAGGCAGGTTTTTAATGAGAGAAATTGTTATGTGCCTCTTTTATATCTCGTTTCTCCAAAGAAATTAACAAAATCACTTCTATTTTACCCCAAAGTTGCATTAATGAGCAAGCAGTTCTCTAATCGCACTTACAAGGGCTTGTCTTTTTGCTGAAATCTCCTTCCATCTGTTCCGCCGTGAACCGAACCCTTTCAGTCCGCAAACTTTGGAAAGCTCTGCCGTCTGTTGCTGCTACCCGGCCACATTACCTTCTGAAACGCCCCGCGATCTCGCTCCGTGATGAATGCGAGCAAACAAATGGCGTCCTTGGTTTCAGAGGTTGTGTGTTTTGGAGGAGGATAAGTGGCAGCGGGGTAAGAATGTGAGTTGTGTTTGGATTACAAGGGCCGCGTCTGTCGCCCGCCGCCTCTGCGCCAATTAGGACCGCGAGAATGAGAGTGTAGCGGGCATTTGGGGGAGTTGTAAAACTCGTAACGGGGGTGCACCATGGCAGAGTGGCTCACCCCGTGCAGCTCAGTAAGGAGGAGGAAGTAGACCCACGCAGGACATCGTTATGGACTGGTAATAATGGAGACGGATACCTTGGCTCTTTCGTTTGACACCGGTGATATCTGTATAAGCTCTCAATCATCGAGATATTGTCCTTTTGTAATAGTGGTTCTCAAAGTGAAAAGGTGACTAAGGATAAACAAGAACTAGGTGGGGCGATGGCAGTTCTGACTGATGAGAGGAGGAAGAGTTTCAAACCAGCTTAATTACGAAACTTTGGTCCGGTGGGCAATAGGAGAAATAAGTTCTGTAGCATTTGATTCGGGATCAAGAGGTCTGAATCGTTTCTTAAGGCAATCAGACTGCTGCACTGATTCATATGATTTTACAGACACTTCAATGCACTATCAGGGCTTACTTGTTGTATTACTTTTTAGATATTTGGTGAATACAAAGCAAGGAGATTATGCAACTGTGAAGCACTTTGAATTGCCTTGTGTATGAATTGTGCTCTACTAATAAACTTGCCTTGTCTTTTGTTCTGCGTACATTGTGCATCTGAATGACAATAAAGTCAAGAAATGACCTCAACTCAAACAACCCAGTCCAGCTGGCAACTTTGAAACCCTATACTATGATATAGGGCAGGGGTTGGCAACGTCAGGCCCGGGGGCCAAAACTGGCCCGCCAGTATAGAACCTCTGGTCCTCAAGATGATTGTGAGAAATATTATGAAGCAAATCAGAGATCAAATGGCTGTTAAAGTACACTAGAAATGTGAAAAGACTGTCAGTTCCTTGAAGATTTCATAGCAGAAAACTTGATGATTATTCACACTGGTCTAAGCTAATCTCCATAGGAAACGAACAGGGGGTGAAGTACTGGCGCTCCCAACTTTAGCTTAGCGGTTAGCATAGCCACAACGAGCCAATTGGAAGGTCAAACATTTTACGGGGCGTTACTGGAAGTTTGAGAAACACTGCTAGAGACGATTTTGGTTCAGGATATAGCGAAGGTCTATTGCTAACATTCTTTTTGTCCAAATTGAAAAACAAGGAAGTCTGAAGAGCGTTCAGGACTTCTAATATTGATATACAGTTGTGTCAGAATGTAATATTGAATGGATGCGGTGTGTGAAATCGCCTAAAGGGAGTAATATCTCATTTCTTTCTTCTTGTGTTCCTTATGTTAGACACCCTCTTCACACACCACCCGTTCCGCTGCATGTGACCTCTCCTGATTTACCCCCCCCTCCGTACACGCCCCGCCCCCCTCAGCTCGCCCCAGTGTTCACTGCCCTCTCCCTCTCCCCCCTCTCCAGGCTCCTCGTGTCAGATGAGGACCCTGGACAGCGGCATCGGCACCTTCCCCCTGCCCAAGTCCGAGTCGTGCGGCCCGGTGGTGGTGTCCGCCGCCTCCTGCTCGTCGTCGCAGCCCGATGACCTCACGGTCTCGGTCCCGCCCCCTCCCCGTCTGGGCCACTCCCTCTCCGACTCGGCGGTGACCCAAAGCAGGCTGCCCAAGCTCTCCACCGGAGGTAAGCAGTTTTTTTAACGTTTTTCATAGTTTTAAATATTTTATTTGAGTGATACTGATCTACTAATAAGGCATCAAGTGTTTGGCCTAGTGGTTAAGGTTGCAGTTCGTATGTTGTTGGCCTCAGAGTCATGAGTTCGAATACTGACTTCGCAATTCACCCCTTAACTCTTGATCTGTATCTTTACAAACAAAAAGTGTCAACCAAATATCCAAATTTACATGGCTTTTTGTAAATGATTCTGCAGATGGCAATATAATTGTCATAAATCCCTCACAAAAATATGGTTTAAATTATAGCTGTTTTACAGAAGCTGGAATGAAAACACTGTACCTCTGACAACGGCTTTTCCGTTTGGCTAAATTTAAACTTCTCTCTGTAGCAGCTGTCAGCAATTAAAGCAAGGTGTCACAAGCTTCAAACTCATTCACTCGGCTGAATTGGTTATTTATTTTTACTCCTTCCTAAATCTGTTCAAAAATAAACGACAAAAGATGCATGTCTTTGCGTGACTAAAACTAAATGTGTACAATTTAGAAGCTAGGGCACTTTGAGACGCAATTCTCAAAAAGACAGTAATCACCTCAGCTATATTTAAAGGTGAATTATGGAACTTTTTATATGAAAGAAAAGCTTAATGCTTAATTTACATTTTTGCACCCCAATGGCTGTATTCAATTACAGTTGCTTCTACAACACTCCATGTGAAGGTCCATCATCAGTGAAAACCTACCAGACTCTTAAAAACAACTGATCCTGGAGCGTCATAGAGGCCTCTGTAATGGAAAGTAAAGATGCCATGCTAACCACTAGTACAGCCGCAGGATGAATTACGCAAAAATATAGAGATTTTTTTTTTTTTCACAGAAAAAGTTTCATAATGCACCTTTACAAAAGCAACAACAAAAAAAGCAGCCGTTTTCCATTGCCTTTCTTTATTTGCGTAAAACATGTAGCGTGTGTAGCCAATGCAAGTCAGTGGTGATTGTTAAAAATGTATAAGGCAAAAATCCACAAAATGCCCCTTTCAGTAGTTGTCACAGGAGGAGCCTCTATTGTTAAAAATAATAATATTCTTTAGAACAGGCTTTAAAGTTGTTTAGGACACATAGGATTCCATGTTATGCCGCTCTTTCCGGAGCCGCACTTTGCCACTAGGGGGTGGTATTGCAACAGTGTCTGCACCTCTCATCCATTCCTGCCAAAAGTTTCCTCGCTAAGTTTTATGTTTAGCTCTTTGGATGTAGGCCCTCCAATGAGTGCAGTATAAGGCTGTCTGCGTCGTGATTACTCTCCGCGACTTTCATTCCATATTAATGCTAGCGTTGTTTACGTTTGCACTTTTGCATTTTGATATATCGTAATGCCGTCCAATGCTAACAATACATTTCATAATAAACCCCTCAAAAACAAATGCACCGCTATCCATAAAAGCTACTTCTAACATTAAAATGGCAGCACGCCCGGGCCTGAAAGCCTCCGCGGCGGCTTGTTCTACCTTTAAGTGAAATATTGGTTGTCGGCGGCAACAGCTCTCCGAAGTGCGGGGGCTATTACGGGGCGCACGGGGGGGAGTTATTAGCCAGCTGATGAGGAGAAATGAAGAGGCTAATTCGGAGGCTAATGCATCAAAAGTGACAGGTTTGGAGATGACGGATGGATGATGGAGGTAGAGAAACACAAAGGCCCGCGGGAACACTAACGCCATTTTTGACACGGCTCTCGGGAGTGGAGGGAAGTCAAGAAAAAATGTCAAGGTTTGAAGGAGAATGCTAAAGATAAGCAAGGCGTGGTGACAAGTGTATTTGATAAGTTGAGGTGCTTCGACCCCGGCAGGTAGGGATGGATTTGTTTAGTGAAAATATACTGTCTACCATAATCTACTGTACAGACGCTGGCGCTGGTGAAGAGGCAGACGTAACCTTTTTCCGATATAAGGAGTCACTGCCGGGATAACGATATTTCAAAAGTCTTCAGGTTTTGAGCCAGGTTGCTTTCTTAACATAAAACCATTAAGCTTGGAAACATTTAGATTACTTTATTAGAAAACT
Source organism: Proterorhinus semilunaris (assembly GCA_021464625.1). NCBI lineage: Eukaryota > Metazoa > Chordata > Actinopteri > Gobiiformes > Gobiidae > Proterorhinus > Proterorhinus semilunaris. The sequence continues at coordinate 11,927,407 of CM038365.1, forward strand.
TTATTGGCATCCATGAATATAGACCCCAGCAGAAGACATATTGATGCTAATATGCATGAGCAGGTTAGATTAATGTTTGTAATGTCTTTCCCTGGAGCTGGTCGTGGAATGGGAGGATGGAGAAGGATGAGCGACGGGAGGATCCATGCTGGGCCGAGGGGGTGAGGGGGTGGAGGTGGGTTTCAGCACAGCTGGTATAAGGCGACGAGGCCGTGAAGGGGAAGGGTTAAATACGCAATCCTGTGCGAGGATTGGCTGCGGTGAAGCCGTGGCTGCGATGCTGATTGGTTGAAGTGGAGGTGTAGCTGGTAATGAGGTGATGATTGTTTGAAGGCAGGTAACGCTGTAATGAGGCTTCCAGGTTGAATTCACGCCTATGCTTCATTTCCACAAAAGATTAATTTTTTTGAGTGCATTAAAAAACAAAGCAGTTCTCTAAAAATTCCCTTTGAAGAGAACATGTCAACAAAATTCATTTTTATGATTTACCTGCATATTTGGTCATTTGGACACATAATATGTCTTATTTCCATAAAACAAAGATTGATCGATTTAATTTATTCTGGGTTATTAATACATGACACATTTATGCGAATGTATACAAATCATGCACATATTCACAAACGTTTTTATATTAAGTTGCCTGTACGTCTTTTAACTCTAAAAAGGAGTGGGAAAAAGTAAAACTTATTAACTCCCACCCCCGTAAGTGTCATGATTACTTGATTTATATGTTTTATATTTGTGTAGAGCCAGCAGTGCTCTGTACAAAACATTGTTCATACCCAATGAAAGCCTCAAATAAGTTTTTTTTTATCTTTTAACCTTGCTATAACTTTGTTCCCTCATAAAAAAAAAACATGTCTGGAGTAAGTTTTTACTTTCTCTGACGAGTCCCACTTCTTACTGTCTGATCGTTACATATCATTTAAAAAAAATTCTAAACCTCAATCCTGAGGTACCTGAAAGAATGCTTTCAAGCCTCAGCTTTGCATATCCACTTTAAATCACTTTTGCGGAGGTGATTGTACAGAAAGTATCCCTCATTATCTGAAGTGCATAGCTTCCTTTGCGTTGGGGACAGCGGCGTGGCCATAAAGCGCCTTCTGCCGATGTCCGCTGTTCCCTCTCTATATAACCACTTTGTGTTTGGACGCGCCCTGATGTCTTAATAAAGCCACAATAACCGCCTGAGTGACCCGCCTCAGCCTCCAACCCCCACCGCTAACTGCAGAGCTAGCATTTTCTCTCCTCCCCGTGGAACCATCTTGATTACCGCCGTACCTTTACTTAACTTCTTCCCCCGGCCGCCGTCATCGCAAAGGACATTGTTTGGACAGAAAAGTGGGTTTGTGAGTGTGGATTTTTTTTTTAGGCACGAAAGGCAAGCGGTTATTGTCGTGCGCTGAATGGAAAACGAAGCATAGGAAGCGCGGACGAGATGTGACTTCGGGAGAGCGGCAGCTGCTGTGGGGCTGTTTTGGACATTTTAGTGACAATGGGGAAACATAAGGCGAGAGGATTCACGTTTTCATATGGAAATAAGTCATTGTATGTGTAAAAATGTGCAAAAATACATATATTATTTTGGCGACAGATTCTCAACAATGCAGAGCCAGGTTTAAAATTCTGTCCGGATATCTCAATTCTATTCGAGTGACTTAGAATATCATGGAAAATCTTTTTATTTTATTTTTTATTTTTTTGTGTGGAAGTCTTTAAATGAGAAAAGATTTGAGTGAAATAACAAAGCGGCTGATACTTGGGCCTTTGTTTCCAGTTGGCAGCACATGTTAAGTAAACAAACTGCTCAAAACCTGAAACTTGAAAATATTGAGTTTTGCCTGCAGCGTCTCACTTTAAATCTGTCAAAATGATTCTCCATTTGTCTTTAGTGCAGTGAACGTTCTTCAAGCTCCTAAATCAAGATACAACTCTTTTTTTTTTTACTATGAACCCTAATGTCAAACCACCCGATGACATCTTTTCATGTGTTAAGGCAGTTCTTACTTCATGAGACCCAGGGCTACAATATAAAAAAGATGTCATTTCCTTTCGTGGGAGCAAGCCTGAACCCTTTTGTGTCTTATGATATATGAATGAATAGGCCTTGACTGCCATTTCATCTGGCAGTCAAGTTTGAAAAAAATATTTCTATTATAACCACACACAAAAATCACAATTAGCCCTCGTGTGGTCCTTCACCCTTTAAAGACCCTAATGTCAAAACATGTACACTTAAAAAAAGAGCCTGAAAATTACCCCACATTCATATATTTTTTTCTGCTTCTTTTTACAAAAATCCTTCAGTGGCGTTTGGGCCATTTGGATGGCTTTCGGGTCAAAATGATCCAAGGACCACACGAGGGTTAGGAATCTTTGGATGTACGTGGGTTTCTTGGTGACATTGAGGTTCAGTTTGGCAGATTCCCATAAAACCCTGTGCCTCTTGTCTTGTGTTCGCAGATGCCATGCGGACCAAGAGGTCGAGTGTGTGCGCTCCACGCGTCTCGACTTCCACAGATGAGAGGGGGAGCAGGGGCAAGGAGCTGGACGTGTCCGGGGTACTTACATAACGAGATAGCTTGGTTTCATATAGACTATGCTTTAGTTTTAGTAAGTTGTTATAACAGCAATAGCTTTCCTTTCTGCACATCAACCTCTGGTGAAACAAATCCATTTTTAACGGAGAAATGTCTGCCAATAGCTGTAGCATCAACTTTTCTCTAGGTAGTGGATTTCTTCCTTTACTGTAGCCTCTTGGCAGTAAAGTAGCATCCTTCCATGGGTGTTGTGCGTATGTGTCATTGTCTATATCCGAGTGTTTGCCTCTGTGTGCAGGAGAGATCCCTGAGGGTGTGCACGTACTCGGGCAGCAGCAGTGAGACCGAGACCGAGCTGGAGTCACCAAACAGAAGCACCACTGGCTCAGGTTAGCGCCGCGCTCCCGCTGAGGCTATTTATGGACAGGCTCTGTATGAAAGGAAGGGGGAAAGAGTTATTCTAAAGTCCTATGGTAGAAATATGCTTGAGACGGAATAGTAAAAGTCACAATACACTACACATTATGAACCTCAATTTTCAAATGTTGGTTAGTTAGTTATTGTGATGCAATGTACGCACGATCAATCTCCAAGGCTAATTATGGCTTAGCATACAAAACATCCTCTGCGAATCACATTTTAGTAAACACACAGGCTTGAGACGGGCTAAAGGACCCTGTCACTGCCTGCTCTGTGAATTACTCCCCAGTGAAAACAATTTCTATTTATGAATGTTTTGTTTTTTTCCGTGCTCTGATAAAAATGCTAACGTTAGCGACAGGGATGGTTGTCATTGATCGCTTGAAACACTGGTGAAAAAGCATGTGGCATTGTTTCCCTTAGACATACTGTACCTCTTTTCTACACCCTGACATGTCCTCCCATCCACAGTGGACCAGAGTGAGCAGACCCTGAAGAGGTGCAGCTTGGGTGAGGGCCTGTCCATCATGGACTTCTACCCCGGGCTGGAGGAGGGCAGGAGGCTGTCCCGCTACAGCCTGCTGCAGGAGGGGACTCTGGACTCCAAACCAGGAGACCGCCTCAGTGTGAGTGTCCGAACATTTCTTCATTGTAACATCAGAAACAGACTTTTGTTCTTTTTATTATGTTTGTCATGCGTTTTGAACACTTGATTTTAATTTCATCAAAATACAATTCATCAAAAATTATTAATTGTGTTGTGTTAAAGGTGGGGTATCACACAAAATCTACTTTTCAGAGTGTTTTACCATGTTAAATGTTGGTCAAAATCAAAAAGAGACCTGGAGCTGTGTTTTTGAGCGGCTAGCACAACTTTGAGTGATCTTTGAATCTTCCCCAGTGGCTGTGCTCTCCATCGCTTACTAAGCTTAATCCTTTCATCGCAGAGTCAAAACACTCGCCATAGCTTCACTACAGCCACACTGACTTCTTTATTGACACCACTGCACAGCAAAGGGGAGCAAGAGGTGGGGGGGTGGGCGGAGCTTCGAAGGATATCTCTTGGAGGATCAGGAAGTAAAACAACTGGATATTTGAATCAGCTGTTTTAGATCAATATTGCATTTTCCAAACCAACAAAGTGTAAAATACCTTCAACAAGCCGTCTTTAAAATGTTATCTTAAAATCATCTCGAGACCCCTGACTATGGTTGGTGTTTGTAATGGATTCATCACGATTTGTCACGAGACTCCAGAAGTCTTACAGTCGCGCTCCATAATCCCAAACCAGATCGCGTTTACTCATTGTAAGCTCTGCGTTCACTCCTCTTTTATTTTGGTGCAGATTATAGATTTCGGTGTCAGGTTGTTTGTGGGGTGGCCGGGGCCGCGGCTGGGCTACGGCCATTTCACGGTCACTGCTCCTCATTTGTCATTCAGCGCGGTTAAATACTGGTAGGCAAATTCCCGCTGACACGAGAGGCCGCGCCGATCGAAAGCAATTAAGCTGCCTTCTCTATATGAAAATCTGCAAACAAATCCGAGGAGGAAAACATTGACTTTTCGAGGGAGGGGTTGTGCAGTTGGAACGCCATGGCCGGAGCGCCGAAACTTCCGCACTTTGAGATTTCTGTTGTTTTTTTTTTTTTTCATAAAGATGTGGACAAGAGAGAGCAATAAAAATCCAATATATTCCGCACCACGCTTCTGCTGGGGGTTATGCAAAGCGCCTGACAGTGGATGTGTCGGGAGACTTAGGGCGACTTCAGTCAATACTTTCACATGGGGAGAAGAGGCAGCTTGATTAAGACGTGCTGCTTTTACGGTTTGGATAGAAACATAGACAACTTGCAAGCTACCAGACCTTACAGAGATGGGAATCAAAATTGCGCTACTATAAATATGAAGGATACGAGACAATATCAGCGGCCTGTCCTTTCATGCCTCGTATCGGCGACGGGGAAATCCAAGGCGCCACATGAGCGGGTATAGGTTCTGCGGAGTGAGGCGGGGCGAGGCGTTTCGAGGTGGCGGACGGGGAGTCGCCTGATCGGCTTTTGCCACAGTAACGTTACTCAGATCACAAGCGAGATTCATAAATGTCAAAAATATGAGTTATATATGTTTGGAGATTTTACTTCACTTTACTTTAACCTCTTAATCCCCGCCTTAATCAAGCACATATTCTCCAGATGGACTTGAATGAAAACGGAGCAAAAAAAAAGCATCAAAACGCAACAAAACACCAATAGTACAACAAAAAAGTGGCGGCAACGCGAGGACAATTCTTAGATCAGTTTTGTAGGTCTTAGCTTTCAAATATAGGCTGTAAGCTCAGTAAGCTAAGTAATATTTTGTGAAGTCCGCCCTTCTCGGATCTCGGCAACTAACCAGAGTCTAGTATCCTCCCGCGTTGACCAATGAGACGAGCTTTTCCTGTGAACCAGCCTGTCAGGTCCAATCAGGAGGGAGGGGGAGGAGCCTGATCGTTTACTTTTGAAAATTCTGTTCCTGCTCTCCTCATTTTAGAAAGGCTTTCTGGTTTAAGAGGGGAGGAATTTGATTACTTTAAAATTCCACTCTATCTCTCCTCACTTACAAACTTACAGACTATCACTTGAACACACAGTACATTTTATTCAAAAATACAAAAATTGAATAGTATATATTGCTTAGAATATATACACTATTATATACACTATTTACTTATTGTCCTTGGTAGAAAACACGTCCACTGTGTATGACCTTTCCTTCAACCAGTGCCTATACTAATATAGGGCAACGTGCCAGGAGCAGCCACGATGCTCTGCTACGTTAACTTGTGGAAAGAGTTTACAAGATCCAGAGGTCATCGGACTTGTTAATCTACTGATGGACAGCCCTGTACTTTTCGTATTGAACGGGACTGTAATATTCTTTGGGTCCGGACGTTTGTCCAGCAGCATAACAACTGGTCCGCCCTGACAGTGAGCTCCCCCGTCCTTGACCACAATCCCTTTAAGCGCGCCGATCATTTTTCCATGACCTTCCTGAAATCGAATCTGAACCAAACGTGAATTTCAATCACGTATTGTATCGTACTGGGGGACTCGGGCCGATCAATGCTGGACATTGCTCCTGAACAATAAGTAAGTCTGATTTATTTTCTTTTTGTATTTATTTTTTACGCCAAGTCTTGGGATGCTGCCATGTGTTTGGCTGGAGAAGTTCCTGAAAAATGAAAAATGACAAGGCCTTTGACATTTGTGCAGCAGTCGCATTGTCCTTGTCACAGATGGACCTATTGTACATGTTTTGCTTTGTGATTGAGATACATTCTTATAGGGATTTGAAGAGTAGTCAGTTGTTAAATATGAAAACGCCGACTTTGCCTTGTTAGTCTTCTGAACTTGACATTGTCCTTTTTTTATATCTGTTATAGTTGTCTTTTTGACTTATTGTCTTTTTTTATAGTTCTGTCTTCAAATTAATCTGGTTAGCATGATGGATAGAAAGAAATTGGTAAAGAAATTTCAGCTTCTCCTTCCATTTACAAAGAGTCTTGGCTTGTTGGTTGTACTTTTGTGCAGGTAAAACAAAAACAAAAAAAGCCTGTGATTTTGACCAGTAGGATCATATCATCATATCATACTTTTGTACACCTTTGCTGTGTTTTTGTGAGGTTCAGTCGATTTTTTACTGCAGAGACTCCGTACTATAGCCGTGAAGAATCCAGGTTTTAAAAGTAAATAAACAACTAGCTTATGAGCTAAAGACATTTGAGACCTTCAAAATTCTTCTCCTGAAGCAGTGAAGAGGCACCAAGAGAACGACACACCTGCAGCACAGAGGAGGCGTCACAAGAGGCGCTACAGGAAACAAAGGGTCAAATGAGGAAGTATCCAGAAGATGATGAAAGACTGTTGTGGAGCGGAGGGAGCTGCGCAGGAGGAAGAGGAAGGAGGAGCTGACCAGTGCAGGACACTACGCTCTGAAACAGGGACAAACCCAGGAGGCGGTGCACTGTTTCAGAGGAGCACTGAAGGCAGTACTCCGGTTCCCCTACCTCCAAAAGCTGCTCAGGACTAACCCAACACCTGAACACAATAAAGCACTTACTTACTTAGATATTAACTAGCATAAACAGTGAGTACTGCATATTTGGGTAGCAAAATTATATTATTTGCAATTTAATCATGATTGATAACAACAATATGTCTTCCTCCACACGAATTTCTCTGTAATTTACCTCTGCAAACAAACTCTGGAAAGTCTTTCCTCAAATGCTAATGCTTCTGAACTAAAATTCCTTGCACATGTTTGTCATCATCCTCCTCATCCTCCCAAGTTTTGCGATCTCACGTGGGAATTTTTAGCACTTCTGGAAACCATACATTACGACGAAGCCTTATTGACATTTCGAGAGACAATATGCATTCAAGCCATGGGCTAAATATAATTTCTGCAAACTTTCTCCCAACGCTGCGACGTCTTGTTAAATGATGGATGAGCTGTGTTGAACTCGCTTTACCCCCACATTACGCTTATGAAAAGAGCATTTATCTGTCACCTGTTCACCCGCATGGCCCCGCGCTGTCAAGGGGAGCTCGGACATTGTCTTAAGCCGCAAAGTTTTTTTCTTTTCTTTTAAGTTTTCTCTTTTTTTTTTCCTGATTTAGGAGCCTCTAATAACCTTTCACAAACGCTCAGGAGAGTGATGTAGAAGCGCCATAGCCCGCATTCATCATCCTGACAGCACCTGACACCAGCGCTAACACCCGCTAACGCTAACCCCGACACCACCCAGCCTCTCCCCCCCCCCCCCTACGGTTAGCCTAGCTCCCCGCGCGCTCCCCTTCACGCCGACGTCTCTCCTCGCAACCTTTTGTCTCTCTCTGTCTGTTTTGGGGGCTTCACTTATAACTCTTTTACAGTATAGAGAGACTGGAGTAGTCTTTTGTGCTGTTTGTCCCTTTTGGGTCACCATAGATTATATCACCAGTTCCTGTGTAAATTGCCCATTTATTTGGGTTTGTGTAAAAAAAAAATCATAATTTGTGTGCTAAGTGAGAGGCAGAGCTACAGCATCTAGCTAGGCTAACCGTTAGCATGATCGAAACTTTTAAGAATACTGACTTAGACTTGTGCCTCTGAAAACAGACTCCGAGGACAGTTGGACACTGATCTTGGAATTTTGGCATATTCTGTTGCCACATGGTGTTCGCTTCCTGCTCATTGCGGATACAATAAAATCTTCTAGTAATTCCCAATTTGTATACATGATTTTCATACATACAGAATGCAGGGTAGGAGAATTCACCTAGCAAACGTAAAAGCCTGACAAATGAACAGACCCATGGTTGCTGTACTGACATGTATTGGAGGATTGATTGCTGGGGATGCGCATCTTAGCGTATCTAATAACGAACAAACAAGTGCGTGCTTCAGTAAACAATTACCACATGAAGATAAAGCCGAACAGGCCTGTCAATCACAGTCCCCACTCGCTCAGCACCAGCGCTTAATTGGGCATAAACAAAGGAATTAATCACGAGTTCGACCTCCCGCAGTAGACTATGATCATATTGTCATATTTCAGCGTGCCTCTGCATGTCTTTCATAGGTGGTCATGCTTTTGACAGCTTTAACAGATTTGAGGTAAGAGCATATGGAAAAAAAAAAGTGATACACCAATGTATGGAATTTGATGTAGAAATCTTAACAAAAGGTTTTTGAAAGACGCATCCAAACGCATAATAATAATCACAATGTCTAAGAGAACAAACAAAGAAAGTCTAAGAGAACTTGGAAAAGAAAAATTCCACAAATCTTCAGTCTGATCAGTGACATAAGTGACCAGGCACCGCATTCTTCTTCTTTCTTTTCATATATCCGCACCCATAAACCCCCGAATCATCAAATTACCAGTACTTCTACTTGGCACCCTCCTCAATTAAAGACAACAAGTTGTAAAGTCATCTTCAGGCCAGTAATAATAGGCCTCCTTGGGAATTTTCGAACAACACTAATTTGAACATTCCGACCGTTTTGCTTCCTTCGCCGAGCAGCTCATATTTCTCGAAGGTCTCTATTTTTTCCGAAGATAGCTTTCGCTCCTCGCCGTCTGCCCCCGTGGGTCTGTGGCTGAGTGGTTTACACCTGGGATGGCGGGTGGTGAGGATGCAGTTATCGGGCAGAGAAAAAGCTCTAAGCCTCCGGGCCAGCGCTGTTGCATGAATGGCCTTAACTCCTGCACGCCCGCGCATTTGTCACTTCAACCTTTATAGACTTTGCTAGAACTTAAGAAGAAATACAAGCTGAAAGTGGAGGATGTATTTTCTACCGAGACAACAAAAATAAAGAGGAAAGGAACGGCCTGCCAGTGAGTGGATTGAGAACATTGGCAAGTGGCTTGAAAGAATCCATGTTTGTTGTTTTCTTCCTCACCAAAGAGATTCTTTGGTTAGTTCCCATTTAGCTTTTGCTGCATATTGACAAACCATTAATACAACATGCTAATTGTAATCCTAAATTGTTTGAAGTTAGCATACAAAAAACAATGGCCTTTAAAATCACAGATAAGAACGTTTTTAACTTGAACTGTTATCTTTTTTCACCGCGCACAGTGAACTCTGCTGGCATTTTTTATCGAGATTACAAAGTAGCCCAAAAAGGTCAAAAAGTAGTTTAAAGTGCATCTCTAATTAACGCTAATTAGTCCATGGGTACCAGATATCGGTACCACCCATATGGCAAAGGCTGTTATTGATTTTTAAGTAGGTCCATATCTGAGCTTTATATTTTTGTATGATAGCCTTTTCAGAGTTACAGCTTTATCATAGTTTTCAGCTCTTGAAGTGTACCAGACTAGTGTTCCAGACTAAAGGCCTTTTAGTCTGTTAAAGCTTCTACGTAGCCTTTAATTAATTTGTGTTTGCTCTTGTGCTTGCTTTGTTTTACTATGTCGATGTTCATTTTGTTTTTATCTGATTTTATTCACCTGTTGTAGCACTTTGAGGTTTCTTTGAAATGTTATATAAATAAAATGTATTATTATTATTATTACCACCCCATGTCAAAAAAATTACTGGTCCATTAGATAATGATTTACACCATTGTATTTGGTATTATTGTAAAGAAGACATTTCCATGTTTCGTTTGAGCCCAAATTCACTACTCTGTAACAATTACCATGGTAACCATAGCTCCTCAAACTCGAACACGAGAACATTTCTTCACCATTTTCGCCAATACAGTTTTACTACGTTTAATGCTGTTTGTTCCAGGAACATCACAGACACAAATGTCTGATACTGGGGAACTCTCTAGACTCTGAGGATTCAGGAAATGTATAACATGTCAGTACTTTCTGAGTTTAAGGCCTCACTGTGAGCCGCAAAGTAAAAGAACGTCCACCTCATATGAGCTTCTCCCATTGAAATAAGCCTATATCTGTCATTCCGAGGTTGGAACAGCTGGAAGGACCTTCTGTCCAGGACAGACCCAATGCAACCTAAAATTACATTTATTAAAAATGACAATTATGCTGTATCAAATGAACTATATCCTAAATCCAACATTTTACTAATTACCACATGGTGCCAAGAGCCAGCAAAATCATCCAAAAAGCATCAGAAAGTATCAAAAGTGGCAAAAATGTGGCAAAAAAGTATTAACGTAAATAGTGCTAATGGTACGCCAAAAAAACAGAACAGATGTTTTTCCACTTTTTTTCTTTCCACTTTTTTTTTATTTTTTTGTTATATTTGATATTTGATATACATATTGTTACTGATCTTCAATACAGCAATTTCGATATTATCATGTAGAAGATATGTTGTCCACCTCTAAACCAAACTAAACTAATTTACACGTTTTTATCATGTATTGGCGTTGCACAAAGACAGAAACAACAACCGTCAAACAAACAAGCCTTTTTCTGATCTTGGAAAGCACTGCCAGCACCGTTACTGTAATCAGGAGACATCAATCCTGCAGCAGAATACTAAGTGGTCCCGCGTTGGTGCGCCCCTAGTGGTCGCTCACCCCCTCCAGCCATCCCCGTGCAACTCCCTCAGCTTCCCGAAAGATGTAAACCGGGCATCACTGATCGCTGCCACTCGCTCTCGCCCCGGAGGCAGGAAAATCAGTGGAATCTTTTTTTTTCAAAGACACAGAAGACACAAACAAGCGACTGTTTTGAGTTGCTTTGCCCGTGCGTTGATCATTAGCGGCGCCGGGAGCTACGCGGGCGGCGGGTCAGGGCGGACCCAAAGCGCATTATGGCACATTTCATAGAAGAGCGGCGGATGAGAAGAATGGGAAGTCGACACAAGCACCAGACCGGCATAATTTGAGGCGTTGCCAGTTTGGAAAAGAAAACTACACTGCATTTATATTGCTGGAGACATGCTGGAAATAATGAATGTGTATTTTCAAGTCAAGAAGAAAAGTAAAAAGAATAGACTTAAGTATCAAAAGGTGACCGTAAAGCCTTCTAAGAACTAATCGTCTGTCAAGGTCAGGTCCCGGAGGTCCATTTCCCACTCACTTGTGCCATAGACTTGAGAAAAGAGAGGGGGTTTGTGTACTCATGACCATACAACACAATTCGATTAAATATGTGTCTGAAACTTTAGAAATAGAAACGTTGCAAAGGCATTTGGATGGATTTTCAAGCATGGAATTTGAGATGTTCCTGCTATGGTCAGTAAGTATACGCCATGGCTCATTAGCTTCAGTTATGCCTTTAAATGTCTATTTAAAAGTATGAGAAAAATGTCACTTCAGCAATGATAATCTTTTTTTTTATTTTTTGCATATACACTACACTGCCTGACCAAACAAAACGCTCTAATATTAGATTGTGGCACCTTTAGCTTTGATCACAGCACCGTTAGCTGTAGCGTTGTTTCTAAAAGCTTCTGCCATGCCCAAAGATCCAGTGTTGCATCCATTTTTCACCAAGATCTTGTATTGATGATGGGAGAGTGTGATCAAAGCGCAAAGCCTTCTCCAGCACATCCCAAAGATTCTTAGTGGGGTTAAGATCTGGAGCCCCTATGAATCCTGGCATCGTCGTCTTGGAATCCATCCATTTTCTTCGACTTGTCCGTTGCCGGGTTGTGGGGGCAGCTGTCTCATTGCACCAGCCCCTATGGCTCCTCCTGCCATAGGGGACATATGGAAAATGTGGACCTTTTTTTTAGCTTTAAGCCATGATGTAACGTTGTTCCCTTGTCATGCAGCATTCTCTTATTCCAATAGCTTATTTCAAATAGGTGCCATATGCCTTTTTCCCACTTGCACTCGCTATTTTGCACCTTACTTGATAAATGACCCCCAAAGTGTTTTAACCCCTGCGCCATGAAGCTACTGTTCAATCAAACTGAGTCATCCCCACTGCTGCCTGCAGGGGGAGCTCAAGGCAGACTCTTCACCAACACCGGCTAACAATGCTGCCGGGGCACCCAAAAGATTTACTTCGCGACAGCTGTTTCATGCTTAATCTACTTTGATCTCATTCCATCTCGCATTAACTAGATTTTCGCTGTCTACGGAGGAAAAACAAGTTCTTAAACACAACTTTTTTTTTTATGACCCTGCACTTTAGTTGAGTCACTCGCTTATTTCTGTTATGGGGCGTCGCAGCTGCAGCCACATCAGCGCCCCGTCATTAGCGCTTTTGCGATGACGCCGCGCGGGCTAATTGAAGCTGCCAGATTGCCTGTGTTAGTGGTTTGGACTTAGCATTTCCCCCGTGTAGCGTGTTCCTCGCTTCGCTAATCTCGTCAGCGCGCACTGTCGCACGAAGCCCGGCGAACAAGACCCCAGGTTGTATTAGGGCCGCGGTAGTAGCGGGAGAGAGTGTGGGTGAGGTCGTTTTTGTTTTGTTTTTTGTCCCGGGACATACATTGAGGTGTTGCATTATAAAGTGTCGTGCTCTCCAGTGGCATGACGGTTATTGCTTTGCAGATCAGCAAACAGGCGATGGTGCAGTGTCAGTATAAGATGACAACAGCAAAACGACTCACTCAGGCCTCCGCAGGAACTCACCCGCCGGACTGTGTAGGATTTTGTCTTCTTGTATATCGGAGTTTACTTTCAATTCATTGCGGCATCTGTTGTTAACTAGAAGGGCAAATATTTAGCGCCATTGAATAATCCTCTTCACTTTGGTCGTTTCTTCTTCAACTGCTGAAGCAAAAAGATCTGGAATTCCTAGATTTTATTGCGTAAGAGATGAAACACAAAACGCTCCTGCACATTTTTGTCCATAATCCATCATTTTAAGAGTTCTGCAAGTTTGTCCTGGCAAATTCGAAAGCCTGACTTCTCACACTCTTTTCCAGACATAGCCACGAGTAGAACCAATGTCTTGATTTATTTTTTTCTTAATTGATAAGACTCTAAATGCCAATGACTGCACCAAGCTACTAACTGACTGAACACATTCCCTGCATGTGCAAAAACAGGACTTTTTCTCAGTAACTTGAACACGATTCATGGTTGGGATACTATTTCCAAAACTCTACTCTCTTTCTCAGAACAATGGCCGCATTATTGACTTTTGATCATGTCATTCGGAGCAAACATGATCCAAACAGGAACAAACACATTGATTGAACAGTGTTTTTGCATGTTTTGACAAAGTGTATGCTATGTTTTAAAAGAGATCCACATTCCTCTTAGTGAAGACTGTAAGCTAGCATGAGTGTGTTTGAGAGTGCAAGTGAGGGGAAACAGATGGAAGTTTGCCCATTGCGACAATCCGGCGTGGCGAGTTTACATACATGACTCTCGCGTGTTCATTAACAAGGACTGTCTCCAAATAAACAATAAAAAAGGTCTAAACTGTATTAACTTTGCTCTTTAACCACACCTGCACAGATATGTTCTCTATCAGAAGGTATCAATTATTCTTTGACTTTGAGCAGAAGCAACTCAGTCAATCAAACCCTATCAAAACCAAAACTACAAGGATGTGTCAGTTCTGCACTTTTGTTCGCACAAACTTCTCAATAATTATGTTTTGTTTAAGGCACAGGTTCCAGGCAAATTTCCCCATGAGGACAATAAAGTATATCCTTTCCGATCCTAACGGATCTCTCTTTCATTTTGTTGCAGAAGGACATTCCGTCGGAGAAATCGTCCCTCGTGATCTCCAACCAGCCCGTATCCCTCGACCTGTCCCTGGAATCTCTGAATAAGCTGAACCAGAGCTCCCCCGCCGGCCTGTACCCGGACGCCGTCCTGAAAGACGCCGACGACTGCTGCATGGTGGACAAACCCTGCTCGGCCGCGTTCACCTCCAAACCTGCTCCGGACAAGGGCGGGTCTTTCAGCGACTCCCTCTACGACAGCTTCTCCTCCTGCACCAGCCAGGGATCCAACGAAGTGTAGCCTGCAGAAATGGTTCAGGGGGAAGCCTCCTATCCGGCGAACTCAGCACCCTCGGCGCCTTGGGGTCGTCCTTGGGTATTTAGCAACTCTTCCAGGAAAAACTTCGCAATGGCGCACGGCCGACTTTGCTTATTCAGTTCTGAGCATGCAGTTTTATGCTTTGCAAGACCTTCGATTGAGGAAGAACTTGATTCTCATCCAACGGAAAGCACTTACGGAAACTACCAGGAGATAACTTTCAACTCCCAAACCAGGACTTCCAAAATAGTTTCCTTGTGACGTCTCGATTGCTGCAAATCCTATCATTGCACTGTTGTTGTATAAAGTTTGTTTGAAAAAAAAAAAAGGTGAGCAGTTGATGATGGAAATCTCTGGAACTACCTTCAGATCAACAGTATCGTCTCTTCCTGGAATTCACTGGGAACTTAAGGACTCATTTCTTACTGTGCTGCTAATTATTTAATAAACATTTAGTCATGCTTCCACCAAAGGAACTAAAAACCTCTAAGCAACCCCTCTGTAGCCTCTGTTTTTTTGTTTTCATCTTTACCCTTGAGTATCTTATGCAAATTAGCCATGTAGCCTATTAAAAAACTCCCTGCTGACTTTAAAATAGCTGTTTTGTTTAAGAGAATATGAATGTTCAGTGTACCCATGTCGATTTGTGTTCGACTAGCTTAAGTTGGGGTAGTCCGATGTTGTGTTCCAATTCTCCTCGTAGTAAATAATTTAAGCTACAAAGCTGGAAAATATGTAATAAATATTGTTACGGTCAGAGAGCGCAATGATTAGCTTGTGGTGGACGTTAGCAACATTAGCATAACACATACAAGAGCATGTTTTATAACTGCAGAGGCTCAACCGCTGAACACTAGTGGGTTAACCTCTTAACCCTCACCTGAACTGAGCACATTTTCTCTATTTTAGCATTACCCAAATCTAATAGCTTCTTGAAAAAATCATCAAAAATGAGAAGAAAAAAAACGAGGATGAAAACGAAACAACAAAGTGTCAAAAAGTGACAAAATGCCAGAAAATTGCAACAAAAAAGTGACAGGAAAAGCGATGAAAGTGCAACAAAGAAGAAACAAAAACTCTACAAAAATGTGGAGAAAACGCAAGAAAACAAAGCCACAAAAAGAGAAACAAAAACTCACAAAAAAAGTAGCAAAAGATGAAAATGAAAGTGAAAAAAGTGACGACAATGGGAGCAACGCAAGGATGTTTTAGGTTTTGGCTTTCAAATGCACTCGGTTAAGGTGGGTGGTTAAGGGAAATGAAACATTTGGCAGTCTGGTGTTTTTATTCACTTCTAACACAGGGGCCGCCATGTTGATTTTGTTGCTCAGCTAGCCACAATGTCACCCTCGCACGAAGGGTGTTCCATTTGAAAATGTCCAAGGTCGGTTCTCAAAAAAACTTCAGAGGATGACTGGAACACAGCATGTACCCTGGATTGAATGTGTACTGCATATATAGCCCCTTTGAAACAAAAATCAATCTACTAACGATCTTATCCTGACGCCATTATTGCTAACATTTATCCTTATCTCAATTAGTTACTTTATATGACTATTTTTGTGTTTCTCTGTGTGAGCAGAAGTAGCCTGCACTGAATGACACTTTCCACTTGTGCCGCCCTTGATTCAGCGTTTATCGTGATGTAGACGAGTCGACGGGAACACACCTTAGCTTCTAGCATCTCGTCCCTATTATGCTAGCAGCCAGTTTGCCGCTACGTTCACCCCTTTTTTTGCATTCTGTCTTGTGCCATTTTATCTTTTCTTCTTACAATATTAGAGGCCTACTGGGTAAATAAAATGTGAGCACTTTTTTGTACAACTTTGAAGGTTTTTAATTCCTTTGGTGGAAGTAGAGCTAATGCTTTCCAAATACGTTGCCAGCTAGCTTGGCGACATTAGCATGTTCTTTTCAAAGCAATACATGTCTTTGACTAATAAATAAACAAGTGTGGAACTTTTTATATTGTTTTTACAGCTGTAATTATCTTCTTTTTTTCTTTTTTTTTGTCAGTAAGCTTCATTCAGGAAAACGGAAAGTCAATTGATAGCGTTCCCAAGTGGTAGCCTACATTAGTGGTACGCAGGTTTAGCATTTTAGCTCAGGGAACATTCTGGATTCGTGCAGATTGTAAGAACACATCAGGAGTCATTCATAAATCACAAACATGCTTTTTTGTTGAATTTTGCATATTGTAAAGTAGTGTAAACTCTCCGAAACCTCAGCTTCCCTTTAATGTTGTATAATAGTTTGTACATAGCCTAATAAGAAAAATGGGCATTGCGGATTGATATATGCAAATGAAATATGAAAATATGTACATTTCCATTGCCAATCACTCGACCAAGGTTTTACTGTTGGAGTCTTTGCTTTAGGAATTATTTTTCTTTGTTTGAAATTGTTTATTTTCATTGAGAGCTAAACTATTTTATCACTTTATTTAAAAAAAAAAGAAGACATATTTGAACTTTAGGTGAAGTTGTTATGCCAAATTTTTTATCTGGAATTTCTTTGACCAGATGGTGCTAATCAGTAGCTGACTGTTTCAGTTTTTTGCTATGAGACTGTTAATATTGTATGAGAAGAGGACTTGTGTATTTTTTTAGCGGACTGTCCAGTATTTATACCCACATTTTGTACTGTCAGGCTGTAGTGTGATTGTCATGAAATTACAACCTTTTGCTCCTTAACTCTTCCTGGTTCCTTGTAAAAGAAAATGGTTACCAGCAGTGTTACTTTGGTAATGTTATTGTTATTATTATTATTATTATATTATTATTATTACAATTATAATTACGGCGTGCAATTTTGTCTGTTACACTAGAATTTAATGCTATATTTTATGTAACTATTTCCTAAATAAATATGAGAATTATTCCCTATTTCAAAACATGTGTAAGCTCTTCTTCTATTCTTCAATTTGAAATAGTTTTGAATTAGCCTGGCCTTAGCCATCCGTAAACTCCGGTCAATGATCTTATCCCTACATGTACGTCTGGGTCGGATCTCAGTGGCCGCGTTTCATCGGTTGAATTTCAACCTACCATTCAGCGAGCGGGGGGGCGGGTGTTGTCGGTCAAGCATTTGCGCCGCGTTTGCCGGTTGTAGTTCGGCAATGGCGGCGGACACGAACGTACAGGAAGCTCTTCAATCCGTTCTGGCTCGGCTCGGTTAAATGTTTGTGATGTCACATTCAGAGACGGGAGACTCCGTGCCGTATTAATTATGTATGTTGTTTTTTAAAAGTGATGTGTGGCGGCTTATCTCCATGGTAACACAGAACAGTCAGCGCCATACTGGGGGATAACAGACTGCTTTCCCTGGACTTAAATCATCTGTTAGCATTATTGCCAAAATACTAGAGCCCGTAGTAATTCCTGTTCCATCTGTAACAGTTACAAAGTTAGTAGCTTTGTAATGTCATTTGATCAGAAGCATTTTCCAATGTGACGGCAGGTGGCGTTTTTGTCACATGCCTCTGAAATAAGATCAGCGTAATATCATATAAATAAAGATGTACAATCCCAACATGTACAGACAGTGAGCTAGTCCGGGAGACTTTTCAGTTGGTTATAGCTTTAGCCTGATCAAAGTATGTTCCTTATAGTTTAGTTAAGTTTAGTTTATTTGAGCAACATAAAAGATGCACACAGGTGCAGTATACATATAACTTACAGAATTATTCACAGCATAATAAGCATCAGTGCAGTGCTGCTCAAAGGGAGTAGGAAGAAGTTAATATTAACCAGTAAGGTCCTACCCCTCTATTCAACAGACGTACGCAACTGAAACTACTGCTCACGGCAGCAGCCTCACCATTAACCAAACCATTAAGGCCACACCGCCTTCGCTCTGCCCAATCCCGTCAGATCTGGGAAGCTAAGCAGGGAAGGGCCTGGTCGGTACTTGGATGGGAGACCGTTTGGTAACACCAGGAAGCCTAGTGAATGTAGTGTGTGAGTGGTTGGTGGTGGTCGGAGGGGCCAATGGCGCGAACTGGTTGCCTCGCTTCCGTCAGTCTACCCTAGGGCAGCTTTGGCTACAACAGTAGCTTACCACCACCGAGTATGGAGTGAATGATGATGAATAATGACGACAGTGTAGCGCTTTGAGAAACTTGGTAATACAGGCTTGTAAAGCGCAATACAAGCCCATCCATCCATTTTCTTCCACTTGTCCGTTCCCGGGTCATGGGAGCAGCTGTTGGAGCTGCACCAGCCCCTATGGCGCCCCCTGTAGGTGGTGGGTCCACAGAAGGACGGCCCCAGTTCTAACTGGGCCTGTTGGTCTCTCATAAGGGGCTTCTGAACCGCTCTCTGTCTGACCCGTCACCTAGGACCTGTTTGCCATGGGAGACCCTACCAGGGGCACGAAGCCCCCGACAACAGAGTCCCCAAGATCATTTGGGCTCAAACCCCTCCACCATGTTAAGGTGGCGGTTCCAGGAGGGGCATTATTATTAGTATTATTATTAACCATCAACATCGGAAATAATGACGATCCAGATGTTTTCAGCTGTTGTCAACTATTGACCATGTTTAGGTTGAATACTAGTTAGAAATAATTCATGAATATGGCGTACAAATGAGTGTCCTCTAAGATAAATGCAAAATCAAATCAAAATGTCAGCTTTTTGTCGGGTAGGCTACACATACAGTGGCCACTAAACATCATCTTATAAGATATTGATAAAAAACAAACACACACGGAAATTAAACGAGTGCCATGAAAAGGACAAACTGTACCTCGCCGTACGTTAGTATTGCATTTGGCTTCCCTATTCTTTTGCATGGGGATAGAACGTGGCGAAATAGGTTCGTTCGAAGAAGTCTTTATTCCACCAATAGCACAGAATACAAGTCACATCTGAACAAGCATTTGGTTGGAAGTCCGTTCTAACATTATGTACTGTTCCTAATCCAGACGTGTGCGACAAAGGGAAGCAAAGAACATTGAGCTGGCTTGTAACCAGAGAGGAAGCTCCAGCACAACAAAATGCACCTTCTTGAGCGTTTGATTTTAGTGTATAAAGATGAAACCTGATAAAGAAGTGCCAATTGAACAAAAATGCTGAGGACCACCCACAGTTGCTCCGAGGGGCACATTTGGGCCCCCGGGGTCGCGCTTTGGACACCCGTAGTTATTAACTCACGTGTTACTTACAGAAACACTTCACACTGATTCCAACGGGATTAACCGGGCGCATTTTTATCCAGTTCAGCTTTATCCAAATCTAAAAGCTTCTCCACTCGAGGCCTGTGTAACACCTCAATTGAAAACTAAGACTAAACTGATCGTGACTTTTTTTGTGTTTTTTTTTTTTTTTTTATATTATTATTTTTGCTTTGTCCAATTCCGTCCCATTTTTGTCTCACTTCCACCGGGGTTTTGTTTTGCTCGTGTTATTGTTGCTTTTTGTCACGTGACCGTTGCGTTCTTGTCGCTTTTTTTCTTTTGCGTTATTGTTGCTTCTCCTTCTCCTCGCTTTTTGTTGCTCTTTTGTGGTTCTTTTTGTTGTTGTTGCCTTTTCAGCACTTTTAGTCGTGTTTTATGTTGCCTTTTTTTGTTGTATTTCCATACTCGTTTTTGTCGCTGTTTTGACGCCTTTTGTGTTTCTGTCACGTTGTTGTCACTTTCTATAGTCGATTTATATATATTATTTTTTGTGTTTTTTTTTTTTATTGCGTTAAGGTATACGTTTTCGCCACTCTTTTGTCGCCAGTTTTTACGTTTTCATCCTTCAGCACTTTGTCCAAGAAGCTTTCAGATTTGGGTAAAGCCGAACTACAGAAAATGTGCTCCGTTCAAAGTTTGGGAAACATCTCTAACATCGACCCCAGGCTGATTGTTGACTTTGTTAGGCTACAATACGCGGCGCCTCACGTGACACTATATTGGCACGGTGACTCCTCTCGCGTCTCTCTCCTGCTTTACGCACACACGCTCGCCAGCCTCTCCTCGGCGCGCACACGCCACGGCGGAGGCAGTCCGCAGTCGGCACCACCACCAGCGAGCGCGCAGTCTCTCTCTAACCTCAAACCTAAACCCAGCGCAGCCGAGGATGACCGTGGCGCCACCGGCGGACCGTCTCCCCCTGCTCCTCCGCCCGTGCCCCGTCTCCTCCCGGGGCGCCCCCCGCGGTGCCTCCGCCTGACTCAACTTCTCTCCTCCATGCGCGCCCCATCCACCGACCGGACAGGATGCGGCTGCTCGCTTTCGCCACTTTGTTTGGAGTGCTTTTCGACGCAGGTAGGTCCCGGACCGATTCCGCCGCGGAACTTTACGCGCGCTCTCCAAAACGACCCCAGGTTTGGAGGTCCGTTTGGGAAGCTGTTAAATGGGATATTGTGCGTCCATGGAGATGATTTTGGAGACTGTTGTTATATATAGTTTTTTTTCGTGGGTATGTAAAGGTGCACTTTCGAACATTTGATTTATTTATTTATTTTTGCGCGCGCGTACAGCCCATTGAAAAGCTCATGGATCCAGGAGTTTTTGCAACGCGTGAAAGTACGATAAAAAAAAATAAAAAAACGCTTAATTTGGGGAAATGTGTATGTACCACAAAGAGGATTCACAGTAAATAAAAATCGAAGCAGTCTAAATATCCCTCGGTCAAAATACCACTTGCCTTCAATTGGAAAACACATACAATATAACATTTGTAACAACAATCGTAATACCGAAAATGTGAAGATGCGATTTTTGTTTGTTTCATGCGAGTGAATCCACAATGTTGGCATCGCCTAAATGTTCGGTAAAGACCGAAGACGCTTTATCGCATTCCACAAAGCAAAAAACCATTTGCTCATATTTTCTCTCTATCTCATTGGGATTTGGATTGCAATTCAAACTGCAGTTTTAAACATTGGAGAGATGACTGACGATTGCAGTGACTAACAAAAAATAAAAAATAAAAAAAAAGGTTGTGGTCTTAATGGTTCAGTTTCTGAGTAGAGCCGCACGATGTGAGGAAAAATCGGCGTTTCTCTCCCAATTCGATTTTGCTCATTTTTAGCCAGAGCGAACTGAAGAAACATGCAAACAGCAGAGTAACATTTCTTACATTTGACCTTTATTTCAGTCGTGTTTATGTATTTTTGCACTTGAACAAAAAAGAATGCTACATCCTGTTCTAATTTCAAGAAAGTTTCTAGGTGGCGTTTTCTAGCTTTTTTGCGCTAAAAAGGAATTCCCGAGACGATCGGGATCTGGGCTCATATGAGTTTTCTGGCTGCCGTCATGAAACTGAACAAAATCCATATAAAGAGGAGCCAGTCTTTCGAAAGGTTCCCGGAGTGGACATTAGTGCGACTCGGGAAAATGAGCGCAGGCTTCTTTCTTTTCTTTTCTTTCCGTCCTTTACCGTCGTCCCCTCATCAGTCCTTCTCGTCATCCCTCACGCTGTTCTGAGTGATCTTGTTGTTTCCTCCGTGATCGTGATGAAACGCGAAACCGTGCTCCGCATTGTCTAAGCCCATGATCCGTCACCGGTGTTCATCGCGGCGCCGTTGGATTTGTTAGCTGAAAGTGAACGCTTTTGTGACTGTAATATCACCGCGTCGTTCTCATCCCTGCCCGCGGGGGGCGCTCCGGGCCAGTGGGAAATCCTGACTGCCCTCCTGGACAAAAATGCTTTTAGTTTTAGTCACGTTGAAGCCATTTCTAAACTTTGAGTCCGTTTCATTAAAGGGACAAGCCGCCGTTTTTCCATTCTGAGGTTATGTTCTTACCTGAGCTTAGACGAGACCTTTGTGTGTGCCCGTGGAAGAGCGTAGTAGCTTCCAAAACTAACCCCCATTTGGAGCCATAGGAATATACTGGGAAAGGCCAAATGCTAACAACATCTTTGGTCTTTTTGCGTGACTGAGACAAAGACCAGACAGGTACGCATCGACTCGTCTAAGCTTAGGTAAGAACATATCTCAGTATGGAAAAACTGTGGCCTGTTCCTTTAAAAAAAAAAGTAATAAAGTATTAGCAGAGGAAGGTAGTACTCAGTTACATTTACTCAAGTACATGTATACAAGTAACTTTTTGTATAGTAGATTTACTATCGACCTCGTTTCGTTATAGTCTCCGTTGACGAAAACAATACTGCGTCCCGACTCTCCCTCCTCTTATCTCGCTCCGTTCCCGGTTATTAATGACAAAAACAGCCGCCCCCCCCGACGGGCCGCGCCGGGACGTTATGATTTGTGGCCCGCAGTGATGAATGGACGTTTGATGTCTGGCTCGCAGTTATTAGGCTTGTTGGCCGAGACCTTTATGGTTTGGATTTTGATGGCCAAGATTAACGACCCCTGCCATTTCAATAATTACGCCGGCAATATCCTTCTTCTTCTTCTTCTGCCGGGGTGCGGGACGCCGGGGTGTTTAAACGGAGAAAGGGCAGATGACGCGGCGGTCTATATGTGGATCAGTGCGGGAACCGGGAAGTGACGTGAGGAAGATGTCGCAGTGTCAATATTTGGACTTTTCTGAGAAATGGTGGAAATTATAGATGGTTTGAAAGTGGAATTGATTCGTTGAGCTCCTTCATGATCTACAATTATGTTATCAGTGGGTTTGGATTAAATGCAAACTAAACTGATCAGTGTCAACGCATTTGCTGATAATATGCTGAGAGAGGAGGTTCTATCACTGACAGAGCAAACATTTTGTATTTTTGATAAAAAACCTATATTTTAATGAGAAAATGTGCAGCCCTCTAAGATATTACATTTTCTTATACATAATTATATTCATTTGAAAAAATTACTTCAATACTTTGATATTCAATAGTCAAACATCTGAACCAGCATGAATCTTCATGAACGATTGCATCCATCCATTTTCTTCCTTTTTAACCCGTCTCCAGGCCAGAGACATAGTCCCCCCGGCGTGTCCTGGGTCTTCCGCGAGGCCTCCTCCCAATGGAACATGCCCCGAACGCCTCCTCAGGGAGGGACCCGGAGGCATCCGAAACAGACGCCTGAGCCACCTCAGTTGGTTCCACTTGATGTGAAGGAGCAGCTGCTCCACTATGAGCTCCTCGTGGGTGACTGAGCTCCTCACCGCCAGGCGCCCTGTGAAGAAAACCCAGTTTGACCGCTGGTATCCGCGATCTTGTCCTTTCGGTCATGACCCAGATCTCGTGACCAGGTGAGGGTGGGAACGCAGGACTCCCCACCGACCTGGAGAATAATTGCTGATGAATTTTAAAAAGAGTCTGGCATATCTTAAATCAGTGGGGTTCTACTGTGTCTTTAATCTACTACCGTCTCTCCCAATTTGTGCGGAATATCAAGTGAATGAAACCCTGACAAAAGCTTAACTATTCTTAGATTGAAACATTCTCGTAGTTGAAAACCACATTTACCAAATCCCAGAGCTGCCCAAAACCTTTTCACAACCTCTGGGATTGGAGCAGTGCCATGGCGTCTTTCAGCCTCTCTTTGTAAATGCACTTTTATCGCCCGTAAAGAGGATGTTTTCAAATCTGAGAAACCCCTTTCCGTTTCTCGGCCACCATAGACCTACAAGTCCCCCACGACTCTGTAACACGTCATAATAAGGCACACCTATGGAGCATTTACAAACACAGGCTCGTCATGAACAAATAATGGACTCACGAGGAACTAATTATGAATAAAATGTTATGTCATTTGTGAACCTTCAGGGACAGTTTCTTAAGACGCGCCTCAGGAATCTGACAAGGGTTGAAATGAGGAATCCAATTGTACGAGTCCTTTTGGGAGCGTTGGCACCTCGGGAAGCAAAATCTATAAAAGCTTTCGGCACAAAGAGTCGGAGAATAGGAAAACGGTGTCAAACAAGGCGGCTGCTAATCATTTGTAAAAGCGAAAAGAAGATCCGACAGAAATGAAAAAAAAAATGCTGTCTTCATTTGAACAAAGGCAGTTGGAAGAATGTTTCAGGTATTGCCATTCCGAAAGAGTCCGTCAAGGTTTCTTAGATGTTGTTGAGGCTCTAAACTCATACAAGAGTCACATTGTACGTTTTTTCCCCAAAGGAGCGAAGGATTAACGTTTGAGAGAAGATTAAAATACAGTATCGACTGTCAAACACTGATATACCAAAGAACAACCCCACAGTCACACACTTTATTTCGTTGGATCGTGTTTCGATTTGAGCACAGATTCTGCAAGATTTATTTCCGTCCAGTGTTGCGTTCAAAATTCCACAAAGATCGTTTATTTTCACTCAGGATGGAAGGGTCGATCCTTCCAGTTTCCAATAATGCGTTGGCCAGTTCTTAACCAAAACTGGAGACGTTTCCTCTGTCCGACGCCAACTGAGTTGCCTCTTCTTAAAAACAGTAGTAAAACTCAGAGGAACCTGATGGAACTCTCTGCGTGAAGGTGTGTGGACTTTTTAAACATAGAGGAGAGCTCAGAAGAAAGAAAATCTGCCTAAGAGTCTTTCAAAAACTGGCCCAAACCGCTCAGTTTGAGAAGCACTGAGCTCGATTACAGAGTCACGGCTGCCTCTGACTATGCGGACTCTCTACAGGAAAAGCGGCTCTGGTGGCCTTGGACTGGAGGTTTGGCCTGACCAAATTGGGATTTTTATTAAATTATAAACTAAAAATGCAGCTCTTCCAAAACCCATGGACAGTTTTCTTTTCACTGTACACTCATGTGCAGCAACATCATAATATTATGTTGCTGCACATGAGACCGTGCAAAATGGGGGGAATAATGTGCATCCCGCTAATAGACCCCAAACGATGGATTCCTAAAAATTTTAATGATAGTTTATTTCACTCGCAGTAAAAAGGATGCCCGATTTTGGCTTCTCTGCAACCAAGGGATTTCTTTCACATGAAGAGCTGCTCATTGCATCAGTTGTTGATTATCTTACGTTTTGCTTAATTAAACTCTAGTGGTTATTTTGTGTTTCTTTTGCCAGGTAATAGAGTTTAAGACCAGGAAATCTGAAGCTTAAAGTAAGTGTTTAAAGTACATGATAGCAGATTTCGTTAACACAAACTTTTGCCAGTTACAAAGAGCCACCAAAACGTTCACTAATCCATTGTTTTTTCCAAAAACAACCACTTTCTTATGAAACGTTACTTCTTTTCAAACTTGGAGCAAAGAGTATCCCACTTCTGATCGTGTTCGGTGCCGATTTCTTGCAAATGATTATGGATTTACTTTTGAAATCTGACGCTTTCCCCTGTGTGCTGTGCAGGAGATGTCCTTCAGATCCAGTGTTACCAGTGCGAGGAGATGAGCACCAATGACTGCTCCACCCCCGAGTTCATCGTCAACTGCACCGTCAACGTGCAGGACATGTGCCAGAAGGAGGTGCTGGTCAAACCCGATGGTACGGGACACTACAGCAGTACACCCTTAAAGACCACGGCTAACGTTGTTGTTCACGGATCTCTTAGACCTATTTACATATGAAGCAGCGTGACTCAGGAGAGAAGAATGATATACATTTCTCAATTTGAATGAAAGACTTGGGTAATAAAGCAAGGAAACTGTTTCTTAAAATTTTTACTTTTTATAGCCACAATTTAATTTGTTTTGATGTTTTTTTTTACTATGATTAAAGCTTAGAGTGTAAGGTAAGGTATGGTAAGATATACAAAAAGGTATATCAATGTGTCCTCTGTAATTGACCCATCCTTTGACGCTGCTGGGGCAACCCGTAAGGAGCTGTGGGTAATGTGATGTGGAGCCAGGCTGATGCTCAGAATCACCTGGCTGGAGGATTCACCTATTGTACATGTTTTTAGTGGTAGAGTACCCGGAGGAAACCTAAGCAGACAAGGGGAAAAAAGGGAACCCAGGACCTTCTTGCTGTGAAGAAGCACAAGCGCTAACCAATTCTTAGTGAGGCCTTGCCAAAATAGAAATCTACATGTGTTTAGCTGGTTCGCTTCTTTTTATATCAAGCCCCTATTGCTGACTTTGTGGTGTTTCTAAATAATGCACATGCATATTTAGTGAAATGTCAACAACGCAGTAGTGTTGTTCATATACATTCATCAACTGGAGAGTGGCCATTAGATTTTGGTCCAAGTACTGTAACAGCAAAATGTAATTGTAAAAGGGATTTTGGCAGTTTATTCTCACCCACACTTGTTTTCTTCACACCTCAATGTTCACCTTCAAAGGCGGATTTGTGTTTTTTGGACCAGTGTTGCTTGGTCAACCTCCAAATCCCACATAAAATGACCAGAGTAGCCAAAGACGGTGGGGGAAAAAAACAAAACTTTGCAGAATCAAACCCTTCAAATGGTCTCGCTGTGATGACTCAAAACTCATTGTTATTGAAGAAAATCACGTATTTTTATTTTCTACCTGGCACGTTCCTACTAATGCCTCTCTCCCGCTGCGCAGCTGTTCCCCAAGGTCACAAAGATGAGAACAACTATGAGCCAGCGTATTGCCGCATGGAGCGTTTCACCCATTGGCTAAAAAAAAAGAAAAAAAATCAATCAACACACCGCACCGGGGGGAGCTGAGCGAGGTACTCCGTGGCGCTGGCCCTCTCAAATGTAATGCACTTGATATAATCCCGGATAAAGTCAGTGGAGATTGATGGCTCGGGTCCGCTAATGCGCCGCCCGGGCCACCCAACGGCACCGGGATGAAAGTTAGAGCTCGCTTTATCTCCCCAATGGAAGGTGACCGTCTAGAAACCAGAGACGCGCGACGATTCCGTGTCATTTTTGTCATTCAGGCCGCGGGGATACGAGTTATGAATGCAATTTGCTTGATGTGGACTCGGGAGGAATTAACGTAACTACCTCGGCGGACCAAAGAGGGAGGGGCGGCCATAAACAAGTCTAAAAACACTTAAGGAATTGTCTGCGTGCTACTGTGACGTTTTAAAGGATGTCCCAAATGCTTCTGTAAGTGATGTTGGCGGAATTGGACCGATAGAAGACTGAAATACAAGCGGTCAAACTCAAACCGAAATCTGTTGAGGTCTAAAGTACAGGTTCAGCTGCAGATTTGCTTATTATGGCAAAATAAGACATCGTTTCCAGTAAGTCTGCGAATTTCTGTGCTGCCATAGTTTTGACAACAAGTCCTTTCTTTTGGCATTTAAAGCTAAATTAATTTAGAGATTTTCAGGATTTTGGGGGGTAATATTTTGAGGTATGTATAATTTTGTGGCTTCAAAACTGCAACCATTTTAGGAGTCGTGAAGGCAATTTGCTTGAAAAAAACATTACTACTCCAGCTGATCAAAGAGGGCGGGGTGGCCATAAACAGGTCTAACAACATTTAGCATGATGTTTAATGGATGTCCAGAATGTTTGTATAAATTATACCAGTGCAGTTGGACTCTTGGGAAGGCTGAGATGGCTTGAAGGCATAGTTATGTTTAGGCCAATCCCTCATTTGTTGGCTGTTCATTGCTTCTGACTTAGTGATGGTCTGATCAATATTAAATATTGATCTTACTGAAGCCAGCAATGAAAGTATCATCTACACATCAATACTTTATTTTTTATTTTTTCATATATATAATTTATTTTATTTTTTTATTAAATGTATTGAATTGACTATTTAACTGTTTTCCCCCTGCATTTTTTTAAAGGTTAGATTAACTGTAGTATAAGTATCCATCCATCCATCCATCCAACCATTTTCTTCCACTTGTCCGTTGCCGGGTCGTGGGGGCAGCTGTTGGAGTTGCCCAAATCACATTGCACCAGCCCCTATGGCGCCTCCTGCAGGTGGTGGGTCCACCCGTCACCTAGGACCTGTTTGCCATGGGAGACCCTACCAGGGGCACGAAGCCCCCGACAACAGAGCCCCCAGGATCATTCAGGCGCTCAAACCCCGCCACCACGTTAAGGTGGCAGTTCCAGGAGGGGTAGTATAAGTAGTTTTGGGAAATGACCTTTTCTGACTCTTTTTCCACTCAGTTCAAGCTTAACATGATAGATCTTTTTACATTTCTAGAGTTTCGAAGCATTGTAATTGGTATTGGAATCAATAGGATCAAATCAGGCCCTACCAAATCAGAACAAAAATCCCTGGTATCGCCCATCCCTACTCAGTCTTGTCCAAAAAAAAGAAATTAAATATATTTTTTTACTCAATTGTTTAAAAGTACATGTTACAAAGCATTTAGCCTGTCCAATATAAACAAGTTTGATATTTACGATGTAGCGTTGCAGCAGATTTGTTGGAATAACGGAAACATAAAAGATGTCTAGACTAGAGACCTGCACGGGAATGGATTTCAATCCCGTTCCTGCTCGTTCCCAAGCCTTCCATTGGAGTGTTCTCCCCTAGCCATCTGGGGGAGTCTCACGGGTCCCAACAAGTCCCGAGTTTTTTTAAAGGCCAGCGCCGAGTGCGCACCAGAACACACAGCACTTCAAAGGCCTTTCTGAAATTATGCACTGCTTTAAACACATGATTTATCCATTTATCAAACATAAAATACAAAATGTAGGTCAGTGTTGTAACAGAGAGAGCAAATGTGAGTTGGCGACGTACACACTGAAGACAGCTTACCTTCCCAGAGTGGAGTTCTGGTTTGTCTTTTTCCGCTGCTGTTCTCGTAACTCCCAACAAAAGTTTACAGCAGTCTCCTTGTTTGTCACAGGCCATAGAGTCACCTGTGTTACTGCAGAAGGGTAAAAAGCTTTTGTTTTCCTCCGCGGCACGTATCACCTCTGTGATGAAACTGCGTTTCAAGGTGTCTCGGTGTGCGTTGGCTTGGATGGCTTTAATGGCCCAGCGTACGGACTGAGAGAGGTTTTGAATTCACCGGTGCCAGGAGGTAACAGTGAGCCTGAGTGTAGTTCAGCTGTAAGTCCGGCTGGTCAGTGCGGAGCAAAAGCAGCCAGTGAAGGTGCACGCAACGTGGGGATCGAGTCTGCATCATCCCGGGGTCCACTGGCGGAGATGCGTCAAAGGCTGCGCTCGTGTCCACGTGTGTCTAGCCCGCTGTTGTCTCCTCTATCTTGGACATGTCGCGACAATCGGGACCCGATCCCGCGAGATTTGTGTCAGGTCCTGCAAGTCCCGCAGGAATTCCCGTCCCGTGCAGGTCTCTAGTCTAGACTGTGTTTCAAATTCCAAATTTTTCTCTGGACATACACAGCTATCTTGTTGGGACATATAAGATTCTAAATAATGCTTTATCCTGACTTTTAAAATTATGACTGGACTTATGTTCTGGACTCCTTCTGTAATATGTGTAATATATGAAAGAAAACATATTTTTAATGAGGGTTTCACATTAGAAAATGTCCAAAACGTCAGAGAAAGTAGTTAGCTTGTTGTTGGGGCCCTTTAAACTCGTGTATTGTTGGTGTAGCAGGAGTTTGGAAGGTACTGAGCCATGGCAATTAGCTTGATGTAGACCAGTGCAGACGGTTAATATTACTGCTGACTTAAGAGGGAGGGGCGGCCATAAACAAGTCTCAGAACACTTAAGGAATTATCTTTGTTGTATAAATGACATTTAAAGGATGTCGGAAATTAAATCTGAACGCTCCTATAAAAGATATTTGATCCATTTGACTTTTTGATGTGCCCATGAAAAGTCACTGCAGGAAAGGCGTAGTCGTTTTCTCTGTTTTTTTTTTGTTTGGTATTGTTTTAGTATCTATTACAAATGTCTGTAACTACGGAACAACACTGTCTATTATTCCCCTTTGAGCATTTAGCACTTTTTGTAAAAACATACCTGGAGTTGTCCTTTTTCATACATTAAACCTTCTCTTGATCATTTCAGCGCTTAACCCATGGGCGTAGGCTTGCGTGGGGAACATCTCAGGGTAATCAAGTTGTCCCACTCCCTACCAACCTCACGAGACGTAGCCTGGCTAGCCAGACCCAGATCCTTTATGAACAATTGGAAGTGGGTCTGGACACACGTCATAGCAATCGCAAGGAATTCACACGAGAAGGTCACTCACTGCAGTTGAAGTCCTAACCACTGTAACACTCAAGGAGCCAGCAACGGCGGAGATGTTTGTCTCTCTGCAGTTGCTCGCCAATAAGCTTCTTTCTCAGCGTCGCATTGATGCAGCCCCCGGTAACACAGCTGGACTACAGCGCTCCACTCATCGCACTGCTATGGTCACGTTAGCGTATAATTCACTAACACGGCCCGCTTTTTCAAAAGGCTCCAACTGCTGCGTGTCCAGACTACTAGTACATGAGGAGATCTTCACATGTGTGAGACTTTAGAGTAGACTGATGTGGTTGCCTTA
Source organism: Proterorhinus semilunaris (assembly GCA_021464625.1). Lineage (NCBI taxonomy): Eukaryota > Metazoa > Chordata > Actinopteri > Gobiiformes > Gobiidae > Proterorhinus > Proterorhinus semilunaris. The sequence goes on from CM038365.1 coordinate 11,957,977, forward strand.
GGCTTCGAGAGTGGGGGGTCGGTTTCCCAACACTTTTAGTTTTGTGTTCTATGTGGTAATAAAGAAAACCGGTGGAAAAATCAGTACTTGGTTATACTATTCGTAAGCAAAGCCATACATTCACAGCACATGTGCAGACCTATGGTATCTGAGAGGTCTGTATTACTGTATTCGGTCAATATTCTACATCGGGGCGATGGTGGTGCAGATGGTAGAGCGGGTCGTCTCATGATCGGAAGGTCGGGGGTTCGAATCCCGCCTCCTGAAGGTGCATGCTGTTGTTGTGTCCTTGGGCAAGACACTTCACCCACCTTGCTGTAAAGCGCTTTGAGTGCCTAATGTAGGTGGAAAAGCGCTATATAAGTTGAGACCATTTACATCCCCAGTCCTTATTTGGTGCCCATAGCCAACATTTGGCCTTAGGGTCCCCATACCTCTGGTTGGGAAACACTGCTATAAATCCCATTAGCTTCATCATTCCCCCAACAATGCAAAAAAGTAAAATAATAATAGTTGTAATTTTGACTTGCCAAGTGAAACCATCTGTTAGTAGAAGAGGTCTCTTTGCATAAAAAAAATAAAATAAAATTGCGATTTAAAGTCAAATAACATTTGGGCAAAAATACTGATAGATTTTTTGTACTTACCTACTCAAATCAAGGGCACATCTACTTCTTTCAAGAAAATGAACCTATTTCGAGATTACTTTGTGCAGTATTATGCCCATCAGCGTCTAAAACTTGCATGCTTTCGTTCCTCCCTGCACCGCCTGACCCCACTTCTCCGGCACATCCCCACTCGGAAGACATCGGCGCGAGTTCCACCAGAAAAGACACCGCGAAGGTCATACGGGATATCGGCGCACAGGAAGCTCATGCAAAACGCGGGCTTTTCATTTCCACAAGTTGCCTCTGAGTGCGGTGAACTCGGATGACACCGTCGGCGTCTCCTCGCGCCCATTCATCTCGACACAAAAGACTCTCCATCAACTCCCCGGCGACGGGCATTAGATTAGCCCGCGCTGCCTTACGGAAAATAGAAGCGCATAGCGAGAGCCCGTATGATTCATCGCGGGTAGACGGCCGATCTACGTTGTATATTATTGATGGCATTTCCCGATAAGCAGAAAGAAAAGTTGAGTGGAGGTCGATTGGAGTCTGTATGTTGGCAGAGTGTGTAGGGATGAGGTGTTGTAAGACTTCAGTTTTGTATATAAACAGACCTGTCACTGTATGAAGCTTCCAACGGCTCATAGGATATCAACAATCACCACCAGAGGGAGCTGGAAGTCCCTTAGAGAATTGACCAAAATGGAAGAGTTGTACAATAGTGAAAGCAGTGATGGTATGTTTGCAGATTGTTGTAAAAGTTTCATTGTTTGTTTGAATTTCTCTTTTAACTGTTTGGCTCTGATCCTGAAAACCACAGTCATAGGGTGAATTGTAACGTATTGTTTGTGGGGGAGCCCATTTTAATTCAAAAGATAGTCATACAAAATTATTCTCACCTAGGTCGGCAGAGGGACTCCCATCAACCCTGGGTCTATCTACATTTCCCTTGCCGTCTGGGTCACATATCCATCTGCTGCTGACTGCTTTTTTTAGACATTACATTTATTTAGACGCTACATTTGGTTGGACGTGACATTGTATTTTGTTTCACTGTTTTAATATTTGCCGCCATTGTAATATTGGGCTATACAAAACAACTTGATTTGATTAAGTTGAACGTAAGGCACAGTCATTTAAGTAAATTTGGTTATACTTTGTGCCAAGTCATGTTATGATGAAAGCTAAGGGGATTTAAATATGTGTTAGCCACTACAATGACACAGCAGAGAAAGGCCCTGGAGCAGTGTAGAGCAAGATAATGTCACTACTGCACTTGGCCCCAGTCACAACCCGGTATCTTCTCCCCCCGCAGACCTCCACACTGACGCAGGCCTCACTAGCGGACAGAAAGTCAATAACCGGAGCTGTGGAGTCCTATGAAAATCACACTTTATTTTTCAACCTAATTAAATCTGGACGCTGCAGTTTTCGCAGCTTTGTCGGAAATTTCTGTCACAAACTTTCTGTGTTCGGGTAGACACAGGTCACCGCATAAAAACACCTCTGAACCTCCTGCCTGTGTAAACGCAGCCACCTACTGGGCGAGGCCTGTAACTGCAGCAACTAGCATTGTACTGTATATTCCTTGAACATTTAATTTTAAAGTGCATTCGAGTAAGAATTTCTAGTTTTATGAATCAAAGTTTTGACACGCCTGTCTTTGTGACTGTCTCTTAGGAATCCAATACCGAAAGTCGTGCGCGTCGTCCGGGGCGTGCCTGATCGCCTCCTCGGGGTACCAGCAGTTCTGCACGGGGCGCCTCAACTCGGTGTGCATCACCTGCTGCAACACCCCGCTGTGCAACGGGCCCAAGCGGAAGAGGCCCGTCCTGAACGCGGCCTCCAGACCGGATGGGCGACTGCGACTACTGCTAATGCTGCTGGGCCCGGCTATGCTAGCCACGATGCTCCTCTCCACGTAGATACACCTGGTAATTAAGTGAAAGCAAGAGCCTTGTTCAATGTATCCGACAGCCAAGAAAAGTGCCAGTTTCTACTCATGCAACTGTGACTACAACTACTGCTGCTGCTGCTATGGCCGCTGGGCACGGCTACGCTAACCGTGTAGCATCGATACATACACCTGCTAAGTGCCACACTGTTTGGGGGATTTCGCTGTAGAGTGCCAACAATCCAGACCATTTTTCATGATATTTGTAGCACCACCGCGTATTCTGTGTTAGAGCTCTGACACATGCTAGCTGAGACTCTAAGCTCTCCGTAGGTGAAAACCGTTTAATTCTACGTGCCTCGGTTCCTGAGAAATCCTGAGACTAGTTTTTTTTTTTTGTTAAACTTTTTTTGAAACAAAACAAATCCTTGACATAGTCACACACATTGTTTAACATGTCTAATAAAGACATTTTGTTTACAAAAAGAAAGAGACGGCATTAAAATTTGTACAAGGTATTAAATGCAACAGCACATTCTGGAGAAGAGACAAGTAACAAATCAACAAAAAAAATTAAAAGATTATAAAATGACATTATTTTGATAAGTATGAGTTTATAGGTGCCCAATTTTTCAAGTATATGTCCTGTTTCAATCGCAAAATTGCGGTGATTTCTTCCATACAGCTCACAGAGTTCAGTCTTTGAGTCCATTGGTCCAAAGTGGGCGAGTGCGGTTTGAGCCAATTAGCTGTAATTACTTTGTGGGCAACCAGCACCAGAACTTTTAACAAATACACTTTTCCCTTTTCCCTGACTTCAGGTGTATTGCCACTAAGTATTACCTGGAAGGAAGATGTGATTTGATATCTTTATATTCAAAATCTTATTTATTTCTTCCTTCACCTTTTCCCAATACACCTTTACCATGGGGCATTCCCAGAAAATATGTGAGAAGTCCCCTATTTCCCCACATTTTCGCCAACAGAAGGCGCTTGTATTATTATTATAACTGGCCACGATGACTGGGGTTCTAAACAATCTCATTCTTAACTTCCAACTAAACTCTTTCCAATATGGACTGTTGAGACATTTATGCCACTCGTCCCATGATTGTTCCCAATCTGAATCATGAATTACTGTGTTAACAGAGACTAGTTTTGATCAAAAACACTGAATTTTTCTCTAGAAATGGATATTATGTGTTTTATGAAACACTCTCCTCTCTGGGCAGGCACTAACGTTATGGGAAGAGGCAAATGCCTAAATATCTCAGTTATAAGTACATTTTCAAAGACAACATTGTTGACGTTTTGAAACGCCGCGTGTACTCGATCGCTTTCACTAATTATGGCGTGTGCATTTAAACAGCCTGGTTCTCGGACTGAACACTTTAACAGGATGTTTCTCAGCCGTCCTTGGACACATTTTAACCATTTAAAAACTCAAAGAAATGTTCAAAACTGTTTCGATATTTCCATGGGAACCCGCTCTGCTTTGTCAAACACGCTCCAGAGAAGCAACACCACGCCTCCTCGGATTAAAACAAGAGAAAAGAAACGCAATAATGTATTATTGCACCTCCTTTATAATTTGATATTACTTTACATCCAAGTGGGCTCAGAAGGCCATTATTTGCATTCTATGAACTTTGTAAAACATTTAGACTTACGGGTCATCTTTTTAAGAGTACTGTTGCTTCAAAATACTCAAGTAGAAGTAAAAGTACTGTATAATAATAAAACTACCTAAAGACACACTACATGTTCACTGAGACCCGCCTCTGTGATCATTTACTGACACCTAGTGGCTGAAATAAAGATGTGGAAATTTGAAATGCTCTTAGACAGACCAGCTGCGGAATCTTGGCTTGTTCGGCAAAACATAAAGAAAAAAAAACTCCTCAATATGTTGGTGAAAACTCTCCCGTAGCAGTTTTTTAAAATGATGTTGTTTTTAAATGTATAAATCCTTTCAGGAGCAACCTACATTTTAAAATGTGAAATAACTGATACTGATGCCTTGCCTTTTCTTTGCCATAGTTCCTCAAGACCCGGAAACGTCCGGCTCCAAATGTACAGGATGACAGCCGGCTTCCTCTCGCCGGCATTTTGACCGCAGAAATAAACTGTCGGCTGGATACAAGCGCAATGCCTGTGGACTTATCGCGTTCCAAACCCGTCGAACCTTTCCTACGAAGCGGATCGCGCTCATCCCCCCCCGGGACGTCGCACTCGCAGGACGGACTCTACATTCACATGGTTGGATCCTTGTTTCGCGTGCCATTCTCGTGTTATTTTGTGTTCAATATATTCCTTTAGTCAGGACGTCGAACGCACTTTGATTGTAGAAAATGTGAAATAAATGGTTGATCATCTCCTACAACACAGGGCATCGGGATTCAATGTGTGTCGGTGTTGAGCTGGAGACGGACAATGAGGCGATCACCGTCATAAAGCTCTGATGTTAAACATATCCAATAGAGAGAGGACTTGGTTCAGAGGCCTATGGATTTCTGAAACTTTTTGGGATGAAAAAACTTGCGCAAACTTTAGAAGTCACTGCTGTAGAACCGGAGCTCAATGTTAATGAGGGAAATAGTCCCTGGTCATCTGGTCTGTTCTCCTCACTGCGAAATCCGGCATTTTTAGCCCCCAACAATCACAAAAATTGCCCGACAAATCCTCTTTAATCATTTACTTTTTTCCAAGTTCAAACTCCTTTATTTGCACATGTAAACAAAAAATCTGTTTGTGATATTCCAATGACTGGACTTGGACCTTCAGTGAGTCCTCTATTTCAAAGGTCCAACAAATCGTGTCCATGACAGGAAAAAGCCTAACCCTAACCTTTATTTTGATGATAAACTTCATGAGTAGCCGTGAAAAACTGCATTTATGAGAGAAATTGCGTGTTGGTGACAGACGATGCTTATCGAATAAAGAAAGGCTTTGGTTTAGAGGCCTGTGGATTTCTTAAACGTGTTGTGCAACATATTGAAACAGCAGTCGATACAGACGTGCATGTAAAAGTGAAATGTGTGTTTCATTCGCTGTGGATTAAATATGTTTTATCCATAAACAAGAAAACACATTTCCAAAGCATTTTTTTTTTTTTTTTAATGAAAACTTGTGTAATCATGTGTGTGTTTTCTTTTTTTCCCCCTAGAAGATCCTTATGTGTATTCAGTTGATTGGACCTGGACTGTATTGAGACTCCTCTTGTTCCGTTTGTTTAGTCAAAGGTCCAACAAATGTCCATAAGAAGAAAAGGACATGCAAGGTCCAGGTTCAAGATGTGGCCGTGGGACCCTCTGGCTTTGGGGCATGGGTCCAGGCATGCCTTAACCTTGACGCTAAACTTAATGGGTTGCCATGAAATACTGCATTATCTTTTTACAGTGTGAATTTGGGGAGGAATGACAAACTTGGCAACGTTTTAGTGACGGTCTAATCCCATGTGAATTTATAATCCAGGTCTTTTATTTTTTCTTCATAGACTGCGTCAAAGTGCTGCCCCTCCTCCTCTGACAGATGGTTTCTCCAGTCTCCGGCGATCCCTGAAAGACGACACATAATAGAAAAGTTGTTACTGCAATAAAAAAAAAAAAATACAAATAAAAAGTAGAAAAGAGTTAGTTTGGGTGAGCAATTTAACATGAATTGAGACATGACTGTATGTTTCATTTTCACTGTGCTGACGTAGGAAGAAGTGCGCCCTCTGCTGGCGCTTAACAGGATTTTTACAATATCTTAAATCCTATGGGTATTTAGACTCACAATTCAATTCAACTTCATTCCAGACTCGTAGTCCATTTAAAATAAAATAAAAGGATTAAACAGTTAAAATGGCATTTTAAAAAGACAATCATGCCAATGTCAAGACTGATAATGTGTCGCACTCCATTTAATATTTGTGAGGGACACTTATTTCATTTTCAGACATGTTCAGTCGACACTTACAGGTGTGCATTAGAGTTCATAGTGACACGGGCACGAGCGGACTAGTTTTAAGTTGGTTTTAGTGTTTTATCTGCATGGTTTTAAAGTTGATTTTATGCTCCAGCTCGTTGCCCCGCCCCTATTGATTGCCTCAAGTGGCACACCTGCTGCAGGAGGATAAGGGCAGATGGTACCCAGGGCACCGCGGGCACCGAGGGCATCGGAGTGCCGGTGCCAGGGGCGAGGGCACCGGACGAGGCAAGCAAGGGCACAACGACGGGACGCCACGTGGGGCAACGCACCGGGTCTTGTAGAGCGATGGCGGTGAGGGGGCGCGGGTCGGGGCCGGGGATGTCCCCCGGACAGGGGCGGCGGGAGTAGCGGCAGCAACAAGCTCTCCGGACATATGTTCTCCGAGGTGGACACCTGCAGCGCCTCCGCAGCTCACGGAGCCGGCCGGACCCCCGTCCCAGAGACCGACTGACTGCACTTTAATGCACGCCATTGTTATTATTTCTAATTTCTTTTTGTCTGCAGGTGGAGCAGTGAACCCTGCCCTGACAGGTCGGTTTTGTAACCCTCTGTCATAATGCTAAACTGTGATTGTCCTAGCCGCTAACTGTTTGTGTTTGGTGAAGGGCAGGTGATGGGTGTGTCGGGGGTTGTCCTGTGAGGTGAGGGAGGTGCGGTGCTGGCCTGTTCCTGTGGGACAAAGTTAACTGCTGTTTGAAATGGGTGCAGTCCTAGTGATGCTATGTAGGGTTTTGCATCCATTCCGGTCCGGCAAAGAGGAGTCGCTGAAGGTAGCTTCAAAGAAGACGCAAAGCATCTTTATAGACCTGCTGGCTTTCTTATGAGTCCAGAGGGGAGCTGTGCACAAAGGAGTACAGGATGTTTAAATCAGTCCGCTTTACTCTCTCTGTACAACAGCCACGCGTTTGTGCCGGAGTATTGGCCTGAGCAACACTCTGCATTGACTTCTTCATCTGACATGTCCTCAGTGATGATGTGTCTGTATTGACAACATGCAGAATATCATTACACAGACAACAGTTTAAAAATGTCATGTTCTCATCTTCCTTAGGATTGAAGTCCACAGTATATTATATTTTAAGTTCTACTGCAAACTACACCAGGCTTAAATGTAAACGTTCATTATGATCCCCACCACTAAAAACAAGTCATTTGTTTTTTACTTATCGAGTATATTGGAAACCTAGGCATTTAAAAGCTTTTAAAAAATTGTATCCGTTGTAAACACGCAGGTTAGTTTCCGTTAGCATTACAGGGACTGAAGAGCTTCACTTTTCTCACAGATCTGAGCATGAACCCGTCATAGGCTCGTCCCTGTGAAAATGGCAATGTAACAAATAACTTTGGACCAGTTTAAGAGCCGTTTTCAAATGTTACTCGCTCCCTTTCCACCGTTTGTATTCATGTCCAAAGTACCTTTTCTGAAAAACTGAACTGGCAAATGATCCTGTTTTTTCTTCATGTTCTTGAACAAGCATCTCTCCGCGATCTTGTCTATAACCTCAGGTTCCAGAGGTTTCTCCAAGAACTCCGCCATCCTCCTGACCGCCTGCCCGAGGTCCTGGGTCCTCCCGAGCAAACGACAGTCAGAGTCCAAGATCATTTTCAACAAAGCTACGTGTGATCTGCGAGCTCACCCCCAGCATGTCCTCGTAGGTCAAGTACAGGACGTGTGTCTTATCCTCCGCACTCAGCCAGCTCTTCACGTGATCGAACCACGAATTGAAAGGAACTGGAAAAGTAGCCAGTGAAGGTTAAACATGTTTTAATGCTTTCTCATCACAGACACACCTGGAGCAGTATTTCACAACATTCATAGTTTTGAGTAATCCTCGGACAAAGCTGCTCAATTTAGCGGTTTCTTCTTCTACGGTGTCAGCGCCTCGATACCTGTGTCCAAACGTTTGACCGGTGCTGTATATATCATATAAATGACTATATGTTCTACACAAACAAATGTTGAATAAACATTAAATAAAGCCGAAATTAAGACGATACATACTGAAAGTAATGCACCCCGAAAAAGGCACTAAAAGTAGTTCTGTGACCCACGTTTGAGTCCCGACCCACCAGTTAAGAGCGATTGTGTTAGCAGACTGCCCCTGTCGAGTCTTCTTTCCAGCTCCAACCCGATAGAAATGACTATCTGAAATGACATGTTTTGGGTTTGCTATTATTTGATATAGTAATACACTGTATATCCAAATCTGCAGCAGAGAAAGAGGCGGCCTAAATGAACAAGATTACTCAAATTTACAGAGATGCAGCAAACTACTATACTATATATATATATATACTACTCTATGTTTTTGGAGGAGGGAACCTTACAACATGTTCAACAAATCAATGTTGCATCATTTGTTTTTAAAACTCTTTGCAGCGGGTTGATTTTGTACTGGGGCTGTGCAAGGCCGGATTTATTTACTGCATTTCACTGCGTGGTGTGAGGCTCTAGCAGCTGACTTTACCTTTGTACAACTGGCCCAGCCACTGGACCGGCTAAATCAACGGCTCTACACCGCCCTGCAGGGCAGGGCCGTGTGAGCGACGCACCGGCTGGCCCGGCTCACTTGTTCCATTAGGGGAGTGGAACCTAAAGATAAATCTCAACTGGCATTTCTTAACACAGTAATAGGTGTGTAACAAACGCGTGCCACGATGTTTTAGTCATCGAGTTAAAGTTTTAGTCCGTATTTTATAACCACCGCGGCTGGTGTTACGCCTCTGTGCTGATCTCGTGTGTCTTATCGCTGAAGTGAAGGCTGCAGACGCTCCATTTCATAATCCCCCCCAAAAAAACATTAAATCAACATAAAATGTCGGTCTGATCATTCTGCTCCACGTGTCCATTGTTCAATCAAGGTAAAAACATAAAGTTCAGTCCAAATACAGCCTAAAGGCTCTGAGCACTGCTTTGTTTACTTTGGGGCACATGCATGCATTTAGTTTTTTTAATTTTCTGTAGTATTGTGACCACAGGGGCATATTTTATCATTAAGCAGTTTTGGAAAATTGGATCATTAACACTGCCTTATAATAAACATGTAGTATTTTATTACTCAATCGTTACACCCCTAAGAACTATTTTATGTATTGGATTACTTAAGTAGTATAACAAAGTTATATATATATATATTTTTTTTTTAAATCTGAGACTTAGTATTCTTAAGTTGTTGGTCTTGTTTCAAAATTCACACATTTAGTTATATGTGTATAGTAAAAATATGTGCATAGTAAAATATCATAAAGCTCTAAGGGGCTGCCCATTCTCAGATGATTCACAGATCAGAAAGTATGACCTAGACTGCCAAACAAATATGTCACGTGTGGTCACGTGTCTTAATTTAAAGATCACTGTTTAAAGAAACAAAAACAGTGATCAAAGAAAATGATCGAACATTTTAGATGTTAGTTGGATAGGATCAATGTTGGGCAAGTTACTTTAAAATTGTAATATATTCTATATTACTTGTTGCAGCTTTAAAAATGTAATATGTTTGTATTTCATATTACAAAGTGTTACAAACACTACGTTCCTGCGGCCCCTTGTAGCCGTCAGCTGATGAGCTGATGAGCTGATGAGCTGATGAGCAGGAGCGTCTGACGGCAGGCGAGCCAAGGTGAATACAGGGAAAATACAGGGGAAACGGTTTTCTAACATAACAAACCGTACCATCCAAGCCCTGACAGTGATCCCTACCTGTGGTAAACAAGTCAGTCCTGTGAGTCAGTCATGGCTGTGGCCGCGTGACACGGCCGCTTAAAAATGGACATGTTTAATTTTGTGTAACTGTACTTGGATCTTGTAACTATTCACGTAACCGTATTTAAATAGGGAAAACGTGGAAGAGCCTCTAACTTCACCCCTTCACCACTCAGGCTACATGCTAACAACAACTTCGGTCTCTGTGCAACTGAGGGCACGCACAAAGACCAGACAGGTACGCATCAACTCGTCTAAGCTCAGGTAAGAACATATCTCAGTAAAACAGTGCCCTGTTCCTTTAAGTATGGCCTCTTCAACAGTTCCTTTCGAGAGAACTGCTTACCGTGTCCGTCCAGAAACTTGTGGAGGAAGTCATTCATGGTGCCGGGGTTAGCGTGGTACTCCACACTTCCGTAATAGTGGAACGCCGATATCAACACGTCTTTGGGGTTCCTCATGACGTTTATGACCTGTAGGAAAAGATTCGGAACAAATCAGATTAAGATCCTATGTAGTAAGGATTCTGGTGGCTTTAACACCAAGTTCCAAGAAGAACACGTCCTTCGGAGGAAGCAGATCGGCGTCGTTCCCGTAATAGGGGTTCACATTTGTGGAGTCGACTCCTGCTGAGTTAGGTTTTTTTTTTAGAAGTTACTGCTCTGACTGACTGCGAGAGTGACCTACAGATCAAACTACAGCTGACTGGATGCTTAAAAGCAGCACTTGTCAGATTTAACCAAGCACTTCCCTATCAATGCATGTTGGTCCTCCTTTATCAAAGCCCTTGGTTGGAGCGGCTTGAAGCCCATTGGTTCACTATGGGCTGTGGAAACAGAGGCAAACCACCCTGTACTGCTCCCAGACCTGTGGTGTGCGCACACATACCTTCAATAATGCATTTAATCAAATGGTGGAGAGTCTATGCCTCAAGTGGAGGAGTTGGAGTAGCTCGAGGCCTTGAGGGACGACCAAAAGCCTGGCTCCAAATATATATATTTATTTTTTCTAAAAATTGCTCTCCCCCATGTGACGATGCTAGGTATCATATTTTTAACCACACTGTTTTTTGTTCTGCAGAATGAACGCCTCGCAGCTCGAAGACGCTCTGAACTCCGCCCAGCCTCAAGCTACTGTCCACAAATGCAAATGCTCAGAATGGAAACGCTGTGAAACATTGGTGGGGACATGTCCATACCAGCCATGGTTCTCTATGCTCCCGCCTCCTGCCCACACATGCCTCTGTCATGCAGCAACCAGGGAATGTGTAGCGGACCCAACATGGTGATGTGTTTGTTTTTTTTTGTAGGTGTGTTGGTACATCAACCAATCACAAGTCATGAGAGTGTACCAACTATCCTACGAAAAAAAAAAATCACGTTCCGTTGTGACATCGGTAACGGCAGTCTGTCAGACCTGGGGGGCGTGGTCTGATGCTGTCAACAGAACAGACACCCCCACACGCTCGACCCCCTCCCCAAGTCTTTCGCAGCAATTTTTGACTTGTGTTCGTGGGCGGGGAAAGGCTCTGGCACGTCCGTCTAGGCGAGTTCACGCCTGAGGCTTTGGCTGACGGGCTCTGGAGGCTGGAGCACTGTGGAAGCTTGTAGCCGGTCCATCTGCCATCGCCCTCTGTAGTGCACCATGTTATTTTCCCCCAACAAACGGGACCATTATCATGAATGGGGCCGAATGAGTACCGTCTTTCTCTTGTATGTTATATCTATGGACAAAGCTCTTGATTTCAATCTACCATCCTAAATATTCTGCGAGGTCGTACTTGTGAAATGTTTGAGAACCACCTCCTTGAAAAGAAAGACTCTCCAGAAGAAATGTGCCATCGCGCAGTGGACTTTACCTTGGGTTTGACCTGGAAGAAGGACCGTGGCAGGGCGCTGTAGTGGTAGTGTGTGGAAAAAATGCGCGGGGAGGTAGGGACACTGTCCACCAGGCCGGGGTCTCCTCCGGACATGATCAGGGGCACAATCTCTAAAGCCCAGTTTGTACCTGAAGTAGTTTAAACGAGACATCAACTTGATCTGTCTTTGGTGTGATCATTTTCCTCCATAACAAGCCAATCTATTCGAGAGCAGGCCAGCTACAGTACCTGATTTTTGGTATGTTGCGATGATGATGTCGTCGGAGCGGAAGGCGAACTCTTCCCAGTTCTTTAGACTCTCCAAGGAGTAGAAATGTGAAGGCATGTACATCCCTTTGTAACGGAGGTAGAACTGTGGATCAGCCATGATTGAGAGCAGTTGCTGTAATGAGGAGGAGGCGGGGCTCTTTCTATAATGTAGCTCCAGGGAAAGTAGTCAAACTACATTCTTTGGGTTGGTAAGGTACACATAATCCATGTTATTATTTCATGAAACCATCTTTGCACCAACATAGGGCTGGGCGATATCTTTTTATTCAAACCTCAGCTCAAACGAAAACAAACGCTTTCATCAAGTCTCGTGTAACGCACAAACGTCTTCCATTGTCTCGACCCAACTCCCAAACCAGGTCCTGTTTGTGCCAAAGAAATGGCTGTAAAACCTGTCGATTGTATAAAGTCCCATGACGATTATTGAGACTGACCAGAGTAGAGATTGCCATTTAGATTAAATTTGTATTAATTGCCCAGCCCTACAAAAACATTAAAACAACTCAACTTTTACAGCAGTAACAAGTGGCTATTGACATGTTCCCTGCACAAATGGAACGGCACATTTAGAAAAGGCACAGGGGCCAAATTGAACCCCTCGAAGGACCAGCTTGAGGCCCAACATTAGACACAAAAATGTTCATGCTTTGTGCTTATTGTACTTCATTTTTTAAAGTTTTGGTCCAACGTATTTTGTCTCTTTGTGGTCGGATGAGGAAAAAAGTAGCAAGAAAACACCGAGTATGGCACGCACACAGGGGGGGACATACGGAGTACCACCGCATTCAATGTGTTCACCTTCCAAGTACTGTAATTATTAGAACTCTGTAATTAAAAGATTAAAGTCTAATATTTCCACAACATTGTTTCTCATTCCAGAGGTGCCAATATTTCAAACGTCTTGAGGCAGCTTCAGTCGTTCATTTTAAATATTTGTAATCCCGCGTGAATTCAAAATCTACATCTTTCATTTTGCACCTTCTGTTAATTACATGAACTTTTCAAACAATGCTCTGTAAGTTTGGTCTGTGGTAAAATAGCCGATTTGAAGTGTAACTCTTTCGGCAATGAGGCCCGGTGGCACAGCGGTTAGTGCTTGTGTTGCACAGCTAGAAGGTCATGGGTTCGATTCCCACCGAAACGGGCTGTTCCTGTGTGGAGTTTGCATGTTCTCCCTGCGTCTGTGTAGGTTTCCCCTACTACTAGAAATATGTACAATAGGTTCCCATCTGGGGCCAGGACTCCCCTGAAAAAGAGATTCTTAATCTCAGTGGGACATTCCTGGTTAAACAGTATTATTGAAGTATGATTGATAAAGTAATAAAAAAAAGACATTGTTGAGCTAAGAGTTTCCTACCAACTGTCTGTCCAGTCTCTTAAGTTATACTAATGTGTTTGTCTGTTCTATGTAGGAATTTGTTTTGTTTGTTTGTATTTTCTATGTGTCCTTAATAAAAAATTACAAATCTCAAAAAAAGAAAAAGCAATTACTATAGAATAAAGCTAAATCATAAACGGGCATGTTGTGTGTGTGTCTGCATGCTGTGTTCATTTGTACTATTGTGGTATATATATTTTAAGTGTAATGATTTCGGTTTGGGGCGCCCTTTTGAGCAGAATGTTAACGGCTCAAACAAACAAATAAACTAAACGCTAAACTATAGTCGGGTCTACACATAACCCATGTTATTATTTCACTACATCAACGTAGACCTAGGGCGGATGCTTTGGGTGTAGCAACTTTGGCCTGAAGGCAGGACACCACGTACTGGCAGAGGAGACCTGAAAGGTGTCGCTTCAATAGGACTTTGACGTCAGCCTATTTATCTTCAGACGTTTTCGCTCAAACAGACACACACTGCTCAAGTCTCATTTCCCCTCTGTACTCGAGTGCCGTGAAAACGCTTAAAAACGTTACTATCACCGCTGTAGGTCTTTAAAATGTGTGCACTGTTGCTCGAAGTAGCTTTTAGATTTGGGTAAAGCCAAAGTAGAGAAAATGCATCCTTTTCAGGCGGGCCCACTTACACTCTCAAACACACTCTCATTCATCCTGGCCTATTGTACATGTTTTTAGTGGTAGGGGAAACCAGAGTGCATGGAGAAAACCCACACAGACACGGGGAGAACATGCACATTCTGTATTCTTACTTAAACATAATTGACTTTTTCCACTGTGAGTAAATATTTCAGACGCCGCATTTTGATCTGCACACAACACATCTGCTCCCTCCGCCTCACGACCGTCGAACCGTCTTCTCCTCGTGTGACATTTCTTAGCTGAGTTTGTAGAGCTTAGCTTTCAAATGAGGCGTTACACTGGTCTCCAGGCTCCAGTCGAGAAACGTTTAGATTTGGGTAAAACTGAACTGTCATGTCTATTTTGATGCACCTTTGGGTAATTCACGTTGATATTTATTTTATTTTTTGTACACACGTGAAGTATTTTCTAATGCCAGAGTGCTTTGACCAGATTAAGGGTATAGGTTGTGGTCAGGACGTCCTCTGCCCTAAAGGTGAAGCGGTCCCAGTGCTCCAGTGCCTCCGGAGCGTAGGAATGTCTGACCAGGTCCGCGCTGTTGTAGGAATGGAAGCGACAGTCAGCCATGTTTGAGAGCAACAGCAACAGGAGGCACACGGGCTTTAGAGATTCCAGCGTGGAGCATTTGGGTGTAGAAACTTTGGCCTGAAGGCAGGACACCACGTACTGGCAGAGGAGACCTGAAATATGTCACTTCAATAGCACCAGCCTGTTCTCCGCTCAAACAGTTACTCAATACACACAGTTCTCAAGTCTTATTCTCCTCCAGTACTTTTTTACTCTTACTTGAGTTATGTAAAAGTAAATCTATTCTAAGCTACTTAGAGCAACAGTCAAAATCCTATTTCCAGAGTACTCAGCCGAGAGTAAAAATATTTTAACTTAACCTTACTTAAACATTTTGGTTACTCTACACACCACTGATGGGGACCGGGATAATGATTTAAACTTCTGGAATTATTTATTCCAATATTTTGCCGATTCGCAGCCCTCGATAAAGTACATTTAACCTCATAGCCCCTGCCTAATCCAAGCGCATTTTCTCGAGTTCAGCTTTACCCAAATCCATGAGGTTACAGCCTATAGGCCAGTGTGACGCCACATTTGAAAACTAAGACCTACAAAACTCATAAACGAATAATACAGGGCATAATAAAAAATCAAGAACAATAAAACAGAAAAACAATGGAGAAACGGCTCAACTTATTGAAAAGCCTTTGCAAACAGGTGGGTTTTAAGGGAGGACTTAAAACTGCTCAGAGTCGGGGCCAAACGGATACAGACCGTTCCACAGCCGAGGGGGCAACAGCGGCAGAAGCTCCGTCTCCTCTGGTTTTCATGTGCATTTTGGGCACATTCAGAAGGAGCAGGTCGGCTGAGCGAAGTGCTCTGGGCGGGGCAGGGACAGACAGGAGCTCAGTCAAAGGTGCCAAGCCATGTAAACATTTAAAAACAATCAAAATCATCTGTGGATTCTGTGACAGACAGAGAGCCAGTGCAGACGGGATGTGCCCCCGTCGCCTGGTGCCGGTCAACAAACGGGCCGCTGCGTTTTGGACCATTTGCAGCCTCTTTATGGACGCTTGGTCCAAACCACAAGGCGTTGCAATAATCTAAGCGAGTGCTAATGACGGCATGTACCGCTTTTTCAAGTTCATTTGTCGACATCTTTTAATCCCATTGTGTTTTTTTTTTTGTCCCTTTTCTGTTGCTCTTTTTAGGCTTATGTCACTTTTTCATTGCTTTCTTGTCACGTTAATTGTTGCTCTTTTGTTGCATTTTCAGCCTCTCTTTCGTCTCATTTTTGTGGCTATTATGGCGCTTTTTTCAAGAAGCGTTTAGATTAACCTCTTAACCCAGCACATTTTGTCCAGTTTTGGCTTTACCCAAATCTAAAAGCGTCTTGGAAAAAAAAGCAAAAAATAGTAATAAAAACGAGAAAGAACCTGCCAGAAAGAGCAACAATAACACAATAAACTGCAAAGAAGTGACAAAAACACGACAACGGAAACCAGATACAAATAAATAAAAAAAACAGGACCAAAATGTGACAAAATCGCAGCGACAAAAAAGTCACAGTGAGTTTTGTGGGCCTTAGCTTTCAAATGAGGCGTTACACTGGCTGTAAACTCTCCAGTCGAGGAGCTTTTAGATTTGGATAAAGCCGAACTGGAGAAAATGTACTCGGTTCAGTGGTTAAAAGGAACATCCGTCTAATTTAGTTACAGTGTTTGGCCACACGAGGGCGCGCCGCACTGTTTAGTGGAACAAAGTAGTAGTCCAGAAGAAGAGCTCGATCTAAACCCGGAAGCGCTGCCCAAACCGTGAAGCAGCCTGGATCTGTAACGCCTCAAATCAATGACTGTACCGCTGAAATAGACACGGTCGCATAGTGCATCGGTTAATAGCTCGACTAGACAGCTGCAGCAGCCATGGCGAGTCGGCTCCCGGCTTGTGTGGTGGACTGTGGCACGGGGTAAGTCACCAAAGAGGAAAAACTCTGCTTAGCCTTAGCCTTAGCATTAGCATTAGCTGCAGGCAGAGGAAGCGGCTGTCAGGCTGCAGCTAACGCCCAGTGCCGCTGCTCTCCGTCGGTCTGGAGTCCTGGACGGGGCTGCTGACGATACCCATGTGTTCAACTGTTTTCTATCCTGTATCTTTACCAGTAAACGTAATAAAATTCAGGGACGGAACACGGGAATTGGTTGTTCCAGTGCTACCTAATGCCCATAATGGAGTGCACGTAGGCAGCGTAGTGCTACTTCCTGGATTGCTTCAGTAAATGAAAGCCTATGAACAAGAGCTCTGTTTACTGGCGAAATGGAATAAAACAAAGGTCACAATCATCTTAGAGCTGTTGTTGGTACAATTGTATCTCTTACGTGAATGTAATGCATAATTTAGGCGACAGGGACGGAAAATGCTTCAACCTTTTTGGTCTGTGCAGAAAAGTTGTCAAGTGGTCTTCTCAAACGAGTGTTTCTGACTAATAGATTAACTTCTTAACCCCCACCTGAAATGAGAATATTTTCTCAGTTTTGCAGGTCTTAGCTTTCAAATGAGGTGTTACACTGGCCTATAGGCTGTAAGCTCCAGTCGAGAACTTTTTCAGATTTGGGTACTACTGGAGGAAAGGTGCTCGGTTAAGGTGGGGGTGAAGAGGTTAAAAGAAGGGTCGGTTCAAAGTGTGAACCCAAATGTCTCTTTGACTCTTGCTTCTGCGTTTTCCATATTGTGATTTTATTCTGATATCACGTTGTTTTTCCTCAGGTACACGAAGCTCGGATTCGCTGGAAACACGGAGCCACAGTTCATCATTCCTTCATGTGAGTAAAGTTGTCTCAAATGAACTTTTTTTTTTAATTTTTAGATTGTATATTATTCTTGTTATGAATGTTCCCTTCAGTTTGTTGCACGTGTATTTCACAATGGAAAACGTCTATGTGGCTTTTCTGTTTTTGAAACTTCCTCTTTGGTTTACGTCATTTTCAATTTCAGTTCTGTCTTTCCAAATCAAATGCGTTTCCGGCAATTCTTCTCCCTCAAATGTTCATGTGAAATGTTTTACTGTAATTCTATGCTATATTTATTATTTCATTTTGCATATCTCTGTGTCAGGTATTGCAATCAAAGAGTCGGCCAAAGTGGGCGACCAGGCCCAGCGGAGGATGATGAAGGGAGTGGACGACCTGGACTTCTTCATCGGGGACGAGGCCATTGACAAACCTTCCTATGCAACGAAGGTGAACCCTCCGGACTCACTCCGATCAATTCACTGCACAACAACTTCAAATCCTCCTGGTTCCAACTGGTTAGGGCTGAATGATGAAAACGAGACAAAAAGTTATGAACCAAAAAAAAGCCACAAAAAAGTAACGAGCAAAAAATGAGATGACAAATAAAGTGAAAAAACTGACTACGACAACAGGGCAACCGTTTTGAGGGTCTCAAAAGGAACTTCAGCCCGCTGCCTTTTTCTTAGGGCTTTAGGAAGAAGGAAATAAAAAATAAAACCCCCAACACAAAGGTGTCCAAATGTATTCTAAGAAAGCCTGAATTTTCTTGTTCAAATTGCAGTGGCCCATCCGTCACGGCATTGTGGAGGACTGGGACCTGATGGAGCGCTTCATGGAGCAAATCATCTTCAAGTATCTGCGGGCAGAGCCTGAAGACCACTACTTCCTCCTGGTAAGAAGACGCACGGCTGTCCGTCTGTAGATTTAGATCCCACATTGTTCTGACTAATGATGGTTCTGATGGCATTTTGAATCTCCTCTATAACGTTTCAGCTCATACTCTGGTTAATATTTCCTCTATTTTGTATTCAGATGAGATGTCACTTTGTCATTGGTCAGTGAAGGACTTCATACAGTCAAACATGAATATTTCTGGTGGAAGAAAGAAAAGAAAAATAATTAACCGAGTCCTAAAATAGGAAAGATAATGTATTCTTACATTTCATGTTTTTGAAGCAAAAAGGAAAGTTGGCTGTGGAAGTCGAACAATGTCTAAAGTGTTGAGTATTCTCGACAGTATAATGAACATTCAGTATTTGTAAATCGTATAACTGCTGTGTTTTACTCGAGCACATTTTCAAACTTCTCTGGTGCATCTAACTGCAGAAAATGTGTGAAGCAAGATCTTTGCTGTAATGTTCATTCCCTCAAGGATTACATGGGAAAGGTCTGTGAATGCCTGAGTTTGCAGGCCATTTTATTACATTAAAATCACACCTTTCTACCTACGGTTTTATGGAATAAGAAATAAGAATACATGGATTGTATCAGCTGCACACGGTCACTTGTCTGCTTTTAGTTCACAACTGAACTCTGACAAAACTCTGAGGGGAACTGAAAGAACATCTGTTTGTTTGATGCTTATTATAGTTCTAATTACTATTTAATTCTTACAGGGACATATTTTCAAATTATAAACTGTCAAATATCAAAGCTGAGGCCCCAAAATCAGGTTTTTAAGCTCCACATGCAGGACATGTCCCCTTTAAGGCTATACCACACTCTTTCAGCAGATCGGCCTGAAGAGCGATGGATAATAAATAGATGATCATGTGCCTGTTGTGTCCCCTCAGACGGAGCCTCCGCTGAACACTCCGGAGAACAGGGAGTACACGGCCGAGATCATGTTCGAGTCCTTCAACGTCCCGGGACTCTACATCGCCGTGCAGGTACGGCTGGTTCCCCTCACATGGACACTTTGTACTCTGTGTTTTTTTAAAACGCCGGTGTGTCTCGTGTCCCTGCAGGCGGTGCTGGCGTTGGCGGCCTCCTGGACGTCCCGGCAGGTGGGGGAGAGGACGCTGACCGGTACGGTGATCGACAGCGGGGACGGGGTCACGCACGTCATCCCTGTGGTACCGAGCTTCCTGTTCTTATGGTTAAATGGTCTCGTTATGTCCGAGCTTTGAACCTCAACAATCAAAGGCTAAATTAGAAAACAAAACAAACTGCTCAAATAAACTAAACTAAATTCCTCCCCTGTGTGTGTCCGTGTGTGTCCGTGTCCAGGCCGAGGGCTACGTGATCGGCAGCTGCATCAAACACATCCCCATCGCCGGGCGGGACATCACTTACTTCACCCAGCAGCTCCTCAGGGACCGGGAGGTGGGCATCCCGCCGGAGCAGAGTCTGGAGACCGCCAAGGCCGTCAAGGTAACTCCCCGGAGAGTCAAAAATACTCTCAGGAATACTCTGTACCCGAAATCGAATGCAATGTTTGTTTTTTGTGTTTATTTAGGAGCGGTTCAGTTACGTTTGCCCAGACCTGGTCAAAGAGTTCAACAAGTACGACACGGACGGCTCCAAGTGGATAAAGCAGTACACGGGGGTCAATGCCATCACCAAGAAGGAGTTCACCATCGACGTGGGCTACGAGCGCTTCCTGGGGCCGGAGATCTTCTTCCACCCGGAGGTACGGACCCAGGACACTAATTACTGCTGCTTTTTAGCTTTTTTAATTTTAATTTTCTCCTAAATGTCATTAAAAAGCATTACGTTGCATTCAAACTGGCATTAAATAGAAATATACTGGGAAATTATGACATCGCTCAACAATTTTACTGTATAAGCTAATTGAAAATACCAAAATGGTCTAAAACATATTCAGCTGCAATTTTGGCTGAAATTTACCACATTCTTTTGCTAATAAGTTTCCCGTTTGTCCGCTGATTGTCTTTTTCTGCGTTTATGGCATTAACACGTGATATTTGGGCATTAAAAATAGTATTAGAAAATATGAAATTCGACTGCTTCTGCCTGAATAAACCCTGATATATAATAATATTTTATTAAATCCCCAACATTCGTAAGCCTTTAGAAAATGTAACTTCCGACTAAACAGCCTTTCCATGATCAGCATTCTGTTTGAAACCATGGTCGCTGGCGATAGTTTCCTCCCAGGTGTCGAGTCGATGAAAGCACCTTCCTCACTTATCACTGGTGCAGCGCTACAGTTTACGAAGTCACCAGCAGAGGGCGCCATCATCCTCACTTGGCAGCAGCATGAAGTACAGGGCATTTCAGAAACCTTTTTTTAAGCAGCGGAAGTGTTATTACGAAGTGTTTGATTGTAAGGAGGTGTTGTCAGGGAAATGTCACATGCGATGTGACGATAATAATGTGGTGTCAGACCAGGCTGAGCTACTTTCACATATCCACTACTTACGGAGCTACTTAGATTGAGGATATTCTAAGACCATTAAAATAACTTGATTTTATTGTTTATTCTTTACTTTGGTCTGCAGTTTGTGTTCTATATGTTCAGAACAAAAACGAAACAAATTTAAATGTGACTCGTCAAGCAAATATTGAAATGTGGAAAGCCTTTGGCGAGCCACTGGTTTGTTATCCCGAAGGTAGACCTATGCATCAGATGATTTGTAACGTCTCCCAACTACAGCTCAGTTCAAGTGACTACTTTTTAAATCCACATTGCTGTGCTGCACGCCTGAGGGTTTACTTACAGGAACAGGCCACCATTTTTAATAGGATGATGTGTTCTTACCCGAGTTTAGACGAGTTGATGCCTACCTGTCTGGTCCTTACGCGTGCGCTCAGTCACGCAAAAACACCCAACATGTTGTTTTCATAAAACCCTTAAGAACAGACGTGACAATATTAATTCAGTCAGGCCCATATTCCTTCACTGCTCCTACTTCACCCATAGAATTTCTAAATCAATTGGTTGTACATGGCATATTGTCGCCCCCTCTGGTGACATCTAAGAATACGTCTGCACTAAAAGCATGACTTTTCCTTTGCTTGCCTTGAGACTGTAGTAACGTCTAAATTGTAGAAATGCTTACATACAAGTAAGACCAACCCATGTGTTTGCAGTTCGCCAACCCAGACTTCACCCAGCCCATCTCGGAGGTGGTGGACGAGGTCATCCAGAACTGCCCCATCGACGTGCGCCGCCCGCTCTATAAGGTACACTCCACTGCGCCGCCCTGTGTGTCCGTCGGACTTTAGCTGTAACTGTGTTTTTAACAGAACGTGGTGCTGTCCGGGGGCTCCACCATGTTCAGGGACTTTGGCCGGCGTCTGCAGAGGGACCTGAAGAGGAGTGTGGACGCTCGGCTGAAGATCAGTGAGGAGCTCAGCGGAGGCAAACTCAAGGTGATTTGGGAAAATATGCACCCTTTTTTAATAAATATCAAATAAAGCCTTTACAATTTCTACCATAAAATTGTGCTTTTGATGCAGCTGCCATTATTAGTCCAGTCGTATTAGTTTTGGAAACTTCTTGAACTCATTTCCACGTCTTTTCCTGCAGCCTAAGCCCATCGACGTCCAGGTCGTCACCCACCACATGCAGAGGTACGCCGTGTGGTTCGGAGGCTCCATGCTGGCGTCCACGGTGAGTATCTCCACGTCTCCCTTTTGTACTGACAAGTTCACGCCCCACCTGACCGGAAGATACACTCGGTCATGAGATGAAACCCATCTTTAAAACGGCTCCTCTCCCCACAGCCCGAGTTCTACCAAGTGTGCCACACCAAGAAGGACTACGAGGAGATCGGGCCGAGCATCTGCCGCCACAACCCCGTCTTCGGAGTCATGTCCTAGGCCTCCTCTCTCTGTCTCTCTCTCTCTGTCTCCGCCGAGCAGGAGCGGACATCCAGGACGCTGCAAAAAGAATTACCCAGGAGCCTTTGCAACGCAGGGCTGCACTTACGAGTGGACCAAACGGAGGAGCGGCCGGGTCGGAGGCGACGAAATGTTTACCGCAAGTTAAATTAAAAATGGATTTGCGTGTCTCCTATACAGCAGGTTCATCAAGTTTTCAGACCTCGTTTTAATTATTTGTATTTTATTATGTAGCTGTCTGATATTAACCTCAATAAATATTCTGTCCATTGATAAAAATTCTACATTAATTAGCCTACAAAGAAAAAATAACAATGGACGTTTAAAAAAGTTTTGAAAATATATGAAAAATCTAAAACTATTATTGCATTTAACAATCATTGCCAAAACAGAACGGCACAACTGCTTTTTAAGGAATATAAATAATAATTTGAACATTTTTGGCCTTCAGCATATTAAAATAGGAATAAGTGGAGAGGTGCGGACACTTCCTGAAGCCGCTGTGTAGTTCCAGGGTTGTAATATGTCATTGAGTCTGTATAAACGCACTTTGGCGTGTGGGTTGTTTCTCGCTTCTTTATTTTATGTACATTCTGAAATAAACTGGGTGTTCAAGATGATTTTTCATCGTATGCTTAAGGAATATTAATGATGGAAAAAAAAAAAACATGCTTATTCATTCTTTTTTTGTACTTTTGAAGTCCAATCGGAATATCAAAAATAAATGTTAATGTACTTTTTGTCTTGATTTTAAAATATGTTCATTTATTTGTATAGTATTTTAAGTTTTTAATGGCACGACTCATCAGATCCTTTATTTATTTGGCACAGAGGGAGTTTTATTTAAAGGAACAGGCCATAGTTTTTCCATACTGTGATATGTTCTTACTTGAGCTTAGACGAGTTGATGCGTACCTGTCTGGTCTTTGTGCGTGTGCTCAGTCACACAAAAAGACCAAAGAGGATGTTACCATTTAGCCCCCTCTCCTCTATTTGGGTGACATTAGAACCGAACGAGCTCTTCCACATTTTCCCTCTTTAAATACGGTTACGTGAAGAGTTGCATGATCCAAGTATAGTTACACAAAATAAAACATGTCGATTTTCTAAATGGATTAAAAGAGGCTTTGGGAGGTGTTCCAGGCATGTCCTATTGGGAGGAGGCCTCGTGGAAGGCCCAGGACACGCTGGTGGGACTATGTCTCCGAGTGGGCCTGGTGTCGCCTAATCATAGTTTTGTTATCTAGTAGTTTATCTAGTATTGACTAAAAAGACTAAACTAAAATGAACTCTGGCAGCAGAGCCATTAAACAACTCAAAGCATGTATTTGTTTCTTAAATGTTAATTGTAAGTGCTTTAAAAGGTGACACAAGGCAGCACCATCTTTTTTTCTATTTTGTTTTCTTGCCGTGGTGCATTATGGGTGATTTTGGCTGGTACAAGGCAGTGAAGGCTACACTGATGTATCCTTGGAAAATTAGCCCCATGCTAACCAAAGGGAGACACTGGACGACTTGAACATTGGAGCAGCACAGCGCGTGAAGATGTGGACGCCTGACCACGCCCACATTAACTATGGCGAGGTACGTGGCCCATGTCCTTCAAACCCTGGTCTCAGACGGGACGAGGAGGATTCTCTTAGATACTTTTAATCTCTCCTGTGAGAGATACTATTAAACCAGATTCTCATGCTGCAGATTATATCTGTCGGAACAAAAGCAAAGCTCACATTTCAACCATAGCAGCGGCGCCACCTGCATCTATAGTAAATGATTCAGCCGAAGGAGCACTTTCATCAACTCCACCACAGGCCTTGAGCCCGACTTCTACATCTGCACCCTCCAGAGATTTTTCTGAATCATTCCCATCCCCAAACTCACCTATGGGATTCCCCAACCATTTTGAACCCTTGATAAAACAAGGGATTAAAATGACTCCCCTCACTCCAGTCATGTCAAGACCAACCCCCGGCTCACATTAACTACGGTCCGGGTTCGGTCCTGATCCGGTCCGGGTTTGCCCCAAACTACCACTCACAGTGGGTCCGGCTGACACTGTGGCTCCGCCAGCTCCGGCTGCATGTGAGTTTACCTTTTGGTGCGAGGTCACGTCATAAATAGCCCCATATATAGGTAGTCAACAAAAGCCGTATTTGCCATTTTCCAAAAATGTCCTCACTCTGTTGGTTAAAAACTCAAGCTGGTCCTCACAATGTCGTAATAGAAGAACACGCACACACACACGCGCATAAATGGTTCGTAAAATCAACATGTTCTTGCCTCAGTGACTGCACGAGCACAAACCCAGGGCTAAACCACGAACGACCAAATCCGGATCATATCAGGACAACACGGGCTACAATAACACAGCAGAAAGCCCCACAACACTAAACACAGCACATCAGTTGAAACCCAAAAGTATGCTTTTATTTATTTGAATGGTGTCACTAAAACACACCTTTTTTGTGTGTTTTATTATCAAAGAACATTTACGTCTCCATTAAAACACACCTGGATGCATATGTTTTCGGGGTGCCATGAACATTTGGGGATAATGTCGAGGTTTGATTATGTTTTAATCAAGCGTGTTCTGTGATTTCTTGTATCGTGATGGCAGTGCTGGTAATTGTAGTAATGGGAGCAGTAGGAACCTCAAGCACATACGCACTTTACACACTTTTGTCTTGCTCCTCCCTCCTCTTATCTTAGCCCCGCCCCTCCTCTCGCCTATAAAACACCTGCTCTTCCTGGGTTTCCTTGCTCCACCATTTCCCCTCAGTGGGGTTCAAACTCCCGTCACTGAAGTTTCAAGTTACAGTCATGGATTCGAGAACTGTGCCATGTCTGTTCTTCCTCACAGTAGTTTGGAGCCATGCCCTGCAACAGGACTCTCCAGGTACTTCTACTTCTGCTATTTAGTACTTTTACTCTAATGTGTCAACAGAAATATGCATCTTGTTTTATTTCTGTACTTCGAATGAAAACAAAAAATCCAGGTAGGTCTTATGAAGATGACATTGAATAAAAAAAAACAATAACTTGGGAATAAAATTCATTGAAACCTTGTGACGCAGTTTGTTTGACCAAACTCTGAAAAGGGCGTGTCCACCCAGCTCTACACAGAACCAATTGTTAAGACTTGAGCGCTTGTGGATGGGCTTTCCTGTTAAATCCCAATTGTACACACGGCTTAAAACTTCAGAGTTCGATTCAATACCGTCAACGCCATCATCAGTTGTATTTGTAAGTACAAATATAAATATGTGACTTGTGACGCAGTTTTTTTTTCCCTCCCTCCTTCCTGTTCTTAGAAAGGCGGCTACATACTTTACTTCCTCATTGCGGTTTATGAGAAGAGGCCATTTTCTTTATTCTCTCGTTTCGTTATATGATAAAGTAGGTTGGTTCAATCATTATTTTGGTAACTCTACTTCTGAAGTTATGAAGTTTGCAAACTCTTTATGGAGGGGCTAAAAAAAAGTGCAGTGAGGCATTTGGCTGATATATATATATATATATATATATATATATATATATATATATATATATATATATATATATATATATATATATATATATATATATATATATATATATATATATATATATATATATATATATATATATATATATATATATATATATATATATATATATATATATATAAACGGTTATGAATACTTCTTTCTTTCCCAGTTCTCCTCAACGTCACATCAGGAGCGCGGTGCGTGCTCCCCTGCCCCTGCCCCCCCGAGCGGCTGGTGCTACAGTGGACCCGGCACGGCCTGGAGAACGGGAACGTGTGGTGCGAGTGGGACGGAAAGGCGGTCGACCCGAACTCCTGCCAGCACCCGTCCTACCGCGGCCGGGTGCAGGCAGGAGACGGCTGTGACGTGGTCCTCACCAACACCAGCGCCGCCGACTCGGGGGAGTACGAGTGCTGGGTGGTGTTCAACACCCCAGGGAGCCGCGCCTCGGACGAGTCCTGGCACGTCGTCCAGCTGAGGGTAGAAGGTGAGAGTCCCGTCACATGTACTGCGATCCATAGCAAATATGAAAAGCGCTTTATACATGATTGAAATAATGGTGAGTTAGGAAGGTGGAAGGTTTGCACCAAGCACATTTTCTCCAGTTTGGCTTTGCCCAAATCTAAATGCTTCTTGAAGAAAAGATTCAAAATAGAAGTGAAAACAAGGATGAAAACGCAACAAAACAATTACAAAAAATGTCAAAGAAAGTAACAATAATGCGACAAAAAAGCATCAAACTTTTAGATTTGGGTAAAGCTGAACTGCACAGAATGCGCTCGGTTAAAGTGGAGGTTAAACGCACACTCTGAACGACCCTCCAGCCACCATTCACCCACTTACTCGCACATAATCCATCCAGGGCTATTGTGCATGTTTTTAGTGGTAGGGGAAACGTCATTATAATTGCAATGTCAGGAAAGGCATTATGCAGTCATCCAGAGATAAATCTATTTTAGTCTGTCTGTCACATTCCAAACAAAAAGCAAGATACAAATTGTTACCAAACCAAATACAAAGAAGGTTCCAAGAACGTACTGGTTGTTATGAATTACGTGATGAATTAAACTTTAGGATTCAGAAACATAGCACAACTTTGAAAAGTTTTAGTCCAACAGTTAATGGTGTACAATTGTGGAATAAACTGGAGATGGATTTGAAACGATGTCCAAACATCAACCTGTTCAAATATAAATATAAACAAAAGACTTTTGAAATATACAGACAAGAAGAAATGTGTTGCCACTAGGGGGAGCAGTAGGATGGATTATGTGTATTGTTCCTCTATAATCTGGAAGAGTGTTGCTGCTTGGAACGGTTGTCATTCTATTGCTCAAATTCACAAATGGAGAATTAGGGTTGGCAGGTTATGGATCTGTTGAGAGGGACCCTCCCAACGGGCTCTAAACCTTGTCTTTTAATGCACCACTCAGCATAGGAACATATTCTACAAAATCAGCTGTTAGGGCAGCCGTGTGGGGGTTTGTTGATTGGGAGTTACTGCTCTCTTCAAATGGCCCGCTCTACACTTTGGCTTTTTAATGCACCACACTATGCAGGGCTACAGCATACTTCATATATAACTCAACTAAATAAATATATAATAATAATGATTATGAAAATTACACCCAAATTAAAATTATACTGAGAATGGTAATGACAACTGGGAAGTATCAAGATCTCGGAGTATAATACCTATTAATGTACCTTCATAACATAAAAGTAACTCTCGGTTATCAAGGGTAAAAATCTGAAAGAAATATATTAAAGATCACATTTTTATTTTATTTTGACTGCTTTGTTCTAGACAT
This sequence comes from Proterorhinus semilunaris, assembly GCA_021464625.1. Classification (NCBI taxonomy): domain Eukaryota; kingdom Metazoa; phylum Chordata; class Actinopteri; order Gobiiformes; family Gobiidae; genus Proterorhinus; species Proterorhinus semilunaris. The sequence continues at coordinate 11,985,787 of CM038365.1, forward strand.
CGTACATGAAAAAAGATTGTTGTTGTAGTTGTGCGTTGTTTCAATTAATTGTATAAACAGTTCATATATTTTTTTTGTAAGTTTGTAAGTTGGTCTGTACGAATGTAGCTGCTGAAATGTTTTGTAATGTTCTTTTTTTATTTATTTTATTGCACTTGGGGGTGGGCACTCATAAGCTTTTGCTTCAGCCCACTCCTTTTGAGCACTATGTGTACTGCTCAAATAAACAAATAAACTAAACTAAAACTAAACTAAACCACACAGGCAGCAGTCCCCTCCAAATAAGACCTTCATTTACCAGGCATAACTTTTGTAAATAAAGTTATAATAACAATAACTCAACATTAGTGTAAAGATGTAACTTTTTATGTGAAAAGTGTTTCCAGGCCCAGCGGCCGTATTGGGTGGTCAGCGTGACGCCTTTAGCTTCCATCACAATGGCCTTTAGGGCGCTCCATGTTATTGAAAATGTCTACTAAAAAGAGCCAGTCTATTGAACGGCTCTTCGAAATGAACCGATCCCAAAGACTCGGCTCCCAGTAAAGAGCCGTGAATCCAATCGCTGCATATGACGGCGAAAGGATCTTATCTCTTTGTTCGCTTTTTAATATTGATTGTTTTGATGTTTTTATAGATTTTATATACCTCCCTGATAAAAGCTTAACGCCCTTTGATTCAAAATAAACTGCTGTCAATAGGATCTATAGAACCAGTTTTCCAGCACAAAATGATGAAGCCGTGTAACTTGAACAGTGATATTCATAAATCCTAATATTTACTTTGTGTTTTTAGATCTACTACCAGGTGGAGACGACCTGCAACAAAGGGTCGAGGAACATCTCCCCAGACAAAGAGACTGCGTTATAACTTCTATGATTTTATTTATCCTGTTACTCATTTTACTCATCTCCTGCTCACGGTGGCATCGAAAAAGAAATGCGTCAGAAATATCGCCCATTTCTAGACGTTTTTACGCCCATCCCTCGTTCGACCCTCCCAACCTCCCGTCCCCAGAGACTAATGTACTTCACTGCCCTGAAGTAGTAGTAGTAGTAGTACACTAGTTTCACCCCCACCCCCTTATTACCCCCTCCTGTGGTTGACGCCTTATCGTGGCGGAGGGGTTTGCGTGCTCAAAGGATTCTGGGAGCTGTAGTGTGAAAGAAGCTCCTGCGGGGTTTCCCACGGCAACGAAGGTCCCAGAGGACGAGCCAGACCAAGAGCAACCAAGAGAACCGTCATTCAGACGGTCACGAATAAAGACGTTTTTGTACGAAATGTGTCTTTTTTTTTTTTTTTTTCACAGAGTGGTCATTTTACAAAAGGAGTCAAAGTAATGGTAAGAAGGTTCAGATAGAGTTGCCTTATAATGTAATGTAATGGTCGAATGATGTAAGGGGTTTCTGTGGGAAAGTAACAATGTGTCATTAAGTGAAGTGCGTCAAAATTAAACCCTTTATTGTTGAATAGTCGTTAAATGGGACTTTCTTGAAAAATGACTTTCTCAGCTATACAACACAACTTTTCAAAAATCGAAATCCATTCAGCTGCAATTTTGGCAAAAAAAAAAATACACACGTTTTTGCCTTTTTATTTAAAAACTGAGTAGGCCTGGTTATTTTTGATTTTCTTCTTCAGTCGTATGACTCCATAAAATACAGGCGTTTGGCACACTGCTGTCCAGTTCCACGCAGACAAATGGAGCGACAGCACCGCCCCACTTTTTATGTAAGCGCGCCCTCGCTCTGGAATACCTGATCCACAGATTTATAAATAAAACCAAACCAACAGGTGGGGCTGCTTGGAGACGGGACGGGCCGAGCTGCTCCAGCTGAAGCTCAGGTCACACCTTCTGCTGCAACAGAGTTATGTCTTTTGTTGAAGTAAACAGTAGATGGTTCACAATATAATATAAGTAAAGGTTTATCACATTTTGCTTTGTTCCTATTGACATTTGTCACGTCTGTTCACGACATGTGTGAGAACATGAACAGTTACAACACGATATTTGACGTGTGAGACTTGGTTCTCTGATACTTTCTCTCTGTGTCAGCGACTCGCACAATACGGAGCAAACGTTGCTTTATGTTTTCATCTTGTACAGATTCCTCAGTTTCCGGTAGGTTTATAGTAATTATCACGACAGGCCTATCGTTAACAAGGTCAACATTGTGAGAAAGTGACGCCCCTAAATGTGAAGCAACTGAACTTTGTTTACAGATGCTTCGAATAGCAATTGGAACGAGGCAACACGCGATCCACCAAAATGTAAAAAAAAGAAAAAAAAGTGACTCCTCAAACTTCTGCAGATTTTTCAAAACCTTTCAATCAAACTTTATTTTTAAAGCACTTCATACTGAAAAGTATCACAACGTGCTTTACAGAAAACAAAGTGACTCACGCGCACTCTCTCACACACACACGCGCACACTCTCTCACACACACACACTCACACACACGCGCACACACACACACACACACACACTGAGTCACTCTCTGTACCACGTTGCTAAGAGAGTTCAGATCAGGTGAATGTTGCAGTCAAGTAAAAGTGAGACAGACCTCTCGCTGTTATCGCTAATATCTTCACTAGCTCCTCTTGTGACTGTTAGGGCAGAGGTTTTACTCGGCTCTGTTAGATTATTCTAAAGTTTGTGAATACGAGGATAAGATCTCACAATGGGGAAGTTGACTTGTTCCATCAGCTCATTCCGCTCTGGTCGGTGGGAGTGTCCTGTTATTGCACAACTGGAACACAGCAAAAAGCGACCAGGCAACATTTTTAAAAAGAGTTCACTTTGTGCACCACCCTAGTAAACGGGCACATCTTTTATTATTGTTGTTCTTATTAGATTTAATTACATTTATTGTACACTACTAGTTTAACTCATAAACATTTTTGCCGCTGGAATTTCTTGCCCCTCAAAATGGTTTAGCCCTGACTCCGCCTCCTTTTCTGTGTATAAAAGGCCTGTTCGTGAGTTTCTTCCCCCACAAAATATGATAAATTTAGTAACGACGATTCACAAATTGGCTCAGGTATGGACTACTTCTCAATCATCCTAAAATGCTATATTTATTTTAGAGAAACATATATATGATACATCTTGATAAAGCTTATGTTATGTAAACATTAAAATCGGTGGGATGGATTTGTGTTCTGCAGTTTTAATAGTGTAGATATGTGACACAGTATTCATACCTACTCTGCTATAAAGGTGTGTCCATGTTTTTTATGTGGCTTGGTAAGAAACATAAACAGAACTTCAGGAAATACCGGCTTGTACACATTTGCTCGCACGCCCATCGCTGCTGTGCGCATGTGAGAAACGTAAAATAGATTTAAAAAGAGTTGTTTGACTATATCTCGACAAGAAGTAAAAAAAACAAAAAAAAACGAAAATGAACACTGGTGAACTTTGCAGTGCTGCTTTGTGGTTGTTGCAGATATTCTTAATATTAAGTGTGATATGGCGTGCGGACCCTCAACACCAACAGGAACTGGGTCCTCAAGAGCAGGCTCTTCAACACCTCGGAACCAGCCAGCACATCGACGATCAACCACACCCTCCGGCTCAGAGGCAAACGTCAGTTTTTTACACGCTACAGCACGCATTAACTTAAGCAGCCCTCCCCACAACACAAACCACTGCACATCAATAAAACCCACAAGTGCTTTTATTTATTTGAATGGTGTCACTGAAACACAGCTTTTGTGTGTTTTATGATCAAAAGCATTTATATCTCCATTGAAACACACCAGCGTGCACGTTTAGGGGGTGTCGTAAACATTTGGTGATCATGTCGAGGCTTGATTGTGGTTTTTTTTTCTACCCTAGGTACCAACAAGACCAACAAGATTTGAGGCTTACGCATTATAATTTCAATTTCAATTTCAATTTCAATTTCAATTTGTTCAATAATTCAATAGCGTTATAATGTAGTGTAGATTTTAGAATTTTTTTAGATTTTTTAGAAACTCATTAAATAATGTGAATTTTTGTTGTAAAGTTGTAAAATGACTATAAAACACTTACTTACTTACGCAGGTGAATTTACTTAGGGGCATACTCACTAGATTATTTAGACATACATTCGACTGACAATTTGGCATTCACCCGCCCCCCCCTCCTGTGGTTGACGCCTTATCGTGGCGGAGGGGTTTGCGCGCTCAAAGGATTCTGGGAGCTGTAGTGTGAAAGAAGCTCCTGCGGGGTTTCCCACGGCAACGAAGGTCCCAGAGGATGAGCCAGACCAAGAGCAACCAAGCACCTGTAGACGGACTTCGGTCTCATGATGTCCTCCAGTGCTGGACACTATTTGGAGGAGATTAAATATTTATATCATCGTGTCCTAATATGTCATTGTTTTAAATGTATGGTCACGCTGTAAAGAATAAAATAATTTTGCATTAATTGATTCTGTGATTGCTTTTAATATATCGTGATGGCAATGGGAGTAGTTTTCAGAGTAAAATTAACAATAGGAAAGTTGTAATGGGAGTAGTAGGAACCTCAAGCACTTTAGACCCTTTTATTTGGCTCCGCCCTCCTTTTAAACATAGGGCGGGGCCATGTTCCCCTCGTCATGACGCCTGCTCTTCCTGGTGGTCCTCGCTCCACCAGTTCAAACTCCCATCTCTTAAGTCACGGGCATGGATTCGAGGTCTGCGCTCCTTCTCTTCTTCCTGCAACAGGACACTCCAGGTATACTTCTACTATAGAGTACTTTCACTCCACGGGATCTGCAGAAATGGGCACCGTGTTGATTTTTCTGAAAAAAATACAGTAGGTCTTATTTAGATGACATTGAAAAATTACTTGAGTAGTAAATAGATTCCATCAAACTAAATCTTCTACATACGTTTGTACATTTCAACAGGGAAAAAAACGTATTCTCTATTCAGAGGATAGATTGCAGGGATCACTACTGACATCTGCTGGCAAAAAAAAAAAAATCCCAGGAGCATAGCTGCTTTCAAGAGAACTAGAGGGAAGTTGTCTTTTTTCTTTTTTACTCACTACTGCCACCTCAGGTCTTACGCGGAACTGCAGTCTCTATCTTAAGCTCGTTTATGACGGGACTTCGGTCCGAAATACCAACCTTTTGAGTGACTGGGCTCAGTCTACACATTAGGACATAGCTGGAACATATAGGGGATAGAAAATACATCATTTTTTAACATGATTAAATTCTGTCTAGTCCCTTTAAGTACATACATATTTAAATTCATCTCTCCACCCATTTCCTTCTTTCTTCTGCTTTTGTTATGTGATAAAGTTACTGAAATCATTATTCTTGCGACTCTACTTCTGAAGTTTGGAATTTTGCACACTCTTCATGGAGGGGCTAAGAGGAAATCGTTCCAAGGATCTTCTTGCAGTGAGGTCCCAGCACTCGGCCACTATATATATATATATATATATATATATGTTATATATGTGGCCTGTATGTTTTTAAATGATATGAGTTATGAATACTTGCTTCTTTCTTTCCCAGTTCTCCTCAACATCACGCCAGGAGCGCGGTGCGTGCTCCCCAGCCCGCCAACCCCCGAGCGGCTGGTGCTCCAGTGGGTCCGGCCCGACCTGAAGCAGGACGGGTACGTGTGGGACCAAAGGGAGGGCCACCCGCACCCCTACCTGCACCCATGGGCGTCGGAACCATTCATTGTGAGGGGGACGTGTCCCCCCCACTTTTGAAAAGTGGTTGTTTGGTCCCCTCCACTTTCACAACGTGAATTTTCATTGACTTTACATTTACTAGTTTAGACTGGACCTTTTCAATAGGCTCCCCGAGGGTAAACAATTAAATATGACTCGCGCCTTATTTTCCATAAAAAACAATATTTTTTGGTATTATCCGCGCCAGTATCGCGTCGCTCCGCGGCGCATACGCTCCGCTTTGCGTAGCTGGGTCTATGCAGGTCCGCTACATCACCTCAGAGCGGCTGAAATGTAAACATGTCTCTGTAAACCGCTGAAAAACGGCTAAAGTGAGAATCCTGGAGGATTATCGTTGGACAGATTTGACCAAACCGAAGCACAAGGACTCGTGCATCGTGTCTTCGGAGTTTCTCACATGGAGGAACAGGACTTTTCGCGGTCCTCGGCAGGTGGACAGCGTGTTTCCCTGTCCTTATCGGTACAAAGGGCCTGACCAGTAACTTTAAGGTGAGGAACATCAGTTTTGGACGTGTTTGTAAAGCGAGTGATGAAACTGATGTAGCGTGAGTTTGGGGAAACTGCCCCGGGCTAGCACGAGTGTTCAACCGGTCAATACGCCCGTTAAACCTCGCTGTCTGGACTCTAACTTAACCAGATAACATCTGAATTATTCATTTGATGGATAAATGTTTGCTTCCTTTACCCCTTGACTCAATTGTATCTGTGTTTGTGGGAAATATGAAGATACAGGCGTTGAGGTTTTTTTTTTATTTATTTTTTTGCGATGGCGGGAGTTAACGGGTGTGGCTGAATCTGAATAAATGTGGATGCAAACACGAGCGCGCAATCTCATAAGAGCTTAATTCACTGAGTTTTTTCACAAAGCGTCATAAAGCCAGGATTGTACAGGAGAACAGCGGCTCCACAGGTGTTTGGTTATCCGCCCTGTATGTCCACCCAGCTGCGAAGAGGAGGTGCTGCTGAGCTGATCGAGTCTCATGTTTTCCTGAAGTAGCGCCCGATTTGGATGTAGTCCCGCTAAAGCCCTAACATTGCCCTGTTTTTGCCCTGTAATTCCTAATTTTATAAAGTCGACCCCCCCCCCCCCCCCCCCATTTTTGAAATGTGTCCCCCCCACCTTCCAAACGCTTCCGACGCCGCTGCCTGCACCCGTCCTACCGCGGGTGCAGCCAGGAGACGGCTGTGACGTGGTCCTCACCAACACCAGCAGAGTGCTGGGTGCTGTTCAACACCCCAGGGAGCAGCGCCAGGGAAGTGTCCCGCTGTGTCGTCCAGCTGAGGGTTCAAGGTGAGATGGTTCAGGCCGACTGCATAACCCATAACCAAACGAAATGACTGAATGAGAATCAAATGAGCGATGAGGACCGTTTCACATCATTTTGATCATTTATTTTGATATTAAACTGTAAAATTCCATCACATTTCTTCAGTTATCTTTGCCACACTGCAAAAAAGGAAACTAAACATAATCTGGACAGTTTCGACTGCATGCTTTCTGCATGTTTTCTTACCGGTGGAGGAAAACAGCGCCATCTGCTGTTCAACTTCTTCAGTGCAGTGTCCTTTTGTGTGAAAGAAAAAAAGGCCCGCTCATCCCAATTTACTGTCCCGGGGCAGGTTCCCCAATTTCAATCCCCTCTTTATTACAGCTCCGCAGTTTATCGTCCTCTGTCCCGGTCCATAATGCACTTCTCTCTTTTGCAATGGTTGGATATGACAGATTTAAGTTGTTCAACTTTTTGTTTTAATGCCCTTGTGCTTTTTTTCTCCTTCAATTTTGAGACTAATGAGATCATTTTTCTTAATACATCTAAGTGTAAAAAATCTGTGCCCCTGGACAGATTTTGAGTCATGAGTTACTCCAATTCAGCGGCAAATTTACTTCATGAAAATGTTACTTATTACTAGAATACTTTTTGCAGTGCGTCCAGATGAAACATCCATTTGCCAAACGTGACTTGAATGTTCAGTAGATCTCTGCTAAGCTCTGCTAATGTACACGAGTCTCTAAACAGTCTCACACCAAAGAAACATCTCTGACATGTTAGAACCATGGGGATGACCTCGGGGGGTGGTCTCCTGCTTGCCCCAGAGTCAGGACTAAACATGGTGAGTTTGGTGCAGCAGATATTTGGAATGTTCCTGAAGATGTGAGACGGGACTCGACTCTGACAACGTTTAGATCCTTACTTCACTTTGTGCGTGTGTTTTTAGATCTACCAGGTGGAGGCGACTGGGAACAAAGGGTCGAAGAAGATCGAAGTGACAGTGTTTTAACTTCTACGGTTGCCCGTTTCTTGTTTAAAAACCTCAGACCCTCCCAACCTCCCATCCCTGAAAAGTACTTCACTCCCCTTATTACCCCCTCCTGTGGTTGACGCCTTATCGTGGCGGAGGGGTTTGCGCGCTCAAAGGATTCTGGGAGCTGTAGTGTGAAAGAAGTTTCCCACGGCAACGAAGGTCCCAGAGGACGAGCCAGACCAAGAGCAACCAAGAGAACCGTCATTCAGACTGTCACGAATAAAGATGTTTTTGTACCAAATGGAGGCGTGTGTGTGTTTTTTTTAACTCCTTTTTCACAAAGGAGTGAAAGTACTGGTGAGAAGAAGTGGTTAATGAGATTAAAGCCATAGTTCTTAAATACAGATGGCGACTGTAGAAAAGCCTGTACGACTGAGAGCTTAGTTCATGTAACAAAATGACACTTTTCTTGTACATGATGCTCTTTAGAGTCTTTCTGGTCCCTGCTGTGGTTTTGGGTGTTCATGACATTAACCACAATACACTGACTCCATAAAATGAAGTAAAATAACTCACGACAGGGATACATAGTGTGTGGTCGAGTGGTTCAAGCACAGTCTCCCCTGCCCTCAGGTCGTGGGTTCAAGTCCCACCTGTGTCAATGTTCTGCCAGTTTGACTTGCTGTGATTTTTATGAGGGACACAACAGTGGAGTTATTAAACTACTTTGTTAGACACTGCCTTGAAGAATCAAGAGTCTGCTGTGTCTTCCTACTGGCATCCAGATCCACCAGCGTCTGAGCTACTGTCCTTCTGTATCTTTACTGGCCTGGGTCTGAGCCTTGGGTCCAACAGAGGCTTAAACTCACAAACTGTAGATTACAGACGACCCAGGTCTTCACGCTGACTGTTCTACTCCCTGAGCTAATGCACCATGGTCTTAATCACACTACAACAACAATCCATTCATCTGAACTCTGAACAAACTTTACTGTGGACATAAGTCTGACCGAGAGCTCGACGTGCTGAGCTAAAGCTACATCGAAGTGAACATCTTTATGCCATTAAGAGAAGCATGACCTGTGTCCCTCCATTAAATTAACTGAACATATTTGGTGACTCTCAGTGTGTTGAGATGGTCCAGTGGTTAAGCTGCATGGCTTTGAGAACACTGTCTCCTACAAAGGGGTGCTGGGTTCGAGTCCTGGCTGTGTCGTAGTGCAGTTGGTTTTAAATATCATTGAGCTGAACAAAATCAACTCTACAAATCCATTTAGTTAAGTACAATGAACTCATGGCAGCAGTGGATGATGTGGTTGAGTGGTTCTAGCAAAGGGCTTTAAGAAGTCTCTTCTGCCTTGTGGTCCTGGGTTCAACTCCCACCTCTCTAGCTCCCGATGTGACCGATGTCTTTCTCACCAAACGGAAATATTATACTGCAAACATCTACATTGTGTGAGAGAATGGGCCTCGAACTCTCAACCTTTGTATCATGGATGATACGTTTCAACCGTCTGCTCTTGTCACTGAGCTATGACCGTCTCGTAACAGTACCAGATAATGTCTTTAATCTGAACAAAAGGAAGCGTGCATCTATTAAGTAAAATAAACACATGAAACATGAGATTTGTATCCTGATGTGGTTCAGTGGGTAAGTTGCAGGACTTATAAAAGTGTCTTGTTCCATGAGGTCTTGGGTTCAAGTCCCACCTGTGTCAGTAAACTGACAGTTTGGCTTGAGCCTGTGATGGTTAGGAGCTGCAATATTTTTGTGAAATTGTCATTTAGTGATGACACTTAGTAACAAAACCACTCTCTTAAGACAGTTCAGACACTGGATGCTCTGCCTGGTGCTGCGCACCAGGCAGAGCATCCAGTGTCTGAACTGTCTGGAGGACCTGCTTGTCTTCTCCGTGCTCACCTGGGGTCCTTTGGGCCTGGGTCAGAGCTGATGGGTCTGATTGGGGTTTGAACCTGCAGGGCTCATGGGCGACACCAGTCTTTTTGACCAATCCTCTAGTCCCTGAGCTAAGGACACCTCCAACCAGAAGCTTATTGATCGAATTTAACCCGATAGGAACCTCAATGGGTTCAAATAGTTGGACTGACTGTGAGTTTCTTTGTAATTACCAATTTAATCAACACTTTCTGCAGTATAAAGCAGGACCTGTTCACTGACTGTGTTTTTGACCGATGTCTGCTTTCAGTTCCTCCTGAGAGGGGGAATTGAACCCATAGTCTTTGGTTTACAGATGACACTCTATTAACCAAACACTCTACTCACTGAGCCACTGTGATGTCAAACATGACTCTTTAAATGGTCTTTAAAGGGCTTTGAAAGTCTCTCCTGTGCTGAGAGGTAGTTGGTCCCGTCTGGGTGATTTGTTTGCAGCATTTCTACTGTTCTAGACTGTTATATATATTTTTTGTTCATGTTTTATTAAAGAAATGTTAAAAAAATAGAATTCCCTACACACAGCAGTGTGGCGTTTGGTGCGCTCTCTTTATACCTGTATTTCCCCCAACTGCAGTTATCTGTGAGACTGCCGGTTAGAGGCGGGACACGAGTGGGGGAGGACGCCTGTCAGTGTGTGGGGGGAGCTAAAGTCCAGGAAGTGGTTGAGGTGGGATTTGGTGAGGTATCCACCTTATTCCTGGAGCGACTCATGTAGAAACGAGAATGGGGGGAATTTCCGGTGAGATGCCGGAAGTCGCTCTGAGCCGTTGGTTTACGTTGGTTTCCAGGGCGAGTTTTCGTTTCACATAGCGGTTTATTTTCACATTTTAAGATGATTGTCCAAACGATCAGCCTCCGTAACATTTGAAAAGATGTCCTCGCGCAGCTCTGGAACACGTTAGAAGATCCACAGAGGTTAACTGGAGACAACTTGGCCAACACGTCCACGGGTCAGAAAACTCTTGGACGGAGCGATTTTCATTCATACGTTTATTGTGAGCAGTTAATCACGGCTCGTAGCTTCGTCTCAGCTGTGACCGCTCGTGTTTCCACATAGTCTGCGCCTCTAAAGCTCATAAAGAGTGGATTCAAGCAAACGGTCTCCATGCAAACAAACAGCGGCCCCGGTCTTACCGGAAATCGCCCACATCTTTCACGCAAAGGCTCATGGGGCGTAGGAATAAGGTGGATAGGTTTCTCAGGCAGCCTCTGAACGGAGACGGGGTTGTTGGTCTCTGCAGAGGTGGATTGTGGGTAAGGGTTGGGCGTGTTGTAGTGCTTGCGGTCTATGACGAGGCGGAGTAACGACAGGAGTGTTCATGACATTAACCACAATACACTGACTCCATAAAATGAAGTAAAATAACCCACGACAGGGATACATAGTGTGTGGTCGAGTGGTTAAAACAGTTTGACTTGCTGTGATTTTTATGCGTCCAGATCCACCAGTGTCTGAGCTACTGTCCTTCTGTATCTTTACTGGCCTGGGTCAGAGCCTTGGGTCCAACAGAGGCTTAAACTCACAAACTGTAGATTAAAGACGACCCAGGTTCTACTCCCTGAGCTAATGCACCATGGTCTTAATCACACTACAACAACAATCCATTCATCTGAACTCTGAACAAACTTTACTGTGGACATAAGTCTGACCGAGAGCTCGACGTGCTGAGCTAAAGCTACATCGAAGTGAACATCTTTATGCCATTAAGAGAAGCATGACCTGTGTCCGTCCATTAAATTAACTGAACATATTTGGTGATTCTCAGTGTGCTTAGATGGTCCAGTGGTTAAGCTGCACGGCTTTGAGAACACTATCTCCTACAAAGGGGTGCTTGGATCGAGTCCTGGCTGTTTCATAGTGCAGTTGGTTTTAAATATCATTGAGCTGAACAAAATCAACTCTACAAATCCATTTAGTTAAGTAAAATAAACTCTTGACAGCAGTGGGCTGATGTGGTCGAGTGGTTCTAGCAAAGGGCTTTAAGAAGTCTCTTCTGCCTTGTGGTCCTGGGTTCAACTCCCACCTCTCTAGCTCCCGATGTGACCGATGTCTTTCTCACCAAACGGAAAGATTATACTGCGAACAACTACATTGTGTGAGAGAATGGGCCTCGAACTCTCAACCTTTGGATCATGGATGATACGTTTCAACCGTCTGCTCTTGTCACTGAGCTATGACCGTCTTGTAACAGTACCAGATAATGTCTTTAATCTGAACAAAAGGAACCGTGCATCTATTAAGTAAAATAAACACATGAAACATGAGATTTGTATCCTGATGTGGTTCAGTGGGTAAGTTGCAGGACTTATAAAAGTGTCTTGTTCCATGAGGTCTTGGGTTCAAGTCCCACCTATGTCAGTAAACTGACAGTTTGGCTTGAGCCTGTGATGGTTAGGAGCTGCAATATTTTTGTGAAATTGTCATTTAGTGATGACACTTAGTAACAAAACCACTCTCTTAAGACAGTTCAGACACTGGATGCTCTGCCTGGTGCTGCGCACCAGGCAGAGCATCCAGTGTCTGAACTGTCAGGAGGACCTGCTTGTCTTCTCTGTGCTCACCTGGGGTCCTTTGGGCTGTGGGCCTGGGTCAGAGCTGATGGGTCTGATTGGGGTTTGAACCTGCAGGCCTCATGGGCGACACCAGTCTTTTTGACCAATCCTCTAGTCCCTGAGCTAAGGCCACCTCCAACCAGAAGCTTATTGATCGAATTTAACCCGATAGGAACCTCAATGGGTTCAAATACTTGGACTGACCGTCACAGTTTCTTTGTAATTACCAATTTAATCAACACTTGCTGCAGTATAAAGCAGGACCTGTTCACTGACTTTGTTCTTGACCGATGTCTGCATTCAGTTCCTCCTGAGAGTGGGAATTGAACCCATAGTCTTTGGTTTACAGATGACACTCTATTAACCAAACACTCTACTCAGTGAGCCACTGTGATGTCAAACATGACTCTTTAAATGGTCTTTAAAGGGCTTTGAAAGTCTCTCCTGTGCTGAGAGGTAGTTGGTCCCGTCTGGATGATTTGTTTGCAGCATTTCTATGAGATGTTTGGGGCGATTTTGAACATGCTAAATGCTACTGACTCACATACATGTATGAAGAAAGCCCTGGAGACAACTTGGCCAACACGTCCACGGGTCAGAAAACTCTTCGACGGAGCGATTTTCAGTCATAAGTTTATTGTGAGCAGTTCATCACGGCTCGTAGCTTCGTCTCAGCTGTGACAGCTCGTGTTTCCACATAGTCTGCGCCTCTAAAGCTCATAAAAAGTGGATTCAAGCGAACGGTCTCTATGCAAACAAACAGCGGCCCCGGTCTTACCGGAAATCGCCCACATCTTTCACGCAAAGGCTCATGGGGCGCAGGAATAAGGTGGATTCATGCATATTATGCATGAATCTCAAAGTCAAATTGAAGACTTTTAAAATACCTTCTTTAAGAATCTGAAGACCTCACAGCAACGCACCTTAACCTGATAAAAGGTTGCATTTTGAGAATATAATTATAACAAGAAAAACATAAATCAATCAATGAACTACTAAAGATTATTTGGCAAAGTTTGTTAAATTGATAGAAAAACACTTAATTAACATAACTTTGGCATACATTAAGCCCTTTAAGCCGGGCAAGAGGCAGGTATTTATTTAAAATGTTTTCTAAATCTACTTGTACAATTTACAAGAAATAATACAAAAAAGCAACAATTAATAGACATTATTTTATTGAACAAGAAACACAGAAGTCAAGTCTTTCTATTCTCTTTTTTGTCCAATCATTCCATCCACCGCCTCACCAGTGACTGATCATTTTTGACAAAGGCCCCTCCCGCCGCTCCCCGGAGGATCACATTTGACCACAGAGGGAGAGTTTGACGTCCCGGGTCACGCGGATGAAGATGGGGAGAAATTGAACTGTCATACTCCATTTGGGGACAGGGGAGACGGGCGCCGTGCAGCGGCGGGCCACCAGAGGGCGCTGTTGGCTCGTGTAGGCAAGAGGATACTGTGTGGAAGGCAGAGAGGGGAATACATTTGAAGGTGTTAATGAAATTCAGACAAAAGACTTGGCTTCGATAATTGAAAGTAAGAGTAGTGCAGTCAAGGTGTAGGAATACTACTTAGGGTTTACCCTAGCAGTACACAAGTCCTTCATACTGATTTATTGAAACCCTAAAAACAAGGTCGATTCTGGTTGCATTGACGTTCTTGAATGGAATGATGTCAGATGGAGTTTTTGAAAGCAATCTCCAAAAATAAAATCAACTATTGGTTCATCTCATGATAATTTGTTTGGGATTAGGCCGCATCTATGAAGTGGCAAAATAGCTCCTTCCTCCTGTTTCTTAACCTTTAAGGCCTGAAAACTACTACAGAGCCTGATGTCACAGAAAAAAACATGCTCTGGTCAAATCCGGACAGCGAGAGTCCGATGTTGCTCTAATGTTGCATGACCTGCTTTATACTTTAGGCTCGGAGACCTAATTCCTAACAAATAATGATCACGGAAACCATTTGTTTATTTACTGTTTGGAGATTTCTTTCAAAAAATTGTCTTTGCTTCTTTCTTTCATAGAGTTGCATTGGAACCTGCCCTCCACCTGACTTTCTGACATTCTAGATCGTGAACGTAACCTATGTGCTGCTACTCTATTTCATTTTCCTAAGAGTTAAAAGTCCTTAAAGCATTGTCTACAGCAGGAAATCTTTGTATGTGGCTATCAACCAATGGACATCTACTGTACATACCTGTTCCTTTGTAGAGTTGTTAACACAGGGAACTACGCAGCCCATGAGCCTTTGCTCTGATATTTGGAATACAATGACAGCGCTACGTACATGGAACCAATGTTCTTGTACAACATCTTCTGTATTTGTTCATAACTTTTGACCACCCGTTGATTTCTTAAGAGACTGGTTGACTCTATTTATATTCTCCCATGGGATCGCTGATATTTCTCCAAAAATGTCCTCCCCAACATTCCGAACCCTGTCCTCTTCTCCCCAACCCTTTGCCTTCATCTCCGTTTCATTCCCCCCAACAGACGTATCAGTCCAGAGAGCTACTGATGTTTCGCATTTCCTTTCTCCTCTGAATGTTTTTAAAGCACCTCCATATTAAGACTTTTTCAGCAAATGGATGGACGCAACTCTCGAACCCAGCGGGAGCAAGAGAAACCTCGAGGAGAACCACATGGAAGGAGATGGGAGTTCCCTCTGCAGATTGGGCCGGAGACCGAGGAGGAGCCAACGTCCGGTCCTTTGGTGGAGATCCAGGAGAGCTACGAGTTTGTTGACAACATTGGAAGGAACACGGGTTACGAAACACTAAACACCCAACAGAATTTAAAAGGGGGATTGCTTGATGTGTCGTATTTCGATCATTATTTATATCCGACCCACTTGACCCGTTTTGGTTTTGGAAGCTAATCCACTCCTCTCTCAAAAACGTCACCAAAACCCCTTCCACCCATCTTGCACCGCTGTCTAATCTGATTCTTTTTTCTTCTTCCACGCAATCTTTGTTCAGTTCTGTCTCTTTCGCGCTCATTCCGGTACGACTTCCGTCTCAACACAGATGTCAGGGTGCCACCGGGCCCCCGTCGCCGCGAGATAACAAGCTTTTCCCCCGTCAAAGAGAGAATTAGCGCCATTGAAATCTACTGATGAGATTAGCGTTAGCGGTTTGCGGATTGGGTTAGACCCCGTATCGGACCTGCCCTGCCAAAAAAATCTCACATCTATTTCTGGTTGTTATTAATTACGGGGCGCGCTTCCCGATCCATCGGCGTGTAATGTATTATCTGCCATTTGCGAGGAAGATTTTACGGCGGCCGGGGCGCGGGCGTTTGATGCCGACGGGAGAGACAGTTAAACACCGTGTCAGGGATGTTTGTGCGCGTGAGTCTAAATGCGCGCTCTTAAGCCCTAAATTTGATTAGTTTGTAAGGGTTTTTTTTTTTTCTTTTTCAATTAGGGGCAAGGGTTGGGAGAGATTTCGCTGTGCAAACGTAGCTAAGACACTGCGCCGGATTCGTTCGTCTGGAGTGCTGTTTTACAAATTGCGAGTTCCAGGACTCCCGGCTGTATCCCCGGGGGTGAAGCTACTTAAATGTGAGGGGAGAAAAATATGGTAAATTGGGAGAAGAGGCTTCTGAAAATAGAGGAGACGTGCCCTCAACCCAGTCCAGGTGACGATGTTTGAAAATGTCTGTGAAAATCTCTAGGAAAACGTTGTTTCCCCAGTTGAGTCTCTCTCTCTAAAACCAAAAAATCAGGTTAGAAATCTAGGAGTAATCCTGGACTCAGACCTGAACTTAAACAGCCACATCAAAGCAATAACATCATCAGCTTTTTATCATCTGAAAAACATTAAGCTCAGAGGAATAGAGTCAAAACCAGACTTAGAGACACTCATCCATGCATTTGTCTCCAGCAGGTTAGACTACTGTAACGGCCTGCTCATTGTTATACAGCCGGAAAATACGACCATATTAGTCCAGTGCTCCGGTCCCTGCACTGGCTTCCTGTCACTCAGAGAACAGAATTTAAAACAGCTCTGCTTGTGTACAAGTCGTTTCATGGTTTAGCACCAAAGTACATCTCTGACATGTTAGAGCCGTATGAACCATCTCGGGCCCTGAGAACTTCAGGGAGGGGTCTCCTGGTGGTTCCCAGAGTCAGGACTAAACACGGTGAGGCTGCGTTTCAGTTTCATGCAGCTAAAATCTGGAACAGTCTTCATGAGGATGTGAGACAGGCCTCAACTCTGACAATGTTCAAATCTAGGCTGAAAACAGCTCTTTTTACCCGAGCAGATGAAAACTGAAAGTATTTTATCTGCACTCTTGCCTTTTACTGTAACTGATTCATTTTTATGTTGATGTTTTAATGATTGATTTGATCTGTTTTCTTGTAATTGTATGCAACTGCGAAGCACTTTGAATTGCCTTGTGTATGAATTGGGCTCTACAAATAAACTTGCCTTCTGAGCGAAAGAAGGTGGGTCTGGACATTCACGGTAAACAAGTGGCTGATGGGCGGCTAAGACCGAACCAATAACGACCATCACAGAGAATTGACGAGGTTACGCCCCTCGCCGCGTCGCTATGTTGTAGTTCAATCAACAGTGACAGGAACAGAAGTTATTAGCCAAAACTAATCAAGGATGAAGTAGTCGAGGATTCTGCCTCCGCGTTCTCATCAGTTTATATTCAGTTCATATTTTGTGAGTTGGACTACATCCGCTAATGGCTGATTGGTTTATTTCACTGACAATCTGTGCACGTTAGGCCCGTTCAAACTGCTCCAATCGCTCGGACCGGACTAACTTCCCTGCATGGAATGGACCGGGAATAATAGCAACGACTTCAGCTCCTTACGCTAGGGTGACCTGATTGTTATACACACACAATGGGACACAATGAGAGTTTGTCAGGGGAGTCAACTGTTATGCTTTTTCCAACCACATTGAGTGGTCAAAGTGGTCAAAGATGAATGAAATGTTGCCTTATTTCCAAGTTTTTGATATGTCCTTGTGCTTAAAATTATATGGTCAGCACTTGGACCTTTGCATAAAGCTTCTGACAAAATAATAAATGGGATTTTGACTTTCTGAACCGTTGCGACTGTGGTGGGGGCGACCAGACCAGCCCGCAGGGAGAGCAAACTCAAAGTTCCAGACAATCAGGTCTCACAGCTTGATAACCTTCATGATGTTGCATGGTGAATACAAAAATACACTAACAGCCAGAAGACTGGGGTCCACCATGCTTGTTTGGCTTAGCTGCGAGTCTGCCAGGATACCTCCTTGTTTGCCCCTTATTTTGGATTGGATTGGATTTGTAGGTCTCAAATGCCTCTCGGTGTTTCACAACTGGTGGGTCGGGACCCAAAAGTGGGCCCCCGGACCATTTCCAGCGGGTTATGAGCCTTTCCCTTACAATATTCATAGATGGCTTTTTGCGCCTTAAAATGAGAGCTGCCATGTTCTTTTGACTATGATTTTAGTTTAATTGGTTTCTTTAATCTTTAGATCGACAATAATCTGTAGGAAATTCCAACTGCAAAGTGTTTTGCATGTACGGGTTGAAAAAATATTCTTCCTTGGGTCACTACTTGTCATCCTAGATTAACACCGTACTCGTAATTGGAGTAGTATTTGACCCAAAGTACTTTTAAGGATTAAGAAGACAAACACTTCTTTTGAGTCCTCCCCATGGAGCCCAGGAAGCGAACCTGGGACCTTCTTCCCTGCTGATGCTAGCCATGCACTCTCTCTACTCACGTAACAATATGCTTGAGTTGTACTTCAGAGCTGTAGTACGTAATCACATCTACACAGAGACCTCGCCGACCTCCGCGTTCCCCCGCTTCGATACCTGGGTAACACTTCTTGCGAGGCGGCGGTGGATTCGCGCGCGCTCTTCCCGGACACCTCGCGATCTCACCGTATAATCACCCCCGCGCTCCGGAGCACCACGAGGGGCGGACGCTCTGCCTTCGCCAGCTCATTCCCACCGACTTAGGACGCGCAAGGAGTCAATCCTCATAATTATACATCAATAGAAACATATGTCTCCTCGTCGCGGCCGCCACCCATGTGTGAAATGGGTGTCACACCGCGGGAGTCCCATTATTTTTTCGAAGGGACACGGGGGGGAGGAGGGGGAGGGGGGTTGGGTCTATGAGAAAGTCTGCGGAAATCTATTTCGCAATCAGGGCGGTTGGGTAGAAGGTGCGAAAAAACAAAAGGAGAGCGCTCGCGACGATCCCGCCGCCGTGGATTTCATTCGGGTGGATTTGCCGTTCCGACGGACAGGAGGCGAGGGCGTCCTCATTGTTTTTTCGCACTTTTGGGCTCAGTGAGCGCCGCATCGACCTCGCGGCCCGTAGAGGATTCTGCGCCGGTGGGAAGTTGGTTGCCGGTCCCATCGGTTCCAGGCGGTTTTTGGACATGAAACCACATAAACACTCATTTAAATACAATTCAGTAACGCTTCACTGGAGTCCACTGGGGGGCGACAGTGGTTAGATAGTAGTGCGGGTCATCTCATGATCGGAAGGTCGAGGGTTCAAATCCCGCCTCTTGTGCGTGTGCCCACTGTCACTGTGTCCTTGGGCAAGACACCCTCCTTGCCTCCAGTGTCTGCGTACATTGGTGTGTGAATGAGAGTGTGAATGGGTGACTGGTTCCTCACTGTAAAGCGATTTGAGTGCCTAGTGTAGGTGGAAAAGCGCTATAGTCCATTTACCATGACCACACTGAAGCGGAAGTGTACGTTCTCATATTTCCGTTATGCTCATAAAAATGTAGATCAAAAGACTACGACTAAAGCTAAATCCAAATTTTAAAAAAATGCAATTCAACTGCAATCTGTAGGTGGCAGTATTACGGCCACAATTGACTTCAAATCATAACAACGCCGCCCAAGAAGTGACTTCCTGTTTCGATCCAGCGCGCCAAAATAAAAGCACCATCTTCATTCATTGGTTCAGCAGTTCATTAGTTCAACTTTCTTTCTGCCTAACTATTATCAGACAACACACTTAAAATTTGTGTATTTAATTATATTCTTGTAGTGTTGCAAGTACCCGCTGAACTAAAGAATGAGACGAGCTGTGTGCTTTTATTTTGGGCGTGCCGGATTGAAACAGGAAGTCACTTCTTGGGCGACGTTGTTATGATTTGAAGTCGTGCACAGTGTCAATTGTCGAGTCTGTTGAAATGTTTGGGGAAAAGAAGTACCAAAATGTGTCCATTTCACAATTTTCAATCAAACAGTGGGATTTACAGTATGAAACAGAACCCTGTGTTCCACGCTAGAAATGTTAGAAAATGGGATTTAAAAAGGAGCGAACTGGCCATTTGTCCATTCTGGAAGAGCACAGAAGGACTGCTGGTTTGACAGCTGGCGAGCTCCCAATGTGTTCTTTTCTTATACACACCTAAGGCCAGGGGGCGCTGCCACAGGGCCCTGCAGTTGCACAGCGCAGCAGAGAAACTAGTTCTGACTACTTTGCAGTCATCTGATGATCCAATGGGGACGTGAGGAGAGTGTCCAAAGCAGGTGAACAGAACAAGGAGATGGGAGAGCAGATGCAGAGCAGAGAAGTGCCGGGGCAGGCAGGAGTGTAGCAAGAGAAACACTCAACGAGACAAGGGCAGGGCTTATTTATGTAACAGTTCAAACATTGATCAAAAGAGAAAAATGAGAAAAAAGACTGACATCCCTGACAAGTGAGGCCAAAAAGTGTAAAAAGTCAACACAAAAGTTTACTAGTAGCAGCAGTGCCACCACAACGGCAGCACAAGAAGAGGAAGTAGTTAGTCCTCTCGGGACAGGGACAGTCAGAAAAACCTGTACGATCTGTGTAGAGACACACACAGCAGCTTGGTTCAAATTAGAGGGGATAAGTGCAATTTTTCACGTGTGACTTTACCCAAATCAATTTGAAAGCTAAGACCTGCAAAACTGATTGTAGCGAGATTTTTGAATTGTTACTGTTTGTTGCATGAAAAGGACACCAAGTGACATCTAGCACCATTAACAGCATCACGCACCGTGAAAACGATAAAGTAAGCACAGAAACAAAAACTAGTGGAAAAGATATATGCAAAAAAGGACATATGCTAATTAAACATGTGCTCACATGCACTTGGCACACACAAATCAAATTAAATTGAACACAAGTACACAAATAATACATTTAAATGTCCATCACAAAACACAAACCTCGCTCCGCTCTCCACAGGGCTGCTATCTCGAAATATGTTGTTCCAAACCCGACCAGAAGTCCAACAAGCTGAAGACCACATGTCAGGGGAAGACTCTTGACTTCCGGTTAAGCGAAGAAGAATTAACTAAGCTTGAGCACCCTCCAGAGGACAACTAACGTACTACATTTACTCTGATCACATTTTTCATTTCTGTTTTTAAATCACCTTTTTGCAGTGTTTTCGTAGTTTTATTGTCATGTTTTTATAGTGTTTTTGTTTACAACATAAAACATATAACACAGAATTGAGATAAAAATAAGCTATAAAACTTTAAACTATAAGGCATGCCCATTTCATTGCTATTTTGATGCTTTAAAAAAAGAAAAAAAGCTTTTAGATTTGGGTAAAGCCAAACTGGAGAAAATGTGCTTGTTTCAGGTGGGGGGTTCAGAGGTTAAACTCACTTAAACAAAGTCTCTCTTGTATTTATCCAACAGCTCTGTTGCTGTAGTTAAATGGATGTTAAAATATGTCTCTGTGGACGAGCGCGGTGACGCTCATTTGGGCCAGAAATAACGATCTAGTCTGAGTCCAGGGCCGTTTTTTTTTTTTAGCCCTATAGTCCACCCCCCGGATTCAAAGTCTCAAATGAGATGAGTAGTTCGGCCATTTTGCATTTTAATGCCACAGGAAGTGACTCCAATAAAGAAAAAAAATCATCAGAACTGTGACAATGTTTCAGAGGTCAGTCTGTGAAATGGATTTTCATGAGCGCTATATAATATTGTGCCCGCTTCACATTATTCTTTGAGTCCGGGGTCGCACTTTAAGCTGACTACTGTATATGTTTGTATCCCCCCCCCCCCCCGCAAATTTACGCAAACATGTCATATTTCCCATTCAACGACGATCAGATTGGCGAATGTGGAAAGGTGGTAGATTGAACGAGGGAGGCGTGACTTGGGTAAGAGAGAGAAGGAGAGAGGGGGGAGTATGAGAGGGTGTGTGTGGGTGAGGGGGGTGTGAATGTGACCAAATTTTCTCCGGCAATCTCCGCGTCGCCGGTGCAGGTGCCGCGGCCATTCCACTAAAGCATTCCGCGGCGCCGATGTTATTAGTTCTGAGCCCCGGGTGGATTCGCCACGGTTCCGCATGATTAAGCCAGATAATTGTGTGTTGATAGCGCGCATGGTCGATGGAATACAATTTTGGATTCCCCGGATTCCTAAACAAACAGCTCAGCAGCGGCGGGTGAAGGAAGGGTGGAGGGGGGGGGGGGGGGGGGGGCAAGGTGAGGCGGGGGGGGGACAGATTGAGACGGCGTTCAGGTTTACAAAGAGGGGAACGGTTCAAAGCTAACAGGAGTTGAGATGATGGGAGAGAGCTAAAGGGACAAAGATGGGTTTATACATAGGCTGACTTGTTTATAATAAGAAACAATCGGTCTACATGGTAACGGCCGAAAATCAGTTTAAAGTAATCATAAATGTTAGTCGAAGTGCTGCAATGAATTAGCGCATCTTCCTCCCACTGGTCCAATCAATAGAATTCCCCGAAGAAGTAATACAATATTTCCTTGATAGTATTTTGATCTATTTTAGTTATTTCATGACTCTTTGATAATTGTTACTGACCTTATGTCAGATCTGGCAAAACAATAAAGTTTTAGCAGTTTTGCAAATGTTCAATCTTTAGCTACATTTGGATTTTCCGCCGTCAAACACTTTAAATCATTCAGTTCTTGTATTGCATTGTTTCCCCCTTTAACACAATAGTTCCATACTTTTTAACACGGCGTGACCAATATTTATTGAACATGGGACAGCGATACAGTGAATGCTAACCACCGAACCCTGGGAATGAATGGAGAAAACAATGCTAATGCGGCTAACCAGCACGACTAAAAAAGCGAGACATTTCAAAGTAATGATCTGATCCTGACTGAGACACGAGACTTGGAAGGAATAAACCAACCGCAAACAATGAGTGTGCCTCGATGAAAATGTGAATCCTGGTGTAGCGTTGGTTGTTATTGGGGTTAGCCTCGCTGGCCAGTCACAATATGGCCGCCACGTTTGCCACGTCAACGAGAGTCATGTCCGACCTAGAGTTTTATACGTTTGTTAAAGGAACAGGCCACCGTTTTTCCATACTGAGTCTTGTCTGGTCTTTGTGCGTGCGCTCAGTCAGGCTAAGTCGTTGTTAGCATTTAGCCTCTCCCAGCATATCCCTATGGCTCCAAAAGCTCTTCCACGTTTTCCCCATTTAAATAAGGTTACGTGAGTAGTTACACAATCCAAGTCTAGTTACACAAAATGACCAGACAGTTAGGCATCAACTCGTCTAAGCTCAGGTAAGAACATAATCTCAGGATGGAAAAAACGGTGGCCTGTTCCTTTAAGTGACGATGTCATCGCTCTACTTCCGGGTCCAACAAAACTTTAGTCATATTCTCTATAATGGAGAATACGACTCCATTGTAACCTGCCGGAGAGCCGACTACAAACATCTGACCGCACAGAAATATCACATTTACTCCAAATATTTTTTAGTAAGTCTTTTCTGGCATTAATTATCAAATATATTTTTGTTTCCATACTTCCAGGCTTATTTTAAATATAAAAATATCTCCATTTTGCCTGTAGAAATTGTGAGATATAATCAATTCAATTCAATTCAACTTTATTACGTACTTGAGGTCCAAAGAGACATTTAATCTAATTATTCTAATTAGGTGTAAAACCGCTTCTGGCCTTTTATCTGTTGTTATTTCAGCAGGAGCTTCAGATAAAGTTACAGATTGTTCTGTGTTTGTCAATGGAGCTCTCAACAGTTTGGACCTGGAAGTAGCTTGTTATTGTGTGTGATGTCACACTTAACAAACGTATGAGGCTCTGGGCTCGGAATGTTGCATAACGTGATGCTAACTTCAGTTTTGTTGATATGATATGCCTTGAAGCTAAAGGCTAACTTTAATGTGACGCTAACAAACGGTAAAATCACCATCTCATTTTCATGACTCGGCTTAATGTTTATGTGTTTTTCTTCTTTTTTTAAATTAATATATTTGAAAAATGTGCGTTAAATGTGCCCACACTTGCCAACAGGAAGCTAGCCAAAAACATTCTGTGCTCAGAGGTAGGGGAGGCGCTAAACAATTAAGTGTGACCAAGCTTGAACTTATTTCGTGCCTTGTCTAATTACCAAAGGCTCTATACCTATAGTTATACCGTATCCGTCAGATTTTGACTAAAAGGTGGTAAAAATGTGATGAAATTGGTATTTTTTACTGACTTTTAAAAGACAGTCATGTGTTTTTCAAAGCCTCAGTACGTTTTTATTTTTTCTACCTACCTGTAATTTCCTTCCCCCCCCCCCCCCCCGACTTGCTGAGTGAGCATGAAGCAGGACGGACCTGTGCGCGGGGGCTTATGTGATTATGTTGATGCGATGCCTGCCTATTGTAGTGAGAATTATCCAGAGGTGAGAGACGCACTGATGAACAAGCGCGAGCGGGATAGAGATGTGTCTGCAGCCGAGGGGGGGGGGGGACGGGGGATCGGCTTTGAACATGGAGTACAATCGTCTTACGACACGGGTACAGCTGCTGAACTGAGGAGACGGAAGAGAAGGAAAGAAAGATCAGACCTTCAAACTCCACTGGTGGCTCTTGGGTCATCTGGAATTTGAGACTTTATTCATACCAGGGAGTGAAACTACTGAATACTTTGGCAGCCTCGCTTCCGTCAGGCTAGCGAATGAATGATACTTGTAAAGCGACATACTTTATAAAACAAATGCATTATTATTTTGAAAATGTTATGTCGTTTAGTCCATGTTTGATCTGAGCCTGGTGGTATTTGAAATGTCAAATTTAAAGGTGCACTGTGCAACTGTTTATGTAAAAAAAAGAGGACGTTGAGATTAATACGTATTTGACCTTTCAGTGACCCAGCGGACGCTTGAGTGGTTACCGTTTTTAGGGGTTTCACTGCTGATGGAACCGTCTCCATGGTTACATAATGCATTAGTAGTAATAAGAATGCTGCTATGACGTAACTTCCTCTTTTTCGTTCCAATAAATGCTGCTATGATGCAACTTCCGCTTTTTTTTTTTTTTTTCTAAAACTGACCACTAACCGCAAAAACCCAACCGTACAGTTGACCATTGACCCCACCACTTCCCCCTTTGCCCTCTTATCTCTTCTAAACACATTTGCCCCCCCCACCTGCCACCCCTCACCTTATCTCTTCTAACCACCTGTGACAGTTGACACCCCCCTTAGCCCCCCACCTGCACCTCATGACACATAGCCATGGGGAGGGCTGGATAATGGTGACATCACAGTCCTATTTGTTTCAAAAGGGGTTTTCTCAGCAATGTTTTTTAGCATCTTGACCAGGGTACCTCTCGGAAAACCAGCGGATTTCAGCAGAACATGGCATCACACGGTAAAACAAAACCCTTTACAGAATAATGTGTAAATCATGTATACAGTTTGCTTTAAATGTTTTTCTTTATAAATCAGCATTGTATGCCTAGGTAAACGCTGTTATGAAGAAGAGTTGTCTTCGGAAGAAAATGGTAATAGACCCGTGTTAACAAACCCCATTTTCATGTCTGAAAAGTTAAATTTCTATTTTGTGTTTTTAAAATAGTGGACACGCATGCAGACATAGAGTCTGGAACTATATGTTCTGGTGGGGAGAAAACAGCTAAAATACTACGCATAGATCAAGGTATATTTAAGCAGTATTCTTATGAGATGGTACGACTACCTGTTTTCGTTTATAACACATGTTTCTTTTAACCAGCTCCTGAGGGCGAAGAAGAAAGAAGCGGTTTACATAGCAAGCCTGCATACGTTAATGGGGAAAAAACAGGGTATGTCTTATATCTGTTCTGAATATGTGTCTTAGATGTGTGCTCTGCCTAACAAAACGTTTATATTTCCACACATCACCCGCTACCTTACAATGATAATTCTTCTCATTATACAAGCGTCTACACCAGCATTTTAACATTTTAACATTTTTTCCAAACGGTGCTAACACATGCTAACACCGTCATCTGTGCTTACAATATGTCACCTCATTAATACATATAGTTATTATCAATATATATTATTATTATTACTTTTATTTATATATTTATTTATTTTTTTAGATTCTTTGTAGATCTTTTTAAAGTGTGCCAGATTTTTACAGAGTTTGATGTTTTGATCTAGATTTTTCCAAATTTCTACACCATGTCTCGTGGGACAGGTGCTTTTCGCGGTTGTTATGGAGTACTGTTTATCAAAACTCATTTTACCTCTCAAGTTGTATTTAACTTCTCGTTTGCAGAACATATTTTGTAAACTTTCAGGAAGCAACTTTAGTGAGGCTTTGAACATGACTTGAGCCATCTTAAACTCAGTAAGGTCCTCAAATTCCATTGTTTCTGATTTGATGAATAATGGATGTGTGTGTTCACGGTATCCAGCTAAATGGATTATTCTTATTGCCTTTTTCTGAACTTTAAACATTGGGTCAAGATTACTTTTATACACATTCCCCCACAGATCTCTACACAATATGGTAAATGAGGAAGGATAAGTGAATAGTATATAGAGCTTTGTTGTCAATGATATATTTAGATTTATTCATTATGGCTGAAATCTTTACAACTTTAGTTTAAATTTTTAGGATGTGAGGTTTCCAGCTGATTTTATGATCAAGTGTTACACCAAGAAATGTATGTTCATAGACTCTTTCAAAGGTTTCACTGCCAATTTTAACTGGTTCTGCGTAAATAAATTGTACCAATCTTTCAATGTATCCATTTCTTCTGTAATCTCGATCACCATTTGCTGTAAGTCTGCACCTGAGAGTATGATAGTTGTATCATTTGCAAAAAGGACCGGATTAAGCTTCTTGGAAACCAAGTACAAATCATTGATATATATATAATAAAAATAGTCTAGGTCCCAACACCGATCCCTGGGGACACCACACACTAGGGTATCCCACATGGATCTGCACTGCCCCATTTGGACATACTGTTTACGGTTTGTTAAATAGGATTCAATCCAGTTGAAAGCAATACCTCTTATCCCATATTTTTGTAGTTTGTTCAGGAGTATATTGTGATCCATAGTGTTGAAAGCCTTTTTAAGGTAGATGAAAATACCTATTGAATACTTTTCCTTGTCGATATTATTTGTGATTTCCTCTATGAGTTCCATTAACGCGAAAGTGGGAGATCTGCTTTTACCAAAGCCATGTTGACTGTCATTTAAAATATTGTATTTATCTATAAATGTGTCTAGTCGAGTTGTATAGAGCTTTTCTAATATTCTTGAGAATTGAGGTAGTATTGAGATAGGTCTGTAATTATAGAATTGAGTTGTGTCACAATTTTTATAGATGGGAATAACTTTAGCCATTTTCATTAAATCTGGAAATTTACCAGTTTTGAAAGACAAATTAAAAATAATGTGATCGATGACCTGTTTAACAATACTCATGTCTACCTCATCACAGTCCAAGGATTTCTTATTTATAACATTTCTAACTATATCAGTTATTTCTTATCCTGTTGTTGGTGTAAGAAACATTGTATTTGGGTTTCCTGGACACAGTCATGATTATAATTTGTGCATGGTGGAGTTATTGAGGAGGATAATTGAGGTCCTATGCTTATGAAGTACTTATTGAACTCGCTCACAATTTCATTTGAATTTTAAATTTTGTGACCATTTGACATAAAGCTCTGTGGTACATTTCCTTTTGAGGTCCTTCGAATTACATCATTTATAGAACACCAGAGAGCTTTAGTGTTTGTCTTATTTTTTTTCGAGTAGCGCACTATAATATATATATATTTTATTTTTTTTGCAGTTTCTTATTATATTAGTAAGTTTGTTTTTGTATCTTTTGTACTTAATGTCAGATTCACTTGTTCTTTTTGTTTAAAAAAAAGTTGTTGCATAGTGAATTCTTTTTCTTACATGCATTTGCTAAACCCGTAGTCATCCAGGGACTCATCTTTTTACAATTGCTTTCTATTTTTGGGCAGTGCGGGTCATAGAGGGTCATGAAAGTTCTTAAGGAGATATTATAAGCTGCATCTACAATGGTTTCTTCCAAGAGAGATTTCCAGTTTTTTTCTGCTAAACTGACTTTAAAGGCGTCTAGCGCGTTATCATTTAACAATCTGATCAATTTAGTGACATGAGTTTTTTCATCTTTAGTTTTCCTATTTTTTAGGTTATACAGAACAAAAACAGGTAGGTGATCACTTACATCCGTTACTAGAATCCCACTTGGAAGGTCTTTGCTGAGAACATAAATATATGATCAATTAGTGAGCAACTGTAGCCTGGTTTTACCATACCCTCGTACTTGTTTCGTACAGTGGGTCTGGACTTTCTCAATTGAGCTCCGTTTACAAGTGGGAGGGGTGAACGCTGTTTAAAGTTTGAAACGATTGGGTCTGATTTTACCCAACCGCTAGCGTTTGGTTGTGAAGTAATGCGCCCGGCCGAGTCAAGCTACGCTTTACATCACCTACAACACCCGCCTCCACCGCTCGCTGAATGGTAGGATGAAATTCAACCGATTGAATCGCAGCCATTGAGATCAAACCCAGACGTACATGCAGGGAAAAATATTTTGGTCGGAGTTTACGGATGGGAAAGGCCAGGCTAGAGCAACTGTGTTGGCCTGGTTATTTTTAGGAAACAAAGATTGCCTATATAGAGTATTTAAGAAATTTTCCGAGGGCCCATGAGTTTTTATTTTAAGTAAATCAATGTTAAAATCTCCACAAAGAAACACTTCCCATTGTCCCAAATTTGAAAATAATCCCTCCATATAATCGGTGAGTCAATTTTGGATCATGGTGTTCTATAGATGCAACTTATTACAGTTTGTGTCCGTTGCTTGAACACTATAGACCCCATGCTTAGACTAAAGTAACACAACATGAAGCTTTTGTTACCACGCCTTAAAAACATGACCCATACCTTAATGTGTCAAACATCCTCAGATATGTGATGTCATGGAAGACAATATTCCTAGTGACCTGAAAAAGCTCAGTGAACTCCATAGCCAAGAGTATTTAGAAAAATAATTCTGGTCAAACAAATAAACATACAAATCTACATCACCGTATTACACAAACCTTTACACATGCAGTACATAATACAATAAAACATAATAATATGTACCACAGTCTTGCTTTTTTCAGGAGAATGCCTGGCTGCCTGTAACGGTCGAACATAAACCCCTTTGTGGGTCTTGGATTTCTTTTTTCCATTTCTCTGTGTCCACTCGATAGCGCTAGAAAAATACATACATTAAGTAGGAATATCATCAAGTAAAGTATAGCTCTTTGAACATGACATGAACCATCAAAAGTGTTTTACACAGTTTTATGCATGTAGCTGCCCTAGGGTTAGATTTACAGAAACCCGACTGTATACATGTGCCCAGTACCATTCATTCATGCACAGCGCACACGCAACATTCATCCTAGCCAATTGTCCTTTCACACATAACCCCAAATGCATTTTAGACCCTTTTTATGTGTGGCTTATGTTGGATTTTATATTTTTGTTTAATACATAGGGGCTTCAAGGAAAAAGTTTGGGACCCCCTGACATAGATAAAAGATGTTAATGAATGATGAGGGCCGAGTAATGAAAGTGGAACTAAATCGAAATCGAAATGGCGACAGTGGCACATACAGTATAGTAGGGAAGGTTGTCTTATAACTAGAGGTTTTGTGCAAACTCCGACCCGCAGGCATCCACTGACATTGTGCCACTGGGCAATACACTTAACCCGCCTTGCCTACAGTATTAATGTATGAGTGGTTCCATTTATGTAAAGCACATGCAGTGTCTACACAAAATAGAAAATTTATCTTGAACTAAGTATGCTCTGTTAAAAGTCAGGGGGGGGATTTAGACTTTTAGCTTGATTATTTAAGGCTTACACAATTTCTATTTATTAAAATTAACACATTCTGACAATATGTTATTTTTACACAACACATTTCAGTTTTTCTAGCGGTCCCAACAAGACCAGAGTTAAAAAAAACATGTATTGTTAGTTAAAATACAGCATGCACAGTGAGCATACCCTCTTTGATGTTATTGTTGAGTCAGGATATTCCCTGAGAAGAGCATCGTGCATTTTCTTGTAACGCATAACAAAGGCATCCAGACGAGTGAGTCGCCTTCGCTGGAATCCACTGCGACTTCTCCATAATGCCCTGTGTTCTGTTGTTTTGAGTGAAGTTCTGCCAACATATCATTGTATTTACGTAATGAAAGACCAAACGCATAAAAAATACTTAACAGAATTGTTTTTAAATTACCTGTGTTTCATAACAGCTGACTTTTTTATACTTTCTACTAAAATGCCTGTAAGCTGGACCCGTTCCATGACGACCAATGTCACCTAACACAGTCCAACAACAAAAATAAGACTTTCTTTCTTCAAGGTGTGAAGAATGTATACTGCTCAAATAAACAAAGGTGTTATTTGCTAAACAAGTGTTTCTCAACCTGTATAATCGGACCCATCATCAGCACTAATGTTTAGTTTTTTTTTTTTTTTACCTTTATTCACACAGGACAGTCCCACCGAGATTAAAATGTATTTTTCAGGGGAATAGGGCCCCAGAGGGAAAACGATTGTACATATCTTTAGTGCTGTGAAGCACATTCACTAACCGCTGTGTCACCATGACATTAAGTATTGTTGAAATGATTATTAATTATTACTTATTAAGTATTGGCTTCT
The DNA here is from genome assembly GCA_021464625.1 of Proterorhinus semilunaris. NCBI lineage: Eukaryota > Metazoa > Chordata > Actinopteri > Gobiiformes > Gobiidae > Proterorhinus > Proterorhinus semilunaris. The sequence continues at coordinate 12,016,193 of CM038365.1, forward strand.
TATAACAGATTCATAAAAGCGTTAGTATCCTCTTTATGTAGATACAAATTCCCTTAAAACAATGTAACTGAGTGCTAACATATTATAGATACTGTTGAGGTAACTGCTCTTGTTAACCTCTTAACCCCCAATTGAACCTAGCACATTGTCTACAGTTTGGCTTTACCCAATTCTAGATTAGTTTAACAGCAGAAAAATATCATTGAAGAGTACATGGTAACTTAACATGATTGTACATCAGGCCAACTGTTATGATTACCTTACCATTGTGCATAGCAACTTTTTGTCACTTTTGTGTTATTCTTTTGCTTTTTGTTGCATTATCATCACGTGTTTGATGTTTTTTTTGTTTTTGTTTTTTATTATTTGTTTTTTTTCCATATTTTTTTTTAATGATTTTTTGTTCACGTTTATTTTATTGCGTTTTCATCATAGTCTTCAATGATATTTTTCTGCTGTTAAACTAATCTAGAATTGGGTAAAGCCAAACTGTAGACAATGTGCTAGGTTCAATTGGGGGTTAAGAGGTTAACAAGAGCAGTTACCTCAACAGTATCTATAATATGTTAGCACTCAGTTACATTGTTTTAAGGGAATTTGTATCTACATAAAGAGGATACTAACGCTTTTATGAATCTGTTATAAGAAGCCAATACTTAATAAGTAATAATTAATAATCATTTCAACAATACTTAATGTCATGGTGACACAGCGGTTAGTGAATGTGCTTCACAGCACTAAAGATATGTACAATCGTTTTCCCTCTGGGGCCCTATTCCCCTGAAAAATACATTTTAATCTCGGTGGGACTGTCCTGTGTGAATAAAGGTAAAAAAAAAAAAAAACTAAACATTAGTGCTGATGATGGGTCCGATTATACAGGTTGAGAAACACTTGTTTAGCAAATAACACCTTTGTTTATTTGAGCAGTATACATTCTTCACACCTTGAAGAAAGAAAGTCTTATTTTTGTTGTTGGACTGTGTTAGGTGACATTGGTCGTCATGGAACGGGTCCAGCTTACAGGCATTTTAGTAGAAAGTATAAAAAAGTCAGCTGTTATGAAACACAGGTAATTTAAAAACAATTCTGTTAAGTATTTTTTATGCGTTTGGTCTTTCATTACGTAAATACAATGATATGTTGGCAGAACTTCACTCAAAACAACAGAACACAGGGCATTATGGAGAAGTCGCAGTGGATTCCAGCGAAGGCGACTCACTCGTCTGGATGCCTTTGTTATGCGTTACAAGAAAATGCACGATGCTCTTCTCAGGGAATATCCTGACTCAACAATAACATCAAAGAGGGTATGCTCACTGTGCATGCTGTATTTTAACTAACAATACATGTTTTTTTTAACTCTGGTCTTGTTGGGACCGCTAGAAAAACTGAAATGTGTTGTGTAAAAATAACATATTGTCAGAATGTGTTAATTTTAATAAATAGAAATTGTGTAAGCCTTAAATAATCAAGCTAAAAGTCTAAATCCCCCCCCTGACTTTTAACAGAGCATACTTAGTTCAAGATAAATTTTCTATTTTGTGTAGACACTGCATGTGCTTTACATAAATGGAACCACTCATACATTAATACTGTAGGCAAGGCGGGTTAAGTGTATTGCCCAGTGGCACAATGTCAGTGGATGCCTGCGGGTCGGAGTTTGCACAAAACCTCTAGTTATAAGACAACCTTCCCTACTATACTGTATGTGCCACTGTCGCCATTTCGATTTCGATTTAGTTCCACTTTCATTACTCGGCCCTCATCATTCATTAACATCTTTTATCTATGTCAGGGGGTCCCAAACTTTTTCCTTGAAGCCCCTATGTATTAAACAAAAATATAAAATCCAACATAAGCCACACATAAAAAGGGTCTAAAATGCATTTGGGGTTATGTGTGAAAGGACAATTGGCTAGGATGAATGTTGCGTGTGCGCTGTGCATGAATGAATGGTACTGGGCACATGTATACAGTCGGGTTTCTGTAAATCTAACCCTAGGGCAGCTACATGCATAAAACTGTGTAAAACACTTTTGATGGTTCATGTCATGTTCAAAGAGCTATACTTTACTTGATGATATTCCTACTTAATGTATGTATTTTTCTAGCGCTATCGAGTGGACACAGAGAAATGGAAAAAAGAAATCCAAGACCCACAAAGGGGTTTATGTTCGACCGTTACAGGCAGCCAGGCATTCTCCTGAAAAAAGCAAGACTGTGGTACATATTATTATGTTTTATTGTATTATGTACTGCATGTGTAAAGGTTTGTGTAATACGGTGATGTAGATTTGTATGTTTATTTGTTTGACCAGAATTATTTTTCTAAATACTCTTGGCTATGGAGTTCACTGAGCTTTTTCAGGTCACTAGGAATATTGTCTTCCATGACATCACATATCTGAGGATGTTTGACACATTAAGGTATGGGTCATGTTTTTAAGGCGTGGTAACAAAAGCTTCATGTTGTGTTACTTTAGTCTAAGCATGGGGTCTATAGTGTTCAAGCAACGGACACAAACTGTAATAAGTTGCATCTATAGAACACCATGATCCAAAATTGACTCACCGATTATATGGAGGGATTATTTTCAAATTTGGGACAATGGGAAGTGTTTCTTTGTGGAGATTTTTTCCTGATAGTATGAAAGTAGCAAAAGTGATTCCTCTGTTCAAAGCAGGAGATAAACATCTCTTTACAAACTATAGGCCTGTTTCCCTTTTACCGCAATTCTCTAAAATCTTAGAAAAGGTTTTTAACTCTAGACTCGACAGCTTTATTGAAAAGTGTAATTTACTCTCGGACAATCAGTTTGGGTTTAGGAACAATCACTCAACCTCACACGCGCTCTTTGATATAACTGAAGAAATAACTAATGCTGTAGATAACAAGAAATGTGCAATAGGGTTATTTATTGACCTGAGTAAAGCGTTTGATACAATAAACTATGATATATTAATTAATAAACTAGAACTTTATGGAATTAGGGGGGTAGCTCTACAGTGGGTTACCAGTTACTTAAAAAATAGAAAACAATGTGTGAAAATCGGTGATTATCAGTCGAGTTGTCGACAAATTGTCTGTGGTTTACCTCAAGGTTCTATTCTGGGCCCAAAATTGTTTAATATGTATATTAACGACATTTGTAAAACGTCTGAAATACTTAAATTTATCTTGTTTGCTGACGATACAAATATTTTTGCATCAGGAGACGACTTACAGCAGCTGTGTCGGATTGTTAACTTGGAACTCAAAAGTGTCAACAAGTGGTTCAAACAAAATAAATTATCTTTAAATCTGAGTAAAAGCAAAATGATGATATTTGGCAACTGTAACTCCAATGCTCAGGAAGCAATTCAGATAGAAGGTGTTGTTATCGAGCGAGTGCATGAAATCAAATTCCTTGGTGTGATTATTGATGACAGAATTACTTGGAAATCTCACATAAAATATATATCCACAAAAATTTCTAGAAGCATTTCAGTAATTGCAAAAGCAAAGCACATTTTAAACATCAAAGCTCTACATACCTTATACTGTTCTCTGATTTTGCCCTACTTATATTATTGTACTGTGGTTTGGGGTAGTACTTATAAAAACACAGTTAAACCAATAATATTGTTGCAAAAAAGAGCTATCCGAGTAATTCATAAAGTTGGGTTTTTGGACCACACAAACTCATTATTTTTAAAATCAAAGATCATGAAGTTTTGTGACATTGTTGAGTTCCAAACTGTTCAAATGTTATTCAAAGCAAGGTATAAATTGTTACCAAACCAAATACAAAGAAGGTTCCAAGAACGTACTGGTCGTTATGAATTACGTGATGAATTAAACTTTAGGATTCAGAAACATAGCACAACTTTGAAAAGTTTTAGTCCAACAGTTAATGGTGTACAATTGTGGAATAAACTGGAGATGGAATTGAAACTATGTCCAAACATCAACCTGTTCAAATATAAATACAAACAAAAGACTTTTGAAATATACAGACAAGAAGAAATGCGTTGCCACTAGGGGGAGCAGTGGGATCAATTATGTGTATTGTTCCTCTATAATCTGGAAGAGTGTTGCTGCTTGGAACGGTTGTCATTCTATTGCTCAAATTCACAAACGGAGAATTAGGGTTGGCAGGTTATGGATCTGTTGAGAGGGACCCTCCCAACGGGCTCTAAACCTTGTCTTTTAATGCACCACTCAGCATAGGAACATCATCTACAAATCAGCTGTTAGGGGGTTTGTTGAAGGGGAGTTACTGCTCTCTTCAACTTGCTCACTCTCTGGCATTTTAATGCACCACACTGTGCAGGGCTACAGCATACTTCACATATAACTCAATTAAATAAATATATAATAATGATGATGATAATTAAACCCAAATTAAAATTATACTGAGAATGGTAATGACAACTGGAAAGTATCAAGATCTCAAATTATAATATCTATTAATGTACCTTTATACCATAAAAGTAACTCTGTAATCACGGGTAAAAATATGCAAGCAATATATTAAGTAACACATTTTTTTGACTTACTTTGTTCTAGACATCGTATATGAAACTAGATTGTTGTTGTAGCTGTGCGTTGGTTTAATTAATTATATAAAGAGTTTATATATTTTTGTTGTTTGTTGTAAGTTGGTCTGTATGAATGTAGCTGCTTGAAATGTTTTGAAATGTTCTTTTTTTATGTATTGCACTTGGGGGTGGGGGCTCATAAGCTTTTTGCTTCAGCCCACTTTTTTTTTTTTTTTTTATTTTAACATTGATTTACTTAAAATAAAAACTCATGGGCCCTCGGAAAATTTCTTAAATACTCTATATAGGCAATCTTTGTTTCCTAAAAATAACCAGGCCAACACAGTTGCTCTAGCCTGGCCTTTCCCATCCGTAAACTCCGACCAAAATATTTTTCCCTGCATGTACGTCTGGGTTTGATCTCAATGGCTGCGATTCAATCGGTTGAATTTCATCCTACCATTCAGCGAGCGGTGGAGGCGGGTGTTGTAGGTGATGTAAAGCGTAGCTTGACTCGGCCGGGCGCATTACTTCACAACCAAACGCTAGCGGTTGGGTAAAATCAGACCCAATCGTTTCAAACTTTAAACAGCGTTCACCCCTCCCACTTGTAAACGGAGCTCAATTGAGAAAGTCCAGACCCACTGTACGAAACAAGTACGAGGGTATGGTAAAACCAGGCTACAGTTGCTCACTAATTGATCATATATTTATGTTCTCAGCAAAGACCTTCCAAGTGGGATTCTAGTAACGGATGTAAGTGATCACCTACCTGTTTTTGTTCTGTATAACCTAAAAAATAGGAAAACTAAAGATGAAAAAACTCATGTCACTAAATTGATCAGATTGTTAAATGATAACGCGCTAGACGCCTTTAAAGTCAGTTTAGCAGAAAAAAACTGGAAATCTCTCTTGGAAGAAACCATTGTAGATGCAGCTTATAATATCTCCTTAAGAACTTTCATGACCCTCTATGACCCGCACTGCCCAAAAATAGAAAGCAATTGTAAAAAGATGAGTCCCTGGATGACTACGGGTTTAGCAAATGCATGTAAGAAAAAGAATTCACTATGCAACAACTTTTTTTTAAACAAAAAGAACAAGTGAATCTGACATTAAGTACAAAAGATACAAAAACAAACTTACTAATATAATAAGAAACTGCAAAAAAAATAAAATATATATATATTATAGTGCGCTACTCGAAAAAAAATAAGACAAACACTAAAGCTCTCTGGTGTTCTATAAATGATGTAATTCGAAGGACCTCAAAAGGAAATGTACCACAGAGCTTTATGTCAAATGGTCACAAAATTTAAAATTCAAATGAAATTGTGAGCGAGTTCAATAAGTACTTCATAAGCATAGGACCTCAATTATCCTCCTCAATAACTCCACCATGCACAAATTATAATCATGACTGTGTCCAGGAAACCCAAATACAATGTTTCTTACACCAACAACAGGATAAGAAATAACTGATATAGTTAGAAATGTTATAAATAAGAAATCCTTGGACTGTGATGAGGTAGACATGAGTATTGTTAAACAGGTCATCGATCACATTATTTTTAATTTGTCTTTCAAAACTGGTAAATTTCCAGATTTAATGAAAATGGCTAAAGTTATTCCCATCTATAAAAATTGTGACACAACTCAATTCTATAATTACAGACCTATCTCAATACTACCTCAATTCTCAAGAATATTAGAAAAGCTCTATACAACTCGACTAGACACATTTATAGATAAATACAATATTTTAAATGACAGTCAACATGGCTTTGGTAAAAGCAGATCTCCCACTTTCGCGTTAATGGAACTCATAGAGGAAATCACAAATAATATCGACAAGGAAAAGTATTCAATAGGTATTTTCATCTACCTTAAAAAGGCTTTCAACACTATGGATCACAATATACTCCTGAACAAACTACAAAAATATGGGATAAGAGGTATTGCTTTCAACTGGATTGAATCCTATTTAACAAACCGTAAACAGTATGTCCAAATGGGGCAGTGCAGATCCATGTGGGATACCCTAGTGTGTGGTGTCCCCAGGGATCGGTGTTGGGACCTAGACTATTTTTATTATATATATATCAATGATTTGTACTTGGTTTCCAAGAAGCTTAATCCGGTCCTTTTTGCAAATGATACAACTATCATACTCTCAGGTGCAGACTTACAGCAAATGGTGATCGAGATTACAGAAGAAATGGATACATTGAAAGATTGGTACAATTTATTTACGCAGAACCAGTTAAAATTGGCAGTGAAACCTTTGAAAGAGTCTATGAACATACATTTCTTGGTGTAACACTTGATCATAAAATCAGCTGGAAACCTCACATCCTAAAAATTTAAACTAAAGTTGTAAAGATTTCAGCCATAATGAATAAATCTAAATATATCATTGACAACAAAGCTCTATATACTATTCACTTATCCTTCCTCATTTACCATATTGTGTAGAGATCTGTGGGGGAATGTGTATAAAAGTAATCTTGACCCAATGTTTAAAGTTCAGAAAAAGGCAATAAGAATAATCCATTTAGCTGGATACCGTGAACACACACATCCATTATTCATCAAATCAGAAACAATGGAATTTGAGGACCTTACTGAGTTTAAGATGGCTCAAGTCATGTTCAAAGCCTCACTAAAGTTGCTTCCTGAAAGTTTACAAAATATGTTCTGCAAACGAGAAGTTAAATACAACTTGAGAGGTAAAATGAGTTTTGATAAACAGTACTCCATAACAACCGCGAAAAGCACCTGTCCCACGAGACATGGTGTAGAAATTTGGAAAAATCTAGATCAAAACATCAAACTCTGTAAAAATCTGGCACACTTTAAAAAGATCTACAAAGAATCTAAAAAAATAAATAAATATATAAATAAAAGTAATAATAATAATATATATTGATAATAACTATATGTATTAATGAGGTGACATATTGTAAGCACAGATGACGGTGTTAGCATGTGTTAGCACCGTTTGGAAAAAATGTTAAAATGTTAAAATGCTGGTGTAGACGCTTGTATAATGAGAAGAATTATCATTGTAAGGTAGCGGGTGATGTGTGGAAATATAAACGTTTTGTTAGGCAGAGCACACATCTAAGACACATATTCAGAACAGATATAAGACATACCCTGTTTTTTCCCCATTAACGTATGCAGGCTTGCTATGTAAACCGCTTCTTTCTTCTTCGCCCTCAGGAGCTGGTTAAAAGAAACATGTGTTATAAACGAAAACAGGTAGTCGTACCATCTCATAAGAATACTGCTTAAATATACCTTGATCTATGCGTAGTATTTTAGCTGTTTTCTCCCCACCAGAACATATAGTTCCAGACTCTATGTCTGCATGCGTGTCCACTATTTTAAAAACACAAAATAGAAATTTAACTTTTCAGACATGAAAATGGGGTTTGTTAACACGGGTCTATTACCATTTTCTTCCGAAGACAACTCTTCTTCATAACAGCGTTTACCTAGGCATACAATGCTGATTTATAAAGAAAAACATTTAAAGCAAACTGTATACATGATTTACACATTATTCTGTAAAGGGTTTTGTTTTACCGTGTGATGCCATGTTCTGCTGAAATCCGCTGGTTTTCCGAGAGGTACCCTGGTCAAGATGCTAAAAAACATTGCTGAGAAAACCCCTTTTGAAACAAATAGGACTGTGATGTCACCATTATCCAGCCCTCCCCATGGCTATGTGTCATGAGGTGCAGGTGGGGGGCTAAGGGGGGTGTCAACTGTCACAGGTGGTTAGAAGAGATAAGGTGAGGGGTGGCAGGTGGGGGGGGCAAATGTGTTTAGAAGAGATAAGAGGGCAAAGGGGGAAGTGGTGGGGTCAATGGTCAACTGTACGGTTGGGTTTTTGCGGTTAGTGGTCAGTTTTAGAAAAAAAAAAAAAAAAGCGGAAGTTGCATCATAGCAGCATTTATTGGAACGAAAAAGAGGAAGTTACGTCATAGCAGCATTCTTATTACTACTTGCATTCCATTCCGAAAACCCACAGAAATAAAAAGGAGAAGCGTCATTCAATCCTTACGCATGCGGACAGTTGGCAAAGAAGCTACTCCGGTAGACTTTTCACACTGTATTAGCCTGCTCAATGTATTTTCCCTATAGCCGTTAGCATTAGCCACCAAACATCTTAAATTATGAACGATCCAGATGTTTTCAGCTGTTGTCAACCTATCGACCACATTTAGGTGAGACCAAAGCCTAGTTGGAAATCGTTAATACATGTACAGACCTTTGGATCATTTACTTTAGATACAAATTAGCGTTTTAAAGTGTCCTCCGAGTTACATGCTAAATGCTAAATCAAGTTCAAGTTTCTGATTTTCATGGGTCTGATTAACAAATACGCATCTAATGGACACTAAACATCCTCTTATGACATGTACATGATAAAGAAACCACAGAAAAGTATATAAATATCGTGAAACATGTCATGCTTGGCCGTACTGTAGCTGCCTTTACTTTTCATATGTAGTTAGCATCGTTAGCGTTAATATGTGGGTTGAACGAGGAGCTTTACGGCTCATGGAGCAAAGATTCCTGTGCAGTTTGGGAATGTTTTAAACAAAGGACAGTCACTATAAATATGCACTAATATGAACTTTTTTTTTTTCATAAAAAGTTGCGTAGTGCACCTATAAGTTAAAGCAGAACTAAGTAACTCATGCCCTAGAGGCCATAAGCGCCACTACAGGTGTCGTAGCATGTTGTGTTTTTTTCACTCAAACTTGGCTGTAAATACTGTTTAAGTGGCGCTAGCCCGCACTTAGCTTTGCCTATTAGCCTGTTAGCTTCTTCTTCGTGAACCCTTTAGTGTGTATTGCACCTCTGACCCGGTGGCAGCCAAGTTGCGAATGTGGTTTTCTGGCCAGAGGCCCCTCAAGCATCCCATTAACACTTGTATCACCCCCAGAGGGACTACGGAAAGGATTTATTACAGTAGAAAAGTTACTTAGTTCTTCTTTAAGTGAAGTTATAGTTTATTCATCCCCGTAGAGAAATTCATTCCCTGCATTTGACCCATCCTCTATGTGGGTGGGGCGACCCTTAAGGAGCAGTGGGCAGCCAGCATAGGCCGGCGCTCTGGAACCTAACTCCAGATGTGAAGCCAGGCTAATAGTCAGAAACACCTTACCTATTGTACATGTTTTTAGTGGAAGGGGAAACTGGAGTACCTGGAGGAGTACAAGGGGAGAACATGCAAACTCCACACAGAAAGGCCCCGTCCAGGTGGGAATCGAACCTGTGCCATAACAAGTTGTTACTCTGTCTTAAAACGTTTCTTGCAGTAATTCCTCATGACGACACAGCTGACTGCGTCACCCACCAGGGAAGCTGAACTCTCCCCCTCCCTCTAATTTCCCTAAATTGTATTACCTTGTATGTAGAATCAACAACAGAGCAAACAGATCTGAACTGGAACTACTTTGTTGTTGTTGCCGCTGAACCAAAGAAAACAGCCGTGTTTACTGCGCGGCGATCACTTGGACGACAAAAGAGCGTCTTGCCCAGGGACACAGCGGCGCCATGTGTGCCAACAGCAACCCACTGAGCCTATGCCACACCGCCGCGGCTCGTTTCAAAACCGTTATTGCAATTCCCCTCCAATCCAAAACATTATGCCTGGAATCATTTTCCTCTCTTTTTTTTTGGGCACAAGCTAACACTCCGATGACTGTTTCGGTGCCACCGCTATCGCCTCCTCGCGCAAAACAGAAAGAACGCCCGAAATTTCCACAACATCCAGGTTAGAGCGGCTAATCCTCGTCGCACACATCACAAAACAGGAATTCCAAGGATAACCTCTCTCTCCCGAACCTCTCCTGGCGCGCGGATTACGCTTTCTTTCTCCGGTTAGTGCGCGCAACGCTAATTTCCCACGGCGCACCTGGGGGATTGGCGCTGGTCTCCTTCTTTTCTTTTTTTTTTCTTCTCCTCTACCTGGCTGCCGTCTTTGTTTTTAAATCGGGGGGACTTTATATTTTTTTTTTTTTTGCACATTCACTTGGCGTTCTCAATCGTGCAAAGGAGAAAAAATAAAAAAAATAAAAACAAGATTAGAAAGAGGAATAGCGGGGCCTCTCGCAGCAGCTGTTAGCCGCGCACTGAGGATGTTTGGAGTTAAGCCGCTCGGCGACAAGGCGCGAGGTAAAAAAAATAAAATAAAATACGGGTATTTATTTAGATATCAAGGGCAGGCGAGCGGAATGCACTCGGCCCGGCGAAATTGATAGTGCGGTGTATGAAAACATTTAGAGAAGTGCAGTTTAAAACTAAAAAAAACTCTATTAATGTTCTATTGGAAGCATCAGGTGATCGTCACTTTGCTTATATCGACACTAGGGGGCGCTGTGAATTGACATTGTTATTTAACATCAAGTTCAACATCCTGGTTCTCCTGCTGGAATACGTTTGGTCATTTTTTCAACCCAATCTATTTATATTAGCCTAATGTGCATGTTTTGGTGGGTTGATTGGGGGGAAAGGGAGGAGCCAAAGGAAACCCGCCCAGACAAAGGAAGAACAGGGAGGAGGAGGAAGAGAAGAGGAAGGAGAAGAGGAAGGAGAAGAAGAGGATAAGAAGAGAAAGGAGAAGGGGAACGAGGAAAAGAAGAAAGAGAAAGGAGAAGAGGAAGGAGAAGAAGGAGGAGTAGAAGGGGAGGGAGAAGGAGGGGTAGAAGGAGGAGGAGTAGGAGAAGAGGAAGAAGGAGGAGGAGAAGAAAGAGAAGAAGAGGAAGGAGAAGATGAAGGAGAAGAAGGAGGAGGAAAACAAGGGTAATGAGAAGGAGAAGAGGAAGGAGAAGACGGAAGGGAGTAGAAAGAGGAGAAGAGGAAGGATGAGAAGAGGACAGAGAAGAGGAAGAAGAGGAGGAGGAGAAGAAGAAAAGAAAGAAAAAGGAGACAAAGGAGACGAAGGATGACAAGGAGAAGAAGTTTGGGCTAAATTGTGATGTATAAGCATATTGTAAACAACATAACATTACAAATTCTCCATATTAATGTTTAAACACAAATAGTTCAGAATATGATTTTCCTGTGGCAAAATGTTGCATAAACTGAAAAGTAAAGTCTCCAATTTTCCTTCAGCTGTACCAGTGAGTGCACTGTGTTAGCTCCATCCACCACACACTCCTGCTGTGTGACTGCTTTAAAAATCGGGTCCACTCGAATCTCTCTTGTACTCGAACAAGTAAAAATACTCAAAGTGTACCACGTAATAGGTGTGATTAGCGCCCCTCGCTCGACTGGAAGTGTTCCTCGGCCTCCATCACATCCGCTGTACCTGCGAGCCCCACACGTTCCTCATGTTAGCACCTTGCCCCGCGCCGCTAACCCTCTGCGCTCCCGCCGAGTGATAAACAGGCTGTACCCACGCAACACACCGAGAGCCGTTTAGAGCTATAGCGCGGTCGAGAAGGGGTTAACCTTTTTCACCACATTTTCACGAGGTATAGTGCCCTTAATTTGGGCATTGTTTGATATTACAGAATATTTTATGTCAGGGGGTTTCAGGACCCAAAAGTGGGTTGTGGGCATTTACCAAACCCACCGATATATATATATTGACCAAAACATGAAAAAAAAACCCACGTCAAAAAGAGCGTTAAAAAAGAAAGAAACGAAAACACAACAAAAAACCTTCAAAAATTTGACAAAAAACGCTGACAAATAAGCTATTATCAGTTGTGTAGGTCTTCACTTTCAAATGAGGCGTTACACTGGCCTATAGGCTGTAAGCTCCTGTCCAGAAGCTTTAGATTTGGGTAAAACTGAACTGGAGAAAATGCGCTCGGTCAAGGTGGGGGTTAAGAGGTTAACCTTTTTGTGACCCAAAGGCTGTATGAGTGGTTAGCATAGTGCATTTACTTTCAATCACTGTCCTAACTCTGGGGGCCACCAGGAGACCCCTCCCTGAAGTTCTCAGGTCCCGAATTGGTCCATGTGGCTCTAACATGTCAGAGATGGACTTTGGTGCTAAACCATGAAAAGACTTGTACACAAGCAGAGCTGTTTTAAATTCTATATATTCTCTGAGTGACAGGAAGCCAGTGCAGGGACCGGAGCACTGGACTAATATGGTCATATTTCCTGGTTCTTGTCAGGACTCGAGCAGCAGCGTTCTGGATGTTCTGCAGCTGTCTAACAGCTCGTTTAGAAAGGCCAGTGAGCAGCCGTTACAGTAGTCTAACCTGCTGGAGACAAATGCATGGATGAGTGTCTCTAAGTCTGGTTTTGACACTATTCCTCTGATCTTAATGTTTTTCAGATGATAAAAAGCTGATGATGTTATTGCTTTGATGTGGCTGTTTAAGTTCAGGTCTGAGTCCATGATTACTCCTAGATTTATAACCTGATTTTGTTGGTTATATATATAGAGAGAGACTCAAGGTGACTGATTTCACTTTCTCTTTGTGTCTGTGGACCAAAAACAATGATCTCAGTTTTGTCTGAGTTTAGTTGGAGAAAGTTGTTTTGCATCCACAAACTGATCTGTTCGATGCAGTGACAGAGAGTATCCACAGGCCCCTGTTCACCTGCCGTCAGTGACACGTAGATCTGAGTGTCATCTGCGTAGTTGTGGTACAACACATTGTTGCTGTTTATTACCTTCCCAAATGGAAGCATGTACAAGGTGAATAAGAGGGGTCCCAAGATTGACCCTTGGAGGACTCCACAGGTCAATTTTGAGAGACACAGTTGCCAATTTTGACAAAATACGTCCTGTCCTCGAGATAGGACTTGAATCAGTAAAGGGGCCACGCTAAACACTCATACAGCTGCTGGGTCACTAAAAGGTCAAAAACGCATACATAGAAAGGATTTTTTTTTTCCACATAAAAAGTCCCATAATGCACCTTTAAGGTTCGTTTGGATTAGTTCAAGCTAGTGTTGTCCTTTCTGTGGAGGAGTGGAGCTCTTCACGTGTCCTTCAATCGGCTGCATCCCGACACTTCTCAACGTATGGGTACAGTTAGCAAACCGGCTAGTTCGGGGAAACTGTTAGCCTGCTCAATGTATTTTTCCTATAGCTGTTAGCATTCAGCCACCAACCATCACCAATTATGAACGATCCAATCACCGACCACATTTACTATTTCAACATTTGTAAATTTGGCCATATTTGCAACAAAGAGAACATACAGGTGCAAACCATGAATTGTGTCATTTTAACAAAAGAAATGAGTTCAATCAGTTGGCGCTTGGTGCGTTCAACTGTATTTTGGCATTTTTTTCAATCAAGAAAACCTAAAATAGATTTACTGAGAAATCATGTCACTCGTTTCTTTTTTGTGTGTGACTAAATCCGTCTCTCCTCCATCCACTTCACTTCCACGCGAGGAGTGCGTCTGTCTCCTCGCCCTGTCTGGCCCAATCAAACCCCCACACACTGCCACGTAATTAGCTTTCATCTGGAAATGAATAGCCAGGATCACCTACACACCCCCATCTCCCCACGCCTCCTCTCATAATGACCCGGCAATTTCAATCAGGACCTTTTTTTGTGTGTGTGTGTGTGTGTGGCGGCTGACACTGAAGGGGAGAATTGGCTCTTGTGGCAGACACCTCCTTTAAACAACAAGGCGCCTGGTTGATATCGCTGCCGTTTGGGTGAAGAGGGGAGGAGATTGTCTCGGGGAATGAGGCCTCGCTCGGACGGATATTAGGCCTATAGAGAAGGCGGCGGGGCCTTTGTGTGTCTGGGCGTGGGGAGCAACAGGTGGAGGGCTAATCGCCGTCCACTTAAACAGAGGATGAAAAGTAAATTGGGACGTTGGGAATTTCAATCGACTGCTTTATATGTTGGCGGTTCATGGTATTGATCAAACCTAAACATTCTAAACGACTTGGCAAATATTTGAGCAAGATCTGTTTAAACTCCATCGACTCAAACACACGTTACTTGTATGCCTAGTTCTCCTATCATTGCACAGTATTGGGTCTCAGAATTCTGTTGTGGGCTAACTGTAGAAATCACTGAAATGCTGTTAGCTACATGCACCTGTCCCTTCTGTTAACAAACGGCTTCCCGGACCTGTTTGAATTGAGCTTTCTTACTATTTACCAATGAATGGGTGAAGCCAGTCCCAATACCAAAGTATGACATGTCTGTGTTATGGCCTTTATATCATTTCTGTGGTTTCTGCATCAATAACGTAGCATAAGCACTTTGTTTTGAAAAGTGTTCTACACATAAAATGCATTATTATTATTGAGGTGATCCAACAAGTTTTTTTTTTTAATAAATGATGTCTATGGGTTGACAACAGCAGAAAACATCTGGATCGTTCATAATTTGCGATGCTTGATGGCTGAATGGTAATGGCTAAGTAAGTTTCCCACAGTAGCCGCTTGCTAACTGTGCCATTTCTTCTTTTTCATTCCGTCTGTTGCCATGACGGGCATGTGGTCAACAAAAACGCTATGGGCAAACTCCTACAGCCTCCTGAAACTCTTTCTTAAAACAAATATTATTTACAGACAGGAGTTTGTCACAATTGACTTATAAACAATCAGTACATCTAAGGCGGGAGCTTAGCGTTAGCATGGGCTGCTAGATCAAGTAGCAAAGGGGGAGTCGGGAATCAAAAGGACCTCAAGCTAAGACAGAGGTTCAGAGGATGAGCTTGTCCAACGACAGAATGGTATCGATTTAATTGGGACAAGTCCTTGACGTTACACGGGCCTAAAAGGATCAAAAGCGTGGCCCGTCTGTTGTGATAGGTCAAAGTTAGCCGTTACAGAATCGTTCACAAACTTAAATGTCTAACTTGTTTCGGGGGTTTTGTAACGACCTGCCTGTTTGTAAATAATACTGACGTTACGGTATGTGCAAGAGTTTGTCCACACAATGGCGTCAAAGGGTTCATTCAAAACGTTTACGGACGGGCAGATGTTACGTTCTGTTTCGAGTTTGCTTGACACGCCGAAACAAAACCTAAACAAGTCGTTGATCCAAGTTTGTAAACCGGCCTACTCCGTAACGCCTAACTTTGTTCCGTCAGACTCTTTTTGGAATCCTTTTGAAGTCATTGTAACAGATCAAGGCCTTCTCTCAATCATTTCCCAATTAAACCTATACTATTCTTTAGTTGGGACAAGTACCCTCAAACGGCTGTCGTCCCCCGGACTTCTACCATCTTCTGAACTTCTCTCTTACCTTGAAGTCCCATCAATGCGCACTCCACCTTTTTTCACGGCCCATGAAAAGGACCCTGCCCCACCCCGCGGACCCTTTCTCAAAACCCACCCCGCTATTGATGACACTCCGGCGATTCGCACTCTGAGTTCCCCGACCTTACGAGGCGTTTTAGATGGTCCCCATTGATCGGGGCCGTTATTCAAGTTGCCTGGCGGGCTTGTGATCTTTTGTGTCCCGAGAACAAAGAACGCGGGGTGAGGAAAGACACAAGGAAGGTTAAGGTGAAGGCGAGTTGAAAGCCAAGAGGAGCGTTCGACGAGTCGTCAGTCGTTTGGAGAAGAAGATGTACAGTGCCCTGACAGAGAGGACGGCGGTGTGCGAGAGAACATTTGTCAGACGCCATCTTTGCGGTATCGCCGATGATTACCAGGATGTAAGTCATTCAACCTCAAAATTGATATTTGTGTGTATTTGACCTTGTAATGACTGTGGCTGTATGAGCTGTTAGCATGGTGCCTTTACTTTCCATCGCAGTGGTCTGCAGGACACTCTAGGATCAATTGTTTTGTGGGTTTTCACTACTGACAAGAAAACCTACAAAACAATTGATCCTGGAGCGTCAGCCACATGCTGACCATAGCCGCTGGGTAACAAGTGAATTTCTACGTTGTGAGATCAATAAAGTATTACCTTATCTTGTCCCTACAAGGTCAAATATACACAAATATCCACTTTTTTCCACACTTAAAAAGTTGTATAGTGCACATTTAACCAGGTAAAAACTCATTGACATTTACAATCTCTTATACAAGAGCGACCTGGCCAAGAGGCAGCAACACATCCATAAAACAGTTCACATATCAAAGATAAGACCAATGCGAAATGGTGAAACATCTGCAACCATCACGGCTATGTACCAATTCTGTCAACTTTAATTTCAAAGAGTTTGGAGAGTCCAACTTTTGGAAACTCCAATCAAAAGGAGCACAAAATTCAAAAGCCCTTCACCCCATCTCAGTCCAGACAGGATGACTCGATCCTTTGGACGAAGGCTGTAACCGGGGCTTGGTTTGAGAGTGAGGTGTGACTGTAAAAAAGAAGTAAATAAAACAAGTAATGTTTTGTGAATAAACATGTGCTAATGAATACAACGACGTGAAGATAAGTATGGTGAGATATTTCGATTCCGTGGCATTTATAAAAAATATACTGTATATGGTTGATGATTTTTAGTGGCTATTGGATGTGTATGGGACCCCTCAAAAAGAAGAAACTTAACTGAAGCTAATTTGTATGGCAAATCAAATCAAAGGGTCTACCTACAGTAGGCTTTGATCTCATCCTCACCAGAATCCTCACAAGGATGTTTGATGGCTAAATGCTAACGACTATAGGAACAATACACTGAGCAGGCTAACGAACGAACGCTAACGAACGAATGCTAACTCTCTCCGGTGTCGCTCCCTTTGATTTTTTTTCCGCGTCTTTCAAGTGGACCCTCGCCTCGCTCTGCAGTGTCCACACGTCTGATCGCTCATAAATATGCATAGGTCTCTCCGGGGCCCTTGTGTCCACTTGCAGCTGACCGCCCCTGTCTGCAGTAGGCCCCGCGGTGACCACAAGTCGCCGCATCAAAGTCCGTTTGAACCTCCCCCGGCCCGGTCGGCGCTACAATGGCGCGATGAGCGGGACGGCCGACTTCAAATGCTTGCCGTGCGGACAAAATGGCTCCTGAATTACGCCTATCTGTACAAATCAGCTGTTGTTATTGTTCGTCAAGCACACCGGCCCGTGCAATGGGTCAGGTAACAACAAACACCGGCGCATTAGGGGAAAAAAACTGGCAGCACTTTGAAAAGGAAGTACGGTTTCACTGATGACGGGCCAAACTGAATCTGTGTTAAAGGTGCATTATGCGAAAAAAGTGGCTGTATGGGTGGTTATCATAGCGCCTTTATTTACCATCCCGGTGGCCTCTAGGAAGCTCCTGATCAATTGTTTTTTGTGTGTTTCTGGTAGGTTTTCTGAATAGAATGTACGTGTAACTATGCAGGTGGTTCCATCAGCGGTGGAAACCAAGCAGGAACCCCCAAAACAATTGATCCTGGAGCATCCGAGAGGACCAACTGGATGGAAAGCAAAGGTGCTACACTAACCACTCATACAGCCACTGGGTCACATAAAGGGCAAATACGCATTAATATCAACTATTTCCCCGGATGAAAAGTTACAAAATGTACCTTTAAAATGCATATAACACACTAGCCACATTTTTTTCCTAAAACATAGTTAACACAATTATATTAAAGATGAGAGCAGTTTTAAGCTTTCTTTAATTTGACAATTTTTGTGATGTTTATAGTTTCACTTCCTTATTGGACACTGACAGGAAGTGACATAGATAGAGGCAAACAATTTTAAACTGTTTCCGTGCCGACCATGTTATGTCTATGAATATAGACGGCATTGCGTCATACAAGGGGGCGTGGCCTCGCCGAGGGGGAAGGAAGTATGTTTTGGGAAACAAAATGTTCATTCTTTTTAGCCGTTTTTTGGTGGAATATAAACTTATTTATCACACACAAATTAAATCAAGTCTAAATTGGGTCTATTTGGATGTTTTGTTACAGCAGATTGTTCAGTAGAAGCCGAAAAACAGGAGTCATCGCTAGTGTTAGCATGTAGAATTATGCTAACATGAAGCATCATGTTAGCATTCTCTGTTATTTATGTATTTATAAATAAGTAGTTGCACTACTTTGCTCCTCCCTGTGTCTTTGTATCTTTATTGGGTTGAAAACTATATTCATATTTCAGCATTTGTTAAAGTAGTTTTAGAGTAATTATAGAAAGTTTTTCTCCCCTTTGTTTTCCCCCTCAACTGCTTCAAACATGACCATATAAGGGCGAGTCCAGAGATGCCGTCTGTATCTATGGGCAATGAGTGAGCTATGGAACTTTACCTCTATCTATGTCACTTCCTGTCAGTGGCTTGAAAATTCAAATAAACATGACTTTTCTTCCCAACATTTCTTCATTACATTGCTGCTTCACTGAAATAAAGGATAATTATTACTTACAACAGATGTTATCCATCTAAATAACTCATATTTTCAAAAGCATTAAAACGTATGCACTTTAAGGTATTCATAGAACACCTCTGACACACAGCATATTGTAACTAAAATGCTTTTTAAAACATTCAAACATTAGTTTTGTTTGTACAGTTGTTTTGTAGCAATTAGAAATACAAGCATATGTATCTTCTATATCTCATGTATTGTTCCGCTTCTGTTGATTTTTAAATAGTTTTTTTCATTGCTTTTTGGGTCACATTTTTTTTCCTTTTTTGTTCCATTTTCATCCACGTTTTCTTCTCATATTTGCCGCTATTTTGATGTTAGGTTTGGGTAATGCCAAACTGGACATCATTTGCTCAGTTCAGGTCGGGGTTATGAGGTTAAAGCTAAAGGTACGCTAAATTAATTTAGATCTTTACAAACAATATCATATGAAGCAAAACAGGTCAAATCAAATAATGTTTTGAACACGTTTTGATGTGGATTCATGCAGCGGTTTTGCGAAACGCGTCAGGTCGAGGCAGGCTCCGCTTAAACCGCAACGCCCAAAGCGGCCACTAGATGTCAGTGCAAGACGAGATATGACCAGATCTGCAGGCGCTCCGGACTGGCCAAAAAGGCTTCACTTTTCGAAATGAATTAGGGCCGTAGTTATAAAGCGACTCCATTTGGTATTAACATTCTAAAGGTACATTCATCAAATTTGATTGACTGTGTTTGCAAATGTTCTAAAAAAAAAATAAAAAAATAAAAAACCAAACAAAAAAACTTCCATTTCCAAAGAATCATTTTCCAAGTTCTGTTCAAATGAGTATGAGCCAAACACCTCATCTAAATTACATACATGTTTTGAAAATATTAGCATTAGAACCGACCCGTGGGGCTCATTTCAATATTACACTCGCGATATATTTATTTATTTGTTTTATTACCTCCGCAGCCGAAATTAATAGGACTATAACTGTGGGGCCGGCGCAGTAAACATGTCCGAAAAGCATCTGCGTTTATTATGCACCCTTACTCCCCGCCACCGAGCGCTCTCCCCGTGCGCCGCCGCTCCCGCAACAGCTTGCCGGTTCGACCCAATTTACGCGGGGTAACCTTTTGTAAAATGCCCATATGCCAGCCGTGCCTGCCTCCACTGTTGCGCCGCGCTAACCGGCTCCCACTGTAAACACATATGGACGCGACTGCTGCCACGCATCTGTAACGGGAGAAAAGCCCCCCCGCCCCCCTCCCCCTCGTTCTCATGCTATTACACCGGCCCGGGCCCCATATGGAAACTATCCACTGTGCATGATGCCGGGCACTAATGCAAATATATGGGGCACTTTACTGCTTATGAGCCGCTGGAATAGAGCTGGAGAGGTAATGAAAGTAAAGCACACACTTACGCCGGATATAAGTAAAAGTGGTTTGGAAAAAAAGTGCACGAGGCTCTTGCATCGCTCTCGGACGGCTCGCGTGCTGTGCGCGAGTTCACAAAAGGCCCGAGTGGATGCAAACAAGCAGATGGCAAGGACCCTTTTAAGACACGGCTTACTTTTGTATTTTTTTAGTATTTTTTCAATTAATCAATTAAGGAGAAAAGTAAAAATTTGATTTGACTTTTTTTCATATTTTTTTACAAATTTGGTCAAGCCTTCTTCATATCTGACAATAAAAGTAATGTTTCGTATACATGGTCTCATTAGGATTCAGAAGCTGTTCTGTCCTCAGACATGACCCTATATTCTTCATGTTTTTACTGTACCTTTGTACACAGAAAGAGAACATCCAAACTCCACATCAGGGGTCAAGGCGAGATCTTTCCTTATATTGCTGAGTGTAAGATTCAGCAAGTTTCTCCATTTCTGTGGACTTTTTCGCCTGTAAAATAATCAATAACCAACTTTACAAATCACATTACATTTTGCCAAGTCACACCTTGAGCCTTTGACGTAACTGCCAGTGGCAAAATGTACAAACAAAGGCAAACGTTACACTTCCTTTATTGTGACAGCCATCAAAGTAAATGTAAACGTTACACTTCCTTTATTGTCACAGCCATCAAAGTAAATGTAAACGTTACACTTCCTTTATTGTCACAGCCATCAAAGTAAACGTTACACTTCCTTTATTGTCACAGCCAACAAAGTAAATGTAAACGTTACACTTCCTTTATTGTCACAGCCATCAAAGTAAAAGTAAACGTTACACTTCCTTTATTGTCACAGCCATCAAAGTAAATGTAAACGTTACACTTCCTTTATTGTCACAGCCATCAAAGTAAACGTTACACTTCCTTTATTGTCACAGCCATCAAAGTAAAAGTAAACGTTACACTTCCTTTATTGTCACAGCCATCAAAGTAAATGTAAACGTTACACTTCCTTTATTGTCACAGCCATCAAAGTAAAAGTAAACGTTACACTTCCTTTATTGTCACAGCCATCAAAGTAAACGTTACACTTCCTTTATTGTCACAGCCATCAAAGTAAAAGTAAACGTTACATTTCCTTTATTGTGACAGCCATCAAAGTAAATGTAAACGTTACACTTCCTTTATTGTCACAGCCATCAAAGTAAATGTAAACGTTACACTTCCTTTATTGTCACAGCCATCAAAGTAAATGTAAACGTTACACTTCCTTTATTGTGACAGCCATCAAAGTAAATGTAAACGTTACACTTCCTTTATTGTCACAGCCATCAAAGTAAACGTTACACTTCCTTTATTGTCACAGCCATCAAAGTAAAAGTAAACGTTACACTTCCTTTATTGTCACAGCCATCAAAGTAAATGTAAACGTTACACTTCCTTTATTGTCACAGCCATCAAAGTAAATGTAAACGTTACACTTCCTTTATTGTCACAGCCATCAAAGTAAATGTAAACGTTACACTTCCTTTATTGTGACAGCCATCAAAGTAAATGTAAACGTTACACTTCCTTTATTGTCACAGCCATCAAAGTAAAAGTAAACGTTACACTTCCTTTATTGTCACAGCCATCAAAGTAAAAGTAAACGTTACACTTCCTTTATTGTCACAGCCATCGAAGTAACAGTAAGTTTGATGTTTGAAAACATCTTGCGCCGGTGACTTTTGAACTGTTACAAAGGCCCATACTTCAGGTTTTATTGGGACTATTTTCAAAGAAAGTTGAGCCACAAACACGTCTCAACTTTTCCATTGATCTGTTTGTGTTTACTTATCAACGTTCTATTTGAGCGGGCCAGTGAGGAAGCCTTAAACGCCTCGTCATCTGAGGGTCTCTACATTATTCACCTGACCACAGATCTGTGTCAGACCCCCCCCCCCCCCCCCAGAAGCGAATGATGATGTTTCTCTCCAATTTCGACGTCTCTGCACATTTTTTATTTATTTCCCCCCCCCCCCATTTTTCTCCGCGCCGCAATTCTTCAGGTGCCATGTCATCTCACACCCAAGGACTGCTGGGTAAATAAAAAACGGCGCGGAGGCGTTTACAATTTAAATGGGCATTAGTAAGTCATAACCCTCCGAGCATGTCTGTTTTAGTAGCGATTCATGTTCGGGGACGCGCCGTAATAAATTCCCTGTTTATAAATTTAGATAAACCCATGTGACATTTAAGTGTAATTCTTATTTAAATGGCCCACTTTGCCTCCAAGTGTAAGGCGACGGCGGCGCGAGGAAAGCACGGGGAATCTGCATTTTATTACACGCGCGCACGGGGGGGGGAGCGCCGGCGACGTTTTACATAATTCCGGTGACTAGTCGGAGAAAATGAATAAACAAAGGAATTATGTAAAATGTTGTGATGTGAAATAATGCACATGATTAAGACGCACGCAAAAAGGGGGCGGCGGCGGCGGCGGTTTCTTGCGCCGACGCAGTGTTGGCGAGGGCAAAAAAAAAAGAAGCAAGGCATGTTCAGTCGCTACAAATATACAGAGATGTAGGCGACTTCTTTCTTTTTTTTTCTCGCTCCATAATTTGCCTTTGAAAAGCACTGCCTATATTGTACTGTTCATTGTATTGCGCGTCGTGTTGGACATTATACGCGTATGCAAATGCGTACTATGAAGACATGGGTCCAAGTCTGGCTGCATCACACAGTGGTTTCACCTTTTTTTTACATTACAGCGCGTCATTTAAATAAACTAGAATGGAGGCATCGATTCTTACAGATATGATATGCAGAAAGCCCAGGCTCATTAGCACAACCATTTATACCACATGTATATAGATATCAGTGGTAAAGTGTAGACATAACATTGGATAGATGGATAGACTCAGTATAAATAAGTAATTAGACATTATGAACATGTAATATATATGGTGTGATACAAATACATGTAATGTGTACAGGTGCTCGTCATATAATTAGAATGTCATGAAAAAGTGCATTCCTTTCTGTTATTCAGCTTAAACTGTGAAACTGATATATGATAGACTCATTACATGCACAGTAACATATGTATAGCCTTTATTTTGTTATAATGTGGCTTATTATGGCTCAGCTTGTAAAAAGCCCAAATTAAAAATCTCATAAAATTTGAATATTTTGAAAATGGACTGTGAGCCATAATCATCAAAATTATAACAAATAAAGGCTTGACATATGTCACTTTGCATGTAATGAGTCTATATCATATATTAGTTTCACATTTTAAGTTGAATTACAGAAATAATTGAACTTTTTCATGATATTCTAATTATATGACGAGCAATATGTGTGTTTTTTTTGTCTTTTGTTGCTGTTATTGTTTTTTATATGTTGCACAATTCCCACAAAACAAGAAAGAAAAGTAAATGAAAAAGTCTGAGATTTGCTGGACCGTGGATGTTATTTCATGAATCAAACATTTCTGGAATACAAAGGAAAATGTATACAAGTGAAAGGCAAAGTGACGCAGTAACACACTAGATAAAACAAAGCAGTAATGAAACATAAATATCAAGAAAAACAAAAAGAAAGAAACGAAATGTGTCCATGCCGTTGTTTTGTTACTTGGATGTAACACTGTTCAGGATTTGTTACGTTCTAACGTTACTCGTCTGCGTTACATACAGTCATCTCCAAATCGCCGTTTGTTCCGTGACCCCGTTTACAAACACACCCCGGCACCCGCGTTACAGTCACGAGCCCAATCAAAACACACATTTGTTACACGTTTAGGTTTATAAACAGCAATCTGCCGCCTGTAACAACTCACTTTGAACAGATCCCAACAATCGGCTTAATTGCTTTGTAGCCTCTTTGTGTGTGTGTGTGTGTGTGTGTGCGCGCGTGTGTTCATGTTAAAAACTCTCTGAAGTTGTTGTAGTACATCAAAGCCACGTCCCAAACAAGATGATTGAACTTTGCCATTGGCGCCACTGTTGTTTTAACAGCGATGCGCGGCTTTTCTTTAACGCGCTGCCAAGGGACTCGCATTAGCATGCCATTTGCAACCTCCATTCTTGCCTGAAATAACACTTATTGCATAATATCCTGATGAACAAGCTCCGGTAATACGCCACAATTAGCCAAAAAAAAAAAAAAGAAGCGCTCTCGCATCTGCCGGCCCTCCACTCGCCCGCGATCACTTTGGCAAAGAAGACACCGCCGCACAAAGGGGGGGGGGGGGGGGGGGGGGGGGTTACGGGCGACCGTTTGATGGACAGACAGGCCGCTTTGATTTTTAATTGTAATTGTAATCCTCTCCACTCGAGCACTTGGAAATGCGTCGTTTTTTGAACCCCTCCCCCCCCCCCTTCTCGATATTTTTTCTTTTTTTTCCTTTTTTTTTTTTTTTTTGTAACACACCTCCCCTCCCCTGCATCCCCCCCCCCCCCCCCCCCCGCTCGCCGAGTGCTCACTGGCTGCCCACTTCTCGCATTAAAAGGTGTAATCCCACTGAAATGTAAATCACCGTTCTTGAAAACAAATTACGCGCAAAGATAACAGGGCTCCATCAATAAGGCATCACTCGCCATCGGGTTTTTTTTCTTCTTTTTTTTCTTTTTTCTTTTTACCCCTCTCTCTCTCTCTATGTTCCTCATTTTAAATATATATATTTTCTTTCCTACCCCCAAAATTGCGGCGTGCATGCGGGGCTTGTTATCGGGGGTAATGGCTCGCTGTCAGGCGGCCGAGGTTATCGTAAACAGTCGACGGGATAGATTAGGAGCGCGCCTCAAATTCATCAAGCGGATTTAAGGCGAGCCGCCCGCGAGGGGGCTTTCGACGGCCGACGCCACTCGCCGCACCTTTTTTCCCCGTGACTCATAGTAATTGCCGCCGTTCGAACACCTTCCCCCCCCCCCCTCTTTCTTCTTCGGCGCTCCCACCTTTCGCTAAGTTATGCCATCTCTCAATCAGGCGGAACATTAGCGCCGATGACATTCGCACAAGTGACTGTCAATGTGTCAGGGCGGAAAAAAAGGGGGCGCCATTTTGAAAGGGAGGGGGGGGGGGGGGGGGAGAGATTGGTGGTGATATATATATATAAAAAAAAAAAAACTGAACCGCTGACATGTACTGGAAGACTTGACTTGACATCTTATTCGGCACAAAAATTGGGTGTCAAATTAATTACCAGCTCGTTCTCATCTCGTATTAAGATGAAATGTTGGTCGCCGGGCAGACTGGAGCCGGAGGTTTGCCGTAGAGCCCATCATTTCATTGAAATGTGGGGAATAAATACAGGTGGTTTCCATAAGACAGCCTCCGAGACACTGTGATCATTCTATTACACAAGGGGCCTATTCTGTGCCAGTGCCAAGCATGGGTTAATGCTTTTTGAACGTCTTTAAGCTTCTAACCTCAACATAACTTTGTTCCTGGTCAATAAACATACCCAGAGTAGTTTTAACCTTCATTTAGTCAATGGTCTCAGCTTATAAAGCGCTTCATCAGGCCCAAAGCGCTTTACAGTGAGGAACCACTCACCCATTCAGACACCAATGTACGCAGACACTGGAGGCAAGGTGGGTGAAGTGTCTTGCCCAAGGACAGTGGGCACCTTCAGGAGCTGGGATTCGAACCCCTGACCTTCCGATCATGAAGGACGACCCGCTCTACCCACTGCGCCACCGTCGCCCCATTTACGCAGTTTTGGGGTAATAATGTTCTCCTTGGTCGTTTCTTCTTCTACTGCTGCAGCGCTCCGATCTGTGCTTCCTGCGACGATACAAAACTGCCCTCCACATTTCTGAAGCCCATAATCCATAATCCATAATCAGCAGTTCTGCGTTCCAAGGGCGGTCATCACGGCGCAATCCATTTGCTAGCATGCCGTTTGCTAGAATTGGCTCTGCAGGCCAATTCACAACCCGACCAGCCCATGTCTCTTACTTCTTACTGACTTCCCCTCACATGGACACTATTTAACATTTTAAAATGGACACATTAACCTGGTAGATCTTGGAATCATTTTCTACCATAGTTGGAACAGAAGTGACACAAAGACGTTTTGACATTTAAAAAACAATCCAGCCGACCTTTGTTACAAAACCTTTGCTACATTTGACTCATGGACACTACATAACTTTATATTTGCACTACATGATTATTATTCACCGCACATCTGCTGCCTTTTTTGTTTGTAAGTCCACAATTCACACTGCTGTTTGTCTGGACATTTATATTGTGTATGTTTTGTATATTTAGAGAGTATATTTTTTTATCACATTTTATCTGTACATGCCCTTATAGACTCATTAGTTATTCTATTACTATTTGTGTCACATGTTGCACAATTGCACCCCATAAAATATGCTAACACAAAGAGTCTGACGGGAGATGCTTCCATTTACAATCAAAATAAGTCACACGTTTCTCGAAGGCAAATACTTGAAATACTCGCTCATGGTCATGACAAAATGTTCCGTTACGTCATAGACGATCAATTTCAAATCACTTTTGAAAATCATTTGGAAGCACTCGATTGAGGTTTCCTATGCTGTGTGGACTGTGTGTAAAGAAACATCATAATACAAAGGTTACAATTCAAGACAGGATGAAGACGTCACGTCATACGGTGCAACATTAGGAATAGAGGAAAAAAACTATCAAAGAATAAAGAAAGTGGTCTCATCGATCATGAGTTTTCAGAGGCAATGACAAAAAATATTAAAAATAACCACAACATAACGATATACTAAAATGTGTTTAACTTGCAAAGGAAAATAATGCTATTTCAAAGATTAAGGTTAATAATAATAATAATGCCTTGTCTGTATTACAGAGTTTCTCAAAGCGCTACACTGTCATAATTATTCATTCACTCCATAATCGGTAGTGGTAAGCTACTGTTGTAGCCACAGCTGCCCTGGGGCAGACTGACGGAAGCAAGGCAACCAGTCCGTGCCATCGGCCCCTCCGACCACTCACTCACTACATTCACTAGGCTTCCTGTTGTTTCCCAAACGGTCTCCCATCCAAGTACTGACCAGGCCCTTCCCTGCTTAGCTTCCAAGATCTTCGGGACAGAGCAAAGGCCCATTCAATTTGTAAAATTAAAAATGATTAAATATCGTGATGCCTTCAGTGAATTTGATAGAAATATGTAGAATTTTGGATTTTTACTGTATAATCTTACCGTCGAACCATATGAATGGTGAGCTTACAAATATGATTTAATTAAACAAAAATATCAAGCATGCATATATATATTTGAATACTTAAGTGTCTGCACAACCCAGATTTATATATTTGATCAGAAATAATTGATCCACTTCCCATTCGTTCATCCGTCGCAAACAAGACAAGATGTGGCCACGACCCCTCACCGTGATAACCACTCTGCCGGCTCACAGGTCACCCCCGTAATCGTGCGGCGACTGTATAGTATGAGCCGGTCTGACCTCCGCTAACTCCGCTACATTCAAAGCCCTCCATTATGAGCTCAATCAGCCCCTTGTTAGCGCTAAACTCATTCAATTAAAGCTAGCCGCGGAGACACAATTCAGGACAAATGGATCCTGTTGAGGCGAAGAATGAGGTTCCTGGAAAAAAAGAGAAAAGGCCACGGTAGAGGATTTCAACCCCCCCCCACTATACACACACACATTTAGCTTACTGTCCCGGGTTAGACTTAGGGATAGCACGGTGACACTAGCTAGCTTGCCAAAAAAGAAAAGGAAGGAAAGGGGGGGGTGGCTGTCTTTTCTTTGGCTCCCGGTGGGTGCGAACAATCGGACTCTTTGTGGAAGCGATGGGGCCGCAAATGGGATCCCGCGGAGCGAAACAAAAGATGAGGGGATCGTTTCAGCGGAGGGGAAGCGGACACCGCCCGCGAAGACGCGCCCTCGCCGGGACACGTTAATTGATCTCATTTGTTACCTATACCTGCCCCCAATCGAGTCGCTGTCATCGTGGGTTGGGGAGAGGTTTGGCGTTGGGAGGGCGAGGCTTTCCAGGAACACGCAGAACACGAGGAGAGGCAAAAAGGACGACTGAGAGACAGCCCGAAAGGTGAAAGGTCGGGGGTTGTTTGCCAATGTCGCACGGGATTGTGTCGTCACACCCGTCCAGATTTCTGGGATTCCAGGTGAATTCCATCATAAGAAACCCATGGAATGAACTGGGAGAGTTAGCAAAGCCAGATTCAAATCCAAATGATTCTGAATAATTTTATTATTTGAATAGTCGCTTTCCACTTAGTTTTTACGAATGCGTCGTTACAAGATTAGTTTAGCAGTTTGTATTTTAGTTTCCTCTCAAATGTTCATGCTCTTGAAAACCAAAATTGCTAGCAGGTCCTCGAAAGTGAAGCTCTTGTCAACGCGGACGCTGATGAAATCGTGAGCTGTCCATCGATGGGTGCGAACGGGCCGCTCTTGGGGCGAGCGAGGGGCTCCAGACTCCTGCCAGGGCCCCGCTCGGCCCCGGTACGTCTTACCGGCTACATTTCAAGCGGCCCTGAAACCGAACGCGCCCAAATATCCCAATTACACCTGCACTGCATGTCCCGCCGTCACGGGACTCCTCCTGCTTCTCCGCCTCCTCCTGCTCCGAGCCGACCGGCACAATGTGGCCGATTGTTGCCTGCTCAAAACTCCCAGGGTCTGCTATGGCCCAGTCCCGGGCACTCGCAGAGGAGGGCGGTACAAAACTTTACAGTGGAGACAATCGCTTTATGTGACGCGAAGATGAAATGAGTTCAATACATTTTGACTTCTATTCATGGTGTATTAATATTTTATGTTTTGTCTGTTCAATTATCCAACATTATCATTCAGGAAGTCACTTAGTACTCAAGTATTATCCTCATTGACTTTTTTTCACTAAACCCATAGGGCTGGGTACCCCAAAGCGATAGCAGTCTGGTATTGGAAACTTTGTTCAGGTTCTACTGGTATCTGAAAAGTATCAAAAGCATGGTATCTTATTTGTTTTTCCATTTTTCCCTACCCCAAGTAGTTATTTTTGGGTCACTACTTTTTACTTCCACACGAGTCAAATCAATCTAAAGTAACATTATCTCTGACTTGACTTACTTGACTTCTCTATCTCTATCTGGACATAGATGCAAGTTTGGTGTACGGTTGTATGACCAAAAACATGCACAGTAGGCTAATCCTTAAGGTGAAACACTTCTCGAGAGGGGTCCCCCACAGGCGCTCCACAAGTAACGCTGCTTTCAGAGGATTTGGGTCAAATACGAATGACTTTTAGGAATGTTGATGTTATATGGGATTTCTGTCCCGTACAGGCTTTATGCGCCGCTTTGATTCCTGCCCCATGTGCTGCGGCCTCAAGCATTAACGCAGGTGCGGGCAAACTTCTTCACCGCAAGGGGCCACGTTGGGTTTTGGAACCCAACGTCGCAGAGAAGGGGTCGGGCCGTTTGTGGTTTGTGCCCACTTCGCCAATGGACCGCCATCGGAGTTCAGTCTTTGTAGCCCATGATTTTTTTTTGGGGGGGGGGGGCTTGCTCATGTCTGCGGGTCAAATGAAAGGCCGCATTTGGGCACCGGGCCGCACTCGACAATCGGCTGCATGAATCGGAGGCAATACGCGGGCCTAACAGTGATAGACTTTACGTTACGTCTACGGGAATAAAACTCTTAACTTTCCCTCAAGTCATGCTCAATATTGTTTCTCGGAGCCTCGAGTCGAAAAAATCCCCCCCCCCCCCCCTTCTTCCGTCGCCAGTCCTTGGAACAAACCGCCAGCCTACGTGTCTCCAAAGCAAAGACCAAAAGCGCGAGTTTGCTCGTCCAAGTTCCCCCGTGCCTCCTGAAATCTGCTCCCCGACGCCTGGCTCGTGATCTTTTGTCCTGGGCATGTCTTTTCATTCTTTCTTTTCTTTTCCTTCTTTCCGCTCCCCTTCCCGCAACCACACCACACACCATCCTTCGGAAGCTGGCATGACCCGGGCGCGAGCTCTCCAAGCTGCCCGCGAGCTCCTCACGCGGCCTCTTGCTTGTTGGCTGTCACAAGAACCAGCTAAGGCGCCGCTCAACCCAATTAGTCAAATCAACCTCAAATCGGGACTTTTTCGTGGTTTTTCTCCCCCCTTCCTCTCCATGCGCCCCTTGTCCGTCATCTGCCAGTTTCAGTGGAAGTAAAGATAGCGGCGGCAATTAGCGGCCGCGAGGAACCCCGGGCGTCGCTGGCGTGCGGCGGCGTCCGGACAACATGTTTCAAGGTGGCGTCATGCAAGGCCAGTTTGGGTTAGTGGAAGTGAATTAGACGAGACTAACAGCTAGGTCGATTCCACGCGCTCAAAAGGCCTGGGAGATCCCGAGGCACCGCCCCGGTGAAGGTCTGCACCCGATCCTTCAACAATTTCGGACACCGCAATCTCCCCCGGGTCGTCCTTTTAGCTAGCCGCATCTCCGCGTTTTTTTTTTCCGGTTGTTGTTTTGTTATTGTGCGCGTTCGCTAACGCCGGGGAACAATCTACACTTTCCTCTGGGTGTTAATTAAAGGGAGCGTCCGAAAATTAATCATCGAAGTCACTAGGGCGAAGGGCGATGCGTCTGAAAAGCGCACCAGGCGAAGCAAAAAGGGGCAGGCCCGCGGCTACGAGCGGCGGCGTAAACAAGCGCACCGACGCCGGCGTGACACAAAAATTCATGTAAGTATAAAATTTTACACTCATTTTGCCTGTCAGCCTGTCACAATGGATTATAAAGGTTGAATCGCCGTACGTGGCTACGGGAGATGTGGCGAAGCGCGGTCAGCTGAACACCGTCATATGGTCAATGTCTGGAGCGCGGCGCTAACCACCGGGCTAACACGGCGAGGACATAGGAGCCCTTGGTAAGAACGATGGACTTTAGATGTAAAGAACAATAGTGACGGTGCAAAATATAGCCTCTATAGTTCTGGAAGAAATAAGCTTCCATTTCTAAAACGAGAGAACGTAGATTCCAGTAAAAAGAAGTGAACTACCTGTGGCCAGGGCAAACACTGAACATGTTTTTACTTCATGCCTCAAATTTGAAATAATATATTTATACTTATTTTTTGCTAATGTTTGTTGCTCACTCAACTGTGAAGTTTTTTTTTTTTTTTCAGAAATGCATTGTATTTAGTAATTTGGAGTTAATTTTCTATACTGTACTAAATAAATTGTATTGTTTGTTCCGATCTCAAAGATTTCATTTTGCATCGACCTGGTTATTTTACCATAAAAATGTTGCATTATAACATTTTCCACAAACAACTTAAAACTGAACTAATTAATATTATGGACACACATATCAATTTTATAGACACACATTAAAACCTAAAAAAGACACAACTCAGAGAAAGAATCAAATTAAAATTGTATTAGTTTTAATAATTTAATTAAAATGTTTAGAACATATAACATAATATATGAATAACAGAATATAGTGTCAAAGAAATTAATATTTTCTTAATAAGTAAATAACTACATTTCACTTTTATTCAAGTAATAGAAACAATATAATATAGTTTGGCATGAATTTCATGTACAGAAATAAAACCTCGCCAGTATTATTTTTTGAGCTCACTAAATGTGGTCGTACATGCTGCTGTTATAAGGCCATTTTCAACATTTGACCCACTTGATATTGCTTCCCAGCCAGTCATTGCTTCTTCCATTTTAATGGCCTTGTTAAATGTTTGACATATTTCTCACATGTTGAAAACACAAGTTTAGAGAACTGTCTTTAATACACACCCCATCTTCACAGCAGCACATCTTACTATGGCGTCTAAAGCACCTTGTTCGAAATCCCACCAACCATGTTTTTCCCACTTTCTGTCTTCTTAGGCGAATTCCCATTTTCCCTTCACTTCCTGCCCCTTTCACCTTACCCCGCTTTCATTCCAGCCGCACACGCCCGCACGCAGATAACTCTCG
The DNA here is from genome assembly GCA_021464625.1 of Proterorhinus semilunaris. Lineage (NCBI taxonomy): Eukaryota > Metazoa > Chordata > Actinopteri > Gobiiformes > Gobiidae > Proterorhinus > Proterorhinus semilunaris. Next base: position 12,048,280 of record CM038365.1, read on the forward strand.
CAGTTTTGTCTTTCAATTTATCTTTGGAGTTTTTGTGTGTGTGTGTGCCCCCCTCCCCTCACTCTCCCCTGTTCTTTCTCTAATTAGCACAGTTGCTGGAGGCTATTTGTGACCTTTCCATATGTAAATAGGTGGATGCTACCCTCCCTCTCTCCCCTTTCGCTCCGGTGTTTGGGAGAGAAAGAGAGAAGGCAGCGCTCATGTGCCGACGGATGACACCACTCTCGGCGTGTTTGGCTGGCTGTGGTGCCGCGGCGGTGGCGGTTTGCCGTGGCGAGGAGGGGGCGATAGCGGGGAGTGTTGATTGACAGCTGCCAGGTGTGACATAGTCGGCCCGGGCTCTCGGCGCGGCAACTGTCTCCTGTCACTTCCGCGGCGCGTCACGGCGGGGCCCCCGGAGCGCCCACCCCCCTACTCCTTCCTGAACTTGACGGAATTGGCTGGAGAAGCTGGGGAGTGGAAGTGGAGAGAGTGAGAGGTGAAGTAAGTTAAGTAAGTGAAGGAGTGCCACAGGGGTGTGTTTCATGACCCGCTGACTTCTGCTCTTGTCCTAAGTTCGCTGCACTTCTAAATGGTATTCTTTGATGTCAGTTTAGGCAGGTTATGGGGATGGGCAGATCAATACCATAGTATTAATATATTGATACTGGGTAAAAAGTATCGATACAAATTTGCATATCGAAAAAGAAAGCACGGCAGCAATTATTAACACAAAATGACGATTAACTTAATCGCTAGACACTCCACAGGAGCAGAGTATTGAGCTGTACTTTTAGGTTCTGTTTGTCATTAAAGCATAGTTAGTTTATGTATTTAATTTCACAAGTTAAAGTAATATAATTTTATGTACATATTAGTAATATAAAACAACCAGTTTTAGAAATTTAATATATATTGAATATTCATTGAAATGCATTCACCCATATGAAATGACCAGTATCGGTATCGATACTGATTCCAAAAAAATTGAGAATCTCCCATCACTAGCAGGTAAGTCCGGTAAAGTGCTTCCACTGCCAATCCTCGAATTAGTGGGCTCCATGAGTAGTTGTATAATTATGTACTTGAAACTTTTGGTTCAAATTTTGTTCAGTATAATTTGTTTGTAATTATATTTAAGAATATCTTCAAAAGGTTTGCAAAAAGTTCTAACATTTATTCAGAAACAAGAATAGAGTTAGGGATTTTTGCCGTGGACTTTTTCCTAATAAACTTTTGGAGATTTTAAAAGGTAAAATGCTGGAGTTCACATAAAACCATTGGGGCACTACAGTGTGTTAGAGGCATTTAGGAGGAGTTTTTCTTTAAATCACTTTTTATACTGTTTTAGCTAAGTCTATAGACAACGGCTGCTTGGACCATAGACTGTGGAATTAAGAATGGACTTCCCCCATTCAGCGCAGGCTAGCAGCAGATCATTCATGCTAGCAATGTGGGTGGGTTAGAATGGGGCGAAATTTTTTTTTGGAAAAGGATAATATTCGGACGATGTTGCGCATGTTAAGTGGAGGTCAGAATGACAAGCCAGTCAATACTGACTTAGGAGGCAGGAACTTCTGGAGCCAGCCGCCATGTCCTTATGGTTTCAGGAAGAAGAAGAAGGCCACAGTAAGTCCATTCTTCTCTATGGCTAGTACTCATTTGAATGATGAATTTATAACATTCCATTGATTTGATTTGTATCATAAAGCATGTCCAGAACTTGCAGTTCCTCTCAATTAGACTCTTCTTCCAAGAGTTGCACACATTTATTCTTAGTGTGGACTAAAAATATGTTAAAACATTTTTATTTTTCAATGAACTCTGACTGTGAACGTTTCAAAACCAGGCACACGTTATAATAACGGAGGGGTTCCTCAGGGTTCTGTCTTTGTACTGGAGGACTTTGTACTGCTCAGCCTGGTTTGGAGAAAATAACATTGTTACAGACAAGGAAAAATCGATGTTATTCCATTTTATTTCACTTGAGAGTACATGCCTTTTCTATTCTATGTAAATTGATCGCTCGATATCAAAACAACACATTTTTCTGGAGATAAAGAGAGAAAAGAACTCCCTCTATGATGACCTCTGCAGCTAAATAAAGCCACTTTGTCAGCCCGAGTTTGCTCACTCCTTCGCCCTGACATTCAGCTGCTCGCTCAAATCTATCAACTTGAACTTGCACTTGCTCCCTTCGCCGGCTGTTTGTGCCCCGCGTCCCTACGCTCGTCCTCCCCATCCCTGCTCGCCCCCATCCCCCGCCTGCCCGCCCTCCCCTATTGCTCCCCTCTGCAGCTGGCTCCATGTCCCGGCGAGGGAGGAGAGAGAGTCACTTCACTAGAGGGGCCGTGTGAAGCAGCCAGCGCGGTCGCCTCGCATCAGTGTCGGGCCGGAATGCCTTTTTTTTTTTTTTGGGGGGTTGTTTTTCGGAGGGGGTGCACAAGCGAGCTAGCTGGCAGGTGCATGTGTGTAAACAATGTCTATGTCACGTCGCGGCCACCCTATTGTGTTTGTTTAAAGGGTGGAGAGAGGTCTGGGTGAGTGGGCATATCGTTTGAGGCGGGTGGGGGGGGGGCCCATGGGCGCAGCCTTTTCCAGAGGTCACCCAGCCAGATCGGAATCGCAAACCAGGAGCTTTTACTTATTAAGTGCTAGGTGCGCTACAAGGCCCGGCCCGCGCGTACACAGGGGTAAGCAGATCCCCGGCAGCCCCCATTGGGACGGCAATCGGGCTACGACGAGAAAAAGACAGAGAGAGAGAATCGGCTGCACCTGATACCCGAGGTGTCCCGTTGAATCGCCTTTCACCGCGGCCTCTCCGGGTTCACAACACAAGAGTATCACTTCATCAGACCAGCCTATAATCGACACAATCAGCCAAAAGGGAATCGTGCTGGTCTCTAAGTGGATTCGTCATGGCTTTAAAAAACTGCTTTTTAGAACCCCTGTGTATAATTTAGAACTTGAAACAGTTTCTGTAAATGGAAAGGAGACGTGTCACTGCATGGTTGGAAAATAGAAAATACAAGCTTTCATTTTTGGCGAATGGCAGGCTAACAAATCAATGGAGCCGTGATGGACAGAGTCTGAAGGAGTGGCTCAGATCGAGGGCTTCTATTATGTGACAAAATCCAGGATCAATCAAAGTGCTTAGAAGGAGCGGGCACCAACACTCGATTACTCAAACCTTTGTAACAAAGCTGCTAAAATGCATGTGTATTGTTGACAAGACAAGATGAGCGATCCTGACGTCGTCACATGTCCTGGGGCTGTGGTTGGCAATTTATTGTTGTAAATAAATAATAATAGTTTGATGATAGGCAAGAACAATGATCACAAACAGGGCATTGCTTCCCTTGCGCTGTAACAGAATGGTACTTTTATAAAAAGAGGGGCCTGGATGCATCAGCTAATGCCGACCATTCACCAAAACATCCGGCGAAAATTGCGGAAGTAAACCGTAACAGCGATCGCTCGTGTTTTCATAGTTTAAACTGGCCATCATCATTAGGGTAATGCTCACTGAAGGCACAGCACGTCTGAAGCGCTGTGTGCTACATTAGCCATGATTTCCCCATTGTGCTGCAACATACCAGTATATATTTCTCTCTATAAAAAAAAAAAAAATCCCTTCTCCCCGGACCAAGCTGTTTCACATTAACAGATGATGTGGCAAACAGTTTGCATTGGTCAATTAGTCACAGGCCATGAAAGGAAAAATAATAAGGCCTTCAAAATGTGTAGCTTACTTTACTGATCCACGAGAGAACGTTGGTGTCACAGCTGCTCAATTATATATTTAATCAATCTTAAAAGCCAAGTACAGAATAGGGCTGAAACAACTAATCGATTAATCGACGACTAATCGATTTTCTGGTTTACACGGACCCAAAACAAGAAAATGGAATGAAAATGGCCAGACCAAGCAATATAGCGATTAATCTTAAAAAATGATCTACACATTAATCGATTGCTAAAATAATCATTAGTTGCAGCCCTCCCCAATAAAATGACCATATTAGTCCAGTGCTCCGGTCTCTGCACTGGCTTCCTGTCGCACAGAGAATAGAATTTAAAACAGCTCTGCTTGTGTACAAGTCGTTTCATGGTTTAGCACCAAAGTCCATCTCTGACATGTTAGAGTCGTATGAACCATCTCGGGCCCTGAGAACTTCAGGGAGGGGTCTCCTGGTGGTTCCCAGAGTCAGGACTAAACACGGTGAGGCTGCGTTTCAGTTTCATGCAGCTAAAATCTGGAACAGTCTTCATGAGGATGTGAGACAGGCCTCAACTCCAGGCTGAAAACAGCTCTTTTATATGCAGCTCTTGCATATGAATACTGAAAATATTTTATCTACACTCTTGCTTTTTACTGTAATTAATACATTTTTATGCTGATGTTTTATGGATTGATTTGATCTGTTTTCTTGTCATTTTATGCAACTGTGAACCACTTTGAATTGCCTTGTGTATGAATTGTGCTCTACAAATAAACTTGCCTTGCCTACAAAGGTCTTGTGGTGCGTTCCAGGCAACTGTTAACTGGTATTTTTCCCACTTGAAAATGATGACTTACGACCTCAGAGTGTTGCGGCTGAATACGTTTGTTAATTGTGACATCACACACAATAAGCTTCTTCTAATGGGATCAACTAAATCCCATTATAGTTGCTGATTTTAACCTGCAGAAGAGCCAACTTGTCATGGTCCTGTGTTGCCACTCCTCCCCTCCCTCCTGTTTTGTGTTTGTCTGTCTCCTCACCTGGGCGGAGCCATCAGATCAGCCACCTGTTACTTACACACCTGCATCCAATCCACAGCTCATTACCTGGACTTGAAGACCACCAGTTTCTCCACCGCCCGTTTGCCAGTTCGTTTGTTTCCCACTGCTACAGTCAGTAGACGCCTTTTGGTTCTGTCTTGTTACCGGTTGGATTCGTGAGTCTGTTAGTTTTTTTTCCTGCCTGTCCAGTTTTTCTGTTAATAAATACTTGTAACAATTTTCCATCTGTGTTCTGCTTTTGGGTCCTACTACAAACCGTGACAGAACGAACTGGCCACAATGGACCCAGCAGACACAGACCCGGTAGTCCGAGCCCTCGCTAATGTTGGGCAACACCAGCTGGCTTTATCTAGCCTAAGGAAGAGTCAGCAAGCCATCAACCAACTGATTGCCACGGTCAGCACCAGGCTTGGAATGGTGGCCTCCAACCCGGCTCCACTTATTCCTGCTCCTGCGGTTGGTAACTCCCAGGACCTTGCTGCTTCACTTCAACTCTCACCTGTCCCCCAAGCCGTTCCTGTTCCCGTTTCTGTCCCTGAGCCACTGTCGGACCCCAACCTCTGTTCGAGGTGGGCCCCCTCTGTCCCGGAGCCACCGCTGGACTCTGTTCTCCGTCCAGGGTGGGCTCCTCCTGTCCAGGGGCCACCTTCAGACCGAGATCTACATCCGACGTGGGCTCTTCTAGTTCCTGTCCCTGCTCCCAGTACCTCCCAGTCGCGATCATTTCCTTCCCTTACCCTTGGACCCTTGATGCCTCCGCCAGAGCTCCCAACCCTGCCTCTGCTGAAGCTTCCAGACCCGCTACAGTCATCTTGGGAGCCTTCTGTGCCTTCAACGGGCGCACCACATGTGCCTCTGCCCGGCCCGCCTCTGTCTGCGGGCTCTCCAGGTCCGCCTCTGCCCGGCCCGCCTCTGTCTGCGGGCTCTCCAGGTCAGCCTCTGCCCGGCCCGCCTCTGTCTGCGGGCTCTCCAGGTCAGCCTCTGCCCGGCCCGCCGCTGTCTGCGGGCTCTCCAGGTCCGCCTCTGCCCGGCCCGCCGCTGTCTGCGGGCTCTCCAGGTCCGCCTCTGCCCAGCCCGCCGCTGTCTGCGGGCTCTCCAGGTTCGCCTCTGCCCGGCCCGCCGCTGTCTGCGGGCTCTCCAGGTCAGCCTCTGCCCGGCCCGCCGCTGTCTGCGGGCTCTCCAGGTCAGCCTCTGCCCGGCCTGCCTCTGTCTGCGGGCTCTCCAGGTCAGCCTCTGCCCGGCCCGCCTCTGTCTGCGGGCTCTCCCGGCCCGCCTCTGTCTGCGGGCTCTCCAGGTTCGCCTTCGCCGGAGCCCCCGGACCCGCCTCTGCCGGTGCTGCCCCCGGACCCGCCTCTACCGGTGCTGCCCCCGGACCCGCCACCTCTGTCTGCGGGTGCTCCCAGCCCGTTTCTGAGCCCATCTCTACCTCCGTGGCCCCCGGACTCTGTTGCGCCGACTGGGTTCCCTCCTCCTGACCCCCTCCGCCCTCCCGGTTTTTCGTGGGACGTCTGGGATCCGTCCCTTGGGAGGGGGGTACTGTCATGGTCCTGTGTTGCCACTCCTCCCCTCCCTCCTGTTTTGTGTTTGTCTGTCTCCTCACCTGGGCGGAGCCATCAGATCAGCCACCTGTTACTTACACACCTGCATCCAATCCACAGCTCATTACCTGGACTTGAAGACCACCAGTTTCTCCACCGCCCGTTTGCCAGTTCGTTTGTTTCCCACTGCTACAGTCAGTAGACGCCTTTTGGTTCTGTCTTGTTACCGGTTGGATTCGTGAGTCTGTTAGTTTTTTTTCCTGCCTGTCCAGTTTTTCTGTTAATAAATACTTGTAACAATTTTCCATCTGTGTTCTGCTTTTGGGTCCTACTACAAACCGTGACACAACTACGAGGTTCTTTTTAAACATCTGATCACACAGAAATATTACATTTACTCCGGATTTTCATTGGTAATGCTTTTCTGACATTAATTATCAAATATTTTTTTCCAAACACAATGAAGGCTTATTTTAAATAAAAAATATCTTCATTTTACCTGCAAAAATGGTGAGCTATATTCTAATTAGGTGTAAAACAGTTTTTGGCCTCTTATCTGCTGTTATTTCAGAAGGAGATTCAGGTAAAGGTGCGTTTTTTGCTCCGTTTATCAGTGGAACTCTCATCAGTTTGGACCCGGAAGTAGATAATTATTGTGTGTGATGTCACACTTAAAAATCATGACATTCCGTGTTGCAACTTTGAAAAACACGACTTTCCGTGTTGCAACTTTAACAAATGTATAGACTCGGAGGTAAATAAAACGGCTAATGCTACAAGAGTTAGCTAATATACTGACGTTACATGGATGTTTCTCCACAAACATATCATTCAAAACATCCTACATAACATTATATTGAAGGCTATGACCAACAGTAACGTTCACTTCACTGATGCAATGGTTTTTATCATTAGCTGTGGGGCTGCCATTACCGTGTTCATCTGTATCCGAACTCGGAGCTCTCTGGACATCTCCGAGTTTACAAGTTGTCATTAATTCGAGTTCGAGCGGCGTTCCGAGGCATTCTTCCAAGCAGCAGGTTCAGAAAGGTACCAGTTACCAGTTCCCTGGAACGCACCATTGATCTAGAAACGTCACTTTTGTGGCTATGCTAACAACAGTCTCGCCCCTCCAGTGAGTCAGCGAGTTTTACCGCTAATGGCCTATACACAGATGCTAGCAGACTTTTACCCTGGAGTGGGAAATGTCGGCGAAGTGTCATTCCCTCGATCGCAACTATTTATTTTTTTAGCACAAGGCGAAACATAGCGTTTTTAAAGCCTTATCTCTTCTCATGAAAGTACCAAAGGAGCCGGAGCATTGTGACTGTGATCTGCAATTACCGACTGCAGCGGTATGTACGGCAGCGAGCGCGTGGAAGTGAGGCTCTCCTGGGACGCCTCCCGCTAAATGAAAGGCTGCCGTTTTTTTCCGAACATGCATTAAAACAATTACGTCCCCCTTTTGTTTACTTTGGGAGATGACAGCTAGCATACCGCCGGAGTCGTTAGCCGCTCGTTCGCATATTCTTTTTGCTGGGTCAAAAGTGCAGCCATTGTGTAAGCGCGGGACTGGCACGGATGATTATTAGCTATTAATAAGCCACAAGTTAGCTTTCATTGCGTTGTCTGCGTTTGATGAATGCGAGAGTAAAAAAAAAAAACATGCAAAGCGGAGTCCCGGGGGTATTGGAGGTGCATTTTTTTTTTTGAGGGAAGGGTTTCCGTGCACAGGCAAAAAGTTTTGGAGTGATTTGGAGATCGGTTTTGGAAAAATGGGAACTAGCCAGAAAGCTATTATCCAGTCCGGGGTCCTGACACGGTTTTGTTTTTTACATTAACATGCACGGAAGAAGGATTGTTATTAAAAGCGTTTCATGTGGGCTCTCTCAACGGATCGAAACACCTGGACTCAGAAACAAAGGCTTAGCGGGCAAAAAGCCGTCAGAGGAAGTGGTTTGTAGATGTAAATGCCAATGAGTGTAGAATATCTGACACCTTAATTACACAATCATTGTTGAATTAGCAATGAATTATCTTAAAAATCTTAAATCAAGGTCAAAATGACTTTCATTCCAGTCTTCCAACAACATCTCCACTTTAGTAGCTCCTACAGACTCCACACTTTCCAGTCTTGGACGATTTATTGAGCTTTGAACCCAACAAAACAAGGCCAAATTTGAAATTCTACAGATTTTTTTAATGATCACCTTATTCAAAAAAATATACGAGATCCAAAATCACCAAAGCAAATCTTTGTAACTAATATGTCAACAAAATAAAACAATACATTTAAATCTGGGTCTATCCATTATTAAGATTTTCTTTGCTGAAAATATAGGCAATTTTGGCCTATATTTTATATGAAAACATAATATGGCAGAACGTTCTCGCCATAATATTAATAATAAAAAAAACTGTACAATATAATGAATATTCAGTCCTCACAGTTTTGTCGATGGGTTACATTTACGATACATTCTTGGTTTACGGTTAATGTCTTTGTAACAGCTGGACCTATCCACATGAAACAAAAACCGTCACAGTCCAGAGTCTTCTGTCTTCATATAAACTAAAGTCAAACTGTGTCTCATAAAGGTGTCAGAAAATTGGAGGCAATATTCAAAACGATGTGCTTGCCTTTCATCCATGTGACGAGTGTGGCAGGTTTGTGAATCCGATCACTTCCAAATAATGATCAGGAGAACACTTAGGCCCAATCCCAATTCTCTTTTCTACCCCTACCCCTTCCCCTAGCCCTAGCCCTTGCCCTTTCCCTACACCCTGAAACCAAGGGCTAAGGGCGAGGGTTGAAAAGACCGCCCTAAGAAATGGGACAGCCCTCCATTTGACTGCATTTACTATTAACACAGATGAATCAGGTTATGTAAATAAAAAGCAAGCCTACTTGTCTCTATAGCATGTTTCTACTAAACCAGTTCATCACTTGATTGATGCTGTTTTGTAACACCTAAACAAGCACCTAAACTCAGCCCAAACCCTACAGGTTGTCATCAATTTCTGCTTCATTCGGCGCTACATTCTCCTTCCCCCTGTCCGTGTGTCGCTGTGGCTGCAGCCAGAGCTGCCAGAGATCAGCCGATCCGCTCATCAATCTATCAAACTTCATTTATAAAGTCACAAAGTTCTTGTAGCCACTCAGCGGGGACGGGCAGAGGTTAGACCCGCTCGCAGTGCGCACAGGGCGCGGACAGGCACCCGTAGCCTCCGCTCTGAGCCCCGGGCCTGAGCGGAGGCTGCGCTCAGAACGGGGACAGTCAGCCTCGGACCCGGGCTCAGAGCACAGCGGCGCGGGGAGACAGACAGCCTCGGACCCGGGCTCAGAGCACAGCGGCGCGGGGAGACAGACAGCCTCGGACCCGGGCTCAGAGCACAGCGGCGCGGGGAGACAGACCGCGGGTGCAGCAGCGATGAACCCCGTGTGTTATGACATTAGCGACGTATCGAAAGTTTGGAAAGAAATGCCAAAGGTCAGTCCAAACAGCGCAAATACACGGAGCATTTGCAGCAGCAAAGCGAAAACGTAGAACTGACACGTATAAAGCAATGGACTGTTCTAATTGTTACACAAAGCGAATAAAGTCATGAACGAAGCGTTCTGAAACTTTATACATGTTGTAAGAGTGCTTATTGATGATGTTCGTGAATTCATTTCGCAGCTTATTTACGTGTTTTGTCAAACTCCTCCTACCCCTTCGTCTGTAGTCTGCATCTGAAAAACCCTCGCTTGAAGGGCTATGTGGCCCTCTCCCTCACCCCTACCCCTCACCGCAAAATACAATTGGGACACCCCTTCGTCTCTCGTGAACGCGCAAAACGAAGGGAAAGGGCTAAGCGGAGGGCTAAGGGGGAGAATTGGGATTGGGCCTTACTGTTTGAACATTTATTCGCAAAACTGGATCTTTCTCATTGAATCGGCTCCTGCTCCAACTGAAATTATGACATGGCATTCTGAAACATGCTTTCGAAATGAAGCTTCGATCATGAGGTTGATCAAAAAATGCAAATTCGTTGGGTTTTTTTTGCGCAAAGGCTAAGCTGAAAATGTTCCTGAAATCCACTTTAGGGCCTCAACCCACCAGTCGAGAACCACGGTTGTGTTTAGATTTCTTTTTGTTTCCATAAAGCTAAACCTCAGCTTTGGGTTGCCAGATTCTACGACTAAAATCAGTAAGAAATAAACCTAAACGCAGTATGTCAGGTTAGGGCACCATTTCAGTATAAAAACTGCTCTGTAAGATCTTGCTTTATTTATTTGTATGTTTGAAAGGATTATGGTGTTTGAGAACAGAAGCGTCTTGCACTCCATGTGACAACATAATCATATTCTAAAATATGCACATTTTCTTTATGAGGACCATCTGTGGGCGTGGGCTACACATGTGCTTGGTATGAACAGAAGTCAGTACCAGCTCCCAAACATGCGACGCCACATATTTCCAACCATTATAAGACCACGCGGGATGGCTTTTCTGTAGAAAGATGTTTGTTATGCAACCGGCTGCAACCCATAGTGCTCCGTGATGTTTTTACAGTCCACTCTTCCGCCCTTTGACTGGACATTTTCAGCAAACTTTGTCAGGAGACAGACATTTTTGCTCACTGGACACTTTGTCTTATCAAAATGTTGGTGTCCATGTGTCGATCAGTTTTAAAAGTCTATTGGTAGTTTTCAGCATGGGTAAAAAAAAGTCGCAATTCGGCTCCTCCCACAAACTCACTGTGTACCCGGTTGTTAATGTGGGAAATCTGGTCACCCTACGCTAGCATTAGCACGCTGCTGCTAGCTACGCTATTTTGCGCGGCGATCAAAAATAAGTTTGTGGAGGTTAAAACTAGCTCGGCGATTGCATCCTCCAGGTTCAGAGCTTCAAAATTACTTTTACTTTCTTACTCGGAAAACCAGTCACAGTTTCCGTCCCCGTCTTAATTTATTGCTGCTAGCATCGGGCGACCAGACATCCGAGTTTACCCGGGACAGTCCCAGTTTTGAGCCCTCTGTCCCATGTCCCAGTGGATTCCTCCAAAAGCATTGATTTGTCCCAGTTGTTCACATGCTCTGTCCCAGGTGTCCCCATCTTTTTACTTTTTACAAACACAAACTTTTCATAGTGACTGAACCAATCAAGTAGCTCAAACGTCTGTCACCTCAATGCCGATTGGGTCCATTTATTTTACATGATACTTTTGCAACCAAAAACTTTGACCATTCAGCGTGGGTGAAAAAGGTCGCAATCTGGCTCCTCCCACACAAAAAAAAACCTCCACTGTGTCCCAGTTTTTAATGTGGGAAATCTGGTCACCCTACGCTAGCATTAGCACGCTGCTGCTAGCCACGCTATTTTGCGCGTTTCTAGCTCGACGATTGCATTCTCTTAGATTAAGAGAGTGAATATTGTATTTTTAAAACGATTCGGTTCAGTTTCAGATATTTGAAGTCGATACCCAATACTGTATTTTTTCCTAGTATCGGTTCATCACTATCGGTTGGAAGTGCCACCTTAACGTGGTGGAGGGGTTTGAGTGCCCGAATGATCCTGGGACCTAAGTTGTCGGGGGCTTCGTGCCCCTGGTAGGGTCTCCCATGGCAAACAGGTCCTATGGTGACGGGTCAGAAGCCCCTTATGAGAGACCAACAGGCCCGGTTAGAACCATGAGGCCGTCCTTCTGTGGACCCACCACCTGCAGGAGGAGCCATAGGGGCTGGTGCAATGTGTTTTGGGCAACTCCAACAGCTGCCCCCACGACCCGGCAACGGACAAGTGGGAGAAGATGAATGGATGGATGGATGGAGGGTTCATCCCTAGTTTTGCAGAGGCCAGGACTGTGCAGCATTTCACTCAAATACCCGTAGAGGCACACCCTTGAAACATTTCAGTGTAGCCCATAAGGTAAATGGCGACAATCCCTGATACACAGACTTTAAAAGACGAGGAGAAATAACAGCACCACCCCATGACATCAGCAGGTGGAACACTTGACAACAATCACAGGACTTTATTAAAAGCTGGAAATGTGTTTTTTTTTTTTTTTTTGTAGCCGAGCTCGGATCCTCTGAAAGCCCGTGAGTGTCGGGAGAGAGCTGTTGACTGGAGAGGCGCTCGTTGAGATGGAGCGGCGCTCACGTCTGATTGGATGGGCGCTCTCCAGGCCTAATCACGGGCGTCTAGACTCCCGCTCTGACAGTACCCAAACTTGTGGATTCACTCTGCTATTTTTGCCACAGCGGGGCCTATTTTTATCCGCGTACGTGCGACGGCTCCGCGAACTGTCAATGCGCGCGACAAGTCATTAATGGTAAAGACTCTGCATTTGTTTTGCACATTTTATAACTGACAATAAAAGTATATATGCACGGGGAAGGATTAAAGCGGCGCACGTTTCTGAGGATGACACGCGCCGGGACTCATCGTCGGCTGGCAGTTAGAACGTTAGACAGACGCGGTTTGAAGGTCTTTGAGAGGGCGCACATCTGACAATCGACCTTGCTGCTGTGGGGGGCTAAGTTCCTGGGTGTGCACCTCACAGGGAACCTCTGTTGGTCCTCAAAGACTGCAGCACTGGCCGAGGGAGGGCATCCGCGGACAGAGAAGAGCCAGAGTTCCAGCCCCCATCCTGCGGACCTTCTGCAGAGGGACCATGGAGTTTGTGGCGTTTGCATGTTGGGTCAAATGCAGAGGACACGTTTCCCTATGAGGTGACTAAATGACACATTAAAGGGATGTTTCAGGATTTTTGACATAGGGCCTCATTTCGTTATCCAGAGTGTTGTTGATGTCTGGAGATATTTTTTTCATCCAGTTCTTATATTTGAAGAGTCTAGTGGCGCTAGGCTAACCCTATGGTATCAGCAACCATCCATTTTCTCCCACTTGTCCGTTGCCGGGTCATGGGGGCAGCTGTTGGAGCTGCCCAAATCACATAGCACCAGGCTCCTATGGCTCCTCCTGCAGATTTTGAGGGACTATTTTCGCGCAGATCACTCCGCCTTAGCTTACAGCCACGAAGCTGATGCTGCTCAAATATAAGTTATTTTAAATGCAAAATGGTCGACACAGACATTTATATCGTTAGTCCGGCGTTATAAGTTATTATTTAACCTTGCCATAGCCTAGCACCACTAGACTCTTAAAATATAAGAACCGCATGAATTTAAGAAAAAAAATATCTCCAGACATCAAGAACACTCTGGATAACTAGGAAATGAGGCCCAATGTAAAAAATCCTGAAATATCCCTTTAACCATAGAATCGCAGGTAATCACATACACACCACAGTCTCTTTAATGTACTGCCTTCAGAGAGGAGACTACCAAGTCTATGCGCCAGGTCCAGCCGACTGACCAATGGCTTTATCCACTAGGCCAGCCATTCCCAAAGTTCGGAACATTGCAACCCCCTTATCAATCTGAAAATCTTTTGGGGCCCCCAATAATAATATATTTACTCTATTCAAAGGAATTTCGTATTATTTTACAGCCAAAAAATTACTTTGAAGTAACATTTAGGAAGAAGTAGTAGAATGTAGCGAAAATCTATTTTTTCAGTGTACTTTTTTTGAGGAAAGGCTTTGGGGGGCCTTCCTGAGGAAGCCCCGAATCCCATGTAAAGGAATCACTGCACTGGGTTATCAGCAAGCTGAACTCTCTCCCTTCCCTGCACTCCCTCCCTTTGCTTCCAGCTGCAATCATAAACTGTGGTCCAATGGTCCACAGTAAAACATGACTTACAAGCAGATCAGAGCAATTTGTGTAGGCCCCGTGTTGAGGTTGTGGCCCACAATAAAAACACGTTTGTGCAGGACCCCTGGTCAAAAGGTCCAACATCTAATGGGGGCCACGTAGTGCTGAGTGATGTAGGGGCTTTGGGGGTTAAAAGTTTAGCCGCTGGATTTGGAACAATTTAACTTCTGCTTAGCCTCTTTGCTCAAATTGTGCAAAAACACCCCCACAGCAAAGAATATTGGACTGACCCGTGCATGCCCGCTGCAAATGTATGTTCTGTTCGTCTTTGAAGTCCAAATGTTAAACTTCTACATCTGATCATTTACACGTTAACACATTAATATGGTCTATGGATGTGTATGTGGATAATATATATGTACCAGTTTTAGACGCATCTATATTGACTGAAATGAATCCATGTGAAATGACCAGTGTTGCGCAAACGTGCACACTTTTCCACATCAAAAGTTCAGAACGACTCCGATAAATCACCGCCACAAACACGACAAACCAGAACTCAGAATAGCACCTTGTTTTTTGTTCCCAGGCGCCGAAATGATCAACCGTTAAAAAAGAACAAGAGCGTCGGAGCCAAGTGTTGCGGGTCGTAATTAAATATAGTCGGCGCGCTCCGAGGCATATTGTCGCCGCGCACACCTCTCACTCCGCTGCCAAAACGTGTAGATCGTAACTCCGCAAAGTGATAATGAAATACAAAAACTGTCTAGTGCTTTGCATACCGGGAAACAGGCTGAGAACGTGGTTTGTTCTGGCGTTTGAACTTCTTTGGACGCCTTGATGTTGCTCGCGTTTAGAGTAATGCACGTGAAAATGGAAATCAGTTCATCACGATTCTAAGTCCTGAGCAGCATGTTTTTGGAGGTCGGGGAAACTGGAGTACTGCCCCCTGGGTTTTCTCCCCGTTTCAGAGCGTGGTGTCCTGCACTGGTCAGCTCCCCTCCACCTCCTCCTTCCTCTTCCTCCTATAGCTCCCTCCACGTCTTCTGGGGAGAGCGAAGCAGACGAATATAACCCGTCTTACTCTCCGGTGAACGAACATTAGTCAGAACAATGGTAGGGATGGAAGATTTGTGCGGCTTAGCGGCGACCCTTGCCCGGATACCTCCTCATTTGCCCCTATTTTGTTTCCTGTAGCTCCTCTTGTGACGCCTCCACTATGCTGCAGGTGTGGGGGGCTTTTGGTGCCTCTTCAGTGTTTCTGAAGAAATGTGTAGGTCTCAAATGTCATTAGCTCGTAAGCTAGCTGTTTGTTTACTTTAAAAATAGCTGGGTCCTTCATGGCTACTACATGCTAACGACACTCCTAGACGATATTAAAAGAACTGGATGGATCAAACTGGTCAGTGATTCAATAGTTTACATGAACTAACAGTGTGTTTTATTATGAAGTGTTGCAAAATGTCCACAGTCAAATAAGTTCCAAAGTTCATGCGTGTTCTCAATTTGGTTCACACGACTGAACACACTCGCGGGAGCCTGTGACGGCCGATAGTGTCGCATTTTAAATGGATGGTTACTCTCAGGCCGGCCTCGCATTCACCAGCACAGTGCTGTCCAGGTCCTTTTTCTTGAACATACAGTTGTTTCAGTTCATGTGACACAATAAAAACAAAAACAAGTTAACATTTGTGAAGCCATTATCAGTAATACTCTAGTCCAGGGAAAACATTTAGAGTAATTTTATTTAGGCCTGGAATAGCACAACTGTAAGAGTCCACTATTGATATATATATTTTTCCTGACAGCCCAACAGTACACCGCGGCCCACCACGTACTTAAAGTTGAAGTAAAACAAAGTTTGTTATCCCAGATTTAGGCGTTAACCTCTTAACCCCCACCTGAACTGAGCACATTTTCTCCAGTTTATCATTACCCAAATCTAAAAGCTTCTTGAAAAAAGCGTCAAAAATGAGACAATAACGAGGATGAAAACGCAACCACAAAAAAAGTGTCAAAAGAGCAAAATAAAAGTAGTAAAAAAGCGACAAAAATATGTCAAAAATGCGACAACCGGGCAACAACGTGAGGAAAAAGATCAGTTTTGTTGGTCTTAGCTTTCAAATGAGGTGTTACACTGGCCGCAAGCTCCAGTCAACACGTTTTTTTTTATTCGGGTAAGGCCGAAATGGAGAAAATGTGCTCAGTTCAGGTGGGGGTTAAGAGGTTAAAGATCTGGTCTGACCCTTGTATCGGTTTAGCGGCCCCGTGTTTCTATCTCTTCTCAAATGTTCATAATATACAAACAAAGGCACATAAAGTCGCTCCGCTGGCCCCTCCCCGCCTGTGCCCCTGCTTCTAATTATCTCTGAATAGCAATGTTATTGAGTCCTAATTTGCGGTAATGAATTGTGATCGGTGGCACGGCCCGAGAAGAAAGAGGAGCCCCCCCCCCTTCCCTCCCCTCGCCTGTTTCACACGCCGCGTCCCTTTGTCAGCGGGCCCCGGGACCCTGGCGGCACCCGGAGCTGGTGTTAATGATACTTGTGCATTGGAGCCGCCGCGATGTGCGGGTCACGGCGTCCCGGCTGGAGGTGCCAGGGTTATTTTGTTCTTGATCAGATGTCATGAAAGGAAGATAGAAATCCGACATTTTTTTGTGGGAAACTAGCAAACAACGTCCATAGGCTAATATAATGAAAACAATATTAAAACGAGACGCTGCAGGTATTTTTTTCGAGATATCAATTCTAAACTTTGCTGTAGATTACTGATGTAAATACTAAAAAAATTTTACAAATGCCTATATTCTAAGCAACACATTCCCCAAGGATTAAATTTCAATAATTTTTCTGATGATATATTTGTTTTTTTTTATCCTGATGTGATTTTGTATTTTGTATAGGTTTTGAATGAGCTCAATATGAGTGGAAAATGTATCTGGAACTTTCCCTCTATCTATCTCACATACATAAAAAATGTAAATGAAAATAACTTTTCTTCATTAATTTGCTACTTCACTGAAATGGAATTAATATTAGGGTATTACTTAACACCACATGCACTTTAAGGGAGGAAAAAAAAAAAGTGTAAACAAACTGTAATTTTTATTTACACTTAACACTTAAAATAGTTAATGGTTTAGTTTAAATTTCTAGACAAGGCACTGATGTTCTTGATTTTAGAAATATATAAGTCAAAATTTTTGGCGCTCTCCTCAAAAAGCAAAAACATGAAAAAAAAAAAAATGGAAAAAAAATAAATTTTTACTTGCCTGAAAAATCAAACCTCCTTGTAACAGTAAATTAGACGCGTTCCGGGGCAGCCTTTACTTCACTTTATATTTTATCACTCACCACAAAGTCATCGTCCGCTATACTGTAAGTTTGACCACGAGTATCTCAGACTGACCTATTGTGCATGTTTTAGGTTCCCGGGGGAAGGCCGGAGCACCCGCCCGAGACAAGGGAGGAACATGCCAAACTCCGCAGAGAGAAACTTGTGATCATATTCCCCCTTGCGTTTTAATGCATGTGTGACGATAAACGGCGGCTCTGAAATGTCTTATTCCCGTCCCGGGCGCGCTCAAAGCTGGCCGTGATTGCGAGGGATCTTCTCCCGCCTCGCGCGTGTTTGCTTTGGAGCTCCCCGTCTGTGGACTTCCATTACAATGTGTAGATTTAGAGATTGGGGAAAGAAACTAAAGTCGTTCCCACCCCCCCCCACGCGCCGTCACCCTCCCAGATGTTGCGGGGCTGAAATACCTGATTTACGATTCGCCGATACAATTGGAACAGGGCGGGCCGGCTTAAGGGTAATGCCTCGGCAACAATATCATTTATTTCTGCGCGCGTCGCCGTGATCCTCGTATAACCGGGGACTAGGGACAGCAAAGCCTTTCCTCAAATAGATAAAACAACACAAACCCATTTGGGAAATGTATGTTTTTACGCTAAAACTATTGTCCACATTTGTATTCATCATTTATAAAACATTTACAAATTGTTAAGTATTTATAAGCATAAAAACAGAGATTAATGTAATGCTTGGACAATAGTTTAGCTCAAAACCTTATGCAGACAACTTTTTAGCATCTGTTAGCCTGCTCAATGTATTTTTCCTATAGCCGTTAGCATTGGCCATCAAGCATCGCAAAGTATGAACGATTGATGTTTTCAGCTGTCGTCAACCCATCGACCCCATTTAGGTCAAAGCCTGGTTAGAAATCATTAATGAATGTTTACAGCTCAGGTGGGGGAAACTGTACACAGAACAACATGGTGGCTCCTGGCAAACAGCAAACGGGACTTCTAATGGTTTTCATTTAAAAATGGCTTGATCTAAGCCACTCTTCCATAAAGGCCAGATTTGAGTAGTCTACGGCTAATAGTTGCTCTGTGTACAGTTACCCCCACCTGAGCTGTAGCTCTCCGCAGGTCATCCAGGGTCATCATAGGCTTCATGGTAATCCTTGTTCGGTCAATAAGTTTAGGAGGACGGCCGGGTCTCGGTAGGTTTGCAGTGATGCCACAGTCTTTCCATTCCTTGATGGTGTATTTAACTGTACTTTGAGAGATGTTCAAAGCTTTGGAACTCTTTTTATAACTTAACCCAGCTCTATACTTCTCAATAACTTCATCCCGGACCTGTCTGGTGTGTTCTTGGACTACATGATGCCGTCTGATCCCCAATAGTCTCTTAACACAGGGGTTCCCAAACTTTTTGGGCTAGGACCCCAAAAATTGACACATAAACAACTTGGGACCCCTATTGTATACAGTTATTGTGTCTTACACTACTTTAGGGCAGACATTATAAAAAATCAAGTTCATATGTATTTAAACAGTTTATTTTAAGTATTTGAAATGCAAAATCATGTATAAATTTCACTTCACGATTGTGTGTCTTTCACATAAAACTTCAATTAAATATATTTATGATTATGGCCCATAGTGTGGCAAAATGTCGAAAAGTTTAAGGGGGGCAGATACTTATGCAACCCACTGTATTTCTATGATTGAAACCTTTACTATAATAATTCATGTTTAATTAAATTATAGGCTAAAAAATTGACAAATTAAATTACTTAAAATATCGGCCTATATATCGGCTATTGGCCCTTCATACTGATATTGGACCCCAAAAATCCATCGGTCGGGCCCTAGTTTAAACCTTTGAGATTTTACTGTAGCATACAAATTAGCATATGAAAGTGTCCTCTGCGCTAAATGCTAATTAACATTCAGTAAATGTTTCTGCTTTTTGTAGGGTCGGATACACGTCCACTGGCCACTAAACTTCATCTTATGATATGTTTATGATAAAGAAACCACAGAAAACATAAATGCCATGAAAAGGACAAAAGATACCTCCCCACAGGTTAGAATTGCGCCTGGCTCCCCTATTCATTTATATGGAGATGGGGAGATGGAGCGTATCATTTCTATTGCACTACATTTCTATAAAGGATCCAAAACATAAAAAAATCTATTTGTCCTTTTGAAAAGCCTAACATTGGACACTCCAGAACAATAGGTGGCGCTGTGAAAATAATACAGTCAAATGCCACTGACTCACAACAAAGAAGAAGGTTTGACCCCGTCGTGATGCCGTACAAAGGGTGAATTCGGGTGTAATTTCTTGATTTATTTTTTGAAACTGCTGTTATTTTTTCCTTACACTTACTTAAAATGACTTGCACTTTCTACTTTGATTGAAGTAACGCTGGACCAATTTGCAGATTGCGCAAAACACGCTGCTCCACTCATTATGCAATGCTAAAATATTGGTGAAATATGGCAACAACAAAAAAAAAAGTAATTGAAATGCAAATAATAAAGTATGTAAATAATGCCTTGACATTTGAGCAGTTGTAGCAATAATGAATACAATTGTTGTGCCAAAAAAAAGTAACGTGCTTTATTCATAACCTGTGAATAACTTCTAGTCTAGCGCAGACATGCATATACATAGCGGTCTTTTCAGGAGACGGCAAACCTAAGGGCAGTGCGGGTTTATGCAAAAAGATCATTACGGATGCGGCATTCATCTTGGGTTAAAATATCTGAATAGCATTTGCAGCACATTAAAAGAGTAACGTCTTAATAATCATGTAATGCTTTCTATATACCGCTCATTTTGTTCGGCTAATATTTATGATCATAACGTATTTACAAATTTTTTAATAGTGCGCAGTCATCAGTAAGCGTTACCACACATTTTATTGCATTATATAATTGGATAAAGTCATGTAGAATGTTGAAACCTGCTTTAAAAAAGTGTAATTCTAAAGTATTCTATCGTATTGACAAAAGAATATTGTCCCAGCCCTAAACACGCACATTTAATTCATTACTTTACTTTCAGCTCAAAGTGTGTTGGAAAAAGCTCTTGCCTGAAAAATAACTGCTGTTTTGGGGCTAATTATTCCCTTTTTGCTCCTTCCATGTCCTATGGATCTTTAACTATACCCCCATGGTCTACGCGAGGATCTCCTTAGTATTTAAGCCGATATCCAGCCCATACGCTTGAATAGGGCGGTTATTTGTTAGCTTGTTACAATCGCCTACAGCTCATTGCTGATGAAAAGTCTGTAATAAACCACAAATGCGTGATCATCATAAAGGCTGCCTTATGTATTTGCCCGGTTTTATTGACGTTATTAGTGCATAAGAGGCTACTTGTTTTCACAGGATCCATCCGAGCTAGCAGCTAGTTAGCAGCTAACTCCGGATTCTGATTGACCGGCTACAGTCAATTGTACGTAGATTAAATGTGAGTATTAAACTTCAAAATCAACAAGCCCGTCTCAGTGTGTGATCATTGTTAAACGGTTGCTTTATGAAGATGGTGGCTTAATTATTATTATTATTAAAATAATTCGTGTTACTGTGTTTCCGCAAAAAAATGTGTTTAATGTGTCATATGCACTTTAACTGTTCTCAAAAAAACAAAATCAGAGTTTAACAATCTAAACAATAATCTACCACACACAGGATCAGCACGGCCAGCTCTTTGCATGACAGGGGAGCGCTGACATTTCTGTAGGATGAGGCCTTTCCAAAATTCTGAGTGTACACAAAAGTACCAAAAGTTGTATTTCTCCACCGTCTCCTCCGAAGACTCCTGCCCTCCCATCGTCAAATTAAAACAATCCCCATCGACGTGACCTCCCCGCTCTCGCTCCGCTTCAAGAGAAACTTCCCACATAATTCATTTTAATATCTCGCCGCTGTCAAAACCTACGCCAACCCCCGTGCGTGTCAAAAAAATCTCCATCACCCATAGGAGCGAGCCTTTCCGTAGTCACGAGAAATTAGCATTATTTTGAGCTTTATTCCCTCCTCTCCATCGCCGAGTGTGGGCAGAGGTGCGTTTCCGCCGCCCACTCCCCTGGCACCGGCTTTGCCCACGTCGGACGCTCCGTCGGGTGGGCACGTCTTACCCCCTTCGCCGACACCGCCCCAACCTTCCCGCGCCTCGTCCCGTGTGCGCTCGTTCTCGCCGTCTGGGCTCCCCTCTGGCGCCTAATTAATGCCCGATCGAGCAAAAAAAAAAAAAAAAAAAGATTCATAAATATTAGAAATCGACCCTGGTGTTTTTGCTTCGCGGAGCTGTCGTGCTGTAACATTGCTGGTGGGCAAGAGTTCTGCCAATCTGGAGCGGACGGGTTTGCAGTAGGTGGAGGAGTGTTTGTAAAACTGCGGTGAAAAATCAAACATGTTGAACTGTTCAAGACAAAAAAGTGCTGTGAACCCTTGGTTACCGGATGTCTTTTTGTCTTTTTACCCATTATCATAAAGGAGAAAGGTTTGTAGCCCTCAGATGGTTCTAAAGGCACTGTCTTTTAATTGGGGGCCTTCATGTGATCATTGGTTTAGTGAGGTGGCCTGTAGACTCTTGGGTATGGCTAGCCTAGAAAGTTCCCTGAGGCTTTAAAATGATATAAAATGCAGATTTACAACTCGCCAACAATCAATCAAGTTGTTTTGTAAAGCCCAATCCCACAACAGAAGTTGCCTCACAGCATTAGAACAATGAAACAATAACAAATGTAATGTCCAACCACAGAAATTTCAATTTAAATCAGATCCGAGAGCCGTTGGCTAACGTTTGTCGGAACAGGCTCAGACAGCTAAAGGCATTTCTGTGATTCCTATGGTACCAGCCCCCCCACTGACATTATGACACCATCACATTGCAGAACGTGAACACAGCCTATTACGCAAGATCACGAAAATCACAGCTCCAGGTATGATTTTGACGAGTAAACAGAATAGCATGGTTAAAAGTTCAACAAAGACTCTTTTGCATGAGTCCACACACCTCTCTACATGATCATTTCACTCGCGGCTGGCAACAAATATGTTCCTTTACTTAAAAAGACTACAAATAAACCAAGTTTTCTTTTTGCATTCAGTAGCAAAATGTCTAGTAAGGATACAATCTATTCCTAGTGAGACCTCCACTTTCGTAAACATATCAACCCTTTAAAAAGGTGGAGAGTCCCTGGGTACCTGAAATGTAGTTGTGGAACTTACAAAGGAAGTCAGTCAAAACCAGATCGTCCAAACTGGATTAGCATCGACGGGAGCGCACAGACAAAACCTCTTCAGCCCAGTGATGTTTTCCAAATCGCGCGGTCAGCAATACTTTGGGTACATGATCTGGGGTTACTAAGCGGATTTCCTTTTCAAATCGCTCCCAGTATTAGTTTTGGGATTGATCCACTTCCGGAGGTTAGATTAAGGCGGGTGGAGGCACATTCGCGGAAGCGCAGGCTCCGAGACGGAATTCTAATGATTTGTTCAATTTGAAAAGTTCCAAAGCAAATTTCGGAAAGTTGTTATTAGCTTTTTATTCATAGACTCCGCGGTTAGCCTCAAAACAGTTGCAGAAGTTTCGAGGCTGACTCCAAATGAGATACAAATCCAATATGGAGAAGTCCTTGTTGTGGCTGAGAAACAGCTACAGTGATTAATATTCGTGCAGAGGACGGTAACATGGACTTTTCAAGGATATTATTCTAATGCGCAACAGATCAATGTGATTTTATTTCTGTCTCTAGGAATTAATACTATTGTGTATTTGGAAAGGTTTTAGTACATTTAAAAAATGTTGCGTTTTTTCTTGAGTTGTTGCAACTCTTACATTTTGCCAAGTCATTCTACATCGGTAAAACTTTGTGAAATTCATATTGTGGTTTGCCCTTAAGGAACCAAAGATGAAAGGGCCTAAATCAGGGGTGCCAAAGGTGTGGCCAGGGGGCTAAATGCGGCCCTTCAGATCAACATTTGCTGGCCAGCGCCAGTCACTAGAGATGTTACTTTTTTACTTCAAATTGAATTATTACACAAATCTATAACCTCAATAACTAACATTGTAGTGACAGACAGAGCAACAAATGAATAAGTAGCAATTCTCAATCACCCAGGTAAATAAATAAAAAAAAGCACAATGTCAATCAATCATCTGGATCTTCATGTTTAGATGGGCAAAAACTACTGAAATAGGACGTTCCACATCATTAAGCAGAACACCATTTTCAAGCAAAATAGGAAAGAAAAAGTATTTCTCTGTTGATGAAAAGCATGAAATAGTTAAATGCCTTGGTCTAGGTATGAAAACCTTCGATATTTTGCAAAAGATTAAGCGTGATCATCGTACTGGTAAGAGATTTGTGGCTGATTCAGAGCACACACGGGTTTGTGCAGATAAAGGCCAAACAAATACATCAGATTAAGAGAACAGCTGCTACAAAGCCGCAAACGGGTATTTGAAGCTGCTGGTGCCTCTGGAGTCTCCCGAACATCAAGGTGTAGGACCCTCCAGAGGCTCGCAGTTGTGCACAAACCGTCAATCCGACCTCCCCTAAACTGTTCATTGAATGCTGACGAGCAGTGTGGCCAGAAATACATGAAGACTCATTTTCAAACAGCCTTCTTCACTGATGAGTGCCGTGTAACCCTGGATGGTCAGATGGATGGAGTAGTTTGTTCATGTTTTGGGCCAGAATCACGGGGAGAGAGCTGGTCGGCCCCTTAAGGCTCCCTGAAGGTGTGGAAATGACCTCTGACCTCGGACCACTTTCTTCCATGGTACAAAAAGAAGAGCCTAAAGAATACCTCTGCATCATTGGCTGCTATGGGCATAAAAGGAGAGAAACTCATGATGTGGACCCCATCCTCCCCTGACCCTATTGAGAACCTTTAGAGCCTCAAGCAAAACATCTATGACGGTGGGAGGCAGTTCACATCCAAACATCAGCAGTGAACGCAGTGTATGGTTACATCCTCGTCGAGGAGTCCAGACAACTTTCCCAAGCTTCATGGTCAAAGTCTCTTCCTTGCACAGATTAACATATCCTTGCGAAGTTACATTTTTAGAAGAAGTGCGCCCTCTGCTGGCGTTTGGTATTACTGCATATAACTACATTTGTATAACTAGGGCTAGTTCAGCGTAAGCAAGACTTTAAGACAAAAAATACCATGGCGAAGGGGTCTAGTAGTAGCCTGATAAAACTTTCCATCATATTTTTTCGAAGAACTTTTCATTCCCATCTTATTCACGCACTTTTATGACATGCCTCCAACCAATCGCAAAACAAATCAGATCCGAAGAATTCCCCGCCGCGCCTAATGGGACGTGATTATTAATTTTTCCTCGGAGGACGCCCTGTCAACTCTTGGCAGAAAAATAATTTCGAATATACAAAAGCCGTCCTAGTTATCATATTTTATTGCACAATCCAAATGTATTTATTCCGATTCTAGACAGCCCCGCCCCCCCTGTTGTTACTGCGGCCTTACATAACGGCGCATGATGATTACGTTCTTGAAGTGTCCGTACAATCAAGACGTAAACATGTGTCCATCGAAGGGGGGCGTGACAAAATTGATAGTGGCACCCCGGCTCGAGCTCAAATTGAAATCTCCCGTGACAATTTCCGCGAACTTGTCGACTCCTGACGAGAGAGGACGCAATTTTGAGAGAGAAAAAAAATAAAAAAAGAACAACACAAACCCAGAGCCGTCGGTCGCTAGCTTATAGCCGTCATTTGCATAATTACGATACTTCCATTTCCGCCGGCGATGTTTATTTGACGAGTCCCTAACTAAAAGTGGCCGGCGTCGATACGAATCAGGGGGGAAAAAAACTCTGGAAGATGGAGCAGGCGAAAGGGGAAGGACAGATGTCGAGTTGAAAGAAAAGAAAAAAAAAAAAAAAAAAAAAGAGGAAAAAAAAACCGAAAACGCCGTCCCCGGGTTGGACCGCGGGACACTTTCGCCTGACAATATGACCCGGCTGACGCTAATGCTATGTAGCTTTCTTGCTCCAATTGTTGATTCGATTTGCTAATTTGATTTAAGTGGCAGGCTCATCTGCATGCGGACACGGAGAGAGGAGGATACGGGCAAAAAATAAATAAATAAATAAAGAATACAAAATGGTCCGGAGGTGGCGTGATGGCTTGTCACGCAAACCTAGCTCGGCCATGAATATTCGATGAGAGTTCACACTTAATTGTTTCTGATTTGTTTATTTATTTTTTTTCCCCTCCTTCTCCCTTCCTTTCCATACAGTGCACCAGCGTTGACACCCGTCCCCCGCCCCAGCAGCACCCGACACCCTTGCACCCCTCCCTGCCTCCCTCCCCCGCGCGCACATGCCGCTGACAAGCGACCGACCAACCCCTCCTTTCTTTCACAACGCGAACATCGAATTGTCCGTCAAAAAATAAACGCTTCGGAGAGATGAGGTGGGATCGCCGCGGAGTTGTCAACAACAGAGGAGCGCGGCCACCACGGGGCCCCACCACCGCGGAGGAGACGCACGGGGGCATGCATTTCCGAAGATTTGAGGGTTAAGGGAAGGGGGTGTTCCATTTTTTTCATTTTTCTTCTTTTTTAGGGGCCCCCACACCGCTACCTGTTGCTAATGAGCTGCGACGCAAACCAAAGTTGTGTAGTGGCAGGGTCGGCGTGGAGTGGAACTGATATTTTGGCCCCAGAATGTTTTCCTCTAACCAGATTTAGAAAAATAGCATTGAAAGACACCAAAGTTTAAGACGAGCTGAGAGTTACACATTATTTATTTAACTCGGCCAACTTTTACATTTTGTGGATTATGTTCCATAGATATGAATGGGACGTTTTCTACAACAACGTTCCATAGCCAGTTAATAAGAATATCCATCAAAAGGCTTTTTCAATTTCCTTGTTCAATATATATATATAATTTTGTATTACTTTTTAAGTGTTTTGACTCCATTGATTTAACATTAACACATTAACACTTTTCAATGCAAATGTTTTTGAATTGTAATCACCCATTTATTCCAAGTTCTTCAAGATTGCCCCAGTCATCATTTGTCTCGCATTACTGCTCCTGCTGTTTTCTTCAAATTTGGTTATATCAACAACCATAGCATTACTACCACTTCCTAATAGTTTTCTAACATTTGGAGCATATTTATTGTGGAATTATAGCAATGTAATGTTCAATCTCTTCCAACAGCACACAGTGGAACCAGTTTATACAGTATGCCTGCTTTATGACCCATTATGTTTTTTGTTGCATTGCTGTGAAACACTTGCCAAATAAGTACAATAACAGTAGGACATTTCACAGTGGACCTTGGCCTACTTTACTGACGACAACAATCAAAATTTAAAAAAAGTACAGTAATGCTGAAGTCTAACTCATCCATGCCAACAAACAGTACGAGAAAAGTGCTTACCCTTAAAAGCCACTCCGACTGCAATGTAGTTCCTGAACACAGGCGTTCAATCAGTATGTCCATATACCGTTATTTGCTCGTAAGGTATTTTTCTTTTACATTTGGTTTTCTCTTTCCCTCTCCCTGCATCTGCCTTCTCTCTGTCTCTCCTTACCTTTGCACAACATGTTCTGGACGGACTTGGAAGTTAAAACAAAACCAAAAAAATAATAATAATCGCTTTCATTTCCCCTGCCTTTTATCCTCTCCCTTGACGGGCTCCATGACTTGCAAATGGCGGCGTGATTTTGAACGGCATTGACATTTGCCGATGTAAATACACACGGCGTACTTTTGTGTTTTTTCGAGAACTGGCCCATGGAAACGCTTGCAAGTCTAATTGTCGCATAATGACACGATCCTTCCCCAGATCCGTGGCGGACAATGAGCGCGTTGCTATGGAGATTATGAATAAATATTTGGATGTATTTATGCAAAAAAAAAAAAAAGTGGATACTTAGCTTCCTGCACATTCATTCATTTATTCATTTATACAAGTGGGTCGGGTGTTCTGGTTTGATTTTTTTGAAGTCCCCCTTCCCGTCCAAATTGTGTAACTTTGCGCCAAAATGTTTCTCAAAGTTCTTCAATCGTCGACGCGTCGCTCGGAGAAATTGGTGGCGTGTCCCAAGAGAGCAAAAGTTTACCGGGGCCCATATTCATTTTGATAAATAAACATTATTATTTAAAACGACTGTCAGTCCCGGTTAGGAACCAGCCGCGTGGTTCAGTTCCTCCGCGGATCCTGGGGCGCGGAATATTCAAATCGCCGCGCGCTAAATGAATTATGAAAAAGTTCGTCTCCGCGCCGTTTGCGGAAGACAATTGCAATTCTAATATCTGAGCATGGAATCTTCCCTTCTTCCTTTCTTTTTCCCTTTCTTTTTGTCTTTCTCAGTGCCTCGCAGGGGTTAACGGCGCCCCCCGCACCTCGCAAAGTCTCATATCCGCTTGTCGTGGCTAATTACGTGTTTAACCTTGCGCTGGTTTAGCTTGTTCTACATTCAAATTTATACAAAGGGGGGGGGGGGGGGGGGGGGTAGAGATCAGTCTTGTTTGTAATTGATTATCCTCTTAGGGAAAAACGACAGCTTCTAGCAGGGGCGGCCGCGGAGATGCCGCTGACCTATTGGCCTCTGGCGGGTCGGAGGGGTTGGTGGCAAAGTGGAAGCGGGTGGAAGCGGGGCGCTCGTCAAGGTGGTCCGCGTTCACACACTTATTTACGCTCGTTCGGGATCGGCTCGGTCGTTGCTGTGGAAAAGGGTGTATCGCCATGTAAGCCAGGCCAGATTGTAAAAAGGATGCCGTACTGCAAGTCCATGGAGGAAGAAAAATATTTGGTTTCCGCAAAGTCTAGAAAGGTCAACAAGGATGTACAGGTAGTGAGTATTCTGAGCAAAGGGGCACATTCCGAAACAGTAAACCAATAAAGTAAAAAAAAAAAAAAGTTAAATATTGTTGCTATTGTGGACAATGTTTTGGATGTGTTTACCAGTACTTACTCGACAGCTAACAGAGTTGTTCCGCAGCTCTTGTCTCCATTTTTATATTGTTTTTACCTAAAAATCAGAATCAGATATTTTATTGCTATTGGCAATGAAGGTACACTCACATATTAGGATTTGAAAAAAATAAATAATAATAATAATAATATTATATATATATATATATATATATATATATATATATATTATTTCCAGTGTATTTCTGCAACATGAAGCAGAAATTAATAAATTAAATAATTGGTTCATGAGAGAAATTATGGCTTTATAAACACAAAAAGCAGCAGGTGTCGGACGAATAACCATGTAGTGCAAATCTAACAGTAGCTCTTGTAAGTCTATCGCAATGTTCGCTAGTTCTCCCTAAAATTACGGATTTCCAACGTTCAGTTAAGAATATTTGATCCAGAACTCAGGACAGTACAGTAGCGTAACATGAGGACTATTGCATTTATGAATTCAACACAGCATTTATTGGCTGCTGAATGGGCAAAGGTATTTGACAAGGCCATGCTATGAGTGTCATCATGTAGGTCCAATATCCGATTTTTTTCTTGACATACAAGGAAAGACAGTCGGTACAATCAGGTGGTGAACCCTACATTCTGAATTTAAAACTATGCAACTGGACGTACGATTTAGGACCCGAGTCAAACGCTCCCTCTATCCTGACAGTGCAGGCGTTTCGAACTGATTTTTGAAACATACAGTATATGTCTAACATCCCGATCCTTCACCGGGATGAGACTATGAGCACGTTTCACATCTTTCAGAGACAAGATTGTCACGGTCATGCTAACAACTAGAAGCCTGCTTGTTCACGATCAAGAACAAAAAAATATGTCTGCGTTTTACACGAGGACGAAACAGATTTCATTTCCAGAACTAGGAGCGAAAAAAGAATCTGGTATGGATTGGAATATCACCACTATTATGACTAAACTAAAAAAAAAATACTAACACAAACAAAAACCGAAGCAAGCCTTTCCGGATCGGAGGATTTGACGGTATGGAAATAGCGAGAGAAAAACATGTCTGGTGAAATTCCTGTTATGTGGAATTAGGTGAGAGATGGTTGTTATATTATCAGGTTACTCTTCATAAAGACGTGAGACATGATTCTTGATGTGCTACCACTTACACATTTAAATGTATTCACATATATTACAACTGCATTGTGCGTGACATGGAATAGATCAGATGTGTTTTGACGCTCGTAATGTTTTAATCAATTCATCTCTGTTTGTTTTTTTTTTTTTTTCATTTGTAGTTCTTTTTATTTGTTTACTTGAGTCAACTGATTTTTTGAACTTTTTTCAATTTTGTTTCCCTTCCCGCCGCAGGAGCAATATAGTTGTTTTGAATCCTGCTAGCTAACAAAATCAAATTGAGAAGGAAGACTGACACTCACTCTTTAAAAAAAAATATATTTCTTGTTATAATTTTTACATTCTTCTTTCCGTAATTGTTATTTATCAATTATGGCGTTGCGCTTGTTGTTTCGTAACGCGATTAGCATTTTTATTGCACAGCCCGGCGTGTCCCTCATATTAACACGACGCCGCGGCAATAATTTTTCTGATCTCGTCGGCACTCGCTGGAATAAATAATTATGCATATGTTGTCAATATTTACATTTCCACTGTTTAATTTAATTCTAATGGAAGTCCCCGGGCGATATGGGCGCTACAGCTAACGGGAGCGGAATGATTAAAGCTAGCTCCGGTAATAATAATATTAATAATAATAATAACTCCAGCACTTAGCGACTACTGTAAGCTAATGTTGCGTCTGTGTGCTCACGGCTAACTTTGATCACCGTGGTTGTTGATTTGATTTGGTAATGCCATTTTCAAAAGGGTTATTAAATATGTATCTAGTTACAGGCAGGAAATCAAGGAAAATACACTTTTTACCCAAGGTACATCAAAAATATACTTACAGAAATGATTTTTTGTGTGAAATGTGCTATTACAATTAAAACAAAACAGTACTAGGGTACTACTATCACTCATACTCCAACCCTTTATACTGCTACTGCTACTGCTACTACTGCTACTGCTACTACTACTACTACTACTACTACTACTACTACTACTACCACCATTTGTGGATAGAGAAACTAATAAAATTACTCAACTAACAGTGACTTCAGAGGAAAACGAAAAACCAAGGCACTCCTCCCAAATCATAATTCAGTCTTTATATTTTCTACTTAAGAAGTAAAACGTAGTAATAATTATTATTATAATAATAATAATAATTACTAGAGTAAGAATAAAAAAGTACTGGTGGAAAATGCTACTTGAGTACTGTGAGTACTGAGTAACTGTTAGAGTGTGAAAGTCTGATTTACGGGTCAGTGGTGACTGAATATTGGAAACAAAACTTGAAATTATGTAAAAATCCAGAAATGACACTACTACTACTACTACTACTACTACTACTACTACTACTACTACTACTACTACTACTACTACTACTACTACTACTACTACTACTACTACTACTACTACTACTACTACTACTACTACTACTACTACTACTACTACTACTACTACTACTACTAGTACAAAATCCCTCCAAGCCCATGTTTTCAAAACTTTTTATATAACCCATTCTCTTGTTTGCTAAGTTTTTTGTGTTTACCCTCTGTGAAGAGTGTTAACTACTACTACTCAACATCACATCTTTTTACTTTGTTTAATTCTCAATTACAATCCGATAATAATAATAATAATTATTATTATTATATACAACTGCTTACATTTACAGCCAGGTTTACGGCATAGCTTTTCAGAATACTGTGCCTTTGTCATGACTACTGAAGTTCCCAAAGAGGGGGTCGGGACTTGGGACCCTCAAAAGGGTCAGGATCACGAGATTATTTCAAGATAAAACTTTCGTTTTGTTTATTTGTTTATTTGAGCAGTTGAAATTCTGGTCAAAAGGAGTGGGCCGAAGCAAAAAGCTTATCAGCGCCCACGCCCAAAATCATTACATAAAAAATGTCATATCACAAGAGTACAAAGGACTTTCAAACCTGAAAGAAATAGTGTATTCTATCATTGAAAACTTTACCTAGCTTAATAGATTAATTGAAATAACAGTAAACTACTAAAACAAGTATCATTAAACCAGATTTTAAAAGTGACTCTTATGCTAATTCCATTTTACTGCGGGGATCTCAGTTGTTTACAACAATACTTCAAGGGTAGAGACCTGAACAGTTTGGGAACCACTTTATACCAGTGGTTCCCCAGGGATTTTAAGATATAAATAAGAAAAATAATGACATTCTGTGTAATGTAGTTCATTGAACACAGCATAAAAATCAGGTCAAATAAAGTAAACGATTTTTAAATGGTTAGCTGATATTAATACAAGGACCTTTACATTTCTTTTGTCTTTTCCCCGAGTTGTTTCCATAGCAGCAGCAGCAGTTAGAAGTCTATATTTTTATGGTAATTGCAATATAAAAGTGTGAGATTTTTAATTTAAATATCTCACATTGCAATATTAGTCATAAAAACTGCTATTAGTCTTTTATCCAAACCGTGCTTCCCTCATAAATACATCTCAAAAACAGTCAGATTTTACTCAAACGATACACTTTTACATTATCAGTCGTCATACGCTTAAAAAAAAAAAAAAGACATTGTAACTAAAAATGCTTAGCTCGCGTTTTCCGCCGTACATATCCGCGTGTCCCCTTGCGCCCGGGCCGGGTGCCAGGGCGGGTCAGAGCGGCTTAGTTCCGATCCGCCGGGTGAACCTGCCGGGCGCAGGCGGCTGACCCGGCGACCCGTGTGATTTCATTACCGAGAGGTGAGGACACGCGCGCGCACTCACGGCTAACGCGATTATGTTAGCGCCGCGTCCCCGGTGCATAAACAAGGCTAATGCGTGCGTACTGTACCTAAGAGCGGGGCCTTTTGGGGCATATGCTGCAGATCCAGCCCCGCGCCCACACTGCTCGGGACGACATAGATTCTTAAGCAGTTGTGTGAAAGAGTCCGTATTGTAAACTCTATTGTAATGTCCTGTTTTAGTATTTGTATTGCTTTTTCCAACTAATTATGCTTTACTTTTCACTCATTTTGTGGATCAATAAAGTTTATCCAAGTGTCAAAGTCTAATTTTTATGTGTGCTTTGATTTGCGATTTTTAGAGTATTCGTATTGGTCTTCCAGTTAAAGGTGCACTGTGGAACTTTTGATGCAAAAAAAAAAAGAATGACATGAGTGCATATTTGGTTAGCGTGGCGCCTTTACTTTCCAGCACGGTGGTCTCCATGGCGTTCCAGGATCAATCGGGTTTTTCCTTTTTTTACGATAGGTTGGTAGGTTGGATGAATGGAACTCCATGGAGATGGTTCTATCGGCAGAGGAAACCTACCAGAAAACCCTGAAAACAATTGTGAAAGTAAAAGCACCACCCAGACACTCGCTGGGTCACTAAAAGGTCAATCCACCCCCCACATAAAAAGTTCCATAATGCACCTTTAAGTTATAAGTTCTGCTCTATGGGAAAAATAATTTTACCCTACAAAAAGGAGAAAAAAAAGTCAGGTATAGCTCCTTTAAGTAATTGACATATTTCTGGCCAGACTTTTTGATTACAAACAATGAAACCTTAGTAGCTCCCACAGACTTCAAATGTTCCAGCCTCGGACTGAACAATATTTTGAGTGTTTTTTTCCAGAGGGATTTTTTATAATCTAATTCCTAACCTGATATGAGTTTTGAATAAAAAAAAAATAAAAAAGTGAAATTAAATTTTTTATACAATTTTTTCCAATAAAAAAACATCTTATTTTAAAACTAAACAAGTTGATGTAAGACATGCATGTTTTCAGTCTTTGTAACTAACATGTAGGGCTGTCACGATAATTACTATATCGACTTATCGTTCAATACATAACAAATAAATGAAATATTTTTGGGCTCGATATTTATCGTTTATACATTTATAAGCATTCCCCCCAAATTTTTTCTCTGTAAAACTTGGATTTCTAACTGAATCAAATTGGGTTACATTGTATTTCATGTTTATTGCAGCTTGTGTGGTATTTTAGAATATGATTATGCACTTTTAGAACTGAGTTTTGTGCCTGAGAGTTGACAGTGTCTAGTATCGTTAGAGCCAATAATATCGTTTATCGCGATACTTTCCTGCCTCAATATATCTAACTTCAAATTTGTTATCGTGACAGGCCTACTAATATGTCAACGGTGTAACAATTTAACCCCATCTATCCATTGTTCAGATTGACGCTTAAAATATGGAAAAACTGGGGGATTTTTAGGCGTAAAAGGCCTTATTTTAACATGAAAACATAAAATGACCCAAAAACTTGCAATACATTTTTTTTCTCATATTTATGCCAGTAAACTACAGCACACATTTCAAATTGATATCTCTAAGTTTTAAAAGTGTCCCTATTCACCTGCAGCGTCTCGCCCTAATGTGAAATTGATAGAAATGCTTTATAATTAGATGCATAGTGTTTCTCCCTACAAAATACTCTAAAGGAGGACAAAACAAGAAAAAAACAATACAAAAACAGGTATAGTGTCTTTAAGTGATAATGGATTGTCTTCTTATGTTTGCATTTCTCACTTCCATAACCTACAACTAACCCCCGTCCCCCATATTGTTGCTGAAATGGTGAATGTGATGCCGGCTGTACCGCTTGCCGTCACTAGAGGGCGATCCAGGTTTAAACAGCTCGCGATCGGGACTCGTCGGCCGCCTGCTCTTGTATACTTGCTCTCGAATACTCAAAGGATTTAGGCTCACTTTGACTCAGAGGGAGGGTTTTCTAGTGCTCCTTGTGAATGGGAAGCGCAGGCTGAGCCCCCGAAAAGCACTGAAACACGGCCATATTTGTGGATTTGGTTTGAACGATAACGCACACAAGAAAGCGAGCTCGGAACTGTGTCTCAAATATTAAATACAAGCACTTAGGTTAGTAATATATGTTGCATATATTGTTGCATTATTGATTATTATCGTTTTTCACAAATTACAAAGACAGGTTGAAACTCTCATGTTCTGAAAAATAAGACAGGAAGAGGGAGAGAATTTCCTCCATAAAGGGAATGAGAGCTCACAATATTCCGTATTCATCAAAACGCATAAGGAAAAAAAGAAACAAAATCTTGCAAAATAGCAAAGGCTCCCAGTTTTGCCGTCTAGTAGATCTAAGTGAGGTCCTTCCACATGGAATTTTTAAAGAAACTAACGATATTCTAGACATTTGGAGTACGTGAACAGGTTTTCTGATGAGCGTAATTGTACTTTCAAAATATCGAGGGGCCAAAGGATACACGCTCGAAGGCTGGATTTGTTTTTGGGTTAGTCCAGGTTCAGATGCGAGTCACTTTTAGTTCAGATTTAGGCACTCTTAAACTGGTCTATTCATTTTTGCAGATTGATCTATTTTTTACTCCGTTTTAGATTTGCTCTGTGTTGGATCTGTTGCATAATAATGGAAACCATGTATTCAGAATACTGATTTTGAGTAAGGTCAAGGTGTACTTTATTGATCCCTGTAGGGAGAGTTTTGTCCTCTATATTTGACCTATCCTTCGATGGAGCAGTGTGTCACTGGGGGCCCATCAGATGTGGAGCCAGGGACACGGGGAGAACATGAACACGCCACACAGAGAGGCCCGGCCCGCCTGGGGATCCAACCCGGGACCTTTTAGCGTGAAACATGAGCCCTACAGTGTTTTCTTACAGTTACTCTTTCGTTTGAGTATTTACAGTCCTAAAATCAAAGGAGTACATGACATCGCTTTAGTTCAGATTATTGCACAATATTAATGCAGAGGAAACAGTTGAGCTCTGTCGTTCTTCATTTTTAATAATCAATAATAATACAGTTGTTTAACTCTTTATGCCATAGTACACTCCTGATGCAGATCATCATTTCTTTTCTTTTTTTTGTGTCCCCAATTAATATTATTGATGGGTTACACTTGTGTTGTGCTTTTCCAAGCCTGTGTTACCAAGTTTCTCAAAGCGCCAAACTGTAGTCATTATTCATTCACTCCTCGATGGTGGCAAGCTGCATACAGTGGGAGGAAAAAGTGAGTACAGAACACCCTGTGGAATTTCTCACATTTCTGGCTAAATTGGTCATAACATGCGGTCTGATCTTTATTAAAATAACAAAAATGCTTGAACAGTGTTTGCTTAAACTAACACCACCCAAACATTTACATTTGATCATATTTTTATGGCCCATAACATGTAAACATTCACAGGACAGGGAGGAAAAAGTAAGTACACCGCCTGAATCTCACTAAACTGCAGAGGTTTTGTAAAGAGGAATGGTCCGATGGCCAATCTGCACCATCGGCACCTCCGAGCACCACCAACTAGAGCTGGGCGGTTTCATCCCCACAACAGCTGACAGTAAAATCACTGTGCAGTTTGTAACAGAGATTTTAAAACATCCCAATTATGAATTATTATTAAGAAACCAAAAAAACAAAAAACAAAAAAACTGGAGCACCCAGGGGAAATCTACGCAGACACCTGTAATTAGGGGCGAATATGTTTATAACAAGCGGTACTTATGTGTTTTTAATCATATGTCTGCTCGGTATAAATAAAGTTGCCTTGCCTATAATGCACATTAGG
The DNA here is from genome assembly GCA_021464625.1 of Proterorhinus semilunaris. Classification (NCBI taxonomy): domain Eukaryota; kingdom Metazoa; phylum Chordata; class Actinopteri; order Gobiiformes; family Gobiidae; genus Proterorhinus; species Proterorhinus semilunaris. The sequence continues at coordinate 12,084,218 of CM038365.1, forward strand.
GTGCATCAAATTAACATGGTGAAATTTTAACCCCAAAATATCATTTTGGCTGGCATTGCGTTTTGTTCTTATTCATATACAAATGACTTTTGCAAAGTTTTGTAGAAATCCATTGAGATTTAGGGGTGCCAACTCGCGCGTGAACTTCTGGGAAATGTCAAAAAATTTGCAATTTTTCGTCTATTTTCCAAAAGGTTGACCCAGAAAGGTTAAATAAGGTTAACTTTTGTACAGAAACATGTTCTATAGGGTAACTCAAGCAAACATTTGTTAGTCTGCACTTTGGATAACTTTGGGAATTTCTAAGAATTCACCTTTCTAGATTCTTCATTTACAACAGCTTATAGACAAATGAATAGAGGGCAATGGGACTGTGGCCCTTCCTTGTGGGTTGGATTAACACCAACATTGTGTTTCTAGGTTGGCTAATGCTTCACACCTGTATCAAGTTTGTTCAAAATCTTTTTTATAGGTTTTGTAATTCTGGTCTCCAAATGGAGATCAAGGACAAGTCAGATTCAGGCCAATATTTGATGTGCTATGTTGGATGATACTTCACATTTTCTTCATTTTTGTGCAGCAGAGATGGATGTCCATCCATCCATCCATTTTCTTCCGCTTTATCCGGGGCCGGGTCGCGGGGGCAGCAGTCTCAGCAGAGATGCCCAGACTTCCCGATCCACGCACACCTCCTCCAGCTGTTCTGGGGGGACCCCGAGACGACACCAGGCCAGCTCGGAGACATAGTCCCACCAGCGTGTCCTGGGCCTTCCACGAGGCCTCTTCCCAGTGGGACATGCCTGGAACACCTCCCGAGGGAGGCGACCAGGAGGCATCCGGAACAGATGCCCTAGCCACCTCAGCTGGCTCCTTTCGACGTGGAGGAGTAGCGGCTCGAGTCCGAGCTCCTCCCGGGTAACTGAGCTCCTCACCCGATCTCGGAGGGTGCGCCCAGCCACCCTGCGGAGGAAACTCATTTCGGCCGCTTGTATTCGCGATCTTGTCCTTTCGGTCATTACCCAAATCTCATGACCATAGGTGAGGGTGGGAACGTAGATCGATCGGTAAATCGAGAGCTTCGCCCCCTGACTCAGCTCCCTCTTCACCACAACGGTCCGATACAGCGACCGCATCACTGCTGACGCCGCACCGATCCGTCTACCGATCTCACGCTCCATCCGTCCCTCACTCGTGAACATGACCCCGAGATACTTGAACTCCTCCACTTGGGGCAAGGACTCCCCACCGACCTGAAGCGGGAGAACCACCTTTTTCCGGTGGAGAACCATGGCCTCAGATTTGGAGGTGCTGATCCTCATCCCGCCCGCTTCACACTCGGCTGCAAACCGCCCCAGTGCGCGCTGGAGGTCCTGATTTGATGAAGCCAACAGAACAACATCGTCTGCAAAGAGCAGAGATGATATTCTGAGGTTCCCAAACCGGACACCCTCCGGCCCCTGGCTGCGCCTAGAAATTCTGTCCATATAGGTAATGAACAGAACCGAGATGGATGTCAGACACACATATTAAGTTTAAATTACTTTATTGTTACAGACAAGGGGCAATAGTGAGGCACTTAAAAGAACAAACCCGAGTGGAAACTCCATCCATTTTCTTCCGCTTTACCTGGGGTCGCGGAGGCAGCAGTCTGAGCAGAGATACCCAGACTTCCCCAGACTACATCTCCTCCATCTGTTCTGGGGGGACCCCAAGACAACACCAGGCCACAGAGACATAGTCCTTCCAGCGTGTCCTGGGTCGTCCACAAGGCCTCCTCCCAATAGGACAGGCCTAGAATACCTCTCGAGGGAGGCGACCTGGAGGCATCCAGAACATATGCCCGAGCCACCACAGCTGGCTCCTGTTCATGTGAAGGAGCAGCGACTCTACTCCAAGCTCCTCCTTGGTTACTGAGCTCCTCACCCCCAGCCACCTTGTGAAGGAAACTAATTTTGGCCGCCTGTATCCACGATCTTGTCCTTTCGGCCATTATCCAGATCTCATGACCATAGGTGAGGTTAGGGACCATAGATTGATTGGTAAATCGAGAGCTTTATTTATTTCCCGCTCCATCCATCCCTCACTCGTGAACACGACCCTGAGATACATGGCCTCCTCCACTTGAGGCAAGGACTCTCCACCGACCTGGAGAGGGAAAACCACCGGTGAAGAACCATGGCCTCGGATTTGGAGGTGCTGATCCTCGTCCTGGCCACTTCACACTTGGCTGCAAACCACCCTAGAGCAGCTGAAGGTCCTGACTTGATGAAGCCCACAGAACAACATCATCTGCAATCAGCAGAGCTGAGATCCTGAGGTTCCCAAACCGGACACCCTCCGCCCACTGGCTGTGCCTAGAAATTCTGTCAAAATTCTGTAGCAGAATCTCATACAACCTAATGTTAAGAACTGACAACACGTAAATGCTCAGTCTGTGCTCCACTGAGCCACATCACCAGGGAGAGAGAGAGAATGGAAATGGTACCTTGAACCTATGGTGCATGCCACCTGAAATGTCTCCACACCCACCTCCCAAGAGTAACCCTCTCCTACTTAGGGATTTGCTTGTGTTTGCAGCAGCGAAGGTTTGGCTGTTGGTCGCGATCATGTTCAACAGCCTGGAGCACATTCTGCAGATGCTGCCCGTTCCTGGCCACTTGGACAAAGTCAGATGTGAGCTTGACGCCATGCTCTGCGCAGTCATTGACCACGTTCATTGCACTTACATTGACCTCACTTTTTTTAACGCAGCATTGGTAACCCATTCCTTCACATCGGGTGATAGAAATACTGGATCAATGTAGAGCTGGTGTATCCCAAACCAGCAGTCTCCATTGGCGAGGTTGGCCAAGCTGGTGATTGGTAAGAGGTTGGGGAACCTTGGCTTTCCAAAGCCAGTGTCAAAGCGTTGCTGGGGGTTTGCATTGGGAAAGCTGGCTTGTGCTCCAAAATTGCACTGGCAAGTGCACGCTTGTCATCAATGAGCATCTTGCTGCTGAAGAGAGCGAGGGTACCAGCGATGGTACCAAGTACCAGCGATGCCTCTCCAGTCCCTTCTTGTAAAATGGCTGCACCAACTCTGGGATGACCATGGCTGCCTCAAACTGTGACAATGCTCCATTTGCACCAGGTTGCTTGGCAAGCATGCATCTGACGACCACTTGGCAGCTTGGCGCTGCTGACGATGCTATCCTCACTGGTGATGCTGGGGCCCAGAACAAAGACCAGGCTGCGACTGCTAGTCTGGCTGGGACCAGTTGGTGAGGGCAGCATCTTAGCTGGATCCTGAGGTTTTCTGTGTTGTAGAGGGCCTGAGAAAAGGAATAGGATTGTCCTTGTATATAGGAAGTAAGTGCTTTATTTGTCATTGTACAACCGTACAACGAAATTGTGTCCAGGTGTTAGCCCTGAGCAGCTGCAACTGAGTCGCGCTGCCATTGTGGGCCGACCTGACCCAAATGTTTTTGGAGGTAGAGGAAACCATAGCACCCGGAGGAGGCCTGGCTGTCTGTCCCTGTTTCAGAGCATGGTGGCCTGCACTGGTCAGCTCCACCTCCTCCTTCCTCTTCCTTCTGCAGCTCCCTCCGCTCCACAACAGTCTTTCGCCATCTTTTGAGAAAAACTTGGCAGTTAATCTGTTTTATTCTCTACTGAACAATAGTAGGGACAGAAGGCATATGTGGCTTAGCTTTGATATCTCCTCCCTACCTAGGATAGGGTTTACAATCATGTCTTAGCATACCTAATATCACTCAATTATGATGTATTATGCATGCATAAGCCTCAAATCTAAGCTCTACATTGTCAAGTTCACCATTACAATGAGAATTTACAGTAACATCGTTATCAGAGTAACTAGCTGCACTCACAAATAACTAAATGTGAATTGAACAGCTACAATGCTACACTCAATAAAGATGAGACATCAATACTCTGAATATGATATTGCCTGCTCTAAAATACTGTTGATGATAAGCCTGATAGCTTATCTGACATAGTTAGCTAACTGTTGCTAACAAGCTAACCTCAGATGTAAAAGCACTAAATACCTCTAAATATGACTACATTTCACTCAAAGTATTTCAATATACAAAGAAACAACGGCAGATATGGTAATTATATGTAATAAGAGTATACATACCCAACACAAAAATATAAATATCCCCTCAATTATCTTGAGGTGCAGTCTGCAGCTCTATGGTGACCGGTTAGCACCGATTGCCCCTTTATCCACAAAAACACATGTGAGTTGGCACCCCTAAACCTTCATGTAATGGAAAAATATTTTGCATGTGTTGTTAAAACATATAGTGGAACACTTTTGGCACCCAGCCATATCAAAATTCAAAAAAAATATTTTTTGATGCACCCTAATGCACATCCATGTGAAGGTTTTCTAAGTATTCAGAATACAATACTCTGATAGGACAAAGTACTTCGTTACAAAGTACATTTTAAGGCAAGTATTCAGTATTCTGTAACTAAATACAATTTCAAAGTATTCTCCCTAGTACTTTGTAATCACACTGCTTACAAAGTAGTGTTTGGATAATGCATTAGATATGACAATATGTATATAAATAACACCAACAAACACGGTGTTGTTCTAAACCAGTGAAGACAGTGGCGTTTAATGAACTGACCAAAAACAGACTTTGGAAATCTGAAGCAGAGAGATGAGTGAAGTGAATTATGAAAGATGTTTTTGTTTTTGGGATCTTCACTTTGAGGTTGGAAACTAAATATGTGCATTTGAAACTAGCTATCAACTAACTTTGTCCAAATGCTTTAAAGTTGTAAGTAAATGTTTATTATTTTAGGACATTATTTGCATTGCAACAGTTTGCAAAAAATACATACAAAAAAGTAGTGTTTTCCATTATCTATTTTCTGTTTATTATTATGAGTATCACCACTACATTACTATAAATACATTAGCTAGTTGGTTATAGATAAAGCAGGAGGATAGGGCAGAAAACAGTTAAGATACTTCTGTTATGGGAAAAAATTGGTATCGAAAACTGGTACCATTTTTCTTTTTCTTTAACGCTTGTTTTGATGCCTTCCCGGTCTGAAGACTGCACTCCGGCTCAAATAAATGAAAAAAATAAAAATAAGTATGGATCATGTAAAATATCGTAAACCAAATGCCCCTTGGTATTGGTAAGAATTTGAAAGGTCCTTATAAAAGGCCCTATAAAGGTCCCTATGAAGGACACTATAAAGGACTCTATAAAGGATCTTATAAAGGTCCCTATATAGGTCCCTATAAACGTTCCCATAAAGGAGACATTTTATGTAATTCACACGTTTGAATTATTCACTTTACTTTGGTTGGTCATTTCTTCTTCTACTGAAACTGCTGCGCAGTCCATGGCGTAATCACTACGCCATGGATTTGCCTGCATGCTGTTAGCTGAATCATGAGATTCACGTGAGAGCGCGAATAGAAATTTATTGCTGGCCTTTTTTTTTTTTAAATATTGTGTTTACAAGAGAAAAATCTTTGTAAAATGTTGCCAAATGTAATCAGACTTAAATGAAAAAAAATGAAAATGCAAAACTGAATTTTTTTTGTTACATTTGACGAGTATGGCGTTTCCTGTTTTAACATTGCACTGGATTCAAGAAGACACTCACACAATGGCCGTCAGAGCTCGCAACGTGCCCATGTCCTATTCAGACTTTTATTACAGTTCTTTGACTATTACACTCTCCAATCCACAAAGATGTAACAGAACATTCCAAAAATATCTTGTAAAATATCGTAAACAAAATGCCTTTTAAAGTATTAGTAAGGTTTTGAAAGGTCCCGATAAAGGTCCCTACAAAGATCCCTTTAAAGGACCCTGTAAAGGTCTATATAAAGGTCTCTATAAAAGACCCTATAATGATCTCTATAGGACACTTTATGTCATTCACGTTTGAATAATCCACTTTAATTTGGTTGGTTGGTTCTTTTTCTTCTACTAAAACTGCTGCACTCAAAGTGTGTTCACCACCATGGATTTGCCTGCATGCCGTTAGCTTAAAAGTGAAAGCTTATTTTCACTGTTTTAAAACAGGCCCTTCCCACTACTGCCAGGGCTCTCCAGGCCAATTAGAAATCCTTTCGGTTGCATGTGCATTTGGCACTTCGCAGCAGAACATTCCAAAAAACACCCAGACGTACAATCATACCACATACCAAAGACACACAAACGAGGAGAAAATCGCTCTACGCCATGATTCCCGTTTGCCAAGGAACCAACACTCGCAAATCGTGTAACAAAAAAAAAAAAAAAAAAAAAAAAAGACCAACTAACCTTTCCTCATCTAAAGTAACATTAAAGTCCATTACCACAAGCCACGTATGCTCACGCGCGTGTATCGCATTAGTTACCCCCCATTCGCCGGCGCGCAGTGGTGGTCAAGGCCCTTCCGGAGCGTTCCAATGGCTCCCCCCTTTTATGCCTAAAACTCCTTTGCACATTACCAGCATCGCCATCGCGCCGTAATATGTGTTTTGTGAGCGGAAACGATGTCATCTTAACGCATTAGCAGGATTATGGACCCCACCGTCGGATCCATTTCGGACGCGATTCGGGTAATTTCTGGTAATGCGCGGGTCATTTCCATAATGGCCGCGGTCAGGCTCGTGTTCGACGCGTCCCTCTAGCCGCTTCTGTTTCTGTAATGTCTGGCGTTAGCGCGGAGAAGCAAAATGTTAATCAAAAGGGGTCCGACCAAAGCGAACGATCCCACCGTTCGCGTTTGGGACGACAGTAATGCAGCGCCATCTGTTTGACAAAGAAGAATGATATTCCTCCGAAGCACCGAAACAAGGCTCGAGGTTTGGACTACATGGCTTTATTATTGAGATGTGCGATATGTATGCAAACACATGGAATCAACCAGTGTAGTCATAGATTAGTCCGAGTTTAATAGAGTTTGTAGACGGAGTTGTACCTGGTTTACTCTTGGTTTAGTCCTAGTCTGAAGACCTTGATTTGGACCAGTTAAGTCGTGGCCAGGGTGTAGAGCGGGTCCATTGGATACACTCTTTGGATACACTCAGTCCTAAGGGTCTCAATGAAGAATTCAATTTGACGCATTTCCTGTCATTCACGTTCATTGTAAGGATCTATACTGTTGTGTTGTCTCTTTTCTGGTGGGTTATTGTTGTACTTCTCGCTACTTGTGGTCTTCACATTTGTCACTAACACCAAATAAAGATCAGGACACAAAGCATGACATTTCCATATTATTGGACTAGAAGGTCCCGGGTTCGATTCCCACCAGGACGGGGCCTTTCTGTGTGCAGTTTGCATGTTCTCCGGTTTCCCCTACCACTAAAAACATGTGCAATAAGTGAATCCTCCAGCCAGGTGATTCTGACCATCAGCCTGGCTCCACATCATGGTGGTGGGTACCCGGCCGCGGCACTGCCGTCAACCACTGCTCCTTACGGGTTGCCTCAGTGGCATTGAAGGATGGGTTAAATGCAGAGGACAAATTTCCCTACGGGGACAATAAAGTATACAAACATTATATGACAGGTACCCTGATGGGTGCCATGCCGTTAGTCCGACGTCGCATTATTATGAAAATGTACCATTGAACAGAGGCGCCATTAGTCCGAAATCTCGAACCCAGTCGTGGCCCAGTTTAGGGCCAATACAACCATTGGCCCTAACCTTAAGGTCTCTTGGACTCTTGTCTGAACCTAATTTTAATTTTCAACCCCTGCTCAATGGGACATTTTCAGAATAATGAGATGTCGGACTAATGGGTTGTCGGACTAATGGGCTGACCCCCACCCCTGATGCTTGTATGGTCATGAATAGGATTATGGCTTATGTAAAAATGTTTTTTCCATTTATTAACTACGACATGTATCATGTGACTGCCTTACATAATCGAGGACACTGTAAAAACCGGTGTGCCTAATGCAGCATTTATGTCTGATGACGGCGCTTAGCCTGAAACGTCACGTTTTGGTGTGACTATTAAATTAAAGAGCTAATTACAGTTGTGCAGACCTTTTTTCATTGCATCAGTTTGAGTTTAGTCCCGCTTTAGACCTGGTTTAGTCCCACTTTAGACCTGGTTTAGTCCCACTTTAGACCTGGTTTAGTCAGGTTTGTAGACTGCGATTTAGGCCTGGTCTAGTCCTGCTTCAGTCCCGGTTTAGTTCTGGTTTGTAGACAATAATTTAGGCTGGTTTAGTCCCGGTTCAAACAGGTTTGTAGACTATAATTTAGGCCTGTTCAGTCCTGCTTCAGCCCAGGTTTAGATGTGTCGCACAGAAGCAAAAATGTTAATCAAAGAGATCCGACAAACGCAAACAATTCCCCTCTTCACGCCGGAATGACAGTTACACAACACCATCTTTCTCTTTTTCTTTTCTTTATTCAAGCGCCGTCTTTTCTCTTTCTGTTGGAAATATCAACTTCAGATGTTGCGGCGCGCGGAGAATAGACAGGCGTTTTGTCTGGCTTTGTTGCCTTCCCCGTGTCTTGATATGCCGCGCGAGCCTTTTCAAATCATTTGTTCCGACTCAATTTCTCTCCCTCTGTTACGCGGGCAGATTAGCTTTCAAGCAAACAAGCGCGGCGCCATTACGGAGGAGGCCGGCGTGACAGGCTGTATAGGTAGCGTCGGCCGCGATGAAAAAGGAAAAGCTGATGTAAAGGCGGCAGATTGGAAGGGGAGGAGAGAGACGGGAGATGGGATGTATAGCGCCGGCGTCGAGGTTATGCAAATAGGGAAACGGCTTTGATTCGTTCGCGGCCCTAAACATCTATTTTATTGTTTCCTTTGGCGCAAACAGTCAGTCGAGGATATAAGCAGGCGTCTTCTGAGGGGGAGGACGTCGCCGAGAAAGTTGAAAGGACTTGCGGCGTGGCCTGGCGTGAATACAGAAGAGACTTTGAGGTGGTTTCAATATTAAAGTACGCATCTGACAAATTGGAGAACGCATAAATTATGTGCAATGCTAACCCTATGATGTGATCCGTCACAGCAGCACACTGAAAGCACAAGATCGAGGAGTCAAGTCAGAAAAAAAGTTTGGCCGCACTCAAGCCCGACACTCAAGTGTACGTTGCAACATTGTTTCTTTTTTTAAACAGGCATGGTTCATGTTCATGGTGCATTCGTAACCCCCTCTTCATCCAAACCCTGGCCCGTTGTCGTGAATGTGCAAACGGACACTGATACATTCCCGGTCTGGCTGAAGAAGTGGGTCTCAGACAAACTCTGGATCGGAACAGAAGAGGTAAGGTTACAGTGCTTTATTTGTCATTATACAACCACTGTACAATGAAATGTGTCCTCTGCATTTGACCCATCCCTCGACGCCACTGGGCCAGAACAGTGTCCCAGCGGAGCAGTGGGCGGCGGAAATACCGTGCTAAGGAACCCATCTCCAGATGTGGAGCCAGGCTACCTATTCAGACATGGGGAGAACATGCAAACTCCACAGAAAGGCCCCGTCCAGGTGCCGCCAAACAGAGCAGAGACAATAACGGAGTTATTGTCTCTGCTTGTAGCCATGATTTTTTAAATTAGCAGCAATAGAGGCCGGAGAGCAAAACTGTAGATGTGAAGCTCCGATTAGATCCTTGTTGGTCCCTTGCTCCGGGACTGTTTCTCTGCAAGTTTCAGAATTTTTGATTTATCTTATACGGGGAGCGATGCCATTCTTAGCAATCTCTCAAAGATGACATCAGAATCAAGAAGATCCATGATTGTCAATGATGAATTTGTCCCGTCATTGATCACTCTTCTCGCCGTTTGTTTTGATTTGCACAGATTATCAGATTACCTCACGGCATTGGACACTTCCTGGTTCTGTTCCGCCCTCCGGTCTTTTGGTGTTCACAGGTCAAACGATTCGAATCAGAGTTTGTTTTAACCGAGTTCGTCTGCGCATCCATTCACACCAGGACGGAAACCGTGTCCGAGACCTCCGATCACGCGGATGGTGTGGATGCTAGTACAGTTCCTACAAGATAAAACTGATTCCATCAGAAAGAACAGCCACTTCTAATGTCTGTTCAAAAGCAGGGGCCTCTGGGACTCGGCTCTTGGCGAGTCATTTCTCCGATAGGTTTGGTGTCGATCCAGTCACGCAGACACATTTTTCACGCGTCACTCGCTCCCTCTCGAAGACTCTTCCAAATTGTGCATCATTCACAGCGAACTTGACTTTAGTGCTTCGTCTGTTGATTTGGCATAAGATGGAATGCTTTTTCAGGTGTTTTTTTTTATTAGTTCTCTTTCAGTTCTTCTGCTTGGGTGTTTGTTTTTGGTAAGATGTGTTCCTCTGATTGGTAAAATCCCTCACCAATCGGGTACATCGGATCCCACGGAAATAACATTGATCATACAACCGTGCTGCTAATGAGTCTTTTTGTCTTCAGGAACAATAATAATCTGTTGAGTGAGCCTTTAAAAAGATCAATATATTTCCTAACAAATCGCACTCAGCGTCTGTGTGTAGACTTGCAGCTTGCCTCTCACGTGCAGCGTTGTATACGTTGGATGCTAAGTGCAGTTTGTCACCTATAGATAAAACCACCCGTTCTCAATGCAAACTTGTTAATTGTTATTGTGCATCTACGGAAAGCTGCTCGTCATCTGGCTCATTCACACACCATTGTTAATGTGGCAACATATGGAGCTTCTGTATACAGACTGCTCCCAGACTGGAGCGTTGGGTAAGGTCTGTTATTCAGGCTTTTCAAGTAAGGCAGAATCAACTTTTAACCAGTCTCAAATCCCTGCTCTACCCCCTCCCCTTAGCCCTCGTGCTTCCTCTACACCCGGAACTGAAGGCTATGGGCCGAGAAACACAGCTTTACAAAATGAGACAGCCGTTGACTTGTGTTAGTAACGTATAACAGACTGATGCAGCGTTTTTAACACCAAAACAAGAGGACCGCGGAACGCTCGGTATCAGCCCAGATCCTACAGAACGGGGCATTTGCAGCAGCAAAGCGGAAACATAAAATTCACTAGTAATGGGATTTACGGCTCTTTACTGGGAGCCGAGTCTTTGGGATCCCTTCATTTCAAAGAGCTGTTCAAAACAATGGCTCTTTTTAATATAAAATTGTAATAACGCCAGGCAATTGACAATTTAAATTGTAGCACACAGTGAACAAAATCACAAAGAGTCCTATAACTTTATAAATGTTGTAAAAGAGCTGATTGATAATGTTTTCTGAACCACTTTAGCAGCTTGTTTCCATGTTTTCTCTGCCTACCACTCCATTTTGAGTCTGCATCCAAAAAATCGCCGATTTGAGTGGGATATGCAGACCTTCCCCTCAGCCCTACGCCTCACTGCAAAACAGACCTGGGCCACCCCTTCATCTCTTGAGAACCTTCAGTTGTGTTAATCCCCATTAATTCCCACACATCCCCACAAATTCCCATCAGTTCCCGTTTATTCCTATGGAAAATCTCCAATTTTGAAAATTCCCTAAACGTTTAACCCTATTGATGTCACCTTGCCTGGATACTGTTTGTATCCACTTGTCTCACAGTACCAGACTTTTATACTGTAGCACACGGTAATAAAATAATTTCAAAAACATTGCCTTCATTCTCTTCTCTCCTCCATCTTGCCACATCTCCCTCTCACCACTGTTGCACTTTCCGCCAACAACGAGCTAACGCCGCGTTCGAGTGCCCAGGTGACTGTTAGCAAACACTACAAATGTTGTTTACGCTGCTACCGCCCCGAGGAAGCGAAGGCGTCCAGTTAGCCAGAATGAAATATCTGAATGTGTTTCTCCCACCTCCGGAGACACAAAGCCGGGCGCATGGAGTACGAGTGCGTCCGTCCAAATGTTTATCACCACCACCCACCGCTTCAGCGGCGCGCCGCCGACCACTTAGCCCTCCCAGAGGACGGGCCTAGTGCAGCTGGTTTACTCGACGACCTCCACGTCCACGACTGCAGGGCTCCGTGTGAGGGGAGTGGGGTTTATAGGCTCAAAGCACGTCCTGGAACTTGCAAGTAGAGCTCGACCGATATATCGGGCCGATATATGGGGATTTTACAATATCGGCTAAGACTTTATTGTAGACGTTTTGACCTGGTTCATGGATAATACGACATGGATAATATTACAGTAATACTATGGACGCCAAGCTCCCAATTGACAAGAAAATGCTTTACAATTACAAACTACTGCATATTCAATACACTGGAGGAGGCCAAAACAAGTTTAATCTCGCCTCTCGTAAAATCGGGTACAGGGCATTTAAAGTGATAGTTTGTAACTATCCCTCACTCTGTCCTCAAAGTGAGGACAGAGTGAGGGAGAAATTTCAAAAGTAAACAATCACGTTCCTCCCCTTCCCGATGGGACCAGAAGTGTATTTCCGCTTTCCAACCCAACTCCTGATAGGACCTGACAGGCTGGCTCACAGGAAAAGCTCGTCTCATTGGTCAAAGCGATGGCACCATGATTCTGATTAGTGTCGGAAATCAGCAAAGGGGCAACATAACTTTATATTACTATATATTACTAGACCCAGGCGCTCAATTATACACAAGCTATTAAATATGTAAAGCCTTTAAACTTACAAACTACCACTTTAAGGTATTTCCCTTTGTCTTTGTATCAATGCAAACAGCATGCTATGAAAATAACAAACCATGACAAAACAATAATAAAACCCTACATGAAAAATAATAATTGCAGCCTGAAAAATTTAAACCAAATACTGTACAAAGGGGGCCTCGTTCGATTCGGAGGAAATCTAGTCTAGATTAATGCTTTTTAATGTCATTTTAATGCCCAACTACTATATTTTTCATGCCACACAATGCAAAAAAGAATATGCATATTTCTTTTCTTAAGATTAGCCTATATTTTGCCAAATTAATTCATGAGGGGAAATTTCGAAATTCAAAAGGGCAGCAACAGAAGGTATTTTATTTTACCTATATATCCCCCCAATATTTCCCAATTTTTGCCTTCCCTTTTTTTTAAATACACAATTTCCCTCTAATTCTGCCACAATTTCTCCAAATTATTCCTCAATTTTTCACACATTTCTTGACACTGGAGATGAACCCGATATTGTAAATGTACAGATCTTCCACTCACTATTGTCCAGTTTTCAAATAGTTTTGTATTGGTGTCAGAAAAAGTTCCGGTATCGGTATTGAAAACCAAGTATTATTAAAGTACTGGTATCAGAAAAAACGGACGGTACCCAGCCCTTATGAGATGTAATGCTTTTTAATAATATTTAAAGTCTTGATTGTCTAAAGTGGCCTAATTTAAGTGGTAACTCTCTCCTGAACATGGCTATTAAAAAGTGAAATATCACTTCGGTATGATCAAAAATGTCCCGCACATGCACGTAATTAAAGCATCGCAGGCCAACATCAGATTCTTGAACGTGGTGAGCGCTGCCTATTAGATATTTTCCCCCAAATCGATGGCCAAGCCTTTATTCCAAGTCGGAGCAGCTGTTATTCTCATCGCTAACAAAAACACTTTAGTCCCGTTAGGCCCTGGCAGCGTGGACAGAAAAAACATTTGTACCATTTACTCCGTTTCAGTCACCTGGGCGCTCCGAAGTGGCTCTGGCGCGCTGTGGCCCTCCGTGCGGAAGAGTGGTCGGCGCGATCCGAGGCTTCTTCGGGGGGGGGGGGGGGGAGAAAAATAAAAGTGTGTGCGAATCGATGCAAGAAACCGACGACTCCGGCTAACCCCCGGCTGTGCAGCTGCCGGCAATTACCTGGCCGGGGCAAGAGGGGGAAAGAGAGGGAGGTGGGACAGGAGAGAGATACAGAAAGACGTATTAGAGTAAGAGTGACTGAGGAGGAGAGAAGAAGAGCTGATGAAGAAGAGACAGGAGATGGAGAAAGAACACAGAGAAACAGAACAAAACAAGAGACTCGAGTTGCCGCTGAACACAGATGTGTCTCAGAGACATTCCCAGGAGAGGTGAAAACTAACCGGTTCGATTTCAGCCGAGACTGCATGGAGACTTGAAAGAGGTCTCCGCATGGTCTCTGAGAGGACTCCGTACGGTCTCTGAGAGGTCTCCGCATGGTTTCCACATGGTCTTCGAGAGGTTTCCTCATGGTCTCCGAGAAGTCTCCGCATGGTTTCCACATGGTCTCTGAGAGGTCTCCGTACGGTCTCTGAGAGGTCTCCGCATGGTTTCCACATGGTCTCTGAGAGGTCTCCGTACAGTCTCTGAGAGGTCTCCGTACGGTCTCTGAGAGGTCTCCGTACGGTCTCTGAGAGGTCTCCGCACGGTCTCTGAGAGGTTACCGCATGGTCCCTGAGAGGTCTCTGCATAGTCTCCGAAAATCTCTGCATAGTATGGTTTCCACATGGTCTCCGAGATGTCTCCCCATGGTTTCTGAGAGGTCTTAGCACAGTCTCTGAGACGTTTCCGCACGATCTCTGAGAGGCCTCCGCACGGTCTCAGAGGTCTCCTCACGATCTCTGAGAGGCCTCCGCATGGTCTCAGAGGTCTCCTCACGATCTCTGAGAGGGCTCCGCATGGTCTCAGAGTTCTACGTGGTCTCGAGCAGTTGTGTCGCGCACACTATTTGTTGCCCTTAACCTGTGAGACGTTTCTGTGACGTCCCTGCAATGTCTCCGAGGCCTGTGATATACAGTACCAAGATCTGAAAGAGACTCCATACGTTCACCGAGACCGCCGATGCTGTAAAGTTGAACAGCAGCTTCACCTCTGTTCCCCAGGCACAAGAGCCACAGCTCTGGGGGCCACGGCGGTTGCACAGGGGGCTGGGAAATGGTGAGACTCAGAGGTGAGATGACCAAAGTAATAAGTTACCGTGTTGAAAAAGTATAGTACTAGATTACTTGGGCGAAAATTCGAGTGGCAAAATGTGTTACTTTACAAAAGCAATCTGAGTGCGCTAGCGCTGTAATGTAACGAGGGACGCCCACAACTGCACGTTAGCTGTAAGTTCATGCAAACCTACGTAATGCAGCGAGAACTATTGTAACGCAGGCCAATCACTACAGTCAGTACATGCACTACAGGCACTCCAGTCACTACAGGCACTACAGTCACTACAGGCACTACAGTCACTACAGTCACTAGAGTCACTACAGGCACTCCAGTCACTACAGGCACTACAGTCACTACAGGCACTACAGTCACTACAGTCACTAGAGTCACTACAGGCACTCCAGTCACTACAGGCACTACAGTCACTACAGGCACTACAGTCACTACAGTCACTAGAGTCACTACAGGCACTCCAGTCACTACAGTCAGTAAGTCACTCCAGTCTCTACAGTCACTCCAGTCACTACAGTCAGTAAGTGACTCCAGTCACTACAGGCACTACAGTCACTACAGTCAGTAAGTCACTCCAGTCTCTACAGGCACTCCAGTCACTACAGTCACTCCAGTCACTACAGGCACTCCAGTCACTACAGGCACTCCAGTCACTACAGGCACTCCAGTCACTACAGGCACTCCAGTGACTACAGGCACTACAGTCACTACAGTCACTCCAGTCACTACATGCACTACAGTCACTCCAGTCACTCCAGTCAGTAAGTCACTACAGTCAGTAAGTCACTCCAGTCTCTACAGTCACTCCAGTCACTAGAGTCACTCCAGTCACTAGAGTCACTCCAGTCACTAGAGTCACTACAGTCAGTAAGTCACTCCAGTCACTACAGTCACTACAGTCACTACATGCACTACAGTCACTCCAGTCACTACAGTCAGTAAGTCACTCCAGTCTCTACAGTCACTACAGTCACTACATGCACTACAGTCACTCCAGTCACTACAGTCACTCCAGTCACTAGAGTCACTACAGCCACTCCAGTCACTACAGGCACTCCAGGCACTCCAGTCACTACAGTCACTACAGTCACTAGAGTCACTCCAGTCACTAGAGTCACTACAGGCACTACAGCCACTCCAGGCACTACAGTCACTACAGTCACTCCAGTCACTACAGTCAGTAAGTCACTACAGGCACTAGAGTCACTACAGTCAGTAAGTCACTCCAGTCTCTACAGTCACTCCAGTCTCTACAGGCACTCCAGTCACTCCAGGCACTACAGTCACTAGAGTCACTCCAGTCACTAGAGTCACTACAGGCACTACAGCCACTCCAGGCACTACAGGCACTCCAGGCACTCCAGGCACTCCAGGCACTCTGACCTGTACGCCTACTAGCTTGTTAGCTTGTTAGCATTTCAGGCACTTGGTAATATCTCTGTTTACATGCTTCAAGACTTTGTGGTTGTCATAAAAGTGAAGAGAAAAAATTATATTTTCAAAGCAAAACTTTGACTTTGCAAAAATGAAAAAGTGTTAGCGCATACACTTCATAGACAAGCTTTTCACATAATTTCATTTGAATACTTTTATTTCCTTGGTGCCATATGCGCTGTGCCAGTCGTCTTTGCGTTATTCTGTATGTGTGTGTTTGATTTAGTTATTTATTTATGATAACTTTGAACACAATGGAGACGCAGAACACTCCATAGAAGGTGGGCCCGTCCGCGACAGTGATGAATATGGCCTTTTGCGCGTCTCCTTGAAGCAAACAGCACTGCATCACATTAGGCTGAGCGTAAGAAGGACGGCCACAAAGATAGATTACCATTTGTAAACTCTTCTACACAGAGCTGTTTTTAATTAAAATTCATGACAGGAAACATGTCAGATCGTGCCCAAAAGTAGGCACAAAGTTGCATGTTTTGACATTTGGTTCGTCCAAAATTGAAGTTGGTGATAACGGATACACTGGAAAAAGAATAATCACCTTAAGAAAGAAATGACATTTTCTTCTTAAATTAAGAGATTACATCTAAAGTTTGAGTCTGGTCTTAGATCAGATAAAACCTCTTATTGCCAATGGAACAAATATTTGTATTATTAATTCAGATGATTTTGTATCAAGTCAAGTGAAAAATCAATCTTTTTAAAAGCAAAACTTAGATTTCAAGTGGGATTTCCGCGTGTTCCATTCGCATCTTAGTTCAAATCGACTCCAATTCATCATGAACTTTTATTCAAGCAATTTTAAGTCATTTATTTAATTTAAGATTGCCATTTTGTCCAGTGTATTCTTTGTAGAATTATTTCAGGAATATACTGTAGGTGAACTTCAATGCTATTTTTGAAAGGAAAGTCTTTTGAAATGATATGTTTTGCAATAATATGGACAAATCTGTACAACATAAAACAATGTCATTTAGTACATGTACTCAAGTACATTTTGAAGTAATTATACTTTTGCAAGTATGTTTTACTTGTACTTGACTTATATTAAAATGAAGTATACATATTCTTACTTATAGTACTTTTTATTTATAATAAAAAAAGAGTTACTCGTGCCACTGTGTGTAAAAAAATCTTCATTTCTCGCACATAACATTGTTGTATTTTGTTAAACGTACCTACTTCTTTTAATGGTATTTTCTTTTAACATTTTCACATAATTTTATTTTTTAGTTTAGGCGCATTGAGTTGCACGAAGTAATAAACTTGCCTTTTCTTCCTCATCATTTATGTCACTACCGAAACATTAATTAAACTTTTACACTCAGTTATTCAGTTCCCACACTAAAGTAAATTTTTCTCCAAGTATTTTTTTACTCTTGAGTAACTATTTGGGCCAAGGCAAGTTACTCCTAATGCTTTGGCTACTCTACCCACCTCTGCTGCTAACCCTAAAGTTTAGAACTATACAAATCTGTTCTGAAATGTGATTCTTAGCAGTTCATTTAACTTTTCTTTAAAGTGTTGATGCTTTTGATAATACTTGACAAAAAAAGCAAAAAGAAAAGAAAGCCATTAGTTTATTTTCCAAGTAATTCTCAATCAAAGGCTCACACAGTACAAGCCAGAAAAAGTGACATTTTAAAGTATTCTTTTGAACCATTTGCGAAATCCATTGTTGCCACTTGTGCTGAATCGAAAGCCATCAAAAGGCAACTTGGCCGAGCAGTTCTCAGCAAAGTAATGAAAGTAAGAACCAATTTAGCCCATCGCTTTGTCCGTGCATTAACAAATGGCATTGTTCTTCCAAATGAACGGATCATCACATAACTATAATAAGGCCAAACTCTATGGACAATTCAGTATTCAGTATTGAAAGAACTCTCCAAAAGACAAATGTGCCTGGAGCAGAAACTTTGTATCTGGGACCTGTTTTTAAACTTTGTATCTTGTAATAAAAGCAAAACATTGCAATGTACTTTACAGAACAATGTCACTTTTCAAGTCCTATAATATTGTAAAAACATGTGTTGCCCCACACAATATTTGTCATTGATTATTCACGTCACGCAGTCATGATTATTTGATGCGATCATTTTTTCTGCCAGTTTTTTTTCGAAACTTGAGATATAAAAGCTTTGAAGTAGATTTCACAATTTGATCTTTGTTTTCAGACTTGCTTTCCGTGTACTTTCACAGCCCCTGTTCCCCGTATGAACTTGGCAGCGTCTTCCAAAGTGCTGCAACTTCCCACAGCGTGAATAAAGATGTTCATCAGGACCCCCTTCCAAGGAGCGCAGGGCCAAGCCAGTACACGCACACACACACACACACACACACGCTAACCGCGAGATGGCCAGGTGCCAGGTGCTCTCTCTACTCTCTGAGATGGGCCACCGCATCCACCCCATCGCCATGGAGACCGGGTCAAAGAGCGCGTGGGAGGGGCGGTCAGGGTCGGCGAACGCAGAGGGCACGCGCTCCTTTCGACATGCATTATCTCCCGTTGAGAGGCCGCCGAGGGAACGCCAAAAGGAGAGGTTACGCACAAGCTACACGCGGAGAAATGGCGGCGATTAGCATTTTAGCGCACATGCAAGTACAGTGGACGGGCACACTGGGATACGTAAGTGTGTGTGTGTGTGTGTGGGAGGGGGTGAGAGCAGGGGGGGATTAGGTGGGCTTGGTTGGGCAAACAGGACGCCACAGCCACAGCAGGTCAGCAAACACAAATTACTCTCAGCAGAATGCCTTTAATGCGGCGGGAGACCAGGGACGTTTAGGACGTCCGACTGCAGTGGTGAAATGGGGCAACCTTGTCCGACTCCCTGGACAAATACAACATGCAGGGATAGAGGTATTAAAGAACGCCTTTTATTAAATGCATTTAAAACTTTTTGCCATTGTATTTTCCAGCAGTGCCTCTGCCTGGATACCACACCTCATCCCCATGTATTCTAAAGAAAAACTGTTCTCCAAAGCATTATAGAAAATGCTGTTCTGACAATAAGCTGTACATGTCATAGGAAAGATGCAGCTTGATCCAGTGCAATCTTCAACTCCTTCACTTTGTGATAAAAGCGCCACGTTTGTCAGGAGTACTCGCGGGGTCATATCTTTCAAAAATGTACACTGCCTGCCAAAATAAATCCTGATTGTTCTATGTTTTTCCTCCTTTTTTGCCTTTTAAATTTTCTAACCTCGTCCAGAGTTTCCTAGGGACGGCAACAAGTCAAATTGAATGCTTTTTTAAGGCTATTTCTAATACCCAAATACTGTATTTTAATGCCACAATCACAAAAATATGTACATATTTTATTTCTTAAGATTTGCAAACATTCTATCAAACTGAGAAATGAGGGAAAATCTTATTCAAAAGCAAACTGGACACAACAAGCAGCTTTTGAGCAAAATAATGTGGACACTTTCTGCAAAAACTGCAGCTGAATGTTGTTTGACCACAACTTTTGGATGTTCAAAAAAAACGTATGCAACAATAATAGTTGAATTGATTTTTTGGCACAATTCACGACTTTTAATGCCCCGCAGACACCCTGTTGTCCTAAACCCTGTGTATTTCATAGTCATTCGATTGAAACAGATCCAAAATAAAGTTATTGTTTGTTGGATCCTTGGACCAAATGGGGTCGAGTTCGAACAAAAGATCAGAAACTTTCAATGGAAGCAAACTCTCTCTAAAAAGAAAAAAAAAAATCTGGGTTCTATCCCCTTCCATATCCTGTACGGTTCATTTTTGTAAACTGTCTAAACAAATGGCGCCCATATTGAAATTTCTGGATGGCACACGGGTTTTTCTGAAACGCATATTTCTGAGCAGCATTCAAGCTAACTTTTTGGCACCTGTAGGTGAATGATTTGGCAAAAAAAATTGGGCTTAATCTGCTCCACTAGCACTTCATTTGGTTGGGATATGACCTGCAAGTATGAATCTTAGTGTTAATCATTTAGCAAAATATGTATTCGACATACCCTACCTTCAACTTTTAATTTGACAAGAGTTACTTGAAAACTTTTAGACGTTATTAGGAACACATTGCGACTTATTCTTTCGCACCTAATCACGGCAGACATCAACAACATGCCTTTATTACCGCCCTAATGAAACCCGCGCTCAAAGATTAATTTCTAAAAGCACCAAAATAATTAAGACAAAGGTCCTGCATCACAGCGACAAATCAGTCAGAGGAGTGCTCGCGCGTATGTCGCTAGGCAGTCCCCCCCCCCCCTCGACTCCCGCAGCGCACCAAGAACTGTCCTTTGGTGTCATGACTGCTCCTTCCCTCGTATTAATCAAACGGCGTCCCGTCTTGTTAAGGCAGAGGCGAGAGATGATAGGGAAACTGCCGATCTTTAATCAAGGTTGGGATAATGTGCCATGCTAGCTGATTATAGACCTGATCATCAGCAACATATTGTCAGGCTCCTAATCATCCAAATAAACACGCGCTGGAGGCCCCCACGTGGAGGAATAAATTACACTCACACATGCGCTGGGTAGACACATGCATATGCAAACAATGGCATTAATAACCACAGTAGACAGTGGTGGGTTGAAGGGAAAGGTTCCATGATGCCTGGATACCGGGACTCCATGCATACGAGCTAAACATGCGCTATGGTTCGATACAAGTCTTTCCTCTTCAGCTTGTTATGTCCCATGCTTGTTTTTCGGCGATGTGGCGTTTCCAATTACAGGGTCCGTAATTAATCATAATTCATCACATTTTAACGAAATTGTGTAGATGTTCGGATTATTCCTGAGCCGCTGCGATTTTGTGGGCCAACCTGATCAGCATGGTTTTGGAGGTAGGGGGAACCTGGAGCACTGCCTTCAGTGCTGCTCTGAAACGGTGAACCGCCTTTTGGGGTTTGTCCCTGTTTCAGAGCGTGGTGTCTTGTTAAGCGTTATCATTAAAAAAAGAAAAAATGAACGGAATAAAAGAGAATATACAGTATAAGATAATAAAAGTTAAGCCTTTATTGATCTCACAATGGACAATTGGTGTTGTAACACTATAACATGGTTAAAAGCTAGATTTTTCTCCTCCTATTTCCTTGTCTGCCTTTAACTTGTTTAAACTGTTGATTTCGCTTAATATTATTTTTGATGACTTCAGGACCGAAACTCTTTATGTAAAATGTGCATTAGTAATAAAGTGGATTGGATCCTTATGTCTGGAGCTGTCTACAGTGCCTTTTCTTGTAATACAAACTTTATGGCGGCACGGTAGCACAGTGGTTAGCGCTCGTGCTTCACAGCTAGAAGGTCCGGGTTCGATTCCCACCTGGACGGGGCCCCTGTGTGTGGAGTTTGCATGTTCTCCCCGTGTCTGCGTAGGTTTCCTCTGGGTACTCCGGTTCCCCCTACCACTAAAAACATGTACAATAGGCCCAGGGACTGCAGGTGGAAATTAGCACAAGTGCTATAACCTGGTACAATGCATCTCTCCTTTCTGAGGCTAATGTAGATTGTACACTGTCCCTGTTCAAAAATAAATAAATAAATAAGCTTATAAAATAAGCTTATGGACATGCTTGGGAACAACTCTGACAGTGTTGGCTATAATGTTCCAGTGGAAGTTATTATGTATTTTAGCTTGTTACAGTGTGTGGCTCTATGCCTACATGAGAGCTGCTTGTGTCCAGTGGGCCAATCTGATGAGGTTAATCCAAACACAGCCAAGTGGCCACTGGGTTAATCTGCAGATGGTGAGGGATTATTGTAATGAGTAAATTTCCCTCTGTTGGGCGGTTGTCATCCGGATCTCACAGGTCTCTGGACCTTTTGTCAGCTCATATCCAGACCCAAGAAACATCGAAAGCTTGTTGTCTCTCTGTTTATTTCGTCTCTTCTTGTTCTTCCTGTGTGCGTTTGTGTTATTGGGAGTTAGCAGATCAAGGTTTTCGGGCCTTGAGGTATGGTACAGTTGGTTCCTGAGGCTGGGATTGCTGGTCCACATTATCCAGAGGTGCTTCTGCTGGTATAACTTTCTCTACAGTATATTTAGTCTCCTCCAGACTTTTGGGGACATTAAATGGATCGCTGTGAGTTTCTACAGCTTCGTCTTCTGAAGAGTTAGGATAGGCAGAGTCCTTTTTGTCACGTTGTACAACCTCAGACTCTATGATGCTTTCGTTGAACTCTAATGAAGTAATCATTACCGGTCCCTGTGAGTCTACGGACACTTCCTTCGCTGGCTGGTCATTTATACTGTTAAGAGGAGACTCTGTTTTGGCTGCCTTCTCCTCAGACTCTGTGATCGTTTCTTCAGGCTCTGGTGAACTGGCTTCCGTTGCCTTTCCTGAAGCCTCCTTTGAGTCCTGTTGCTCCGTCACCATTTCTGCTGGTGTCTCTGTGCTCTCTGTGTTCACATCCTGCATGTTTAAAACACCTCGGTTCTTTGTGACTGTGCGGTGTTCACATGTAGCCTCTTTCTGGGAACTGAAGTCACTACTTTGTCCTAAAACTAAGTATTTTTAGGACAAACAGGACATAAAGAGTCAGCTCCTGTCGCCCGGTAAACAATACTGGTCAAAGGTTTAGAATCGCTTTGTTTACTGTATTGTTTTTGCTATTTGAAAGAAGAATTCTCAAGTTAAATCGCCCTTTTTTGTTTCAAACATAAGTCAGCATGTGTTCATTCATAAATGAATACCTTCAGTGATAATCTACAATGTAAATGGACAAAAGAAAAACCGCTACATAAAATTGTGTTTCCAAACTTTGGGTGGTTGCTGTAAGTCAACGACAAATGGAACGCAACATTAACACAAGTTGGATAATTGGAGAAACTTGGGGAATGGACCAATTCTACAGTGTTAACACCGGAATCTCGTGGACCATAATAAACGTAGACCAAGGAGCGACAGAGCTGTAGTTTAGGGTTGCTGAGGAAAATATTGAAATAGGAAATTAGGTCTTAGAGAAGAAGATTGATAGATGGACTATTTGCCATGGTAAAGACATTCATGAGAAAAATGTTGGCGCATTTCTTACTCGACATTTGAATGAGAGCGGGTCCGTGAAGCGACAAAGCTGTACAACTTCCCTGACTAAGCACCGGGGGAGCCTTCATGTCCCATCCGCTGTCCTCTTGAGAGACGTCCACTCTGATCTCCCTTTAATTTATCACCACATTGATACCGTAGCTTTAATTTCCGTACCGCCGATGCTCTACACTCCCTTGTATCCAATCTTCCGCACGCAGCATTTTCCCCCTAACATCAAAAACACCGCTAATGCAAATACCGTGGGTTTTTTTTTTTGGTTTGTTTTTAACGCTGCCTTTTGAAATTCCCTGCCTCTCAGCGTTTGCGAAATGAGTACATTGTATCCCCGGATTGAAAGACATCTATCAAGTCGGCAAATAAACAAAGACACGCGATCGTATCCTCAACTTCGTTCTAATCTTCTTTCATCTCGGTCTACTCTACTGTATTTTTCACCCCATTGTTTTTTTCCCCTTTTTCAACCCTTCACGCTACCGTTTTTTGTTCATCCCGAGAGCTCATTACCGGCGGATGGGGAGTACGGGGTGTGTTTTGGGGGGGCGAGCTGGAAGTTGAATTATAACGCGGCGGCGGTTAGCGACGGTACTCGTTAGCGGCCCCGTCAATCACACGGCGGAGCGGGAGGGGAGGCGGGGGGGGGTCATTCACGGAGGGCCGCTCGTTCCCTTATTCATCCGCCGCGTCTTCCGCAGGAGAAATCAATTTGCGGGGACGACAACGCGTACGAAAGAGAAGTTCCGAGGGGGCGGTGGGGGACACGGGAGCGCTTCGTTTCTTTTTTTTAATGGCGGGGTCCAATCAACGTCAAACAATATGTACAGGCCGTGAGATATGAATCCACCAGGCCCTAACGGTGTGATTATCGTTCTGTATGAGTTGGTTTGACGACTAGTCACGGCAAATATTTCTGATACGGCTTACCTTGAGAATGTTGTCAAAGGGCCCCCTCTCTGCACTGGAACCCGGGTAGCCTTTACTCAACCCTGAATGGGGAGTCTTTGAAGGAATTGTACTTTAGGAGAAGCCTAATAACGCTATAAAGTTATTTCTTGTCCTTGAGCAATATTACTTTGAGGCAGCAGTGTTCTTACTACAGCGAACGTTAGTTAATCTTCACAATGTGACAAACGCTTCATACTGATGAAGCATTTGAAACTTCTACACACTGAATGATAGATTAGTTTAGCTTGACTAGCTAGCCAATCAGAGGTCCTGCATAAAAAATCTGTCAGAGTGACTAGTGTCATGTGAAAAACGCTATACAAGTAGGCTTCCATTCCGAGTATGGTGGTCGCCAAACAGCTGAATTTTTGACTTGGTTTATGGTTTATGTCTTTGTAACGGCTGGACCTATCCACTATGAAACTAAATGTTCTCTCTCAGCACATATTTGCTAAGGTCACATGACTGTCTCCTAAAAAGGTGTCCAAAAGGGGAGAGAACATTCAAAATGATGAAAGGTTGTGATGTGACATTCGTGACAAACGGCTCTTTAAGGTGAACGGTTCGAACGGAAGTGTGAAAAGATCTTTTTTTCAGTGAATTTTACCCAGAACTCCCCCGAACAAACTCAAGAATCAGCCCAACAATGGTAAAAGGGTCTCAACTTACATAGGGCTTTTCTACCTTCATCCGGCCCAAAGCGCTAAACAGCAAGGAGTCAGTCATCCATTCACACTCTCATTCAGACACCAATGTACGCAGACACTGGAGGCAACGAGAAGAAGTATAAACACACAAAAAGTGTAACAAAAGAGCAACAAAAAGCAACAAGAATGTGAGCAATGAAAGCTATGAAAGTGCAACAAAAAAGTGGCAAAACCTATGAAAATATTTGGACGGTTCTTTGAAGTGAACGGATCCCCAAGACTCGGCTCCCAGAAAAGAGCCGTCGATCCCGTCGCTGATGAAAGGACGTCCAGCCATAAGATGAATGTGGCAGGTTTGTGGATCCAATCGCTTCCAAATCCTGATCAGGGAAAAACATTTGGACTTTTTGTGTTTGGACATTTCTTTCCAAAACTGTGTCCTTCCCATTGAGTTGTGTCGGCTCCTGCTCCAACTCGAATTACATGTGACAATGCCACGAATGCAAACTATTACCGTTGCACCCGACACAAATCCAATACCAGTACTATATTTTTTAGATTTTTGAAAATGAATACTTCTCGGAGTAATTGCACCACATGCGCTGATGCTGTGGGTCTGGGCAGAGCACACGCGTCGCCGCCGTTGCCAGCAGTCTCATTCCTGGAGATGCCATGCTGTTTGCCTCTCCGTTAAGGCCATCCGCCACCTGCTGCCTCCGCCGTCACCCCCGCTGAACCGTGCCACCCATCCCCGCGCACACCGCCGCGCCAGCCCCGTGCCAAACCCTCTGCCCCGTCTCCGTGCCAATAGCCCGCCACTCTGCCCCCGCCTGCCCCTCAGCCATGCCCTCCCTTCGCCCTCGCCACGAGCAGATGTCACTCAACCTCCCCAACCCCTTTGCCACCCACAAACACCATGCCCCTCCACCCGCCGTCGCCGTGCCAACCACCCACACGCGAAGAAGGAGTGGAGAAGGAAGGGTGGCGGCCATATTGGCGGGCACGCATTCTTTTCTTTTTCTCACTTTCTCCAGCCCCCAAGCCTCCCACCTCACAGGCCACATGTCGGGAGGGGAGTGGATAATGTAGGCGCTTTTCACCCCTTGTTCCTCACGACGTCACCAAACTGGAGAAAATGTTTATGTTTATTCCATCGAAGGATTTCTTCTCCCCTGATGGCACATATTCCAAGAAGACAAAGCTGGGATTCATCAGGCTCACATTGAAAGAGTGGTTTAGGGAGCATGAAACAGAATCCAGATCTTAACCTCATGGGATGTGCTGGAGAAAGGCTTTGCGAAGAGGTCACACTCACCCATCCCAAACTTTTGTCACTGCAGAAGCTAAGGGCCGTGGCATCACCTTTTTTTTTGTCAGACAGTGTATTTTAAAGGCCATGTCCTTAAATCTGGTTTGTCCATTTTCCGTATATTGTAACTGCAGAGTAATGAAGCCTAGGTGTTAATTCAAACTGGTAGACTAATTTCAGCATCACCAACCTCCAGCCAATGATCACTTCCGAGAGGACACACCTCCACCTCAGCCATCAGCGTAAGAGCCGCACCTCCATAGCAGCCAATCATCGCCCTCGGTCCCGCTTTTAAGCCCCGGCAATCATGGTTCGTTCGCTTCCCAGCTGCGCTGCGACCCACCTCCACCCCTTCTCCGCCTTTTCCGCCCACGGCTTCTACCTGCTGCATCTCCACGGGTCTTCCGTGCCACCACCAGTGTCCAGGTTCCGGGGGAAGACATCACTAACTCCAAGCTGTTCACGTACACGGACTTATACATCGATGTCTACCGCCGGGGTCTGATCGCCAAAACTAACACTCATGTCAATGAATCTTCCCAATCGCTGCTTTCGTCTGTTGAGTCTATCACAGGTTGAATTATGAAACTAACCACGGTCTATGGGGGGAGATCTTCTGCCGATAGTGTATTACATTACGTTTTTCTCAAAATCAGTTTTTCTTATACATTTGCAGCAACACGTCGACTTGAGAAGCATCCACAGACACCACACTTTCCAGTCCTGTACTTAAAGTTTCAAAGAGCCAGATTTTTTGAGCTTCAGAACCCCCCAAAACAACAAAGCTAACACCTTTAACAGAGTATCTGACTGGAAAGTATATTTTCCAGAAACGCAGCATCGACATGTAAATGACTGGGCCAAAATGAGATTTGAACCGGCGACTTCTCGGTCATAAGACGAGCGCTCCGTCACCCGAGCCACTGTCGCTTTCAATAATGACTTTTTGTGAAGCCGCTGGATGTTTTACAAGCGCAACCCGATCCCGTGATCGCCCGACCGTTCGCAAACCAGACCAACAAGCGTCTGCCTGTTTACGCTGCGTCGCCGCGGAGACAGTCGCATGAGGTCGAGGGTCAGAGGTCAAACGTCTGTCTGCGAGGGTCGCGCTGCTGGTGTCTGGGCACGGGGGGGGTTAGGGACAAATGATAGCCGTTTAGCTAGCGGTCACAATGTTGACGCGACATGAAAACTTGATCTGCTTGATTTTGCCAAAGAAAAAGCACAATCGGTACGCCACGTGTACAAACAATTATTATAAAAGAAATAGTAATCTCAAGATACTGGTAAGATGCTAGATATTGCGCTGTATCCATTTTGGCCTTTCATCTGCGGCAAAGAGATGAAAAAAACATATGCGGACAGTTAGCAAGTCGGGAAACTTTTCAGTCTCTTAGCATTAGCCTGCTCAATGTAGTTTTCCTGTAGCTGCTAGCATTAGCCACCAAACATTGCAAATTATGAACTATCCAGATGTTTTCAGCTGCTCGCCCCCACATTTAGGTCAAAGCCTCGTTAGAAATCATTAATGAATGTACAGACCTTTTGAGATTTTACTTAAGATACAAATTAGCATATCAAAGTGTCAAAACTCCAATTCAGTCAAGGTTCTGCTGTTTGTGGGGTCGGATACACATCCAATGGCATCTAAACATCAACTTTATAAGATGTTAATGATAAAGAAACCACATAAATAATATAAATGCCATGAAATGTACAAACCATACCTCACCATATTTTTTTAGTATCGCGCCTGGTGTGTTTATTTGTAGGAACAGGCTCAGATAGCTTAAAGGCTATGATTTCTATGGTCTGCTGCCTTCAACATCAAAACAGCCACTTCAGTCCATTTCAAAAGTCTCAAAGAGCCGCAATAATGCTTTAATCCGCAAACAACAAAGCATAGCATCATAGTTTTTAAAATGAATAATCAAAAGCACAAATGTTATATAGGCTTAATGTCATTGACATATAGGGGGATCTGGGAGGGTTTTTCCTTCGGCTGGGTGATTTTGTAAAATAAAAAAATTACGATTATTTTCCCCTATATTAATCGATCTCAATTTTTTATTAGATTTTTAAGAAAAGAAAGAAAAAAAATATATATATGTGGTCTTCCCTGGACTGGCAAGTAAACACTGCAGCCAAACTGAAAACTGCAGCTACTGTAACTCAGCAGCAAAAACAAGCTCCACACTTCTCACAGTACAACATCCCCATGTCACCCCTTCAGCTGGCCCACACCACGCAACACACAAAAATCTGCAAATGACAATATTTGTATATACGTACATAAAGAAATACAAGTAAACGGCGCATTAAGTATAAAAGATGATCAAACTTACAATTTACTGTCCGGCTAATCCACGGCTACAGCCTAAAAAAAAAATCCACATGGTCCAAACAGCGATGGATAGTTTTCCTCTTCGAAGGTAAACTTTTCATACATGTCCTGGTCCGGCTCCTTCCGTTTCCCCATTAGACGAGTTAGTGCGACTTAGCTGATTTTACTCTTAAAACTCTTTGTAAAACTCACTCAGTAAAGCTAGGCTTAGGCTCCAAATCCTGGCTTACGTTGGGAACAACAATTCAAGATGAGATTACTGGGTTTCACCAAAGGGACTTGGCTTGGCTAATCTCACTAATTCAAGACAGGTTCAACTAATGAGCACTTGCCGCGTACATAGGCAGACCACACTAAGGATCACAGAGTTCACTGAGAAAGATCGCGCAGTATACTTCACAGGCCGCCAGCTTCCTTCTGCTATGTTAGCTCCATAGGTAGAGCGCAGGGCTCCCAACCACGAGACTAGGAGATTAATCCCAGCATCGACTTTTTTGTGTGTGGACACAGGTCATGGGGGTGGGTCCTGTGGGCTAAGGTTCCTTTAATTGGACAAGCTTTTTGATGACACATAATGTCATTAATATGTCACACAACTTTGTATTTCACAGATGAGAGACAAAGACAATGTTGGTGTATATTTATAATTTATTGCATAAAGTAATGGATTTTCTCATGTCATGTTTTCTTTTTCACATTTTTGAGGCCAACATACATTTTGGCCAGATGATGGCGCTAATACCCTGCTTGGGTCATTTACATTCCTCATTGGTGTTGCATTCCACGAAGAAGAAACATAGCTTGTGCTCAGTCTGCCAGGGTAAGTTCAGGCTAAGTTCTCTGACTATATTTCCATAGTAACTGAGCCAGACTCGGAGTGAGCCTGGTTTATGAAACCGAAAAGACGACAAAATAAGCCAGACTTGGCCAAATAAGCCTAGTTTACAGAATAAAACAGCTTAATGAAACAGCCCTCAGGTCCTCTCCTTATGCTGTGCCATCCTGTGCTTCCTGTTTGTTTGGGCCGAGTGTTTCCCTGGGATCGACCTGACAGGCGCTGCCGCATTTGCACCGTCAATATATTTTTCCAGAATGCAACAGGACTGGACAATTCTCCTGTTGACCTTTAAAAAAAAAAAAAAATCGCGATTAGATTAAAATTCGATTAATTGCCCAGCCCTAGTTTTTCCCCTGAAAATGTTTTGCAAATTCAAGCAAAATCAGGATCAGAATGTAAATACATACATTTAGAGTTTATATATCAGAGGCTTTATATCTCTATCTGGCTCAGAGGTGCTCAGTAACATAGAGAATTTACTTAAGTACCGTACTCGAGTAGAGTTTTTGAGAATCAGAACTTGATTAGTATTAGTGTTTGAATTTGAAAGATTAATATAATACATTCTACTCCACTACATTTCTACAAAACTTCCAGCGTAAAAAGTGGAAGTTGGCCGCATATTTTAAGCCTTATATTGCACACTCCAAAACAGTGGGTGGCGCTGTGCAATTGTCAACTGCCAATGACGCAATAAGTAAGAAGGTTTGTCCCCATTATGTGGCTGTATGGGTGAAACAGCAAATACTACAGTACTTTTACTTATGTTGAACCTGACTGAGAAACTTTGACTAAAGCAACGAAATCAAGTACTACTGGGATAATGGTTGCCTATATACCCCTGATTATCACATTTTCCCAAATCGAACAGGACAAAATATCACATTATTACACGATATACGATATACCTATGGATGGATCTCCGACACACAATTACTCAGGTTAGTGTGAGGAATGGGAGGGGCTGGGACGTTATAAATCATTATGACCAAATAGAAGGTCGGGGGAGCGGGAGGTGGGGGTGGACAGGTACAGCTGAGCGGGGGTCACAGGGCGGGGGGGGTCAAAGGTCGAGGCACAGGGGAGCGGGCGGCAGCTGGCGCACGTCTGCGGGACATCGCTGCTACAACGGCAGGTCAAGTCGAGAGTCTGGTTTACAGCCAAGTTCAATTCCAGGGGACAGGGTGGTGTAGGACGGAAATACATATTCTGTCATTAAGAAATCTGAAGCGGGATACATCACTGAAAAAATATCATATCTGTATTTAGTTCATTCAGTTCTTTTCCATCCCTTTATACAAAGGCTCCACAGTATTCTGTAAATGGTAAGCAGAAGCCTTTCTGCGCACACTCCAGAGCTTTACTTTCATTGACATTTTCTGCCCTATTCTTTATAATGGAGCCGTTAGCCTGCGCTGAACGTTACTGTAACGTTATGCTATAGTATGGTCTGTGCACACAATCCACAATCCATGCCTATTGTACATGTTTTTAGTAAATTGTTTTTAGTAAATTTACAAAGACAAGAGAGCAGAAGAACATGCAAACTCCTGCCCGGGGATGGAACCCAGAAACCTCTCGCTGTGAAGCACAAGCACCAACCTCAGCGTCACTGTGCCGTGATGGATTCTTGAAAAAAAATTGTAAATTCTCATCTTCACAATGAAATTGAACGTAAAAAAATGTATGATGTTTTAAATAGTCTTTTTTTTCTGTCCTTATTACTGTTGTTTGTGAATGCTGAGGGAATGACACAACGACAGTGTACATTTGCAGGAGCTGGGATTTGAACCCACAACCTTCCGATCACGAGACAATCTGCTCTACCAACTGCTCATCTATGTCACTTCCTGTCTGTGTCCAATAAGGAAGTGAAACTAGAAACAAACAAAATAGATCAAACTAAAGAAAGCTGATACAACTTTGACCTAAATCCTCAATATAATTGTGTTTACTCTGTTGGGTGAAAATTGTGTCTAATGTGTCAAATGCACTTTAAGTATTTTCTACTGGAAGTACTTCAGTACTTTCACTTATGGAAAAAAACTGACAGTAACTTTTAGCTACATCAGAGTAATCTGTACTTTTACTTAAGTAATGAAATTAAGTACTTTGACCACGTTCCCTTCTACCTCCTCGTCTCCTCTCTCGTCTCCTCTCTCTTCATCTCCTTGTCTCCTCCCTCCTCGTCTCCTCTCTTCTCATCTCCTTATCTCCTTGTCTCCTCCCTCCTCTCTCCTCGTCTCCTCTCTTCTCATCTCCTTATCTCCTTGTCTCCTCCCTCCTTGTTCCTTGTCTCTTCCCTCCTCGTCTCCTCTCTTCTCATCTCCTCCCTCCTCGTCTCCTCTCTCCTCATCTCCTCTCTCCTCATCTCCTTGCCTCCTCCCTCCTCTCTTCTCATCTCCTTCCACCTTGTCTCTTCCCTCCTCGTCTCCTCTCTTCTCATCTCCTCCCTCCTCGTCTCCTCTCTCCTCATCTCCTTGCCTGCTTGTCTCCTCTCTCCTCATCTCCTTGTCTCCTCGTCTCCTCCCTCCTCAACTCCTGTCTTCTCATCTCTTCATCTCCTCGTCTCCTCCCTCCTCTGCACTTCACTCCCGTTCTCCCACTGCCTCCCACCACTTTTGGAGTTCACTTCGAGTCCCCCCCCTTCCCAAAAACCCCTGCTCCTGTCAGTCATTACCTCGCGAGGCGCCGCCGACTCCCCCACTGCTGTGAGCGGCGGCCTCCCCGTGACTGTCATTTGGGGAGGCTTTTACCCGCGCAGTGGGACTTGTTGATGTGCTGTCAGGAGGAGAGCTGGGTTTAGGGGAAGAGCAGTCAGGGGCTCTGATTTTTGGAGGTGGCGTCGGGGAAAAGGCAGTGATTCTCCAAATGTTCGGCAAAATCGAGGATTATCCGAGTGACGGGCATTATCGGCGTCGACTGTCGTGTGAAACCTTTTGAACGGATGCGGTCGGTGTTTTTGTTTCGCTCCGTGCCAGGGCAGACAGAAACAAGGATGCTTACGATACTGTACCTCATTCACATTTCAGAATGGATTCAGAAATGCAAAATGCAAATGCTGTAGCTTCACTTCCTGATCCTCCAAACGATCTCCAAATAAGCCCCTCCCACCCCTTTCTCTTCCTCCCTTTTACGGTTTCAATGAAAAACATGACTTGTTGGCTTTCACTTCGCGATGAGATTACGGAGCTTAGCGAGAGATGGAGAGGCATTTCCTGGATGCGTAGGACTAAAAAGCCACTAGAGAAGATCCACAGATCACTCAAAGATGCGCTAGCGGCTGGAAACACAGCTCCAGGTCTGTTTTTGAATTCAGCTGAAGACTCCCCTTTATTACATGTTGAATTACAGATATATGCACTGTTAAATAAAGACACAGAGACACGGCCCAAATTTGTAAATAACATTATGAGATCACATCACAGGGGTTCGACAAGATTGGATTGGAAGCTGTTCCTCAGTCAGCTGGACCTGGCTCAGATTGAGACTCCGCAGTTGCCTATACCTGATGCTAGGACTGAAGGGGCTTATGAGATGGATTTTGTCTTTTCCCCGATTCAACACTTTGCAGTTCTCGTTATTTCTGTTTTATGGCGGGACGTGAAGTTCCGATATTTTGTAATTTTCCTCCCATAACATTTTAGATTTAACGTCAGAGTAAAATTAGACCAGACTCACCATCTTCAACTCTCCCATGTAGGCATATACTCCCATCATATCAATTCCTCTCAATCCATGACTTCCACTTTCCTTTTCACTTCAGACGACCTCCCAAACGTGGAGGCCGGGCGGTGTGTGGGGGGGGGGGGGGGGGGTCTGCAGCCTGTAATTAGTGCTCCTGACTGGAGGAGCCAACGAGGGGCCCACATGGTCGGGGCATCTGTGGAGAGAGGAGGGAGTGGATGAGGATTGTGGGGGGGGGGTTCAGCCGTGTCAAACGCAGCCTGCTCCGGTCCGGGACGGCAGCCAGCGCCTCTGTCCCTCCTGTCCCTCCTGTCATCGGGGGGGGGCTTTAATGAGGACGCCACATATGGACAGGGGACCCTCGTTAGCCGCCGGCCTGGGACGGACGGACGGATGGACGGAGGGGTAACAGGTGGAGGGGGACTCGAGGTGAGGTGTTCGTCGTCCATGTGATAGAAACTAAAACACAGAAGCAGCATTGTTGAACGTTCCTGGTTTTGTTGCAAAACTCTCCAGATTTATCCTGAATGTAACTGGATATTTGTTGAACTATTCTGAATTTCTATCTGCACACACTGTTCCCGTGACTCCCAAAGAATTTAGTATTGTGATGGAACTTTTCCAACGAGATGTTGATGCTCTTCAAGGGATATTCTTACCACTGTTGTAACATTGTTGTTCCCCGTTCCTTCAGTTACTGAAGCTTCAATCGGCAAGATGTTTCTCCCACAGAATCAGAACGGTGCCATGCCAATAGTCCGACACCCCATTAGTCCGAAAATGTCCCATTGAGCAGAGGTGCTATTAGTCCGAAACCCAGTTGTGTTGTGGATCAGAGAGCCATATACAACCACTGGCCCTAACCGTAAGGTCAGTGGACTCTTGCCTGAAGATAATTTTATTCTTCAACCCCTACTCAATGGGACGTTTTCGGAATAATGGAGACGTCGGACTAATGGGCCGACCCCATCAGAACATTGGTTCAAAAACAGATTACAATGGTACCAGTCGTTACCCACTATAGGAGAATGTGCGTTCCGAATATACCGTGGAAAACGGTATGGACTCTTTCCAACAAATATGTGATTACCCACAAACAAAGAGAAGTAACCTACAAACTCATACATCGAGGTTACCCGGACAAACATAACTGAAGGTCACAGTTGGACATTCTGTAATAATGAGACGTCTTTACATTTGTTTTTTGTAAACAATTTGTCAAATACATTATGAAAAAGGTTTAATCTGCTGGTACTAAGTAAGACATGCTGTTTGGGTTCCACAACAAGAACATTCAGTATCATAGTTAATCTCTTCAGTATCTTTGTCAAATTTCATATACACAAGTCCAAATGTATGAACAGGAAGCCATTATTTATAATTCTCCAAAATGAGCTACGGCAATATATGCAATATACGATATGTAAGTCCTACCACCCAAAAGCTATGAAGAGACCTCAGTTTGGCTTTACCCAAATGTAAAAAAAGTGTCGAAATGGCGCCAAAACGAGGATGAAAACATAACTTAAAAGTGACATAAAAAAAGCATCAAAAACAGGTCAGAAAAGCAACAATAACAAGCGACTATTTTTGGGTAATTTCCGCACACTTTACATATGGCCTCCCTGCTGCACGTCAGTATAAGGTAAAGAAACATGTAGTCCTCACTCAGCCAATCAGAAGAGATCACCCTACATCCCACTACTGTGGCATTTGACCAATCAGAACAGACCGGTCGCGCTCTCAACTTCCTTTTTTCTCTGAAGCCTGAAAAAGCCCCAAGTCTGGCTAAATTCATGTTACATTATTTATTTCAATGAGTGCCCACCAAAGGGTTCAGCACCAATAAACAAGGCTGAATATGAAAAAGGGAAATGAACCCATACATTCATTATGCCCATTTCGTCGCATCAAAAGTTTAAATCAAAGAATCCGTGCAATACTTTCTTGTATTGCATTGACATAAATATGTCAGTGGATCACTGACATATTTATGTCAGTGATCCACTGGAAACGTTTCAAAGTGTCACGAAGAACCAGCAACAAACTCGATCGACTCGACACTGACATTGCCTCGGTTTAAAAAGTTGTTAAATAACGATCTATAACTATCTTTGATTCCATAAACATCCCAGAAAAAAATGAATTATTGTGTATATTTTAGACTGAGTGAAATGCTACATAGTATGGCTTTAATGAAGAGCAAACCAAAAAAACATTATAGGAAGGATCAAGATGAAGCTCCAGAGGAAACGCATGACAAAACCAGTTGTCAACTTTGAAAACCCTCTTACAATGGGCGACTAAAAGCTGGCACACATACGACTGCTCGACACTTTTGGATCGAGTAAATGCTTCAGGGGAAAAGGAGGAGGAGACTGTCAGTCTAACATCGCGGACGTCTGAAATCGCACAATCGCGTTACTTATGTTTGAGTTTGGATCCAAAAGGCACTCATGCACTTCCCTGACCAGCCGCCGCAGCCTCCGGCCCATAGGGGGCACTGGCACTTCACTCAATCCCCCACTGCACCGGCACAGAGGAGTGTGAGGCCTGTCTGCAGAAACACTGAGGAGCTTTACGGTAAAACCATTGGATTTACAAGTCGATTTTTTTTTTTACAAACATCCGAATGTTAAGACATGAGTCGACCCACAGATGATTGTGTGTAATTTTATATCATTACATTATTACTGTTATTCTTTCTCAAATTGCTACTTTTATATCACAAACCATCCGAGAGCTACTCAAGCTTCGAAGACTTAAAGGTGCATTATGTAACTTTTTATGTAAACAAACAACAATTTTAATTGACCTTTTTGTAACCCAATGGCTGTATGGGTCACACCTTTACTTTCCATCACGGTGGTCTCTACAATGCTCCAGGATTAATTGTTTTGTAGGTTTTCTGGTGAGCAGGTCCGTCAGCAGTGAAAACCTACCAGAAACTCTAAAACCAATTGATCCTGGAGCATCGTAGATGCCACTGTGATCGAAATTAAAGGTGCAATGCTAACCACTAGGTCACTAAAAGGTAAAACACTGGTATAAAGGTGGTGTTTTTTTAGGTAAAACGTTCCATAATGCACCTTTAAAAGGAGAGTTTGTATATTCAGGCAATATATTTCAAAACAATGAAAGAAATTACTTTAATTTGATCCTTTTACGTGACTTTAGTTACCTAATTGGTTTGCAGGTTCTGCTAAAAATATTCAGAAAAAAGACAAAATGCTTCTAAAATGCTTCTAATATGAAGCACGCATAGAAATGTAGAAAGCCTTTGGCGAGCAACCAAGAAAGGGCTGGAGAGCTTCTGGTAGCTCCCGAGCCACTGTTGGACATCCCTGCACTAGACGGAGTTTAAAAGTGTTACAAATATGTATTTTCCTAATGTGTAGAATGAGCCCAGACCTATTCACCACAACTGCCTCTAAAATCCTGCACTGTCACTTAGAAAGTTGTTAATTCGGGCCCAAAGTGCCGTCATGCACGAGCTTAATATAGAAACTGCAGCTACGCGTAAGACCTGTGGTGGCAGTAATGAGCATGAAAATGACAACTCGCATCTACGTAGTCCCTTTAACCCCACAAAAAACAATAAAAAGGGAACTAAATTTGACCTGTTTGGTACCCATGCACAGGGGGTCGTTAGCCTGCAAACCTGTGACCTTATGGTGGGCCAAGAAAACAAGTAATATAATTTACTACGGTAAAGACTAATGGGGATCCACTAATAAACAAACAAATAAATAAATAAATAGTAAAGTCAAAGTGATGTATCCATCATTCCTGAGCATATGGACAGAACACGGACTAAACGCTGTGCAAACAAGACTGAAAACAACAAAATGGATTCGTAGTTGAGGTAATTTGAGGGTGGCAATGAGGGGCACGAGCTCTCAAGAAGGCAGGGAGGACTCCAACATGCGTGACCAAAACAAAAGCCTGTTTTAAACAAGGGAACATTATAGCATAGGAAACATGGCCTATGACAGCATAACAAGCCGCATTTCGCAAAAAGGTCACAAACTTGACCTTTTGCTCCTGTTCCAAACCCTACCTGGAGCTAGCCGTTAGCCACCGTTTGCTAATAAACATATTAGCAGAACAGGCAGTCAGCGAGAGCAGACGCTAGCAGAGCACCAAGGGAGAAGAAAAAAGGAAAAAAAAATAAAAAATCACCGGCCCCACAATAAGCGATGAAAAGATGAGATGTGAAGAGCGAAAAATGCTACTTCTCCAGGCGTTTCGCTGGAGCCAATAGGAACAGAGCGTTCACCTTTGTGGTCCGGAAGGTCAGCCATCGCTCCGGGCCAAGTCCACTTAGAGAAACATGCTAGATCTTTTTTTCTTTTTCTTTTTTGTCGACGAGGGATAAAAGTGCGATTGGTGCGTGTGTGGGTTGCAGTGTGTGTCCGGCGTGTTATGAAAAGTGCTTGCTAGACCTTTGGCTACTGGTCTTTCCGTCCGTGTATCGTGGTTTGAGGAGCTCTGCGGCTAAACGCTAAATGTTGGAGATGGACGTCACTGACCGGAGGGCTCATTTGTGGCCGGCTTTTGGCCTGTACGCGCTGTTCTCGAACGCTGCAAAGTACACAGAGGGGTTGAGAATGTTGGAACTGAATAAGATACTATATAACAAGTTGAGAAGAAGGTGACAAAAACTAAAAATCTAAACATCTCTGTGTTGAATTGTTTTGCAAAACTTCTCAGGATTTTGCTTAACTTTTGTAGCGTTTTGTTTTACATTTATTATTTTTACTTCGTGATTGGAAATGAGCACAAGAGGGGACAGACAAAAGGGATAAGCTTTTCATAACGGTCACCATGCAACCCATACTGTTCATAGTTCTCAAACTTTTCACCTCCACCACCTTAGGAAAGAAAAAGAGTTCTCTGAGTACCGCCAGATCCAAACCAAGTCTGCAATTGGACAATACCAGAATAAAATAAAAATAAAATTAGGTTCAGGCAAGAGTCCACTGACCTTGGTTGTATATGGCTCTGTCGGACCAATGGCAAAATAAGACTCGGCACCGACCTACAGTGCCTCTTGTAAGTGCTAATACACCTTGAACTTTTGCACATTTTGTCATGTTTACAACCATAAACATAAAGATTTTATTTAGAATTTTTTACTGAAAGTGAATACACAAGTTACAGACAAAACGTTACGTATGGCGCAAAGCTAACACTGCTCATCGTCCTGAGTGCACCATCCCCAGTGTCAAATATGGTGGGGGGAGCATCATGCTATGGGGCTGCTTTTCCTCAGCGGGGACTGGGAAGATTGTAAGAATAGTTGGGAAGATGGATGGAGCCAAATACAGAGACATTTTGGAGGAAAACTTGCTGGAGTCAGCAAGAGAATTGAGGCTGGGGCGGAGATTCACCTTCCAGCAGGACAATGACCCTAAACACAAAGCTAAACCTACAATGGAATGGTTTAAAAACAAACATATGAATGTGTTAGAATGGCCCAGTCAAAGTCCTGACCTAAATCCTATTGAAAATCTGTGGAAAGACCTGAAAACTGCTGTTCACAAACGCTCTCCTTCTAATGTGACAGAGCTTGAGTTGTTTTGTAAAGAGGAATGGACTAAAATGTCAGTCTCTACATGTGCAAACCTTGTAGAGTCAAACCCCAGAAGACTTGCTGCTGTTATTGCCAGTGTTTGGAATAACGCCGTTTAAAATAACGGCGTTACGTAACGGCGTTATTTTTTCAGTAACGGAGTAATCTAATTCATTACTCTCCCCGTCGTTACAACGCCGTTATCGTTACTGGGTCAACAAAGTGGCTCGTTACAATTGGACTGAATGAGCTCTGCGGTGTCGGCTCACGCAGCAGGAGGAGAGG
Source organism: Proterorhinus semilunaris (assembly GCA_021464625.1). NCBI lineage: Eukaryota > Metazoa > Chordata > Actinopteri > Gobiiformes > Gobiidae > Proterorhinus > Proterorhinus semilunaris. Next base: position 12,123,122 of record CM038365.1, read on the forward strand.
GGTGGGCGGAGTCTCACGGAGACTCGCGCTGCCTGTGTGCGCAGAGCTCGTGCTCTCTGCTCCAAAAACTACGTGTGTCCCCGACCCGCGGCTCGTCCTCCCCACAGCGCGGCCGCGGGGGAGAATCGAGTTGGTGATCATTGATCTGTTGTGTTGAACTTATTTTTAACGAAAAGATGCAGAATCGGTGGAGACGCGTCTTTTCCCGCTCCCTCACGCTCTCTCAGCTCTCTCCACTCCAGAGAGACAGCAGGCCGATAACTTTCTGTTAGGACCTTAACCTTATATTGCTGATTGTTTTACGTTTTGCCTGATGAATGAACAGAGAGACTTTATGCACAAAGACTGTGCGTAAAGTCTGCCCTGATCGCTACGTTAGCACATGTTTTTCGTTTATTCCTGTTCCTCCCCATTCTCTTTGAATACGGCCGTATTCCTAATAAAACAGCAGCACAAATACTGGTCAATACCATTCAGTCTTTCTACCCCCCATTCAGTTACTATGAACATCTTTTACATGATAGTACATAAATACAAACACCTGTCTGTTCTATCAGTTCAACTGACTATTGAAAACTGTAAAAAAAAATCTAAATAGTTTGATATAAAGCCTTTTTTTTTTAAACAGTAACGCAAATAGTTACTTTCCCTGGTAATGAGTTACTTTCATTATAGAGTAATTCAGTTACTAACTCAGTTACTTTTTGGAACAAGTAGTGAGTAACTATAACTAATTACTTTTTTAAAGTAACGTTCCCAACACTGGTTATTGCAGCAAAAGGGGGTTCCACAAAGTATTAAGTCATGCTGTATAAATACAGCATGACTTAATACGCCTTACTTTTCGGTTTTCTATTTAAAAAAAATATATAATTTTGCTTTCACTTCACAGTTGTCTGTTACTTGTGTGTGAACTTTCAGTAAAAAATTCTAAATAAAATGTTTATGGTTGTAAACATGTCAAATGTGCAAAAGTTCAAGGTGTATTAGTACTTTCGAGAGGCACTGTATGTCTTTGAATCCGTCCTCACATCCAAGACACACGTCATCGATGGGTTACAGATGCCATTCATTCTGCGTTCAAGTAGGCGGGAGCTCGGACAGGGAAACGACACCTGCACTTGTTATGAAGGAAGTTAGCGCGAGTGAAGCCGCTCAAAATGTGGGCAGGAAGTAGTCGTTACAATATTCTGGCCAACAGGAAGTTAGCCAAAAACATTCCGTGCGCAGAAGATTTTGTTGTTGTAGTTGCCAGTTGTCGCTCCCTGGCATTCGTGAAAGAACTGGGAGATTATTAATTAGGGCTGAACGATTAATTGCATTTGCAATTTTATCGCGATATTACACAACGCGATTTCGTAATCGCAGGGCACGCGATTTGGGAAGTAAATAGAGCAACGAGATATGGCAGCAAAGTCCGCTCCGTCGCGTGCTTTTGTTTACGTCTCAGTCTAGTTAAGGTGCGCGGTAGATTGTGGATGTACAGTGAAAATATCAGCTTTTATCATGCAGCCACCGCGAAGGAATATTGCTTTTCTCCGTTAGCATTGCGTTAGCCACAGTGCTAATCACGCCATTCCGTCGCCGCTACTACACGCTCTGATGATCACAGAAACTCCCTCACCTCCAGATTCTACGCCTCTGCCTCCACAGACATATATAGGTGAGTCTGTGCTGATTGTAAAAAGTAAAGAGTCGTTTGTGGCTCAGTTTAGGGGGCTTATGTTTGGGAATGTTGTGGATAAAGAACTTATCTCAAAAGCATAATGACGTTTCATGACCATTAAGTATCCGCGGAGGCGATGTGCCTTTATTTACCTTTGCGTCTACCGCATATCCGCTCCGTAGGTCGTACAGACGCTAGATATAAACACTAAACTGCAGTATGAAAAGGGTTGGTAACTAGGATCCGAGGCAGGAGTCCGTGTCATGTCTTATTTTGCTGAGGAAATGTGCTGTTTAAGCTGAAATGTCACTAAATGGCTGCGAGTCAAAGAGACGTGTCTGTGTCTGGCACCTCATGTCCCGTCTCCTTGTGTCAGTGTTCTTTTCTTTCTTCATATTGTCCAAAGTTACATCCCAAAACCAAAATGCTGCTCTTAATTCCACTGTGATTTGGCGTGTGCTCCATCTGGCCTCTCCGTGTCCATCAATAACGCGCATCTGAAGCAACTACGAGTCGCAGCTCAGACTGGGATTTGATTGGCCGAAATAATAAAGTACTATTTAATAAATTAAATAGCTTATTTTGTATTAATTGGGAGTTTGATTTCCTAAAACTTTTCCAACTAGTTAAAGCAGACGTTTGTTCTTACTTTCCTGCACTTTAGTCTGGGTGATGTTACTGACTGGATCAGTGAGTTATTTTTTTTTAATATCTATATAATTTAGCATTTATTTATAGACTGTACTGTTAAGTTCAGACAGTTTAAGAAGTGCAGTCCACACACATTTTGAATAGGTCAAGCAACAATTTTGTTGCAATTTTCACTTCAAATATTGTTTATTATGAAACAGGCTGATTTATTGCTTGTGTTAGGTGAAAAATACATGAGAAGAGGACCTTGCAACAATAATCGCATATTTAATCGCAATCGCAATATTGAAGAAAAAAAATCGCAATTAGATTATTTCTCAAAATCGTTCAGCCCTATTATTAATGCATCTAGAAAGTTAGTAATGAGTTTGGACAACAAAACAAAAATCCTGTGCAAGACCTTTTAAAGCAACAGAATCTGAAAGAGCAATTTTGTGCTTTCACGTTTTCTTGCCACACGCCGTCCTTTCATTCAAAATCGATACATGAGATATGCCTTGTTATTTTTCCTCATTGCGTCATTTTGGCCCAGCCCCCTCTCCGCTCCGTGTGAAATCCCCTGCTCCGGGCCCGGCCTGATGAGTAGACAGAGTTGCAGTCGCTGTAAGCCCGTAGCGGTTTGATTAATAATCGCGGAGGCTGCTCGGAGCTTCTCAGTCCAGTGGTCCGGCGCGGGGATCGGGCCCCGGCTCGGCGTCCGAGGGCCTCATTACGGGAGGGGGGGGGCCTCTCCGGGGACCTGCCAGAAAGTGTTAACAGGACGCATCGCCCAACAGCTTATACCTTAAAGCCGAACGGCGAGGACACGGGCCTGATCCGACACCTGTACGTTAAAAGGAGACGGGCAGTGGGGTGTGGGATTCAAATGTCTATTACCGTGAAGCAACGGGGAGTTTAAATGAGCACCAGAAAACATCAAGTTATAGAAGAGACATTCCCATATTGTTTAAACACAAATAAAAGGTTTCATGTTCATCAAAAATCGAAAATAAATACACAGGATGACTTTGGGCACCTAGAGTTAACGCCTTGTAGCCCCCAAATGTGTCAAGTATCACAGCTTTACACGCTTTTCTCAGCAGCCAAGAGTCTTTCCATTCTACTTTGAAGGATTTTTGCACATTCTTCCTTATAAAAACTCTTCCAGAACTGACAGATTTTAGGGCCGTCGTGCTCGCACTGCTCTTTGGAGGTCCATCCGCAGATTTTTGATGACGTTCAGGTCAGGACACTGTGAAGCCAAAACCTTCAGACTGCACCTCTTGATGGAATCCATCATGGATTTTGAGCCGTGTTTACGATTATTACCCCTTTGTAGAAGCCATTTGCTTTTTCCACATATAGTGTTGGATATTAAATGAACGGACTCAACTTATATAGCGCTTTTCTACCTTTATCAGGCCCCAAAGCGCTTTACAGTGAGGAACCAGTCACCCATTCACTCACCAAAGTACGCAGACACTGGAGGCAAGTAGGGTGAAGTGTCTTGCCCAAGGACACAACGACAGTGTGCATTTGCGGGAGCTGGGATTTGAACCCACGGCCTTCCGATCACGAGACCCTATTAGTTGAATCCATTCGCCGTCCAACTCACCAATAGTTAAAAAGCAAGTGTTTTTCATGAAATTCTGTGCCCCCTCTCCAAACTGTCAAGAGTGTTGTTGTTGTTTTGTCTCGTTTTTCGATGTTTTTTGTTGTTGTTGCTCTTTGTGGCTTTTCGGTTGCGTTTTCCTCGCTTTTTCTTGTATTATCATCCTTGTTTCTGTCGCTTTTATCTGCTCGTTTGTGGCTTTTCTGTAGCGTTTTCATCACCTGTTTTTCGCTTTTTCATTGCCTTTGTTTGTTGTCATGTTTCTGTTGGTTTTTGTTGTGTTTTCATCTTCTGCTCACTTTAGACGGGGATCCAGACATTAAAACGCGATCGACCCTCATTAAAACCTTGATTCACCTAAAATTGGATGAATTGCCCAGCCCTACCATAATCCATGACCCATTCTGCCCTATGGATAGGTTAGCATGCCCCGTCTTCAGTGCCATTCCCACTACTGCCTGCAGAAACCTACAAAGCCCAGTCTCTCACGCCATACTGTTACAAAACCCGAAAGAAGATTTGTTTTTCATGCTAAAAATAAAAGAACGATAACGTGAGGGGATAAAAACATACTTGCAAGTACAGCTTTCCAGACATCGGCGAGTGCGAGGAGAGTGGAATTTTTGATACAGGCGTTGCATATGAAATCAAGGCCGCGCTCCCCCTCCCCTCCCCGCCGCGGCGCACATGTGTGTCCGCGGAGCGAGGAAAAGTGCCGATGCGGTAGAACGCTCGAGTGAACGCCTCACTCTACTGCATATGCATCTCCTCGTCCGGCCTTTGACAGTCGTAGTGTCCGTTCCTATTAGCCGGGCGCGGTGCTGTTCAGATGAACGGGAGCAGCGGGCCTGTAGTGAACACAGGCAGTAATGAGGGAAGCCTGGCTGGAATACAAGCAGCACGAGGTGGGAAGCCAACGATCTCCAACACAAGGGGCGTTTTCAAGAACTCGATTGTAGGGCTGGGTACTGTTAAACCATACCAGTCTGGTATAACTAAAGTGTTGAAAGCAGGTACCAAGAAGAAATATACAAATCTTTCAAGTTTTGATCCTGTTGTTCATCAAAATTTAGAAGAAAACAAAAAGATAAGTTGAAAAAATAAATATAAAAAATATTTAAAAATATTTTTTTTTAAATGGGTGTTGGGAAATGAAAATTGGGAGAAAATAAAGGGAAACCATGTTAAACATTTTTATTTTTTATGTTTTTTAACATTTGGGTAAATTTAGGGGAAAAAATTGAAAAACGATTTTTTTTTAAATGGGGGAATGGGGGGGGGATTTAAATTGGGGGAAAATAAGGAAAAAAACTTGAAAAAATATGAACAATGTTGGGGGGGGGGGGATTTAATGGGGAAAAAAAATAAGAAAAACTTGGAAAGTGTTTTTTCTGCCCTTAAAGTTAAAGGAAGTTTCTGAATGAAGGAGGTGTCCGAATGTCCAGAGAGAAAAAAGTCAAAAAGTAAAAATTTCCAACAATGCATTCTGAAAAGTAGTGAGTAGCGGTAGTCACTAAACGGGTCGATATAGACCACAATGCATTGCGAGAGTCGGAGAAGAACAGAGGACAGCGACAGGTCTTTGAACTAAACAAACACGACTGAATGAAATCAGCTGTTTCAATCGCGCGTTGCGTATTTCTCATGAATAAACGACTTGAATATAAAAGGTTACGGTGAAAAGATGCTAATGTTAGCTGCTTACCGTTTTTAAATTACCGATAGCTTCTTCTCTCGGACAAAAAGGTAACAATCCAGGCCATACTCTTCATTCATGTAAAATCCATGTAAAATAAAACTTATCTGACTCATATTTATCCATAAATACCCTACTGTCTCATGAGTTTAGTTGGTCTTTATCTAGGGTGACCAGATATCCCTGTTTACCCGGGACAGTCCCACTTATGAGCCAGCTCTGTCCCATGTCCCAGTGGATTTCTCCAAAACCATACATTTGTCCCAATTTTCCGCGAGCCCCGTCCCAGGTGTCCCGGTTTCCCACCAGTGCCATGCCTAGAGCAGCTATTTGACTTGAAACGTAATGACTTCAGGCCACGTGTGCGTCAAATACAAAATGTGCTTTATTGACGGAACCAACAAAACAACGAAAGGTCTATCATCTCGATGCTGGTCCATTAAGATTAGACTTTTATAAACAGGAAGTTTCGACCATTCAACGTGGGTGAAAGAAGTCACAATTTGGCTAGCCCTCAAAACCCCCATTGGGTCCCGGTTTTTTAACGTTGGGAAATCTGGTCACCCTATCTTTATCGAAAAAATGAATTATTCCTGGAGTTTAAGCGAAGTAGCTGTAGTGCCCTCAGTCTCCTTAAATATCCACTCCTCGCTTAGCCCTGAGTGACGCCAAACTGACTTTGAAATACTGGCACTAACTTTCTCCCAGCGCTTGCACATTTCAACCCAAACGCGGTTCGGTGGCCGTCCGAGCTTCTAGGCATTTTAATGACGCTTAATAATTGTGACAAAGGGCTCGGTAATGATGTATTTTCGTGATTTTTTGCGAGGAACAAAGCCGCACGCTTCCATATAATAACCAAAACAGATGAACAGATTGAGTGTGACGTGTGCCCTCAACGCGTGGCCGCTTCTACGCGCGCACTCCGCACTCACGACTTTTGCAAACTTTTGACAACAGAAAAAAAAGAAAATAACTTTCTCTTTCTTAGCAAAAGTGCAAGATTTAGCACGCTTTTTTACGTTATTATCTATGCGGTGATTTCGTGCATGAAGAAGCGGCCGTGAACTCACCGCCAAAAGGACGCGCCATTCTCGACACCCCCCCCCCCTCTCCCACTTCCAAGAACAAAAAGCGGAGGAGAATTAATAAGTTTAACTCTCGCGCGCTATGAATACAAATGCGGCTGAACTCGGAGTAATCAGTTGATGACCCCGCTAGCCGACGTAGCATGCTTTTTAGCCGCTTGTGTGGGAGTGTGGTGGGGGGGGGGGGGGGTGGAGGAAGTATGCAAATGGCGTCGGAACTGCAAAGAGCGCGCTGACCTTACAGTTCAGGTGGAAAAAGCCAGATTTTTTGTATTTTTTTATACATATATAAAATCTTTTTCAAAAACTGTTTTTGGAAATACACCAAATGTGGTTTTATGGAGAGACGGAGATGGGAGAGAGCAGGGGAGAGTGGAACCAGCGAGTCCACAGGTGGCGGCGGGTAAGGCTTACTTCTTTCATCTCGATGCAACACATACGATTAAACGCAGAGTTCACGCCACATTCTGGTCGTAGCGGGCAGGGTTTCTTTCATTTCGGGCATAATATTTACTTCAACGCACGCGGGAGGGGTTTGAGTGTTCTGCTTGTTTCCGCTTGTCAAAAGGTCTTTAAAGTCGCTGTGCTTTCCACCAAAATGTACTGATAATGTTATTGTTTCTGTGTGTGGCACAGACTCAAAGATGACGAAATCAACCTAAAGCCTATTTTTCCATGCGAGTCAGGAGTTTTAATGGCGCTGTATATGGATGTCTTTAAAGATGTAAACTTGCAAGTATGAGCATCACTGACCTGTTGAAGTTTGAGACCTCTAAGTTAGGAGCGGAATAGTAAGACGCGAGGTGCCTCATTCATGACACGTTCTTACGCACACATTTGTTCCCAACGCCTTCTTAGGAAGGTTTTTGGCAATCACCAAACTTCCTCTTAGCTGAAAATGTTCCTCAAGAACAAATCTGGTGGACTCTTACGGACAAATAAATCTCCAGTTTCTGTGCAAGATCATGCTCCTGATGAGACCCAACAGTCAATCACATAACAGGTGCTCGTCATATAATTAGAATATCATGAAAGTGCGTTCACTTGTGTAATTCAACTTAAACTGTGAAACGAATCTATGATAGACTCATTACATGCACAGTGAGATATGTCTAGTCTTTATTTGTTATCATTTTGATTATTATGGCTCAGCTTGTAAAACCCCCAAATTAAAAATCTCATAAAAATAGAATATTTTGAAAATGGACTGTAAGCCATAATCATCAAAATGACATGTGTCACTTTGCATGTAATGAGTCTATCATATTAGTTTCACATTTTAAGTTGAATTGCAGAAATAAATGAACTTTTTCAAGATATTCTAATTATAGGACGAGCACCTGTATATTTGTACATATTAAATCATGCATTAATTAATTCCAGAATGTAAATATCATCATCATAAATTACAGATGCCTTTATACAGAAATAAGTTTGTAATTTCACTTGTACTTTTATTAATGGCAATGGCTATTTAAACATTTTGTAATGAGAGCAAAGTCGCCCAAAGGGTTAGGTGGGTCCTCGCAGATGGCTGAGATTTTTTTTCCTTTTGGGGTTTTGTTGGTTATTAGTTTTGGATTCGTGTTTTGCCACTCATATCCTCCTCTGCCTGGCAGTTGCGCACTGCATTTTTTGTCTGAAAGTGGCTGTGACATATGCAAGTTAGTCCTCACACGCAAGTCGGCATTCACCAAACTCAGAACACACGTGCGAAATATTTTCCCTACTTAAGAACGTGTCGTGAATCTGGCGCAGTTTCATGACACTGTCTTTGTAAGAACGGATTTCAAGAGGTTTCTCAAGAAGATGTTCATGAATGAGGCCCAATGCGTGTGTTTTTTTTTTTGGTATGGATACACACATTTACAAATTTAATACTTACTACACGCAACTTTTCTTTTTCTTCTTTTTTTCTTTTTTGAAGGTCCAAAGACTAATTTGGAAATTTTGTGAAATGAACATTTAGAATTGGTATGATGGTATGAACCCAAAAGCTGCTTTTAAGACATCTGTTATTATAATTTAATTTCAGCAAAGCAGCAATTTGTTTAATGAAGAAAAGTTGGGAAAAGTTACTCTTATTTAAATGTTTAAGCTAATGACGAAGAGATAACGTTTCATGGAATGCTGACTCACTGATTTCTCATTAGTATAGATCCAGACGGTATCTTTGAAATTACCAACAAGTAACAAATGCTGAATTATTAATATTTTTTCTACTAACCAAAAGATTCAAAGACATGGAGAGGAGCAAAGGGGTTCAACAGCCCATAAAACTGGCAATGCTAACCAGGAAGTAAACCTCAGCCTCATGCTACATATGCTAACGTTAGCAACAAGTGCAGTTTGATTGCTTCTGCTGAGCAATTTGCTGTGTATACACATCCATATGGCCCTGATTTTGGCTCGACTTTATTGGTGTGTGATAAATGTGTCTATAGTCAGCCAGAAAACGGCTACAAACGGTGAAAAATGTTGATTCAATGATTGTGTCCAATAGAGTTCAACAGTCCCACCCACTCACGGTCACGTGTCTGGGTCCGGACGTACTGTAAAAGTCCCATTTATTTTAGCTTTTTTATTTTTTACTTTATTCAAATATTAAGAGTTTAACAGCACTGCGCCAGCTAATCAGCTCTGTGCTAACTCACTGACACAAAACACACACGGTTAAATTGAAGATTTGTCTAAATAACCTAACACATATTTTTAAGAATTTAGTGTTTTCCATCTTGTAAAATATCAGTGGGTTGGACTGTTGAGCTCTTTTAAGGAACACACAAAAACTGTCAAACGAAAACTGGATTAAAGTTTTTGCAAAATCTTAAGTATAATTGTGTTAACTAGCAAAAATGATGTATCATCATATGCACTTTCATGTCCCAGCTTATTATAAGGGCTGGGACAAAAGATCAGATCGGATTTGGTTTATAAACTTTGGACACATGACTTTTGACACATTTATGGTAAACATTACATACTGTATCGCAAAACGGATCGGATCGGCCCCTGAGTATCGGATCATGACAAAGATGGATCGTCCCATCCATACTTATTACCTTTATCCATTCATACGCCGACCAACAGACCTTCCGAACCAGTGACAAAACCCCGGCCTCTCGACATGACGTCACAAGGCCAAGGTCTACCCTGCTGCCCACTCGCCCACTCTGCTCGCTAACGGTCGTCCTTTTCTTTGTTCACCCAGACCCTGTCCAACTCTCTTCTCCCCTCCCGTTTTTTAGTGCAGGTAAAGATTAGCGAAGAGCCCTTACGGCAACAAAAGGAACAATTGCGACCGATATCAAACGCGGCCTCTTCCCTAACGGACGTGCTCCCGAGTCCGTTCCACCAGGAAATGAACGCTCTTTGTTGGCGTAATTAATCTGGTGGAGAGATGGTCGGATCTGTAATTGCAACTTGAAAAAGGCGGAAAAAGTTTAGCTTGCTTTGGGTATTTTATTTAATTTTTTTTCCAAAGGGGGTGCTCCAGGCTTTGAACTGGAAGGAGAGGGTTGGAGGGGTGCGTGCTACAGCGGATTAAAGTAGAGTCGAGAGAGGGTGTTTGAAGTGCGGAGGGGTCTGGGGGAAGTTGGCTCCGAATTCAGTCTGGGAACATCAAACGAAACGGGGGGCGCGCCACCTGTTGACACGGAACGGAAGGCCGGGCCAAACGGGCTGACGACGGCGGAGGGAAATATGGATAGCACTTTTTCTCAAACTGTCACAAGCACTTTTCGTTTCATTATCCGCCGATACAAGTACAAGGCCTCTTCTTCAAACATACTGTACTTCTCATGAGGTTAGGAAAATGTGGTGACTTATTCACTGGGCCTAAATCATACTTTAACTTTTATATATCTAAGATATATTTTTTTGGTTTTAATACTGTGGATAGGGATGTTCATGGTTAAGAGTGTCACATCCAAGATTATTTTAAACTTTCCCTATTACGTAACTGAGAGTGTCTCGAACCATTGTATTACTTTTGAGTCAAATTAAGCAGTATTTACCACACACAGATCTGGAGCATGTGATCCGTGCCTTTATAAAAGACCCTCTTGTTTGCGAAGACTTTTAACGAAAACTGAGCAGGACATAGTTGGTATTTGTTTGTTTTTATTGTTTTATTGTTTATCGTTTATTTCTGTATACTTGAAATTTATAGTGCATGTATTTTTGTGTACAGCATTGTTGTTTTAAATGTGCTTTATATAAAAACTTGACCTCAACAATTTGAAAGCCCTGACCGGACACTTTTCATGTTCACCTTTCAATTGCTTCTAAATATCCTAGTAATTTTTCCCAATTTTTCACCCATCTCATATCTTCCAAACAGCAATTTCAATATCATCTTGTCAACCAGTGGTTCCATTAGTGGGGTCCGGGGCCCACTGGGGTGCCATTCAATAGAGTAAATTATTATTATTATCTGCCTTTTGTGTCGGACTAAAGCTATCAACGGCAGATAACATCCACACAGACGTCAGTAAAACATGCAAACCTGCTACATCGGGCTGATATCCACTAGCATAACGTTGGCCGATCATTCTGAACAGCTACATCCTGTATAACTCGGCAAACGCGATTGTCCACCGGTCTTAATTCGCCCGGTTGCTTTTGTTGATTCCAGGCCAGTCGCGGCCGGGGCAGACGGACCATCAATAACCTCACCTGATGAAGCATGAATTTTTCACATAATCCATGGCTTTGAAGGCGCCTGATTGAGGGTCTGAAATTCATTTGGAGACACCCGGGTCGATACGCGGTGAAATATTTAAGCGGAGGCGGCTTGTTTGTTGGTTCCTCGAGGTGAGGCTAACGAGGCTACACCAGGAGAAGCGCTTTTACTTCTTTTTCTCCGATAGTCGGCGGAATATTGGAAACAGGACGGAGACATGACACGCGAACCGCTTCAGACACTCTAAGCGAGACACTCCAGCTGAATAGGAAACAAAGAAATGGGGATATGAGGGAATTGATATTTTTGGCTGCACATTGCTGACATTACTTTATTGACTTGAATTTTATATTACTGTATTTCCTAGGAATTTCATCTATATCGGTCGGCCGATATATCTAGCATTGTTTCAAAAAAGCTTCTGCAAAGTCAGAAGATTCAGTGTTGCGTTCCTTTTTCACCGAGATCTTGTATTGAAGACGGGAGAGTGTGACCACTGCAATGGGGTTAAGGGCTAGACTCTGCACTCCCTGAGCCACTCTTTCGCTAGGTGAGCCCGATTAATTCTGGTGTGGTCATCTTGGAAAATCCTCGTGCCATCAGGGAAGAAGAAATCCGTTGATGGAATTACCTGGTCATGTAGTCAGCTGATCTCATTCTCATTCATGGTGTCGCTGAACCTAGACCTGACCTGTCCAACTGCAGCGACCCCAGATCAGAATATTTAGTTACATCCAGGTGAAGGACACTGTTTTGGACAGGGCAGTGTACTGTATATAAAGACAACTCTCTAGAGGAGAAAAAACAATTTCAAAATAATTATTCAATCAATCAAACAAACAAACTTGATTTATGGAGCACAATGAATTGAAGCTCTTGAAGGCTGTCCTAAAAATCAAAGCAGCTAAAGTCTAAGTTAAAGTGTCTATAAATCAAAAAAGAAATAACAGTAAACTACGAGCCTGGTCTTAGCCATCTGTAAACTCCGGTCAATCATCATTTCCTGCATGTTACGTCGGGGGTTAGATCTCGGTTGACCATTCAGTGAGTGGGGGGAGGCGGGTGTTGTAGGTGACGTCACGCATTATAGCTTGCTTCACTCACTCGGGCGCATTACAGACTTCACGACCAAACGCTAGCGATGAGGTGAAATCAGATCCAATCGTTTCAAACTTTAAAAAGGAGTTTTTAAAGTCCCACCTGAAAACGGAGCTCAATTATGAAGATCCAGACCCTCTGTACAAAATGAGTATGAGGGTATGGTAAGACCAGGCTAGTAAACTACCCCTCCTGGAACCGCCACCTTAACGCGGTGGAGGGGTTTGAGCCCGAAAGATCCTGGGAGCTCAATAGGTCGTAGGTGACGGGTCAGACAAAGAGCGGTTCAGAAGCCCCTTATGAGAGACCAACAGGCCTGTGAGACCGTCCTTCTGTGGACCCACCACCTGCAGGAGGAGCCATAGGGGCTGGTGCATTGTGATTTGGGCAGCTCCAACGGCTGCCCTCACCATCCGGCAACGGAGAAGTGGATGGATGGATAGATAATAGTAAACTAAAATCTACACTAAAAGATAGATTTTACCTTTACTCTTCATATTGTTAATTACTTTCCTATAAAATGTTGTGTTCGTGGTTTTACTTGAACAAAAACCCAGTCTTATTTTACTTTTTATTAATTTCACCAGGAAGACCCTTGAGATAAATCTCGTTTTCGAGGGAGACCTGGCCAAGAGGCGCCGGTGACATTTATAAAACAAGTAACAATTAAAGCACAATAAAAATGTACAATCAATTCAGAATAACATGTAGGCTACAAGGGACAAACAAGGAGTGGTGAAAGACTGTTGTGGAGCGGAGGGAAGAATAGGAAGGAGGAGGTGGAGCTGACCAGTGCAGGACACCACGCTCTGAAACAGGGACAAACCCTGGAGGCAGTGCACTGTTTCAGAGGATCAGAGGAGACAGAGGGCAGCCAGCCAGGTTTCTTCCGAGTGCTAAAGTTTCCCCGACCTCCAAGGTCATGCGGGTCAGGTTGACACACAGTGGCAGCGCGGCTCAGCCCCAGCAGCTCAGGACTAACACCTGAACACTGTTTTGTTGTACGGTTGTACTATGACAATAAAGCACTTACTTACTTGCTTACTTGCTCTTAGGTTAGGCTCTCAGACAGTGCCGATTTAAAGGAGCTCATAGGAATGAGTTCCAGAAGCCGGGAAGAGTTTTGAATATCATTCCATGACCGGGGAGAAGCATAGGAAAAAGCTGTTCGGCCCAGCTCTGTGTGGACAGAAGAAGTCACTTGGAGGAGTGGGAGTTACAGGAGACAGAAGACGTCACAGGTAAGAGGGCAGTTTACCCAGTAGGGCATTGTAGATGAAGATTAGCCAGTGCTTCAGTTTCTCTGTAGGGAATCCTCTTTCTACCATATTCACGTTTCCAGAAGAAAGTTAACATGCTAATGCTAACGCTCTCTTGCGTCAAACCCCAATGCTAATATGCTCCTGCTAACCAAAATCACATGTCCGCTCACGGGTCATGTTTCTCCATCATCACCTTGTAAGCGCACCAAAGCACTGGCAGGTGTGAACGGCGCTAAAACGTCACCTCGTTGAAATATTCGGGGCCGCGGGGCATTTCCACTGACCCTCGGTGTCTGCGGGTCGCACACCCCCGACTCGGCCAGATGTTCGGCGATGAGCGCGCCTACGTTTCACCCGGTTTGTTTTCCTACCATTCATCACCCGCGCGTCACAAAGTATTAGCGTCTCGCCCTTTTTGCAATTGAGAATTAATGGCCGCCGCTGATTGGTTGCGATCGCGGCTTCCTGTCAGATGTGTGGCCCGACAGTTGAGTTTGTTTTCCCTCCTTGTTCTAAAGTGCCGAAAGAGTCGGACAGAACAGAGAATTCAAGAGTGGGGTTTGCCCCTTTTGACTGTCATATTGCACAAGTTCTTCCTTTTTCCAGTTTGAGTGCAGACCATCTTTTCCAGTGTTGTATTTAAAGGGGCAGATATCATAAGTCGTCTCCCTAAAATTCCGAAGGACTTTTTTATATCTAATTCCGAGCCTGATTCTTAGTGTTGAACCCATAGACTGCAAGTTAACACTGAAGTGGGGGTCACAGTATGATTTTGAGGCAATATGACATCATTTCTGAAATTGAATTTAATGTATTTTTGACTGAAAAAAGCAGATGTTTGTGAAATTAAGCCAAATACCGAATTACAGTATCCAAACTAACATCATTGTCGTGGGCAAGGTTGAACTTTTGAATTTTTTTAGTAGTAGGGGAAACCGGAGTACCCGGAGGAACCTACGCAGACACAGGGAGAACATGCAAACTCCACACAGAAAGGCCCCGTCCAGGTGGGAATCAAACCCGGGACCTTGTTGCTGTGAGGCACGAGCAGTAACTGCTGTACCACCCTCTAATCTTAAACTATTATAAATGCTCATTCCATTTTACAGAAGGGGGTCCCCGAGTTGTTGGAGTGATGTTGGGGAGTTGCCGCCTGAAAAGTTTGGGAATCCCTTCTCTAAGGAAATGACGGCTGGCTTCGGAAGTTCTTTGCCCGAATGACGTTTCAAAAGTTTTTGCCTCTGTATTGAACACCCATTTTATTTCTTTAGCTCATTTTATTTTTATTTTCACCTATTGTAAATAGCTCCAGTTAGCCTGCTCTGAACGCTATGGGCTTCTGCAGTAGAAGAAGAAAGGGTACATTACAATTTTGAGTCCCCTTTAATGCAAAATGTGTAACAAAAAAAACGAACACAAAAAAAAAGTCCACAATTCCATATTTTGGGTCTGCGTTTGGGTCTACAAATACGACAAAGATCATGTTCAGCATTTGTTCACCTGCCCTCCACGAGACATGAGCGCAGCCTATTCCGTAACATGAGACCCGCTAATGTCGCGAAAGTCTTTTTTTTTTTTACAGAATGTTAGCTGGCGAACAAAAATGACTTCCACCCGGATAATTTGGTCCTCCGGGACGAACTTAAAAGCCATTAACAAACTTCCCCGCGCCGATTCACCGAGCAGTGATTGTCGGAAAAACCAACACGCTAAAAAGTTAATCTTCCCCTCCCTTGTTTGGTCGGGCTGATTAGCAGACTGCTAATTCCCCTCCTTGGAGCAATTAATCATATTGACACCTGTACCTGGGGCTTTGCGGATTCCACGTTCTCACTCTTCGCGTGTTACGTCTGTCATCCTGTTTCGGCGGAGGGAAAAAAAATCAACGCCAATGTCTTTGATTTGCGGCTTTTTATAGGATTTGACTCGGAGCGAAAACCTGTTCTGATCAACACACGCGAGAAAGATATTTATTCTGTTGAGTGGATAGAAGGAGAGCACTGAATCCACATTCCGACGCTTTCCCCCTGGGAATATATCCATTAAATGTGTTTAGAGTAGGAGCTTCAAAAATGTGTGCTCCGTGTTTAGACTCTTACAGCTGGGAGAAGACACACAGGTAAGTATGGGCTTTTGTCACATTAGTTATGGACAGACTAGGGGGCGACAGTGGCTCAGATGGTAGAGCAGGAAATCCTATATGATAGAGAGCTTGGCGGTTCGAGTCCCGGCTCCAGTAGGTGCAGATTGTCGTTGTGTCCTTGGTAAAGACACTTTACCACCAGGAAGCACAGTAGACCGTCAATAGCAATGGACTGACAGTGACCCACTCATGCTAGCAATGAGTGGGTCATTGCTAGCATGACCCACTCATTGCTAGTGGGTCATGCTACTAGGGTTTTTGGAGCCAGCTTTATGATACAGAGTAGGGCAAAAAGGTTTTCATGAAAAGTCCCTTATAGTGCGTCCACTTCCTTATGGTTTCTGAAAAGAATGAGGCTATAAATAGTCCATCACTATTAGTGGTAGGAGGTGCGCAGATTAGCAGTCACGGGTGGCAGCTGTGGCTACAACAGTTGCTTACCACCAGTATGACATGAACAAATAATGACATACAGTGTGGTGCTTTGAGAAACTTGTCAACCAAGTGTGGGCCGAGACACAAATTCCGTGATACGAGACAATACATACAATAGATAAATATATGTAACAATATTTAAATAATATTTCCTTTTACTAAATAGTTGAATAAAATGAAAATAAACAATATACAAGAATGTATACTTAATACATTGGTGGGTAATTTAACTACACAATCCTTTAAGTACCTTTGAGCAGTATACAAGTATATTTTATCCATCCAGATAAAAAAAACACACACACCTATACACAGACTCTGCACGCATAGTTGGCCCAGGAATCAAATCCAAGATGGCCGTCCTGGATTTCATTGGATTCGTTGAGTGGCACGGTACGGGAGCATGAGCAAACTAAGAGGACAGAAAAGTTTGAACGGCCCTGTCAAAGTTCGTTCAAAGTTAATTGCAGTCATCAACAACAGCCAGTGTCATCACGCAGGGAGGAAGCTGGTGTCGGAGCCATGCTAATCTAGTCACTGGGAACGACAAGCTAGGTGCAGAATATTCGCGTTGCGCCTGCTGCGAGGTCAGAGCGAAAAAATGCTTGGCAAATGTCTGTTGCTGAACGAACGAAACAACAAAATAATAAGTTATGTTCTGACATTGACTGCCATTACATCCATTGAAGCTTTGTGTAATGACGTCCACAGTCTATATCTTTGTCAACCAAAGTGGGTAAGAGATCTAACAAACTCGTCAGAGGGATGCAACATATAAAAGCCCTAAATGTTCAGCGCTCCAAGCCATTGCTAAGACAATGAAAGGATGAAACACTACAGGGCCAAACTTATCTTTAGAACGAATGACACAGCAAGGTGACGATGGGAGTTCTGTTGTGGTTGGAAGTTAAATAGTTAAAGATGAGTTTGTTGGATAATAGACCCCAAAGTCAACTTCCAACCCAACTGCCAGGTAAATGGTAAATGGTAAATGGTCTCAACTTATATAGCGCTTTTCCACCTACATTAGGCACTCAAAGCGCTTTACAGCAAGGATCCTCTCACCCATTCATACACCAATGTACGCAGACACTGAAAGCAAGGTGGGTGAAGTGTCTTGCCTAAGGACACAACGACAGCGTACACCTTCAGGAGGCGGGATTCGGACCCCTGACCTTCCGATCATGAGACGATCCGCTCTACCTGCGCCACCATTCGCCCCCCAGGTAATGGAGGACACTCTCCAAGCTGTGGCACGGGGATAAATCTACATCTTTCAATAAAACCGTGCTCCATCTCATACATCGAAGTCCTCCGCTGCATCTCGAACCAGTCAAGGCCTTATAAAGATGAAAGAATTGATGAAAGAACATTTGCAGATTTGTATGACACTTGCTGTACTAGTCATTTGAATGGACCCAGACCACTGTTATCGTTGTTGTTCAAAACGATTGTGATGCTTAAAAAGTACCACTTAATTATGTCCACAGGAGAGGTGGGCAACATATTGTCTCTAAGATATATTGAGTACATGTCCAGTGTCAAGAAACCAATAAAATAAAAGTTGCATTAACTGGTGCGAAACAATAAAACATAGAATATACTAAAGTGTTCGGAACTATCGTAGTTGATTAAAGAAAGCCACCCTTTTGAGCGACAAAGCAATCTAAAACTAAAGATGTCTTGTTATTGAGAAAGACATTTTTGTCAACATTGCCCACCGCAGTGCAAGGTAGGTCTCCTAGCACAATTGCCTATGTCGTACATTGTTATTCATTTATGTCGTAAGCACATAAATTCAATAAAGCCTCCATTATAGCCCAGACTCTTAAGCAGATGAAATTTCAAAAACCTTTTGTCGTTAGGCCTCTCGACAAAGTCTCCCAAAGTTTGAGCAACTGCCGAAGAGTTCAAAGTGCCAACACAGCTAAACACTTTCCATTTTGTCAGTCATCGACAGTAGCCAGTGCCATGTCGTTAGGAAACAAAAAAAAGTTGGTCATTTTCTGCAGGAACAACCAGCTAACTGTTATCTCCGTGCAAGATTTTAGTGAGAAAATAAGTCATAAAGTCGGGCCTGCCGTCGCGTGGAAGGTCAGGAGCTGGAAGCGGGTTGCCGATGAGTCTTGTAACGCGCTAATGCACCTGCTTTGACTTCCGATACCAAAAAAAGAAAAAAAAATATACACAACAACAAATTTCTCACGCCAGGCTTAGGTGTCAAAGAGCCTGCCCCGCATTGCCTCACAAGCCGCAGAAGCCAGGACATCTGTGGAGTCCTGGCAGCTAGCGTCCTTTCAGTGTGCGCGTAGCTGTGCGTGCTAGCTTGCGAGCTTTGCGAATCGCGTCCAAAAAAAAATCAAGCGCGTTTGGCCGGCGCGTTGCCTGGGGGAGCCATGCTGTGTGTTACAAGCGGCCGCCATGTCGGAAGGAAGGAGAAAAGGGCTTTGTGTTGTTTGCTGGTGACTCACTTTTAGCCGGGTTAGCGCCAAGTGGCTACAGTGGCGCTAAGCTAATAATGGTGTGGAATGGCAGGCCGCGGATCTGGCAGGGTTTCGCACCGAGAGGGGTTGCGTAGGCCGGGTGTCAAGAGCCGCGCGGGGTGCGTGATTAGCGTGGCGTAATGAATTCAACAAGGCTATGCACGTGAAACAGAATATCCGACCATTCACATAACCTCATTTAATCATGTTTAGGAGATGGATTTGGTCCAAGCATATTGTTTTCACAGCGCTTTGGCCTTTCAAGGAGAAAGTACAAGGGGTTTGTCAAGACCAATATGGACGTGAAGCATTACAAATGAGGATAATATAACAAGATAAATAACATGGAATCAAGCATGCATGCAAAGTGCGGCCCGGGGGCCAAATGTGGCCCTCAGACCAATTTTTTTCTTTTTCTTTTTTCTTGCTCAATTAGCAGAATGGCCCTTTTGTAGGGTGGAAAATGGTACACAATAATAACCAACAGCTAACATTTTATTGTGAGACAGAACTGGCATTCAGGTTTTAACCTGCCATACAGCTCATTTTCTCCAGTTCAGTTTTACCCAAATCTAAAAGCTTCTGGACAGGAGCTTACGGCCTATAGGCCAGTGTCACGCCTCATTTGAAAACTGTCACAAAGACCTACAAAACTGGCGTTATGTTGTCGCCGCTTTTATGTCACTGAAACGTTTTTGTCAATCTTTTCACGTTTTCATAGGTTTTTGTCACATTTTTGTGGCTTTTTTGTTGCTTTTTTTATAACTTTTTAGTAGTGTTTTTGTTATTTGCTTTTTGAGTTTTTGCCGCTTTTTTCAACCGTCTAACAGCTACATATTTTAATAGGGCTCTACGGTGTCACAAATCAAGTGGAGGTGAATACAGCGCTCTCGCTTCATTGAAAACAATGGGAGATCGCTGATACTGGTGGTTGTTTGAGAGGATTCATTAACGTGAATAATTGTCGGATTGTGATGAAATGTGATTTGATTACCATGATAACCTGCCTATTGAGGCAAAAGTCCGATATAAACAGAAATTTGACTTAATTGGTCTCGATCGTAACTTTGTGTTGAATTTCACACATTTATGGTTCGGGAAATAATCATGATCTAAGTTAAACGTAATGCTGACGAGAAAATGTTTTAGAAGCTTTTAGGTGACGTTCTTTACACATGTCTTGGCATTAAACATTTGATTACCAATTTATTTTATGTTTAAAGCAAAGTAAATGGTAGAATTTGGAGCCTGATGTGTCCGGCACAGTTACGTTAAACTTTAAAACATAATCCACACAATGTGTTTAGATCTGCAGATGTTGATTCTAATCATAAAACTTACTCAGTTTACAAGATTGAAGCTGTAGTTCAGACAAAATGGAAAATCCAACCGCACAGCAGCTTTTAGGCAGGATTTACTGAGAAAAACTAAATTTATCTAACACAATCTGTCACTCACAGGCAAAAACGCTGTTTAATACCGCCATTGTTTTCACTTCCACATCTATTTTTACATGATGATGCCAAAATGATTGTACCCTGTTAAAGTCAGTATAGGGCCTGTAAAGGTGGGTCCCTGGAGCTAAATAACTACACTCAGAACCACTGACAGAGAGGGTTGTTCTGCTCTCAAAAAACAAGCATCAGACAAAATCTTACCTGCCTGCATTGCGTCACAGTGACCCATTGCTAAAGCGGGAAACTAGGCTAGGCCAAACATACAACACGTCAATTCACCAAGTCCGCCCCATCGCTCCAAACACCGAAGCAACGGCCGTTCATTCTGTTTACTTCTCTGAGGATACACTTACCCTACAAGAACTCCCATCCTGTTTGAATACTTTTGAAAGTGGGAGAAAAAAAAATAAAAGAGAAGCAAACAGTCCGCGCACGAGCTCGGCGGCGGCGCTGCGGCTCATGAATATTCATTTGCAACTGCGATGAGCGCTGACACACTTGGCTGGCAGGGCGCGCCGACCACATGGCGAAACGCAGAGGCCATACTCCGGCCCGCCTCCCACAGTCCCATCCAAACGCCACCTCCAATTTCTCCATAGGGGATGGATTCCAGACGTTCGGAAACGAGGGGGAAGAAAAATACATATATAAAGCAAACTTGGGGCCCAGCGATTTGAATCCCAGCCCTGACTGGTGCATGCTGTCATTGTGTTACTGCATTTTGTAACGACAATTCATGACATAATGAGATCAATGTATGGTAACACTATAACTACACACTCTTAGCATTTGTATAGTATAAATACTTATTACATAATTTCTAAAACAATAACAATGCTTCATAATCATTTTATAAGCCCTGAATAGTGATCACCATTGCAAAGTTAATGACATAGATAGAGGGAAAGTACCATAGGATTCTGACTCACTTCCTGGTGTTTCCCAAACGGTCTCCCATCCAAGTACCGACCAGGCCCTTCCCTGCTTAGCTTCCAAGTTCTGACGGGATCGATCATAGCAAGGCGGTATGGCCCTAAAGTAAAATGTATTACAAAATAGTTTATTCCAAGAATATGCAACATATTATTCCAAAATGCTGTTTTAATAAACAATGGAGTGAAAATGTGGTTAGATTACAACGTGGGGCTATTATACAGTCCAAAAGCATTTCACTCTTGCCTGTGTATAAAAGTGGTTTGAGAATGAGATGGTCTGGATGGAGAGTAAAGCAAAAGCATGAAGTAAAGCACCTTAAGCATCATTATCATTGATACTACTAGTACAAAAACCTAAATTCAAAGTGGCTAATCAGGGCCAACAAAGTCGATGGTTTGCATAACATTTTTTTCAACTAAAGTAGTATAAAAATGATTTATTTCGCATTGGTTGAGAAAATAAACATTGAAGAAAAGTTTGGGATGGATTTGCACCACGACAAAGGCTTCTGGGTAATCACTTTGTGTGTCAAAATCGGAGTTGCGCATTTTTTGGAGAGTACAATGGCAGCCGTGGAAGAGCACCATTGTTCGGCGGTGATTGGATGTGCCAGCTCTTTCGTGCCGGCCACAGAAGCAATGGCCTGTTAGAGCGGCCGAGATGTGCTCCCAAACAACATTCTCTGGAGCGGACAAAACAATACTGTGAAAAAGTGCATTTACAATCAAGCTAAGGGGATCCTTACTTGTCCGTGTCGTAAATTTATGGTTGTAGATTCTGATTTAATTTTTATTTTGGCAAGGGGTTGACTAAACAATGTTTGGTCATGACAGAAAAAACAGTGGCATTTTTCTTATTTCATCTTGAAGTCATCTTAGGACCCGGCCCCGGGCCTTGCAACCCCAGTTTAGCCTATTACCTGCCGTCTCCCCTGATCGGGCGGCTAGGGCTAGGGTTAGGGTTAGTTAACCCTAATCAGGATACGATTAGGGTTAAGAACGGCAAATGTAATGCAAGTTGTGTTTCACTCACACAGATCTCACGCACATTTTTTAGAAACTAGAAGGTCTTTGCTTTCACATGAGGTATCTTACTGGCATATAAGCTGTAAGCTCTCCTGTATGCGTTGAGATTTGGATGTAAATAATTGTTAACCCTAACCCTAATCCTAACCCTAAGGTGGCCGTTAAGTGGTTAGAGAACCACCAAATTTAGAGAATGTTATGTTTAAAAGTTTCACATGGGCCTATTACTGCTAAACTGCTACTACACAGTGGGGCGTGGGAACTTCCGTATCTGAAAAGGGTGTGGTGATGTCTGTATTTGTGTACACACCCGTTTCACACAAACTGTGGATGTATGTCATTGTCAAATCAAAGCCGTGTTCCAAATCGATTTTATTGTGGGTGGATGCCCTCAGAGATCATTGGTTCTTACTTTCTTCAAGAAAACGGTCGCGTTGTAACCGTGACCGTTATTTGACAGTGATCCAGGAGATGTTTTGCCTGCAGGAATGGAAATAGGTTCAGCAACGTGGGACCACAACCCACACTGCCAGGTTTTCAATGGATATTTTGAAAGAAGCCTTTGGGTGAGTGATCTCCCTGAGAGGGGATGTAAACTGGCCTGCGTACTCGCCTGATTTAGCCCCTGTGATTATTTCCCGTGGGCTATCTCCAATATGAACCATCCACAGACCTCGGACACCTACACAATAACATCCAAGCCCAAATTGCCAATATAACGGTCAACGTGCTTAAAAGTGTGGACCAACACTTTTCAAATCGTCTGAATCAGTTTATTGTCAATGGATATTGTCACTGTATGGATATGATCTGCATACAAGACATTCTTTTCAAAACTGTGTAAAATTAAATCGCCAATGCTGTGTGACAGGCAAATAAGAATAAAGAGTTTTGAAACATGTGCAGATTCTCACACCTGTTACTACATTATATTAGGATCCTTGTTCAGAGAGTCCAGGTGAAGGTGGCATAGGTTCCTAATATTGCTAGTGCAGCATTCTGCCAAATGTCTTTGTAACTACAGAAAATGTCCTTTTAATTAAGCTTTGGTTTGGCTATTTTCAACTGTTTTATGATTTTTCCTTGTAAAATATTGTTACTATCACTACTACTCCTAGCCATACTCATAGGTCATAAAAAGTTTTTGGTACTTGGGAACCAAAAGTTGATGATTGCTTTTCACTTATTGATGTTTCTACAGGTCCATTAATGTTCACAAGTCAGCCTTGAATATATATATATATATTTTTTTTTTTATAAAATAAATTGAACACATATCTTTAATACTAAGTCAAACCCGGCGCTTCTGGGTAAAATTTCCTCCTCTCTAACAAGCTGGGCCGCTTTTGTCCGAGGCACGGGAGATGCTGGCACGGCCAATCACCGCCGAACAATGCCGCTTTTCCGCGCTTGCCCGCTTTTTTCCCTTCTTTTTCAGCATTGTCCATCGCTATCACTCCCCCCCCCCCCCCCCCCGTCTCACCCTCGCCCGCCCCCTTTAGCCACTCGTAACCGGCCAGCTGGCACCGACATGGCAAGGCGACCGACGGGGGTTCACAATGCTCCCTGAAGTCCGCGGGCACAATGGCGGGAGGGGGGGGGGGCATGTACATAAGCACCTCTATGGCACATGAGAGGGCGATGGGCGGGGGTGTTCCTTTTTTTTATTTTTTTTTCAGCAGGTGGTGCTGCCAACGTCGACGATACGCGCTTCACTCAACGACAAGGGCCTGGCACAAAGGGGTCCTCTTTAAAACCGCCATTGTTTGTTCTGCGGTTGGACTCAAAAGGGCTCCAGGGATCACACTGCACTGAAAATGTCACGCAGAGTACGAGTTTGGTTAAATCAGTCAGAAGGTTTTAAGTAATGATTACATAATATGTCTAGTGGAAAATAATGATGCGCCATTGCTATAAATTAAGCCATAAAGCGCAGGTGTTGCCGCAATGCGAGGAACAGCCACTGGTGAAGATGTAAAGATTACTCAAAGATGCGCCAGCAGCCCAAAACAAGGCTCCAGGTCTGTTTTCGATGGGAGAACAACATTGTAACATGGTAAAAAAGAAAAAGCTTTAAAACATTTGTAAAGTTTTACTCTGCAAGATTGCAAAGTGAGGAGAGAGTGAGAGTGAAATTTGAAAGTAAACAATCAGGTTCCTCCCCTCCCGATTGGACCAGAAAGCCACTCCCTGATTTGCAAAACGAGGAGAGCAAGAACAAACCTTCAAAAGTGAACGATCAGGCTCCTCCTCCCCCTCCCCTCGTGATTCGGGGCCGGTTCACAGGAAAGCTCGTCTCATTGGTCGAAGTCACAGCCTGGGGTTTTTGATTAGTGTCTGAAATCAGCAAAGGGAGAGACTTATTATTATTCTTTAATATTGTATGACTTACATTACACCACACTGCAGGTCCAAGCAGTCAATTATCTGATATCCATTACACTGGAAAAACATTTGAAATTACAAACTATCCCTTTAATTTACCTTTTTAGACTTTTTGTAACCGTTTAGTCTCAACTATCTTGCCCTGTTGGTACTTTGAAAGTCAAATATTTATGAGATCTTTTTTTTAATCGCTTTTTTGTCTTTTTAGTTGTTGTTGTTGCTGTTTTGTCATGTTTTCGTCACTATTTCCTCTAATTTTTGTCACGTGTTTGTGGATTTTTTTATTGCTTTTTTATCACTCTTTAGTCGTGCGTTTTGTCGCTTTTTGATTGCGTTATTGTTGCTTTTCCGGCACGTTTTTGTCGCTCTTTTGCCATTTTTTTTTTTGCTTTTAGATTAACGCCAAACTGAAGGAAATGTGCTCGGCTCATGTGGGGGTTAAGAGGTTAATATGCGATACATTCTTTTACTTTGTTATTTGATCTAAATTCACACAACTATGCCGTTTCCACATAAGAATGGTAGAATGATACAGTAAATCTCAAAATCATCTTGGTATCATCTGTGCTCATGACTTTGGGAACTAAAAGTCTGCCCTCAAATCTTAGACAATATGAAGTATCTGGGAATCCAAGACCCCCCCTCAGACTCTGCCACCCTGCACATGCAAAACCTCCCCTTGAAAAGCCTCCTCAGAGCCAGGCCACTCTTCGTGCTTCAAACCCCCGAAATGCTAAGCAAGTGTCGGGCCTCCCATCGCCTGCAGTCTGCTTCTCCGGTCGGGGGTGCTGTGGGCTGTTATTGGCCTCGGGATGGAGGGAGAAAGCCCGGGGGCCCCGTGTGCGCCTTGGTGGCCCCCCGCTGCTAGGCCCTGCCAAGTGTAATTAAACATTTGGCCCCCACAGTTAGACAGCGGCCTGCCCATGCCAGAGCTAGACCTGGTACAATATGCATTTCAAAGAGTGGACGTTGTCCTTTATAAAGTTGGAAGGGGCTGATGAGGGGTGCACTTCTGGGTAAGGAGGGAGTTGGGGGGGGGGGGGTTATTTTGACAACACACTTACAGAGGACACCCACTCCACACTTGGAATCATCTCATGAAGTTGTTGCCTCATCAGAAACACACCAGCGGTTGTATTTTTGCTTCATTCACACAGGTTTGAGTAATAAAGATGAAGAAATGGATAAACCTGGTTGCACGCATCGGGGTTCCCAAAGTGGGGGGTAGTAGCCCTCGGGAGGTCGCGAGATGTTTTTTCATGACAGTATTTTCTCAAATTTAAAGCAATGAATGACAAGATCGCGGATACAGGCTCCCTCTTCACCACAACAGTCAACAACACCATGGCCTTGGATTTGAAGGTGCTGATCCTCATCCCGGCCGCTTCACACTCGGCTGCAAACCGCCCCGGTGCAGCTGAAGGTCCTGATTTGATGAAGCCAACAGAACAACATCGTCTGCAAACAGCAGAGAGGAGATCCTGAGGTTCCCAAACCGGACACCCTCCGGCCCCTGGCTGCGCCTAGAAATTCTGTCCATAAAGGTAATGAACAGAACCGGTGACAAAGGGCAGCCCTGGCGGGGACCAACACAACAAGAACAAGTCTGACTTACTGCCGGCAATGCGAACCAAGCTCCTGCTGCGGTCATACAGATAAGATTTTATCATAAATACTAATTATATTTTACATTGGGGGGCCCCTGAGTTGGTAGTCCGAGTAGTTACACGTATAGTTACACAAAATTAAACATGTCGATTTTCTAAGCGGATAAAATGGGTACTATAGTGTAAGGCGTAATAACACCTAGGAGCACTTCAACATGCGTGCAGAGGTATTATTATGCCTTACAATATAGTTCCCCTTTTTATCCACTTAAAAAATCGACATGTTTAATTGTGTGTAACTACTCACGTAACCGTAAAATGTGAAAGAGCGAGCTTGGTCGCTTTTAACTTCACCCCCGTTTGGTCCCATAGAGGAGGGAAGGGGAGGCTAAATGCTAACAACATCTTTGGTCTTTTTGCATGACTGAGGTCACGCACAAAGACCAGACAGGTACGCAGCAACTCGTCTAAGCTCAGGTAAGAACATATCTCAGTATGGAAAAACGGTGGCCTGTTCCTTTAACCTTAACCCCCACCATAACAAAGTGCATTTTCTCTAGTTTGGCTTCACGAAACTTGACGAAAACAAGGATGAAAATGCAACAAAAGAACAACAAAAATGTGACCAAAAAAGCCACAAAAGAGTAATAGAAAAGTGACAAAAAGTGATGAAAATGTGGGAAACAAATGTCAAAAAAGTGACACAAGGAAAACGATGCGTTTAGATGAGTTTTATAGGTCTTCGCTTTCGAATGAGACGTTAGGGATTTGGGTAAAGCTGAACTGGAGAAAATGCACTTGGTTAAGGCTGGGGTTAAGAGGTTAACTAACAATGACACAATCGCACTCATATGGAAACACAATACACATCAAAGTATGACAAATCGACCAGTAGAACTTTTCCATTACCTTGACATCCTTCATAGTCGATCTACCCAACCTTTATGAATATGTATGCACAAGGTATGCCATCACCACAGTGCACTTTAGCTTAGCGTTAGCCTCTCTGCGGCGTTCCTCTCAGCAGGCTAACTTCTGCTAATGGATCCTGACTGGGCGCTGGGGAGCCGGGGGGTGAGCGGGTAGGTAGACCCAGGGGCCGCAGCATGGCTGACCCCTCGGTCTCCCCCACTTCGGAGCCACCTGTGTGGGTCGGTGGCACAGTCCTGTCAAGCTTAGCTAATTTTGAAATTGACCTCTTGACCCGGTTTCCCACGCTGCACTCGGGTTCGGGCCGGCTCACACTCTGGACTCCTGCTTCTAATTACCGGCAACAAGAAAAAAAAAATTAAAAAAAGAAGAAGTTGTTATCCGATTAGCGCGCTCTTTATAAAACCGTATCATTGATCGTATACTTGGGTACAAATTAGCCCCATTAGCGCGCGACAGGAGCGAGGCGCGCCGTCGAGGAAACGGAGCTAAAGCCGATAAATGGCCGGCGCAGTGGCTGAAAGTCGCCGACCTACTGTGAGGGATTAGGGAGGGCCTGCTAGGGTCGGCCGTTTAGAGAGTGCACGAGGAAAAAACAAGGAGTCAGAGGAGCAAAAGTCAGTGGACTGTAGCCCGTTAGCTCGCTAGCTTTCTTTAAACTGCTTAACTCCGGTTCATGCTGGCTGAATTTGTGTGAATGAAACTTTTACATATATAGTTGTGCTCAAAAGTTTACATACCCTGACAGGCTTTTTGATGTTTTGGCCATTTTTCAGAGAAAACGTGATGAAAACACAACAAAAGAGCCCAAAAAAACATGACAAAAAAGCAATAAAAAAAACAATGAAAAGCAACAAAAAGTGACAGAAACGTGACAAGAACATGACAAAAAAGCAATAAAAAAACGTCAATGCTTCAAAAATGGGACTATAAACACGGCGACATTGTGACAAAAAAAAAAAAGTTGTTTACTTTTGTAGGTCTCATGCCTGGTTAGATTTTTAGATGTCACATTCCACAAGGTGGGGATGGTAAAGTTGTTGCTCACGCTACGACTAGTGTTCCAAGATATCAGACACTGCCTGATGTTTGTTGTAGCTCGTCTTTGGTTGTACGACGGTTCTATTCTAAATCTTTGTCTTAGTTTCACTGAACGACCTAAGCTACGACATAAGATTTTTCTCATAACTATCGTACGTCGCAAACGGCTAAAATCGCACCCACCATTAGCTTTCGGATTGCTCTTCAGTCAAGAAGCTTTTAGATTTGGGTAAAGCCGAACTGGAGAAATTGCACTCAGGTAGTTAACATCAATGACAGCTTGGATTCTTTTGTGGTAGCTGTGGATGGGCCTCTTCATTTCCTCGGGTGGTAAAACTGGCCATAATAAACATAACAAAAAAATAATAATACATGAAAAGTCCAATGCAACAATATAGTGCAAGAACAGGACCATTTTATTTGTGCTGTATTGTTTTGTTTGTGTTGTGTGTCTTCATATGGACCTCGAGTCTGATAATAAAGATCATGATGATGATGATGACGAGACGCTGCAGGTGAATAGGAGAAAAATAATACATTTTGAAACTTCTGCTGTACATTACTGATATAAATATGAGTAAAACAATGTGTTGGATGTTTTCTGTCATTTAATGTTTTCATATAAAAAATCATGTCAGAAAGTGTCACATGTCAAATTGTGTCTGATTTTGATTTCAATTTAGACTGGAGATTTGTGTCCTGAGAGTTCCAACTTTACCCCGGCTCTGCTCCGATGGAATGCCCCCTTGTTTCTATTGACATTAAAAATCAATAACAAAGGCTCACTCAAATGTTGTAAAGTTTGCAAATTGTCGTTCCATTGTTGGAATGTCTTAGGCTTATGCCTGGGTCACACTGTCTCACACACTATGATGAAACAAACAGTCCTTTTTATTAGAACAATATTTAAAAGATAAAATGCAATGTTGGACTGAAATGTCATTTTGTTTTTGGCTAAATGTTTAGTCAGACCTACTTATTATTATACTTTTTACCCATGTCCTCTATTAATGGGAAACAGTGACACTGGGAATATGCTAGGCTACTATTTATTGTATTTTTGATTTAAACATGTAGCCTACCATGTTGTTTATGTTACATGTTTTAACTTTAAACAAATCTGATGGACTTCTCTGAGGACAGCTCTGTATGAAGCTAAGAAAAATAGCATCATGTCACTTTAAAAGCATTTTGAATTCATGAGGCCAGAATGTGAAGATTTAGAGTTGGTTTAGAGCAGGCAAAAGGCAAACAGTAGATTTACAAGATTAGCCTGAGCTTTGAACTGCATTGTTTTCAATGTAAAAATAAGCTAACTATGCAAATGTATTTAATTAAATATGCGCGAAAATGCGACATAACGCCTCGTTTTCACGGTCATTAACATGACAAAAGTGGGCACAGTAAACATGAATACAGCCATTATCATCACTGTAGTAAACCTACATGATGACAGGAAGCCAATGTTTACGTGTTGTAGCCTTTAGCCTGCGAGAAGCTATGCTACGCTAACAAACAATATATATATATCAATCTGGCGTCAGGACAGAGAAACGTTTGCAACACTCACCACTCAGATGTAGAAACAAATAATCCACCAGAAAAAGATTCATATTAATCTTGACTCAAAATAATGTCCATGGAGACAGTTTTGGTCCAGTTTGTAACAGCAGCAACTTGTGGCTCTCTCTGTGGTGTCCAAGAGTCCGCTCCACTTTGTTTACACTAAAAACATACTTCCTTTTGGAGACGTGTGAATTTATGCTGGAGTTTCTTTATTTTTACACAGTTTATTTCAGATAATATGAATCAGGGTTGCCAGATTCTGAAAACCATTATATCGTACAAAGCGTCCAAAACTATAGTTTTTCAGCACAAACTATCGTACACTATAAATATGCCAATATCGCTGTAGCACCCGCGCAAAATATGGCTCATATCATCATCACCCCTAACTACAGCACAGCCCCACGCACTGTCCCAATTATTACATTACGCACACACACGACCTGCTGACCAAAGAGGATGCGTCAGGGCAGAAGGATAATGCAATAGTGGAACTGTAAAACTGATCCAGGGACAGTCTCTCCTTTTTACAGCAGATATTATGCCTTCGTGAATACGGAGGCTAAGTCTGACTCCAGATCAGAGCGAAAGCGAAGCGCTGCTGAGAGGGGACAGTGCATTTAACCAGACTTTATCTGGCGCTCTGAAATGATCGTACATTTAGGGCTTTTTTGAATTATTGATCGTACATCGTACAGGGGGTCAAAATTATTGTACAAATACGATAGTTATCGTACATCTGGCAACCCTGATATGAATAAACTGTTGCCCCAGCCCGTATACACTGCTGCATGCATTCAAGTGCGCTACGACATAACGGCGCAGTAAATAAGTCAAAGAAAAAAAAAATATCGGCCGATATTTCCCCATATCGGACCGATACCGGTATATGAAAAAATGACAAATATCGGCCGAAGATATCGGCCATCCCTAATTAAAACCCTTAATTTGCATTAAAGGTTTTTCTGCTCGCTTGAGGTGTTTTTTTGAGAATAAGCGTTAATGCACATTTTAGATAGATAGATAGCTTTATTGGTCATTCTTATGCAACATAAAAACCAAGATGGAAACAGATTTTTCACATAAAGTTTGACGTAGCGGATAAAAAGTACACGTGACTGTTGGCGTAGCCGACCTGTGGACATGAGTGGACAGAAGTGAAGAAGAAAAGTAATCCATAAATCACAGGTCCAAAAATATTTCCCATATGCTCAAACATCGCTGTCTTTGCCACAAACAAAACAAAAAAGCTTGCACTTCAAGCGATATCAAAAATGCACAGTGCTGGATTAATAGTTTCAGCCGACTTCTGTTACCAGGTAATCAAAGCCACGGTTCGCAAAAACTCTTTGATGGAAACATATGAACATTTTCTTTTGTTATGCATATTTATTATGCGAAGTTTCGATAGATGCACATTTTCTCTGATGGAAACACAACTATTAACACAATTTATCCCTGATCATTATTTGGAAGTGATTGGATTCACAAACTTGGCACGTGAGTCCTTTCATCCGACCGACATCGAGCATGTCATTTTGAATATTGTCTCCACTTTTTGACACCTTTATGGGACAGTCATGTGACCTTAGTTCGTATGTGCTGAGAGAAAAGACATTGGACTTTGGGACAGTTTTTTGTTTCCTTGTGGATAGGTCTAGCCATTACAGAGACATTAACCGTAAACCAAATTGCTGCTTTCCTTTTGGAATATGAATTCTACATATGCATTGACCAATGCATATGTAGTTTTTCTTCTCTAACGTCATCAATCCCTGGAATAGTGTTGAACAAGACATATTTCCTAAGCCCTGGAAGTGAGCAGTCGCCTCGGCCCCATACCAATTTTTTCTTCTTCTTTTTGACTGACAGCGCCCTTTGTGCCGCGACACATGAGGCGTAATGTGTCATTTCCAAATAAACACGACACCCCCCCCCCCCTCCCCAAAGGCCATGGGGTCGGGGCACCGCAGAGGTCGCGACCCCCGTATCCCCGCAGCACAACTAACCCTTTGTACCGGCCGCTTCCTGCTCCAGCGCGCCGCGACTCAACCCCTCACTCGCTCCGAGACGCCGCGCAGCAGATTTGACGGGGAGATGATTTTTCTTTTTCTTTTTTTTTGGGTGAGTGAAACCATGCGCGTCCTAGCGGGCTTTATCATGCTAATGTGCAGCGGCGGCCGGACAATGGAAGAAGAGTCCGGGGGAAAGGGCTTGTGGGAAATGGAGGCGACGCATGATGCTACGTGTTGGAGTTAGCGTGGAAAATGTCTCATCAAAATTAATATTACAATATTTTTAGCTGGTTTTCTCCCTTATCTTTTGCTGTACATTACCAACATAAACATACGACAAACATTGCAATTTTTCCTCATCGTTTTACGCACATATTCCATCTATAAAACCTACCATTAAACATTAAAAACAATTGATGGACCGTCCAAGAGGCCACCGTGATGAACAGTAAAGGTGCCATGCTAACCACCGACACAAACTAGGTCAAACATCAATAATGGCAATCTAAAAAGTTCCATAATGCACCTTTAGCACCTTTTAGCTAGCTCAATTATTCCGATTAAAAGGTGCATTATGAAACTTTTCATGTGAACATTAGTTGATATGCTTATTTGACCTTTCAGTCAACCAGAGGCTGTATGGCTGGTTAGCTTGGCACAGAGGAGGGAGCAAGTCACTAAATTCAAGTCAAGTCCAAGTCATTTGGTCATGGGGTCAAGTTTTTAATTTTTTTGTTCATTGGAACAGGGACAGTGTACAATATACATTAGCCTCAGAAAGGAGAGATGCATCGTACCAGGTTATAGCACTTGTGCTAATTTCCACCTGCAGTCCCTGGGCCTATTGTACATGTTTTTAGTGGTAGGGGAAACCTACGCAGACACGGGGAGAACATGCAAACTCCACACAGAAAGACCCCGTCCAGGTGGGAATCGAACCCGGACCTTCTAGCTGTGAAGCACGAGCGCTAACCGCTGAACTACCAAGTCGAGTCGAGTCATAGCTTTTGTCAAGTTGCCCACCGTTTCTTCTTTTCAAAATGTGTTTAATCTACTTGAAAATATGCAACACTTGAAAAACAGAAAACTATTGTATTTTATATAGTGATTTTATTGTAGATTAGATTTATGGATTGTAATGTTTTTTGTACTCACCTGTCCAGGGACTGCAGATGGAAAATAGCTACTTTGCTAAATCTGGTACAAATCATCTCTTCTTTTGTAAAGACTAATGGTTTTGTACACTGTCCCTGTTTCAATAAACAATAAACTAAACTAAACTAAACAAGTGCTTTCTCAAGATTTAACGAACATTCAGGCTAAAATCTAACTTTTTAAAATTGAATTGATTTGGATTTAAAGTCTAATTAATATTTAATTTGCACAAAATAAAAAAATATATATATACATTGAATGCTTCAGTCTATGTACAAAATTACTGGTTCAGAATTTTAAGGAAGGGGGCCTTTTCCTGTAGTCTGAAAGGTAAAACAATATTTTTTATTTTTGTTAGTTTCTTGCAGTTTTTCTGTCAGTGGTTCCCCTGTAATGCCCCAGCCCCCGTATACTCGGATTCGCCCCTGCTCAAAGTAGATTCCACACAGCCTTCATTCCCGCTGTCACTGGGCTCTGTGTGGCTGCGTAAAATAGCTACTAAATCCTGTAACTTACCATAAAAAAGTTGCATAGTGCCCCTTTAAAATCTGACTTTGGATTTGGATTAGGTTCTCATTGGGCGGTTGGCCTCTGCGCTGAACTCAGAACACTGAACATTAGGGGCCCCGCACAC
Source organism: Proterorhinus semilunaris (assembly GCA_021464625.1). Lineage (NCBI taxonomy): Eukaryota > Metazoa > Chordata > Actinopteri > Gobiiformes > Gobiidae > Proterorhinus > Proterorhinus semilunaris. Next base: position 12,156,670 of record CM038365.1, read on the forward strand.
GCATCCAACGGTGTGTATCTGCTGTATTTTCTTTTTCATAGGACACAACATATTTTTGCAATCATCTCATTTCCCATTTAATCTCCTCCTCACGTCCCCCAATCTACGTTACACACACACCAATATAGAGTCCAGCCACCGGAGGGGAGGCATTAGCATACGGCCAGTCCTTATGCTGTCAGTGAGTTTGTCATGCATTTAAATAAAGCAAGACAAATTGTATGAGGAACACAGGTCGTTTTCACTTTATTGTTATTCACCTTAATCCGGAAGTTCCCGTGGGCGCCGCCTTGAATTGTGCCCGCCCCTTCACTCCTATTGGTTTACATAGGACTGGAGAAGTCGAGATCAAGTCAGTTCTACACGGACACAAAGAAGTTTTTTTACTTATCGGTGCAAATGAACATTGGACATTTTACACAAATCAATCAATACATCTCCGTGGTAAAAAAGAGGCAAAAGTGCGCGGGGCGGCATATGGTGAATAGTTTTCAAAAGGTGATTGCAAACACTCTTTACACACTTTGACTGAGAACAGTACATTTTTGTGGAATAAAGCCAAATATCAAAATATAGTATCTAAACATACATTAATAAACCAGATTTGGAATGTTTTGCAACTATATATATTTTATAAACGCTAATTCGATTTTACAGAAGGAGGTCCCGAGTTGTTGGTCTGGTGATTATGGGGGTCACATCCCGAAAAGTTTGGGACGACCCATTACAAAACGTGAAAGTCTCCAATTTTGACTGTTTTGGGTCAAGATCTTCTGGGGTATGATGATCGAAGGATGGGTCAAATGCAGAGGACAAATCGTTGTTGAGCTGAAGTTGTATTCCGAGCCGCCAGCGCATCTTTGAGTCATCTCTGAATCTTGCCCACAGTGGCTGTTCTCCGCAGTTGGACGACAGCCCCCAGAGAGCTCCTACTCATCATCAAATCTTTATTTTTATCCATGTCCTATGTATCCAGGAAACAGCTGGGCGCAAGAAAAGGGGTGGTGGGAGGGGCTCACGGGGAGACCACTCGAAAATCAGGAAGTGAAATCATTTGGTTTCAGCCGTTTTAGATCAATGTTGCATTTTTCAAACCAATAAAGTGCAAGAAAGTGATAAAGATGTGTCTTCGAAACACCGGCAAAATACTTACTCTGCTGAAATAGTACACTGTAAAATGTAAAATTGTTTCAACTCAAAAAACTAAGTCCAAGGGCTGCCAAGAAATTGTATATGTAACCAATAACCAATTTACAATGTAATCGATTTGAAATTTCAGATTCACCTCTTTAGTTGAATTGTATTCTCAGGTTGACACAACTGATTTAATTTGTAACTGACATTTTTCATTTCAGACAACTAGAAATATAACTGTTTCTAGTTGTCTGAAATGTCAGTTACAAATTAAATCAATACAATTTCTTGGCAGCCCTTGGACTTAGTTTTTTGAGTTGAAACTATTTTACATTTTACAGTGTAATGGAGGTTGCTTACACAAACTTTGAGGTGATCTCAATCCCAATTTTATATACGCTCACTCTACATGTAAAAAGATCATGTTCGTGGCCAGACTGCGGGTCTAATTTCTGACATACTGCTCTGTAAATCCTCACAACAAAACCATCAATACAGAGTTACAACAGAAGGTGCGTGGAAAATATATATATATATTTTTTTTTACGAGTTGTCCGTTCATCCCCCCAATGAGGTGAATCGCACAATCTGAACATCTCAACCCCACTGACCAATTTAACCTTGTCCAAGCCACCACGTAAACAGAATGCGATGTTAAGTTTCATAAATCTACCGTGATCCTCCTTTGCTCACCCCGCCGAGCCACTCGCCGATGCCGACTTCTGTGTGCCTTTGTTAAACAGCCATTTCCACCCCGTGAATACATTGCCTCGGCCTGGAATTCTATAATTTTTCATGTGCCAGCGTGATGGATCGCCGCGATTCTGAGATCCCGACTTTGACAACAAGCGCCGGCCGGGGAGGGACCACACCGCCGCCGCCGATGCTGCGGCTTGGCCTTTGTTTTGCATTGCAGCCCATTTGCCGATGGCCTATAAATCTTCTCTATGCAAATGTGATCTCCCCTTAAGTGCATGATGCTTCCTGAAGGTTAACATGCGTTTGTGGTGGATGCGCTATCTGCAGGTTTAATGTGCAGTGGGAGCAAAGCCACGGGGTATTTGTTGGATACCGGAGGCACAGTGTTGTCTTTCAATTATAATACGATGGCACGACACACAGAAAAAAATGAAACAAGTGTCTTTTAAACACGAGCTTCTTTTCCATACAGTTTGAAAGACAAATATAAAATGATCTTATTATTTTTGCAAGTTTATGACCATTTCTGTGTCAGTGGTTCCCCTTCATTGCCTCCAGCCCCCTGAATGCTCGGATTCGCCCCTGCTCAGAGTAGATTCTGAACAGCCTTCAGTCTTGCTGTCACTGGGCTCTGTGTGGCTGCGTAAAAATCGCCACTAAATGCTGTATTAAGGTTTCTGTGAACACCTGCACACATAAAAAGGGTTTTCATTGGGTTTTTTCATCGCCCACGGTATAATACACCACGTCCACACGCATGAATATTAGCAATAACATGGTTGCGCACGGCCATGTAAAAAACGGCATGGGAAATAGGAAAAAGATAAGTAATAAAAAGGGCAAAAATTAGGGAAAAGAATTGGGATGATTGAACGCTTTCCCTGGACGAAGAGCGATACCTGCTTTCGATACTTACATTTTTTTCAATACCAGTTCTACCTAAACTTTTTTTTTTTTTTTCTTCTCGATACCATCCTGGTATTGTTTACCAGTACCCAGCCCTGGCTGCCGGTGTGTTGCGGGTTTGTGCCTTGTTTTTCTTTGCGTATCTTTGCCATGAAAATGAAGTCCACCAGCTCAGAAAACCCGCCACGGAAGCGGACAACAAAAGCTTCGGGGGCCGTTCTCCCTCTGATAAACAGGCATAATTCAAATGTCACTGTTTGAATGTCATCCTCAAAGAGACCACTCCATCAGCGCGCCACTCATTACAAACGATACCGGGATGTGAGAGGGGGGGGGGGACAACGAGGCGGGGGGAGGCTTTGTTTCACTGCGTTTGAGCTTCCTACCCTTTTAATTATTAGAGCGCCTTTTTGAAATAGCCTGGAGATTAGAAAGTATTGTTGCCTGTTTTTTGGACAATTCTATTTGCATACAGGTTGAATTTTAATTTGCGCGAGGGGGGGGGGGGGGCCCCAGATGGCAAGGCGCGACTCCTCATCCCCGCTATCTTTCTACCTTTCGGAAAAAAAAAACAAAGGTGCACAGATGAATCAGGAGGCGCTGGACGGCTGCCAGGGAGACGCTCGCGGAACAACAATGGCGCCCGGCAATCAAATGGGACGTGTCCGGCAAACTGTGTCAGAAAAGCGGCGGGTTTCTGCCGTAGATCCTGCATGTAAGGGTAAATTGAGTTGGTACAGTAAGTGTGCGTTTGTAGGGCGCGCCCAGGGGCCAAGGAAGGAGTCTAGGGTCTTTGGGCCTTAGGCAGGGGTACGCTTCAGCGAGGAAATGTTACTGTAGGCACCGTTGGGATTGCAGCACATGTAAACAGCCAAGTGCATGCGACTACTTTTAGAAAAGGAGATAATAACACAGCCAATTGCTCTAGTTCATGAAGTACTTCACATCCTTGAATTCCTATAGGTCAAGGGGAGACAAGTTGGCATGGTGGAGGGACGGTTTTCTTCCTCATAAAAAAAAAAAGTTGTAAAGCATCACTTTCCACAATTGCCAGTGTTGTACATCAGACACAGAGTTGGGTAGTAACTGAATTGTGGTAGCCCTCAATCAACAAGTCCCCCCCCCAGCTGCCCTGACTAGTTGACTTCGTGATTTACTTCCTATGCTGTGTGATGCCTGTCGAGAGGGGAGGACCCCTCGCCAACAGATCCATGTCTCGCCTGACCTAAGTTACTGTTGTTTACTTCGAGACGTTATAATGACGATGGAGCAAGCAGCAGCAGCAGTTAAATGTGTTACTTCTATCATTTTTGACAAACTTGATGGTACCCAAATAAAGTCTTTTAATTAGAAATTGAATTAAGTTGTGATTAATAGGCAAAAAAAAAACATTCATTGTAATGACTTTTAAAGATATTTACTTAACCCCCCCCCCTGAGCTAGTCGATGTGTTCGCCCGTCTTTAGCTGCGGCCGTCTCACATTAAAAAAAAACACACAAAACAAAAACCACGTCATCTCAGTCGCCTTTTGTGCAAGTCCAATCTACACTATTGGCCTCTCTGACCACAATACATTAACAGGCAAGGCGGGTTACGGTAAAGTGTCTTGCAAAAGGGCTTAAAGGTAAGAAGTGACTAGAACTCGGGCCTTGGTTCTAAGAGTAGATTTCACTCAATTGATCCATCTTAAAGGGATGGCATGATATCAACGTCGCAACACACACATTTCCACAAACATTTCCACTACATGATGCCACATTAGCAGCTGGTTAATACAGTACGTCCTGCCAACAACGCCAAATTGCGCTTGTGTCCGGTGTGCGTTTCCGTCCTGCCCCTTGTGGCAAAGGCAGGGCGTCAGCTGCGCGGAGAGCGCCGGGGGCCCCCGTGACTCGGTGTGTAGCGTCGGTGTCAACAATCTCATTACACGGGGAGGGACGGTGCCAGCAAACTCATTAGCAAGACTGTTAGCGTATAGCCACAATATGAGCTAACAAATGCACTTCTGGAGGACACTCAGGCGGCTTCGATGGATGTGGAGTGTGGGGTTTGGAGGTGACAGGGTTAGGGGGACAAGATGGAGAGCGCCCTATAGGGATACGGTCCCAGCCAACTTTCATTAATATTGTTATACAACATAGTGATCACGGCTTAAGGAGTCAAAGAGCGAGCATTTAGCGTGTGGCGCGTTACCAAATTCAGTGCTCCCAAAGTTAGCCACCGTGAACGCACATGGGATTTATTTTGGATGAAATGCATAGACATAGACAGCTGCAATGTTGAGACATGACACTGTACACAACACATTTGCCCACAACAACACAAGCATCAGCTCATCAACACAACAGCGCTGACAGAACACACATGTACGATAGAAAATAGGTCGAAATATTACACTTTTGTCACATCATATCAACGTTGAGGTCTTAATCAGATGACCAAGTTCATTCACTCTGAGCTACTGTTTGAGGTTTGTGTGTGAGAAACACGGGGTTCGGCCCATTAGTCCGACGCCCCATTAGTCCGATGTCTCATTAGTTCAAAAATTTTCCCATTGAGTAGGGGTTGAAGAATAAAATTAGGTTCAGGCAAGAGTCCACTGACCTTAAGGTTAGAGCCAATGGTTGTATATGTCTTTCTAATCCACAACACAACTGGGTTAGAGAGATTTCGGACTAATGGCACCTCTGCTCAATGGGACATTTTTGGAATAATGAGACGTTGGACTAATGGCATGGCACCGAGAAACACCTGCTCCTGAGAGACAAAAGCTCCAAAGTTCAGCTTGAAAAGGTTCTTGAGAAAGGGACGGCAAACATACCAGCGAAATACATTTCCTTGGTTACGCCAAGTTCTTTTACAATAATAACGAAAACTTCCTCAGTAGTTTTAGCGAGCGTCCTTTCAAACAAGGTTTATAGACTCTGCCTAGAGTTTGAGTGACTGCAGTCAGAGCTGGTTCCATCCAAATGATGTTCCTCGGCCCTGTGAAAAGGCTATCCATCCACTGTGCAGTGCATGCCACCAACCCCTTTTGGCCATTACGTTGAAATCATGGACCCATTTTCATTTGTATCTTACTTATTCTATATTGTGATATGTTAAGCTGCGGGTACATCCTCGTAGACGATTAGATAAAACTCATGGACGGACTAGCGCAGGAGGGCTGTGACAAATGGAGAAAACGATGCGTGGGTACTTTGTCAAAGGAGATGTATGAATGTCACAAACGTTTGCGAAGACTTTATGCTGCTGGCTCAAGAAATCTGGTTCTGACTTGATCCAAAGCTCAACTCTGTTTCTTTTTAATACTTAAACTACGACATCTACCATCATGGCAACCCGTGCCTCCACTGTATGCCTGTTGCCGCTCCGTAATGACAGGTAATCTGTGGGGGCTTGGCGTCTTCCCGTTTGCCGCAATTAATGATAAACCGCCCGCAATTTCCCACGCTCATTCCCTCCTCCCCCGCCCGTGCGAGAGGGCCGTTTAGGACTCTCCCCCTCAGTCAGCGCGGAGATGACACCCGACAGTCCGCGAGTATGAATAGCGGCCGCGTTGACTTACGGATAATCATGTTCGCCGGCTAATTTGCGGTAATGACAGAACGCGCAAGTGGAACTACTATATAAGAGTCCCCCCTCCTCTCTTTCCCCGTGCCCGTGCATCCGTAATGGGGCGTGGGTTTATTGACTGCTGATATGATTATGTCTCCATACATTTTCGTCCCCGCGAGCCTCCATCCTCCGGCGCGCTGCGAGCTCATTCATCACAATATAGGCCCCCGTTTGGTACATGTTTATTGATTCGCGGTTGTTGTGGGGAAGCGGGAGATTCATTAAAGACGGCGGCAAGGATGGCTGGGAGACCACCAGGGACCAGACGGTGTCTCGGTAAGAGTCGCGTGGCTACGGTTTGGGCACGGTATGCCATTAGCGTCCGTTCCTAAAACTCCAAAACGGTCTTGATTTTGAAGACGCTGCTCTTGGAATCACAGACTTTTCTTCCAGGTTTCTTCTAAGTTTCTTCCAAGTTTCTTAAATGTTTATTCCATGTTTCTTTTGAGTTTCTTCTGAGTTTCTTCCAAGGTTGTTCCAGGTTTCTTCAATGTTTCTTCCAGATTTCTTGCAGGTTCCTTCCAAGTTTCTTCCAGGTTTCTTCCAGGTTTCTTCCAGGTTTCTTCCAAGTTTCTTCCATGTTGCTTCCGAGTTTCTTCCAGGTCTCTTCGAAGTTTCTTGCAGGTTTCTTCCAAGTTTCCTCCATGTGTCTTCCAGGTTTCTTCCAAGTTTCTTCCATGTTTCTTCCAGGTTTCTTCCAAGTTTCTTCCATGTTTTTCCAGGTTTCTTCCAAGTTTCTTCCAAGTGTCTTGCAGGTTTCTTCCAAGTTTCTTCCATGTTTCTTCCAAGTTTCTTCCATGTTTCCTCCAAGTTGCTTCCAAGTTTCTTCCAAGTGTCTTGCAGGTTTCTTCCAAGTTTCTTCCAGGTTTCTTCCAAGTTTCTTCCAGGTTTCTTCCAGGTTTCTTTCAGGTTTCTTCCAAGTTTCTTCCAAGTGTCTTGCAGGTTTCTTCCAAGTTTCTTCCATGTTTCTTTCAAGTTTCTTCCATGTTTCTTCCAGGTTTCTTCCCAGTTTCTTCCAAGTTTCTTTCAGGTTTCCACCAGGTTTCTTCCAGGGTTCTTCCAGGTTTCTTCAAAGTTTCTTCCAGGTTCCTCCATGGTGATGGGGAGTTGCAGCTGGTCAAGACAAACCCTCCAACGTTTCAATTTAGTCGTTCAGTGTATGCGTATCTGACAAATAAAGCACTTTTCCTGCATCTCGATACGCTGCTAACCATTTGATGTCCAAATCGGAAAAGTTTGGTAGTGCCAACAAAAAAATTAAAATCAGATGAATACAAAGTTTAAAAAGTGGGTAGTTAGGGGGAAATTACTCTGGAAACTACATCAAAAATAATTGTAGAAATTGATTGAGTGTAGATTGTAATTGTTGGTGTCCCCCAGAACCTGACTTTCTTTCTTCTATTGCTTCCTTTTGTTCTTTATTTAAAAGGTGCATTATAGAACTTTTGACGCAAAAAACAAAAGTTGATATTAGTGCGTATTTGTGTATTTTAGTGGCCCCGCAACTGTATGGTTGTATAGTATGGCACCTTTGCTTCCAATCGCAGTGCCCTCTATAACACTCCAGAATCAATACATTTTAGGGTTACCGGTAGGTTAAAAACAATTGGAGTGTCATAGAGGCCACCATGATGGAAAGTAAAGGCGCCATGTTAACCACTGAAACAGCTAAGTGGGTCACTGAAAGGTCAAATACACACTAATCAAGTTCTTTTTGCTCAAATAAAAAGTTCCATAATGCACCTTTCAAGGCACACTGCGTAACATTTTGGATTTTGCTAATACAAAACCTGCTTCTAATGACTCAGAAAATGCGTTTTTTCCAGTGGGTAATCAAAGAATGGATTTGGATGAGGAGTTAACATATTTAAATCTCATATGACTGCCTTTAGGCGAGTCGCCCACAGCAAACACAAATTTGCAATTGTTTTCAACACTAATCTATACTAGTGATGTGACGTTCATGATTGACCAGCTTAGATATTGTGACTTATCTGGCTGGTGTTATTCAAATGTATATAAAAAAAAATGCCAGTCTTTTGAATGGTTCTTTGAAATGAACAGATCCCAAAGACTCGGCTCCCAGTAGAGAGCCGTAAATCCCATCACTAATCTATACTCAAATAAATGCTTGTATTTCGTTTTATTCTTTGAGTGAAATGTTGCGCTGAGGAATTTTTATGTTTCCCGCGCTTAGAACTTTTTCTCAAATAAAGAAAAGTCGTTCAAAACTTAGATCTGTCCTGAACGTTGCATCCACAATCTTAAAAACCTAAGACTCTGAGCTTTTGCCAATAAACCAAATCTTTCCTTTTGCCGTCTGCAGTGAGTACATTTCAGTTTCACAACAGTGCTTAGCGTAAAAATGTCCAGTACACTCGATATGATGAACCGCTTTTGCACGAGCGTTCACAAAGCAGCCCCGGACGGAAACATAGCGTTCAATATTATGCTAACACCGCCGTTCCCCCCTCTGCCCCCCATTCCGACTGAAAGATCCTCCAAGGCTTTCTGAACTTAAGAAGAGTCGCCAATTCCCCCCAAAGGGCCACGGATCCCGAAGTCCCAAGAGGACGCTTTCCTTCAGCCAGATTGACAGATACGAAAGGGCCGATGGAGACAGGCCATTAGAGAGGAGAGCTCGGGGGGGGGGGGGGGGGGAGTGGGTAGAATGTGTTGGCGACGAGCAGCTGACTTATTAGTGCAGCAGCGCGCTTGGGGCTGCGGCGCTGATATGCTAATGCCACTGTTGGGTCACTCTACTATACTTCCGTTTACTTCATTCAAAGGGCTCACGAATACAAAGTGCCGCTATAGGTATAGGACATAATAAATTCCCAGTTGTAGAAAATGTATTTAGATTATTGTTTTTAATAGTAGTTACAGTGCAGGCGCCTGGGGGGAAACAGTTAACACTTTTCCGGTAAATTATCAACATGTGAGTTTTGCACTGATGAAATGAGTGCTCGTGTTTTCTACCACACAACGCTGGCAAATGCACAAACTAGCCCAATGCAGGAGTGTATCGCGAACTTCGAGCGCACCGGAGTTTGATCTGCAGTGGTTGCCCTGACCTACAATTGTTTTCTCTTGGTTCATGAATATAATGTAATATTTATGCACAGAATAGTCCAACCCAGGTGGGATTTGAACCCACAACCCTCTGCTTCAGCAGCTGGTGCCCTATCCATTAGGCCTCTGGGCCAGTATATAGTATTAATAACGGAATGGAAAGTCTCATTTAGGTGAATCAGCATTGTTTGAACAGTACAAAAATATATTCATCTTTGTCCGACGCTTGTAAAACCATTATAAATAAATGTTATAATATATTCCGTCTCATCCACCAAACCACTGTCCTTACATTGTCCCCTTGCGAAGGAAATGTTTTGTGAAATTCCCCGCTGTGTGCGTCTCTTTTGCCCTTGCAGGTGCTCTTCCTAATTGATCGGCGGAGATTGGGGACTAACCTTTTCCTCTTTGGCGCCGCGATGAGAGCGGCCAGATTAGAAGCACAAAACTGGGCGGAGACTGGAGTGATGGATGGACCCTCTTCACCACCTCTGCTGATAGTCCGACGCAGTATGTAAACAACGCCGAGAAACCTTTTAATGCACTACAGCGGCGTTTCTGCGTCTTTGTTCTCCCAGAGCAGCGAGGCAAACACGGGGGCCAAAAAACGAAAAGGAAGGAAACAAAAGTGTTGGCGTGAGAGGCAGTGGGGATGTCCTGGAGGCCTTTGGCCCTTTGGAAAAGTACAAAGTGATAAGCGGAACCATTATCCGGGCGATCGATGCAGAGGGGACGGTGATTAATGTGGCACCCAGCCCGTGGTCCTGGAGCGGGGCCACAGGGATCACCTCCCCCCCCCTTCGTCCCAGTGGACGGACTCGGACAGGACGGTTGTAAGTTACCGCCGGACGGATGGCATCAAGGTCTTTATTCAAATGCTTTTGTCTGTATAGGTTTTTCCCATTTGATACGTTCCACTAATACCACATCGCAGCAAAGCATTCGTGAGGGAGGGGTTCAATCCTCAGACAAACCAGATCACAATCCACAGACAGTGAAGGCGGTAGATCATGGGCACTTGCATCCACATCACTGACAATATATGTCCATCAAACAAAACACTTCTCATTCCGCAACAGTTATCATACAACCCCGTATCACATGTGTACTGCTTCATCGACCCAGGTGGGACTCGAACCCACAATCCCCAGCTCCGGAGGCTGGTGCCTTATCCATTAGGCCACTGGGCCACACAAGAAAAGTCACCAAATGTGCAGCAAACTTTCTAAGTGCAGGAGATAACTTCTTTTTATACAAGAATAACAATAACAATACAACAGCACAAGTGCATAATACGTTAGAGGCAAATAAGTAAATCGATCATTTAATTCATTATATCATGTATTCAGATTTTTTAAATATATCAATTTAATATAATATATACTGTACATAAATTCAAACAATAATTGATCTCAATCATCCAGGTAGATACAACACAGAAGGACAACTTCAATTGGACATTTTTATACACAGTTGCCGACGTTTCGAGAATCTGTCAAGTCCCATTAGATGTTCGATTGGGAAGTAGTGACATACTCCAGCGCAACAGGTGTTGTAGACCGCACTATTTGTGTTCGAATTTAATCAAAGTTTGGCAAGTTTGCCTGGTGACTGTGCAGTCTACAACAGACGCTGAAGTATGTCGCTACTTCCCAATCGAACATCTGATGGGAACAGCTTTGGCCCTAGAAGAAGACAATTGGATGATTCTCGAAACGTCGGCAACTGTGTATAAATGTCCAGTTGAAGTAATCCTTCTGTGATATAAATAAATATAAAACCCAGTATTAATTATTGATATTATGTTTCTCACATTTTGCTCCTTCAGTTTGGAAACCCAGTTGTACCAGTCATCTCCCATGTTTCTATTATTTACCAGATCGCCCTCGTCTTCCTCTGATCGCAGATAATGGACCAGCGGGCGCTAATATCTAAATCCCCCATCTGGGCTGTAATCGCGGCAAAACGTGTCGACTTGAGACTCTTAAGCCACTCTTTCGCTCTCCGTGACGCTAGAGAAACAGGAAGATGAGACGCTTTGAAGGTTCCGCCGTAGATTGATGACATAAATAGGAGGAATTGCAGAGTTTTCTGTCATTTTCTGTTGCCGACGCTCAAAGTTGTTCCACCTGAGTCAAACCGTGAAGTCGGAGGTATTTGAGTGAACCAAAACAAATCATCAAAATCTCATGAATATTTCTGACTTCTTTGCCAATTGCTGTCTACCGGAAAAGGAAATGACCACATTTGGATTACGGCATCATCTCGGTCGCTGTAATTCCGCGAAAGCAAAGCCGTTACGAGCGTTCCTGTGAAGTTACCGTCATTTCCCGTGAACCCCCTTCATTCTCCGCGCCCTCCCGTTATGTTTTATTAATTTCCTCGTATGGAGAGATAGAGCCGTAGCGCGGGAAGGTGCTCCGCTCATTAGCATTCATAATTACTTAATGACCCATCAGATATGGTTCGCCGCGGAAACGAGATGTCGGTGTCGGGCCTTTCAATGAGGATAACCACTAAAACAAGCCCCTCCGTGACCGGACGATCGCGAGGAGGGGTTTCATCCGTCAGGGGGGGGGGGGGGGGGGGGAGTAGCAAAATACAAGTGTTTCATGCTCGTCAGGTGGTACGAGGGAGCCGTTTTCTAAACAAAACACGCCCGATGGTCAAGATTCCTAGCAGTGGCCTTTGTGGAGTCTCTTTAGATCTGTCAAATTGTCTTTCCTCAGCGTTCCAAACACGTCTCTCTGTCTGCGCAAATAACCTACGGTCCACTTTTTTTTTTATTTCGAAGGCGAGACACGGCAGGTGAAAACATAGATTTGAAAAAAGACGACATAAACCCTTTTACGATGCTTGTTTTAAGACTTTTTGTTCCTAGCGAGCCTGCGATGACCAGTACGTAACTACAACGCGTATTCATTCACAAATATCGACTTTTTGGTGTCCACGTGTACGGCCAAAGGCGACCGAGAAGCCGCTGTAATCCAAATATGGTCATTTCCTCTCTGGGAGACAGCAGTGGCTAAAGACTGGAGAGATATCCACGAGGTTCTGAGGTTCCACTCTTGCCACAACATCTCCACCTTAGTAGCTCCTACCGACTTCAAACTTTACAGTCTTGGTCTTCATCAGGTTTAACATGTGTAGATTTTCTGTTCTGACACTTTATTGGCATTATTACACATTTTTTCTGGTATCGGTAACTAGACTGTAGACTGTAAAGACGATCAGTAGTTGCGAGTCGAGTCCCTCTTCAAACTAAACACGGCCAACTTCCTCTCCCCGGTTTCTCAAAAGTGCCTTCATAGCAGTATCGCGTTTAATCACGGCGCTCCACAATGGAAGTCAGCGGGAAGTCTTTGTAAATAATGCATTAATAACCACCACCCCCCCGGCCCCAAAGGCACAGGGGCGTGCGGGAGTTTTACATTCCTCCCAGGGATACCTCCGTGCGCAAAAGTGCTCAGATCAACACTCCACTGCCTGAATGGAGGGAGAGGAAGAGCGCTGCCGGTGAGTTCAGCTAAAGGGGCACTTCTCAAAGCGCTGTCCAGTTAGAGTGCAGGCATGGACACGTGGAAGCTCGGTGAATATGATTATGGAAACAAGGTGATCACTGAAGAATGCAGCTCTGCAGTTAAGGTTTGAGTATAGGTCGCATTTTGACAGGAGCGGACAGAGCGTTTGGCGGGTGTTTCAACAGCCAAAAGTGAACCGCTCTCCACTCACAAGGGGAGAGTTCAAAGACCCCAGACCACCTCGGCCCTGGCGTCTGGAATCATTTGCTTGTTGGACTGGTTGAGGGCGGGTGGGGGAAAGAGACTCAACACGCAGCTACGTTATGATTTAGATGAGCAGACATTTGTCATATTTAAGCAACTGCTGGCCTGTTTTTGGTGATCAGTGTCGTATTCTGAGAGAACTTAATGTTGATTTACTGGTAACAGGTGATCAGGTGGTCAGAACAACAAGGTCAACAGCCAATGTACCGAACCAAAACAGAAAAACAGCCTTAGGACCATTGGCGTTTTCCTTTAAACCTATCTCAGAATGGAACAAACTTCCAACTGCATTAAAACAATTTTGCCTGGATGTGAAACAACATTTTCTGGGAACTCACTCTTGTTTGGAAACATGTAGAAAGCATCAACCACTTGTAAAATCTGCTGCTTTTCCTTTTGAGTTGTTAAACTGTAACACAGGGAGGCATAGACTTGAAGACTTGGAAACAACTTGTCAAAAAGTGTTGAGTAGTTCTCACTCTGCATTAACCGGCATGAATGTAGCCCCACAGCGCCTCCTGTTGGCCAATTCCATACCGCTCCAGGCTGCAAATAGCATTCCCCTAGGATAGTTGGGAAAATCTATCCAAGGATTAGGATAACCCTATTGGTTGTATGCTGTGTACCAACTATCCCATGAGGGGGGGGGGGGGGGGGGGGTAGTTGGTACACAGTTGGTAACCCGGAGCACTTTCTCCTTAAGGCACTTGAAACACAAACCTGTGGAGGATGACCCCCCTTAAAACAAACTGGCCTCAAGTGGTCTGTCCTGTTCAGCTCCAGTCAAAATAGGGCTACAGTATGTGCTTTAAGACAGTAGAAGCCTAAACCCCTAAACTGTTTCCCTGGGCCCAATGCAGCCCTCGGACCAAATTCTGTTGGCCCTCAACATAAAACCTCATAGGATATGATGTATTGATCTCAGTGGGGGAACACACAATAAGGTGTAGAGAGTAAGAAAATGGGCAGTCAAAGGTTGCAACACCCAGAACCTTCTCACCGTGAAGCACAAGCGCTATCTGTTGGACGACAGTGGTGCGGATAGTAAAGCCCGTGGTTTTGATGAGAGGGTTGGCGGTTGGATTCCTGTGGGTGCAAACTGTTGTTGTGTCCTGCAACACACTTCACCCACCTTGCAACCAATGTCTGATCCTGGTGTATGAATTGGTATGAGTGAGTGGTTCCTTGATGTCAAGCGTTTTGAGTACCTAATATGCAAAATATGCAAACATTATATAACAATGGCACACAGGTTACTTATGTACAAGGAATTATACTTTTAGGAAGCGAGGAAAGGCAATCTAATTTGAGCAGAAATCGGACACATTTGCAGTTATTAAATTAGTGATGATTTCGATTTCCAACCCAAGTAATACTCGAACCCACAATCCGTGAGCTTGGTCAACATCCTCCTCTTGTTACCCATCTGCTCTGGCCCCACCTGACCAGCTTCTTCAGCCTCTTCCTGTTCCGCTCCGTGCTGCCCAGGGCCTGGGACGTATGACGCAACTGGGAGAGCTACTTGTCTGCCTTAAGAGTAAAGAGAGCCAACTTTATAGATCAGAGAATCATATCTGTTGGTATGCGTTTTTGATTTCCAGCACAACTGCTCATTAAGTCATTGTCATTCACAGCGTGAGATCTGTACAATAATATATAATATATAAGGACTCCTCTCTTATGCATGAACAGCTGCGGAATCTGATGAGGACGATACGCTAATGAGTCATGTTTAAGTCATATTTATCTAGAGATGTTTAGCTTTGGTCCAAGCGAACTCCCAGAGTCCAAACAATGTGCAAAACCCAATTATTCAGTAAAGTTTCATGTGGGCTACTTGCATTTTTAGAACCTTACACAGGGCCTTCACCAAGAGCAAGGCAAAGAACAGAAGGAGATGGGAAGACTTTGTTGCTGCCTTGCAATGGGTTCCAGACTTTCCGTTGGCACGCCGCAAGATAGGGTGCTTCCTATAACCTTATTTCCCCTCTAGGAATCTCTCACATCCAATCGCTATATCGTCCAGAATTCCCCGTCATCACTCGGAACAATAGCGTTGAAGACTTAAAGAACACTTCTACCCCGGGGGCCACAAAACCCTATACCTCGATTTGAATGACAACATCTGGTAAAACACAATGACACGAACGGGCCTTGCCAAACCTTGGGTGTCCGTAGCCCCTCACCCCCCGTTCAGAGGCCTCCCCAGCGCCAATGTTAAGCCCTTTTAATGACTGGATGTACGCGGGTTTGCCAAGTTCCCGTGTAATTGGTTGATGGTCAGCCAGTGCCCGCCACGGGGGGAGAGAGGGGGAGATAGATAGGGGGCAGTTGGCACACGGTTTCGGAGTTGGCGCGGACAAGAGTGAGCAGAAATAGCAGCGGATGTGCGGGCCAGGGTTGCGAGGTATTACGATGACAAACCCGCCCGAAAGACTCTCGGAACCAGCGGACACACATTACCAGCGGACTCAAACACTTCCTACAGTCTCTCTCACGAAAAAGGCAGCAGAATGGAGTTGGGTTTGAGAATTTGTTTTTTGAAATCTATGGATTATTTTACATGTAATACAGCCCTGCCAATAGTGCTGATTGTTGTGACCACATATCGCCACTGTCTGGAGAGAATGCTAAATGTCTGTGTCCAGATGTACAAATACACAGGCCTGACTTTAATGTTTCACTTTTTGACTCAGGTGGGACTTGAACCCACAATCCCCAGCTCCGGAGGCTGATGCCTTATCCATTAGGCCACTGAGCCGTATATGAAGGAATGGCTAACTTCAAATGAGATATTCCAATGTAGTCATCTGTACATAAAACTATTAATGAGCAACAATTCAAATGTTACAAAGAGTGATATTACTCTTAAGTGCATGTTTGGCTACTCTAACCACCTTTGATATAGGTTATATAGATGGGTACATGGATTTATATGACCTTAAGTAAATATTTTGGCTACTCTACCCAAATGTGATACAGGTTATGTGGATGTGTAATATTTGGACAGAAATCCATATGAACAGTGGTGTTCCATGTAAAAGAACATGGTTCCAACCTCAGGGCTGAGGGTTTGAGTCTCAGCTCTGACATTTAGCTGAACGTCTCTCCCTGCTGTGGTTTCTAATAAACCAAATGGGTGTGTAGTGTAGTGGTTATTGCGGGGCACTAAACACCCAAAGACAACCCAAGAGGTTCAAGCCCTACTTGCACCCAAACAAATTCAGTCTTCTTTCAAATGCATGTTTCACAGAGTTTGGTACTGACTTAGGGCATCTTTTGAAATTATTTTTAATATATATCTTATTTTGGTTTGTCTTTTTGCTGGAAATCAGATCACATCTATATCAGATAATGATCTGAATAATTTAAATTGGATTTTCAGTGAGTAGTGCCTGTGACTCAATAGTTACTGTAGTTACAGTATTCCAATTGTCAGCAGTTCAAAGCGAGCATTGACCCAGTAATGTGTCCAGTTTGCTATCCAGACAGCACTCAAACACAGAATGCCCAGCTCCAGAGGCTGATGCCTTATCCTTTGGGCCACTGGGTCACAAAAGCCAAAAGAGATATGTTAACATCTGTACATAAAAAGAACAAGATCACGGCGCAGCAGCAACTTTTGATCATACAGTATAATGTAAACTATGGTGAAAAGAAGGGCGCTCCACTCATAAGGTTAGCGGGGTTATTACCTTGCCTTATTAGAAAGTAACCTTAGCCGAGACCCAGAACAGGCAAGTTTTTACAACCCAAAGTGCAGAAATCCCCGGCCATTACCTCTCGGCATCACCTGCCGTCACTCCTCCAGACCTGCCATCTTGTCATTAACCCCGGCCCGCCGCGCGTTCCCCGGCTTTTGTTTTAGCACAAAGCTATCCCGGAGACTCTCCAGCGCCGCGGGGGCAGGAGATGTATGGTAATGCCTGTCCAAACGGCACTCTCCGCCGCCGCCAAAAAAAAAAACACAAACCGCTTTCTGAAAGACCCCATCCGGGAGTGAGAACGTAAGGAGATACATCAATCAATGGACAATTACCCCACTGGCTAATCAGCTGTCCCCCGGCCCCGCGCACACCGGACCCCTTTGTAATCCCGTTGGCAGCATCAATTAAATTCTTAAGGTTAGTCTATTGAATTTCGCAGATAGGGGGAAATAGAAGGTGGAGGGGTTGGAGGGGGGCGGAGGAAGGACAAAGAGTGGTGGTCACACACGTACTGAGGAATTTTATGGTGAAATGCCATTGCAGAGAGGGATCAGTTATGAAGTACACAGAAAGTACCATCTAACTACGGCAAATTTTCTCCAAATACATTTTTCTCAACGATATTTACACTCAAAATAGCATCGACCCCGGTCTTGTACTTGTACTTAAAATATTCAAGTTTGCACGGGTTTCCTGCAGGCACTCCAGTTTCCCCACTACTAAAAACATGTACAATAGGCCAGGATGAATGAGAGTGTGTTTGTGATTTGAGTGGTTGGAGGGGCCGATGGCACAGACTGGCAGCCTCGCTTCTGTCAGTCTACCCCGGGGCTGTGGCTACAATAGTAGCTTACCACTGTGTCGTGAATGAATATTGACTACATGGTAACACAGGCTTATAAAAGTGTAATATAGCTTATAAGTGTAAGTCAGTATTGTTATTCTTTTTCAGAAGATTTTTTCAATATTGAATTCCCAGCCTGATTTATTTATTTTTGAACACCAAACACAAGAAACTGAAAGGGACTAGATGCAAGTTGGTCATTTTATACTCGCTACTGCCACCTCCAGTCTTATGCGTAACTGCAGTTTCTATATTAAACTTGTCATGACGCCAATTCGGACCCGAATGAACACCTTTTTGAGTGACAGTGCAGGAATTTAGAAGCAGTTGTGGTGAATATGAATATGGCTGGAACATGTAGGGGGAGGAAAATACTTAATTTTAACATTTTTAAACTACGTACAGTACCTTTAACATATCCATCAACTTGGTTTAAACCTGGCTTTATCTATTATTCATGTTCTATCCGATTTTTAAATGAAAATATTAACTGAAAGGGAAAAACAACTCGGAAAATCTTTTTTGTTTCCTCTTGTTTATTTCACTAGTTTACAGAAGGGCCCTATACTACTTTATATCCTACATTTTGAACTGGTTCTCAAACTTTTCACCCCGAGTACCCCTCATAAAATACTCTACCTTCCAAGTATAACCCATAGGACACAGCATCTCTATCTGCTGGAGCCTAATAGGAAATGGGGGCAGGCTCCAGACGCGCTTGGCTCCTGTGGACTTTCCATTGAAACCTTTTTGCCTCTTCAAGTCACTATTGAACACAGGCTCGTCATTCGGACCCCCTCGCGTGTGTCTTAACGCGCACAACATTTCCTCTTCTAAATACAGGATCAGGCTCCAAAAACCTAGCCAAGTTGCTAGCATGAGTGAGCGTCAGTTAGCCTGCGCTGAACGTTAGTCCATCGCTATTCTACAGTCTATTGTACGATCTCTCAAAATGTTAACCCCCAAACAAAGATTAAGACTAAACCTGCTCTAAAGACATAAATGAGGGAATATGAGGTATAAACTGGGTGTAAAGCACGTCTGAAGAGTGTAAATGGAATTACAAGCCCAAATATCGCCACAGTTTGAGGACTTGCCGATCAAAAACCAATGAACGTTTTGAAAAGGTTTCGGCCTGCAAACATAGCCTACGTACAACTTTCCAACACCGTTAAAAAGGTTTTAAAAAACAAATTGAATTTTCACGACTCCCGCCTCAAAGGTCAGCTCTTACCGTGCGCGCGCACACACGACGCACAACACTCAAGGTCGCGCGGGGCGTCCTCTGCGGCGGGCCCGTCCCGTTTCCGAGGCGCCTTTCCCCGGGCAAAGTCAGCACAAACCCGGCAGCGAAAACAAAAGCCTCTCACTTTGATCCGCCTGTAATGACCTGGAGAGGAGCGGGGATCCCATCATTATACGGGCGCGCCCCCCCTCCCGCCCCGCCCCCCCCCCCCCCCCCCCCTCCGCCCGCACATCTGCTGACCGCACTAATCACCGTCAGCCGATCGATACATTATTTAATCTCTGCACCGTAACGCCGGGCTCCGATCTAACGAGCCGGTTTATGGCTCTGGTTATTGCGGGGGGGGGGGGGGGGGGGGGCGGGGGGGGGGGGGGGGCCTTTCTACAACGTGGGTGATTGTGGGCAAGTTCTCGGGGTCCATTCACGGATCGTGCGATGAGTTTTGTTGTGGAGTTTTGTTGGAGGGCAGGGGGCCGATACAACTCTACGGTATAACAGAGCCATAAAAATGTTCTACTGGGTGGCTTAGCATTTAAACAAACTTTCAGCTAACGGCATGCTAGCCAATCCATCGAACTATGATGAACACACTTTGAGCGCAGAATGCACAGAATGGGTCCGGTGATGGATTACGGGCTTTTATAAGAGTGTAAATTTCGTGTTTCCTCTATGACACAATATAATCCAGCACATTAGCAGAAGAAGAAACGAGTAAGTAAGGTTAACCAAAACAGTGTTAGGTATTGGAGCTTAAATTGAAGTTGTGCTGCCAACTGGGTTATGAAACATCACGCAATGGTGTCATTCAGCATTATCGTTCTGTTTCGTTGTTCTAGGAAATGATTAAGGGAACGTAGGTAACACAAAACTAGCACCGATACCACAAATCAAGTTCCATTAAAGTGATAGTCAGTAACTTCAAATGTTTTACAAATGGAATAGATTGAATACGATTGACCGCCAGGCCACCCTTTGCTGATCTCGGCAGCGAATCAGAGACCCCGGTGCCATGACTTTGACCAATGAGACGAGCTTTCCTGTGACCCCGCCCTGTCAGGTCCAATCAGGAGAGAAGGGGGAGGAGCTTAATCGTTTACTTTGGACATTTGTATGCATCTCTATCCTCATTTTGCAAACTACAGGAGGGGCTTTCAGGTCCAATCTGGATGGGGCTTTTGAAATCCGTCTCCCCCTCTCTCCTCAGTCTTACAGGCTTAAAAGTACTGATATCAGAACAAAATGAACAGTAAGTTGTCCACAAAGTCTCGAGATGGGTCCCAGTGTCGGGCTGCGCGGTTAAACGTAATGGAAACGATTCACACTTTGAATGATAATCATTGGAAAATAAATAATATAGCTAGATAAAGATCAATTCAGGATTCAAAATAGACCTGAATGATGTCCAAACCAGTCAAATACTTAACTTAAATGTATTATTATAGCAAGAATGAATTAATCTCTAAAAATGAATAAAGTCTAAAACCGGGCTGTATTTTTTTTTATTTTTATTGAAAACATGCTTTTACTTTGTAATACAATTTCGACACCATTTCCAATTGGGAACGGGCCTCGACAGGCAGCTAGTTTGCACCACTTTCTGTTTGTAATTCTTTTTTTTTCTTTCTTTTTTTTTCTTTCGGGGTTCTGAGTCCTGGCACGACGTCTGTTGTTGAAAGACCAAAACAACAACAAAAAAAAGAAGAAGAGGAGAAAAAAAAAAGAAAAAAAGAAAAGGGAGAAAAAAAAAAAAAAAAAGGAAAATCCTCCTGCACATCTCTCCGCTGTCAGAGCCGCTGGTTGCCTGGCGGAGCGTGAACGGGCAGATTTTCCGGTAGCGCAAGCCTGAGATGGGCTACTGCATCTGGGTAAGCTTCCCCACCGTGCGCCCCCCCCCCCCCCCCTTCCCTTACCCGCCCTCCATCTTCATACGCGGCCGCCCCAGGACTGGAGTCACGGCGGGGGGAGCGGTTGATGGAGGACACACTCCAAAGGAAAGAGGAAAAATAAGGAGAAGAAGAGGCTGTGGCGGAGGGTCCGGAGAGGTAAACACAGGAGCACTGTAAAACACGCCGGGGAGGGGGGCAGGTCGCGGGGGCCTTCATGGACCAAAAAAAGTTTCAAAATGTGTGCGGTGAATGTGTTTGTCATTATTTTTCAATGTAACATAAGGGCGCTTTACAAGACTGCCTCTCAAAGCAAATCTTCTCGACCTCATGTGAAAGCTAAGGCCTTTTTTGTCGTGTTTTGCCACATTGTTGTCACTTTATTGTCGCATTATTGTTGTGTTTTTGTCACTTTTTTTGTGGCCTTTTTTTTCTTCTGTTGCTTTTTTATTTTTGATCGTTACGTTTTTGTCGTTCTTCCCAGATGTGCTGCGACCCACCTCCACCCCTTCGACGCCTTTTTCTATCCACGGCCTCACCCTGTTACATCCTTCACCGGTCTCTCACACCACCACCAGTGTCCGGGCTCCGGGGGAAGACGTCCCTGACACTAACCAACCCACCCCATATTAACTTTAATATGGGGTGGGTTAGTTAGTACAGTATATCAGTGTCAACTGCAGGAGTCTGATGGGGGAGGGGGATTCATTTATGAAATATGGAATTATGTTTCACACAATGTTAATACAGTAGTGTTGAAAACAAAGAAGTGCTGATATATAAAATGCGTTTCCTAACCTTTGACCCGGACAGTATGTGCGAATGAATCCCATCCCCACAAGTAGAAACCATAACAGAAGCCGTCTATGAAATAATATGACTAATCCCAGATATAACGCGGCATGTGGTGGGGCTATAATGGGCCTCATTTACACTGATGTAATGATATAATGATAATGAGTATGAGACTGTGCTGAAGGCCGTGTTAAGTCAGTTAGATATTTGCCAACTGCGACACACGCGTCCTGCTGCACTGTGCCGTCGCTATTATAAATGTTTGTGTAGGATTATTACGCGTGTCCCGAGATCAGCTCAGGGAGATTCAGATCCAAGGTCTGAGTCTCGAAAGTCACGGGAGCTCCTCTGTGTTTGGAGCGGGGGCCAAAAATGTAAACATAGTGTGGTCGAGGGCCGAAAGATAAACTAAATAGTGATTTGACTATTTCTTATTATTTGATATGCCTTTAATATGGATTTAAATATACTGCAGATTACTCAGACACATGTTTAAAAGCTTCCAGGGGTTTCCCTCCTCGTCTTAAGTCTCTCTGTCCTCGTTCCCTCTGTCCATATCTTTGTTGAAGCATGTCTTCTCCCCTCCCTGTCAGCTTTAACATTGCTACAGCGCTGGGAAAGGGGCCGAGTCATCTGCGCCGGGGCTTATGGGAAATGTAGTTCTAACGCAGGGGTGTCCAAACTTAGATAGATCGGTGGTTTGTGCCGCGAAACCTTCGACTAGCAGAGGTTTCAACTGTGCCCCACACCTTTATGTATACTTAAAACCTTCATGCCAGCTCTGTCTCATAATAAAATGTTAGTTGTTCGGTTAGAATTGTGTAGAATGATTACATTTCAAATAAAAAGCACCATCTCTGATGATGTGTACCGATTCTGCAAGCAGGGTCAATGGCCACCAAAAATCGGGCCACACTTTGGACACCCCTGTTCTAACGTCTTTCATACAATTTAGCGGCGAGTTAGAAATCATGTCGGGGTCAACAAAAGTCATGCCCTGGAGTCTGACATGTCTGTAGAGTTTAAAACACCACTGGTTCTCAGCGAATACATCAGGCAAACCGCGATACAAAGAGAAATATCCATTTAAACTCATTTGCAGTGTCACTCTATTATAGTTATAGTCACTGTGTGTCAAAACAGTCATTCCTCACAGTTCTGTTGTTTTAGGCCGGGAGTGTCCAAACCATGGGCCCATATGGAAGCTTTGAGGGTCACAGATTTCGGTTTTCACTGAGGTTATAAGTGTGTATAATTATTAAACCTATGAATGTACCCTCTCGCACATTGCCAACTCTTGCAAGAAGCCTCCGGGCGACTAAAAACTGGTTTGAGGACTGGCCCCGCGGCCCCACTTTGAGCACCCCTGTTTTAGGTGTAGACACTGATGCAAAAGGCAGCGGTGAAAACAATACATTTCATACAGCGCCTGACCAATAAAGAGTGGGCTTCACCTGGCGGCCCCCGACAGTTCTGATGTGGGGGTTCTGCAGTCGGTCAGGTCTAAGTTCTGCAACTCTATGTGCCCAAAGAACGCTGGAGAAGACTTTGGGGAGAAGGCAGGTTCCCACTGCAAACCACACACTGGTACATTTACACGACGGGAAAAATCCAACCGTAATCTGACTTCTGAAGAAATCCAATACTTAGATACAAATTAGCATATAAAAGTGTCCTCTGAGCGAAAGGCTAACTCAAATTCAGTTACGTTTCTACTTTTTGTGGTGTCTGACACATCCAGTGGCTACTAAACATCCTCTTATACAGTTAGACATTATATAAGTGGGCCCAGGATTGGACGGCTAACAAAAGGTGCACGTTTGTAGGAACGGGCTCAGAGCTAAAGACATTTCTGTGATTTCTATGCGTTTTAAGACCCAGAGACTCATTAATTAGGCCTCACGCTGAGCACATTTAATAAATCTGAATAATTTACTGACGACACAAAGGGTAAAATACGCGGCCACTTGCTGGAGCTGTTTCCTCAATAATGAGCCCTGACATGGCCTCGACAGACATGGGCCATCGATGAACTAGCTCCGTTAAAAAAAAAAAAAAAAAGCTCCCGATCGTCTTCTGACAGTGAACTGATGTGTCGGTAATCCAGAACGGCCATTTTCCAAGAACCAGGAAATACGACCATATTAGTCCAGCGCTCCGGTCTCTGCACTGGCTTCCTGTCACTCGCGCAGTAGAATATACAAGTCTTTTCAAGTCCATCTCTGACATGTTATAGCTGTATAATAATAATCATAATAACAATAATGCATCAGTTTTATATAGCGCTTTATTCTGGACACTCAGAGACGCTTTACGTTGCATTATTCTGCTTAGCTTCCAAGATCTGCAGTACCATTAATTATCTTGAACAACTGATAGAGATTTGTATACATGATCATGTTTTCAAAACTTCATATACTATGTTTTTTTTTTACATGACAGTGATATAGCCGAGATTTCTTGTCATGAACCTTAAGAGATTTTTTGTACAATGATTCCAGGAACCATCGTGGGCCCCGAGAACTCCAGCGAGGGGTCTCCGGGTGGTTCCCAGAGTCAGGACTAAACACGCTGAGGCTAAAGCGGAAATCTGAACAGTCTTCATGAGGATGCAAGACAGGCCTCGCTCTGAAAACAGTTACTTTTACCCGTGCATATTAAGTATGGATTGATTTAATCTGATTTCTAATGATTTTATGCGACTGTGAAGCACTTTGAATTGCCTTGTGTACGAATTGTGCTCTACAAATAAACTTGCCTTTCCTTCCAGTGGTTCTGATCACCGGCTTTGAATATTTTATCCCCAGTACAAGAAAAGATCCCAATTCTCTGCCTCGTTTCCACCCAGAGGGGAAAAGTTCCCGGATGCTTCTCCCATCTATAGGCTGTCGGGCTGCTCCCCAGAGGATCTGAGCAGTCTTAAAGGAGTCCATTTAAATGGCCGGACAGACCATTTCCCCCGTTCTCTTCCTCCGCCGTCTCCGGGTTTTGCAGTGCTCAGACACAGTGGTATCTGGTTGGCGGATGGGGAGGGGGGGTGCGGGAGGGGGAGGGGTTAGTCGCCGTAGTAGTCGAGCGCTGGGGGAGAGAGAATGATTGCTCGCGGCGCATTTCTCCACACATGAGCCCATCTGCACGGCGCCCAGGGAGGCGCACACCCCGGCGCCACGGGACGCCAGAATGCAATCCCACCAATCCCGCGTTCGCCTATTATGCTGCAAAAAAAAAAAAAAAACTTTAAAGACTGCCATTTTTATTTTTTCACCCCTTTTTTTCCTCCACCAACCGCTGTCTTGTTGATTTACTTTGGTTTCGATCGTGACTCAAGTTGACCAAAATGTGTTCGCAAGACAGTCCTGGGCCATTCGTGATGTTGCGAGGACTGGAACCCTTGCAAATCGCTAAGTGTGTCAAAAAATAATCCCTTGTTCTTTGGTACTTATCTCCTCTCAGTATGTGGCGAAATCGAAAATAATGTTTGGACGATTCGCCTTCAAACTGGGAAACAGGGGAGGCGTCGACTTCGCTCTTCGGATGGAGATCAGCCCTTTGGCAAGTTGGCCCTTTTATGCTCACTACTGCCACCCCAGGTCGTACACGTAACTGCATAATAATCTGGGCTCATTCTACACATTAGGACGCGGCCGGAACGTGTAGGGGGAGGTAAATACTTAGTTTAAACATTTTTAATCTCTGTATAGTCCCCTTTAAGAAGATGTTCATGAATGAGGCCCAATGTTTCTAACAAATCACTTACAAATCTGATTCTGGGGCCCAACAACTGTTTGAGAGCAGAATTGGTCAAAACTGATCTAGTGTTGGATAATGGACTAAAAATGTAGAGTATTTCATGTTTTATCGCATTATAAACCAGGAAGTACAGATCGGAGTGCTCACGCAGTAGAAGAAACAACCAAAGTTATGATTAGTCAAGGTCCAGTTCTCGATGAGGTTATAACATCCTTTTCATCCTTATTATGTCTCGTTGCATTTCCTTCATCACTGTGGCTCCAATGGGATCAGGCATCACCTACTTGAAAACAAAGCATTACTCCATCAATTCCAGTATGTTTCAATGACAAATTGAGATATTTAAATTGCAATCTATTTGGCTCGCCGCCTCCGAGCCAACACAGTCCATACATGTGGAAAGCAGAATAAAAAGGCACACTTTCCAGCTGCACCGCGGGGGTGAGAGCGGGAGGAATTGAGTGGCAGAAGAGCGCGGGATGCTGTTTGCACTGAGCATCTTGCAGTATTGTAATATTTACTGTTAGCACCTCGGGCTACAAGATACGCTCCGCTGTCACCGTCAAACAAGGCGAGGCAAGCCGCGGCGAGGCGCTCTGAGGGAGGGAGCACATCTGTTGTCGACGCTCCCCCCCCCCCCCCCCATCCGAAAAAAGAAGAGGAAAAAAAAAACACACATACACACACCACCTCCCCAGAACCTGGAGTCTGGGGAGGGGAAAATCGCAGCAGAAGGAACAACCGAAGTGAACAAGGTTAGTCAAAGGTGCGTGGATGAAGTGAAATATCGGTCCAGGTATGTTCTTGACCTGAGAGTTCACGGTCTACAGGTCAGTGTAATGTTTAATTTGAAAGCTAAGACCTAAGCTCTTTCCTTGTTTTTGTTGTCAAGTTTGTCTGCGTTTTCGTCACGTTTTTGTTGCGTTTGTCATGTGTTTTTGTTGCGTTTTCGTCACGTTTTTTGTTGCCTTTGGCACGTTTTTTTGTTGTGTTTTCGTGATTTTTTTTGTTGTGTTTTCGTCATGTTTTTTTGTTGTGTTTTCGTCACGTTTTTGTTGTGTTTTCGTCATGTTTTTTGTGTGTTTTCGTCATGTTTTTTTGTTGTGTTTGTCACGTTTTTTGTTGCATTTTCGTCATGTTTTTGTGTGTGTTTTCGTCATGTTTTTTTGTGTGTTTTCGTCACGTTTTTTGTTGCGTTTTCGTCATGTTTTTTTGTGTGTTTGTCACGTTTTTTGTTGCATTTTCGTCATGTTTTTGTGTGTTTTCGTCATGTTTTTTTGTTGTGTTTGTCACGTTTTTTGTTGCATTTTCGTCATGTTTTTGTGTGTGTTTTCGTCATGTTTTTTTGTGTGTTTTCGTCACGTTTTTTGTTGCGTTTTCGTCATGTTTTTTTGTGTGTTTTCGTCATGTTTTTTTGTTGTGTTTTCGTCATGTTTTTTTGTGTGTTTTCGTCATGTTTTTTGTGTGTTTTCGTCATGTTTTTTGTTGCGTTTTCGTCATGTTTTTTTGTGTGTTTTCGTCACGTTTTTTGTTGCATTTTCGTCATGTTTTTGTGTGTGTTTTCGTCATGTTTTTTTGTGTGTTTTCGTCACGTTTTTTGTTGCGTTTTCGTCATGTTTTTTTGTGTGTTTTCGTCATGTTTTTTTGTTGTGTTTTCGTCATGTTTTTTGTTGCGTTTTCGTCATGTTTTTTTGTGTGTTTTCGTCATGTTTTTTTGTTGTGTTTTCGTCATGTTTTTTTGTGTGTTTTCGTCATGTTTTTTGTGTGTTTTCGTCATGTTTTTTGTTGCGTTTTCGTCATGTTTTTTTGTGTGTTTTCGTCACGTTTTTTGTTGTGTTTTCGTCATGTTTTTTTGTTTTTGTCACGTTTTTTGTTGCGTTTTCGTCATGTTTTTTTGTGTGTTTTCGTCATGTTTTTTGTTGTGTTTTCGTCACGTTATTTGTCACGTTTTCGTTGCGTTTTCGTCATGTTTTTGTGTGTGTTTTCGTCACGTTTTTTTGTTGTGCTTTCGTTGTTTTTTTGTTGTGTTTTCGTCACATTTTTTATTGCGTTTTTGTCATGTTTTTTGTGCGTTTTCGTAATGTTTTTATGTTGTGTTTTCGTCATGTTTTTGTGTGTGTTTTCGTCATGTTTTTTTGTGTGTTTTCGTCATGTTTTTTTGTTGTGTTTTCGTCATGTTTTTTTGTGTGTTTTCGTCACGTTTTTTGTTGCGTTTTCGTTGCGTTTTCGTCATGTTAAAATAAAAAAACAATTTAAAAAAAACAATGACAATGTGACTAAAATGCAACAAAAGTGCACCCACCAACTCCCCAGAACCTCCCATCCTGGAGTCAGGTGTGGGGAAAATAGACACATGTTTGACCCCAGTGTCTTTCTGTGGACCCACCCCCCGCAGGAGGAGCCATAGAGGGCTGCCCCCACAACCCGACAACGGACAAGTGGAAGAAAATGGATGGATGGATGGACCCTAATGCAAAGGAAATGGCCTTAGCGAGCCAGTTTGACACAATGAGTTTGCTAAATAGTGAGTTAAAAAGAACATATTTCTGAAACCCCCGAGTTTTGTGCTTTCACAGGCGTTTGCCGGGGGAAAAGATCTTAGTTTCGTTTGTGAGAGATGGCGGGGGTCAAGGGGGGGTTTTCTGACAGGCCGCTGAGAGATGCGTCCAGGAGCGCCACCCGACTTGACCTGCAATTTGTCAGCGGATAAACTCAAGACCACGTGAGCGCTTGGGCCGTCCGCCATAGGCCAGCGGCTGCTTAGTATGCGTGGGTCGTACACGTAACCCGCCGGGCCCGGGCGACGCACACGCCACACGTCTGGGTTTGGGGCGATCAATTCAAAAATAAAGAGTATCAGAGCAGATTTCTTTTGATTGGGTTTGCAATGGAGGTGTTGGAAATGAGGATTCCTGGGCTTCCTGCGGTGATACTCTGGGTCATCTGAAAATGTTAGACTATTTATTTAATCCATTTTGCATTTATGTTTTAGTAATGTGTTTAAATTTAGTAAAGTTTTTCAGGTTTAGACATGGTTTACACCCAGTTGAGACGTAATTGCACCTTATCAAGGACCGGTGGTACTTCGAAGGCCAAATGTTTTATTGGGTGCTACTTGGGTGTGAACAGTTTGAGAACAACTACACTAGAACATTGTGACCACATTTATATATTTGAGATTTTGTACCTTTTTAATTATTCCATTTGGTCAGTTAGTGAACACACACACGGGACTAATGCATGTAAACAGCATACATGGACAGTCATTTTCAACTCACAGACACACCTTTCATTCCTCCTGACCTATTGCTTCAGCAGTAGAAGAAGAAATGACCAGACTGAATGGGGTTTCTTTAAACGACTCAAGTCCAGAGATGTTTTGGATGAGCTAACGTTAAAACATGGTTAACGCGACAAAACGTCTCTCTTACAGGAACATGCTCAACGCCTTCTTCATACAATGACCGTCAATCGATTCACCGTCTTCAGTCTAACTAAACCCGTATTGTGCTGATTGTAAGGCACATGAGTTATGTTGATGAGCAAAACATCTTCAGATATTTGACATACTCTATGTTTAGCCAAGACAGTCCCATTGAGCTTCAAAATCTCTCTTTCCCGGGAGCTTTGGCCTCAGAAGGGACCTCATCGTGAATGTTTCTGGAGGTGTGGAAAACGGGATCCACAGAACAGAAGGGCCATGATGCTGGGTTCCTCCTGCTGTGAGGGGCGAGCACTAACTGTTGGGCCACCGCGCCATGTCAAACCAATACACGCGGTGCCAAGCATCTCGTCTTCTTTTCCCAACTGTCCAACAACGCCCCCATTCGAAAGTAACCCCCCCTCACCCACTCGGCCGTTACCACCCACGAGGGAAGGAACCATTCGGGAACTGAACCCTGGACCTTCTTGCTGCGAGGCGCGACAACTCAACCGTTGCGCCATATCAAACCTACGTCTATCATCGATGCCAGAACATCACAATCCCCCGACATCTCCTCTTCTTCTCCCACCTTTCCGACGTCATTGTAATCCCCCTATACTCACCCCCCCCACCACCACCATCACCCCTGGCGTCGTCACCCCCCCCCTCTCCCGGCGCATCCATTATTCTCCACGCCGGCTGCACCGTCAGCAACCGCGCCGATTGCTGACTTCTCCCTTCCTTTTCGCCGGCGCCAACCCTGCCACAATTAACTTGGTAATTGCATTTGTTTTAGGAGCATGGGGGTGATTATCAAAGCCACCTATGATCCTCGGAGCGTGCACGAGGAGAGAGACCACCGGGGGGGATGTGGGGGTGGTGATGAATGGGTGGGGGGCTGAAAAGCGCTTCAAAAAAGGGCTCGCCGCGCTTCCTCGCTCAACCTCACACACCTTATTAGGATCGTCTGATCGCCGAACCCTTCTTCTTCTTCTTCTCCTTCTTCTTTTTTGTTGTTGTTGCTGTTGGTTTGTTTATTGGTTTTCAAAGGCGCGAGGCTCTTAGAAATCTGCCAGGGGGGTCATTTTCGACAATTCCAAACAGGGAGATTGAAAATTTCACTCTCATTTGAATTATAAGATGCGAGAATGGCGCGCGGTTCAGGGTGAAGTGTTGGGCTTTCAAGTCGGTAATCAAAGAGGCTGGGAGAAGAGATGGTTGGTTGGCTGGTTGGCTGGTGCGCTCCTTTGCTCCGCTCAAAGCACTTCCCATCTCGTCAAGTGGCGATTTTCCATAACTGTTATGGTATTTGCAACAAATTATGGGATTACGGTTGTCTTTCCTACGGTTTAACACACGCCCCGTCAGTCGCGAGGATGGCAGTCGTTCACAAGGTAGGGCTACGATTGAGATTCAAAAGCCACATAGGAAGGACATGTAGACGTGACTATGAGATACAGTACTTTGACAATTGAAGAAAATTGAGTGCCTTTTTTTATATTGGAAGTTGCGATGACCAATTTTAGAAGCAAGCTCTTTTTCTAAGCCAAGGAGAATACAGTATAAAGGAAACCAACATCGCACAGATACACCACACATTTCAGTTCTCATGAAGTGAAATTGTTGGTACCAAACATTCCTTTGCAGAGTTTAGAGAGCTCAGGGTCAGATTTTATGAAGCTCCCACCCCCAAAATCATCCATGCATCCATCCATTTTCTTCCACTTGTCCGTTGCCGGGTCGTGGGGGCAGCTGTTGAGATGCCCAAAACACATTGCACCAGCCCCTATGGCGCCCCTGCAGGTGGTGGGTCCACAGAAGGACGGCCTCATGGTTCTAACCGGGCCTGTTGGTCTCTCTGACCCGTCACCTAGGACCTGTTTGCCATGGGAGACCCTACCAGGGGCACGAAGCCCCCGACAACAGAGCTCCCAGGATCATTCGGGCGCTCAAACCCCTCCACCACGTTAAGGTGGCGGTTCCAGGAGGGAACAACACAATACGATACAATTAAAATCATCATTTCACAAGAACATAGTGGAACAACAAAAGGAACCAAATAGCAACAAGGAAACAACGGCAAAACAGAACAGACCCTACACACCCGTATATATTCAAATCTCAAAGCATATTGACTGGACAGCTTACAGCCTATATGCCAGTGTGATACCTCATTTGAAAGCCAAGACATTCCAGTTCCTAAAACAATGTGTGAGATCTGTGTGAGTGAAACACTTACATCGCATTTGCCATCCCTAACCCTAACCCTGACCCTAACCCTAACCCTAACCCTAGGGGGGTTCAATAAAACGCACAATGCAAATACTGAGCTTTGAGTGTTCATTTATTGAATTTTATTGGCATGTTTTTGCACCTCTATGTTGACTGAATGCATTTGAAAAGAGCACGCTTGGGCACTTTTACACCCCATTCAAATGAACAAGCAGCGATTCTTATTTGACTGCGAGCCCCCCCCCCCCCTTGTTAAGGCCCTGTACTTTTAACCATTACCCCAAGTGCCATCAGTAATTCCTCATCAAACATCCCCACTCGCTTCGACGCTAATCCCCTTAGCTGCCGACGTAGCACAACCCACCCATGAACGGACATGCTTCTTCTTCTTCTTTTTTTTTTTTTCTTTTTTCTTTTTTACCACTTCCAACAACCTCTTCCTTGCATTGTGCGCCCCCCAAATCTCGCCGCCGTACGATTACACCGCTTTGAAAAGAGTAGTTCCCTTCCGCCGATCCTTCCTATGACACTGACTTTGAATAAAGAACTTGTATTTCTGGGCTTTTCTTTTAATTGAAATGCATAACGACATCAACGGCCAAGCTGCAGAATTGGCAATACTGAACCGGCGGGCACGATAAAGGAATTTTTTTTTTTTTTCTCTCTCTCTTCCTTTTTTTTCCGCGGCTATCGACTTGGTCATGTGTGTAATTGCCTAAAGCGTTTCTCGAGCGTCCGATGCACCAATGTAAATATTAAAGAGAGCGGGCCGGGCTTAATAAAATGCTGTTCAAACAAAATGGGGGGAGAGGAGTTATCTGCGGAGGTCCTTTTTTTTTTTTTTTTTTTTTTTTTCGTCTTGCCGGCGAACGAGAGAAATTGGAGGTTAGAAAGGGTCAGTATCAAGATGAGGCTTTGGTGAAGTGACAGAGGGAAATGCAAGGAGATTAAAATGAATCCACAAAGGGGAGAGGCGAGCTTGAGGAGGCAGAAGAATTGCGTTGACACCGTTATGAAAGGATATATGTGTAATGTAACAACGTGGGGCATGCGGTGTTCCGTTTGTCCTGTAGATACTTCGCAGGCAGGAGCGGGAATGTGTAGGAGGATTCATTATATTTGAAAAAAGAAAGCACAGAGGGTGAATGTGTTGCGGAAGCATTACCAATGTCGGACATACTGTAGGCCTTGTCTTTGTTTCATACTATTGGGTATAATCAAATACACCCCTATAGCAATACTTTTGCTGTTCTCCAATATAGGATAATAATTCTGTCCAGGCAGTCAACAACAGGGAAAAGTCTTGTATTGTTGTGCCTTTACTGTTAATACGTATTTTTCAAAAATACTTCTTTCAGTGTCAGATTGATTCATATTTGGTCGATATACTTTGGAAATACTTTTTCTGAGTCCTCTGCTTGTTTTCCTATTAATTCTGGGGAAAAAAAACATTACAAATTGTATGGGCCCCTATGTATTGTGATGCAAATAAACATGGTGAGGCTGAATTTAAGTATTATGCAGTGAGCCAAGCTTCAACTTTAGGTCCAGGCTAAAACCATTACTGTGCTATGGCTATTGAAAGTATATTTGTTTCTATTGATTTGATTTTTACCTCTGGTCTTTTGTTGTATTTTGTGCATTTTTATTGTATTTTTGTGTGAAGGTGTTGCTTTGTGGCACAGTGAGTTGTTCTCTTTTGCTGCACAAATGAACTTGTCTTGCCCGATATTTATCGCACCGTCCAGCCCATACACACGGATATAGATTTAAGATGTTTGCCTCCCGTCCTGGACACTTTGACGGAACCAAGTACAGGTGACTGCTTTTGAAGCCTTTGCTTAAATTCCTGTACAACTGAGAACTTTCAAAAACAATTGTAATAAAAAAAGTAATAGTTATTCCCTTTATTAAAAATCGACATCTTAATTTCTTTTTACATTGAGCTCAGGTCTTGACCCGCATTAAAGTCCCAGTAATCCTGAATCCTCAACGGTTCAGCATTTAGGATATATTGAGTAGATCGAGGTTAAGGAAAGGAAACAAGGAACTAGTGAGCACTGAAGGCTCTACAACAAGGGAGATGATGGATCAGACCGACCCTAATGGTATTGATCCGCTCCAAGGCCAGGGTGGCGGTCAAGGTTGCCCTCTATCACCTTGACTATTTGGGCCGATTCGTGACCTCCGCCCTTTCACCCTCACCGCCCCGCTCTCTTCCCCCTGACGCGCCCGACTCCTCGCGTCCCGGTGCCGCCGCCTTCCCCCTTTAAAGGCGAATCGACTTGACCGCTCGGTCGCCACGTGGAAACGGCGGGTTAAGGCGCGTCAATAGTGTTTCAAAGGGACAATTTCTCGCTAGCGTTTTGACGTGGGTTTTTTTTTGTCCTCCCTCTCTCTTCGGATCGGAGCGGGAGCAGTACGGGCCGAGACGCTAACTGCCTTCAAGCTATCGATCCGCGGGTTAAATTGCATGCGGGGGAACACCAAGAGTCTAAGGCAAGCCGCAGTCTCATGGTAATTGCTTTCGATCTGTCCCCATAGACTCGCGATTTACGGCGACGCTCTACCTGAATGGGTGACACTAAATATTTTCTTGGCAAAACGAGCGGGGGGGGGGGGGGGGGGGGGGACATTTCAGGGTTGGTTGTATCGATATTGTAGGGTATTGCCAAATGCACTACCTATTATGGGCTTGTTTTGGTGATATTGACCAAACCGCTGTGAAATCTTGGTGGGGTAAAAAAAAAAAAAGAGAAAAAAGACATGAGATGAGCACAATTACATAAAATAGTCATATCTGGCATAGTTCCTTCTGCAGAGTCGAACAAAAACGTTGGCTCTTGGTTACTATTGAAATGTCCAGCTGCATTGATTCATCAGCCAAAATAATCATTTTTAAAAGTCCTATATTCCTGCATATTTTGTGTAATAAGTCACCTGGATTTGTCCTCAACTGGCACGGAATATGTCTGGTGAAACTGTTTGAACTTCAAATACACAGAGACCCTTTAAAGTGCATATGACAGGTTGTAATGGTTTTGAAAATAAAAGTTATTTAGGTGAATGAAATAATCAAGTAATAATTCTCATTTTATTTCAGGGAAGCAGCGTGATGAAGAAATGTTGAGTAGAAAAGTTATTTTTATTTTGAATTTTCAAGCTACTGACAGGAAGTGACCATCTATGGTCAAGTTTGAAGCAGTTGTGGCGGAAAACAAAGACAAAAACCTGAACTTTCTATAATTACTCCAAAACTACTTAAGCAAATGCTGAATTATGAATATACTTTTCCACCCAGTAAAGACACAAACACATGGAGAGGAGCAAAACGGTTCAACAGTCCATAATTACTTAAATAGCAGAGAATGATAATATCATGCTACATGCTAACGCTAGCTACGACTGCCATTATTTTGCTTCTACTGAACAATCTGCTGTGACATATGGACCCGATTTAGACTTGACTTTATTTGTGTGTGATAAATATGTTTATATTCCGCCAGAAAACGTCTAAAAAGAGTGAAAAACCGCAATGCCGACTACATCTATAACATGGTTGGCACGGCAACAGTTAAAAACTGTTTGCCTCTATCTGGGTCACTTCCTGTCAGTGTAAATAAGGAAGTGAAACTATAAACGTCACTAAAGAAAACCGGGCAACATTTTTGGCAAATCCAATCTATTTTATTTATAGCACATTTAAACAACAAAACGTTTCCAAAGTGCTGAACATGCGACCACAGCAACAATAAAACCAAAACAATACAAATGAGCTCTACCACTAAATGAGTATGAAAGAATAAATAGAAATAAAAACACATTCATTTTACACTATCCCCCACATTTTTAAAGTTCATATTCCATCACCCGACCCGTTATAAGCTCAAAGTGTCCCAAAAGACGGCGCTCATCCTCAATTATGTGTGATATGTCCACTTTAAAAGCAAGGACACAAGGTCCGTTACGCAGCGTGGAATCGGGGACCCCTCCCTCCAACCCCCAGGTGATTAGACTGAATGGATCACATGGGCAAACGACTGTCCCTCTTTCATGCCCCAGGTGGCCACCATTTCTCTCCGCCGTCCCATTGTCCCGGGCCGGCTCCGCGACAGATTTAGACGGCCCCAATAACGCCGGGACAGCTTGATGCAGCACCTCCCAGATCCGAACGGGGATAGAGTGGATTGCAGTTAAGAAAAGACAAAAAGAGCGGTCAGCGATGAAAAGGATTCATCAGGCATCCGATGTCTATCTGCCGTTCGACATAAACGAGCGTTTTCAGATGTTTCTTTCTTGTCATTCGGCGTAACGGCTACAACTGCTGCTCCCAATGGGTTGATATAGTTTACATGACATAGTTTATACAGCCCGTCGTCTGGTATTGATATGGAAGAGAAGCCAGAATTTGGTCAGGTTTTACATTGAACATATCTCTACACAGGCCTATCCACATTCGACCCAAACTGGCACAGTACAAAGTCTTCTCCGCCAGCACAAATAAGCTACTGTGAAATATTTGTGTCTTTGTATTAAAAGCGGTGGCACATGTCAGTAAGATTAACATGCACGTTTATCGCCCTAATCGCTGACACCGAAAGAAAAGGTTTAACATTTGTGGAGTTTTTTGCTTCAATATTTCCTTCCAGGTCTAGTTCCTTCAACTGGAACCACCAAAAATGTATTCATTAATGGATGGCAGCCAGCTTTCTGTTTCTAAGGCATATCAGGGTGAATTGTGCCGAAATGAAGGCCTTAAAGTGATAGTCTGGAAGTCTAAATGTTTTACATATTTTAGAAAATGTGCAAAATCGACCACCTGGTCTTGCATTTCGATGTAAAGTTAGTAAAATGTATATATCTTTTTTTGTAAAGTCCCTCATTCCCTGATCTCAGCAACTAATCAGAGTCTCGTATCCTCGTGCGTCGACCAATGAGATGAGGTTTTCCTGTAACCTAGCCTGTCAGGTCCAATCAGGGGGGAGGGGGAGGAGCTTGATTGTTTACTTTAGAACATTCTGAAAATTACTTTACAAGGTCACACTATCTCTCCTCACTTTGCAAACTTACAGACTATCACTTTAAAAGTCATTAGGCGCATTGACTTGCCTTGTGTACAAAATGTGCAGCATAAATACACATGCCTTGCCTTGCCATTAAAAAGCATTAAAATGGACTCTAACTGGCTTTAAATCGAAATTATTTATGAAAACAATGACGCTGCTTGATCACACTTTTACTGCAAATGTTTGTGAAAAAAAACAAAAATATGTCCCGAAACAAATCAAAGTTCAGTTTTGGATGAAACTGTACACATTATTTTGACTGAACAGTTTTGAATATTGTAACTTTTACTTACTGTACGTTAACTCCATGTGCTTTAGGTCTGTCTTGTGACCGACTAACGATAAAAAGTTGCACTTAATAAATTGGCTGTTATTTGTTTCCTATTTGTCCATAACTTTTCTTCAAAAGAGTATCCCAAAAATCCTCTGTGTAAGCGGCTCAACACCGGACCCCCCTGGACATTCTCCAAAGCAATCAATCTTAACAACTTCTCCGCTCTCGTTTTCACAACACCGTTCCGGGGGTTTCATTATTCCGGCCCATTTGCATGTTTGTGGCGCTCCCGACGGAGTCCCGGGCCGTATGTATCCCCAGCGTTATACCTGCCAATGCTAATCCCGTTTACAGTAGCGCTAAAAATAAATAAATAAATAAAGTCGACTTAGCGGGGCCATCCATTCGCCGACACCCTTTGCACCTGTCAATAAGCTTAACGCACTCACCGAATTTATGTCGGGGGGATTATGGCCCTCGTTTGTTGCAATTACAAGGCTGTTTACGAGCTGCTGGCAACAAATCACCCGCCCGCATTTGGCTAGCAGGACGTTTGCGGCTTAATATAGTCGGGTGGAGGAAAATATTGGGAAAGCGGAATCAATGAAGATCTTAGTCAGAGAAACCGGGCAAATTGTTTGGAAAGAATACTCAAAATCAATGGGCTGCCACAGTGAACCAGTTTCATATTCGATTGAAAAGAGTTTTACAGCTTTTGCAATCAGCCGCATGATGATTCAAACACGGTGGGCTGAGACTAAAACAAATACTATATTTTTAATGCCGCAAAAGTAATAGGAATATGTGCGTATTTCATTTCGTACGATTCAATTCGATGCAATGGGCCACTTCTGAGCAAAGGGTTGTGTACAGTGTCAGCAAACACTGCAGTCGGATGGTTCTCGGACCATCATTGTAACCATCTGGTCCAAAAAACCATTCATCTGGAGTTAAACCTGTTAAACTATTAAAGATTCCAAGGTTTTCCATTTCAAAAGCAGTTTGAATCCAATGGGATGGATCCAGAACTTCTCAGAACATGTATATGGTCATGTTCTATGGACTTTTATACTCGCTCTATGATGCAACATAATCTAGGAAATACACATCGGCGCGTTTCGGCAGTTGACAAAGAAACCACCAAAGTAAAAAATTATCTTCCAGTCAGAGCCGGGCGGCCATATTCTTGTGCTGGACTGGGTAATGTCTAACTCAACGACACAAGGGCAGTATGTGCTTGAGCATCGCTTTATCCCACAACCTTCTGCCTATAGACGTCCCTCTGAAAACTTTTCAACATAATGGAAAAGCGGAATCAATAAAGATCTTAGTCAGAGAAACCGGTCAAATTTCCAAGACTGGAAGGTTCAGAGTCTCTAGGAGCTACTGAAGTGGAGATGTTGATGTTGTTGAAATGAAAACCTCATTTGGAGGAAATGGGTCTAAACGGAAATGACCAAATGTGGATTACATCATCATCTCGGTCGCCTTTCGTACACCAAACATGTCAATACTTATGAATGAATACTTGAATGTGTTGTTAGAAAGAACCTCGGGGATGTAGCACACATTCCTAACAGTCTGAAAAATCACTGCTGGTTTTTCTAAACTGTACATTGTCTTATGGTCTCAGAGGCCCACATTAGATCCCGCTTTATATCCATATTTAATCCCGTAATTACGCGACATTACCCTCCGCCGCTCCAGCCCCAGAGCCCGTTTCATCTCCCGCCGATGTTCCGATGCCGTCGTTTGGACGTCTTCCAGCCTGGTTTAGTCCCGCTCTTTGTTCCGTCGGCGGAGTGGTAAGACGGAGGGGCCGCTGGGACTTTGTGTCATCGTCATCCTCTCAAATCCTCTGTTCCTTTTGTTTAAAGACACAATTACCACTCTTAATCCGGATCTGATTGTGTTTTCATTCGCCCAAAAGAGCGTTTTTTTATGACTTCAAAAGCAGCTTCATGAAGATGGCGTATTTTTTTTTTTTGTCCAGCATGGGTTTAAGCGAACGCATTCAAAGATGATAATGACATTCTCAAGAGTGATTTGCCTTTGGACACAATGTATGGTTGGTTGGTTCAACGAATGGCTTCTAACTGAGCCACTACCGGTCAATATAAACCAGGACTAAGTAGTACAGTAGAATGTAGACTTTGTTTTAAAAGAAATTAACTGAAGTCGGGCTGGTTACCATTAAACAATACCAGTATGGTATTTGAAAAAGAAAACAAATCTTATATCTCTAGATCCAGGTTTTGATGCTGTTGGTCCAGGATTAAATGAATTGACTTGGTTGTTTCACTAGTATGGGAAAGGCCAGTCGCTCCCTGATTGCCCAGTCGCCAACACTGATGATAAGTTGAGCTCCAACCATGACCTCACCTCAACAAAACAACGCCATCTCAAACTAATCCAAGCTAACCGTGTACCTGACCCTAACCCTAACCTTAAGGATAGTGAAGTCTACAAAAGGTGTCTTTCAGGCGTCGATATGCAAATGTGGCCTTTACCTTCTTGGGGAAAACAAATTCACCACCTGGACGGGGCCTTTCTGTGTGAGTTTGCATGTTCTCCCCGTGTCTGCGTAGGTTTCCTCCAGGTACTCTGGTTTCCATGTCTATGAAAGGGGTTACACAAATAAAGTCCTTCCTTCCTTCCTTCCTTATCCCATCAACCATCATCACGAACAAAGGAGGGCCTCGACCTCTTCGCTCTCCTACCTTTCACCTTAACGTTCTAGTACTGTTTTCTGACTTTGATTTATGATGCCTCTTTCCTGGTGAGTTTTGTCAAAATGCAGCGATAATTTAGTCACAACAAAGTCATATTTTTTGGAGCGATCCTGGCCCGTTTCCAGATCGTGTCAGATGGAGAACAGATGTCGACACGCACCACCAAAGACTCCACCGATTTCCAAATGGAGAGACAGAGCAAAGTCCTCGGCTCATTCTGAGGGATCGTTTGAGCGCGAGACATTGAAAGGGATCCACGAAAGCTCACGAGTGTCGGCGCGACATATTGAAGATGCAATATGGCCGACAGCCTCTCCAGTTAAGAAGCGGTTCAATGTTAATGAGGGCATCCGTGCGTTTGATTCATCAACATTCGGAATTTGTGGAATCCATCTCTGTCGAAGCATATTTACAGAATGGGATGTAAAACGTACCATTACAGCACATTTCGAATTAGGGCTGTGACAACATTTTCAACAGTGATAATTGGATTCTTACTTTACTGAAGTAATGAGCTCAGTTGTTGGTAGAGCAGGTCCCTCAGCTTTTCACATATTTACTTTCTTTCCTCTTTTTGTTACTGCACTCTTCAAGTAATATCAGTATACTGTTTTCTGAGAAGAGGTGACTGAATATCCAATTTAGGACGATTGCAATCCTAAAAGGTATAATTTGGGTCGCGGCAGGAGAAAGTGACCACTGTGTGAAAATGTTTCTCCTGCCACGACCCAAATAGAGGGTTTTAGCTAGTTTTCTCTCTTAACATCTTAAATTTATGTCAAAGTAAAAAAAAAGACCCAAACTCACCCTTTACAGTTGACTAACTAGCTGTAGTTTCCCAGGAGATCGCCACAAAATCGCGACGCTCTCTTTGTCTTTACCAACAAATGTTGGCTGTTTGGTATCCACGTGGAGCACGAAAGGGAACTGAGATGCCACTGTAATCCAAATATGGTCATT
Source organism: Proterorhinus semilunaris (assembly GCA_021464625.1). Lineage (NCBI taxonomy): Eukaryota > Metazoa > Chordata > Actinopteri > Gobiiformes > Gobiidae > Proterorhinus > Proterorhinus semilunaris. The sequence continues at coordinate 12,196,798 of CM038365.1, forward strand.
TCCTTTCTGGGGGACAACAGCAACAAAACAAAACAAACATTTCATTTAACTCTTGCAACAGCATCTTTCATTCATGCGTTTAAATGCACATTGCATTTGCAATGACTAATATATTCCCGTATTTTGTTTAAGTAATAGTTTATATTCCTTAGTTACTGAAAAAAGTTATATATTTTTGTAAATCCCAACACTGGTAATCAAACAAAATCATCAACTTAAAACTGGCTCGATCCATTATTGGGATTTTGTTGCAGGCAATATAGGGAAGGCCGTTTTTAAATATGAAAACATCAGAAGGACATTACAAGTTTCTGATAAAGTTGACGCTAAAACTGAAAGCAGAAGAGCGAGTAATTTGAGCTCTCCTTTCAGTGTTATTACCTTTCATTTCTAGAATAAAGGGCTATAAAAATGAGAAAGTTACTGACATTCGATAACATTCACCAAAATCCAGGGGAAATTCCATGTTCTACTGACGTCTCACGGCAGTCCTTCTCCCGTAGGAATCCACGATGAAAAGTTTATCCCTCCGCGAACATTGGAACCAACAGCACACGTTTAACTGACATGGCCATAAACACTGTGGATTTCGCAGCCAAAGCGCGTTAGGGCCGGGGTTCCGGGGAGCACCGGACGCTCTTGAAATATTTATAGGCTTTGACTTGGATCCCTCCCCAAGGACGGCGCATTGAAAAGTTGCAATCTGCCCATGGCCGTGGGCTAACTGACGCGGAGGTCGAGCCTATAGCTTTTTTTCTTCCCTTTACATGAAAACAACTGGTTAAAGGGAGCCACGGTGCGATGGGAGCTTGTAATGTATTCCGCACCCCGAAGCAGGATTTTAGCTTGAGAGGTTTATAGATTTATTTTTTTTCCCCCCCCCGCTCCCCTCGTTTTTTTTGTTGTTGCAGACAGCGGCCCTTATTTTCCCCCGGATCAAAAATCTATTCGGGATCATCTGTTGGATATTAAATGTGGCAGGTACTTGGATGCACGGCAAACTCAATTTGGCCGAGCGCGGCTGAGATCTTTCAATGACAGACAACACAGGAGGAGGGCTGTTTTTTTCTTCTTCTTCTTCTTCTTTTCGATATAAAGGCGGCAAAGCGGAGTTTAAGCCCTCGCCGTAATGTTCAGCTGTGTTTGGAAGTCCAGGAAATGGGTCAAGGTGGATGAGGAGGTCAAAAGAATCAGTGAAAAAAAATAAAGGTATGTCATGAAGATGGAAAATTTCAAGTTGGATCAGGACGGAAGCAGGTTTAGCGGATTGGATTTTAGTCAAAGATCAGAAACTAAAAGGAGGCCGGAACAGAAGTGAATTCTGTCGCCTTTCCACAGCACTTTTCCTGATAGCATTTAGCATAACGAGCTAGCATCACAAACTGATCAAGCTTTCAGTTTGATCATCAACAATAATTCTGCGATATCACACGCTCTTGAGGTTACCTGGCTTCAAGCTAAATTTGAACTGGAATCCCTTTGAGAAAACCTACTAAACCTAGTACTAAAAATCAACCATTTGTTCCATAACAAGTTATGTTCCAGACAAACTTTCATCAGGAATTGTAAATTGGTCGATATATTTGATGAGCAAACCATAAAACCATGTATATATTTACGAATTTGAATCAAATTCGTAAATATAAATATATAAAAAAGTTAGGAAAGAGTTTGGACTGCAACTAACAATTCCAAATTTAAAGGCTCAGATTTTCATTGTTTGTACGCACTAAAATCAGATAGTCTACAGGGCCTTTAATAAGGAAACGTAAAGGAGACATAATGCAAAATCACACTTTAACCATTGTTTCTCAACTGGTGGGTTGGGACGCAAAAGATTTCAGTGGGTTGTGATTCTTTCCCAGAAAACATTTCTTTCAAAATATATCTACTGAACATGTATAGAAACACTATTGTAGTTTGTTATAGTGACTATTATATGATTATTGAAATGTTTAATCACTGTGAAAATATGAATGTAAACAGCTCAAATAAACAGCTAAACATCAATTGTTTTTCTCACCATTTCAGCTTTTCAGGCTTATCAAATGCTTATGAGTATTTTACCATCCATCCATTTTCTTCCACTTGTCCGTTGCACCAGCCCCTATGGCTCCCCCTGCAGGTGGTGGGTCCACAGAAGGATGGCCTCATGGTTCTAACCGGGCCTGTTGGTCTCTCATAAGGGACTTCTGAACCGCTCTTTGTCTGACCCGTCACCCAGGACCTGTTTGCCATGGGAGACCCTACCAGGGGCACGAAGCCCCCGACAACAGAGCTCCCAGGATCAAACCCCTCCACCACGTTAAGATGGTGGTTCCAGGAGAAAGATAATTAATAACTATGTCGCCTATAAACCAGTGCCAAAACCACATTTTTAAAGCCCATAATCCAACATTATATTGGCTCCGATCCATTCTGCTCAAAGTGAGTTCATCAGGCCGTGCTGAAGCTGTAAACCGAGCCATAAATTGAAACTGTAAGTTGGTTTATGAATAAGTTATTCCCACAGCTGCCAGCAGTTGGAGCCCCAGGCAAAGACTTCACCAGCTCTCTCGTGTTTGATTATTTCAAAACGTAAAATATAAAGAACCTTTCTATTCAACCTGATCCAAAAAGACGTGGGCTCTTCCGCGATCATTTTGAACATAAGCGTATAAACCGCGGGCTTCATATTAAGTCCAGCACTATACATTGCATCTTTTTTATTGTCGCAGTTTAATGCGAAAATGGCCCAGTCAAAGTTATTATGAGTCCAATGCACTGCACTCCCTGATACACGTTTCTTTAGTGTTCATTGCCACCGTATTATTTTTGGCCTGCTTCATTCTCCTTCCCATCCAAGGCAATTCCAACTAAACCAATTATTTTCCATTCAAGCTCCAAAAAACCCATTTACGGATGCTTTTTTTTTTTTTTACCCTCTCCGTAATCTTTCGCAATAAGAGCCCAATGTCCTCGAACGCTCCGATGTTTAAGGGGAAAAAAACAAAAAAACAACGCAAAGTAATTACCAGCCGACAATTACCGGGGTTCGGGACCCAGACGTAATCGATAGGCCATCAGACAGGAAAGGTCAAGAGGTGCGAGGAGGTCAGGGGTGAAAGTTCGGGTGCCGCCTCGTGTTTGTAGTCCGGCGAGGGGGCCCCCCGGTTTGGGCCGTTGCCGCGGTGATCTATTCTTCTGCGGGGGCGAAATATCGATCAGGGCTGCGGTATTAGCGCTTTAGCCCTAAGGAGGGGTGGTTGGGAGGGTACGGCGGTGGAAAAAAAATAAAGAAATGGAGGAGGGAAGGGGCGGGAGGGGGGTCCCAAAAACAGCCGGGAGGAAGTGAATTGGGGGGGGGGGGGGGGCATCGCACCTGCGGGGGAGGAAGAGTGTGAGGAAATATGCTCGATGAGTGGACAGTCGTTGAAACACCTGCGCAGTGGAGTACCACGGGAGATGAGATTTCAAACGATTGAGAAACATTATACCAAAGCGAACAGAATGAAATTAGCCAAGATGGCCGCACTTAATGGAACGGGAGGCAATCAGGAAGTGCCGACGACTACCAAGAAATGTGTTTCTGAAAAGCATCAACACCCCTACATTCTGTTACAGCCTCTTTCCAAAATGTCATGCACATAAGTATTCACACTGTTTACTGTGGCCCTCGAAACTGAGCTCAGGAGCGTCTTTTCTCCACTGATCATCCTTGAGATGTTTCTACAACTTGACTGGAGTCCGTGCACGTGAGAGCGGAATGACATCCATCATTGGAAGAAGTTCAGAACCTCCAGGACTGTTCCTCGAGCTGGCCATCTGTCCAGACTGAGGAATCAGGGGGGAATCAGGAGAGGTGACCAAGAACCTGATGGTCTGTCTCTGACAGAGCTCCAGCGTTATTCTGGGGAAATGGGAGAACCTTACGGACAAACATCTCTACAGCACCGCACCAGTATGGTAGAGGAGAATATAGATACAGTTTAAAAGAGGTCCTGTGGAGGTGTGGAGCTCCACTAATCACATGCCCTTCCATCGGCTGAATACATTCAGCCGATTCTGCTCATTCAAAAATGCTGTTTGAAACAAAAAACACCAAATTGAATAGAGATTTTTTTTAAGAAGCCAATCAGAAAACATACATTCTCTGAGAACTAATTAAATTTTGATTAAAATTACAACTGTGGTTCTAGTGGGGTTCATTTTAACCTTTGAATTGCAAAGGTTAAAGTTAAACCTCGTACCCTCATGAAGCAATAGAGACCACTGGCTTGCCAGGTCATTTTTTGTTAAAAAAACAAAAACGACTTCCTGTTACTGGCTACTGCTCTGCTCGTGTGCCGTTTTCTTGTGCTTGTCATTACATTTGTGCAAAATTGCATTAGAAACAGACAGAAGACCTGTTTATTTTTCCAAAATGGGATCTGGTTCGAGGTGTTCTTGTCAAAATGCAGATTCAGTCACAAACATTTGATTTGATTTGTTAAGCAGGAAAAATTGAAAACAAAATCCAAGTTTCACCAGTGTCCTCCTGGTGACTGTAAAGTTCTTATGGTCAGGGGGAGTTTTGACCACAGGTGTTCCTGAAGTGTGGTATAGGAGTTCTTCATCTTCCTGAGAACTGGAAACTTTAGCGACATTGCCTTAAAGTTATAATTCCACTGTCATTTCTTGTTACCAATAATCCAAAACTCAAGCGCAAAGACAGCACTTTGCTTTATAGCTCAGTAATGTCATTGTAAAAGGATGTAAATAGCATGGTTAAAGTCTCATAGCATTGGATTCATTGACTATAGGTAAAACCGATTTTTACGATAGCGCTAGTTGCTTATGACTGACTTCCTGTCTGCGCACATTGAGCAGGTGTGCCAGATAAACTGTCCGCACATTTATACCCGAGCGCGGACAGCGGCTAACGCAGAGCAGGTGCGCTAGCTTGATTACATCAATTGAGCTAATGACGCTAATGACGCCGTAAGGTAAAACGGTTTAATGGGCGGCGACAACGTGAAGGCGAGACAAGAACATGGAAAAGATGTCGACGGATGACTTTCGAAGAGATGGCTAGCTTAATATCGCTCCCGTTGAGTTTGACGCACACGGGTTCGGTTTGGTCGTAGCCCGTTTACTCAGCTTAGGTGCAAATTGCTATAAAATCATCAAATCATTATCCAAATTGAAAAGCAATCGTCTGCGACACCTGCTGTGTGTTAGCCGAGGTTTTCAAAGTGTCAACCGCGTCTCAATTTGGAAACGTCATTAAACGTCATTAATCTATGCTAACACTGATACATTATTCTGCATATCCACCTGACCCTCTCCTCCGCCTCCTCATCAAATCGGACAGAAATATATTAATATTTTTTTTTAAACCTCATGATCATGCAGAAATGAATTTGGGGTGTTTGGTAAATGCCAGTCGTCATTTACACAGAGTGAATTTTCCCGTTCTCCGTTTTAACTTTGACACAATACGGGACAAACCGGACAGGTGTCCGTAGTTGCAAAATGGCGGCCCCATGTGTGTGTGTGGCTAATAACGTTAAATGACTAAATGAAATTGAGAATTAAAGACAGGCAGGTTGCGTTTTGAATAAATGTTTTTTCTGTTGTCTTGTCTTTTGTTTTACTTTTCTTAGTGTTAGCCATTAGTTTCAAGGCAAAAACGGCAACCCTCATGAACATAAACGTGTCCGCGCCGGCAGCAGTGGGAAGTACAGTTTTGCACACATTTTTTTAGCACAAAAAAAATCATTGGCAAGGCAGCCTCGTTTCCTTAATTGTGACATAAAGTTTTATTTGCACGACACGCATTTCAAATGTTAATATGACTCCAGCTGTTAGCATTAGCACATGAGTTTTTTTTGTTGGCTTCTTAAAAATGAGCTAGTCTTTTGAACAGCTCCTTTAAATGAGCAAAAACAAAAGATTCGGCTCACAATGAAGAGCCATTAATCGCATCCCTAATACTTTATCTGTTCTTTTACTTAAAAGCCCTATACCGGATTTTTATTTAATAATTTTTTTTTACAAACAGTGAAAGAGGAAGCCACAAAATGCTAGTTGTGGTCCAAACTCATGCTTAACTTTCCTGTCATATTTGTAACCTCCCGATTCTTCACAGGGGCGAGTTTATATATAGGCACATTTCACAACTTGCAGGGTCATTGTCACAGAAATGCTAGAAAACAAGTCTCCAGTGAAGTCTTGTAGTAATCTCGTAGTAATGTAAAAGTAATGTTTTGAAAATGTCACGACTGTTCATCAGAAAGTTACTCCCACACAATCTTCAAATATGTTATTTCATTGTAAGGATTAGCAGGATTAATACTTTATCGTTAAAATATTTTTCTCGATACTTTAACGATACTTTGTTTTCGATACCGATACCTGAACAATACTTTGTTTTCGATACCTATGCAAAAATATTTGTCCTATACTAGAACCATAAAACAGATGAATAATGTTAATGTATTCCTTTTCCTTCCATTTAATTTTTTCTTTTGCATTTGTATCATTGGTTTGAGGTGAAACCTTGTTTTTTTTCCTCCCTCATTTTTAACCCTTTCCCCCCCAAATTGTACATGTTATGTCAATTTTTCCCCCCCAACATTTCCCCATATTTTTCCCAAAAAATGTACGTGTTCCTCACCTTTCCCAAAATGTTCAAATGTCCCAATTTCATTCACTTTTTCTCCCATTTTGCTCAAAACCTTTTTTTTTTTTTTTTTAGTTTTTTTTTTTTTTTTAGTTTAGTTTATTGTTTATTGAAACAGGGACAGTGTACAAAACCATTAGTCTTTACAAAAGAAGAGATGATTTGTACCAGATTTAGCAAAGTAGCTATTTTCCATCTGCAGTCCCTGGACAGGTGAGTACAAAAAACATTACAATCTATAAATCTAATCTACAATAAAATCACTATATAAAATACATTCGTTTTCTGTACACTTCCAGAAAGACATATAAACAATCCCTACAATTTACAATACATTCATCAATGCTGACACAATTGATGATCTAAAATATACTTTTTCAAATTTCGAGTAAAACTTTTAAAATCTACACATTTTCCTTCACATTTTTCCCCTACATCGCCCCCCATTTTTCAATATGTTTTCCCCCCCTATTTTCCACAAAAAATCTATTTGTTTTAATTAAATTTTCTCCCAAAATGTACCCCAGTTTTTCCACTTGTTTTTCCCAACTTTGTATTTTTTTCAAATTTGAATGGCCAACACGGAACCATCTAGCCCCTTACCCACCTTTGGCACATCTTCGTGACCCCCCCCCCCTCTCTCCTCCTCTCTCCGAACCCGGGGATGAGTCCGTGAATTATGTGCATCTTAGCGTTGAAATTAGCGCGCCCTGAACCATGAAAGGCGGCCGCGGTGTTTTGGAAGCAGCCGCTAGCTGGGCTCGGCGGCGCGGCTAACATCAGGTAAGGCTCCTGTACCGGCGGGGAGACGCACGCTCGCTGGGCTGTAACGTATTAAAACCATGGGGAAATAAATTACCGGGCGTCAAATGAATTACGGGTTGTGTCTGAGGAAGTGGAACGCCTCAGCTCGCCGGCGGAGTGGGTTTCGCTGTCACTTCACCGACTCGCCTTGTGGGTAACTGGGAAACAGACTGACTTCATTGTGGAGGGAGGAGCGTTTTCAACAATTGGGTAGTTTTAAGCCCATCCACAAAAGACAACACACGACAATAGAACAACAATCATCATGTGATACATCGAATGCAGTAGTTAGAAAAAGCTCCCATGTTCAGAGCTCATATGGCTGCTGGAACAAAACTATTTCTGGAATGGTTAGTTCTGCCAACTGGGACTTTGAACCTTGTCCCAGATGGGAGCAACTGCAACTCACCATCCAGGGGAGAGGGGGGATTAGCGAGTGAATGACTTTGCATAAAGTATGTATTTGTACTTTGGAGAGTGTGTTGTTCTTGGTAAACATGGGCATCACAGAGATGGAATAAAACAAGGCCGTTCTGTCTATCTGTATTGAAGAGTGAATGCACATTTGTAGTAGAAACAAATCCGTAACCTCTTAACCCCCACCTACACTGGCCACATTTTCTCCAGTTTGGATTTACCCCAAACTTACAGATTATAGGAAAAAAGCGTCTACAATGAGACAAAACTGTGACGACAATGAATTTGAAAAAAAAAAAGCGCTGAAAAAGGAAACAAAAACGCAACAATAACCATTAGACAAATTCTCATTGAAAGTAATGTTAGAATAGGGGAAGAAGTTTCCATTTCACTTTCTCACTTCCGAGCTCCTCTCACCCCCCTTTTTGGCCATTTCTCAAAGAATATCAATGAAAACACGCTCATGGTCAGTGATGTTGCGAAGCCATTTATTGTGAAAAAAAATATGTTTGGGGGAAAAATATGTCGGGGTCAGAAGTTTTTGCAAACCATTTATCCGACTTTAAGCTGTGGATACACACCTTTGACTCCTAAAGTTGTCACAAGGCGGCCGTTTCCCCCGCTCCTCAACAAACAGTGATGACAGTATGCTAATGGGGCAGTTCATTATTCTCCTCCAGCTAACTCCTCCCGCGTCTCTCCGCCAACCCCAACCCGCCGTCCCCTCCACCGGGCTGATTAATATCTCATCAGGCGCTCCACTTTTCCTCCGCGCGCCCCCATCAGTCTTCCCCGCTCGCCGATGCTTCACGTCTGACAGTGTCAATCTCACGAGATGCTCCTCCGCGCCGGATAAAGTTGTTCACCTTTAAGTGTTCCCCAAGATGGATGCCGCCGTTGTCACGGGCGCCCTTAAAAAATGGATCCCGGGGCCGACGTGTTCCGGACAGGACGTCTTCATGCTGTGATCGGGAGGGGTTGCCTCGTGTTGAGGTTGGGTTCATTCAAAATGGATATTGGTCGACATTTCTTCGTCAAGGATGCACCCAGCATGTTTTGATCGCCTTTTACGATTCTGGTTTCTGTATCTGCTTAAGAACTCTTGAAATTCATTTGTACAGTGGTTTTCAAACTTTTCAAAAAATATTTGACCTTCCAAGTACCACCAGCCCTCGATCAAGATAAAACCAATGTCTCAAAGGGGGTAAAGTAGACCTTCATTGGACTAAATCATGGCTACACTGTGTGGACCATGTCTATACCAGAGAAACACCGAGCTGAGTGGCACCACTGACATCACTGAAATATGATTTCATTAAAACCAATAAAGTGTTGCAGATGACCCTGTAGTAGATCCAGTACAAAGAGGGGGAAAAAACAACTCTTTCACCTACTAGGCTACTCCTTCACTACATTAACAAATGCTAAATAATGGATGTATGTGACCGGGTGGAAGTTTGAGGCAAGGCAAGTTTATTTATATGGCACATTTCATGTACATGACAACTCAATGTGCCTCAGAGCAACACCAAACAGAATTTAAAAATTTGTTCTGCCTGGTTCAATGAGCGGGTCTTCCACATTTGAGTGACAGTGATTTCATCCATACCAAACTTATCTGGAGTACATGTTCTCGATGGATCCCAGGGACCATGGAGAACATCCAGGCCCCAAGTAAGTACTGCCCAAGCACTGCTGCAACTTTAGATATCGCTGGCTATGTCCTCGGAAAATTCAAAGGCCGTCAAAGTCATCTCTGAGGATTTTAAAGTTGCTGTGTTTTTTTTCTGAAAACCTCAAAATATCACTGTTATAATATGCTCTGAGGCTGAGTGTTATACACATATAAGATGTGTCATAAGGCACCTACTTAAGGCAAGGGATTATTACTCTTACTACTTGAGTCTAGTATGAATCACAAAATGAATAATACCACCAGCAAGTTTTGAATTTTTTACCAAATGTATCGCCCAATTTCTCCAAACTTTCTTGTTTACTACTAGAACAGCTTCCTCTGCCTGCAGCTTGTACTCGTTACTCTATAGATTTCCCCTCCCACATTTAGCGTGGTAACTTCATCACACCGCTGGTCTCCATTGACTGGAGTGTTCCTATTGATTTGCAACCAAATTATGGCCATTATGTAAATGATAAACATGGATTTGTGGCTAAGCTCATTGCCGAACGCATTTACCGCACGAGTGTCAATATGGCTGTTGTTATTGTTGTAACGAGGGCCGGGTTTAACACGCACCTATCGACGGGCTCGTTGGCTCTATTCAATTTGTTTTTCGTCACGGTCAATATGACAATAAAAAAGCCGTTGTTAGCTATTGTTCATTGACGATGTATTGATGGAATCATTTTAATTATTAACCTGTCACCGGGTTACGGTGGCTGTCAAGTGGGGTTGAACAATAAATATCTAGGCTTGAAACTTCTTGGTTTAGATTGCGTTTATCATAAGATCTGCAAAATATGTTTTACATTTTGCCGTGTAAAATTTCTGTATGTCCAGGAGCATTCATTTTTAAGAGAAGACTGAAAGAAGAGTTATCATTACAAGAGGCAAGTGCGTTTCAGAACATGTTTGTAGAGGTCTGAACTACAGGGTTGGCAAGGGCTACACATAATAAGACCCTGTGGCTATTATGTTGTTTTGCTTAAAGAACTGCAGTCTTTACAATGTGCTAATTGCAACTTTCATAATGTGATTCTGATTCATTCATTCATTCATTTTATAACTGCTATAATAGCCCCGTCGTCTTTTGGGTTCATAGTCTTTTTGGGTTTAATAAAGTAGTTTCAAATATGGTTGCAAAACTATATTGATTTAGTTTACTGTAAATGTGAACTAAATGCCATTAAAATATACAGTTACATCACACAAGAAATGTCTGCTCAGGAAGGACTGTACTACTGCTCAAGGATCACCAGTGTGTGTGTAGTGAATGAAGAAACATTCCCTCCCCGCTTTGCGCTTTGAATGACTTGTGTCACATAATAAGCATGAAATCCATTGCAGTCTTCCACTGACAGTTGAACTAAATGCTGAGGGTATGCCCGTAGAGTCTTTTAATTTGAAATGGGACCCTCAACATTCTGGATGTTGTGTGTCAAATCAAATACTGTCCTAACAATGTAGACTTGCCACTCATGTGGCTCTTTCGCCATACTATTTCCAGGATGGAACGCTATCTGCAAACTCTCGCTATACAGACGTATGTAAGATCCATTTAACAAGACTTTGTCTGGCACTCTGAAATGATCGTACGTTTAGGGATTGGTCTGATTGATCGAACAGAGGTTAAAAAAAAATCCAACAAATAAGATAAGTATTGTGCATCTGGCAACCTTGGTTCCATTCAAACTCCCACTAGAGCATACTGACATTGTGTTCTTCAGTAAGACACTTCCTCCTGTGACGCTCTATAAAGATTGTCAAGTGAGATATGCCATTATCATGTTACTATTATCATAATGATCATCAAGAAGAAGAAGATCTTTAGAAGAAGATCTTTATTTATATAGCGCCTTTCACAGACATGGTCACAAAGCGCTTTACAGTTTTAGTTCAAATGGAAAACCATACCTTGTACATGCTATTTAATCTGATACATTTTAAAAACACATTTTTGTTCAGTTTTTCAATGATGCAGTGATAACTACGCAAAGCTAGTTTTAACATGGCTACGTACACTGCGGGAAGCAAACCTTCTTGTGTCACATAGTCTCCTTTATCCCACCCCCCACCCACCAACCCATTCCCTCTCCTCATAATCACCAGCACTCTGCTTAACAGCCGCAATGCCTTACAGTAATCAAAGAACTGACAAAAGAGCACTTTCATACCACCGCCTGCCTGTGTCTACACCATAACAAGCTCCCGTCTCTCACGTATCCACACAAACCGAGACCCCAGTGCTGTAATTTTGCATCGGATATAAGTAGCAGGTGATCAAAGTCCACCACAGTCTTTTTGATTCGGCAGAATGGCTAGACCTCCCTCCCTCTGACATGCCTTTTGAACATCTTGAGAAAAAACATGCTATTCGGGCATTCTTCTTGTAGATGTTCCCAGTCCAGCCTGGGAAGTCAGATCCCCCAAGCGCCAGAGGAAACTTTGAAACAAGAAGTAGAGATTTTAGAAGAGGGAAAACATACTGAGGGTACATGTGTACAGGAGGAACCCACACAGCAGGGGGTTTAGAGTCCAGTCTTTTCAATAGTTGCTCCCGTCTATGAGTGTGAAGTATGAAAGGAACAGGTTATCGCCACTGAATCAGCTCGACACATCCTGAGGTGTGATTAACTCAATTTAATGAATCTGTTCGAGTCCCCTCTACGCACATCTGCATCAAATGAATATGATAGCCCTAAACGCAAGACATTGAAGTCGAATAAGCTTTTGAGCCAGACAAAACGAAAACCACATTCATTTTAAACCACACTTTATTAATCCAAAGCGGAACCTTGTTTTCTTCTTCCTGTCAGGCACGGAACAGTGCTGGACATCAACAGCGGTCCAAACCCAGGTCAAAACTGTATGTGCTCTCGGATGAAAGCTTTTGCCTAGTCTCTTTTGACCGTAGTCATCTGAAAAGAGACTTACAGCCGTGGCTTTCTCCACAGGCACCACGCAAAGAGAGGCGTAATGAGAGGAGTGGACGAGCAGAGGAGGAAAGGGGAGGAATCCTCAACCAAGCCGATAGATTTAACATCATCAAGTGTCTGAAATCGAAACAGCAAGATCCGTATGTCAACAAAAGCTTGCGTTTTGATTTTGGACATTGTGATGTTAAACCTACCTGGACGAGAGAGAACTCCTGTTTTTAATTCACTCTGGAACTTGCCTGGTGAGGGATTTTTAACATGACTATGGACATCCAGCTGTAATGAAGAAAAGAGCCCGGTGTTACTAAAGTGTTTTAAGGCTTGCATTGCTACTGCATATGAAAGAAAAGCCTGTCACTGTGTAAACTAGAATGCATCCCGTGACCGTATGGAAAACTGACCAGAGACACAACAGATTCGGCGAAAATCGTGCGGTCTGTCGTATTCGATCAACATCCAGAACCTATTTCTCCACTTCAGCGCCAACGAATGACCTCAACTGTCACGTGACCGTCCGGCGAGGGTCCAAACTCCCTTGCCCCCAACCACCCGACCCACCCCCCCCCCATTCCTTCGAATCTTCCGTGGCACTTCAATAATTCAGATTAGCGCTCATGTTTATTAATGCACTACATCTGTGCAAACAACGTGTCGAGCCCGGGAGTTTATTGTAATTGCCTGAGCAAACAAAAGCTCAAAGAAGCAATTTCCAGTTACAATGTGCTATGACAAGTAATGAGGACATTGGCATTCCGCTCCCGTCTACAGCCCCGACTCCGTTCGCCCGCCGCGCTGCTGTGTGGGATGGATTTAAAAAAAATACATATATATAAGGAATGGAGGTACAGGATAATGCCACTAGAGGCAGCTTAGCGATTAAAAGATAATTATTTTCTCAAAGCTTTCTCGGAGAGCGGATTTTGTTACTTTGGGAGGGATTGGATGGTGGGCTTTTTGTTCTTACCTAGATCTGAGAAAAGGTATTAAGACTCATGGAAATTGCGTAATTGCCCCATGTTGAAAAACTGCATTTTAACAATAGACATGTAAGAAAAAAATATGGGAAAAGTTTACATTTCGTTGCATGCACATGCTTTTTATGTGGAGTTTGCATGTTGTCCGCGAATTTCCCCCAAAATTACTGAAAAATCCCAAGGATATTGGACTCCATTCATGGCATGGTAGCGCAGCGGTTAGCGCTCGTGCTTCACAGCTGGAAGGTCCCGGGTTCGATTCCCACATTTCCTCCGGCTAGGTCTTTTTGACTATTAGCCTGGCTCCACATCTGGAGGTGGGTCTCCGAGTGACGGCCCACGCTGGCTGCCCACTGCTCCTACAGGTTGCCCCAGTGGCATCGAGGATGGGTTAAATGCAGGGAACGACATTCCCTACGGGGATTATTAAGGTTAAAAATAATGTTTTCTTGTGAAGTTCATAAGTCCCACCGTTTCTGGGAAATTGTAGGCCCGACTCACGATGTGTTCTTACGAAGGCAAATCCCTTCCTACAAGAGTGAAGTCTCAAATTCACAAACTTGACACCAAGAACACCCTCATTATCATGGTATTGACATCATATAGACTATGTAAAGACTAAGACATTCCTCTAAACTTCCATATATGGGCATGACAAGAGTATAAGTAGAGGCGGGAGTATTCACTTGCTCGAGTACATGCTGAAAAGTAAAGGGATAAAGGCTAAAAACCCACATGACATCCACTGAAAAACGTCAGAGAAGACCTGGCCCAGCACCGACGAGGAGGAAAACCCGGGACTCATGAAGTTCATGGGCTCTGGAGGTCAGCGAGTCACTGCTGAGAAATATCTTCCACATATTTCGTAAAATTAACATGATAAGTCTGTGAAAATCGGTCGGTGTTTTATGTTCTTAGTTGTGGAAGGAAATCTAAATGTTTCCTTCGGCCTATTGTTAAAGCAGGGGACAACATCTAAGCTGTACATTTTGATCCTATCTGTCCCTAAAAGTCCTCATCCAAAAGCGTTGAGCTAATTCATCCTCAAACCGCGAAGATTGCCTTCTGAAAACCCGTAGACAGTTTGGCGGAAGTTGCTGTCCTCATCACGGGGAGGGGACATCTGAAGGACCCCATCCATCACGGCGCACCTTTCGCCGTCCTCAAAACCTCACAACCAGCGGGACAAACTCCCAATCTCCTTCCTCCCCGTCCCCCTTTTGGTTAACGTCAGCAGCGGGAGCGCGTCCCTCCCCCCGATCAGAATCATCAAAATCCGCCTATACCGACAAAATATGCCGGGCCACCTCTTCCCCTTATGTCAAACGGAGACGCGTTCATGAAGAGGGGGGATCCGCGCTGATAAATGGTCCCGGTTGTGGAGGGGTGTAAGCGGACGGCGTCCCGACAGCGGTGACAAATAAATCTATCAATCATGAGGGGGCTTTTCTAATCCGCCGCGCATCAACACCGGAGCTGCAAGCTAAACACTATGTCATGTGTCCGCGGGCCCCGAGCAGTCACTTAGCGCGATGGTTAGCGCAGCGTTTTAGCGCCGAGCGTCGGGAGGAGGGTCGGGCGGCGATGTTGTCGGTAAAAGATTTAATGCATATGATTATTTGAAGTTGTGATGCAAGAAAAAAAACAACACACACAATTGTTTTTTAGACCGGGAGTTCGGTGCTATGCAGATGAACTTACTTGAAAAGTGGCGGTAAAATTCAATTAACGCTCCGGGATCAATTGTTTTTAGGGTTTCTGGTAGGTTTTCACGGCTGATGGAACTGTCTCCGTGGTTACATCCAGAAAACCTACCAAAATCCTTTTACGTTTTAACCCCAACCTGAGCCGAACACATTTTCTCCAGTTTGGCTTTACCCAAATCTCAAAGCCTCTCGACCGGAGCTTATAGCCTGTAGGCCAGTGTAGTGCCTCATTTGAAAGCTAAGACCGACAAAACTGATTGTAACTTTTGACAAATTTTTTTCAATTTTTTATTGTGTTATTGTAACTTTTACAAAATACGTTTGTGTCACGTTTTTGTCGCTCTTTTGTGGCTTTGTTCAAGAAGCTTTTAGATTTGGGAACCCGGAGAAAATGTGCTCGGTTCAGGTGGGGGCTACGAGGTTAAAGGTACATTTTTAGAGCTTTTTACCATGTTACAATGATGCATGCACTCACGCATCTTTGAGTAATCTTTGGATCTGCTCCTCCTGAGGTCCTATGTATCAAGGAAATACTTTCACCTCTCCATCTCTTGCTATGATCATTCCTCTCATTTCGGATTCAACATACTCACCATAGCTTCGCTACAGCCGCACTGTCTTCTTTTTCTTTCCGTTCATTGAAAAAGCTGGGCAGCAAGAGGAGGGGGAGGGGCTTACAGTGAGATCAAGCAAATACAGGAAGTGAAACTAGTGGATATTTTGATGCCCTGCTTTAGACCAATATGGCATTTTCTAACCAAGAAAGTAAGATAATGATAACGTTTTAGCAACCAGCTAGCAAAAAGCATATTACCTGCTCTTTAATGTTATTAGATAAGACATTTTAGGCGCGCAAAATTGCCTATAATTTCGGAGTTTTGCTGCAGTGTCTGTTTTGTTTGTTTAAATCCGGCACCATCCATCTTCCATCACTAACTACCGGCCGACCCATCAGTTGGTCCCACTGCGTCCCGAGGTTCGCCGTTCTCCCGGATAATGCGCCGCAGTACCGCTAACACGTGTAAAGTGCTCCCACAGCGCCACCTCTGTCGACTTGATTAATGCCCGTTTAATTAAGCGCGGCTCTAATTAGGCGATAATTAATGACAAGGCGCGCGCCGGTGCCGAGATAATAGCGAAACCGCGGGGGCAGCGAGGCCCAGGAGGAATCGCCCGATCAGATCGCGGCGCCGGACGACAATACGCGCGGATTAAGTGACCATTGTAACGCGGCTAAGTAAATCTTTGATAGCGATCGTAGCGCGCTTGCCCCGAGTGTGCAGCGGTAATTAATAGTAATAATCATGATGTTTCATAGCACTGACTGGGATCTCATTGTAATGTGTAAAAAATAATTGATTTCAAAGGGAGTCCACACTTAACGGCGCGCCGGCTGATGGGGAGAGTGGGGAAGATTTGCCGGTCATTCAATGCAAAGCCAAAGAGAGTTAGAGATGTTTACCTACTTTCTATACCGCCATGTTATTAGATAATATACTGGTCAGGCCAGTCTGACGGATCTGTTAGGACCGTCAGGTAAAGATTTCAACATCTCTAACCCTGGTGTCTGACAAAATGAACCCTGAAAGTTATATGGTGCTGTTGTAGCCACAGCTGCCCTGGGGTAGGTTAGTGGTAGGAGAAACTGAAGTACCCGGAGACGCCGGGGAGAACAACAAATCCTACGAAGAAAGGCCCCCATTCGGCCGGGGATCGAACTCGGAACCTTCCAGCTGAGAAGCACGAGCCCAACTCAAGGATCCGTAAAAAATTTGGTCCAAAATATTTAGAAATATTTTACTTCAAGACAAATTACTGCAAATCAGCATAGATCTTTTTAATCCTAGCACTTTGTAAGTCTTTTATCTTATCTAAGATGGTCTGTGCTCAGTTGACTCTTCTCAACTGTGAGCTCCTCCACCTATCTTTGAGGAAGCGCCTTGCTACCCTGCAGAGGAAACCCATTTCCACCCAACGCATACCGTTGAACTCATCCCCTTCATCACAACAGTTTGACACAAGCATCACTTTACTCGGGTCCGTCCCTCACTCTTGAACAAGACCCCGAGAGACTTGAAATCCTCCACTCGAATGTAGGACGGTCCACCGACCTGAAGAAGGCAAGTCGCAGTCAAGTTCTCCTCAGATTTAGAGGTGTTCATCCTATAGAAACATTGATTCGATGTGTACTGTCACCTAGTGTCTAAAGAAATAAAAAAGATAAAAGAAACTATGATTTGGGGAAGACTTTGCTAACTCCTTTTAGGAAACCAAACAGTGGGCGGAAAGACGGCTGCCATTTGCCAGTCCAGTCGCAAGTCTCGTGAGGCCTGTAGTCGTATAGTAAAGAATTTGATGGAACCACCTCTTCACACCCCCCAACTCGAACAATTTTGCCAACTTCTTCCAACACTCCCAAACCACTTCTAAATTCTTCTCGTGTCTGCGATTGTTGGAAGCCGCGTGGAGCTCCCCGCTGCCCGTGTGGACTCGCCTTCTCTCTCGCTTGCAATCTTAATGGAGTCGCAGACGGGAGCGCTCCCCTGCGGAGACGGACCCCCTCCGCACGCCCCCAGCCCTCCTCCGTAAGTGGAGACGGGAGGAGGCAACGGTGGCTTGGCGGCGGCCTAATTAAAAGCTGTTTTTGACGGACGAGATTTCGGCGACCGGAGCTTCCCCCGCTAAGAGGATTTGGCCCACTGGGGAATGGGTGCACCCCTTGGTAAGAACCTGGGCAAGGGTTGAGGTTTCGTTGGCTGAACCTTGATTAAAACCTTTAAGTAAAGTGCCATGCAAATGATCACGCGTTTTTTTTATATATTTTTTGTATCCCCGACCCATGTCAGTCAGGCTTGTCCGCGCCTTGATGTCTTTTCAATTGTGATCCAAGGTGCGAGCTGGCGTTACCCCCATAGGATTGCATTAAGGTGCTTTCAAAGCCGTAGAATTTGTGGGGGGAGGGGGGTCGGGGGTGCCTAGTTCTCTTGTCAGCTCTTTCT
Source organism: Proterorhinus semilunaris (assembly GCA_021464625.1). Lineage (NCBI taxonomy): Eukaryota > Metazoa > Chordata > Actinopteri > Gobiiformes > Gobiidae > Proterorhinus > Proterorhinus semilunaris. Next base: position 12,214,955 of record CM038365.1, read on the forward strand.
TAGCCCGTCAGAGAAATTTTGCTTTTTGAAGATTTCGCCGTCCGACTTTGCGATTACGCCTAAATGGGACGATTTCGTTTGGCAGTGCGGTCCCCTGTGGATAGACGATAATTCCGCAGCCATAAGGTACGGTCGCCATCGTTTTTAAAAACACGCTGTTCATGCTGGCTAATCATTAAGGGCTGCGGCGGCCAATCACAGGAGGCTTCCACAGCTCATAAAATTCATGGAATTAGTGGATATAAAGGGACGGGAATCCCTGGCCGACACAGTTAGACTTCATTGGATTTACTGCAAAAGGGAGTAATTACATTAGTAAGAATGAGTTCAGAATATCATGGCCATACCACTTTCAGCATGAGATATTGCTGAAAGCAGTGGTTTCCAAACTGTGGTACTGTATGAGTACCACTGCTGGCCATCTTACACTTTGATTTATGCTTTTAGGTTAGGCTATTGTCTGGATTGTACACCCCGTTTATCAGATTTAGGTCGATGATCCCTCTCAAGGTACCATTTTCTTTAACCTTGATCTTGGCCCGGTGGTACTTGGAAGGTCAAATCACTCATGCGGTGGTACTTGGCGTGAAGAAAAACCCCTAGTAGAGAACTACTGGCTTAAAGTGACTGTCTTTTAGCTTGCAAAGCGAGGAAAGGTAGAGTACATTTGAAAGTAAACTTGCACATCTTTGAGTAATCGTTGACTGTTCTTCGGTGGCTATTCTAAGCAGGCAGTGGCAACTACTGCATTTTCTAACCAACAAAGTGTCATATCCGTGGTCAAATTGTCTTCCCCACGCATTTGAGAATGTTTGACGCAAGCTACCATTGACGTTAGCTTCATTATGAACCGTTTTGTTTCACCCTCTGCTGTCTAAACTTTGTCCAAGAGATGTTTTCACACCTAAGTTATTCTAAGTTCCATTAGAAATCGTACTGTTGAAAACGAATCCATTAATATGAAACTTTTCTTTGTGGACCAACATTGCGTGCGCTGCCGTAGCCATCTGGCCTTATTTATTGAAACACCAAATTTAGTAAAAATCCACACAAAATTATTCACTATTTCGTTTGAAGCTGAAATTCCAATTCACTTTTCCTTTTTTTTTTCCTGCCTGGCAACTTGACCACCACATTCTAATCAGTTTAGACACATCGCTCTGCAAACGGGAACTCCCGCCCGAGACGAAAGAGAGGTCTGCGCAGTGGCAACTTATAAAAGTGTTGACGTGACCGCACGGGCTGCCGGCGCAAAACAATACAAATATATTAAAAAATACGATTAAACAATTGGATGCTGAAATGCCCCCGGGAGTCCTCCGGGTCAAGGATTTGCATTTATGTCCAGATGTTGTTCCGTAGTCTCACCGTTTCTTTCATCTCCAAAGAAGCTCAAGGTGATTTGACTTAACCTCCGCTCAGACTAGTTTAGAGAGAGGACAGCTTATAAAGTCGGGCTATAAACTGTACTCAGGCAGTTTTTCCTTCTTAAAAAAAAAAAAAAAAATGAGACTTGCCATCGCAGTTTTCAGACTTCTGTTTCTGACTTGCTGCTTTTAGATTCATTTATACAAAGAGGTCATTGCAAAAAGAAAAACTTGTAATAGAGTTTGAAAATGATACGCCTCATCTAAATTGCGGTAAAAGTACAAAGTGTTTCTTCTTCATTCATTTACTGGGCAGCCTCATCCCAGCCCTCGAAGGTGCCATGCCATTGGTCCGACAACCCATTAGTCCGACGTCTCATTATTCTGAAGATGTCCCATTGAGCAGAGGTGCCATTAGTCCCGACATCTCTAACCCAGCTGTGTTGTGGATCAGAGAGCCATATACAACCATTGGCCCTAACCTTAAGGTCAGTGGACTCTTGCCTGAACCTAATGTGATTGTTCAACCCCTACTCAATGGGACATTTTCAGAATAATGACACGTCGGACTATTGGGCCGACCCCACCCTCGAAAGGGTTGGGAACCACTGCCCCAGCTTATGGAATCCTCTTTGTAGGAGCATACTCTCTACATTTGCTCCACAAACTCACCCCAAAGGCCAATGTTGTTCACTTTAGGCAAACTATCGGCTGACTTAGCCTATTGATTTTGACCGCTTAAACCCCGCCTTACCCGGGAGCATTTTCTCCCGTTCAGTTTTACCCAAATCTAAAAGCTTCTCGATGGAGCTTACAGCTTATTGGCCAGTGCAAAGAAATCCTTGAAGTGTCTTCCCCAAGGACACAACGACAGTGTGCATTTGCAGGATCTGGGATTCGAACCCACGACCTTCCGATCACGAGTCGACCCGCTCTACCAAATACGCACAAACATCAACTTTTTTGTTGTTGCTACAAATCGACAGAAGTGGGTAGAGAAGCCATATTATTCACTCAATTTCAAACAGTAACGTTACTTATAATAATTTTACTCAAGTAGAAGTAAAACGGGTAAGAGTACTCGAGTATGAGTAAAAAAAAAGTACCGATTTACGATTCAGTCGTGACATAACTGATGAGAAACAGAACATAAAATAACGTGAAAACCCAAGAAAATACCATAAATGTATATTTCTGAAAAAATATACATATCTGAGGTCAACATGAAGTTTTTGTAACTCATCATGGCAAGTAACTTTTCTTTTACTCAAGTAAGAGTAAAGATACTTCCGAAACACGAGCGGCCTTCATAATAAAGTCGTGCAGTAACAAAAAGGCCCCTTTAGTCTGGCTTATGGGCTCTGAACGTACTCTTGCCTAATGACTAATGAGTACATGTGTAAGAGCCAGGCTGTAAACATGTGTCTGCCTTCACAACACACTCCTCATCCTCATCATCATCATCATCATCATCATGTGTGGAAGCCTCGCGCCGCGCCGGCTCCATTCGCCACGCGCGCCCATTTACCGACTTATTATTTTGTCGTGTCGGATAAATTGGCAACATGACGCGACTTGTTTGCCGCCTTGTCGCGCCGCGGCGTCTGATTATGAGGTCAAGTGAGTTCGACGACAGACGAGAGGGGAGGCAATCGGGACGGCGAAAGAGGACGCTCCGGAGACTGCGTTTTAAAGCTAATGCAGTGGTCAGCTTATGGAAGATGTATTACTTTTCAATCAGTATTTACTGCATCTACATCTATTTGTGAAAAACTGTTTTTTTCCCCAGTCAACACAGGCTTGAAAAGTGTGGGTTATTATTAATGTATACAACAGAAGTTTTGTGAATTCCCTTTGATTTTCATTCACCTAATCTCTGAACCTGAATAAGCATATTTTGTCCAGTTTGACATCACCCAAATCACCCCCCCCCCCCCCCCCCCCCCCAGGTAAAAATCGCGTTTTTACATTGTTTTTGACACGTGTAAAGTTCCCATTGGTTTGGACTCTTTCTAGCGTCGCCACTGGGGGGTGCTATCGCTGCAATGTCAGCCCTCCGAAGAGAAGCGCTTTCCTCGCCCTTCGGTTACAACCCACCACTGGATGAAAAGGCGGGATTACGTCGAGAGAGCGAAGGGTAGCACTGTTACTTTGAAGTAATTTGACCAAATAATGGCCTTTCATTCTGTGTTTCACGCGATGCCGCCTTTCGTTCACTTTGACTCCCGTGCTTCCAAATTTTGACCAGTTAGTGTCTTAACTTTAACCTACCACCTTAGGGTTAGGGTTGGAGGTTAGAATTAACAATTATTTGAATCCAAATCTCAAAGTGGATTGACCGGAGAGCTTGCAGCCTATATGCCAGTGTGTTACTTCATTTGAAAGCCAAGACCTTTTAGTTTCTAAAAAATATTTGGGAGGTCTGTGTGAGTGAAACACAACTTACATCCCATTTGCCATTCCTAACCCTAACCCTAACCCCCCGATCAGGGGGAACGGTAGGTAACAGGTTAACCACTTAACTTAACACAGCTTACATTTGCCATACTTAACTCTAATGATATCCTGATTAGGGTTAACTAACCCTAACCCCAGCCCTGGGATGGCAGGTAACGGCAGGTAACGGGTTAAGGACAGTGGGCTGGTGCTTAATCTTAATACGTCTCTGATTGGATGAGAAATGTACAAAGTGGCAGAACATACAGTATCTGCGAACATTTTGTTTGGCAGCTTGGAAAGTCAGAATTGTCATATTTCTTACAACGACGTATTGTCTGGGATCAGGGGTGATTTCTTCAAATTCCCCATGGGCGTGATTGACAAGCGTACTAACCAATCAGAGAACAGCTGGACGTGATGCAAACGGCATGCGGCGTTTTCTATAAACAAGTTGGTGGTTTTTACGACGCATCGGCCAGAATCGGGGAGATAAATGGAAACGATCGTTGTGCCTTTTGCCGCAAAGTCTTAAGTGTACAAGGAGTTATTAGTAACTTGTGATTAATTCAGTTCCTGTCAGTGATTGGATCGATAAAAAACCTTTTGAGAGTTGATTGGCTGTTAGCAAAGTCGTGCTTTTGAACAGATACACAAACAGGAGTGTATGGCTGGACAGGCAAGAGTGACCCAACCATAAGGAGTTCAAATACCAAAAGCAACAGTATAAATGAGACCGAAAAGAACGTACTTTACCGTAATAGTTGGCAAAAAATTCAACCAAAGAATAAATCCCCATAAATAAACATTTGTAGAACAAAAGGTGGCAAATCGGTGTGTAATGATTCACAATACAATCTAGGGTTAATCTGCCCCAAATTCCTACACCTCTCCAATCGATCATCTTCCTTCGGTTAACCAGGGTTCTGGGTCAGCGAAAGCACACGGGCCATTCCAATGTGGATTCCATTTCCTTTCATTTTTATTTTTTTTATTTTTTTGCCCCTGCTCCCTGGACACCAACTTTCATGCTAATAAGTGGCTAACCAGTGCTGGGTTGTTTAGCATAAGGGGCCAAGAGGACGGTGGGTAGCCCCGGGCAAGGAGAACAAAAGCGGGCTGAAAATCGTGCACACAAAAAAAAATATCTGCCAGGTGAAGCTCCCAAGGCATTTTTTTTTTTTGGTGGTGAGCTGATGTCAAACGAGTGGGACGTCAAAAGTTGGGACATGAAAATCGTATCAAGATGTACCAAATTTTTGCGAGATTGGAAAAGAATGGGTAATTGATGGGTTTTAGATTTCTCAAAATTAGGGTTTTCTTCCACTCTTGCAACAACATTCGAGAGGAACGCAATTTCGTTAGAGTGTGTTTCCATGCGCTCAAGTGACCTGGCTAGGCACATCCTGGCTATATTGACAATATTCTGGATATGATGATTACATGCGTCCGAGAAACCAGGACACTCTTATCCCTGTTTGCATGAGCAACAACAGTATCCTGGTTATGTTGCTTTTTTGAACATTTCTGTAGCACAGGGACAAGAACTATCCAAGGAAGCACTTAAAACCGTAGAGATTTTTCCGAGCTTCACCGGAGAGACCAGGGAGCAAAGAAGTTTTTTTAAGGTTACTTCAATGTTCAATGTTAATTTTTAGAAGATATAACGTTTTAAAAGCCTAGGTACCAGATAGGAAAGGTTTTACTCCTGCCATATCTGTTTGAAAAATTCACACATGCTCAGTACGTCAGTAATGGTGAAAAACCAGGATACTGTGTTTACATGATACACTATCCTGGAAACTGTGGTAATATCCCAGTTAGGATATCCTGGTTTCTAATAACCTGAATATTGGCTTATGCAGGATTCTGTGTTCACATGAACCAGACCAAACTATCCATCCATCTGCTTTACCCGGGGCCGGGTCGCGGAGGCTGCAGTCTGGGCAGAGATGCCCAGACTTCCTGATCCACGGACACCTCCTCCAGCTGTTCTGGGACAGAATAACTTAAACCTGAATGAAACAAAATGCAACTCTAGGTCTGTTTTTGAAGAGGGAATAATGCCACGACTCCAGAAAGTCAACCACACACAATATGAAGCCTTTATCTATCCATGACGGCTATAGGTCACATGCCTCACGCCTGACTTTTTATCCCACCCCCAGATCTGAGCTGCCATCACCCCCCGAATTTCTTCTATATTTTCTCACTCGTTTTTGGAATTCCTGATTTTTTTTTGGCTCTTCACCCGGAAGCCACGCAACGATCCGGGTGCCACCGGAAGCCGGCGCAAATCGCTAATGATGCCACTGCATAATGGAACGGTGAGGGGGCGAGGGTGGAAGGCAAGGGGGAGAGAAGTGGGAGTGCACCCGGCAACCGCTAACAACTGTCCCGCTACGCACGCAGGAGCGGGGGGAGGCTGGACTCGGAATCCTGACAGAAGTTTATTATGCTCTGTTAATCTGGGGTCAGCAAAACAAGTAGAAAGTGCAAAAGTGAATAAGCACCGGAGTCATTCATGTGTTTTTCGTCACGCGGTGTTCTTCCATTAAAATGTCCAATTTGGTTGACAAAAATAACAGGCAATTTCAACATTCCCACAAATAGCCGGATACCATTTTCCAGCTTGCACTCGCTGTTTAGCACCTGCCCCCTTAGCATGTTTGCATGTTCCCCCCGTGTCTGCGTCGGTTTCCCAATAGGTGAATCCTCCAGCCAGGTGATCCTGACCATCAGCCTTGCTCCACATCAGCACTGCAGTCGCCCCCCCCGGCTCCTGTCAGGTCGCCCCAGTGGAATCGAAGGATGGGTCAAATGCAGAGGACAAAATTCCCTACGGGGACAATAGAGTTTCCTAGTAATCCAGAGCGTTGCTGATTTCTGGAGATGTATTTATTTATTTTTTATTCATGCAGTCCTTATATTTTTGAAGAGTTTAGTGGTGCTAGGCTAGTGCATGTCTATGGTAACTAGTAGCCTGGATTAGAAAACACGAGTGTTCCGACCCCCAGGATGAGAACCAACGGAGCAATATGTTTCTTGCTCTTCCAAAGCAATGACAAAATTGTGTAGGTTATAACACAATTGTCCTGCTCGGGTAGCTCATTCTTACGAGGACATTTGTTATAAAGATTACAACATTCAAATGTAAACATACACCTTCCTTATTGGGCTGTGTGACTTTTTTTTATCAAAATATTTCGATGAACCTGGCTGTTCCATGTGAATGCACGCACAGCTCCAGAACAAAACCCGGGGTTAACTCTGCTAGGTGACAACCCGCCTCTGCAGAGAAACGTATCAAGCATAAGTTCAACCCGCTGCAGACCTAGTTCCTTCCTTCAGTCCTGGTTCAGTCTTTAAGATACAGTGGGAAAGTAAGCCATGTGGGGGTATAGTTACAAATCCTACAAATCACTCATTAACCTCTTTCGGTTCGCCCCCGGTATGTCATGGGGCTAGCGCTAATTTACCAGAGCCGGTGAACTTAAATAAAGACACAGTGCCTCCTGACCTTTCCGTCTCATTATTAGCCAGGAGAAAGGGATCCGCATAAAGCCGCGCAGTACGGGAGAGGCCAGCGTTAACAGTTAACATGCCTACCGCACTCGGAGCCATGCAAATGAGACCTATACAATGTGCCCTAACTGTCAATGTGAACGCTTAGCGCTAAACAGGAAGAGGGCATGCACAACCATGAAGGGAACGGAGGGAGAGAAACCTGCGCCCACTGCCAACTGTCCAACCGAAAACACAACGCGGCCCCAGGATCTGGGTCGTCAGGGTTAGGGTCACAAAACTACTGCAGTTCAGCGAGATTCATGGGTTCACTTACTTTTTCCTCCCTGTCCTGTGAATGTTTACATGCTACGGCCAATAAATATGATAACATGTAAATGTTTGGGTGGCATTAGTTTAAGCAGAAACTGTTTATTCATTCTTATGATTTTGATGAAGATCAGTCCACATTTTATGACCAATTTAGGCAGAAATGCGAGAAATTCCAAAGCGTTCGCACACATTTTCATCCCACTGTAGATGAGACACTTTGACTTTTATTGGAGTAATATTGACCAGTAGATTCTAAGATTCAAAAAAGAGTCAAACGATTTTATTGTCAATTAACTGATATGAATAGAAATGTTCATTCTCTCCAAGGGGTGGAAGAGAATTGAGGGAGTTGAGCTTTCCAATAGCCTGGTGGATAAAACTGTTCTTCAGTCGACTGGACCTGGTCCGTGGACTCCGCAGTCTCCTCCCTGAGGGCCTTGAAGAGATTGTGTGACGGTCCCTGGTGATTCTCAAGGCACAGTGACGTGTCGATCCCCAGGTGGGGCAGTTTGTGTATTAGCTGCTGTGAGAATATTAGTGATATTGAACAGTATCTGTACTTTTGTTCAAGTAATCAAGTGATTTTCAGTTGAAGTACTTTTCGAATCCAAAGCAATGAAACGAACTGCCCCAGTGACAGGACCTGGAATAAACGTCAGAAAGTAGTAAAAGAGTCAGGAACTCTCCTGGCATTGAAGAACCACATAAAAGCTACAGTGTTAAAGGAGGATGAAAATTAGATATTTGTAGATTGTAAATACTGTACATAAAATACACACTGATATCTGTAAAACTGTAAATAGAGTTGAACATAAATGATGAGGAATTGTCTGGAACTGGCTTGATGGAAATGGTAATTATTAAAAAAGACTATAAAGTGATTGTGGAGTAATAAAGGACAAATGTCATAAGAGTGATTTTCTTTTCGGCTCCTTTTCATTCAAATTGCACTGACAGGGCAGTTTCATTTTAATGACTTTTGTTTTTTGTTTTGTTGAATGAAATAAATAATAAACTACTCTGACCATCACTGCTTAGTTACAAAATCACTAGATAAATGATAGTACTATTAGGGTGAGTTTGTTTCGAACGCTTCCGAATCTTTTATGCAGGTGTGAATACAAACAAGCGAAGCCTGGTACGGATCAAAGAATGGGGACCCACTCCTTTTAGGTGGTCTCGGTCCGCTTCCAAACGGGCTCTGGTGCGGTTCGCTTCAGGTGTGAATACAAACCAGTGTCGATCCGAACCAACTCCAGGATGCGCCTTTTTGGGCTTGACAAGCCACCGTAGAAAGGTACCGCGAACAAAAATTAGCCCTTGACAGCCGCTAACGCTAATGCTAATGCTAATGCTAATACGCTCGCAGATAGAACATTTTTAACATTCAAATGCAGGAGACTCTCAAATCGCAAGTCATTGAGGACAAACTTATAACTTCTCTCGCCGGTCATTAAAATAGTTAGTTCGTCTGGTGATTTGGCAGAAGATGGAAATTTAGTGTGCGATATATTTCTTCTAAATGTTTTTGTGCGATTACAAATAAAAAGACTGAGAATATGCAAACTCCCTTCTCTTTGTCATCTCTCGGCTTCCTTCTTGTTTGCTGATGAGTAAACGGTTAAAAAATAAAATGATAATCCCGCGCGCCGCAGACAGGAGGCGACAGAGTGATGAATGGCCCCGTCATGTCGCGTGTTGATCTCTGCATTATTTACTCGGGTCCGCCTTCAATAATTCAGCGCTTTCAGTCTTAACAAATTATCTTCCACAGCCCGCGGGCCGCCGCCAATCGCCCCGGCCCGACCGCCGAAGGCGCCCCGCCCGCCGAAACCCGCTCTGACACTTCTGCTGCGTGGCACTCGCCGGCCTAATCTGATCAGAGGAAAAGCGGCACTCAGCACATCACGGCGCCGCAACTTCACCACGAGGAATTATCATAAGGTCATCAGGGTTTTCCAAAGTCGGTGGATCGGCAAAGGGCAAAATGCTTTTTGGTTAATGTTTTATATTCTGGACAACAATACTTTAAAGTCGCAATCATTGGGATCAAACTGTTCATATTTTGTCTCAGCCCTAATAATTATTACCCTATTAGTGTAGTAAAGACTTCCTAAAGATCCTCACAGAGATGACTTGGACAGAAGATGTTGCTTATTTATTGGAACAAGCATTCTGATTGGCCACAGAAAAATACATCTAAACTAGAAATTCAATTTTATTTGTTTATTTGTTAATAATTCAAATTATTTTCGGGACAATGCAGTCTTTATTCTGTATTTAATTGTAGTATGAGCTTTTTTTATCTATTACATTTGGGCTGGCTGAGTAAGGGGTCTGGGAGGCTCCCCCCCAGAACATTTTAAATCCTGTACCCTTTTGGTGCATTCCATTTTGTGCACACTAATTAAAATATGTATCCAAAAATTATTATTGTAAAGTTATTATATCATTCAGTTGTATTTTAAGTACTTGTATTTTGTCTTTCATATACAATATTTGTGTTAGAAATGTGAAAAAAGAGACAACAAAGGGAGTTCCTGCGGCAGGTAAGACTACTGTAATGGCTGCTCACTGTTAGACATCTGCAGAACATTCCAGAACGCTGCTGCTCGAGTCCTGACAAGAACCGGGAAATACCGCCATATTAGTCCAGTGCTCCGGTCTCTGCACTGGCTTCCTGTCACTCAGAGAATAGACTTTAAAGCAGCTCTGCTTGTTTCAAGTCTCTTCACGGTTTAACCTTAAAGTCCACCTTTGACATGCTAGAGCCGTGGCCACCTCAGCTCTGAGAACGCCAGCCAGGACTAAACACTGTGAGGCCAGCTTTACGCAGCTAAATGCTGGGACAGTCAAACCCGAGGCTGAAAGCAGTTCCGTTTAGCTCGTGTCCTGGGTTGAATTTGATGTGACTGTGAAGCACTTTGATTTTCGTGACCGCTCATGGAGGGCGTGTTTTCCATCTCCAGCTCCGTACGGTCGGCCCGGAGCGGCTGATTACCGGGCTTTTGATAAGTCACTTTTAGAATGAGCTGTCTGGAGCCGCACAGTAACATTTAGCTCCTCACGCCGGAGTGCTGCTCGAGAGCCCGTCTCCGCGCGAGTTAATTGTCCGACAATTTTCTCGCGTCCAAAAAAAAAAAAGAAGAAGAGAAATCCGCGTGCGTCCGGGCCCGAGAGTGAGCGCGTGCGAGAGTTAATTAGCGACCTCGTTAGGGACCAGGAAGTGTCGGCGAGGCTGACAGGGAAGAGTGTGTCACATGATTACGATTGTGTTACACGCAGAGCCAAAGTGCGTTTACTGAAGTGCTGTACTTAAGGAGGCTTTTGGAGGATATTTACCTGTGTCCACACAGGGGGCGGGAACCTGCGGGTGTCTCACGATTCCATACGATATACGATACATGGCTTACGATAACGATAATCTCATGATACGTCCATACTTTGATAATCGATTTATTGCACAAAAATAAACCTACGATACATCACAAATAAAAAAAAAAACACACATTTATTTTAACATACTACATATTATTCATCATTTACATTTCTTTTCATGTGCTTTTTTTTTTTTTACCTCTTTCTGTGTGAATCCCTGACGTACACACTGAAAATGGGTTTATAGATCTCTGAGGCATCACTTCATTTAGATAAACTAGAAACCACAGTCCTTTTTCAAAAGGAATAAATCAACCCCAAATTAATCTTATTTATAACTATAAAATCATTAAAATGCATTTATTTATTTGTGTGAGTGTTTGGTCCAAGTGCCCTCTATTGGCAGCACTACTGAATTCTTCATCATTGTTGGCCTCTATTGACTGAAAACAGTGGAGCACTGCTGCCTCATTAATATGCATGATGTCACTCATTAATATGCATGACATCGATTTCGGAATAAAAAGTATCGGTATCGTATCGTCCCGCAAAATATCGCGATGTATTGGAAAATCGATATATGTTCACACTCCTAGTCCACACCGTGTTGCCGTACATATGTCCATACAACTTTATGACTTTTTGAGGCGACAAAGTTACTTTTCACAACACTGAAATCGATTTGTACAGACGTATTTTCAACAGCAAATACTTAAATGGGTTCGCTTAAGTTCAAATTAGCTTGAGCCATTTTTTTTATCACCCTGGGATGACAAGCCGCGACCCAAGTACAACTTAGACTTGTAAAATGTAATGTCAAATGGTTGAATTAGCATTAAATGAGCAAGAAAACCTGAACATATGATTTAAAAAACAACAACAACCCGATTTTTTAACATTCATTTAAACATTTGTTAGACAATGTTTTCGCGACCCATGCCGACCCACCAGTTGAGAACCACTCTTCTAGAAGGTTACATGACATGAACTTCATTTCCCCAGTGAGTCTTCTACAAATGGCCGATCTTTCCAGGAGGGTTTAAATGAGCCGAGAGTCACGTGATCAGTGGAGCTCCAGACCTCCACAGCAGAACGATGTCGCCTCCACTCTTTTTCCCCAGGACATTCATTTGAATTAATCTCAATAAAACGCCTTTAGTAAACCTCACTTCACTGTCCTTAGGTTTAGGGTTAGTTTGGATTAGTTTAAGATAGCGTTGTCCTGCGGAGGTGACGTCATTTCCTGTGGAAAAGTGGAGCTCCACTGATCACGTGCCCCTCCATCGTCTGCGTTCCGACCCTGCTCGATCTTTCAGTCAGTACAGACGATATCTCTGGGAACACCCACAAATGGTCACGTTCGAAGCTACCAGAGGGAAAGCCAAGGAAGAAAACAACGACCACTGACCTAGTCTTACTCCACTACTACCACATAAAGACACAGACACATGGGGAGGAGCAAAGTGGTGCAACAGCCCAGGTATACATAAATAATGGAGAATGCTAACCATAATGCTAGTATTAGCTACATGGCATGCTAACATACTACTGGACAATCTGCTCAAACTCAAGAATCAGATAAAAAAACTTTCATATGGACCTAATTTAGACTCGACTTAATCTGTGTCTCCATTTCCTCCCCTCTAACACAAAACATGCACAATAGGCTAATCTTCCAGCCATCCTCCTGAACGTGAAAATATGATCCGCCATCTCAAGAGTTAAAAGTCTGTTGTAGCCATAATAAAAGTCAAGATCTCTTTGGCTAAATGCACAGGTAACCAAGCACAGAATGCATTTGATCATTGACTACCAGAACTGTATTTTCATAACTCATTTTTGATTTACTATCACTTTCAAGTAAGATCATGAAATAATAATAATTAAATAATAATAATTCAAACCTATCCGTTGACATGAATTAAAAAGCACTGAGAACAGAACATTCCAGATCTGGCAGCATCTTGTACAGTATACCACGGGCTTAATGAGACACCAATCAGGCAGACGTGCTAACGAACGGAGCATTACACACGCCGGATGTGCACCGCTGCCATCTGGACGCACACGAGTCGGAGAAAGTTTTCAACCGCGTGATCGACGTAATGGAATGATTGGCACCGACAAGGTTGTCCAAATACGGATGAAGAAGTGCAATTAAATGCATGTGTTCAATGTTCTCGCCTGAGCTTAGACGAGGTGATGCGTGCCCGTCTGGTCTTTGTGCGTGCGCTCAGTCACGCAAAAAGACCAAAGATGTTGTTATAGCATTTGGCCCCTCCCAGTATATTCCTATGGCTCCAAACGGGGGTGAGGTTAGAAGCGACCAAGCTCTTCCGCGGACACGCACAAAGACGGGACAGGTGCGTGTCAACTCGTCTAAGCTCAGGTAAGAACATATCCCAGTATGGAAAAACGGAGATTTCCAAACATTTCATCAAACAGAGGAAAGAGAATTGGACAACTTGTGAGTTGTCCAATTCTCATCTCATCATTTCATCCCAAAATGCCCGTCCCTTTGACCAAACCCTCAGCCGGCCCCGTCCCACCCCAGTCTCGTGTCAAACCGCCGCGGACAAAAAAAACAACACGCCACAATCCCTGACCCTTCGGGGCGATACGCGCTCTCTCTCTCTATTTCAATATGGCCGCAAACCACTTCACCCCCCCCTTTCCCTTCGCCTCTCTCTACACCCATCCCGAACCCTGTCTGGTCGCCTATTTTGTTAACCCTGGCTCGCAATTAACCCCTCGCTGCGCCCCGATGGAGTCCGACCTCCTGCGCTCCGTAACCGTGTGTCTTTGCCTGCGCCACTGAAAGAGGGGACCATTTTTCTGGGTGTGACCCCCCGTCCCGTCCCGTCCCTCCGACAGGCCTATGACAGCAGGCCAGGGTGACGGGCTCTTTTCAATGGGGTTTGTCGAGGGCGGGGGGGGGGACGGTGGAGTGAGACGTGGGCGCCCTGGAGGGGGGTCATTGAGCGCGCCGTGCAAGTCCTGAATGAACGGATTAAAAATTGGACTTAATCTTTGAACCGCGGCATAGACAGTTAATGAATAGTGGGCACAATAAAAGCATGATGTCATCGGCGCGTCGCGGGGGGAGGGCCGCAGAGTCGGCGAGGTGCGAGACGGAGGTTAGCCCGGGCCCGGAGTGATTAGCATAAGAGGAAGGAACAGAAAGTCCGGACTTCCACCAACCAGGGCGCCTTAATACAAGGAGCCATTAGCAACTGTTCAGATTTTAAACGTATTCAATTCAACACAAATGAATCAATGTATGTTTGGAACGGGACACAAATACTTTCTATACATGGCCAGAAGAAGAAAATACTCTCACAGAAGATGTCTACGCAGGTACATTGAAGGAAATATCGATATTAAACTTTTGGAGATTTGACTCGCTGTTAGCAAAGTTCCAGGCAGTCCACCCCTGCTGCTTGCATCCATTCAAAAAGCCGGAGTGGACGGCTGGCCAGGGAAACCGATTCCCTCGACCATGTAAACATAACCAGAAAACTGCAGATGTGATGAGTTTCCGTTGACTTAAGAAATCTGGATTATCCAAAACCCCAGACTGGGCAATAACAGGCAGCTCTTTATGGACTTACTGGATGCAGATACTGATCCATAGGTGTTAGGCCTAAACTCCTAAACAGACATGACTCACTAAACATTTGAGACATCAACCCTCCTGGACACACACAAAGTCCTTAATGATACAACCGGGAAACAGACACACAACAGCGTACTGGCCACAAAGACCTGCAGCCCCGAATGGTCCAGGGTGTGGGCTTATATAGGCGTGGCTGCAGCAGGGGGTTGATTGGGGGCCAGGTGTTTTCCGATGCCGGACCAATCAGGACCAGGGACGAGCAGCCAACCAGAACCGAGCGTGAAACGAGTCCTCCAATCCCAGACCAGGGCCCACGCAGCAGGGTTTCCATGTTGGAAAAAGGGAAATTAGCCACCCTAACCAAGTCATAACCCAGAAGACTTGATGAAGTTATTGCAGCAAAAGGGGGTGCCACAAAGTATTACGTCACGCTGTATGAATACTTATGCGATGTTTTATAAGATTTTTAGATGTCATATAGTAAAGTCGTGAGCTGCACTCGTCTCCACTGTGCGACGGTTCGTAGCTAACTAAGTTAATCGTAGCTAACATCAGTGTGTTTAGCTGCGGTGAGTGCCGCATAATAGCGTTTTTTTATTTCCGCGGGAAAAGTGCAGGGAAAGTAAATCGTGTCGGAGTCGAACCCACTCATGCCTCTGTCGCTTGTGACTAATCCAACACAAACAAGTCCCAGCTATGGCGGGAATGTTTGCCTCATCACGGTTTGATTCACTGACCATCATGTTAGGCCCGCCCTTTCAGAAGGCGTGTCCAGACTACTTCTCTGCGTAGAACACAACACAAATGTGTTTCGAAGCGACCTCGCTCTCCTTGTGCAGCTGAGTTTTTTGCCTTTTTCTGCGGACTGCATTTGTGGTTTCTGTGTTCCACATTGTTTTTCTGGATACTTTTGTACGTCTTTGCCGTGTTTTTGTGGAGGTTTGGTGGCTTTTTTTACTTTGAGAGTCTAAAATGGTCCTAAAGAAAGCAGCTTTTTAAAGGTAAACAAAATGCTAGCTTATCAGCGAAACCCATTTGAGACCTTCAAATGTTTTCTTCTGAGACACTGAGGAGGCACCAAGAGCCCCCACAGCTGCAGCACAGAGGAGGAGCTGCAGGAAACAAAAAAGGACAAACGAGAGATGGCGAAAGACTGTTGTGAAGCGGAGGGAGGAAGAGGAAGGAGGAGGTGGAGCTGACCAGTGCAGGACACCACGCTCTGAAACAGGAACAAACCCAGGAGGATCAGAGGAGACAGAGGGCAGCCAGCCAGGTTTCTTCCAGGGGCTACAGTTCCCCCGCCCTCCAGGGTCATGCGGGTCAGGTTGACACACGGTGGCAGCGCGGCTCAGGACTAACACCTGAACACTATTTCGTTGTACGCTTGGACAATGACAATAAAGCACTTACTTACGTAGAATAGAAAGAGTAGTCTGGCCGAGCTAGACTATTTCTGACTTGTATCTCACCTTCTCCAGACACGGGGATGGTGTTACTGCAGCACACACAGCATCTTTTTGAAGGCCTTATAAATGACGCTTTGTAAATGATGACTTAATTCGCCAATGCTTAATAGTGTGTAATTACTTTCACATGTTTTCATTTTTTGCTCGTCATTAAACCCCGCACCAACTCATCCGCTCTCGTTCCCAACTTCCCGATCCCTCCGCCTCAAAGTGCTTCATCATTTTCTGCTTTAAATTTCCATGCAGCTCTTTCCGCCCGTTTTCCCCCTCGTTTTTTAAGCGCGTTGCCGCGCGCCCGGTCCGCGGTGACGGATGGCCGTAAGCGGGCGGAGAGAATGCAAATGCGTCGCAGAGACAAATGTCCAACCTTGCGTTTAGTCGGAAGCTAAGGTCATCCTCCCTCGCATCTATCACTGTTTCTAATCAGCCGCGCCAGGCCCGCGCCGCGCCCGCCCCGCTGCATAGATAACGCGCCGTGCGAGGGGCCAAGATTCAACAAGTAAACAGTCATATTAGCGAGGAGAGGGTGTGTGCGTTCTTTCGCTACGTTTTTGCAAATCTAAAGTCATACTTGGCAATAAAACCACACTGCGGGCCATTCCTTTACTATAGGCTGCAACATCAAAACTAATGGTAAAAAAAAGCTGAAAAGTAAACACGTATTAGCGATGTTCCAGTCAAAAATAAATAAATCATAAACTTTTGTTCAGTACTATATTATGTTTAGTTAACAAGCATTGGGGGCCCCCCTGCAATTCCTCTGAGGCCCACCAGGGGACTGGAGCTCCCTTTGGGAACCGCTGCACTAACCTATTACAGTGTCAGTAACATTAGCACTGATATCAATCTGGGATTGCTCCAGCTGGAATCGTTCGGGAAGAGGACACACTTGCTGGTGGTTGGATAAAGCACACGGCAAATCTATATTTAGTTTGAAACATGGTGTGTGAGTATGGAGCAACATACCTCATGTTCCGTCATCATCGCAGCATTTTTAATTAGTCAACAGTTAAATAGTTTGTCCAAACCACTTTTGGTTCGGATTCCAACCGATCTCTTGTGTTTGTGGGTAAACTCACTAATAACGCGAGAATTCAACTTGTAGTGGACAGTGTTGGGCAAGTTACTTTCAAATTGTAATATATTCTAAATTAGTAGTTACGGCGTTAACAAATGTATATGTTTGTATTACATATTACTGTTTCAAAACTTACTTTTGACTAAATATAGACTGGAAATAGTCACAATGCCACAGAGTAAAAGTGCAGTCAAAGATTTCCCTTTCCTTTCCTCTTCCGATTCGCTCGTGTTTTGTTTTGGTCACATGGTGTATAATATATTTAGTGTTGCTTTTTTATTTGGAGGAGTTTGGTATGTTTTCGTTCGTGCATAAATTAGTTAGACTTTCCAATAGCTGTACTTTGTTTACACCACAGACAAAAAAAATGTGATTAAATGTCAACGTCAACTTTATTTATATAGCACTTTTAAGAACAGCTACATCTGCCCAAAGTGCTGTACAACAAAACATTATAAAGTGCAATTAATGAGTCAAAACAGTTACAAAATATTCAACATGGAATAATAATAATCCATACGACCTGCTCAGTGTGTGTTGAAGGCCAGCGCAAAAAGGTGGGTTTTCGACAAAGACTTAAAAACATTGGGATAACTGTTCTTCCTAGTAGAGTACTTTTTCAATTCTATGACTACTTTTCCAAAACATTCTACAAATGATAAAAAGATAAACTCGCAGCTGTTATGCCAGCTTTTTTTTCCTTCAATAATTCATGTCTCCGTAATATTGTTGTGAAATCCCTCCCCTTGATGAGTGCGGCGCTCGCCCCCGTCAAGTGATCCGCGGATAGTTGAATTAAAGGCGCGGCCCTCGCAATTAAAATGATATTATCGGCGGAGTGTGACCCGGCCTAATTCGATTTTCATACATGCTCGGGGAGTGATGAATAGACGGCGACAGTAAAGAGCTGATGACGGGGCACGGAGGCACGCCTAGTTGAGTGCATTATCTCCCGCGCAAATAAACATCGGGAAAGGCGAGTGGCAACAATATATGGTAATATTGTGTGACCAGCCGGAGATCGACACGTTTCTTGCCAAAAGACGTATGGAACTTATGAATGTTCAAAAAGTTCAGTTTCAGTTCTTTTAGTTCCATTGTAGCCTTGCTTCTTACGGTCTTGTTTTGACACAATTTGGCTTATATATGTCTAAATTGAACTGGTTTAGTAAAATACAGCAATATTAGTAATGCTCAAACACCTCATTTTCCAACAATGAGAACTCAATTTCAACACAAACAAAAACTTTCACTCAGGTTTCCTATAAATAAGTAAGTAAGTCACATTTATTTATATAGCACCTTTCACAGGCAGCAACCTCCTTCTCTCTCGGTACAGCTGCGTTTGTTTCCTTTTGCATTTCTTCTTCTGAGACACTGAAGAGGCACCAAGAGCCCCCACAGCTGCAGCACAGTGGAGGCGTCACAAGAGGGGCTACAGGAAACAAAAAATGGTGCGGAAGGAGCTGCGCAGGAGGAAGAGGAAGGAGGAGGTGGAGCTGACCAGTGCAGGACACCACGCTTTGAAACGGGGACAAAACCCAGTGGGCGCTGCACCGCTTCAGAGGATCAGGGGAGACTCAAGGCAGTCAGCCAGGTTTCCTCCGGGTGCTACAGTTTCCCCGACCTCCAACCCACAGTGGCGGCGCGGCTCAGGACTAACACCTCAACACAATTTCGTTGTACGCTTGGTCAATTACAAATAAAGCACTTACTTACCTACTTACAACACAGTTCAACAATCAGAAATTACACACAATATAAAAGGCCAAGACAACACAAATATCATAGCAGCCCAAGTGTAGCGTATCAAAAGCCTGAAAAATAAATGAGTCTTAATATTTGCTTTTGAAGGCGTCAACAGAGTCAATGGAGGGCAAAATGGACGGAAGATTGTTTAAAAATAAATAAATAAAAAAACGAGTGCATGGAACCTTCAGCAGATTCTGATCCACAGACCTCAGAGCCCGAGCAGAGGCGTAAGGCTGTCACTGATCCAGCCTTTAACATGGCCGTTAAAAAATGAACTTTGCAGTCAATTATATGATGCGCAAAGAGAAACTTTGAAAGTTTAGTTATGTTTATTCGAGCAGTTTACATTACTGTTTCTATTCAAAATCCATGACTTTACAGTTATGGAAGCGCAAAAGCAGTAGGCTGAAGCAAGACAGCTTACAGGTGCCGACCCCATACACAGTGTAAAATACTTTAACATAACATCCGGTATATTTTACATTGACTTAAGATGTAAACATTCCTTTCTGAGTTTAACAGTTAAATTATCAACCTTAGATTATCCATAGCAATTATCGTTATTGACATTCTTATCATTGAATTCAGCTTTGCCTTACATAGGGACCGACAACTGCATATCAGTGATTCTCAACTGGCAGGTCGGGACTTAAAAGTGGACATTTTCAGTGGATTCCAGGGAACTGTTCTTTATATATTTTCCGTCTGAAACTGCATGGAAACACTCAAGGCTATGAAAGGCCTAAAGTCCCAATTGTTTTAAACAGATGTTTAAAAAAGTCAAAATTTTTGTTCAGTTGTGTTTCTTTTTGATGTGGGCATAGTACACCACCATCTTTCATCCCGGGGCTTGTATTTGGACAACATCCCTCAGTATCAGGGTTTACTGCTCCATATACGCACAAAAAAGAGAACGCTCATAATTCATGTTCATGTGTACTACTGGCCCTGCTCATTATGTTCGTGACACACAGTAGACAGTTTGGCCCCACAAAAACAATGCTAAATCCGAAAGAGGACCGGTAGGAGGTGGAGTGACAGGCCTTGTTGTTTTCGTCTGTCGTCCGGGAAGAGTACAAACCTGTCCGAGCTGTTCGGAGTCTCACACACGGCCACAGCTTTTAGGAACACTAAATATAGGCCACAGGAGAAGTGCCCAACATGGCCGAACAAACCAGTCTTTGAAATCACTGTCATACCGGTGTAGGGTGACTTTGGTGTGAACGTGGACAGAAAGTATTCATGCTCCTCAATGGGTTACCTGGTTACAATATCAAAGTTCAGATTTTTAATCTATTACAATACATTCTTCTCTTTCAATGGGGTGGGGCGCCTGGGATTCCAGGGGGGCCTTGAGCGTTGCCTGGTCAGAGGGTCAGGTCATAAATGATAGTGTTTGAGCAAAATAAATGGTAGTAAATGGAGTACGGACTACAGGTACATTAAACACTTTAATTTCAGTTTATTAGTTTGAAATTAATACTTATTAGAAATTACCGTCTCACAATGAGACATACAAGTCAACAAAAGATTGTCCCTGCGTTGAGTCACCTTACATCTCAGATGGGAAAAAAGCTTAGAAAACTTGATAATTACAACCATTCAAATTGCAATTTTGATTCGATTGCAGTTAATCTACCACCAAGTCATTTACTTTATGCATTCTATTGTTAACTTGACCAAGAAAAAAACATGCCTTCAGCTTTGGTTACAACACCATTCACTGCAGCATTATTTCGATAAGCTTCTGCAATGTCCAAAGATCCAGTGTTGCATTCATTTTTCACCAACATCTTGTTTTGATGATGGGAGAGTGTGACCACTGAGCAAAGCCTTCTCCAGCACATCCCAAAGATATGGACTCTGTGGCTCCCTGAACTACTCTTTCACAATGTGAGCTCCATGAGTCTTGCCTGTGCCACCAGGGAAGAAGAAATCCATTGATTCAATAACCTACTGATTAAGCTGATCTCATTCTTTGGGTCCATAGTGTTGCTGAACTTAGACCAGACCAACTGCAGCGACCCCAGGACCCCATATGGACTCAGGTGTGATGGCAGGCTCCGCCCAAATGCCACGGATACAGAAACCAACAGTGCAGGGCTGGGAGATGGTGACCATGGTGCCGACATTCTCTGCCACGTTTGCCTGTTGGCTTAGCAACTTATCAAGGACTGGCCACAGATGGAGCCGCTGTCATGTATTACAAGAACTTGAACCAAAGGAAGGACCAAGAACGACCAGAGCAGAGCCAGAGAGCTGAAGACAGAGCTGGGAAGTCTGCTGGAACTACTCCTGGAAAAACTCCTTCCTCTGGCACATCGGAGCCAAGACTGCAGGATCCTGGTCCAAGGAACTATCAGGAACATTCAGAAGGTTTTACAGGCAAACTACAGATTAAGGCCTGAGATCCAGACTGAGACTGGGACTGAGACTGGGAGTGCATGTGAGAGGATCTCAGGGCTGATAGAGAAGTCATGCTTCGAGATCTGGGTTCAATCGAAGAGAAACTGGACAATTCACAAAATATGTTAACTGCTAACTGGGGCTGAAACAAAATATCGCCAAACGTGTAACGCACATCATATCGGAAGCAAATACTACTTTTGACGCTCAACTCAGTTATAGAAAAAAATGACATAAATGTTTTTGACTTAAAGTTGATATGGTTCATACCTGTTTTGGTGCTGATTGGTTTATCTCAAGAGCCACATGCGGACTAACACAATTTTGTTGTAAGGTTATACAATGACAAATAAAGCACTTACTTACTTAAAGCCTGTGGTGCGGCTCTTATAATATATATTTATATGAGTGATAATCTGCAATACTTTGAGGCAAAATGTGCCCCAGAACGAAGGCTGTAGCCAATAATTTGATAAAGTCTCACATTTTCTACAATCAGTACAAACAGTTTCAAAGATTTCGCATAATTTTTTACTTTTACTACTCCTCATACTATCAATTAAAAATGTGTATGCTTTGTTGTTTGCGGATAAAGATACTATTGTGGCTCTTTGAGACTTTCCTTTGGTTTGAATCTGACTAAAGTGGCTCTTTTGATGTTGAAAGATGGTTGGACCCTTGGCTTAAACAAAAGAGGATACTTTTAAAATGGCCATTTGTTGTTTTCAAAATGTTTTACTCAATGTCTGACTGATTTACATATTTATCAGGGCTTGGACGATCCACTTTCGTCACAATCCGATACATTGTGATACAGTAAGCAATTATGACAAGTAATATATTTACTTTAAAATGTGTAAAAAGAAAACAGTCATGTGTCGTTTATAAACCAAAGGCCATTTGACATTTATTGTCATTTAAGTGTTAAAATTGAAAAGTGCATTAACAGAAAATGTAACAAAGTGCTATTACTCGAAAAAAAAAGGAGAGCAGGATAAAAACTTAATGCCTCAATTGAAACACACTGAAAGTATTGCGATCCTTGCTATTGCAGTAGTATTACCATCCGATCCAATATTTTGTCCCAGTCCTAATATTTAATATAACTTTTGGAAACTCAACTTGTGCCTTCTTATTCATTGTATCGGGCCCTCTGTATCGGGATACGTATTGTATCATTCCCTCTGAATCGGGATACGTATTGTATCGGGCCCTCTGTATCGGGATATGTATTGTATCATGCACTCTGTATCGGGATACATATTGTATCGGGCCCTCTCGGGATATGTATTGTATCATGCACTCTGTATCGGGATACGTATTGTATCGGGCCCTCTGTATCGGGATATGTATTGTATCATGCACGCTGTATCGGGATACATATTGTATCATACCCTCTGTATCGGGATATGTATTGTGTTTGGGCCCTCTGTATCGGGATACATATTGTATCATACCCTCTGTATCGGGATACATATTGTATCATGCCCTCTGTATCGGGATATGTATCGTGTCGGCCCCTCTGTATCGGGATACGTATTGTATCATACCTTCTGTATCGGGATACATATTGTATCCTGCCCTCTGTATCGGGATACGTATTGTGTTGGGCCCTCTGTATCGGGATACGTATTGTATCATACCCTCTGTATCGGGATACATATTGTATCATGCCCTCTGTATCGGGATACATATTGTATCATGCCCTCTGTATCGGGATACATATTGTATCATGCCCTCTGTATCGGGATACGTATTGTGTTGGGCCCTCTGTATCGGGATACATATTGTATCATGCCCTCTGTATCGGGATACGTATTGTGTTGGGCCCTCTGTATCGGGATACATATTGTATCATGCCCTCTGTATCGGGATATGTATTGTGTTGGGCCCTCTGTATCGGGATACGTATTGTATCATGCCCTCTGTATCGGGATACGTATTGTGTTGGGCCCTCTGTATCGGGATACTTATTGTATCATGCCCTCTGTATCGGGATACATATTGTATCATGCCCTCTGTATTGGGATACGTATTGTGTATCAGTTTCTTCCGCCTCAGAGGGCATTTACACTGAATTATTAAAACGTATTAAATCCACATTTAGCATTATTTTGGATCGGACTTGGAACTTTGCATCGCCTCGTGTCGTCCCGGTGTGTAAAGTGTCCAAAACCCCCACAAAGCGCTGCTTGTGTACGTCGCTGAAGCTAAACGTCGGCGCTCTCATTAATCTGAGGGGGGGCGCGGGACGGAGCGCAGCACCGGGGCCAAGCTGCTGGACGTCCCACGCCGGTGATTTATCGTGGGCCGCGCGCATTAAGGCCCATTCGGAGCCATTAGTCTGGACAGCTAAGGACGAAGACGCCTCCTCCTCCTCACCCCCCCACATACGTACTGCTGCTGCTGCGAAGGAGAGGAAGGACTGGGGGCGGGGCCTGAGGACACAGTGACCAGGAGCAAACATACAAACCGCCGGTCTACTGTATGTGAGCGGAATATTAAAGAGCAGAGGAGGTGGGGGCGTGAGGCATTACTCAAGGAAAAGTGTGGAGAGAGGAAAAATCAGCGACAAAGTGTTTGAAAAAGGAGCTACCGTAAAACATGGGCTCATTTTAAGTTTCAAATGTCATTGTCAACAATTCAAGACATACTTTTGTAAGAATTAAGCAACATATTCTGGGAAACTGTTACCAGATTGACTTGCAAACAGAAAACAAGCTGAAAAATTCACCGAAGCAACTTACCTTTGCTTTACTATTTTTTTTTACCTCTAAAATGTTTATTGGGATATTAATTTCATGAGTCGATCAGTGAGAATACAATATAAGCAATGTTTACACTTAAGGCGAGGCCCTGCTGGATAAAGTATTTTTCGCCAGTTTCCTCCCTTAACCCCCCTAATTATTAAATTAAATTTTTTTAACTTATACATTTTTTGCCAATAATCTACAGGCAAAGCTTCAAAGTTCTGTCTTCTATAAATGTATTGATTTAACTTGACCAAACAAAATGGAGTCCGGTGTAAAGGGGTTAAGCACATTTAAATCATCATGTGCTTAACCCCTTCTCCCGCTCCCCTTGTGCCCTTTCCCCTCTCTGTTATTCTTTATTTATCTCGATCCCCTCTCACTCTCCTGGCGCGGGGGGGCGAAGGCGGGTGTATGGGCGCCGCCAGGGTGGGGGGTCCCGCTACACACCCTATATGTCCATAACGCAATCGGAGAAAAAGCAAAGGTAGAACTCTGCGTTTTTGAAGCGAACGAAAGGGTGAGGGGGGGGGGGGGGTGGGCGGGAAGGTTCCAACATCTGCAGCCCGAAAGAGAAGAGGAGGCTTTCGGGGTCGGGAGGGGTTGTGGGTCGCGGAGGTCACCGACAAGTGGCACGAACATGTTGGAGCGGAGGGGAGAGGAGGACGCGGGGGGGTGTCGGTGGCCGGTGAAGTGGGCTGGAACAAGTGCTATAGAAGAGAGAGCGAAGGGCCAGGGGATTGTGGCTTTCCCATGGTCCGCTTACTACACCTTTTGCTCCCCCCCCACCTTCCCCTTCGAACCTGACGCACAGGCCGTGGCAGCGGCCCGTCAAAAAAGAGGCGAGGGGGGGAGAGAGAGAGAGAGGGAGGGGGGGGCTCGGTTTCAACCCGATGAATTGATACAGATGACGGACACAAAGGGCGGATTACCTCAGCCAAAATAGAGCGAGGGACCCCGACCCCAAGACGGCAGCGGCGGTGCAACAAAAGAGGAACACGCTAAAATGTGGAAAATAAAACGGGACGAAGATCAACACGCAGGTTACAGAAGACGCCGTGAAAATGTATCGACAAATAGTTACAAAAGCAGAAGGGTTCAACTCCCCCCCCCCCTTTATAATGACTACACCTTATTAAGCCTTAACAAATCATGAACTAATGCTTGTTGTTATTATATTGTATACAATATAATAAGAGCCATTCATCCCAAAGTTAACAGAGAACCCAAGTCGTTTGTTATTACACCTCATTTAGCCTTAATAAATCATGAGCTAACGCTTAATTACTCATGAACTAGTCATTAATTAACTATGAAGTAACCCTTTACAACTGTATTTAATTAGTCATGCACTGCAGTATTACTTACAATAACCAACGGATCATTAGTTTATGGTTAAGTCTTGGTCTAACATAGCGTATATAAAAGCAGATGTAAAAAAATGAGGAAATAAAAACAATTAACAGAAAACCCAAGTCTTTATGATTTATTAAGGCTAAATAAGGCGTCATTATAAACTATTCATTGATTTAAGTGTGACTTCATTACTACTTAACTACTACCACTATTGAATGCTTTAATTATGCCAAATTACTCTTCTGATATTTTTGCTATTCACTAATTATTTGACTATGAAGTAATCATTTACAACTGTATTTAATTACTTGATGCATTGCAGTATTACGTTATAATCTATGCACCAACTGATCATTAGTTTATGGTTCAATCTGGGTCGAACATAGCGTATATAAAAGCAGATGTAAATGATAGAAATGATTCGACAAATAGTTCCAAAAACAGAAGAGTTCAACTTTATTTTTGTCCGTCCAAGTAAAGAAACCGGTAAACAGTGAGGTTACAACATTCCAGGAGTTGTCGACGTTGGACGTTTTCCATGGGAAATAACAGGAATAAACAGGGAATTAACACTAATGGTTGCTTCATAACAGATGGATACAGTATTACAACAGTACTGAGTATAGTTTTTAGAGTCTGTGCCGTGTGTCAGTCTGCAGTGATCGTTCAATAGTTTAGGTCTGTTCTATGTCAGACACAGGCCCCGCCCACTCCTCGTACAGTAATGACCAGCGTCTGTCAGGGTCTGAGTAGTGACAACCACGGTGTGATCAAACTGGATCAGGATATAAACCTTTGCTGTTTGTCCCACGGCTGATTACAGGGTCCATACGGGCAGCCGCAGGTGCAATTATTATTTGTTTAATGCCATGTTAATGTCCTATATTTGTAATGCCACAAACGCGGTAAATGAGTGCATACTTTGTGTCTTAAGATTTGCAAACGTTCCATCAAACAGAGAAATTAGGGAAAATTTGACAATCAAAAGCAATGGTAAACTTTTGAGTCCTAAGTAGGTAATTTTGAAAATGTAGGCAGTAATACGAAGAACTTTTAATTGAATGATATTGAAGGCCTTAATGTTGGCACAATTCATTTAATGACTTAATGCTTTTTAATGTTCCGCAAAAACACTTAATACCCAAGAGGGTAACACTTATACACTATAATAATACATACACTTAATTTAGCCTTAATAAATCATGAACTATTCATTAATTAAGTGTAACTCATACTTAATTACTACTTAACTACTACCTTTAATTATGCCAAATTAGTCTTCCTATATTTTTATTATTCACACATTTTTAATCCTTAATTGATTATGAAGTACCTATTTACAACTGTATTTAATCACTCATGCACTGCAGTATTACTTTATGATAATTTATGCACCAATTGATCTTTAGTTTATGCTTAATGCAGACGTGGATGATTGCTTCATAGTTAAGTATTAATAAATAGTGAACAACAAAAATAAAGGAAGAGTAATTTGGCATAATTATAGCATTGATTACTGGTAGTATTTTTTTTTATTTTTTTTATTTTTTAGTTTAGTTAAGTAATAAATAAGTCAACACACTTAACTAAATGAATGAATGATTAATTAAGTGTTAGTTCATGATTTATTAAGGCTGAATAAGGTGTAGTTATTATAAAGTGGGTTTTTCTGTTATCAGTTTGTGAATTCATTTAATGCTCCTTCAAAAACCTATTAAAAAATAGAAGAGATTTCAGCTCTGCTATCCTTAATTGTCTTGGTATTTTCCCCTTTCTGATAAATATCCGTACATCGATGCTGAATGGAGCCGCCCTGTTTCTGGCACACAGCTCATCATTTCCCATAGGACGTCGACGCTCACTATGGGCGAAGGGGGGATTTCTCCGACTCATGACGCAGCAGTCTCCGAAAAGAGGCCCCCCTCTCTTTATGTTCTCCTTCTACTACCGTGGGAAGAGCAGGCAGGACGGGGAAGGAGGCAGCCAGTAGGGGGAGGTAGGACAAAGGATACGGCGAGGAGAGGAAGCAAGGACCCGACAAATCTTGGGCTGTAGGATCAGTGGTACGACTGTTTTTTTGGGGCATGGACAAAAGTACTGATTTGAAAATGAGGCCGACTTCAGGACGGGGTTTTACTCCGTCAGAGAATGGGAACATGGACGAGGCTTAAACATATACTTTTTTTTGTTATATGCCCATTATGTAAAATATTATATTATTATTACTGAAGACTTTTTTTTATGCATTTAACATAGTTAGTATTTATACGTGTATAGTGTGTGTGTGTGTCTCAATATGAACTGGAATAATGTCAAAGTATTTCGATAACGCGAATAATCTGGATTCTGCCTCGAAAGTGAGTTTGTGGCTGCGCTCAGAATTCATTTGCATGTGATTTCCGATTGGCCGTGGCTGGCGCTGTTGCCGGGTAGATCTGAACTGTAGACACAGCACAGTGACTTTGAAGCCTGTTATGTTCCTGTTCCGACGGTAAGACACAATCCTTTTATTTTCACCGGGATTTTGTTCACTAACACACTTTTTTCGTTCTTTTTTTCATATATACTTAGCATTGTGTCAATATCTTTTTCGGATATAAATTTGAAATGTCACCGTTTCAGCAGACATGTTACTGGCATATTTCAATGTGGGACGAAATCATCTAATCCAGGGATTTTCAGACGTTTCACACCAGGTGCTCATTGAATATTTCTTTGACCTTCCAAGTGTTGGAGCATAAAATTAAATGGAATTTTAATTCATATTGGGTAATGCTGCACAGCCGTACCATCCCGGTAGTACGGCCGCTTTGTGTTTTGGCTTGCATATCAGTATGACGCGCAACAGAACCCATCTCCATGTGGAAGCAGAGCCAGACGGGTTTATACAAGTCAAATTGAATGCCTTTTAACGCCCAAATACTATATTTAAATGCCACAAACGCAGACTAAATATCCACATATTTCATTTCTTAGGACACGCAGAAAATTGGACAAAACGGGAAACTTTCAAGCAAAAATATGTCGTCAGTTTACAGCCAATATGTTTTCCATCATTTTTGTTTTCTTTCAATGAATTTATCCAGTAAAAGTTGTTGAGCGATGTCGTCATTTTCAAATAACTTTAGATTTAATGCACAGTTTGAATCCAATGTAATTCTTTTTTGAAGGCATTTAAGGCCTTGATTTTGGCAATTCATTCAGTGTGCATGGATGGCAAATAAAACTTAACCTCCATAAGACATCTAGACTCCGGCCTATGTTTCATCTATCCTCTCCGACGCCAAGTGCCACCCCATAAAATATTTCGCCAGGCCTAAACCAAGGTCCAGTCCGATCGAAGGTCAGGCATGGAAAAACTACACAGGTCTGATAAACAAACAGTTGGGTTCATGTCCAAACCCAAAAACTCTAGAGTACCACCTGAAGAATCGTTTCCCAATAATAAAAAAATAAATAATCTGGACCTATGTTTTCCCACTAGCTTTGTTCCGTTTAGCATTGCACCCACCGTCCATTACGATGTGCTGAACCTGCTCACCGGACACCGCCGCGGCTACACGCTAAACTTAACCAGTCTCGTTTCCGTGCCGCGTTCCTCTCCTATGCCGCGTATTACTCCACATTGTGCCGCCTGTCAATCACCTGACATCTCCAGGAAGTGAGCGGGGGAGCGCTGCGCCTCAGAAACATGCTGCGCTACAAGCTCCTCTGTCACTCCCGCAGCCTTTTTATTTAGACCGCGGACACATGATACCGCTACTGCTGCTAAAGTCTTTACGCGGGCGGGGAGAGCGACCGTGAAATGTCGTTTGTGTCGCCGTTCTAATCCCATACCGAACGTGGTTTTGGATTAAAAAAAAACAACAATATTATTCACAATGCAATTTTATTGCTTTTGTCACTGGTTTATAGGCGACATATTTACTAATTATCTTTCTCGTACCCCCTCCTGGAACCGCCATCTTAACGTTGTGGAGGGGTTTGAGCACCCGAATCATCCTGGGCTACAGTATGTTGTCGGGGGCTCGTGCCCCTGGTAGGGTCTCCCAGGGCAAACAGGTCCTAGGTGACGGGTCAGACAAAGAGCGGTTCAGAAGCCCCTTATGAGAGACCAACAGGCCCGGTTAGAACCATGAGGCCGTCCTTCTTCACCTGTAGGGGGCGCCATAGGGGCTGGTGCAGCTCCAACAGCTGCCCCCACGACCCGGCAACGGAGATGTGGTGGAAGATGGATCTATCTTAGAGGTCGACCGATATATTTGGCCGATATTTGGGTATTTTACAATATCGGCTATCGGCCGATCTAACGCCAATAAAAGCCGATATCTGCAGGACCAAAAAAGATAGAGACTTTCTGCTTTTTTTTTGCATACAAAAGAGCTAAGTCTGGGCTTTAAAAGGAGTCTTCGGCCTCAGGAGAACAGAAGAATCATCACGATGTTGTTAAACAGTAACACAAGTTTCACTAAACCTCAGTCAATACGGACATGTCACTTTGAAGCACAGAACCTGGAGCATTCAATCGCTAATGCTAACGGCAGCTGGTCAAGGCTGGGACAAAAACTATGATTAAATCACCTAAAGTGATCAAATAAAATCGGTCATTGCTCGAGTGGCCAAGTATTTGAGTTTATACAGGATTACAGAGCGCACATTTGGAGAAATCGGCCAAAAATATTGATTCAAAAAAAGAAAAAGCCTTCCCTGAGGAGGAGCGCTTTAGGAGCTGTCGCCGTGCTGCTAAGAATAGCCACTGGAGAAGAATGAGCGATTACTCAAAGATGTGCGAGTGGGTCGAAGTACAGCTCCAGTATTGTTTTTTGATGTGAGAAAAACATTGTAACACGGTAAAAAGCTCTAAAAAGTCCCACTTAAGGAATGCTATACGGTTGTCAAAAACATACACGAGTAATATTGTGCTCCACGCAGTTTTGAGTAATCCTGTTCACTTTGTTTGTTTCTTCTTCTACTGCTGAAACGTGCCCAACTGTCCTCCACAGTTTCAAAGCCTACAATCCATCACCGAACCCCTTCTGAGCAGTCCTGCGCTCAAAGTGCATTCTTCACGCCGCCATGGCATGCCGTTAGCTGGTAGTGAAAGCTTGTTTTCACCGTTTCTGATCGTGGGACGGGACTTGGAGCTAAATCTGCCCGGACACGACTGCAGCTGCACATTTTGTGATTGGATTTCTGTCCAAAAAAAAAATGGGGGCTGATGTCACGATTTCTCTAACCCACACTCGGAGTTTAAGCACTGTTGACAAGGCTCCAAACGTGTGGAAATGTTGATTGACAGGTGTGTGAGGGGAAACCTTCAAGGGATCTCCATTCTACTCCCAGAGCCCCATCTGTGCACGCGGCCCCGTATTCCAGACCCAAATACAAGATGTAAGCAGTGATAATAAAGGGGGGTGGCTTTTAGAGTGAGACCCTGGCCAGGTCTGCTTAGCTGGTGGATACACTGATGGATGATGGTAAGTAAATAAAGTTGACAATTTCATTTTTTTTTTTTGCCATCAAATACAAGTACTTTCTCATTCAAGAACACTTTTTTTCTGGTCACCCTGTCGATCGGAGCTTCTAATCCCAACTAGTACGAAAACCAATTTAGCTCAAATCTCTTCCCTGTTCCTGAAGTACGCCATCGCTTCCACTTCAAGTGCTTCCTGCATTGTCCCCCGCTAAATAAAGAGGCTAGCTTTGCGGAGTGTCCGACGGTGAGCTCTCCCCTTCTCTGTCCCTCAAAAAAAAAAAAAACGTTAAAAAAAACGTATCCTGAGTAGCAGCGGGGATCCATTTCAGCCCTCGAAAGCCCACACGCACAAAACCTCTCAAAGCCGCTCTTATGCCACGTCTCGGTATCTCTTACCTGTTAGCCCGATTAATTATTCCCCCAAGTACAGCGGGCCAAGGAAAGGGGACACCGCGGATGGGCCGTCCAGATAGGGCTCGCCACAGAACGGAGATAAAGGAAGACTGGGCGGTGAGGTGAAGGGAAGAGGGGGGGGGGGGGGAGATTTTTGTCTATTTAGCTCCGGGAGTCTCCAATCCGCCGGCTAATGTGCTGCAAAGTTCACTAGCTTAGTCTCACAAGAGTGCATCGGGAAACGCTAACAGTCGATTTCAGTTTTGGCATTTCCGAAAACTCTACCAGCCAAGCCACGTGTGAGGAGTGAGGCCCGCACATGTACTTAGCCTGGGGTACTTCCGTCATTAAGAGCAGCTCCCATTTAGTGGCTAGTGCTAGCTTGGTCCGTCAAGAGCGCTACGTTAAAGCTAAATGTATTATGCATTTTGACATTTCTTGAAACTTTTACAACTGCAATAAAGGAGGCCTGTGAAAATGCCTTAGGTGGTGGTACTTTCGAAAGTAGGTGATAGAGTAGCTAATGTGCTACTCTACTAGCTTAGTCTCACAGGGACGTATCTGTAGTGGTAATACTAGTTGTGTGCAGTGGCGTCTCTAGCATAAAAGGTTGAGTGTTTTATTGTATTTATTTATTTATGTACTAAGCGCATTTACTGGTTGCATGTCACAGAACCGTGGTCGTAAACATGAACTCACCCGTAGCTTTGAGGAGCGTCGCGTCCTTGCATCCTTGTTTCGCCTCATTCAAACTCCGTAAACACACGGCAGCTTCCCCGCTTCATCTGGTGTCGCCAGCGTCCCGTTGCAAAGAGTCGTCTACAAACAGAAGGAAGAAAAAATAATATACGCGTAATCCACCGCGGTGTTTGCTAGTTCCCGTGTGTAACTTAAGTGAAAGTAGCCAATGAGGAGCCTTCAGCGTGGCGAGCAGTTCTGTGATTGGGTCTGGGGTCCAGTCCCAGAGCTGAGTGTATGTGTGTGTGTGTGCTGGAGGCGGGCTTAGGGCCACAACAACTGTGCCCCAAAGCCGTCTACTGAGAGCAGTTTTGGACATGTGCACTATGAGTTTAGCGCCTCATCACTCACACAGGAGCTGACGGACCGGCCCTATTTTGGATTATGCATAAATGTTTATAACGAAATTTTCCTGGTAACCTAATTGGTCTTCATTGAATAGTATTCTTGATAAAATATTATTAACAAAGTATTACTATATAAACAAGACCAATTCTATTCACAATTACTTTGAGCCATGCAGAGATGTAATTGGTTCTATGCAGTTTTTGGCATTTCCTAAAACTCCTTCGGCCAGTCGTGTGCAAGAAGTGAAGCCTATAAAAAATGCCTTCAGTTCCGGACGTCCGGCATTAGCATCCGGAATGAGAGGAGCTTCTGGAGTTTCCTATTTAGTGGCTAATGTGCTACAAAGTTCATAGCTTAGTCTCACAAGAGCGCATCGGGAACCACTAATAGTAGATTTACATTTTGGCATTTCCTAAACCTCTTCTGGCCAGGCCACGTGTAAGAAGGGAAGAGCGTTGGCTGTGGTAGATTCCTCATAAGAGCAGCGGCAAAAGTCTTCAATTTAGCGGCTAATGTGCAACAAAGTTCACTAGCTTAGTCTCATAGAGTTCTTCAGAAACACTAATAGTAGATTTACGCTTTAGCATTTTCCAAACCTATTCCAGCCAGCCATGAATAAGAGGTTGGGCCTATAAATGACTTTATTTAACGATTCTTTCGGAATTAGCAATTTGTAAGGTTGCTATTCAGTGGCTAACATGCTACAACATTCACTAGTTTGGTCTCACACGGGCATCAGAGGAGCTAATAGATTGATGTTTTGGCATTTTTGGAATTAAACATTTCCAGCTTTCAGCAAAGCCACCTGGAGTAAGCTTCTTCAATTCAGTGGCTAATGTTCTACAAAGTGTATTAGCTTTAGAAGAGTTCTTTTTTGGCATTTTGGCAAACCTTTTCACCCAGCCACATGTAAGAAGTGGCGAAGGCCTCTTACATGCCTTACTTTG
Source organism: Proterorhinus semilunaris (assembly GCA_021464625.1). Taxonomy (NCBI): domain Eukaryota; kingdom Metazoa; phylum Chordata; class Actinopteri; order Gobiiformes; family Gobiidae; genus Proterorhinus; species Proterorhinus semilunaris. Next base: position 12,248,299 of record CM038365.1, read on the forward strand.
TCAGATATGTTTGCTTGTTTATTTAGATCCCAATAATCATCCTCCAAGCACAGGATTTGCACCCAGAGCGAGATTTTTCAATTTAGTGGCTAATTTTTGGGTTTGAAATTTAATGTAACCACACATTCTCTCTTTTTGTCCCCGTTCACCAAAATGGAAAAAAACAAAATGCAATTCCTGTTTAACCGTCTCGCTCATCTGGTGTAAAGACAATTCTCTTTCGGTTTGATCCCCCTCACCTCCTCGAGCCTTCAAGTATCCAATTCCTTTCATGCACAAGTACTTCCTGGTTTTCGCCGCGCCGGGGTTTCCATGGCTATCCGTCGGCCAATCGCGACGCCGCTCCTCAAAAGCTGAAGTGTTGAGAGCTCGGGGGTCTCTGGGGCGGCCTGTCTTTCTAAACGAGGCCAGACACTTCAACGGCTGGGGATGAGGGGAGGGGATGGGGGGGGGTAAATTAATTCTGCCGGGGGCGACGCTACCAGGTTAGCATTTGCTTACGGTGATAAATTGGCGCTTTGTAGCCGCGCTTTGTAGCCGCGCTTTGGCCGCGCTTTGGCAGGGGTTAGGGAGCGGTGTCGGTAGGTGTAGCCTGATTAGCCGAGCGAGCCTTGTCTTCTTTTCACGGGGTCACTGCTCCACTGTCTATGTAAAATTAATTAAAAGCCAGTCGGGGGTTAGCGACCGTGCTAATTTTCAGCAGATCTCGGAGCGTCTGCCGAGGCGCAAGTGTGGAAAATGATAGGCGGTAATACAATATGCAAATGTTTCCATAAATCCAATATCTTAAAGCATGATTGAATCAAATTACCAGAGAATATAGTAATTACTAAATATAAGGTCGATTGGGTCATATCCCCAGAGAAAACGGTTGCTAACTGACTGAATAATCTTAATTCTTTTTCTTTATGACTTTGGAGTGTGTTTTCAATACTAACTGTAGTACTGTATTGCGGGAAAGGGGGTCAATGCCATGCCCCTTAGTGCCATGGCAACAATCATCTGTTTCACATCAACCTCAGATCCCTTCATAAAGGCATTGAACAAATAGAACGATGACATCACTTCTGGCCATAAAGTAAACAAGGATATGTTTGCCCACGTCCTCATTCTCGGCCTGTTTGAGGCTACCGTGACTAGAACTACGTAGCCCCTGGTGCCTAGGCCCATCCAAACATGTGGTCCGGATTTGGTTTATCTCTTCGGTCCATCCGGCTTCCTCCAGATCCTTCATTCTTTTTACTAAGTGGTTGCATGCACTCCGAGGTCCAGAGTCTGCAAGGTCAATATCCCCCCCCATTTTTTTTTTTTCTTTCTTTTTTTTGGTAACACTTAATAATTCAACAACAATTAGAGCTGGAAAACTTAATTGTGGAAAACATGATTTTATTTTTATTTTCCACCATTGTAGATGCAATTTGTGGGAAAAACAAAAGAGATTGAGTGGATAGAGTAGCCTAAATAGTTCAAGTAAAATTAAAAGCACTTCTAAGATATATTTCAAACAGTGTGCATCTAATTGTGTGTGACATGTGTATCAATTTCATGAATTTCATATCCATATTTTTTCTTGACATTCTAGGGACCTCCAGCTTAGTGCCCTCGGAGCGACCCAACCCCCACTTTGGGAACCACTGGAGTAACTGTTGGAGTTTAAAAGTCTATAATACTAAAAAAAAAACAATAAGGTCCTGAAAACACACATACTGTAAACCCGAACAAGTCCAGTAAACTCAAAACGTTTGTGGAAAATGTATTACGACATGAATTTTGAGTTAATGTTTTCAGTTTTTTTTTCAGTTACAAGTTCAGTGGACTCATCTAAAAAAATTTTTTTTAAGTTTAGTAGACTTATCACGTATTACTTTTTTGACCATTTTAAATTAAAATGTTCAAGTTCAACACACTCATTAACTTTTGCATGTACATTTCAAACTAACATTTTTAAGTTTAGCAGACTCATTACATTAACTTTTGCATGTCTATTTCCACCTATAACTTATAAGTTCAGCAGACTGCACTTGGACAAAAAATACTACCAATAATCAACTTAAAATACAAACAACATCCAAGCATTCAAAGCCCTAGAATTAAAACGATGAAATTTATAAAAAAAAATACACTGCGTGACATTACACAACATTTTAAACGCAACAATGGGACTTTAGCATATATTGCATACTACAGCTATTTTAAGAGTCAACATGAAGCTTTTCCCTCTTAAAAATTTACTCACTGTAACCATATAATTTTACCCAAGTAAGCTATTAGTCAAGTATAGTAAAAAGTACCGTGTGATACAACTCTAAACAATTACATAAAAGTTACTCTCCTCAAAAGTTACTCCAACAGCATGAAAGCATAGCCCATTTTTATCAATAGCAACACAAATAATCAGTTTTTTTTATGTGTGTGCTCTTTACAAACGACATAAGTGTTTAGTGTATATTCAAAAGTGCGGTAAAAACTCTCCCTCAAGGTGAGTCAGGTTGTTTGTTCCTACTTTGAAAGCGTTCTTGATCGGAAGTCGCGGAACATTTCCCTTCTTGACTCTGTACTTTAGCCGCGCAACCTTCGGATTATGGAAAAGGGGGATCTCGGAATCGGAATATCAAAGGTGAAAAAAAAAAAAAAAAGAAGAGATCCCAGGGTTGCCATGGCGCCCAAGGTCGGAACACGCAAACAGACCGGAGGCGGAATGGGATCGACCCCATGTTTGGCGCGTTTGATTAAGAAGGAAGGCCACATGAAGGAACGGGTAAACAAATGCTGCTTATATTGAGACAGGAAGTTTGATGGAAGGACAATGATAATGTACACCTCTGTGGTGAAAATGTAGCCTAATTGACGGCAACAAGTTATTTGCGTAAAATAAATAGGAAAACATTTGTGTGTTTTATAAAGAACCACCTTTTAGCCGTTTCAAGGTCACATTTGCATCTACTAGAGGTCTGCGATGAATCAACCCTACTTTCCAAATCAGAGATCAGTTTTAAAAGTTTGGTGTTTGTGGTATTTTTATTATAGCGCTCAAAAGTGAAGGAACAAAACTCATTTAGTTGAGAAATTAAAAATTAAAAATAGTTTGCACAATATTACTGTGTGGAGTGTGCATGTTCTCCACGTGTCTGCATAGGTTCATCCGCCAGAAAACTTGCGATATGTCTTTTCCTAATATTTATATCAGTAATGTTCAGCAACAGCTTTAAATCTCTAAAAGTGTGCATTATAAAGAATCCCTCTACATTAAAAAACAACACACACGTAGTGACTGAGCGGTAAAGTTGACGGCGTTTGGCTTCAAATCCAAGAGACTTCTTCAGCTCCTCTGGTCTGTAAACTCTGTTCTTAACTCTTAACTCCCATTTTCTCCAAATCTAAAAGCTTCTTGAAAAAAGCGAGAAGAAAACGAGCTTCAAAACGCAACAAAGAAGTGTCAAAAAGTGGAAAAAGAGCCACAAATAAAAGCAACAAAAATGTGACAATAAAAGTGCAATAAAAAAAGTAGGTAAAATGTGACAAAAATGCTAATAAAATGAAAAAAAAAAATAGACGCAAGACTCCATTTCTAACCGATGGCATGCTAACAAATCCCTCAACATAATAACCTGGAAAATACAAATCGGAAAGTAGAAGATATGTTTTTAATGCAGGAACGACACTGTAACATGGTTAAAAGCTAAATGACTTTTATGTCGCCTTTAACTGGAAGGCGGGATGCTCCATCGGACGACTAGGCAAAACCGTCAAAGAAATATCTGCTGGATTGTATGGTTTCTGATAGTTTTCCTTCCTCTCCACCTGTGAATCTTTTATTCCCGGACAAACACCCACATACAATCCCTCAGTGTGTTTCCTGAGCAGTCCGGACTCCTCCCCGGTCTATCTTTGCTTACTGGTGGTCATCTGGGCATTAGTATCTGCCTATCCCGCGCTGAAAGGAGGGGGAAAGCCGATCTCATCTCTGGTGTCAGCTGAGCGGGACCCCGAGGTTGTCTCTCATGGGGGGGGGGTCGCTCCCGTGTCACTCCCTTACCCGGGTAACCCCCCCCTTCCTCTCCCGGCCGACTCTTTATTTCCATTATCTGCAAATGTCAGTGCGAGGGAAAACCAACAGCACAAGGGGAAACTATCAAGGAGCTGCTATACTCTCTCAGCTGCGAGGAGCGTGGACGAAATATGCCTCTCATCGTATATCGGCTGTACATCTGAATTTGTAGCTAAATGATCATCCGAAGTTAGTAAATGGGATGTGTTTTACAAGTCTGAGTTGTATTTGGGTCCTGACGCAACACCAGTTGAGAACCACTGCTCTAGGATGACACGCCGCGAGCCAAATAAGTGATACTGTATATAAAGCAAAAATAATGTTATTTTCTCATTAGAAAAGCTTTTTGAAATGACCCACTGAAAACGTTTCCGCTGTGCACTTAGTCATGTTGCTGCCTTTTTCTGCAAACTGCATTTGTGGTTCCTGTGCTCCACATTGTTTTACTGGATACTTTTGTCCGTCTTTGCCGTGTTTTTGTGAGGTTTTGTGAGATTTTTTTCCTGCAAAGAGTCTGAAGAAAGTAAACAAACAGCTAGCTTATGAGCTAAAGACATTTGAGGCCCACAAATGTCTTCTTCTGAAACCCTGAAGAGGCACCAGGAGCCCCCCACACCTGCAGCACAGTGGAGGCGCTGCAGGAAACAAACAAAAATAGGGACAAAGAAGGAGGTATCCGGGCAAGACTCACAGCTAAGCCACACAGGCCTTCTATTGTTCTGGCTAATGGACATTCACTCAAACAGATTAACTGCTGAGCTCTTAACAGAAGACGGTGAAAGACTGTTGTGGAGCGGAGTGAGCTGCGCAGGAGGAAAAGGAAAGAGGAGGTGGAGGAGCTGACCAGTGCAGGACACCACGCTCTGAAACAGGGACCAACCCTGGAAGCGCTGCACCATTTCAGAGGTCAGGCAGCCAGTTTCCCCCGACCTCCAAAAACATGCTGCTCAGGTCGAACACCTGAACACTATTTCGTTGTACGGTTGTACAATAACAAATAAAGCACTTACTTAGTAGCATTTCACTCCATCCATGCAGATTCATGAATGGAGTTTCTGGGTTATTTTGCATAGTAGGAAAAACACGAGACTGTCCACATACTGTATCTAAAGTCCGTAATCCGGCATTGGTTCCATTCTGTTCTGTGCGTCCGACATTTTACTAAGTCATTCCCACTGCTGCCTGCGGGGGGAGCTCAAGGCTAAGTAGTCACCAGCCCTTTGCCTCCGTGTTTCCTTTAATAGACACAATTCCAACCAATAGAACGTACAATGTCAGCGCTCAGGTGCCCAAAGAACGTCTTTAACACAACATAGTGTCGCCAAACTTCCCTATAATTGCTAACAGCGGCGAAACATTAGCATTCCACAATTCCGCTACTGACTCGCGGCGACACTCAAACACCCCCCCTCCCCAAAAAAAAAACGTGATTTCACTCCACCGAATTTGTACAATTTTTTGAGATTGTGGATTTTTTTTTTTGACCCACATTCCCCGCGTGCATCCCCTTCCCCGTCCCACTTGTCATGCATTACAGACACAGCCATATCCCCTCTTTACATAATGCAGCGCTCTCCGCAAAGCCGCCAGTATTGGGCATGTTAAGTACACCGCATTAAAGGACAGCCTTCCCCTGGTCTGACTCATTATATCTGCCGCTTTATGAAATGCGACACTGTGAATGTTACAATGGACAACTTTTGTGTGCGTGTGTGTGTGTGTGTGTGTGCGCGTGTGACACATCCGCTGAAAGGCTAAACACACCTAGCCACTACTCTCCCGGCATCCAAGCTCTGGCTTTTGTGACATTCCCCCCACCTCCCCGTCTCTTACCGCCACTCTTGAAATTGTCAATCGAGTCACTGGCCTGGACAAGCTCTTTTCTTTGTGGCAGCAAAGCTTTAAAACGGTGCCAGCGGAGCAGCATGGATGGAAGAGTTTTGGGGAGAGAGAAAAAAAAAAAAAAAAAAAAAGGGACAATGAGTTGGGTGAAGAAAGGAACAAAAAAGAAAAAAAAAAAAAAGAAAAAAAACTACCTGGAAACAAAACCCAGGCAAAGGCAAAAGACGTGCGAGGGGAGGAGGAGAGGAACGGACCCGCCCCCTCGATTCAATGGAGTTCTCGGAGTGAGGCGCAAATTGAAATTATGGAATTTCATTATTTCCAACTCTTCAAACTTGAGGACATGCTACGCTGGACGATCTCCCGTTTCTCATTACGAGCTTACGAAATGAGGGTACACTTTTAATTTAAAAAAATGTTCTATCAAATTGGCGTCTTCCAGGAGCAGTGGTTCCCAAAGTGCGGCCCTCAGACCAATTCATGGAGCTTCTTGCTGAATTGGCACGCATTGACTAGGCTATGGACCGTAAACATAAATATATTTGATTTAAATTGTACGCCAAAGACACACACTAAGTGACACACAATCGTGAAGTGAAATTAAATTCATACATGATTTTGATTTTTTTACGTTTTGGGATTTGCCTTCTCCAGGTCATTTCTTTTTTTCTCATCACTGGAAAACTACCGAGACCCGGCCGTCCTCCTAAACTTACTGACCGAACAAGGACAGCACTGACCACAGCTGTTACCAAGAAGCCTATGATGACCCTGGATGACCTGCAGAGAGCTACAGCTCAGGTGGGGGTAACTGTGCACAGAACAACTATTAATCGTAGACTACTCAAATCTGGCCTTTATGGAAGAGTGGCTAGATCAAGCCATTTTTAAATGAAAACCATTAGAAGTCCCACCATGTTGTTCTGTGTACAGTTTCCCCCACCTGGGCTGTAGCTCTCTGCAGTTCATCCAGGGTCAGGTGACCAAGTGTCACGTACATGCAAGCCTGGGGATTATTTATTTTATTCCGAAATCATTTTACTTGTGCTACATTAGCATCAAATTAGCCTTTAGCTTTATGGCTAATGTAGGATGACAATGACTTTCCTATGTAATTTAGAAGTACAATATAAAGGTGAAATAAAAAAAAATGTATGTGTTAGCAACAAGTTAACATTCGCCTTTAGCTTAAAGGATAATATAAGGTGACCGCTACTTCCTGTACACATTTCTAACATCATTTACAAGTCAAATAACAAATCTAAAAGATAAAAGAACATGAGTTAGCATAAAATTAACATTAGCCTTTTGCTGCACGGCTAAAACACCTACAGTTACAGTGGGGGGGGGAAAGTATTTAGTCAGCCAACAATTGTGCAAGTTCTCCCACTTAAAAAGATGAGAGGCCTGTAATTTTCATCATAGGTATACCCCAACTATGAGAGACAAAATGAGAGAAAAAAATTCCAGAAAATCACATTGTCTGATTTTTAATTAATTAATTTGCAAATTATGGTGGAAAATAAGTACTTGGTCGCCTACAAACAAGCCAGATTTCTGGCTCTCACAGACCTCTGTCCTCCACTCGTTGCCTGTACTAATGGCCCCTGTTTGAACTTGTTATCAGTATAAAAGACACCTGTCCACAACCTCAAACAGTCACACTCCAAACTCCACTACGGTCAAGACCAAAGAGCTGTCGAAAGAAACCAGAAACAAAATTGTAGACCTGCACCAGGCTGGTAGGACTGAATCTGCAATTGGTAAACACCTTGGTGTGAAGAAATCAACTGTGGAAGCAATTATTAGAAAATGGAAGACATGCAGGACCACTGATGATCTCTTGCCATATCGCCCACTTCTTATTGGCCACAATGAAATAGGCAGGGAGGACTTGCATCTTGACCCTTTTAAACACACTGCCTGAGCAATACAGTATTTGGCTGTAGCGCCTTTAGCTTTGATTACGACAAAAGTGACTTCAACGTGGCAACAACGCAAGGCAAAATCTGAACCCAGTTTTGTAGGTCTTAGCTTTCAAATGAGCCATGAAGCCAAACTGGAGAAAATGTGCTCGGTTAAGAGGTTAACATAAATGACGACACGTTTTTGGCAACTACCACTGATCCAATGTGGCACGAGAACAAGTAGAAGTTGCTCGGTCAAATTGAACTTAGCTATACTGTCAAAAATACGTGCTCACGTCTGCAGAGAAGGATGTACAAATCCTTTCACTTTGCAGCTTCAAAAACATGAAATTGCCAACTGTACGGCAACACAACGGGACCAAACCTCCCTTGCTTTGAGTCATTGGTACAGCATCTGCACTGCGCCCTCTACTGTTCTGGAGGCCTTTCCTTGGGACAAAACCCGAGGCCAATTTGATTCTTCTTATTCTGAAGCCTTCATACAAATGTGGCAGACTGGTAAAAATGACAATCCTTAACCAAGCTCATTTTCTCCAGTTCAGCGTTACCCAAATCTAAAAGGTCAGTCTCTAGGCCAGTGAAGAAAGCTGACCTACAAAACTGATCTAAACCTCGGCGACACAGAAAACGTCCCCCCCCACCCCCCCACCCCCAACGCGCCACCTGAACGCCGGATCTCAAAAGGAGCCAGAAGAGAAAAGGACCGGGAGGTGGGGAACAAGTGTCAGTGCGAACAGAGAACGCCCGGCCCTCCCTCCGCTCGCCAGGGCCAATTCAGACCGCGCGGAATTGAGCGGCAGCCATTGGGGGGGGGCGAGCCTTGAGAGACAGTGAAAGAGCTTGTCCGCCTTTGAAAAGAACTGGTTGAGCTTTGGACGAAGGGAGGGGGGGTGGGGGGGGGGTTGCGCTTGAATCGTTGTGATCAGCTCCGTCACACTGAATAGGCCCAAATAAATGCGAGAAAAGAGACAGGGAGAGACAGAGAGAGTTGAAGCAGGTAATACCGCCCCGCATTTAATTGGCGAGCAGGTATTGGAAGGGGCCTGTATCACTTTAATTGGGTGGGGGCTTCTCTAAATGGAAGAGACAAAGTATAATGGCCCAGATTGCGGCGCACAATAGCACTTAGCCCGGGATTGTGTGCGTTGGCTAATCTGCCCTGGAATGAGCCAATTCGGGACAATTTTCTCAGCGCAACCAGCTGCAAAAAGCTTCGTCTCTCGTCCGGGCTTGTATGCGTCCTCTCTTGGGGAAAGAAAAAAAAAAAAATTCCGAAGAGGGAGAATACCTAAACGGGGGCCCCCGAACGTTCGCCACGTGTGGGTTGGAGTGGCGGGGCTTTGAATGGCTGGTGTAGCGGGGAGATAAAGAGGGGTAGTGGGGGGGGGGGGGGGGGGGAAGGGGGAGAGAATAGAGCGATGACATTTTACAGTGACAGATGAGACGACCGGGGGGAACTGCCTACTGTTCAAAGGGACCAGTGTGGTATTTAACACTCACGGACGCCGACAATTAACACCGGATCGCTGTGGAATATGGCCGTAAATAGCCATGACAGCAGAATGCAGCGGAGTTGGGGTAGGCAGTTCGTTACTCTTTAAACCATTAGTAAACCTGTGACCAAACCTTCATAAGTCATAAAGATGGAGCAACTTTACGATTATATTCAGTTTTCTTGTATCTTATCCTAACATACCATTATGATTTTCATATGATTTAAGAAATATCAGAATCCGTCTGTTCCATTCATAGATAGAAGATAGAAGATATGACCGGTGTTCCATTCAGCCCCATTCATGGTAATGAGTGGTCCCGAGTGGTCTGTGAAATTAGCATGGTAGCTCCTCCTCCTATGAAGCCTGTTCCTTAAAAGGGCAAAAGGGCGGGAAGCCTCCACAGTGCTCTAGAGCCTGTCAATCGTTGATTTAGGCTTGCTGATGTACACAAGCCAGCGTGGTTAAAAGTATGAAGTCCTGAAAGTCCTGAAAGAAAAGTTTAATAAACTTTAATAAACTTTTTGAGAGACTTAATTCTCTGGATAAAGATGCAATACAAATTTTCATCAGTGGACCTATCCCAAACATCGATGGGAGAATAAACAAATTCTCCCGGCTGTTTCAGTTGAACACATGGCTGTCCAATGTCTGTGAGTCAAGAGGACTGTATTTCATAGAGAACTTTTATCTTTTCTGGAAACGCGACGATCTGTTTAAAGGAAATGGCCCACATTTGAGCAGAGGTGGAGTGAGACGACTGACGGAAAATCTCCTCCATGCTCTGCAAAACCAGTGGAGGCCTGAGCGGCCAGAGAGAGCAGAGAGGAGCATGAGAAGAGCTCCTGGCTCGCCAGCAAAGGTCTTGCCTGCACCCCCAATAAAAGATTCAGTAGGAGCTGCATCATCTGCACCTACAGGAACGGACTCAGCCACAGAAAAGGATCCAGCCACAGCAGCGCCATCAGCGCCTACAGCAAAGGACTCAGCCACAGTTAAGGATCCAGCCACAGCAGCGCCATCAGCGCCTAAAGCAAAGGACTCAGCCACAGTTAAGGATCCAGCCACAGCAGCACCATCCGCATCTGCATCTCCGGGGAAAAGCTCAGCTTCGGTACCACCTGCATCTATAGTAAATGATTCAGCCGAAGGAGCACTTTCATCAGCTCCACCACAGGCCTTGAGCCCGACTGCTGCATCTACACCCTCCTCAAATTTTTCTGAATCATTCCCATCCCCAGACTCACCTATGGGATTCCCCATCCATTTTGAAACCTTAATACAACAAGGGACTCAAATGACTCCCCGCTCTTCAATCATGTCAAGGCCAAGGCTTTCATCCCCAAAGAAGTATCCTGCCCCTCTCCCACCTCTGTCTTTTTCACCCAAGGTCTCCCCAGCTCGGCCCCCACCACCGGTGCCCACAGCTGTTATCTCTAGCAGCGTCACTGCTGCTGTCTAGGACATTAGGGGCCTCTGCGTTGCTACCATGCACAGCAAACTCAAAACCAACCAGAGGTCCACAGAGGGGGTGTGTTCTTCTGAAACAATTAGTACTGTCAAACAACTTAGATTAGATAAGAGAGGGACAGTCAGACCGTCCAATCAAAGAACTCTAATCCATATCCCTTGCAAAAAGATTCCATCCACTCAAACACAGATAAATCTCAAACATGCTGTACTCAATGTCAGATCATTAAAAAACAAGTCCTTGTTAATAAATAGTTTTATTTCCTCTTATAATCTAGACTTTATGTTTTTAACTGAAACATGGCTTGACAAAAACACTGGAAACGCAGTTTTGATTGAGTGTAGTCCATCAAATTTCAATTTTGTGTCTGAAACACGCCAAAACCAAAGGGGCGGGGGTGTCTGTGCCATATTCAGGGACAATATAGTCACCCACAAATTGTCATTTGGGTTTTTTCAATCATTTGAGTATGTGTCTTTCAAAATGGAGATAAAACAATCTTCCATACTTTATATGACTATTTACAAACCACCACAGAATTGTTTTATTGAAGATTTTATTGAATTACTTTCATTTATACTGACTGATTTTGATTGTTTGGTTATTTCAGGTGATTTTAATGTGCATGTGGATGTGACCAATGACAGGCATGCAAGAGAATTTAGAGCTGTTCTTGAAATGTTTGGTTTAACTCAGCACGTGAGTGAAGCGACTCACAACAAAGGCCACACTCTAGATCTAGTTATTACAAAAGGTGTTAATATATCAAATGTGAATGTTGTTGATGTTGCTTTGTCTGATCATTTTTGTGTCTTCTTTGACCTGTCTGTTACACCCAAACCAGAGGTCGGGCCTGGAGTTATTCAAAGAAGACGCATAAATGATACAACAAGGACACAGTTTATGGAAATGATCAGATTTGAAAATCCCCCATGTTCTAATGTTGATAATCTGTTGGACTCTTACACATCAAGTGTCTTAAATGTGTTGGATACTATTGCTCCTGTCAAGGTTAAAATGGTTAACAATAGACAAAGGGCACCTTGGAGAAGTGAAGATTCGGTCAGGGCACAGAAAAGGGAGTGCCGAAAAGCCGAACGGAAATGGCGCAAGTCAAAGCTCCAGGTTCATTTTGAGATATACAAAGAAGTGCTTTGTGAGTTCAACCAGATTTTGCGTGGAGAAAGGGAGAAGTACTTCTCTAAAATCATCGCAAACTGCAGAAACAATTCTCGCGTTCTGTTTTCAACAGTAAACAGATTAACTAACCCTCCAGTTTCACTGCCCTTAGAACTAATCTCTACATCTAAGTGCAATGAGTTTGCAATATTTTTTTATGACAAAGTCCAAGGCATTAAAAATGCCATAATTTCAGCAACACAAATAGCAACCCTGCCACCAGATAAACACCTTGAGCTGACACATTTCACACCTGTTACTGACAAAACAATGGAAGAGGTTATCTCCGGTCTGAGTTCATGCACATGCTGCCTTGATGAATTACCCACTAGATTTCTGAAGTCTGTGCTGATCAGCTTGTTACCACAACTTGTTCAGTTAGTCAACATTTCACTTGAGACTGGAGCATTTCCAAAGGCTCTGAAAACCGCGGTCATTAAGCCTCTTCTAAAGAAGAGCAGCCTTGATCCCAAGATACTGAACAACTACCGGCCCATATCAAACCTACCATTCTTAGGAAAAGTCCTGGAGAAAGTAATATATCAACAGCTCACTTACTTTCTCCTATCTAACAATGTGTTTGATACTTTCCAATCAGGTTTTAGGCCCCACCACAGCACTGAGACAGCTCTGATCAAGGTGACAAATGATATCCGTATGAACACCAACGCAGGTAAGGTCTCAGTTTTAGTTCTGCTGGACCTGAGCGCTGCCTTTGACACAGTGGACCATGGAATCTTACTTCACAGGTTAGAAAACTGGGTGGGAATCTCTGGTACTGCGCTAAACTGGTTCAAGTCCTATCTGGAGGATAGGACGTACTTTGTCGAAATTGGCAACTGTGTCTCAGACAAAATTTCCATGACCTGTGGAGTCCCCCAGGGGTCAATCTTGGGACCCCTCTTATTCAACTTGTACATGCTTCCATTGGGTCAGCTAATAAACAGCAACAATGTGTCGTACCATAACTACGCAGATGACACTCAGATCTACGTGTCACTGACGGCAGGTGAACATGGGCCTGTAGATACTCTCTGTCACTGCATCGAACAGATCAGTTTGTGGATGCAAAACAACTTTCTCCAACTAAACTCAGACAAAACTGAGATCATTGTTTTTGGCCCACAGACACAAAGACAAAGTGTTATCAGTCACCTTGAGTCTCTCTCTCTAAAACCAAAAAATCAGGTTAGAAATCTAGGAGTAATCATGGACTCAGACCTGAACTTAAACAGCCACATTAAAGCAATAACATCATCAGCTTTTTACCATCTGAAAAACATTGCTAAGATCAGAGGAATAGTGTCAAAACCAGACTTGGAGACACTCATCCATGCATTTGTCTCCAGCAGGTTAGACTACTGTAACGGCTGCTCACTGGCCTTTCTAAACGAGCTGTTAGACAGCTGCAGAACATCCAGAACGCTGCTGCTCGAGTCCTGACAAGAACCAGGAAATATGACCATATTAGTCCAGTGCTCCGGTCTCTGCACTGGCTTCCTGTCACTCAGAGAATAGAATTTAAAACAGCTCTGCTCGTGTACAAGTCGTTTCATGGTTTAGCACCAAAGTACATCTCTGACATGTTAGAGCCGTATGAACCATCTCGGGCCCTGAGAACTTCAGGGAGGGGTCCCCTGGTGGTTCCCAGAGTCAGGACTAAACACGGTGAGGCTGCGTTTCAGTTTCATGCAGCTAAAATCTGGAACAGTCTTCATGAGGATGTGAGACAGGCCTCAACTCTGACAATGTTCAAATCCAGGCTGAAAACAGCTCTTTTTACCCGAGCATATGAAAACTGAAAGTATTTTATCTGCACTCTTGCCTTTTACTGTCATTGATAAATGTTTATGTTGATGTTTTAATGATTGATTTGATCTGTTTTCTTGTAATTTTATGCAACTGTGAAGCACTTTGAATTGCCTTGTGTATGAATTGTGCTCTACAAATAAACTTGCCTTGCCTTGCCTTGCCTATGACACCCAGCCCCGCGTTGTCACATGGGTCATCGCAATTTTTGAGAAAAAGGCTTTTAAGCAGTGCTAGGGAGGTGTGAAGTCACCATTATAATCCTGTTTACCTTGCCTGGCTCTGCCATACCTTTCCCTGTCCATTCCATGCAAGGAAGTTAGTCTGGTAATGGAGCAATTGGAGCAGTTGGAACGAGCGGTCAAAATCCTCGACTCCTTCATCCATGCTTAGATTTGGTATAACAATAATAATGTCTTACACTTGTAATGCGCTTTACAAGCCTGTATTACCAAGTTTCTCAAAGCGCTACGTCCGTTGTCATTATTCATTGACTTCCGACTCGGTGGTGGTAAGCTGCCCTGGGGTAGACTGACGGAAGCAAGGCAACCCCTCCGAGCACCACCAACTACTCAGTCACACACCACACTCACCCCAGGCTTCCTGGTGTCCACCAACCGGTCTCCCATCCAAGTACCGACCAGGCCCTTCCCTGCTTAGCTTCCAAGGTCTGACGGGATCGAGCAATGGTTCCATTACACCAACACTTAACCAAATATGACTTTTACGCTCCAAGTACTCGAACAATCATTTCAACTTTTAAAATTTAAAGTATATTGTTGGAGGAACTTACTTAAGTAAATATTCTGGCTACTCTACCCACCTGTGGTTATGCTGAAAAGGATCAGCCCTCCATCTTTTTTCCAAGGAAGCAAAAGAGTTCACAACACTCGTCTCCTCTTAAGCTTACACAGTCTGGGAATCGAACTCGAGATGTTTTTGCTGGCAATATCAGAGCAACCGTGCCCAAAACAGAACTTTGGAAGGTCTTGCTTGTTGGGTTAATATATGGGCGGGCTTCTTTGGACATGTCATACTAGGCTAAGTTTGCGACCTATGTCATGATGGGTGTATTAGAAGTATTGGACAGGGTATATGTTGATTAGTGGCCACTCTGTTATACTAAATCAGAAAATCCCCCTGGGTCCAGAAGAGCCGGCGTAGGCAACAACAGGCCCGGGGGCCAACTCCGGCCCTCCAGCATGTATCCTCTGGCCCCTCAGATTGTTTTGAGAAATATAAAACCTACCACAACACTTCAGCTGCGTGCAGATTGTGACCTCTGTCGCTGACGAAGCCTTTTGGATGAGAGGCGAAACGTTCGAAGACTTCAACTACCGAGTACAGAAGATGAATCAAGTACCTTCATTGAACACAACACTCAAAACGTTCAGAAAATGTTATGTATTCCTTCAAAATATTCTTATTGCCCATTTTTCTATAAGACTTAACCTAGTCGTGCTCTAGCTTTTGGAAATGCTGATTGGTCAGAACCGTGATCCAAAACATAGAAGAAAAAGCAGAAGTACCATGGAAGGCCATTGAATTCAATAGGCAACCTTTTTTAAATCAATGGGGCTTGCTGTAAAATGGGTAAACTATTTCTCTAGGTGTTTACAGTAACTATTATTTGTGAAAACTAATCTTTTAGGACACATTTATTTCAGCAAAGCCTATTCAAAGTGTGAACTTGGAACAATGGATCCCAAAGATTCGGCTACTCATAAAAAAAAGTTATAAATCCCTTTTTTACTCGAGCAGCGTTTGACCTTTAATAGGCACACGCCACGCAGCCAAACTCTTGTAACGCTAATGTATGGATGCTGCTCGTTTCGATGCACTTCTGCTGCTGTACGTCCCCTGACAAATGATCATTCCGCGGACAGGAAGTGCTTACCAGCGGGCCGCCACATTATCCCAGCATGCTTTGAGCCTGTGCGCTCGCTCGGGTGTGGCTTATCACCGCGCCAAATGGAGGGGAGAAGGAGCGCGCGGCGGAGACCGCTCGGGAGAAATGCACTTTTTTTTTTTTTTTTTCGGGGGAATGTTATTGTGTGAAATGACACTCTAAGTGACGAGGTGTCCGGTAATTGTGGAAATGGTTTGAATTGTGAACGTGCAAGGGAATCGCTCGGCACAAGAGTTTGGATACTTACTATGTCACTAAGCGTTTTCTTTTTTCAGTTTTAACGTTTACAGAATTTGTTCATCTCGATTGATGAGACACTTTGTTGGAGAACTAGAAGAAGAAGAAGAAGAAGAACTAGCCCCATTCCCGCTCTGTTGGACACACTTGATCCTCCGCCTGGCGCAACTACAGCGTTGGTCCAGACTTAACTGGTATCTTGTGTCCAGGTTTTGGCAACAAAGTACTCACGTACCGTAATGAAGGGTAACAGGCTCTGTGCGCTAAATGTGATAGTGGTGCTATTTAACTTTTTTATGGATCGAATTAAGCTCACTGGTAGTTAGCCTTTAGCTTCAATGCTATAACGGCTACAGTTGTAAACACAGAATTCTCTCTCCTGCGAAATATTTACATCCTGAGTGAACTTTGTAACACTTTGTTGTACAGTTTCAATACTGTGTCTAATAACCTCTTAACCCCCACCTGAACTGAGCGCATTTTCCGAACTTTGGCATTACCCAAATCTAAAAGGTGAAAAAAAAAAAGAGAGATCAAATTAGCGATGAAAACGCTAGGTCTTAGCTTTCGAATGAATCGTTACGCTGGCCTATAGGCTCAAGCTTGAAGATTTGGGTAAAGCTGAACTGGAGAAAATGAGCTCAAAATATTGAATCGGATCGCAATACTTTGTGCGGCAATATCAAGTATCGTTACTTTATCAAGTATCGCAATACTTTTAATACTAGTGTTTGGAGGAATTTTTATCCAGTTTTCCAGTAACAGTTACACAGCACTTTCTTACAATTTGTGTTAACACACTTTTTAATCTAAACTTCAATACATGTCGACTACCATTTGGTCTATAAACTTTGGACACCTGACCTTTGATACATTTTAATTATGATATTACTTATCATAATCATTTACTGTATCGCATTACGTATCGGATCGGCCCCTGAGTATCGTGACAAAAGTGGATCGTTCCAGCCCTAGTAAACGGTCACTACCATCGTGCTATGAAACATTCCAATCACAGAGTCTACTGTTCTTTACTACTATTAATCTAAAAGGAATGTATACAATTTTATAATTTGATTGACATACTAAATAAAAAAGTCGGAAATCTTTCTGAACTTATGTCTTTATAGAGAGTCTGGATGGTTGGGTCGTCGAAGCTTTTCAGGGCTCAACGACAATTAAAAACTACAGTCCTTCAAAACTACGATGAAAATTTGACTCTTAACTTTGAATTGCAAATTGAATTGTTGATAGATTTTTTATTTTTTAAACATTGACTGATACAGGATCATAAGAACAAAATGGGCTTGGAAGTTTTAGTAAACAACCAGTTTTTGAACAGGGCGGAATCGTCGGAGCGGGCTCTTTCATCCAAACCTTTGGTGCATCCAATAAACAACATTAGAATAGTAATGACAGAAATGCATAACTAGACCCTAATGTGGAGCTTTCCTGCACAGAAGCAAAGAGTGGCAGAATCTAACGGTAAAAGTGCTATAGAAGAAAGAAGACGAATGTTTATAAGCCTGTCAGGTTACCGGGCTGTTTCAGTTTGAAGGACGTTTCAGCTCTCAGGACACTTTGTCAGCTACTGTTGACGTTTAGCAATAGGCTGGATAAATACTGATCTACTACGGGGAAGTTTATCTTGTAGTGTGAGTGACTTAAACAACCAAGTGCAGTTGGCTTAAGGACTTTAATTTATCCGTCTGTGAAGTATTGTCAGTTCGATCAGTCACGTAATCCAAGTTCAAGTCTGCGTGAGCTCTCAAACAGTAAGCAAGTTTTCATCGCAGTATAGGTTTTCAAAGTTGTCAACTTGATCAGGTTGCGTTTTGCTGAGGGCCGAAAGGCTTTTCATGCTCATTCATAAGCGTGAAAAAGCCAATAGGATGAACATTTTAAATCCTTTTAGCACAATTCAAGAACATTTCAATCATTTCGTAATAATGTCAAACACATCCGTCTTGGTTACAAAATGCCGTATTGATCTAAAACAGCTGAAACTAAATCCAGTAATAATGCATTGGTTTTATATAGCTCTTTTAAGACACTCAAAGACGCTTTACCCGGGGGTAGACTGACGGAAGCCAGGCAGCCAGTCTGTATCGTCGGCCCCGCCGACCACCACCAACCACTCACTCACTGACTACATTAATTTTAGGCCTAATGTACATGTTTTTAGTGGTAGGAGAAACCGGAGGAAACCTAAACAGACACGGAGATAACATGCAAACTCCACTCAGAAAGCTGTTTCAATAAAGAGAAAAATGGTAAGTGATGATATGTAATTAATCACTTTGCGATTAATTGAAGGATTAAGTTTAGCAACCGATGGAGAGGTGAGAAAAAGCATTTCCTCTGGAGATTTAAAGGTCACTCAAAGAGGCGCGAACCTGCACGTACACTGTAACGTGGTAGAAATATCTATAAAGTTGATTTTACGTAATACCCCCACTTTAAAAGTAGGGAATAATTCATATTATTGGTGGGTTTGGCCGTGATTTGACTTTAGATGATTTGGCTTACTTAAAACACCGAACCAGACCTTGACCCAGACAGAGAGCATCTCTTTATCCGAGCTCTGCTTGGGCTGAACCATGGTCTGCTGGAGCGTTCACCTTTGGGTTCTAGGACCGTACCAAATGGAGAGTCTGAAAGTCCGGAACCCCTAACTCTTCCAACCAAAAGACTCCCCAAAAAGATCTCCTCCATACTCAGCCATCACCACATGAACTCCTCACGGCAACCTTAACTATCTCAGGTCAGCACTCGCCTCCCATTGTCCGTAATAACTCTATCCTCATTGTAACCGTCTTAAAAGCCAAACGACTGTAACTGTCCCTGGGCATATTGTCGGAAGGCTACATTGCTCCTTCGCGAGATTCCCCCTATCCCCTTTACTGCCGGCATCTCTCCCCGTTAACCCCGCGCACATTGTGTACCGATTACAATAGCTAAGAGGAACCAGGGGACGGCTTAAGAACTTGCAGCGAGGGAGTCCATATAAAAAGGCATCGGCGAAGGCTTTTCTCGGCTTTCCCTCCCGGTGAGCCGAGCTTTCGGAGATGTCATTTCATGCAAAGGAGAGGGAGAGAGACTTTTCCCATATTCTCCATTACAGTGGGGATTCCGTACAGGGGGGATTCTTGATTAACTCGCGCAAAAGTGTGTCGCTGCAATTAGCTCCGCCCGGCAGTGGGTAATCCGGCGATATCAGAATGACTTAGTAATGATATGTAATTAAAAGATGAATGTTCCTCACGTGCGCCGCAAATTAGATTTACAGCAGCTACGGAGACGCGATGGGCTCGCCGAACAATTCATTAGCGGCGTAATGGAGAGCCCTGTAGCGTGCGTTACCTGTTGGAAGGCACGCATTTTCATGTCCGTTTTCAAAAGCGGTCATTTGTACTTTGTTGTTCAAGCCGAAGACGTTTGGCCCGTCACCAAAGACGCTTCCGTGTGGTTCAACTGTGAGCCGAGCCCTTCAAGACTAGGGAAAGTTCCGTAGCGTTCAAAGCTAAAGGACTTGTATTTGACCAAGCTGTTGGCGCTTGAATAGCTTTTTGGTAAATGGTAAAAAGCCCGTTTGTACACAGACTCTAAGGCTATGTCCTGACAAAACGGGAATAGCTTCAAAAAGGTTCTCTATAACCATGCGGGTAAATGTGTGCGTCCACGTGAAGCCAGTCATGTGTGTAAAACCGCTGCGATTCATCTGCCGGGCCTGTGTGTGGCGCTGTGACGCGACCACAGATAACAGAACAAGTAAAGAGTTCAGCACCATGAAAAAGGAACTGCTTCATGGATTTACGCAGTACAAAAGAGACGACGAGGTGGATTTATTCTTCAGACGTGACGGGAATAAAGTAGAAAAACTGTCAGTGACCCGACTTTTACGGTCTGTCCAAAAACACAGACCGAACTCCATTCAGGACTGACAGTGAACTCTTTCTGTTTGTCACCTGTGACTGATGGTGGACTAGAGGAGAAAGGTATTGTGCAGTAATAGTCCTCATAAGGTCAGTTGAGATCTTTCCGCTCTGGGACCTGGTTTGGAACATGTTCGTTTACAGACCTCTTCACTGGATGATACGCCGGATTGATAAAACACTTTTACATTTAGTCCTTAGCTTGACTTTGTGTGGACAGGGCCTATGGGTCTGATGGCAGTTTCCCCAGCCTGTCCCCAACAGGTGATACAGTAGGACAAGTGGGAGGAAATAAGGGGATGAATAATCCTGGCTGCCTCCAAACAGAGACACGGTCGAATATGTCTGAACTGTCTGAACACACTATCACCATTTTGACTGGATAAGTTCATTAAAAATACCAAAATGATGGTCTGCAAAATGAAATGAAACATGCTATGATGTTCTGTGTTTGTGACATTAAAAAGCATTACATTTGACTTGCTTCTACCCGTGTAAATCCTGTATCAATAAATCCCAGTGCTATTTTGTGGGGAGATTGTGCCGCTAGTGGAGGTCTACCGATATATGGGCCGTCCGATATACCAGGCCGATATTTGGGGATTTTACAATATCGCCTATTGGCCGAGCTATTACCGATAAAAGCCGATATCTCCGGAACCGAAATGACGACTTCCAATATCAAAGAAAATTGGTTAGCTACAAGTTTGTTAAAGCTGGGGTACCTGGCATTTTGTTATGGTAAAGTAAAATTTATTTTTGCCACCAGAGAGTATGTTGTAAACACAGCAAAAAAAAAAAACGATCTTGTTGCATTGTCTTCGCCAAATGTTTATTGAGCGATAGAAGATAGAATTAGCATCTAAATTAGTGTAATTTATTTTTTCACTTTGTCACTGCTTAAAGCTGCGTGTGGGCATGAAACGTGCATACTAATCAATTGGCTTGAACAATTTGGGTGTGCAGGAGGGATTGTGACAGCTATAAATGAGTTTGGGCCAACACTAAACATTTCATTTTTTGAACAGGAAAAATCAGGTACCCCAGCTTTAAATACAAGTTTCATTAAACCTCCGTCTATGGACATGCTGCGTGTTATTTTGAAGCACAGAACCTGGAGAATTCAATCGCCGCGGCTAGCAACATTATGCTAATGCTAACGGCAGCATGCTAATAAATGCTAACGGCAACTAATCAAAGCTTGGACCAATGGCTGCTCTGCTTTGCGACGACGACACTAGAGGCCGCCATTGCTGTAGTACCGCCATATAGCCGCTAGTCCCACATTGGAATGCATTGCACTTTAGACACGTTCAAAACAACTTTAATGCCCGGTGCCTAATGTTTTGGAACTGTCTACAGCTACATATTCCTCCTGTGATTACGCTGGGTTAGACACAATCAGAGGCACCGGGCTGGTTATCGCGGGATACGTTTTAGAAATCTCGTACTTAATGAGGATTGGACTGTTAGCATCGGAGCTGCGCGAGCTACGCGTCACGCAAGGGCCGAGTCTAGAGTGAAGGACCCGCCCTTATGCCCTTATTAGGAACATGCTTCGTCAGAAATCCGCGTGGAGCGTGGTCATTGTGGTAAACGGGGAGGAGTGAGTAATGACGGTCTATTAATAATATGTCTATGGCGGGGACGGAAACTTGGCCACTGCTGGAGTGGCCAAGTTTCTCCATATGAGAAAAGTTTGTCCAACAGCGGAGCGTCTTTCCCCTTAAACCCTCTCTTACAATCGCCCGCCCGTGTTGGATTCCAGAGCGCGGCGTCTATAGAAGGTCTCGCTGTCAGAATAGGCATCATATCGGATTGACCAAATGCTGAAAAATGACACCTCGGGAATCTGTGAATAAGGCGTTTTTTTTTTTTTTTTTTTATTGGCCGCGTTCTCGTCCCTCTCACCTCCTATTGCACACGTCCATAAAAACCTGCAACATCCAGAATATATAGGAACATAGTGGCTCGTTCACACGTACCCGCCGCATAAATTAGCACCAGATCCCATGGCGCTTTCGCAAATATACCGCGAGTGCCTTTTGCTATAGCTCGCCGACCCCCCCCTCCCCTCCCCTCTTTTATGTTTTATTACACGTTTGAACGCTAGCGACATAAGAAAGAAGATAAAAATGTATGTTAAACAATATCGCGCAGATGTAGCAACAATCTGTGGCTCCCGGCGGATCAAAACAACGGCAAAAAAATAAATAAAAATCAGGTAATTGTCACTTTTCAATTCGTATTTATCTTTCCTTCCTTCGCGCCTGGCACTCGGACAATCTGCCGTATACAGATGTACGTAGCTTCTGTCCGTCCGAACCCAGCGCTTGGAGAAAAATAAAAGGTGTTATATTATTATTTTTATATTAACACGAATGGCTGTTGATTCCTGAACGTAATTAATTGCAAATGAGCCCACGCCTGGTGCTTGAAAAAAAAAAAAAAAAAGCTTTTGAAAACGCACCTTTGTTGCGTTTTTGTTTTTTAAAAGATGGCTTTCTTTCGTGTTGATTAGCCATTTACAAAACAATTTATTCACTTCATCTTAAAAAGGCGAGCCATTTGCCTTTCAATAACGTATTTTTAACTGATGGAGAGGCGTCGCATTGAAGTCATGGAAAAACATGTCAACAACAAAACGTGGCCCTGGCCCACTTTGGCGGCTATTTTTCCCAATTTCGAGCGATATCGACGCCGGGTTTGGGCCGTTAGGAAACGTCAGACGAGAGGGCTCAAAGCGCAGTGGACGATTCAGACCGTTGTTGAAGGTTATGGCAGATACGGTCCCTTTAAAAGAATGTCCGTTGGGAAGGGGGTCGGCCCATTAGTCCGACGTCTCATTATTCCGAAAATGTCCCGTTGAGTAGGGGTTGAAAACTAGGTTCAGGCAAGAGTCCACTGACCTTACGGTTGGAGCCCGTGGTTGAATATGGCTCGATAATAAACAACACAACTGGGTTAGAGATGTCGGACTAATGGCACCTCTGCTCAAAGGCAAATTTTCGGGATAATGACGAGTCGGACCAGTGGCATGGCACAGTCGGAAGATCAGTGTCGTGTTTTTTTTGCTAGTTATTTCCATCCTCTTTCCTAGAGGCTGCTCCTGTAACCCCCAAAATGTGAAACATAGAGATAATGCCAAAACCGATTGGCACATACAGATCATGCAATCACTGCTCCCAAATAAACAGCGCTACCACCTTCACAAACTCCAGCCACACTCGGACCTATCAGTCCAACACTACCTCGTCGTCCACCGCTTGGATTGTATGTGCGGTTGTTTCTGAATTGGCAGAACAAAAAGAAAATTAGAAGAGAGACTCGCAGAACACAAATATGCCATCAGAACACAGAACCTTGACTATCCAATGGCTAAACATTTCAAAAACATGGGACACTCCAACATACAGGACCTTAAAATCATGGTTCTGGAAGTCATCCAGAGCAACCCCCGAGGGGGGGGACAGACTCAAAAGGCTGCTTCAAAGAGAAACATGTTGGATCGATGCACTATACGATAAACCCTGGACTCAATGAGGAAATAGACTCTTCCCCCTTTCTGTGACCCTACGGCCCTCCTCCCTATGAACTCTATCCCCGTATGGCTATTTATGAAGTGGTTGCCCTATGTTTTTATCCAGTGGTGTTGCAACGGGTATTATGTCTTTATATCCTTCAAATGTACTTGAATATGAATATTCTAATGTGTATGTGGTGTGCACTGTTTCAATTGTAAATCTGTAGATTGTATGTGAACGATTGCATTACCTTTTATACAGCCTGTATTGATCACATGATGTATCACATGATCTAATCAGCTGTTAGGTACCAGCCCCTGCTCATTCACACACTGTTGCCCTGACAAAGACACGCGTATGTGTCGAAACACTTAATGTCCAGACATTAATAAAGGACTTTTAACTTTTTTTGTAAATGGAGTGCCTCGGCTTTCACACTACAAGGTATCCCGGCTCCTTGATGTGCACACTGTCGTTGTGTCCTTCAGCAAGACCCCTAACCCGCCATGCCTCCAGTGTCTGCGTACACTGGTGTATGAATGGGTGGTTCTTTGATTGTAAATTGCTTAGAGTAAAAGCGCTATATACGTTTTCCAGCATGGTTTAAATCATAAGTGTCTTCAACATTCTTCAAGCCAAGGCCCTAAAGTGAAAACGAGATGGACTGGGAAACCCCGATCCCCAAAAAATCAGCTATTGTACTGGATACATGAAACCATGTTCTGGAGGGTATAGTGTTTTATCATTAAGAAGTCCCATAAATCAGGGATCACCAGTAGGCGGTCTGCGGGCCAAATCAGGCCCCCAGAGCTCCCTGGCCTTCGTCCCAAGCAGATCTCCAGTCCCACCATTTTACTTGTATGCAAAGTACTTTGTGCCATGTCTTTGCTCATGAATGGTAACTGGCATTCTTTGAGTCTATAGCCATTATATTTATTCAAATGAAGCTAGTACAAAATTACTTTGTTGGCAATATTTCCCAATTTTGGCACTAGAAAGCGTCAAATGACCATCCATTGGATTGATACACAAAATATCAATGTGTTTGAATGCTGCTGCCCCCTGTAGTGTCTGTTAGACTAAAACGTGTTGGTCCATATTGGAAAACATAATTGTTTTTCCTGCGCATAAAGCATTCAATTACAAACATGTTTTGAGGCAAATTAAGTAAAGAATGAAGTGAGTCAAAGATTTTGTGATCCCACCTCCATACGCTGGGCCCTAGTGTTGAAGACTGCTTTAACATCCTATATATACTACACTTAACTGTCTACAGAAACAGTATGTGATAGTGTGTGTCAGAAATACATTTGACAGTATATTTGAATGTTTAGTAAGCGATGAAAGAGTTCATGCCAACAGTGTCCCCCAGTCATGGCCTCTCATGGCCTCTCTTCCGTCCATCCATCAGAGCGCCAGTGAATAGGCCTGATTCTCCGCGCGCTCCTGTGATGAAGTGTGGCAGGCTGATGAAAACAAATAGGGCCAAATGACTAATCAGGGGCCCGGCACAACACAAGGGCCTTTGCGGGGTGTGGAAACGCGAGCCGGGGTTGGAGCGCGGGGGGTGTAATTTGTCGTAGGTTTCGCGCACACTGAGCAGCCTGGGCTTTGGCCACAGAGAATACGGCTGATGTTTGGATAAAGCCGCTGGCCAAACAATGCCCCTTTCACGGGCAACAGTCCGAGTTTATCACTTAAAGCCGTCCCGCGCAACATTTCACCCAATAAACAATTAAAAACAAGCATGAATTTGGATGCATTTGACCCATCTGTCAATGCTGGTGGGGCAGCCCGTCCTGAGCAGTGGCCAACCCTTTTACTCACCTTATTCCGGAAGCTGGGGTTGGGCACCGCCATGTTGACCATGTGGGCGAATTTGCTTTGATTTCTCTTTTTGAACTAACACGTGACATTTCAGACGCCCCACTGGGTAAATATATTGATTGGCGTCAGGTTCTTTCCAGATCCACACGGCCAAACCATCAAGGCAGAGTGACAACAGATAGAAACCAAAAGAATATCACTCAAAAATAATACGAGGTCCTTTTTTCATGTCTTCATATCACTCGCCCGAGGTGAGTCAAACTTTTTTCCGTTGAGCTTTTTTTTTTTGGGTGAGTTTTCTGTTTATTCCCATCTTATCTTCTTCACTCCCTTCCATGGACAACCGCAGGAAGTGCTTACACAAAGAGGATATGCTGTGGGCGGGGCTTAAAAAGATGAATAGAGCTCGGTTTGGAGCTCTGATCCCCAATGCTTTTTTGTTTCGAGGACCCTTTCAGTGTTTTCGTATTTAAATAATAATTTCTACAGGTTGGGAAACACTGAAACATGAGGAGGAAACCCATTTTTGGTCTTTAAAGCCACACTGCGTAACATTTTACCCAATAAAAATATTGAAATACAAGCATTTATTTGATGTCAGATATTTTCATAATAAAAAAAAATACCTCATAAATGCACAAAAAACACGGCTCAGCTCTTTTAAGACATGACTGTAACTTTACCAGGAGTGGGTACGTCTCCAGCGCGTTTCCATGGAAATGGGACTGAAGTCAGCAGAATTTGAGATTTAAATAGGTTTGTTTCTCATGCTAATCAATTTTTCGATTACCCACTGCATTTTCTGTGTTGAGCTGGCCATTAGGAGCATGTTTTGTACTGATGGCAACAGTATAGTCCAAAAAGTTACACAGTGTACCTTTAATAACTCTGAGGCTTAACAGACAACAATTTGAGTTATGTCTTTCTTATCTTTCTGACTATTTTTGCAATACAACTGAATACTTTCCACCTTGTGAATAATCAGTTGTTGTTTTTATAGTGTCTAGACCTTTCTCTTGTCAAAAGGTCCATCAAAAACTGTTGGATTCTGAGGATTCAAACCCGGCGTTTCGCTACAAACCATGCAACTTCTTCATGGCTGGATGGACTTTAAGCCCTAGACTCCATTGGAACCTGCATGATGACCACATTTACCAACATTATTGTACATCATATGAACCCCACAGGAGTACCTGACGTTTGTTTTCTAAGGATTTTTAAAGGAATAAACCGTATTCAAGTATAAGTGTTTATTTCTCTAAATATACGGATTTTGTAGCAAAACAGTGGCTTTGAATCAAGCGAATCCAGCCCGTTTTGACGTGAAAGGTTTCCGTCCTCTTCCTTTCACTTCTTCAGGCGCCCAGAGTTCCTTGACAAACACCTCTCCCGTTCCTCCCCGTCTCCATATTGCTTTTGACAGTCCAGGGAGCTCCTTTTCCACTCCTCGGCCTTGGACACCTTCCCCCCCCCCAGCCTCGGCGGCTCCGGTGCGGTGTCAGTTATTTCACAGTGACACAAGCGGTTAGCTCGACACGTGTTAGCGCCCGAGCCTCCCCGCAGCGAGCCCCCGGGAGCAGATCGGAGCCGACAGCCAGGTACGACGGGGCTCGGGAGATTTCCAAACCCGCTCGAAAAATCGGCCCGTTGCGTCAGTGGAGGATTTCGACGTGGCCTGAATCGTTGCATCAGTTTTCTCGCCGCGTATAGGCAGGTATATACGGTCCCAAAGAAGAGGCGCAGGAGGAGGAGGAAAAGTAAGAGTGGGAAACCTTCGTAACCATCATACTTATTGCTTAGTATGATGGAAAAGTGCAAGTGGTAAACAATTTTACAGCAAAGAAGTGGCAACATTATAAGTAGTGGAACAAAATGTTTTTCGTCCTCCTAACCCATTTGTATCCATTTCATGAAGTTCCGGGTTCGTTCTCTTGCATTGCTGTGACAGAGACCCTGAAAAGTGACCCTGCCAGTTGTGAAATGTGCCTATGAACTCGGTATGCTAGGAAGGAATGAGTTTGGACCCAACTAACATTATAATTCTGTGGCTTCCTCTTTCATGTTTTGCAAAGGATAGCACTGTAGAATGTTTGCCTCTTCTTAATCTCTTAACCCCCACCTGAACCGAGGGCATTTTCTCCAGTTCGGGACGACCTTACCCAAACCGAAAAGATTCTTGAGTGGAGAGCTATAGGCCAGTGTAACATCTCATTTGAAAGCTAAGACCAAGCTCTTTTGTTGCATTTTTGTCACATTTTTGATGGATAATGTCTGTTGTAAGTAACAATGGGTTTTCTTCAATGAAGTTTCTTGAGTCATCCTATGTACTCGGTAGTTGAAGTGTCGGTAGTTAAAGTGTCGAACGTTTCGTCTCTCATCCAAAAGGCTTCGTCAGCACACTAAGGTTTAGCTCAGGCTGAGCTAGAGAGTCATTACTGTATCTTCAGGCAAGGCAATGTCATTTGTAGAGCACAAACAAGCCCATTCAAAGTTCTTCACAGTCAAAATTAAATTACGAGAGGGCAGATCAGATCAATCCATAACATCAATATAATCATCAATTAATTGAAGAAGAGTGATCATAATTTCTGTTCCACATTTTAGCTGCGTAAAACCGAAACGCAGCCTCGATGTGTTTAGTGCCGACTTGGGAACCACCGGGAGACCCCTCTCTTAGGTCCTCAGGACCTGGAGACGGTTCATAGGGCTCTAACATGTCAAAGAGCTCCATGAAAGATGCAAAATATTCTTACAATCTTGAGCCCGACATATTGGCTGGCCGATATTTGGGTATTTACAATATTGACTACTAGACGATATTGGCAGATTAAAAGGCCAGTATCTCCGGAACCGAGATGTAACTTCCTCGGCCTCAGGGGTGCGGAGAAACAACGCGGTGAAAGTCAGTCACAAGTTCGTACACCTGTTTTATGTATTTAATATCGGAACCATGAGGGATAGAGACTCACCCTTTTTTAGTTTGGGAATCTGCTGATTTTTGTTTCAAACCAGCTCCCTCTGAAGAACCTACTAAACATGAGTGTCCTGAATAAATCAGCCCCATGCCCCTCATTCAGCGCCCCCTGCTGTCACAGTTGAACTCTGACACATTTAGAAGCATCAGACACACATCGGTCGTCCTCTTTTAGATATATCTCTATGTATTTCTATGATTGCAACCTTTACTATAATAATAAATGTTTAACTATAGGGTATTTGACAGAATGACATTAAGTTAAGTTACTTGGCTATTGGACATGCCAACCCCCTTCATATCGGTATCGAACCCCAAAAATCCATATGTCTATTACAATCGCATCAAAATAAAAAAAACAGACAAAACAAAGTCCACAGCCGCTGAGGCTAACAATGTCTCTGTCCTTTCTCACATCTGTCCTAGATGCTCTCAAAGTTATCGGCCCGTGTTGTCTCCTACAAACCCCGAGTAAACAAAGCAGAGAATGAGCAATCCGTTGTAAAATGGGCTTGATGTAATCCGCGGTGATGCAATGCACTTCCCGCAGGTTCACGGTCAGCCCTGCCCCGTCGGCGTCTTGTTTCGGCGCTCGCCTTTAATATGATTTGTGTCCTTTACCGACGGCGCTCCCTCGCCTCAGATCAATCTCCCCGGCGAAGCCCCCTTTATTTCGCCATCGGGCCCAGCATTATGAACCAACGTATTAATTAAAATAAGAGCTCCGGGGAACGGCGTCACGTCACTAAAAATCATCTAAACACAATATTTATTAGCGCGCCGCGGCGGGAGAGGGGTTCTCTGTTCCGGGGCGCGGGGCCCGGGGTAACCTTGGTCGCGGACGGAGATTTTTGCGTCGGGGGGGGGAAGTTATGAAGATGGCGCCGGCGCATCAATCACGAGGGGGGCTCGGGCTCGCGTCACCGTCTGACTTTGGGAAGACGCGCGGCGACGAACTTTTGGTGAAGACGAAGTGGGCATGTGTCTTCTGGAGGAACTTAGGCTTTTTTTTTTTCAATACTGTTGTTTTGCTTCATTCATTTAATGAAATATTGGAGGATCAATTCAAGCTATTTCTTCTTTTTTGTGCAGATGAAAGCCTATAGTGCAAGTGTTAGCAGTGTTGAGCCCAGGGGCCAAATCCGTAATGATTTGAAGGAAGAACTTTACATATAGCATTGCTCCTTCTACAGACATGGTCACAATGGTCGGTAGTGATAAGCTGCCTTAGTGGCCACATCTGCCCTGGGGGTAGACTGACAGAAGCGAGGCTGCCAATCTGCACCATTGGCCCCTCCGACCACCACGAACCCTCGTATAGAGACCATTCTCTGTCTGTGTCATTTTGGTCGGCAGATCAGCCGTTTGGAACTGAGAGGGGGGACTGAGTTGCCGACCCAAAATCACGAATGGTTTATACACTGTTAGCCTAATGTGCATGTTTTTGGTGGTTGGGGGGAAACCTAGACACCACTGCGCCATACACGCAGTTATTTGAATTACTGGAATCATGTCATCGTGCACTTTCTTTCATAAAAAGGGAGAGGTTGTGGGTTCGAGTCCAGGCTCCGGACTTGCTCAATGTCTCTCCCCGCTTCACCTCCTTTGCACCCTGAACTGTCCGGTAGATTTGGGGCGACTGTGGCGCAGGTGGCGGGGCGTGCCGTCCCGTGGCCGCTGGTTGCACTGCTTTATGACCGCGACGCTGGGGCTGCAGTAACTCCATATGTGGGTGGCAAAACAAGCTAGTTTTCCATTAGTTAGCATTGCACCTCACACATGTTTTAAGCAACTGTAAAGCCTGGTTTATAATGTTTTGGAACTTACTACAGCTACATATTGCTCATGTGATACTGCTGGGTTAGTTACAATAAAAATAAAAAAACAGGCTGGTGTATAGTAATGAGGGCCCGACTTTGATTGACAAGCTGTTAGCATTAGAGCTAACGGTGTGGCTACGACCGAACTACGCACCCCGCAAGGACCGAGTCTACAGTGAAGATCCCGCCCTCGTGCCCTTTTTAGGAACATGCTCCGTCAAGCCCAGCTCCTGAAGGTGCACACCGTCATTGTGTCCTTGAGCAAGACACTTCACACACCTCGCCTCCAGTGTCTGCGCACGCAGGTGTATGAATGGGTGAGTGGTTCCCTCATGCAAAGCGCGTTGGGTAAAAGTGCTATATACGCTGAGACCATAAACATTTTTTATTCAATCTGATGGTAAAAAGAGAGTCCACATTTTATTGCAATGATTTTATTGAAATTCTTAACATAAAATAACAAATAAATAAAAATGAGTTAGCCACACGTCATGTTTTTGGCGCAGCTACAGCTACACGCCTATAAGCCCCAGCCTCATTTACCTTTCATTGATTAAAGTCACGATTAAAAATACCGCGCTGGGATTGCTTTGATTCATATTCTCCCCTCTGTCTTGAGGTTCCACACACCACCCATGATGAAATAAATAAACAGGCAGGATTCTCCGCCCCCCCCCAAAGAAAGGAGGGGGAAAAGGCAGAATTTCGAGAGCTCTCTTCCCGTTTTTCTCGCGTTTGATTGACAAGGCTGACATATGGAATAGTTCACCTATTCCCCAGAGAGCGGCAGGACGGGGGAGAGCGCGGCAGAGGGGAGGTGGGGTAAACTTGCCTGCGAGCTCTCTGGATTTTTTTTTATTGAGAGAGAGAGGGAGAGTTGACGCTCCTGATCAAAAGGACCCATATCTCCCGGACTAAATTTAGCACTGGTGGCAATTAGCGGCAGAGGCAGCCACTTCAGGAGTAGCTGACGAACGGCGCCGTAACAAGTGCGTGTGCGGTTTGATATATTCCAGAGAGGAGGCTGAAGAGATGTCACTCTTATTATTATTATTTTTTTTTCCCATAGTCTTCTTCCGTGAAGCCTCACATTTGCTTTGGTTTCCCAGTGTAGACAGTATGTTGATAACCCCGTGGTAAGTTGTTATGTAGAATGATCCAATGCAAAAATAACAGGGGCTTTTCTTTTTGGAGGTCACCATGGCATTGGCAAATCATGACTTTGACTGTTCAGCGACTTTTTTTTGGGGGGGGGGGGGCTCAGGTTTGTGTAAATGCCTCATAAATGTCGTCACACACACAGAGATCTTCAATCCAATACAACTGTATGAATAAACAAGTAAGTAAGTAAGTAAAGTTTATTTGTGCTCGAATCTTCAAATGCTTTTAAAAAATGGAGAGACTGAGGCAAGTCTTTCCAGAGTCTGGTGGGGGGGAGGGGGGACTACAGTCTGAAACGCCAAATCTCCCCAGGTTTTGATATTAGTTTTCGGGCTCCTCAGGAGACCCTGGCCTGAAGACCAACGGGTGCACCCTGGGGTGTAGGGGCACCAGTCAGAAATATCCTGGGGGGCCTGACCATACAACGCTCGGAAAGTCAGGACTAAAATGTTAGTCAATGCGAAATTTGGCTGGAAGCCAATGAAGACTTGATAGAATGGGGTGATATGGGCTTGTTCTGGATGTGACCTGTCAAAAGTCCAACAGCTGCATTGTGTACAAGCTAAAGTCTGCTTAGAGTTGACTTGTTAAAACAAGTGAAAACACAATTACAATAATGAATTCAAGACGTGGTGAGAGTGTGGATGATGAGTTCAAGATCTCACTTTGGAGATATTTCTACAGTGATGAAAACAGTTTTTGGTCAGTTGACGAGAGAAACCCTCCAAAGACACAGACTGATCAAACATAACCCCAAGGTTTCTGAGTCTGGTTTTAATGGACAGGCTAGAGTGCTTCAAAACAAAGTAAAATATTACTAAATCAAAAGCAATAAATACAGTAATAAAAAAAAAGCAAATAGACAGTAAAGGTAAATACATACTGTATTTTAAATAAAACACAATAAAATGTTATAAAATCACTAAAAACTGAAACAAAAGATATGGAGGACCACACAACCCACGTGATGTTAAAAGCCGGTAAATGAAAGTGGGTCCTAAGGAGGAGACACAATAGAAGACCTTTTATTGACGATGGGAGAGTGTAACCACTGTGCAAAGTCTTCTCCAGCACAGCCCAAAGATTCTCAATGGGGTTCAGATCTGGACTCTGGGGTGGCCAATCTGTCTCCTGCTCCCTGAACCACTCTTTCACATTGACTCTAACTTTACGCTTGTGTTTGAAACTTGATTAAGATTCCCCGGCCGACCGCAGTGCAGTCATCGTTGGATCTCGAGTTGGACTTGCGAAATCACAATTCGACGTGCGAAGTCAAATTAAAACGAAATAAAGCTGCAACCACAGGGGCAGAGCTGTGCGCCGTGAGACAGATGGCTGGTCCGCCGCTGTAGCGCTAATAGAAGACAACAATGACATCATGCCTCATTGACATCTGCCGTAAACAAAATACTCAGCTCATTGTTGGGAGCTCCGTGCACTGAGGTCTGTGTAAACATTTGTCAGGACGCTTTGTTGATCTTGCAGGGATCTAGTAGTTCCTTCATGGCCTGAGCAAAGTTATTGTTGCTGCATTTAAACTTCTAACTATTTCTAACGCCATGTCACTTACTAGGGAGCGCTCAAAGTCTTCAGAGAAATGACTGTGTTGGAGCCATTTTTAGCCTTATGTTCGGTTTGATCCTCCTGCCACTGCGTGGCGCTCTGTGGGTGCTTATGTAATTACCTGCCCTATATAAGGTGGGTGGAGGGGGGCATTCGGGTGTGGCAGTGTGGAGGCAAACTTCTTTTGACCGTATCTATTGAATCCTGAAACCTGTGTATATATTGATGGCGTTGAGCTACGCAAATAAACCTTGGAAAACAGTATTTTTATGGTTCTTTGTGGAGGAAGACACGCGTCCGAGACGCCTAATCACTGCTGCCAGAGCGGACGTTTGCACAGGGTAAAACTGGCCGCTACATTGTCAAAAGAACGCCTCAGGCACCTGGCGTGGAGAGCCTGCCCCGGCTGTGAGTAGGCACAGCGCGGTTTCCAGTAGTGGAGTGGATCCATCAACTACCGTAGCGGTGATCGTCGCGAGGTCTACGGCGAACCGGCGGACTGTTGGCGGGAGGAGGAAGGGGACTGCACGCGCGTCCTCTACCAACAGCGGTAGTGGCGACCGGCGCGGGACGGGCTCGGCGCGGGAGCTGCATTGTTTGCTGCGTGGCTGGTTGCAACAGGAGGAAGCGGCCCGCGGTGGACACCTGGCCCGCGGTGGACGCCTGGCCCGCAGTGGAATCCGCCCGCCACGGAGACTACACGAAGAGCAAATCACCTACCTGATACGGTACTTCGCTTTGTTTAATCGTGGAAGCGCACAGTAATGATGGCGCCTGGAAAAAATATTGACTTTTGGGAACGGGACAAGGAATACACTGTAACGGCGAACACTGTAAAAAATGCACACAATGAACAATTTGAAGTGGATTGGGAGGGACCAGAGCCTTTTGTCCCGGTAATGGCGGTGTGTGAAGACACTGAAGCCAGTGATGGATTTGATGAGGTGGATTGGGAAGGGCCAGAGCTATTTGTTCCTGTGGGTGACGATACAGGGGCCGGTGACACCACTGACTTGCAACCTTCGCTGCCTGATGTTGACCAGAAGGATGCAACTATGATCCAACTGGACTGGGAAGACGGATCACTTGTTGACCAGCCTCCTGCTCAGGCGGTTGCTGCTGGCTCTTTTCAGTATAAGGAGTCCGAGAAGTACACAGTGAACGAGGGCAGCAATATTATTGTCATCAAAAAGCCACTGTTGGAGCAAGTTTGTACTGGCCCGTCAAAGGACGGCTTCGGTGCGGTCAACAATTTGATTGCGGCAGTTCCGCTGTCTCCACAAACTCCTGTAGAGCCCACATTTGTGAAAGCAATGAGTGCTGAAGATTGTATTGCCATTTTGATCTGTTTTTTGTACCTGCTTGTTGGGCAAGCCCACAAATTGTCCCAACTTAAGCGGTATAAAGCCTTCAAAAGGAAGAAATGGAAATGTACTAAACTAACCAGGCTGTCTGCTAATGATAGAATTGATTAGTACTGACATGATCTTGTTTGTATAAAGTAAAGTGTCCCTTGAAATATAAAATGTTAATGTATGAAATTTATTTGTACTGGCTCCATTTTAAAGTAATGCATTTATAATTGTTTCCGCATTTGGCTTCATCAATTAAGGGGCCGGTGTGTTGGAGCCATTTTTAGCCTTATGTTCGGTTTGATCCTCCTGCCACTGCGTGGCGCTCTGTGGGTGCTTATGTAATTACCTGCCCTATATAAGGTGGGTGGAGGGGGGCATTCGGGTGTGGCAGTGTGGAGGCAAACTTCTTTTGACCGTATCTATTGAATCCTGAAACCTGTGTATATATTGATGGCGTTGAGCTACGCAAATAAACCTTGGAAAACAGTATTTTTATGGTTCTTTGTGGAGGAAGACACGCGTCCGAGACGCCTAATCACTGCTGCCAGAGCGGACGTTTGCACAGGGTAAAACTGGCCGCTACAGACTGAAACAGATGGAAATGTCATTCGCAGCAGTACCTCGGGCTAATTATGACCTGCTAAAGCTAAGTTCCTCGAGAGTTCAGTTACGTTAACTACCGGTTCAGTCTCAAAGCAGGACTGAATTGGGGACAGGTGCTGGGATCGTTGATGTACGTCATCGTCAGCCGTGACAAGGAGCATCCAAATCCAGTAAGGAGGGAGTTAGGAAAGGAGCTGTGATGGTTCCTTTTTTAACCTCCTTTAGCAGAGGAACCTCGGGATGTTCTTCATCAGCCCATAAGGAGCTAAGAGCAATCCCACAAGCAAAAGTTTCCGAACTCTCCGACCTCCGCATGAGCTTTGTCCTAAATATATAAAAGTATAAAACAGGTCATGCAGCGTAAGAGCCACAGCAGCATCTGGAAGTTTGATTATGAGAAATCTGTGAGCTTATGGCAACACTTTTGTTTACATGCACGAAAATTGAAGCCACATATCGTTGTGGTTCATGTTTGAAACTTTCATAGTCAGTGATAATTGAACGGTGGTGTTTATGCAGAGCCGTTTATTTAATCCTGACATATTCTTCTGGTTGGTAACTGTTGTTACATTTGTTGCAGGAGGATGTGGAGCGTACATTGCACAAGATAACTTCCTGGTTGTACCTTCTGATGGGTTACGAAGATTCAGATTGTCCCGACGGGCAGAAGGAGCAGCTGAAGCTCCTGCAAAAGGTTCCTCGTGGTTGACCTCATGACGTCGGTCTCAACGGTGAAGGAAAAGTAGGACGGAGAATGAGAAATGTTGCCACTTTTTAGATGCAGCCAGAGAGCCCCCTTTGTGTCTATGGTTTTAGCCATAGGATCTGGCAACCCTAAGCCCATCTTGCGTTGTAATCCATCCATCCATTTTCTCCCACTTGTCCGTTGCCGGGTCGTGGGGGCAGCTATTGGAGCTGCCCAAGTCACATTGCACCAGTCCCCTATGGCTCCTCCTGCAGGTGGTGGGTCCACGGGAGGACGGCCTCATGGTTCCAAACGGTTCCAAACGGGCCTGTTGGTCTCTCATAGGGGGCCCATTCACACTCTCATTCATACACCAGTGTACGCAGACACTGGAGGCAAGGAGGGTGAAGTGTCTTGCCCAAGGACACAACAACAATGTGCACCTTCAGGAGGCGGGATTCGAACCCCCGACCTTCCGATCATGAGCCGACCCGCTCTACCATCTGCGCCACCGTCGCCCCGTTGTAATCAGAAACACAAAACAACTTTAAAGTCATGAAAAATGATATACATCAACGTTACAATTGTTATCGACACAAGTTTATGAAAACATTTTCACAAAAATCGTACGGAATCTACCTCGAAACCCCCAAAAAGATCTGTTCAACCGAGTAGAACCGCTTATGTGTGCATTTTGTGTCGTGGCTTTGAGCTTCTACTCCAAGAGCTTCCCTCTCCTCGCATAAGTAATTGTTTGTTGTACAGACTGTCTCCAGAACTGTTTTTCCTCCTTATCCCCTCACCGCCAGAGCGGAGTTTGACCTTAAGCGTCTCCACACTCCGTCTTTACAGTGCCGGCGTTTTGCGTGCATTCTCCCGGACGGAGATGTGAGCTCGGAAAACACCTGCCGACAGCCCGTCAAAAGCGCTCTCGCCCGCTTGTTTACCCATTAATAATTGAGCAGAGCGCTGAAGACAATACACGGCATAGAGCGGAGCGCGGAGGAGCGCGCGGGTTTTTTTTGCTCCAGCCATTGATCTGCACTTTGAGCTAAAACGCCGCCTCACTGCTCACGACTCTGCCAACAACTGTAGTGCAGAGGAGGGTGTATGTAGCTTTGAAAAACTCAACCGGATATACAGTTGAGGCAACCTGGATCAGAATTTCAACAACAAAGCAAGCGGAAGATGAAATGATCCCCATTCCCACAATTTTTATTTATTTTTTATTATTATGGATTTATTTTAACCTTTTACATGATCAAAACAACAGAAAAGGAATAAAAAGGCCACAGCAAAAGTTTGGGCATCTGCAGAGTTAGTGCCTCGCCCCCGAATATGGGAAGCACCACAGCGTTTAAACCCTTTTCCAGACAGCCAAGAGTCTTTCAATTCTGCTTAGAGGGATTTTTTCTCTTTCTCTCTTATTAAAATCTTTCTGTGCTGCCTTGTATGCGCTACTCTTTGAAAGTCCATCCACAAATCTTCAATGTTGTTTAGGTCAGGAGACTGTGATTGATGTCGTCCATTGTGGGTTGTGCCATTGCCCATTTGTAGAAGAAGCTATTTACTTTTCAACCTCATTTTAGTCACTGTTGGCGTCACGGTTCCCTCCAGAATTTGTTGGAAATTGATTGAATCAGTTCTTCGTTCTACCCATGAAATGTTCTGTGTTCCAGTGTCTGCAATACAACCCCAAAGTGTGATGGATCCACCCCCAAGGATCAACAGATGGACAGGTATTCTTCTCATGAAACTCTACGCCCCCTTTCTTCTCCAAATAGTTCTTTGCAAAATCTGGCCAAAAAGAGAGAGATGATTTAATCTTCCCCTTACATCATTGTGCCACCCCACTGTACCTTGGGGTAATATCTCAACCACTGGAGAATCGTCTCAATCAACACTTCACGGCAGTTTCCTTGCACATGGACAAGACGGGTCACTCTTTTGAGAACAAGGACACGAGCCAGTCAGGTAAAGAGGAAGTTGTATGTGAGAGATCGGCACGCCTGGCCCTCAACAGACATAAAGGACTTAAGTTCCAGCTGTCGGGGACCTGGGACAGAGCTCTTCGTCCCGGCTAGATCTTGTGAACGTGACGGTCAACAAAAAACTGAGTGAAACGTTGGCGTCTGTCAAAAATATAATGTCCGATTGTCTTGTTTAAAGTTCCGATGATTGTCCTTGGTCCACAGATAGCCGTTCCACCGCTGCCTTCATCCCTTAATCCAGTCCTCGGAGGACGGCCAATAGCAGGGCAGCTACGAGGCGGCTAAGTACGGCGAGCCTTTGGGGAAACAATTAAGAGGTGTTTATTTCCTTTTGGTGTTCCTGTCTCTCCGCGCGAGCTCATTACGCTCCGAGAGAGAAGATGTTTCTGGGCCAGTGGCACGGCGCGCTCCAAACAAAAGCCTGAAAAGTCTGCGTGTAATTGTACGGGCCGACTCCCCGAAGAGTGGAGCGCAAAGTGGGACAAAAGGGGATATGTCCTCTATTGGAAAACCCTTATGATCACTTTATGAAACATTGAACACAGGCTATCAACGATGCGCACACGAGTGTTCCCATCTTCGATATTGACAAAAGCAGGAAGGAGGCTACGTGTCTGAGAACTTTTTTTGAACAAGCAAGAAGATGAAGGCGAAGTTATAGTGTCATTTTGGGCTCTTGGGCTTTCATCCCCACTGACCTAAAAGATAAAACGATGAAAAGTAATGAAATAAGGGTGAGAGGGAGGGTCACGTATACAGGAAGTATTTATAGGACCTCCGGAAAGGTCCTGCTCCCAAACTTCAATACTGTAAGTGTTGGAGATATGAAACTTTCAATTACAAATTAAAACCTGCACAGTCAGTAGCCACGTTAACATTTGAAGACCCTGAATTTGAAGGCCCTCAACACTTACTTTACTGTGTTAACCTTCATGCTAGTAGACTGTGTTCAGTGTTTGAATCATATGGATCACCAATAGGAAATGCGTCGATAAATGAGCTCATGCTTCTGAAAGCCTGCGGTGAGCTGTTTGAAAAGAAGTAAAGAGCTTCTAGGTGGCTCCTGAGCTCCACGTTAGAGACCCCTGCTCTGGAACAAGCAGACACCCAGGTAGACTTAATGAGAAAGTCTGACAAAACGAGACCACCGAACTCACGCTTCAACCAGCCATTGGTTTGTGAATAGCCAAATCGCTTCCTCCAGGCAAAGTTGGTTGACATTTTGACACTGTTTTGCCCGATGACTGTGGATATTCTATTAGTTTAAGTCTTACGCACTGGCCGTGTGACGCCTCCGCGGTCAACGGTGGCTTTTTGCGTACACCGAGCAAAGGTTTAAACCCATGAAGTTCTGGTAGTTGGTCGTATAAACAAAGCTTTGCGGTTTTTTCAACCCTTTCCCGAAGCTTGATCCCACCTATAGACAGCGCATTAATGACTTCACACTCGTCGCTGTGGACGACCGACAGCCTCTCCCCCTCCCCTGCACGGCTGATGATAGCGAAACCTGCGCCGCCTCGGTGTCACCGCCGCATCCGGCTATCTCTCCCCCTTGAAGGAAGCATTCTCCACGGCGCACATCAATAGCCGCCTCTCCAGAGCAATGCGCCGCCGTAATTCCCGATAAATCACTCCCCCCCCCCCCCCCCCCCCCACACACACACACACACTCTCACTCTCCGAGCCACTTGCTGCGTTCAAACAAGTCCCCGTGACCTTCCGATCCCCCTTCTTTCTACATCATATAGCCCCGGAATATGAAAGCTTATTAGCTCGGAACATTGTTGATAATGCGTTTGTAAGGAAAGCCAAGCGCGCTAATGAGGCGTTGCTAGCAGGATGCGCGCGGCCAAAGACTATCCTTTTGGAGACTGTTTTTTTATTTTTTTTCATTCTCCCTCCTTTTATTTATATTTTCTTCATAGCCGGCGCGAGGAACATAATAGACCGCTAATGGCGTCTTCCTCTGCAAATGGGCGAATGGTTGGAAAAATACAAAGATGAAGTGGGGTTGTTGCGTTACCATATCAAAGGAAGCGGCGGTCGGCTGTCTGGTGATGGGTTAGCGGAAGGGTGGGCATGCGACGGTGATTGATTGGTACGGCGGATACACGCGGAAAGACAAACAAACGTAAAAGTAAAGAGAGGAAGGAAGTCAGGGAGAAACTCGGGGAGCTGTGATAAAAGAACCGGGAGCTATACATACTGTTTTCTTTCTTTCCTTTAAGTCTTGACGGCTTCGCGAGCAAGTTCTGAACGGGCGACGCACACGGTTACAAAGACAAAAGCAAGGGAAAGACATAGAAACATAGATTTGGGCTGTGCAAAGTCACTGTTTGCATTTTGCACGGATGTTCACGCTTGAATCGGTGCTAACACACACACTGTTTACGTTTAGCAAGAGAAACTGAATGATAAATGATCGCCTTTAGCTAACCAAGCTAATGTTTGACACACGCTCTTCTGCTTTCCACATATAGCAGGGCTGGAGTCTTTAAGAGGAACTCCAAGGCCTCGAAAGCAATGTGTCCCGTCTGATGTTTATTGTACCCATACGAAATTTGTCCCGCGCAAAAGGCCAGTTCTTCAACGACACTGAGGCGACCTGTCGGGGAGTAACGAACCGTAGGACCTTCCATAAATGATCACAAAGGAACATAACTAGACATCTCTAACGGTCCATATTGTTAAGCTTGGTGGATCTTTTCCTCTTTCAGCTGAGGACTTTTGTCAAAATGAAACCCTAGCGTCCTCGAGATTAATTTGGCCTTCACATATTTGTATGTGAGGAAATGTTTGGTCAACTAAAGTTCTTTTTAAATGGGCCACCCCAATCAACTTGAACGGAACTGATACTAGAGATTTTAGCTTTGATCCGATACAAAGTAATTCTAGGCCTGTCGGATTTCCAAAATATCGATTCGATACAATGAAAATCAGGAATGCCCAGAGCCATTATCTCTCAGGTCGCTCTTTTGCTCATTTGAGTGAAAAGGAGTGAGTAAAAGTAGTGCCGATAAACTTAACAATGACATATCCATCAAAAATAGGCTGAAAAACTAAAAAGTAGTTGATCAATCCAATAAATCTGATAAAAGAAACTAAACAAATTTAAATATACTAATTTCTATATTGGCTCTAGTATGGAAATAATGTGTATCAATTCGGCCAATACTCATTTCTGGATCATTCCAACTTTAGCTAGATAACCTGTATATCTAAAGATATAAGTGAATCAGAATCAGTCCTATTCAGGTTAGTCCAAACAATGGTCTTTCCACTGGCGAGATGCAGTAGTGAGACTATAAAGCAGGCAGATGCTTTTGAAATATGAACGTGTTCACAAGGGCAGCAAAGAAAACCCATCGATATTGGGTCCTGGACGAAATGCAGGCAGAAACCATGTCCGACTAACATAAGAGAGTGGAACAGACTGTCTTTCTTGGACATGTGATCAGACAACAGCATGGACAAAGTCATCATGCAACCTAAAACAAGATGGCAGGACAATGTGCCGGATGAGATGGACATGTGATTTCGTTATCGGGGGTTAGAACCAAACTGATGAATGGAGTCGGAATTACTTTGTGGCTTTCGCATGTTATCCTATGGATGTATTATGATGACCTGTTTAGGGTACAGATATGAATAAATAGCTCAATAGTCCCACTTCAAGTGCCGGAAATTATTCTCCCAGGAGAACAAGATCGCACTTGCACCTTTTATGTTGAATATTAGCCAATTTCACAACCGGTACGTCAACGTTCTTATCCAACTTTTCATATTCATTATCAGTCTTGTTCCTCATCCGTTTCGTTTTGTTATGGGCGAGAATTTGTGAACATAGGTCTCAGTGAATAAATAAAATAGTGTTAAGGAAACATAGTACTGCATGTCTTTAGCAATATCCTTTAATAAAGTATTATTAGTTGGAATGTTTTTTCGGCATATTTTAAGCACAAATAACCCTTATTTTTTACGAATGCTGTTGTTTTCCTTTTGTTTATCCCTTTGTTGTCCCGCGTTTTTGTACCGAACTCTTCAAATGTAGACAATGTGCCTGTGTTTTTCTGCCAAAGTCACATTGAACAGCTCTGAAGGTTATCTCTTTTTGCCCAAACATCAATCGCCGACGCGTGCTCAGATCTCACTTTTTCATAATTAAAAAAAAAATATATATATATATATATATAAAAAAAAAAAGCAAGGGCATTTTTCTCGCCCCATCCTCTCCTCTTCATGTAGAACAATCATGAAAGAACCCAGCCATCAATGAGCGTCGGGATCAGCTGGTGTCCGTGGTTCCGCTCAGCGAGTGCACATGTGGCGTTTGGTGGAAAATTGGCAAAACTTGCTTTGTGACACTTTGGGATTTTAATGAGAATTAGATACGGCTAAAATATTCTTCTCCTGTGAGTGAAATAAGACTCTTTTTCAGTTTTGTGTTTTACTCCATTATCTCATCGCTACTCCATATATCACTAAAGCAGACTTGTTTTGGCTTGTATCAGAGCATATTTAAGATTTTTTCTTTGCCCAAATGGTTCACATACAAGCACCTACTTTGGCAAAAAATGTTACCAATGACCTTGAGAGGATTTACAACGATACCTACTGCAAATAGGCCACATGTCAGAGCCTGAAAATCATTCGCTGTGGCATTATTTCAATATTCAATTCATTTTCCACCAAGATCTTTTACTGGTGATAGGAGAGTTTGACCACTGTGCAAAGCCTTCTCCAGCACATCCCAAAGATTCTCAATGGGGTCAAGATCTGGACTCCGTGGTGGCCGATTCATCCAGGTTAAAGGCCATTTGTGAATAAATTAAGCCTGATGCTTGACGTTTGCATTGTACTATGATTCGTTGATGTTGTGTCTGTCGATACATAATATTCTGAAAGGACGAGGACAATAATTAAATTGCATTATTCCAAGTTTTCAATGAACTTCTATACAAGAATGCTGCAAAACGTACAAGGAAAATCTGACATAACACAATAGGTTGCGTTCAGTCTATAGTTTAAAATCGAGGTGGAGGGCATGGGAATTCCAATGGTCACAAAGTTTAGCGTCTTCTCTCTCAGCACGTATAAACAAAAGCCCAATTATTTTTCTCATGGAGGCGTCCAAAAGTGACAAAAATTTTCAAAAACATTTACGTCGGCACAAAGATTAACCATAGCCGTACGGTTAACGTGGCCGGTTTGTGAATCCAGTCACTTCCAAAATGATGATCAATTTCAACATTTGTCCACTTGAACGCAACCTATCTGATGCTTGTATCACAAAGTGGACAGTTTTGGGCCCGATCTGCTTCATCATCATCAAATTGCCACATATATATTTTGTATTACTTTGCAAAAGTGTCAAATTGATGCTTCCCTTTTTGACCTTTGCATAGTCACTCTAAACAATTGGCAATGCAAATGAATTGTTCAAAAAGCCCTGAACATGTGCCTGGAAATGAGGATTACCGCTCACATCTTTCTCAGTGCCTTTTATCTGACTTTGTGTTTGTTGTTTTTTTTTCATTATTTGTTGGCATTGATCTCATTCCGCAAACGCGCGCCAATCCCCAGTTTGCGTACAGTAACCCCAGTCCTCCCATTGTGACCGTTTGAAATCCACATTAAAATGCAATAACAGGCGCGCTAACAAACTAATTATCACAATTACCTCAGCGCTCATGCAAAGCCGAACCTCGGAGTATCAGCTTCCAGCCGACTGCTCCGACGGATATCCTCTGGGGACCGCGATTCCGTTTCTCCCAGACCCTCGCCGTCACCGCCAATTTCCCGCCAAACATCTGTCCGCGCGATGGGACGCAAAGGTTTTTTTTGTTTGTTTTTTTTGTTCTCCAGTCTCGATTTCTACCTCTGCACGGGTGTTTTCTTTTCCCGCCTCCTGTGTTTACGCGGGGAGTGTGTGTCCTGGTGGGATTGGTGGGGAGTCGGCGGTACCGTCAGGTCTAATGTGCCCGGTGGAGACATGCTCGGTGATGGAAAGGGGTGAAAACTGGGGGGTGGGGGGTGGGAATTAAACGCGATGCAGGTAATGTTAACTTAATGTTGTTTGGGGGAAGAAGCTAGAAAGGAGATCGGCGACTTTCTCAATTGGCCTTGTTTTGCGGCGAGTGGGTTGATTTGAGCACTGAAATGGTGACCGCCGACTTGGCGAAGACGCGTGGACTTTGGGCGAATGAAACAAATCCAGGTGGGTTTATGAAGAGATGTCATGGTTAAAAAGAACTCCAAAAAGCAGTTTGGCAAAATATGAACCTGAAGAGGCCCATTTTAAAAATAAACATTTTAAACTCAATTTGTCAAACATTGCCCTCTAATCCACTTGAATGTCAGAGAATTTCAGTTTATTGGACTAGAACTTGACGCAGTTTGCCTTGTGATAGTGACTAAGGGCATAGAGGGCACAATTAATTGATGCTTTTGTTCGTCTTCGCTTATGAAGACAATCGCCAAAATAACACGGCTCTCGAGCACATGGCTCTGTAAACAAAGGATGATTCTGCCAAAGTCCTGCTTCCACTCGTAATGATGGCATCCGTGAGGTAATGCAAATATTTTCTCTGTGATTGTTAGAGTTCGCATTGTCTGCAGATCCAGCGCAGGCTGTGTCGTTGCTGCTCCGGTTGTTAGCGGTAGCTTGTAGCTGCTACAATGACACCATATAAATGCCTTTAGCTGTCTTAGCCTGTTCCTACAAATGCGCACATTGAACATTCTACCCCCATATAATTGACTGTTTTTCTTGATTAAAAATAATCTTCAAATTCCTGCTTGAATCCATGTCGCATATAGCATATACAGTTGCTGACACGTTGGATGCAAAGACTTCTCTGAAAGTATTGTATCTGCACTCTTGCCTTTTACTGTAATTGATGAATTTTTATGTTGATGTTTTAATGATTGATTTGATCTGTTTTCTTGTAATTTTATGAAACTGTGAAACACTTTGAATTGCCTTGTGTATCAATTGTGCTCTACAAATGAACTTGCCTTGCCTTGCCTTCTCTCTTCTGTGTTCACAACAAAAGCTAATGAAGCTAATGGCTAACGGTAAACAAATAAAAAAGCACCAAGATTTGAACATGAACAATCCGCTTCTGC
The DNA here is from genome assembly GCA_021464625.1 of Proterorhinus semilunaris. NCBI lineage: Eukaryota > Metazoa > Chordata > Actinopteri > Gobiiformes > Gobiidae > Proterorhinus > Proterorhinus semilunaris. Next base: position 12,292,781 of record CM038365.1, read on the forward strand.
AGTTGAAATCATATTTTATTTGCCAGTGTCTGTCCATTTCTGTCCACCATACAGGTACAATCTGGAAGGATTTGCTCATTTGTGTGAGACACTGCGGAGACCGGCCGTGGTCTGAAAGTCTGGGTAGAAGTTGTGCTTCTACACGTTTACCCCATTACGGCACTGTGCATGGGGGAGACGCACGCGATTATCAGGAAAACTACACGTCCCTGCACAGTTTCCCCATCTTTCACGGACATCCAAAGCCCCCTTTCCACCTCCTGTTTTGTTTTTCCCTTTACACCCCCACAAAGTATGATACCAGGTCTGCACGGATCATTAGTTGGCAAGCCAGGACAGGGATGGAGAGGGAGGGCACGGGGTGGACTTTTTCAAACACAGGTTTCCGCGGAGCTCGGCGATGGCGTCTGCTGGTTACATCAAAGCACGCACACGCCAGTCCGGGGGCAACACGCGGGCCGTCGACCGAGCGGGAACGAGGGGGGAAACAGGGCAGCGGCTAGTGAGACTTTCTATGGTTCTTTCTGTTTCTGCTGGATCTATTTATAGACTGGAGGTGGAGTGGTTTGAAAAATCAAGGTTGTGTACATTGTTAGGCAGACTTTTCTAGTCGACCTGTAACTAAGGAGATCCAGAGGAATTCCAAAGTACATGGGACAAAAACAATCTCAGCCAATGACCAATGAAATCGATGGCGTCGTGATGAACACACTAGGAGTGCACATGGATTATGGGCTTTCAAAGAGTGGAGACGTTTCGTATTCCCCTCATCGTAGTCAAGATTATCAAAGAGTGTCGACTGGACTGGGATGCTTGAGTAGATGACTCAGTCTCTCATTCTTCAGAGACCTCTTGGGTGAAAAGATGTGACGTTCTCAATCAACCAAGTCCTGTTGATGATGTAATGAAATGTGTACTACGATGGAAAATTCCAGAGAGCCTGCCCTACACAAATCTTTTCCTTCTATGATGCAATAAAATCCAAGAAGTACATTTCAGAGCGCTTCAGCAGTAGAAGAAATCACCATGAGTGAACAAGTGAACAAGACTGTGTCAATGAAGGTGTTTTGTTGGTTGGGTGAAAAGCTCAAAAACATTGATTTTGCATGTTGTCCCCTTTAGCTGTGTATTGGAAATGTTTCTTTATACTGTACCTTGCAATGGAGTAGTGAATCCTTCTCCAAATCCGGATCATGGATCATGGTCAGGTGCAGCCAGCTCCGCCTGTTGGTGGATTTTCTAAATGCAAGAAAAAAGTCTTAAAAGTGGCTTGAATAAAGACCATTCATGGTGATTTTGAGCAGGTTTGGACTATCCTGAAATAAGATTGAAACAAGCATTGTCTCACTTAAAATGAGAGTTAAACAATAAACAAGACAACAACAAAAAAGCATTAGCAATTGTTGTGCTTGAATACGTATATATTACCATCATTCAAGCACCTTCTAAACCTTTCATCTAAAAAAAAAAAGCACCATTTGTCCAAGTTGGGAAACTGAAGCCCAAAACCAATGCATGGACTAAGAGTTATTGTTTCCAAGTTACTCATTTTCTAAAGAACATAGAAAATGTAATTGATTCCAATGGGTAAATAAATCATCTATCCAACTTAATGTCTGGATGTGATTCAAAAACGTTGACCCAACCAACCACGCTAATGCACTTTATGACATTACGTGGTGCATAATAGTGGTTGGTTGGGCCCAAGCCTTTGAAGAAACCATGCAGGCAGTTGCTTGTTCTGTGACTCATACACCTTTTCCACACAGATAAGAGAGAGAGAGAAAACCCACAGATGATAAGGTTCTCCTGAAATAATGATCACAAGACGTCTACCGAGTCAGGCCGGGGAATACCGGAGCTCTGGAGGACGGGAGAAGTGCAGGAGAGGTGAAAGATAAAGCCGAAACCATTCCATATCTTCAACATACTGTAAATGGGAAATTGTATTCACATATTTACTCATATGCAAATTTTGTACTTTCATTGTCATTTTTATTAAAGGTCACCACAGCAACTGATGATCATGTCTTTAGCGGCCATTTTTGACATATCCAACTAAATCATTGTACTGATCTGGACAATGACATTAGAAGGGCTTTATATTTACGGTTTTCAAACTACTTTCTAAAGAGTGCATATAGAACGAGTCGAACCGCTTCCCAAACAAAATTCAAAACACTAGCAGATGGTGCCCGTGTCCATCGGCAAGCACAGTCCAGAGTGAAACCATTTGGATCAAGATAAAAACAAAGAGTGATAACACAAGATATAATACACACTGCCTGACCAAAAAAGTGACCACCTGGTTTTAACTGTTCTGATCAGGGGATGCATTTGGTCAGGTCTAGGTTCAGCGACACCATGTGCCCAAAGACCAAAAACATGGATTTAAATGGCCTGATTTGAGTATATTCATCTCGTTTTGAGCGATTTTCACTCATTTGGATTTTTTTCCTGATCGGACCAAGAGTCAGAGTCACTGGTCAAAACAACTCAAATTTAAAACATTATGCTCAATTTGAGACATTTAAACTGATCTAGATATTCATTTTTTGTGTGAAGTCAGCAACTACCTGAACTTCCTGAATGACCAGGTTATTCCAGCAATGGATTTCTTTTTGCATATTCCAAGATGACAATGCCAGGATTCATCGGGCTCACATTGTCAAAGAGTGGTTCAAGGGAGCATGATATGGCTCGGCCATCGCAGAGTCCAGATCTTAAATCCCATTGAGAGTCTTTGGGATGTGCTGGAGAAGGCTTCGCCCAGTGGTCACACTTTGCCATCATCAATACAAGATCTTGGTGGAAAATGAAAGGATCATGAATGAACACTGGATCGTTGGACATTACTGAAGCTTCTTGAAACAACACCATAAAATGTGTGCTGTAATCAAAAGTAAGTGCGTCCAACAAACTATTAGAGGGTGTGACTGTTTACTGTGACGACTTTTCAGGCTAGCGGAGCAAAGGATCTCACCTACGCTCTTGGCAGACGATTACTTATTGTCAGTTACCCCCTTGTCAACAGTAAAACCCACCACCTCTCTTTGTGTGTCGACAACAACAGCCACCTTTTTTGTCAACCAAAAGAAGCAGAGGAGATTGTATTGGCTTCGAAAAGAATATTAGCGCCCACAGCCTTGTCCTAATACTCGTCAAGCGGGCACCAACATGGATACCTGGATGGTTGCATTTACGGTTGCCCCACGTGGACAATTTTCCTACGGCAGCTCATATAATGACTAAGGACATTGCGCTTCTTTGGGGTCAGCTTGTATCTTACAGTACCAGTCCATTTTGGGGAGAGTGGTACGTTACAGCATCCAGGTTAGAAGTCTGCAAAGCAAGAGGAATCCTGAAAGATGATCTCGTCCCAACAATTCGCTATGAACATGGGAATATCCCAATTTAAAAAAAAAAAACACACGCAGGAACCATGTCAGTAAAGTTTACATGCAATGGAGTAGGAACCTTACTCAGCCAAATGTTTCTTGACTCACCATCTCGCCTTCTAATCTCTGAATGGACTCCGCCGCAAGACCCGCCGTGGCCCCCGGGGTCATTCAATTTGCCGTTTAATTTCCTCCTTGAATAGAAGAATAGTGTATTAATTTCTCGGCGTTCTCGAGCGCGCCGTCATCATTGTCACCGCGGCCGCCGCTTTGTCCGACCCACCTCCAATTGCTGTGGCTATTCGGGCCCTGGCTTGTTATCCGGCGCCGGGGAGAAAACACTTGAAACGCTATTAAGGTTCTAGTGGGCGCTTTGAGTGACAGTTGCGAGCTCCTTGTCTTGTCTGTTGTCTGTATAGCGAAGGATGCACAGAGGAGAAGAAAGGCGGCTATAAAAAGACGTTTAGTCACATCGCAGGTGGGGGGAAAATGGGTGTTCTTCGCAATCTGGGAAGAAATAGTCGTTTGGTGAGAGTGTTTGTTGTTGCGCGCACAAACGTGACTTGTATTGGGTGCGATTTTATATGATATATTACATTTGAGATGGCTTTTTTATAGATTTTTTTTTTGGATGCACAAACAACTAGTCAAAAAAAAAAAGAAGTGCTTTAGGCCAAAAAAAAAACAGTAGGAGAAATCGTGTTATAAGCCACATTTCATATACATGCCTGTCCAATGACGTCACGCATAGTTAGTAGAATTAATTTGTACCATGACATGTTACAAAATCTCTCAACAACTGATTGCCTGTAGCATTTAGTTTGGAATTGTAATCATTGTTTAAGAAGATAAAGAGAGATTAAGAAGATAATGTATTGTATATTTGTTTGTATATTTTTATAAGACGTACCGGTGAAGTCAGTCCAGCTACAGCAGGATTTACCAAAGACCTGCTTCCACTCCTCAGACTAAATGAACACATCCAAGAGGGAACAGGAAACCTCTGTGCCTCAACAGAGAGCCTCAGTCTGAGTCCGTGTTTGAGCTGCTCAAGACGTTAGCATTCTCGCGTGGTTAGCATTTAGCCTCAGCACAGTAAACACATGTGCGGCTCACATCTATGAACCCTCTGAGGGAAAACTACAGTAACAGCTCAGCTCTTACCTCTGTCACATAGTGTATTCAAAGCTAGATGTTTGGAGTGTGGTTCAGGGCTTTCTCTTTGGGAGGTTTGCGCAACAGTAGCTCAGCAGCTGTAGCTAATGTCCACAAATGTTCTCCACTTTCTAAGGATCAAATCCTCCAGTTTTCAGTTTTATTATCAGCTCTTTCTATTTGCATGAGGTAAGCTACTTTTAGATGTAGCATCTTGACTAGAGATGCATAGTTTAATATGATATACACCAGCCAGTCGTGTCACCAGACACATGAAAGAAAGAGATTTAAAATGAAAGAGAGATAACTGTCTTGAATATTGCATTAAAGGAGCACTATGCAACTTTTTACGTAAAAAAATATTAATGTGTATTTGGCCTCTCAGTGACGAAGCGGCTGTATGGATGGTTAGCTTAGCACCTTCGCTCTCCATCCCGGTGGCTCCGATGATGCTTCAGGATCAGTTTTACTTTTTTGGGGTTTCTAGTAGGTTTCCGTAATGGAAACCATGGAGACGGTTCAATCAGCAGTGAAAACCTAAAAAACAATGTTGATCTTGGAGTGTCCTACAAGCCATCGGGACGGTAAGTAAAGGCGCTGTGCTAACCAACCACCCAAGCACCCGCTGGGTCACTTACAGGTCAAAAACGTATTAATATCAACTTGTTTTTTTACATTTGAAGTTGCATATTGCACCTTTAAATATTGTGATATTTTACTGAACCATTTAAGAATTGGAACGTACCAATTAATGTAGAAAAAAAAGGTCAGCAATTAGTTTGTGTGGATCAAATTGTGTCCAAACAACACCTAGGACCAAAACAAGGCGAAAATGGAAGTGAAGTAGGAACATTTGTCTGAAAATCAACAGGTTTTTTTCTGCACATTTTTGTTTTGCAAAAAAATGTGTAAATCGCAGTTATTTATTCTGGCTTCTGACAATATGGACATTGCGCCACACGCTATTGCTATAATGATCATTTAAGTTACGTAGCACGTTGCATCGTTAGCCTCTCCACAATTATCGATACATCTATTGTACTGTGCGATAAATACTGTGATATTGTTGCTCCTTGAATTTCGGATATCATGTGTACGTACGTATTTGAGTTAGCCTCTGCTCTGCCGCTAACTTTGAACTTCCACGGGTTTTGCTGGCCTAACGGTGCGTGTAGCCAGGTACGCTACCAGGCTTGCAACAATTTCATACCTTTTTAAACCTCTTTGTCCGAGATTCCAGACAACCGTAGAAAACATTCTTTGATTACACTTGCCTGTTTTGCAAACTGCACACCGGCGTTATAACCAACAGCAGCCCCTTTTCGTGCCCCCCGCTTTATTAAGTACCTTTTTATCCCCCCCCCCCCTTTCTCGGAAACGGCGAGCTTCTTCTTCCCCGGCTGAGTTGAGACCAGCCTTTGAAAGCCGATCCCGGATGAACTAAGTGGATATTTGCTGCGGCGGAGGGGGGAGATTGCTTGTCAGGGCCCTGATTTCTGCCGCTGATGACGATAATAATAATCATTCCGAGGAGTGCCGGCGAACGGGGAGGAGAGAGAGAGGAGCTCGGGCGCTCTCCTAAAGAGGCGTATACACATAGTTACTTTCCGCAATCAAAACAGAGAGACACACTTTCGGGGGCGGCCAGTTCCAGATTGCGGGTCCGCGTATCCTGTTGTTTGCCGTCTTTGGGGGATATTAGGCTGGTATTTGTGTACAGTAATCAGCGGGCACTCCGTACAAGAAGAAGAAGGCAAAAATTGGAGGGAGACACGGGAGATGCGGCTAATCATGGTCTGCGGTTTAAAACAGAAAAAAAGCTAGAAACTGCACTCGCTGGTTTCTATTACCTTCGCGGTGAGTAACTTAAGAACTGGAGTCTGTTAGGTACTTTGGAATTTCCTAGGTTGTAAGTTAAGAGTGGGAAATGCTCGTAATGTTAAGTACATGTACACCGAGAAGGTTTGTGTAGCCTCATGTATTCTGCCTGACCAAAAGAAAGTCCCCACCTGGATGTGACTAACTGTTCTGATCTGGGGCTGATGCAGTTGGTCAGGTCTTGGTTCACCAAACACTATGTGCCCAAAGAATGAGATCCCATTAATGGATTTTCCCTCCCCTGATGGTATGGGCAGCGCCAGGATTCATCGGGCTTACGATCCGAGCATGAGATGAATCTTAACCCCATTGAGCATTGGACAGACTCCCCCATCAATACAAGATCTTGGTGAAAAATGAATAGTTCCAATTCCTTTTTCCGGAGTTCCGCCCCTTCACTCCTATTAGTCAACATAGGACTGGAGAAGTCAAGAGAAAATCTGCTCTACACGAACACCAAAGCCGTTTTTAGGCCGTGCAGAGAAACGGTGGAGTGTTGATGTGTCAGTGCAAATGAGCGTTGGACATTTTACCCAAATCCTTCTACTAAACATCAGATCTTCCCTCGTTCTCCGCTTAATGAACGGACTTCACCCTCTTTCCTGGAAGTGTCAATACAAAGGAAGTGCCGAACCGTGGCAAAAAGAGGCGAAAGTGTGCTGGGCGGAATAAGGTGAATAGTCCAAACTAAAACTCATGGTGAGCCCACATTCAGAAGAAGAAGAAGAAGAACTTCATTTATATACACAGACATAGTCGCAAAGCGCTTTTACATGAGGCAATTATACATTCACTCCATACTCGGTGGTTCCCCTGGGGGAGACCGCACACATCTGCGCCAGCGGTCCCTCTTACCACCAACATGCTTTCATGCACACATCATTCATTTTGGCCTATTGTACATGTTTTTTGTGGTAGTACCCGGAGGAAACCTACGCTTACGCAAGTTGTAAACTGCACACAGAAAGGCCCCGTCCATGTGGGAATGGAACCCAGATGTTCTAGCTGTGAAGCACGAGCGCTAACCGCTGTGCTACTGTGCCGCATTCAGTCGTTACGACCCCCACCTGCGGAACAGTCCGATTTATTTTTGTTCAAACCGTAAGCTGTTTATACATTTTGACGTTGGTTGATTCTTTATGTATTTTTTACGTATTTTGTATTCATGCACATATTTTTAACCTCGGTTTTTATGTTGTTTTTTTTTATACAGGTTTTGAACTATCAATTTTTTATGTTCATATATTGATATAGCCTTCTGTGGACCCACCACCTGCAGGAGGAGCCATAGGGACTGGTGCTATGTGATTTGGGCAGCTCCAACAGCTGCCCCCACGACCCGGCAACGGACAAGTGGGAGAAAATGGATGGATATTGATATAGTATAGTTTTTATTGAGTTATATTTATTGCATACATCCTTATGCTGCTCTTACAGTGTACGACAGTGGGTGTTGTTTTCTGTCTGTTGCCAATTGTGTGAATCACTCTAACTGCGCTTTAATGTATGAAAAGTGCTATACCAATGACGATGGATGGATGGATTGATTTTGGAGTTCAGGTTACAGAGTGAGCCTCTTCTCTTTTTGCAACTACTTCCAAAAGTAAAGTGAACAAAGCACATTTGACTTTCTGTTTCACTTTTGCAAGGACATAAACACCACTTTGGAAAACACACGCCTTCTAGTAGATCCTTACGCTTGCTCCCATAGACTTTGTTCGTGCTACAGTCAATCTTCGTTCCATCGTACAATAAGCAGGAGTGCTCCCTTACAGCTGTGGCATCCTTTGACGACATAAAAAACTCGTCCAATGTACACACTCGCAATGAGCAATCCCAATTAGACCATAGAGTATAACCAAAACACACCAATTGGGAGCGTTCTCTTTACCCAGGTACCTTTGCGTTTCCTCGAAGCATCTCCCCTCTCATCTCCTCTCCATTTCTCCCCCCCCCCTTCCGTCTTGTCATATGCGTGATCACTCCCCCCCTTCCACACCCGCACCCCTCCTCTCCTCTCCCCTCCCGCCATTCCCCATCGGCGCTTTTAATCTGGGCTTGATGGCACTCGGTGGAGGCACTTAAGTCTCGGCGCCAGGTGTCTCCTGCTCGACATCGCCACCGCGGAATTCGCGCAAAGCACATACAGCGGGGCGAGGATGCAGGGAACGTCTCCTGCTCTCAGCACCAGCGAGCCTCTGGTCGCGCTTCGGCAGACATTAACGTGCATAAAGCAGGTTGAATATGGCTGTTTCTATGGACCTGTTTCACGGACGAACTGCAATGCCTTCGACAGCAAAAGGCCCAAGTCAAGAGCTGTATGGTTTATGCAATTGAACGGTGCTCAAACAGCCAAAAAAAGGTCAATTTGCTTCACCGGAAGAAGGGCCCAGGTTCGACGCCTTTATTCCTCCAGCTAATGATTATCTTGGCAGTTGTTTCGTCTGCCAATCATTTTTACGATGTATCTGTTGGCTGCAGAAGGCACATTGTATCTTCTACAACGCTGTTTGGGGACATCTTGATCAATTATACAGTGGACTTGGTGACTTAACAAAAGTTTGAGTTGCCCGAAGCTCGGTTTGAGGACACTACCACAAGTTTCACAATGTGAGAGCGTGCCATTCTTCATTTGAAAGCTAAGACTTAGATAGGATACAGGTGCTGGGATTGTGGTCGAGAAAGTGTCCTTCTATGTTCATTTGGAAACTGGTGTTATCCAACGGATCTGGCAAACAACAAATGTGGGGCTCCATCTGCTTTCTGATTTGGTCTTTTGTCAGACAGACCTCTCTTTCATAAACAAATATAAAATACAGTAAATGTATATAACCCAGGTCTCTGTAAATCCAAGCAAAAACTATTGTTTCCATGTCCTCCTTGTGTCTGGGTGAGATTTCTCCTGTCCATTTAGATTCTCTCATTCACCTACACAGTATAAAAATCCTCCACGATGTACTTCTCTCCAATCCTTGGTCAGTATCAAGGAATGGGCCTCCAGGCATTCATGCACTCCAGTCGCACTGGGTCAAATGTAACTCTAAAACCTATCGATATTGCAGATTAGTGGTTCCGTATTTACTTCTTGTATTGCATAGTGTCCTTGGGCAGGATACCCTCGGGAGGTAGGCCCATCGTAGACTAGAAAGGTCGACAACGAACTGGGTTGTTCGTATGGATCGTCTTCTTCAGATCTAAGATTGTAAGCAAGTAATTTATCATTTCTGTACTTGTTCAGTGAAGTAACTCGGTCATTGGACATTTGCTTAATAGCCATTTGTAGAAACCAATTTAAATGTACGCTGTTACGTGCTGCCTTCAAAATTCAAATGACAACAGGCTGCACACTCCTCAAACATGAAAGCTCTCCTACTTTAAATCAATTTGCAAGTGTCTGGGAGCAGATCTCATCTCGAATGTGGGGGGTGGGGGGCCTGATGGCGTGGCGCCTGCCGTAAAACTGCTGCGTTGGACCGGTGGCGGGGGGTGGGTGTGCGTCAGAGGAGGGTCCCTGGCCGCGGACGCTCTTGACGGGTGTACGCCGCGCTGACGAGTGCCTCTATCAATCACTGGCTGCTCTATTAATTTCATCAAGGCCCCGGCGCGCGCTGACATTAAGTGACACTCCGCTTGGTCCGACGGCGTCCCTGAGGTGGCAACAGGAGCAGGCGAGCGGCTTTTGAAATGCAAATGGCTTTAACCTTAAGCAGGCGGCCGCGCGGAATTATCTTCCTCGCCTTCCAGTCAGGTGCTCCTTTGCCTCGCCGCCCCTCCTTTTCCACGCGTCGTCCTTTTCTTTCTTTTTTTATGAGTTTGACCCCTAGAGACAGAGAGAGAGGGTCTTTCGAGGAGATGACGCCGTTGGAGTGAATGGACGGTTTGACGGGCCGTAGAATGAGGAGAAAGACTTGAAGGCGCTACATCGAATTGAAGGATGTCTTCATGATTGTCTTCTATTAACAGTAAAGAATTGGACTTGACATTAACACTAGACAACTGGTCAAATTGGCTTGCATTTTTACACTCTCTACCCACTTTGGTCTGTTGGATTTCATGCCTCATTTACCTGAGGTTTTGGAGCCATGTTTGTGGATTATGTACCTCCAAGCCATCATGATAATTATCACGATCATGATCTGGGGCGACAGATGGTCGAGCGGGTCGTCTAATGATCGGAAGGTCAGGGGTTTGAATTCCGGCCCCCTGCAGGTGCACACTGTCGTTGTGTTCTTGGGCAAGACACTTCACCCACCTTGCTTCCAGTGTCTGTGTACATTGGTGTATGAATGAGTGTGAATGGGTGAGTGGTTCTTTTGAGTGCCTAAAGCGCTGTAGAAGTTGAGACGATTTACCATGATCAGAGGAGATCGCTCACATTGCATCCATCCATCCATCCATTTTCTCCCACTTGTCCGTTTCCGGGTCGTGGGGGCAGCTGCTGGAGCTGCCCAAATCACATAGCACCAGGCCCCCATGGCTCCTCCTGCAGGTGGTGGGTCCACAGAAGGACGGCCTCATGGTTCCAAATGGGCCTGTTGGTCTCTCATAGGGGCATCGCTCACATTCCACATACTCAAAAGGAATTATTATTCTGACAAGTGAGAACACTAAATGGCTATATTGTTTTGAAAAGGAACACATGTATGTAGTGTACAGAGTTTGTTCACTGTAGTTTTGGAGCAAGGTTAGTGGATAGCTGTGTCCACTAACCCACGGATACTCTCATTCATACGCAAATGTACGCAGACACTGAAGGCGAATCAGTTGCCTTTAGGATGAAACGCTCTAGTCCGCTCTGGAACTGACCGACAGGAGGCGCTGTGGGGCTACACTCATCTCAGTTGATGCAGAGTGAGAACTACTTCCTGCTTTCCAACACACTTTTTTATATCAATCTCGCTTCTCTGCCCCTCTGTGCTACATTTCAACAACTCTTCACGCAATGGGACGGATTTAGCTAGCGCTGCATGCTTTTGAATGTTTCCAAACGGGAGACGTGTTAAACCAAGTGCTAGGAAAGTAGCTGAACGTTAAAAGTCGGCATCCTCACAAAATACGACACTGATCGCCAAAACGGGTAGGAATTTGGTTAATATGACAAATATAAGCTTTTAGGCTTGTGGTATTTGCTTCAGAGTACTTTCTCCCTGATCATCTCTTTACGCTCCTGTCAAAATAGGGTTATTGGGGGCTTGATATACTCCCATTCTCTTGCCTGGCATATACAGTTAACCTTCTGCCCTGTCGTCAGGCCACCCCTCGCCTCTCTAGCTTCTATCTTGACCTGAAGATGAAGAGAGTGTTTTTTGAAAGAGGTGACGTGAAGAAGAGGAAGAAAGGTGGCGGAGGGGGTGGGTTGGCGTTTGAAGGGGAAAAGGGAGTAAGTCGGAGGTAAGTCGAAGGCAGGGAGGAGGGCAGTGCTGACACATGCGTTCTGTCCCGCCGAAGACGTACCAAGGGCGAGGACTCTTGGAGGGAGAGGAGAGGGGTAGGTGGTAGGTCACCGTTCCCTCGCTCCCCGGGATGACCACACACACTGGGACACCTCCGCTGTCCGTTTGATTACCCCATACCGAGGAAGGTCAGGGGAGAATCTCAGGGAGGGAGTGTTCACTTTTGTTGCGCACAGAACTCCCTGTAGAGGTCAGAATTGTTGTCCGTAAATTCAGAGGTCGTAGGGTATTTGGGAGAACATTGATGAAAGCATAGAGGTTCGCAACCTTTTTCCTATAGTGAAGCTTTGCCAGTGGCCATGTTGTGTGGATTGCCCTTGCCAATATTCGCCCCTGACTAACATCGTTACTTAAGTGTCTAGAAATTGTTTTAGAGCATTCATTGCTTTGTCAGAGACCAATGCTTCTATTGAACTGGTCGAAAATAGTTTAGGTTGGATATAGTTTAGAGTAAATATGGGTTTAGATAAACCCCTTCCTCCTGAATCTGTATATAAACGGCCTGCTGCTAGAAGATCAGAGTCACTGATGAAGCCAAATGTGTTAGGCTACTAGAAAAAAAAAGAGGTATAATGCCTTCAAGAGTGTTTGCTATGATTCCTGCCGAATTGAGAGCTTACACAAACTATGATTTGACCATTTGTCCTGTCATTCCTTACATATTGTATGTATGATTTTTTTTCAGGAGACATCGCCACTTATTATATCAGACTCCTGACCAGGATCAAACTTCCAAATTGACAAACCAAGCTCTTTTACCCATTCCCCGCAACATAATTTAGGGTTTTTATTGATAGGACACTATGGATAGTGTTCAAGGTTTGGACAAAATAGGTTTTTTACGAAATATGCCAAATCATGTTGGTGGGATCTGGGGTTTGCCGCCGTTTGTCAGGTCTAGGTTCAGCAACTCCATCTGCTCAAAAGAACGAGATCAGCTGACGACCTGAACATCCTGAAGGACCAGGTTATCCCATCAATGGATTCCTTCTTCCCTGATGGCGCGGGCATATTCCGAGATGACAATGGCAGGGCTCACGTTGTGAAAGAGTGTATTGGGTCGCCACAGAGTCCAGACCTTAACCCCATAGAGAATCTTCGGGGGCGTGCTGGAGAAGGCTTTGCGCAGTGGTAACACTCTCCCGTCAGCAATAAAAGATCTTGGTGGATCTTTTGACACGCCACTGCGAATGCTTAAGCTAAAGGCACCACGTCAGGGAAATTCCGTCTTCAAAACGTTTTCCCAAACTCCATTGCTTGGCCAGAGACGAGTTTCCAAGGCAGAAGTTTAACCAAAGACGCCCAAACTCCCACTCCATCCCTTCTAAATGTTACTGTAAAGCAACTACGCAGCTAACCCAGTAAAAATATCATGTTACTCCTCCTTGACATCAGTATGCAAAACATAACTAGCTATATTCAACGAGGCCCCGGGGTTCCAAATGAAAGCACCCTGTCCCATATGACTCGCTGCACCATTAGAGCCGTCAATATCGTCGAGACGGATCGCTTTCCAATAGACCAGCGCGCCAACCATTGTTCTTGAGGCAGCGGGAGAAAAAACAAACAGAAAAAAAACTTGCTCCTCTTCTCTTCTTTATCTAGCAGCCGGAGCGCATTAGTTTTAATTGAGACATCAGACGTGGACAGGCGGCGGAGACATGACAGCGAAGATTGAAGAAGAAGAAGAAGAAGAAGAAGAAGAGGAGGGGGGGGGGTTAGGAGAAAAGAGGAAAGAGGTTCCCCCCACGGTAACACAAACAAACATATCACAAACATATGAGAGCTATCGCCGCCTTTCAAAGAACAAAGTCTCCCCGGTCGTCCGCCCCCCCGCTTCCCCAAAAAAAAAGAGTCTCAACCGTAAACAGCATTTTGTACGGCAGCCGCATGCAAATCGGGAGCTATATGACTCAGCGAGTGTGCCGTTTCCGCGTGGTTTTGACTTTAGACTTCATTTGCGTGTCTAACAGGCGGGACACGGGTGACGGAGGCGGTGCGAAGACGTGAGCTTTTTTTTTCTTTTTTACTTCCCGTGTAGACAATTCCTCACGCTGTTGTCGGCACATCAACGAAATGATGGGATGAAAAGATCCTTAACAAGTCACCTGCCAGTGCTCAAATACCCATGTCCCGTGCGCCGCCTTGTTCGAATACAGTTCAGAGGAACGTGTGAACACATTTTCTCCAGTTCGGCACTACCCAAATCTAAACGTTTGTCGACTGGAGAGCTTACAGACTATAGGCCTCATTTGAAAGCTAAGACCTACTCACCTTGGATTTCTCGCGCGTCACTTTGTTGTCCTGTTTTTGATGCTTTTTTTTTTCAATGCTTTGGACCCCAATGAGATTCTTTGGGATGTGCTCTGGAGAAGGCTTTGCGCAGTGGTCACACTCGCCCATCGTCGATGCCAGATCTCGGTGAAAAGGGAACGCAACACTGGCTCTTTGGACATTGCAGAAGCTTTTTGAAACAACGCCACAGCGAATGTGCTGTGGTTCAAAGGTCAAGTTGCAGGATATTAGTCACGTCCCAACTTCACGTTTTAAACAATTGAGTTACAAGGACTGAATTAGCTATATCTTGAAGAATTCTAATGGTGGGATTTACGGCTCTTTTCTGGGAGCCGAGTTTTGGGATCTGTTCATTTCAAAGAGCCGTTCAAAAGACCGGCTCTTTTTAATATAACATCGTAATAACGCCAGCCAGATAACTCACAATATCTAAGACGCGATCGATGAAAGGCACTTTTTTTATTTAAATCATCTAAAATTACATTGGGACTGATATTTACACTTTGAACACTGCAAAAAGTAATCTAGAAATACTTTTACTTAAATATCTTGCCTCATGGACAGATTTCTTGAAATCAGACTCTCAAATCAAGGACAAAAGTATTTTAAGATTACTTTTTGCAGTGAAAAACATGTTTGTGAATCTAATCTTGTGCCACAACCAGTGTTAGGCTTTACTTTAAAATTGCATTATATTCTATATTCTATATATATATATATATATATATATATATATATATATATATATATATATATAAAGTTTTAAAAATGTATGTTGAATTACATATTACTGTTTAAACAATGTAACTGACTTACATTACTTTTAGTTACTTTTTAGTTACTTTTGGCAAAATATAAATTGATAACAGTAATAATTCCTTCGAGCAAAAGTGCAGTCAAAGATGAACTTTTATTTTGCTTTCCCCCATTCCCTCATGTTTTGTTTTGACGACATTAGTGAAACACAACTGCAGAACTACTTGATTTGGGATGCTGCATTTTATTTGGGGGAGTTCGGCTTGTTTTTGTCCTTACATTTAAATGCACTTGTAAATCAGTTATTTGAATTGTAATGACCACCTTATTTAGTGTAAGTAAGTCTTTGTCTGATCCGTCACCTAGGACCTGTTTGCCATGGGAGACCCTACCAGGGGCACGAAGCCCCTGACAACAGAGCTCCAGGATCATTCGAGTGCTCAAACCCCTCCACCACGTTAAGGTGGAGGTTCCAATACCTTAGTTACTGAAAGTAATATATTTTGTAACTTGTTACTTTTGTGATACGTTACCCCACGACTAACAAAAAGAGGCTGCAGCTGACAAATCATGTTTAGTGCATGTGGCTTTGACTTTTGAGTATAAAGCTGTCACTTGTGTGGCCTGCTCCGTTGTTGGGCTGATTCTTGTGTTCACTCGGGGGAGTTCTGGGTCAAATTGACAAAGGAAGTGAGATCCAGTTTGAACCGTTGACTTTAAAGCAGTACTAAGTAACGTGTTTACCTAAATAAATCCTTTTAGTCCCTCTGGGGGTAATACAAGTGTTAATGGGATGATTGGAGGGTCTTTCATCGCCCCCTGGTGTCTCTGGCCAGAAAACCATGCATGCAACCTGACTGCCACCGGGTCGGAGCAACCAATACACACTAATGGAATCATGAAGAAGAAGCTAACAGGCTAACGGGCTAGGCTAACTGCGGGCTAGCGCCACTTTAAACAGTATTTACAGCCAAGTTTGAGTGAGAAAAATTATTTCCATAGTGTTTACTCTCCAGGACATTTAATAAGTTAAAATCGTAACTTTCTACGGCACCTGCAGTTGCGCTTACGGCCTCTAGGGGCAAGAGTTACTTAGTACTGCTTCAAGAAGAAAACGTGTCTATTTTGTACCAACTCTGTTTAACAAAGACCTCAGACAGTCTTCACCCGCTTAATGAACACAATCGAGCCCCACTTCAGCGACTTCAGCCCCGACACCCTTCCCCGGCCCCCCCGGCCCCTCTTCACCAACACGTGGAGACAGACGCAACAAAAGGGCCCGGGGCGGCTCCCGATTCACCTGCTCCCCGTGTCGTCCTCCGACCCGCGCCCGCTATTATCCCCGCACGTTGAAAGCGCCGGGATAAGAACAATGGGCGCCGCGAGAGGAGGCGCGTTTGAATCAATTACGCCCCAAAACAGTCCCCCATTTGCATCCGTTCCCCACCTGAACAAATGCCACATGCCTTTGTACGTCCGGTTATTTATAGTGCCGCGTTGTTGAGGGTTTTTTTTTTTTTTTCCACCAGCCCCTTCGTAATTGTGCAGGAAATATCAAATTTGCATAGAGTGATTATTGTTGATTGTTTATCTCGCCGTCAGGACGTTTCAATATCGCAAAGGATGACAGGTTGTCAAGTGCTTAAAACTCATTTATTTGGGGGAAATTTGCATGTAATTTGCCGGTAATGAGGGGGATGTCTGTGGTCATGGATTAGATATCGGAAGGCGCTAACGGGAGGAAGAGGAACAGGAGGAGAACGGGGTGGGGGGGAAGCGGCGTGACTGGCATTCCTCCACTCGAGAGGCTTTAGTCGCGCCGCCGGGGTAAATGCTACGGAGCGGCTTGGCAGGAGGCAGGAGGCAGGAGCGAGCTGCAGCAACATGTCGCCCCCCCCCCGAGAAAAAAAAAAAAAGAAAGGTTTGCCGACTTTGCCAAATCTGCTTGTCACCGCGCGCGGAATGCATTTCGATATACCGCGGGTTCCGGGTGTCGACGGATTGGCGCAAACAAGCCCAGCTCAAACTGTCGACGACTGCGCTCTCGTTTTACGGAACGTTTCCCCTTTTCCGCAAAAGTCGGGATGTGTTATTGAGGAGGAACTTCGGGGTCGGCCCATTAGTCCCACGTCTCGCTATTCCGGAAATGTCCCATTGAGTCGGGGTTGATAAATAAATAACATCAGGTTCAGGCAAGAGCCCACTGACCTTAAGGTGAGGGCCAGTGGTTGTATATGGCTCTCTGATCCACAACACAACCGGGTTAGAGATGTGGGGGGCTGACGGCACCCCCTGCTCGACGGGACATTTTCGGACTCATGGGTTGTCGGACCAGTGGCGTGGCACCAGGAACTTCATGAAGCAAAGAGTCCCTAAGAGAAAGACAAACCAACAGTCGAATGATTTATGCGTTATGGAACTTTTTTATGTGAGTGGTTATATATAGCCTCTGTGATGCTCCAGGATCAGTTGTTTTTAGAGTTTCTGGTAGGTTTTCACGCAACAAAATCTAAATAATGGACAGAGCCAGGTTTACATGCACGATTTTATGTTGTTGAAATATTGTCTGTTTATTCTAAAGTAAGAACATATATATAAAGAGAAAGAAGTGAGTATGGCTGGCCAGGATAATTTATAAGGGCAGTTCAAAGCCCAAAAAAATCAGACAGGAATTACATAAAAATCCTACTGAATATAAAACCGAATATTGTTCAAGTTGTATAAAGTTAGGAATCAGCTGTTGATGGAGGACTGGAATGAAAACCTCATTTGGAGAGAAGTTTTCAAGCTATTCCTCCCGTCTTTAGCCTCTGCTGTCTCCCAGAAAAGGAAGATGACCATATTAGGAATGCGGCGGCATCTCGGTCGATTTTCGTGCTATGCGTGGATACCAAACTTGTCGACATGTGTGTGAATGTATAAATAATGTGGGTGCGCTGCCATATTGTAACTTATTTCTCCAGCAAAGGATGAGTTTCATCTTTTTTGCCAATCCTATCTTTAAAACCAATATGTCAGAGGAAAAAACTAGCTAAAAAAACAAAACAAAAAACAAGTCCCCACTTCCCCAGTCTTTTCCACTCCAGTAAGCATTTGGAAAAGCCGCCGTTGCGCTGTATGTTATGGGGAAGCGTTACGTAACAAATCACAATGGCGCTCCCCCCTCGGACCCCCCCCCCCCCTGATTAATCGTGTTTTAATAACTCCCCGCCACGGCTGCCGCGGACCGGGGGAAAAAGCGCTCCCCGACGGGGGCCGCTCTCCGCTCGTTACCGTTGCCTCTCATTACGGGGCTCCTCGGCTCCATCTTTCATCCGCCGCCGGCGTGGACGCGGCCCGGCTAACGGGTAAACACACCCGGGGAGCCACCTGGAAACTCCTCCCGCTTTGAAGACCGGCTTGTTTGTTTATCTTCGACTTGACTTTTGAAAATTCACATTTTTATTAGATTTTTTTTATTTATTTTTTGTTGTTGCCTGGAACTCAACCTTGGCAGGAGTGGGTTTGAGCAGCGTGTCGTCTCTGTACCGGGACAGATATGAAAACAGAGCGTTGAAACATTGAGCAGTTTCTGTATCCGGCCCAAGGTCATGTTGAAAAGGGAGATTTTGTCTTTCGCGGTTATAGTGGCTGCCTTGCAGAGCTTCTGTGGTGTGTGAAGACGACTTTCTTTATTGTTTGATATAGCTTTGGCGCGCGCCTTCCAAATCCAGTTATATCAAGGAGCTGTACTAAAGCGTTGCACTTGATTGCTTCATCGGCTTAAGTGACACTTTTGCTGTAGACTCTCGCGTGACTTGTGTTCCTCGAGAAGAGTTGCATCTCTGTACGCTGTGTGCTCCTCAATCGATGCCTCGTGTCTTTACTGAGAGTAGGCCGAGATACTGAGGGGAATGGTTAATGAAATTTCAGATTTTTGTCGGGATCGATCAATGGCTAATTCGATACCACACAAGACTTTTGTTGGAAAAGATTTTAGTTAAGATTTTAAAGGTGCCCTATGCAATATTTTATGTTAAAAAAGAGTTTATGTCATTGCATATTCGACCTTTCAGTGACACAGCGGCTGTATGGGCAGTTAGTTAACCCCCTATGATGCTTCCTGATCCAGGTTTTTTAGGGTTTCTGGCAGGTTTTTTGGTATGGAATGCATATCGTTAGCCACATAGCATCATTGCCTAACTCATTTTGGTTTTCTTTTTGGAAAACATGTAACATGAGCAGCAGACCAGCTGCAGCCGCCAGGGCACCGACACAAGGGTCCCCATAGGAGGCGCGGCAGAGACACCACACCTCCACCTGGGCACCCACAGGACAGCACCCACACAGCCACAGCCAATCACCAGTCCCGAGGCAGAGGTCTCCTTACAGAGGAAACACTGGAGATTCTAAAAATAATAAAAACAGAAAGTAAAATCCAGTCCAGATACTGTAGACCGGGGCTCTTCAATTACTTTTGCACTGGGCCAGATTTGTCGGAGGTCATTGGCCACTGTCGCCACCAAATCTATTCATATTTTTGGGATAAATAAATGAGTATTTCATTATCATCAATGCTTAAATAGAATTGGGCCTAATAACTACTAATACAATAGTATTATATCCCAGCATTTTAAAACATTTCAATAACATATTAATGCAGAATATTCAAAAGCCTAATAATAAACTAGCACTACTCAAAACTAAACCAGGATTAAACCAGGGCAAACCACGATATATCAGGGATATGGCCGGATTAAATCCCATAAACCAGACCAAAGGCCTAATACAGAATAAGAGAGTTACATGTGAGACCAGGTCATCTCAAACGACATGACTAACTCCTGCTCAGCCACTGCTCCTCTCAGCTGATGGGACATACGCTGACCAAACACATGAGCCGCTGTTCTGTCCAGACCTCGCGCTTTATGAAGAAAGTGAAAGAAGCGCTCCTTGGAGATGGCGCGCTCACCCACATGTTCAGCCTCTCTCTTTTACCTGTTAACTTCACAAAGAGCATCTCTGCGCTTGTACATCTCCCACAAAGATGTATCGAATGAAGTCATGGGAGAAAGGAAGAACAATGCACCTGTCAGATGAATGATTCCTACGTTATTTAGTTAAGTCAGAGCGATAGCGAGGTTTAGCGTGTTGATCGGTTGAACACGAGTGCTGCCGGTGCAGAGCAGTTTTCCAAAACTTACGCACCATCAGCTTCATCGTCCGCTTTACAAACATTCACAACTGAACTGGTGTTCCTCACCTGAAAGTAGCTGGTCATGCCCTTTGCACCGATGAAGACGACAGGGAAACATGTTGTCCACCTGCCGCGAACCGCGAAGAGTCCTGCTTCTGCATGGGATAATGCGAACAAAACTCTATAAACACCATGCACACTGACCTTGTGCTTCAGTTTAGAAAATCTATCAGTCTGTCCAACGATAAGCCTCCTGTTTTCTCAGTTTACACCGTTTGCAGACCGTTTTGCGTACCCACTGGTACACGCTGCGGGTAATGCCAAAAAATATATATTTTTATGAAAATGAGGCGCGAGCCAGATTTAATTGTTTGGCGGGCCGGAACTGGCCCGCGGGCCGCCTATTTAGTAGGCCCGCTGTAGACATAGGAACATCTACGGCTACACTTTCCTCCTTACTGTACTACAATACCAAATTCTGTGCCTTTGAGGAGCTACTTGGAAAGTCAAGTGCTACTGGGGCTCCTGGCCCTAAGGCTTTATGCCACATCTCTACATTTAATATAATACATTAGTAAAGTGACAGAACAATTTCAATTCTACTCCCACTTCCATAAATTCACTTTAACTCCACTACAAAAACACATCTTGACATACTAACTTAACCATTTGTAGTCATTCGTTGACCTCACATCCAATGTTCAAATCACCATTTTCATTCCTCATTACTAGTCTGGGTAGTGTGCTAACAATTCCATCCACTGTACTTGTTCGTCTCGCATTTAGTGACTTTGTGTAACAGGGTGAGTGAGAATAGTCGACATGCTGCACACCAGTCTAAAAGGTTGGGTCGTAGTTTTAGCGTATTAGCCATATTCTGCTCGGCGATGCTGGAGTGGACTCTTGTCAGTGTGAAAAGGGGCTCAGAGGGGACTGCTATCGCCGGGTCCCGGTTTTACTAACCTAAAGCGCGGAAGGAGAACAGCATTCGAGAGCTCTTAATGTGTTTCATACATGACAGAAACACTCCACGGCGGGAAAGGCGTAATGCCCCCTAACATTGTGTCAGCCGGTCTGAAATGGAGTATTTGACTGGGGTCTCGATGAAGTGATAAAAGTTAAACAAAGGCTCGTCCTATGAAAAAACGTCATTATAAAGGGGAGAACTGTTACTAATATACTACAGTATATTAAATTAATGAAAAATTAAGAAACAAATTAATTTAAATTAAATTAAGAAACATATAATAACAAAAAATAAACTTAAGTAAATCAGTACACCATCTAGGGTTAAAAAACAAGACTGGAATGTAAATGTACTTATTTTACAAGACTGACGAGAGTAAATAATAGTGGCGTAATGAGAGACCCTTGGGGTACTCCCATTTTGTGACCATTTAAAAAAAAATAAGGCAAGGCAAGTTTATTTGTAGATCACAATTCATACACAAGGCAATTCAAAGTGGTTCACAGTTGCAGAAAATTACAAGAAAACAGATCAAATCCATCAATGAAAGATCAACACAAAAATTAATCAATTACAGTAAAAGGCAAGAGTGCAGATAAAATACTTTCAGTTTTCATATGCTCGGGTAAAAAGAGCTGTTTTCATAAGATGTCAATATGAATATTATAATCTTAATTATTACTCATTTGATTAAGTAGTAGTAACCGTTTGGTCACTAGTCCGGATCGGTAGGAGCAGTGCAAGATGGATTCTCGCGTGTTTGTGTGTAAACTCACAAGCACAGTGAGAATGCAGCTTGCAGGCAAAATGTCGAGCACTGACCAATAAGATTTTAGTTCCAGGTAGCATGATTATGTGCGTTCAATTTGGAGCAATAGGTAAATTCATTTTTGCAATTAGCATGTTTTATGTGTGTACAATGTGACAGGGTTGGTTGCTTACTTCAAGGAATTTCACCATAACATTATTAGTTATTTTTGCCACCACGGTGGAAGTGACTGTTACAAAGCTTTTTTTTTTCCATCTTTTTTTTTTACGCTTAAATACAATATCAAGTTGTCATTCTCCAGATATCCCTGCCTTTGTCCACATTGCCAGCGCTCTCGTGGGACGTGTCCATTCGCTGGTCGACACTTGTCAACGATAAATGATTAATAATCACGTTCACTCCTACGTTGACAGTCTGCAAATATGTAAAAGTTGACATTGCTGACTCCGTTGATGTGAAGCGATGTGATCCAAAAATATTCTCCCTGCATCTGTGAAGTTAGCATACCCTGTTATAGCGCTCCCCTTCCTATTTACCTTGCTATCTCTCTCTTCATCTCCCTCCTTTTTTTTTTCTCTCTATTTTTTTTATTATGATTTTTATTTTTTTTATTTTTTGACTGGATGTCTGCCTTCCTCCCGCGCCGAAGTCTGGAAGTCGGCCGGGGCAGAAATAAACCAACAGTAATGGCTTCTGCTTTGCTGCTAATCTTGTCATAAGAAGGTGCGGCCCTGGGAGGATAGCTCTTCGCGTGTGATATCCTAATTTAAACATCAAAAGATCCCCGTCATTAGGAGGCGCGCGTCTAGCCCCAGTTTTCAAGGGAAATTATTGCATCTTTCCCCCCGCCGCCGAGCGCGACGCCCGGAAGACGCGGCTGTCACCGGCAGCCGGCGCAAAAAACTCTCACCGGACTCGGATGTTTGTGTGAAGGAAGGCATCATCATTAGCGTCGCTCTCCTGTGATCGACGGAGCGGTGACTTCAGGTGTCGCTCTCCGCCGGATGACGGCCTTCATTTGGAGTCGCTCGCTGGCATTCGGAGATTTGAGGCGCGCTGATGAGTTGAAGCGGGTTTTTTTTTTTTGGAGGGGGGGGTTCTGACAATCTGAGGTGGCCCTTTTGCGGGTTCCCGAGGCGCCGCAGTACAGTAGACGCCAGAGTCTGAACACCTGGTTTAATGCCTCTCTCCGGCTACACATGACAGGTGCAAATCCAATCAGCAGATATCCCGCCACACGCGCATATATTAAGCCGATGTACGCCTGACACGAAGGGGGCCCGCCGCGGGAATGAGCGCGCGTGACATGTAGTCGTGTCGTCTTTCACAAACGGTGACACGGCTCATTGTTTTATCTCGCTCGATGGACAATAAAGTGTGTTCTAAACTGACACTCCCGGGTACGGTTCGCTGTGTTTGTAGCTCGACGAAATGGTTTTCAGCTGCAGCGATGCAAATGGCCAAATGGGGAAACCGGTTACCTTTGCGGCGCGCGGGGAATTTCTCGCGACATCCTGGGGCCCATATTGTGAGCGCAGCAGAAACAAAACAAACCTGTATCGTATTTTCATGACAAAGCTGTACATGTGCTGGAACACGCGTTTAGTCAATTCACGTGAGGCGTAGAATGTACCATTGGCGAGCTGGAAACTAGTTTGGGCAGCAGTAAACTATTCACGCCTGATATCGCCAACATTCACAGCTTGAAAATGGGAGGAAATGTGTAGTGCAGCTGTAACGCTCGTTCTTAGAAACAAAAAAACATTTTAACCCGTCAATGGCATCAAAGCAGACAAAGATCGTCTTTGTTCTTCTTTATTTGATCTGCTCCCAGCTCTTGTAGTTCTTTTTGGGGTCTATAGCTCAGAAGGCAGTACACAAAGAACATTTACTGTACTTAAGTGCTGGTAGGTACAGTAATTCACCGTGGTAAGCACGGAAGTGGCTTTCCTCCACTAAGGGGCCAAACATTGGGCGAACCAAGTGAAAAAACGAGGACACAACGTGAACTTGGCGAGGAACGACCAAATCTTATCTTTCCTTTTCTCATGCTGAATGGTCAAACTGTTGGTCAATGACTTTTTACAAAGTCAGAAGTTTACATACACTACTATACCTTTAAATATTTTGGGAAAGTCCAGAGGACTATGTCATGTCCTTGGAGGCACAAGTCTGGTTCATCCTTGAGTGCAATTATAAGACACTTGAAGGTTCAGGTTCATTGGTTAAAACAATGATGGAAATGACCAGCCATGAAATGTGAATATCAACCCAAGAACAAATGCAAAAGACCTGGTGAAGAGGCTGAAACTGGTAAGAGTTTGTCATTATCCACAGTGAAAAAAGTCCTGTACCAACATGGGCTGAGAGGGAACTCTGCCAGGAAGAAGCCCTTACTTAAAAAAAGGATAAAGACTTGAATTTTTGGAGACTTTTCCTGTGATCTAATGAAAAAAAAAAAAAAAGAATCTTGCAAGCCGCAGAACACGATCCCAACTGGGAAATACGGGGGTGGCAGCATCATGCTGTGGGGTTGTTTTGGTGCCATGCCATTGGTCCGACAACCCATTAGTCCGACGTCTCATTATTCCGAATTTACCATTGAGCAGAGGTGCCATTAGTCCGACATCTCTAACCTAGTTGTGTTGTGGACTGGAGAGCCATATACAACCATTGGCCCTAACCTTAAGGTCAGTGGACTCTTGCCTGAACCTAATTTTATTTTTCAACCCCTACTCAATGTGACATTTTCGGAATAATGAGACGTCGGACTAATGGGTTGTCGGACTAATGGGCCGACCCCGTCACAAACATCTCAGTAACATCTCAAGACATCAGCAAGGAAGTTAAAGCTTGGGTCTTCCAAATGAACAATTCCCAAAGCATAATACTGGTCACAAAGTGGCTTAAGGATAAAAAAGTCAATGTTTCTACGTGACCATCACAAGCTGAAAAGGCATGTGCACGCAAGGTGGCCTACAAATGTGACACCAGTTCTGTTTGGAGGAAAGAACCAAAAGTCCTGCCAACTATTGTTAGAAGCTTGTGGAAGGAAATCCCTAATGTTTGACCCAAAATATACAGTTTAAAGGCAATGCTACCAACAATTAATGAAATGGAAAGGTATGTAAACTTTTAAAGGCAATGCTACCAAATGTTAATGAAATGTATGTAAACTTTTGGTTTTGTAAAATGTCAAATGTGTAGAAAATTCAATCTCTCATTCTTCTGGTTCTCACTGTATATCTTTAGATCCAAGTTTTGATGGTGTTGGTCCAGGGACAGCATTCATGGAAATGACTTGGTTGTTTCAGCAAAAAAAAAAAAAAAAAAAAATTATTTAATCAAAATGTTTTCACAATATTTTCCCAATTTTGTTTCCCTACATTTTTGGTTATTTTTATTACTAATATTTTCCCAATTTCCCCCCAAATTATCCCCCATTTTTCACACATTTCTTGACATTGGAGATGAACCCGATATTGTAAATCTGCAGATCTTCCAAACATTATAGTTTTCTGGTTCTAGACGACAAATACTTTCGCATAGGTATCAGTAGCAAAAACCAAGTATCGTTAACGCGCTGGTATCGAAAACCTAACGGTACCCAACCCTTGACGAGACTTTCACAAATAACCTGGGAAATCTGGGCGCCCTGAGCCAAAGCAGCTTCAAGCACATCTTCCATAGAGTGAAGACAATAGTAAAGTCTGTCTAATCGCCCTATTAGGACGGGAGGAAACCGTTTAGGAAATCCCGCACCGTGAACGGCAACAGATGACGCGCAGCTCATGTCGCCACCACGTTGCATAATAACCGTTACGGCGCAATATGTTAAATTGACTTTTGCAGATTCGTTACTCAAAGGGCCGCGTTATGAAATACTTGGAAGACGGGGGTGGTGGTGGTGGGGAGGGGAGGGAAAAAAAAATCTATCTTACAAGCAGCTGCCTCTCAGTTCTCCCCTTCTAACGCTGCTGGTCTCCGGTGGCCCCTCCGTATCAAAAATCAGCTGTTAATTTAAAACATTCCCGCGATGAATGAAGGAGAAGAAAAAAAAAAACACGAAATGGCGCTTTGATTCAAAGTCTGGAGCCGGTTAATAGTCTCTGGGAGTGTTTGGCTGCGGCGGCACACTCGGGACGGCCGTCATGTGATCTCCGCTTTTTGCAAATTATCGGCGCACGTCTTTTTTTTTTTTTTTTCTTTTTTTAAGGAAGGAATCAAGAAAATTCCGTGTTCCTATCTCCGAGACCAAAGAGGTGGCTGCTCTTTCAACTCCCGTACAGGCAAAAAGAAAAAGAAAAAAAAATCTCCGGAAGAGTCTTTTTTTTTATTTTATTTTTTTATTCTCCGTACCAGGTTGGGATGATTTATTCATAACTGTATTTTTTTTATTTTTTTTCCTCTCCTTGAATGTTTGCTGGAGAGGACAGGAAACTTTGAACTACGGTACAAAGCAATGTATATTTGGGTCACGCGGTGTTTTGAAGCTCCGGTGCGTTTCCCCTTCTCCTAACCTCCTCTCCGCTGCTTTGTCTAGCGCGAGCCGAGTGGCAGCCGAGTATCGCACTCCGACTCCGCCGCTTCGTCCTTGAAGTGCGAAAACCAGCGGGGCGCCCTTCCTCCCCCCCCCCCCCCCCCCTTCCCTAAGATCCGATGGGGATGGGGGGAGGAGGGGACGAGGGAGGAGTGGAGTTAGAAGAAGGGGGCACGGAGGTTGGGAGCTAAATAATGAATGATTTCTTATTGGAATATCTCTTTTTTTTTTTTTTTAAAGAAGAAGAAGAGGGGTTAGCAGAGACGGGCGGGGGGGTGAGCGAGTGTGTCATTACCTGAGGAAGCGGAGGGGAGTGGGTAATCTGGGGCGCGACAGGAGCCGGACTGGGTGAGAATGTGGGCTTTTACAAGTCGTCGTAGGTAATAATAGCATACTATTTAATTTAATGTACGCGCTGCGTGGGGGGGTTGGATGGATCGTTGACGGGAATAAAGGGTGAGAAATGTTTATGGAGATGAGAGATGAGAGGCTCAAAACACACTCATTTATGACAATAAAGATAGATCTATTTATAATGATATGATGCGTTTCAATGGATGGACACAGAATGACTCCACTCTTACTGGAAGAGGGTCATTCATTCACATGGGTCGGTCACATTGATGGGAACTCACATGAAGTACCTGGGTGAAGAGATCAGATCTTGATGACATACTGTAAGTAAAAGGTTATTTGTTTGTTTTAATTGGTCCGACAACCCATTAGTCCGACGTCTCATTATTCACGAAGTCCCGCCGGTCCGACCACGTCATGTGAAAGAGCGATTCTCTTCCCTTCAGCTGACTTGGAGCAGGCATAAACTCTGAGGATGCGCGCGTAAACTCCGAGCACATCTCCGATGTTTATGGTCAAAAGAGATGTCGGACTAATGGGCCGACCCCGTTTTTAAATCAAGTAATACGAAGTAAAATGACCAAGGTGTAATCTAACTTGGAGGCTCTGCCCGATCCCGTCAGACCTCGGAAGCTAAGCAGGAAGGGGCCTGGTCGGTGCTTGGATGGGAGTCCGTTTGGGAAACACCAGGAAGCCTAGTGAATGTAGTGAGTGAGTGAGTGGTCGGAGGAGCCGATGGCACAGACTGGTCGCCCTCACTTCTTAAGTCTACCCCAGGGCAGCTGTGGCTACAACATAGTATGGAGTGAATGAATAAGGATGACTTGACTTGGTAATACAGGCTTGTAAAGCGCAATAGGGCTCTTCTAGCATCTCACAGCACCGCAGATGTGGAAAACAATGGCGGTATTAGACATGGTTTCTGCCTGTTCGATAAATTGACTTTTTCTCAGTAAATCCGGCCTAAAAGCTGTTGTGCGGTTGGATGTTCCATTTTGTGGGAAACTACAGCTTAAATCTTCTAACCTGAGTAAGCTAATGATTACAATTGACCATGATTATTTCCCTAAATGTGAACATAAATGCATGAAGCACTACCTCATCATTCACATCATTCATTGAGTCCAAGTCCAATCTCTGTTTATCTCAGACCTTTGCCTCAATGGGCAGGTTATCATGGTAATCAAATCACATTCAATCACAATCCGACAATTATTCACACTAATAAATCCTCTCATATCCAATGACAAATGATCATATTAAAGTTACTTATCTAAGTCACAGTTTTTCCCGGTCCACAGAGAGGACTGGTCCGGCTGACTCCGTAGAGAACGATGGAGGCTTGTGTGGATTAGCCTCTGGTCTGGCTCGCGCATCTCTTCGGTTTACTTTTCTGTTCTCAGCCGCTTCATGTGCGAAGTCAAGTCAAGCAGAAACTGTGCTCTGTAGTCCACAGAAATGTGACAAAACGCCGCAAAAGCCTTCAGATGCACAAAAACAGCACAGTTCACAAGTCTAAAAGAGACGAAGAGGCACAAAAAACACCTTAGTCTTGGGAGAGAGAAGCCTCTGCATGTGAGCGCGGCAAAAGCTTCACAATAACGCGGAGAACTGGGGTTCCCAAACTTTTCAGGCCGTGGACTCCCTTCTGTAAAACGTAATTAGCATTTATAATAATTCCAGTTGCCAAACATTACAAATCTAATGTTCATTTGGAAACTGCATTTAGATATGTTGCTTAATTTTTAAAGTATTTTGTTGTCAATCAAAAATACATCAGATTCAGTGTGTCTACAGTTCAGCTCTACCCAAATCTAAAAGTTTCTTGACAACAGCCTTTAGGCCAGTGTAACACCTCATTTGAAAGCTAAGACCAATGGCCGTGGCGCTAGGGTCCGCCATTGCTTGCCATTGCTGCAGTGGGCGGCAAAAACAAGCTAGTTTTCCATTAGAAAGCATTGCACTTTCCACACGTTTTAAGCAACTTTAAAGCCTGGTTTCAAATGTTTTTTTTTCTAATTTTCTAGTTTCTATTCACTTTTTCATCACAATTTTGGTACTTTTTCATACATTTTTTATAATTTTTTGGTCACGTTTTTGTTTCATTTTTATTGCTATTTTGATGCTTTTTTCAATAAACTTTTCTAAGAGTAAAGCCAAACTGGAGAAAATGTGCTGGGTTCAGGTGGGGGTTAAGAGGTTAAATCTTTTGGCACCATGCAAAACGCTTGGATGATTTCCAGCTCACACAAACTTGAATATTTGGTACTGACTGCAAACAGCAATCGAGCACCTGTTAATTGTTTTACTTTCTCCATGTCAACAGTCCAGTCTCTTGGATACAGTACATCCGCGTACATTTTGGTTGTCCCGCCTGTGCAGTGGCATCCGTCCCGTCACGTGCCTGGTATCTGTCACTCTTGGCCGCCTTCCAAAGCTCTAATCCTCGCAACAATAGCCCCCGTCGGCGCACGCTTCTCCTGGCCTTGCGGACTCCGACGTTATTACGTGACGACGGAGCCCCCCCCCGTGACTTTGACCTAGCGCAGCGTCCGATTGACTCCGCCGCCATTATCCGTGCTCCGCCTGCGACTAAACTTGTCTGGCCCCGATCCAAGCTGGTAAAATATGAGCCGGCGCTTAACCCGCGACACGGCGTACACGGAGTGCTTCCACGTCCTGGCGCTTAGGAACGCAAGCATCAGCGCAACTAATCACGGGGCGGGCCAATATGTTCAGAGGTACTTATATAAAAGTCACGCAAGAGAGGCTGTATGACTTATGTAATTGTAATATGTAATCAATTAAAGGAAACGTATCATAAAACATGAGAGTTTAACCATGTTTCCTTCATTCACATTCGCGAGTGATCCTATTCACTAATGTTCTGTTCTTCTTCTATTGCTGAAGCTCTCTGATCGGCACTTCCTGGATTTGATTGCATCACAGTTTTCAAAAGCCCAGAATCCATCACACGGGGGTTCCGAGCAAAAATAAACGTTTTTCATTGCCGTGCCATGAATCCGATGGCACGCGGTTAGTTTGGTTTCACTGTGTCTTTACCGCCTCTGCCTGCAGGGGGAGCTCCAGGCAAAAATCCTGACCAGCCCAGGCCCCTGTATCCCCTCACATTGACATTATTTCAAATTGCACAACGCTAAATATCAACGGTGAGGGCCCGAAAGAGTGTTCATAAGCCTCAGTCAATGTTTGGTTCCCGGTTCACATTTAAAGGTCATTCTGGAGCATTAAAGGTGCCGTACATACAGTAGTTGTGTGAAATACATTTGGACCCCTTGTAGCTTTGTGTAAAATCAGACAAACAATGAAAGGAAGAACACTGTTATAAAATCATTTTAGTTCTCGCAAAACCCGGAAATGGCACCGAAGCGCTAGTAGTTAGCTTGTTTTTTGTTAGCATCTCCACTTTGCCTCATGAACGTTTTGCAACACGCTTTTGAACTCATTACGGGGAGAATTGCTTAACATGGACGGCACGGCAACAGCTTAACATTGTTTGCCTTCGTCTATGTCACTTCCTGCCAGTGTCCAATAAGGAAGTGAATCTATAAACATCACAAACATGGACAAACTAAAGCACACTGGGTACAATCTTAAGCTAAATCTTAAATATAATTGTGTTAGCTATGTTTTAGCAAACATTGTGTATAATGTGTCAAATGCCCTTTAAAGGCCATATACCTGGTGATATTTTCTTGTATTGGAACGGAATTTGTTTTGTCCTTCTTTTAGCATATTGTTAACTCAGACATTTGTGGGGAAAACACTGTGTATTTATATCACTTTCAATGACCTAAAGGGTAGTTTCCTACAGTTTCTGTGAATCCTGATCCTGAAAAGCGGTGAAAAGCGAATATAAAGTTTGGACAACACAACTGACATTTTACTTGGCTTCCTCTTTCATTGTATGTAAATCAGAAGGTCAGGTAAAGGGCCTTTAAGTAACTCCACCTTTCATGATTTACAAAAAAAAAAAAGTGCCTTTAATGTTTGAGAAAAAGAAAACTACTGTTAGACTAGTGCAAGAATTACATTTCAGAGCAGGTTTTCAAAGGCCGAGCAGTTTAGAAAATGTTGTCGTTTGAAAAGCTTTAAAGGTTAATTTGCGATTAACCTCGCAGCCTTGAATAAACACTTTGAGTATATTAGCTGCTCACATCTCAAGCCATTCATATTCTATATCCTTTCCATTTCATCTACATACCGCAGCAGCAAAACCATCAACTTCCACAGCCTCTCCATACCCTATACGCCAACAACTGCGTCAAGACCAACAAATCTATCAAACTCACCTTTTCCCAAAATGAAATCAGCCATACCTGTATCTGCTGAGGCCTCTCTTGTGTGTTTTTCGTTTCTTCCCAGAGCAATAACGCGTCTAACACTTCATTTTTTGGCGTCAGGAAGTCATGTGAGACGCCGAGGTGGGGACTGGAGCTGCAGAGGAGCCAGAGGCGTGAACCGTTTATCCAGGAGTGCCAGACTGTCGCCGCGGCGCCTCCCCAGAGGAAATTTAATTAGAAACAAATCCACGGCGCGAACCCGCAAATCTTCTTTGATTTGTCGAGATTTGACGCATTTACTGAGATTTGTTGGGACACTTTTTGTTTGTTTTTCTGTTCGACAAAAGAAAAGAAAAATCCTCCTAATGCTCGTTCACTCATTTAAACTGCTTTGGATGATGCATTTTTGACTGGTGTGGTTTTGACAAATACTCTTGTAGTTTACTTAAATCAATTTCTTTAACCTCTTAACCCCCACCTGAACTGAGCAGCCAAATCTAAAAGCTTTCTGAAAAAATGTGTCAAAACAGCAACGAAAACGTAACCAAAAAGTGACCAAAACATGACTAAAAAGTGATATAAAAGCACACAAAAAATCCACAAAGAGGGCGCAATAAAACAGCGACAAAAACATGATTAACACGCAAAAAAAGCGACAAAAGAGAGACTAAAATGTAACCAAAAAAACGATGAAAAAGCAACAAAACAAAACAATAAAAAAATAAACTCTACAAAAATGCACAATAACACAATAAAAAAATAAACTCTACAAAAATGCACAATAAAAATGAGACATAAAAGTGACGAAAACATGACTAAAAAGTAATATAAAAGCCACAAAAGAGTTCTAAAAACGTAAGAAAAAAACAGCAACGAAAAAAAGCAATGAATAGCCAAAAAAAAAAAAGAAAAAATAATATTTTTTTAAAAAACATCAAAAATTGCGCCGACAATACAACAAAAAAAGTGACAATCAGTTTTGTAGGTCTTAGCTTTCAAATGAGGCGTTACACTGGCCTCGAGGTGGTACGCTTTTAGATTCAGGTAAAGCCGAACTGGAGAAAATGCGTAAGAGGTGAAAACCTTCCCTTTCAAACCCGTGTCAGAACATAAATGATGGAAAGCTTTTGGATTTGGAGAAAGTGGGGCCTCACTTTGGGCCACGTTTGGGAAATGCGGGCCCTCAACTATTGGTGAGGAAGAAAACTGGCCCAAAACTTGCCTTCCCTTTCTCTAGGACTTAGTGGTAATGATACGTAGTTAATGAAAACGCCAGCAGAGGGCAGTTATATCTTTCCAAAACTGCTATTGTAGATTGAACCCATACAGAACTAGCTTATATCAAAGGATGCTCATTGGCTAACGTGTACTCATGAATCACAACGACAGCTTTGAGGGCGTTCCCCCCCCCCCCCCCCCCGGTAGTTTCGTAGCAAGTACTTATTTATAACAACCAAACTCATTCATTTAATTGAGTACATTGTTCAAAAACATGAAACAAACTCTGCTAATAATGTACGACACGCTACGGGCTAATAAGCTAGCACACATGCTGACTGGGAGAGAGGAATCCGGGCATATGGTTATGATAATTATTCCCAGGACGACGCGGAAACAAACAAACATGAGCGAAGCAAACCGTGGCCCAGCTGAGCAGCGTTTGCGAGGAGATCCTTATCGCCAAACCGGGGGTGGACCAGAGAGGAACGCCGCGAGGAACGTCACCAAGCCAGGATCCAGACGATCGTTCGGACTCAATGAGGAACATGTGAACGATCTCCCGACTGCGGCTTACGTGAGACCAGATAAAGAATTGGCAACGAATGTATAAGTATAAGACAGGCAGTAGTGGGAATGACACGTTGTATATAAAATGGCGAGAACAAACGAATGGCATGCTAGCAAATTGGTGGCGCACTTTTCAAGGACAGATCTGCCCAGAATGATTTTGTTGATGAAATATCCATTCACAAACATGTTTGGGTAGGGGTGGGACAAAATATGTGATCGGACTACAAAATTGTAACATTAATCTTTAACAATATCTAGAAGGTTTTTGTTTATATATTATTCTTTGCCTGATTGTTTTGCTTTTGAATCCCAAATTTGAGTTATTACACATTGAACTCATTGCTTACTGGGTTTCGATAAAGGAAATGTGTACTCAAAAATTCAAAGAAGATATAAGGACTGCAGATGGAAATTAGCTTTGTGCTAAATCTGGGGCAGCCATCTTTTTAATGTACCTGTCCGTTGTCCTTTTAAATAAATAACTAACTAACTAACTAAAATCCCCTTTGAAAAAAATCTTTTATTACTAGCATATCAACAAAATAAAACTATGTATTTAAACCAGGCTCAATCCATTATTTCGATTTCTTCGCTGAAAATATAGGCAATTTTGGCCATCTTTTTACATAGGGCGGGGTGGTTGTGGTTTGGAGCCGTTTCCAACAAGTTCTCAATTCTCAGAGACTGCAATCGCCTAAAGACAAACTAAACTGCAGCGGTTGTGCAAATATTCCTTAACGTCTGTGAAAACACTTTAGCCATTGCTTACTGGGTTCGATCATGTTTTGCGGGCCGAATTGCCGGGCCAGTTGGGCCACATTTGGCACTCGGGCCTTGGCTTGTCCACCTCCGTTTTACACTCCCCTACAGCGCTTGTACAAAGAGGCCATTGCAAAGATATGGACACGCACAAAATTCACAATTCTTATTCTTTTAATCCGGTTTGTAACCATTTCTTTTGACGTGGAGTATCTCTAAACTGTCCGCCACGAGACCTCTTCAGTTCCTCTTTGCTTGATAATGAAGCCTCTAATATGGCTCTATCTGTTTTGATGGAATCATCCTCTTTTTGTCTCCCACAATGCTAACAAACACAATGGACCTTCATCTCCTCGCAGCCGCGCAAATTACCAGCCAAGACTTTGTACGGGCTTCTAAATAAACCATTTTTCTTACTGCACACACAAAAAAAAAGGGGCATCCAGCGGCTTTGGAACGCTGGAAGAAGACACTAGTATAATGCTGTTTCCCAGCTGCTAATAAGGCGTCTGGCGAACAGCGTTTTGGGAGCTAACCCCATGGCGCGCGGCGGTAATAGAGATAAGCACTGGCGCGTTGTTGCCGTCTGAAAATCAACAAAAGGAACACGCGATGGGAGATTTGCGGCTAAAGTCCCCGGCGGAAAGGAGGGTTTGGACTCTGTGGAGATGTTTAGCAGCATTAGGAGTCATTAAAAGGAGCGTGCCAAGAGCCAGTGGCCCAGTTGTAGCTGTATAGAAGAGATAATCCACTGGCTGAATGTATGGGATTTTATATGGAAGACATAGAATGGGCCTATGGTACAATGCCTCCTGGCACCAGAAGTTAGGCGGAATTAACGGAGTTCTAGACAAAAGGATCATAAACAATGCTTTATGTACAGACTTGCTGATGGTATGTTTAGGATCAGGGTTCTCAAACGTTTCAAACCATTTACTCGGAATAACTGTTTCCGTCAACAATTGTGAATGCTTAAGTTGAGAGTGGTCGTTTTAGTTGGTCAATGTTTTTTCTCGGTTGATATTGATTGATTGACAAATTCGATTAGTTGATTGATCAATGGGAAGGTTGACCGTCGAAGACGTTAACTCTACAAACCGGCAAAAGTAATGTACAGGGCTTTTAGTTGTCATCGACTGGACAAAGCTATCTCCTGTGACAAAACTATGAACACAATCTATGGTTTGCTCATAGTTTCCAAAAGTGACTCTCTCTTTTTGAAAGCATTGGGCCCTTTTGAGCCCATTGTTTATTCACAAGATGCAAACACATCTTTAACCCTCGTGTGATCCTTACATTTTGCACCCTTTAAAGACCCTAATGTCAAAAAATGTACACTTCAAAAAAGAGCCTGAAAATTACCACACATTCATATATTTTTTTCTGCTTCTTTTTTACAAAAATCCTTCAGTGGCTTTTGGGCCATTTGGATGGGCTGCGGCTCCAGTGGCTTTTGGGTCAAAATTACCCAAGGACCACACAAGGGTTAATTGCACTGGCGGTTTCAGATGAAAACACAAGAACGGTGACGTACCGTATGTACTAGATCAGTGGTTCTCACCTGTTTTGGCGCTGGGACCCATCATTTCCCCAGGATGACAAGCCGTGACCCAAATACACATTTATTTTGTAATATATGAAGTAATATACTGTATTTTCCCCACAAATTATTGTTGAATAAGCTTTAATTAAGCCCTAAAATCTGAAATTAAAAACAGCCTGATAACAGTCATTTGAACAGATTCTGCCATTTTTATACTTTTTCAGTAGAAAAACATTGAACGAAATGTATTCTGAGAAAGGCTCGCAACCCACCAAAAATGGTTCCGGTGGTTCCGACCCACCAGTTGAGAACCACTGTACTAGATGATGCAATTTTGAGTAAGTAAGAAACAGTGTCTTAATTATGAAATATTTATGATTAAAAAAAGGGTGTTGGTCTTCCAAGCTAAAAAAGTGCAACTTCCCTTTCTTTTGGTACAGCAGAGTTTTTGCCTTTTTTGCAAACTGCATTTATAGTTTCTGTCTTCCACACTGTTTTACTGGATACTTTTGTACATCTTTGCTGTTTTTTGTTGTTGTGAGATTCAATGGATTTTTTTCTGCAGAGAGTCTGTACTGGCCATGAAGGACCCAGGTTACGAGCTAGCTTACAAACAGCTAGCTTACGAGCTAAAGACATTTTAGACCTACAAATATCTTCTTCTGAGACACTGAAGAGGCACCAAAAGTCCCCCACACCTGCAGCACAGTGGAGGCGTCACAAGAGGCGCTAAAGGAAACCAAAAGGACACAAACGAGGAGGTATCCGGGCAAGACTCACACCTAAGCCACACAATTCTTCTATTCCTACGATTGTTCTGACTAATGTTCGTTCACTGGAGAATAACACGGATTACATTCGTCTGCCAGGCTCTTCAGAAGATGGTGAAAGACTGTTGTGGGGCGGAGGGAGCTGCGCAGGAGGAAGAGGGAGGAGGAGCTGACCCATGCAGGACACCATGCTCTAAACAAGGACAAACCCAGGAGGCACTGCACTGTTGGGGTGACCGTGGCGCAGATGGTAGAGCGGGTCGTCTAATGATCGGAAGGTCGGAGGTTCGAATCCCGCCTCCACAAGGTGCACATTGTCGTTGTGTCCTTGGGCAAGACACTTCACCCTCCTTTTTGGTAATTTTCTGTTGAGAGAGTAGCTACAAAAAGTCAGCATAGCACAAAACGGCTGCCCTGTGTTGCCTTTTTTCTCCTTCAGTATGTTCCAGAGATAAGTCCTATCGTGGCTGTGGCTGTGGCTGTAGTAGCAGGTTCCCCCACCGCTGGAGAGGACGGGGAGGTGGGTGGGTGTGTATAAGGGGAGGGGGTGAGGGCTCAGAGCAGGCCTGATAAATGGGGCCAGTTTGCGTATAAAGCCCAGCGCCCCACGGAGGAAGCGGCGGATAATGTATGCCGAGTTCACAGGCGCCGCGGGGAGCTGCCGCCGGGGCCCCGACGCGAAATGATGGCTGCATGGTGATGAAGGGGACTACCAGGAGCGGGAGCCGTGCACTGGCTGCAGACGGGGAGGGGGGAGAGGGATGCTGTGATTCACACCGCCGTGACTTTGGAGCAGGGAGTATGGGGGCGGGAGGTGGGGGGGAAACGGGACAGGAGCGGCCAGGAATAGAAGGAGCATAAGAACATACCGAGAATGTAAAGTGAGTGGAGGTCATTCACTTAGAAGCCAAGCCATTGCTTTAAAGCAAGGGAAACACTACAAGAGTTTTAGCCTGATTTTAGAGTGCTAGAATTTCTCAGAGAAAAACAGAAATCCCCACACGTAAAATTGTCAAATGTTCAACCTGGTCATTAGATGGTAGTCCTCTGATCCACAAACCTTTCATATTACGGCTGAAAGTCCTTTTCACGGACCAAAATCAAACACCTTTTTATATTTTTTCGCCCTTAAGCAATTTTATACAATGGGCAAAACAGTCCGAAGCACTCCGTTGTAGCTTTAACATCTGTTGTAAGTAATGATTATAATTTTATATCAGTGAAGCAGCAATTTTAAATAAAGAAATGTTGGCAGAAAAGTTATTTTTATCAGAATTTTCATACTACTGACAGGAAGCGACATATAGAGGTAAAGTGACTTACAACACGGTTGACACGGCAACGCTTTAAAATGGTTTGCCTCTATCTATGTCACTTCCTGAGTGAAACTATAAACATCACAACACATGGTCCCACTAAAGAAAACAGGGTACATTTTAGGAATGTTGTGATGTCACTTGAACGTAGCTTGTTTAAAGATAATATAAGATGCTAACTTCCAAGGGTAACAACTGTTTCAGCCGTGAAGCTAACCGTTGTATCGATAATTTGACGCTAACAAAATGGTAAAATAGCACCACCATCTGAACTATTTTTTTATGAAACATACTTGGCTTGACATTCATTTTAGTTTTCTTTACAGGAAATAGTATTTACCTGACACTGGCCAACAGGAAGTCAGCCAAAACCATTTCATTGTCACTTTGTAGAGAAAACCATAACCTCAAATGTTCCCACAGTAGGCGACTATACCCTGACCACACTAACAGTCACTAACCAGGCTGTAATGGATGCTCCGGGCCGGCCAGGTCACTCCGCCGTGTCTGGGGACCCATTAGCGAGTGGAGTTAGCATCCTCACCCCCGCCGTCCACCACCTGCCCCCTGTCCTGGAGGCCCGGCTCTGCCCAGGGACCGCACCTCACTGAACTGTCATTTGTCCCGGGCTGTCCCACCCGCGCCCGGGGCCACATTAAGGCCTGATGTATGGAGCGAGACCGGCCCACTCGGCTCCGGGATTCAGGGAGCGCAGCCAAACGCCGGCTGGCTGCAGAGGTGTGCGGCTCGTGTTTACACAAAGGCTCACATACATTGTATTATCATATATACTGAGTGGGTATTCATAGTTATACACCAGCAAAGTGACACATTTATGAGTGAAGTAAACAATTCTACGTAGTTCTGTTTTAATGTATTATTTGTGACGGATCAAGAGGGGGATTTTCCACCTTTCATATACCACATCCTGTGCTCAAGTCCAATATCTTTACTACTTCAAGGGTCAAAACATTTAAATCTGGTTTGTTCCTTGTTATTTGATGTAGTTTACTTTAATACTCTGCTTTAAATTTACAACACAGTGAAACTATTTCATTATTTTGGACCTTTAGCTCCACAGGAACCGATTCTTATGAAGCTTGGGATTGCAAGATTAGATGTAACCGACCGACCAAATCCCCCCATAGGCCGTCCAACCAAATGTTAGAGCACGTGACCCCTTTTTTTGTGGGGACTTTTTTGTGTGTGGGGGGGGGGGGGGTCAGGCAGTGAATTCAGTTCGGAAAGTAAAGGGCGACAAGCACCTGTCTCAAACTGCAGCATTCGAGACAAGCTCTACATCACACCCGCACTCGTACTCCTGTGATGAACTGACTCTCGCTCAGCCGTGATA
Organism: Proterorhinus semilunaris; assembly: GCA_021464625.1. Classification (NCBI taxonomy): domain Eukaryota; kingdom Metazoa; phylum Chordata; class Actinopteri; order Gobiiformes; family Gobiidae; genus Proterorhinus; species Proterorhinus semilunaris. Next base: position 12,331,359 of record CM038365.1, read on the forward strand.
GGAGACGGGCTCCCGTGATATGCTTGTTGTATTCATTTGATTCGTTTTTTGACGGATGTTTGCCCGGGTGCTCAAAGATTTGGGTGGATGCATGAGCCTCGCGGGACCCAGGAGATCAGCGAGTACGCTCAGCTCGGTGCCTCGCGACTCCCATAGGGATTCGAGGGGTTCTGACGACCATAGGTGCCGATCCCATGGGTTCTGCCAGGCTTGAGCACCCACCCAAATCTTCGGGCACCCAGGCCAATTTGCCCTGATTACAAAATACTGTAGATATAATCTGTAAATCGGCATAGTGGCGCTGCAGTTAACTTCACAGCTACAAGGTCCAGGGTTTGATCCCCTTTCTCCCCGTTTCTGTGTAGGTTTCCTCCGGGTACTCCAGTTTCCTGGGAACTCACAGGGTGAAAAAACAAACTAGCGGATAATGCTAACGCCCACTTTCAGAACCTCTGGCAGAGAGAAAACTCCCTTTTAGATTACGGGACTGAATGTTATACATGGAACTATCGTAGAAATCCGCCATTTTGTGGGGAACTAGCCAATATCGTCCATAAATGATACGATAACCAAATAACATTTGAAGAAAGTAGAGTAAAGTGGCGTGAAATATAGGGTGACCAGATTTCCCACTTTAAAAACTGGGACCCGATGAGAATTTGCGGAGCGAGCCAACATGGGACGTTTTTTTTCTCCCACCTTGAATGATAAATTGTTTGTCTTTAAGAGTCCAATGTCAATTTAATGGAGCAATCAGCAGTGAGGTGAAAAGTTGGTGCTTAGCTCTATAGGTATTGAGGCAGACATGGCCATAATCATGAAGTCACAAGTAAAAAATGGCTGCCTCGGGCGTGGGGGTGGTGGAAAACCGGGACACCTCGGACAAAAAATGTGTAAAGCTGGGACAAATCAATGGTTTTGGAGAAATCCACTGGGACATGGGACAGAGGGCTCAAAACTGGGACTGTCCCGGGTAAACTGGGACATCTGGTCACCCTAGTGAAATAGCTCCCTTGGCTGTTGGTTCACGGTAACTCATTGTGCATGTGGTGTCCAAATGCTTGGTGTTAATAATAATAGTTTCAAATCTCCATTGGTTTATTATTCTGGGATATATACCCGTTTCCCAAGAGTCCTTATCGGGTTCAACGACACAACCCCGAGCGCCGTAAAGTCAACAAAACACAGAAGCAGATCCAAAGTAATGTCGAAACCAATACTTGACGTCTCCCCAAATGGTTCTTGGCAAACGGAGCCTTGGACCACTTTGGAGCAGCCGTTTACCCGAGCGCCATTAGCCCCACACATCCCGTGTTCGCGGACAGAGGCAGGTGCGCCGTGCGTGCAGGTGCCCCCCCCCCCCCCCCGTATACATGCACCTGCAGAGGCACAGCCAGGCTATCATTGTGGCTGAAGAACGCTCGAATTACCCACACTTTTCAGCCCACATAAACAGCTGAATGCAAAAGCGCGTTTGGCTGCTCCACTTGTAATTCCGCATCAAAACACAGCCCCCTTCACGCCGCCTTTCCGAGATAGTTTTGTCCGTCAACCTGCAATTTCTGTCGAGCGCGCGCCGCCCCAGTGCCGCTATAGAAAAGCATTGTGGGTAAATATTGCATACAAGGGGTGACTTGTGTAGATTGAAGTGAGTTGAATTGGTTTTTTCGCGCGCGTCAGCCGAATAGACAGGTTTTTTTTTTTTCTTCTTCTTCTTCTTCTTCTTCTTCTTCGGGAGGGCCGTATTCATGTTGGATGTTCCCGGTTTTTTGAGTCAGGAGAATGACCGTTTCTGTGACTTTTGGCGGAGCTTTGAGCGCGAGGACTTGGTTATTGTCAAATGGGTTAGCGGTAGTTAGCGGTAGAAAGTGTACAGTGTTTTTCAAGACTCTACAAATCATTTATTTGCCAGTGATTATAGAGTTTGGGTTATTTTAGAGCTGACAGCACAAAACATTCACAAGGTTTGTACAGGCAGCAGATGTGTAGCTTTGTGCATATTACTGCCCATATTTATAATAATGTTACAGGCGAAGAAGACGATGCCAGGCCTTTTCACACAACGACACGACAAATGTCACTGTCTAAATAATGCGTGGGAGTAGCAAGTACACTGTAAATTCCAACTCATTGCGCTGACTTGGAATAAGTTGTAAACCCGATGCATAATTATTAAGCCCAATGTTAAGCTATGATTACTAGTAACGCTAGTATGATTAAGAGGGATATCACAGTATTCATTACTTTTGATACAAGTTCCGATTACTATACACGCAAGTCCAGGCAACTGGGAATTCCTAGTACCGATTATTTTTGTTACTTAAATATGGTCTTAACCTGTACTATTATTCTTAGTAATGGTTACTTAAATATTCCTGTTCTATTTATGGTTTATTTGTTATTCTCATTAATGAAGTTTTACAAATTCAGTACAAGATATAAATGTTGTAATAAAGCAAAACAAAGTATAGTTATAAAGTCAATTTATTTAACATTGAACATTGTAAAACATTTTTAGATGCAATTAATGATAGAACATCTCAATTTCTGCAGTTATAGTTTACATCAGTCCGAACAGGTGGATTAGTCTGTACTGAGCCGATGAAGCCGAGGAGCTTAAGTGTCTCAGAAGGTTCCACAGACTCTGTACATGCAGCAGGTTCTGCAGACTCACAGCAGGAGGACGGGGATCTTTGTAAATCACGGTCAAAGCTCACTCCTCAAAGTCTTCATCAGCGTGGTCAGATTTCTGTAACACATATGAAGAACAAAAATACTTTAGTCATGAGTCCCTATGGCAAGACCAAACCAAAAACTTCAGGTAAAATGTTGCTTTGTCTCATCCAAACATCTCAGCTCTGACTCTGTCTCACCTCGGTGTGTTCAGATCCAACCTCAGCAGATCCTTCCACCGCTGCAGTCTTCAGTCTGACAGTGGACACACAAACCATTCACAAATGTTATTTCACATGCCACTTATGGCCAATTTGTCCAAATATACGATTAACAATTAGTGCTGTCTTACCTACTGCCTGGATGCTGAGATGGTCTCAAAGTTTTTACAGCAGGTCAGATTTCTGTAAAACAAAGAAATACAATCAGTAAGCTCACTACAGGCATATCCACACAGGATTACATTAGCTAATAACCTCAGGTGAAAAGCACAGACTATGGATGTCCTCAGAGTTTTATGAGAAGTAGAATAAACTATATCATATAAAAATCAGGACTAATAGTTGAAGACTAAACAGTTCTGTACAAATACAAAAGTCCAAATCACAGGTAAAAGGCTTTTGACACAAACATTTGAGTCCCATCTCACCTCAGTGTGTTCAGCTCCGTCTCATCAGGTCTTTCCACAGCTGGACTCCTCAGTCTGACACTGGACACACACAAACCATTTAAAAGATTATTTTTACTAGATTATATACTGTTTAAAAGTCTTACCTTCAGTGTTGATGCCGAGTCAGTCTCTAAATCTTCACAGCTGTCACTGTCTGGAAAAAAGAAAAACTTTAATCATAACCAGTAGTATTAGATATACATTAATTTAATGCTGTGAGTTGTTAAATGGTGAGTGCAAACTGAAAAATATAATATACTATTTTGTGGACATGCTGCACCTGATTTAACATTTGAAATAAAGAGTATTACAGTAATAGTGCCTAAGCTAATATGTAAATGCTGCATGAATAAAAATATCACAAATCTTGTGCTGCTGCTGCACCTTTGCATGTGAGCAAACACTTAGTAAATGACCCGTAAGTATCTATTTTCTGTCTTTAAATGACAGGTCTGGAGCTTACTACTTAAATTAGTATCACTAATATTAGACAGACCACTGTGCAGTCACCGAATTAAATAACAAATGTGTTATAAGGTAGAGCAAGAGTGTTATATATCCAAATATCCAAAGACACACTCACCTTAAGTTGATTAATGAGAAATAAAACAGGAGAGGTCCTGTTTTCTGCTGTTTCTGCTCGATGATACACTGAGGGCTGTTGAACACTTCTCTTTTGAATTCAAAACAGTTCAGAGCAATCTGATTGGCTTATTCTGCACATGTGACATATGACCTGAACCAATCCCGGGCAACATAAGTTGTAGCTTCGTTTTGTCAGTTACAGTTACTAGACAGACAAGTTCCCGTTACAGGGGCTCAGTAGAGGACACTGGGGAGGTTAGTGAGAGTTACTAAAACCATGAACTGGATAAAGAGAAAAGCAAGTAAAGCCAATGCTAAGCCTACATTATTCAAAACTGGCAGATCCTAGTAAATGGGACAGAATCTTATAATGGATACTTTAGAATGAGCGTGAGCACAACAGGACTATAAATAATTATTACTGGCATCATGTAAAGTTAGTCAGTACTGACAAAGCCATGTAATTGGAATGGAAACATGTTGCTGTAAAATGGAAAAGCAATTAACCACAAGTTTTCCTTGAAAATGTACTTCTTACACGGAATAGAGGGTAAATGCTGAAAATATCAGGTCTCCTAGTAATTATAACACTTTATTTCATGTTACGACCGTAATCGGAATTTACAGTGTACGATTATTGAGCAAAGCTCGAACTACTGAGTCACACAGCCCCGACAAACAGGCGGGGAACAACACTACTGAAACATTCATCGTGTCACGTCATTACAATAAAAGTAAAAGTCGCTTTGTCATAATCTATTATTACTTATGTGAGTTAAGCACTCAAGCACACACACACGCACGCACACGTTATCAGCAGAATGAATAAAATATGTAGCAAAGTAAACCTTTTGCTGATCTGCAACTTTCATGTAAGTGTTTTTTTTTTAGAACAAAATTTACAATGTGGAACTTTTAATTCTAATTGTCTGAGGAAGGGCTGACTCGGTGCAAGAAAAATAAACTGGGAGCAAACTCGAGCTGTGCGGAACTCCTTTTCCCTTTGTTTGTTAATTGAACCTTTAATTCCCGCCACCCTCGAACGCCTCATGCACTTCCCCGCACGTGCTTTGTGAAAAAACTTTAAAAAAGACTTGCCGGCTGTCGATTTGGGATTGTTAAAAGAAACGACATTTCATGTGGATTTCAGCTGTATCAGAGCAGGTCGGCCAGTGGTTTGTCAGTTCACGATCTGTCATAATGCTAAACTCTGACTGTGTTAGCGGCTAAACTGCTGCGTCTGCTACATTTACATCTCTGCATGTGTTTGTGTTTACATGGTGAGGGAGTCCTGCGAGGTGCGGGAGGTGTGGCACTGGTCTATTTCTGAGGGGGAAAGTTTGCTCAATGTTTCGAAGGTGGCACGTCTAGCAATGCAATGTGGGAATGCAATCATTCCGGTCCTGAAAAATGTAGAGTAGCTGAGGCCTGTAAGTATTCAAAGTAGAAGGAACAAATTCACCCTTGGAAAGGCAAAACAACTGGGACAAACCTTCTTCTTTGTTATAACTCAGTGGCATTTGACAGTACATCTGCATAGCGCCACCTCCTGGTCTGGAGTGTGCATTACCTGGCTTTTAAAAATAACTAAACGCATGGACAAATTTACTACTACTAAGAAATGTTCTGAAGTAAAAGTAGAACGTTCTCAACCCAAACACTGCTCAAGTTTAGCACAGATCCTCTACTCTACTTATTAACCGAGCGCCATAAATGCCTGAGCGCTACATTTCCTGGCATGGGTTCATAGGTCGCCAGCATCGAAACCCATCAGTAACTCGAGACCATGACCACCTTCAAACTCGCCGCTCCGTTTTGGACTAATAACTAACAATATGGCCGCTTTCCAGCCGCTCCTGCGCTCTGCTCCCGGGGCGCGGGGGAAAAGTAAGCAAGGAAACTCTCTCCCCCTTCCCCCCTGTTCGAGCGGCGCATAGGGGAACACAGTCGTCCCCTATCCCGCGGGCCGGAGCGGGCCAAGGAAAACAGAGCGCGGAGATGGCCGGCCAAAGACGCGCGGCCATGAATCTGAGGCTGGCAGCGGGCGAGGACTTCTCCATGTGGTCCCCCCAGACGAGCGGGGACTACAGAGGGCTTTTTGTGCGGGGGGGGGGGGGGGGGGGGGACATCTCACCGATAGGTTTAGCAGCAGTCCTATCAAAGATCATTACCGGTGCGTTCAGTTCAGGCGGAGGGGTAGGTCCGTGGAAATCGACCGCACGAAATACTGAAAGAGACATTTGAAAGAAACGGGCTGAACTTCAGAACTTCAGAGAGGTCTCGGTCAGCACTGTGTTGACATCATTCTAGAAAGCCATGTCACTATTTCACTTGGACCAGGGGCCAAACCAAATCAATGGGAGGGACATAGTTTTGGAAAGAATGTTTTCCTTAATCATTATTTGGAAGTGACTGGATCCATAAACCTGCCACATTCGTCTTATGACTCGTAATCATGCACATCATTTTGAATAGTCTCCACTTTTGGACACCTTTGTGAGACAGTCACGTGACCTTGGTTCATATATATATATTTATGTATTTATTTAGGGAGAAGACTTTGTGACAGTTTTTGTTTCATGTGGATAGGTCCAGCCATTACAGAGATATTAACCACAAACCAAGTCCAAAGTTCAGCATTTTGACCGTTACCATATTTACCACAGAAGGATTAATAGCTGCACCAACCCCAATGTTATCATGTCATGTGTCCTATTGTGCATGTTTTTACGTTCATGATGGTAGCTTGGGGGGGGGGGGGGGGCAGTGGTGCGTGTGGGGTTTCCGTCAGTCTCCTCCAGAGCAGCTGTGACTTAGCGGCGCTTTTGTGGCCAGTTTGGCAGTAGCTCAGCTGGTTGAGCGAAATTAACGACATTAATCTTGCTATGATGGGATTACTGAGGAGTATAGATACAGAGGGCATCCTGGAATTGTCCATAGGCTAAATGGTCATGTTTGAAGCTGCCAGACGGAAAAAAAAATCATAGAAATCACAGAAATGCCTTCAGCTATCTGAGCCTGTTCCTACAAATGTGTACATTTTGTTAGCCAACGGCACCCGGGCCCGTTCGAACTGAGCGTTCTAACCCCCATACAAATGAATGGAGAAGCCAGTCCCTATGTAAATGCAGAGGTGTGGCTTGTCCGTTTCATGGCATTTATATAGTTTATGTGGTTTCTTTATCATTAACCGTCACTGGAGAATAAAACAGAATACATGCTAAGCTCTTCCCGGAAGATGGTGAAAGACTGTTGTGGAGCGGAGGGAGCTGCGCAGGAGGACGAGGAAGGAGGAGGTGGAGCTGACCAGTGCAGGACACCACGCTCTGAAACAGGGACAAACCCAGGAGGCGCTGCACCATTTCAGAGGATCAGAGGAGACTGAGGGCAGCCAGCCAGGTTTCCTCCAGGTGCTATTGTTTCCCCGACCTCCAAGGACTAACACCTGAACACAATTTTGTTGTACTTGCTTACTTATTTACTTATAAGATGAAGTAACATGATTTAGCATTTAGTTCAAATTAGACACTTTTATATATGCTAGTTAATAAGGCATCTAAAGTCGAATCTAAAAAGGTCTGTGTTGTCATAAATCATTTCTAACTAGACTTTGTTGTTGATGGGTTGACATCAATGGAAAACCTCTGGATAATTTATAATTTATAATTGTTTGAGGCTAATACTCATGGCTATAAGAAAAATAGCCTGCACCAACAAGCTAACAAACGCCGGAAAGTTTCCCGGACAATAGCCAGCTTGCTAACCGTCCGCATACGTTAGAATCGAACACCGCTCCTCATTTTTATTTCTATGGGCAAAATAAATAGAAGAAAAGAACTACTCTTTCACAGATTACTCCCCAAACTGCTTTAACAATACAGTATATCATCTACTAAATAAATATATAAAAGATATGGAGAGGGGAAAAGTGGCCATAAATACATATATAACAGAGGATAACTGGACCTGATCTTACCTCAGCTTTATTTGTGTTTACTAAATACTTTCATAGTTCGCCAGACAACATCATAAAAGACTGAAGAGTAGTCTTTCCAAAAACTAGCTTCCTCACCCCTCGGCCTAGCCCCCCCCCCCTGCATGATGTCATCAATATGCAGCCAATACCTACTTCCAACGTTGCCCTAATTCGCTGATCGCTGCTAATTTCTTGCTAACAGCGCTAACGCGTGACCCCCGTGGCCCTCACCTCCCGTCACCCCCGCGCCGCCGCACAGCCGGGCCTTGTCCGCGCGCCGGCCGGTGTTTGCACAGCCGACCGCCGCGCGCCCCGCCAAGGATTACTGCAGCCACCGTGCAAATGCTGCAAGTGGGTGGTAAAAACCGGGAAGCCCTGGTTACCCCATAAAGAAGAAAAAACCACAAACTCCGGGCATAATCGCGTGTCTGTCTCAGCGACGGCTCCCCGACGTATACCTTTTGGAGTCGTCTTTTTTGGACCGGGAATGTTTCTCTTTCAAATTGGGTGTGCGACTGTGGTTGACATGTTGTAATGCGAGGCTGGAGATTTAGACCCGAAAGCAACTCGCTTATTTATTATATCCTGGCCCTGGAAAAATGTTGTCAATGTTGATATTTCGGCATTTTTCTTTCGTCAAAAGGTGATGTTTACAAAGCAAGGCTTCCAGCTAAAATGCCCGACAAGTGTTTCTGTGGATGTTTACATGTTGGAACACATATCTAACACGCATTTTCAAATAAATAGCCAGTGTGACCTTTATGACAAATCGCAAACATAGAAAGGTGCCGCCTTGCTTTGCTCTGGCTATTGATCCTTTTCAGAAGCTTAAATGGAGCCCTTTCTGCCATACCTGACCTCTCCTCAACTTCCATTGTACATCGCTGCTTGCTAGCGCCATGCTACAAATGCTAACTATGGCAAAAGCCTAGTTTTAGTAGGACAAAATCAACAATTGCTGGGTTGCAAGTGACGTCACAGCATTCTAAAGGCCAATACTATTATATGGAGGAAAAATGATTTTGTTCACATTCTAAATCGTGAATGCAACCTATTTTAACCTGTAAGCTCTTTAGAATGTTGTGATGTCACTGACAAGGTGAGTCTGTCAACAAGGTGTGGGTCAGTGTACCTTTCAGTCTGGAGGTAAAACAAGTTCTTATCAGTGTCATGGCGGCACCTGTATCTACATTGACAGAAAATGCGGTATTCGATCATTTATTTTATAAGTCAGTTTTTAACACGTACCTTTGTTGATGTCAACAACCTTGGCATTAAGTAGGTCAGCCTCTGGCGGGCCAACAGAATTGCTCGCGGGCCCCACTTTGGGCACCCCTGGACTAGATGATTTGGAACCTATGAAATGAAAACTTCCTTGTCTAAAAGTGTTTAACTTAAAGGTCTAACTTAAAGGTCCACTATGCAACCTTTATGTAAAAATAAAAAGGTTATATTAGTGCGTATTTGACCTTTCAGTGACCCAGCGGCTGTATGGTTGGTTAGCTTTGCGTCTTCACTCTCCATCCCGGTGGCTCCTATGATGCTTCAGGATCCATTTTATTTTAGGTTTTTTAGGATTTCTGGTAGGTTTTTGGAATGAAATGTGTATGTAACCATGGATACGGTTCAATCAGCAATTAAAACCGAAAACAAACTATTGATCCTGGAGCATTCTACAGGCCATCGGGATGGTAAGTAAAGGCGCTATGCTAACCACCAAAGCATCCGCTGGGTCACTGAAAGGTCAAATGCGTATTAATATCAACTTATTACATTAAAAGTAGCATAGTGCATCTTTGACCTATTAACCCCCGCTCTCACCAGAGGCATTTTCTCTCTGATCTTTGTATCATCTTTACCCAAATCTAAAAGGTCAAAGCCTAACGTGTACGTTAGTGTGACGCCTCATGAAAGCTAAGGCCTACAAAAACGAGCCATATTGATTATTTTCCTCGCGTTGTGGACGTGTTGTCAGTTTTTTTCTTCACTTTTTGGCAATTTTTACAGTCTCTCTTTTGTTGCATTTTCATCCTCCTTTTCGTCTTATTATTGTTGTTATTTTGACACTTTTTTTCAAGAAGCTTCTGAATTTGACCAAACTGGAGAAAATGTGCTCGATTCAGGTGGGGGTTAAGAGGTTAATGAGAATAAATCCTCTATTTTTCTTAACATTTGTCCTTTCAATCTGAACCGACCTTCGTTGCCTGTGGGCGAGCTCGTTTTTATTTATTTGGCTCTCAGGATTTTTATAATTGATGTGATCGAGTGGTGGGGTCAACAGCCACCTATACTCTCCACCCCCCCTCGATATGCCACCTACAAAAGAGCAAAAACAATCAAACGCAATCAGTGGGAGGTTTTGCCGAACACTTGGAATGACATTAACCATTGCATTTGTCTCGCTGCTCCCTTGGACTTCAAGAACGCTTCTGAAGATAGAGGTGGAACGTCCTCAACTCAGCCTCCGATTAAAACGGCAGCTTTTTGATTGACAACACAAAGATGCATAACCTTCCGCTGACCCCGTCCCGTACCATCAGCTGTCTATTTAATTTCCCATTCCCATTATTTTGGGCTGGATTGAATTTTAACAAGTTTTTTATCCGCCCCAACGTAGCCTCTCTGACCTAGCTCACACATTTTGATCTGTCTTCTCCAAAATGTTACCACCACGTTGGCGAGAATTCCTCTTCTTTTGTGTGTGTGTGTGTGTGTGTGTGTGTGGGTGTGTGTGCCTGCCTGATGCGCAGTACTTGACCAAGGGCCGGATATCGATTGCGCCGCTCCGAGGGGCTTCAGGTCAGAAGAGGTGCTCCTAAGTGCGGTGGAGCAGCTGGGAGAGCGAGGACCCGCCGGTGCATTCGTTAGTGGAATTATGAGGATCACTCGTGCTACGGCGAGAGGTGCAAACGGTGGATTAGATAGCGCCATTATCACGAGGGGGGGGGGGGGGGGGGGGAGATAGGGAGCGTCGGAAAAAGAAGCATTAGCATGGATAATTCGGCGGATTCGGAGAACACGGAAATCGCCGTAAAATGGCGGCATTATATCCGAAGAGATGAGATCAGGAAGATAGTTTAGCTCCCGAAGAACAAGTCAAAGATAAGTCGCGGAATTAGAGATTAGTTGTTGTTTTTTTTTTTTTTTTATTGGAATTGCATGTCTTGTCAGGAAAGCAGGCATTTAGCAAAACAAAGAATTCACAAATGGATAAATGCGCATTCATCTCATTCACGGCAGAGCGTTTGGGGAGGTTTAGGGCTCAGAACAGGAGCTTTAACATTTGAGAGAAGAAGGACACTGTAAAAAAAACAACACTTGCCTCTAGGGGCCAGAGCGGATCTGAGGGCAACACCGGGACCATGGATGCAAAATAGCCAAGGTGACAATTTGGTGTATTGAGCCTAAATGTAAAGGTCTGCTGTATGCTCATTAACCTCTTACCCCCCACTAGGGCTGGGTACCGATAAACGATTACCAGTCTGGTATCGAAAAGAAAGGGTTAGGTACTGGTATAGGAAAAAAAATTACAGTTTTGAAAGCAGGTACTGAAAAGAAATATTATGCAATCTTTATATTCAAGTTTTGATGCTGTTGGTCATAAAAAAATACAAATAAAAAAGAGGAAAAATTAGGAAAATAAAAGAAATTTGGAAAAACTAGTGGAAAACTTGGGGTAAATTTGGGAAAAAACGGGAAAATGTGGGGCAAAATTGGGGAGAAAAATGAAAAAAAAAAATGGAGGGAAAAGTGGTCAAAAATGGTGGAAGAAAAAAAAAAAAAACTTGGAAAGTGCCCTGAAAGAAAGTTGTTTCACCTCAAACAAATGATAGAAACGCAAAAGAAATGAAATGGAAGGTCTGTACGACAAATAATTTAGTATAGGTATCGGAAAAAGTCGTTTAGGTATAGGCTCTATGCACGCAAATGGCACGCAAATGTGCATTTTCTCCAGTTTAGTTTTACCCAAATCTAATAGTTTACAGCCTCTAGGCCAGTGTAACGCCTCATTTGAAAGCTAAGACCTACAAGACTGATGTAAACTGCATTAAATAAAAAGTCGTTTATGTTTTTGTAGCCACAAAGCCCGTATTCACTATACGCTAAGCTCCTCTCGCGCTATTGGTTGGTCCGCCCGTCTGTCCTGCGGCCCTCTTTCATATGATTGGCGCTGTGAGTGGAGTGGGCGGGACTTAACGCCGCGAGCGGAAGGTTTCACCTGCGTGACGTAAACAAACAACACAAGTTAACCTGCGACCGGAAATACAAAACAACTCTTTACACTCGATTATCCGTGAGCTGCGAGGATGGACCGGGCTTTGTGACGCAACAGGGACGTATCTGCAGCAGTTTGAATGTAAGGTGTTCTGTTGTGTTTGTTTATTTGTTTGCTTACCAAGTCCAGGCTAGCGTAGCACGTGCCAAACTGGTGTTTCATGATGTTGTCTGCAGGTTAGAAACGGAATGAAACGATGTGAAAACCCGCGCGGCTCGTGTCCTAAAGCCAAAGATGAACAACTAGGTTCTAACCCCTGTCGGAGTTGCTAAGGTAAGACCTTACATTAGAAAACTGGAGCTGCCCTTTGGTGCACAGGCGATATACATTAGCTTGACATTAGCCCATGTAATTTATTTATTTTTTATTTATTTATTTCACCGATGGTTATAGAGCAGGGTTTCCGCGGGGCATTAGAAAAAATTAAAAGTCATTAAATTAATTGTGCCAAAGTCAAGGCCTTAAATTTAATTAAAAAGCACAAATTCAAACTTCATTTGAAAATTATGACATTGACCAACATTTTTTTATAGTGTGTTTGCCCGTGACGTCACTTTTCCGAAGTCAGACATGATGGCGATACTCACCAATGTCCTCGCCTATCAAAACAAACAGTACCGCGAAGTTTGAAACGGCAACATTTGTGACGTCCGTGAAAACACCCTATTGTATAAGTTCATCGAAGTACCAAAATGTTGGTTTAAAACAGTTTTGGCTGAAATTGTACCACATTTTTGTCAAAAGTTTCCCATTTTGTCAAATTCTCTTTCCTCTGTTTGATGACATGTTTGCAAATCCTAAGAAATGAAATATGCACCATAGTTTTGTGCGTTTGTGGCATCAAAAAGCATGAACTATGACTTGCTTGTGCCTGTTTAAACCCTGTAGAGCAGGGGTGGGCAAACAAAGGCCCGGGGGCCAAATGTGGCCTGCAGAGCCCTTCAAAGACGATAAAGCCCCAATACGCATGGCCTAAAACGGGGGAAAGACACCCATGTTTTCATTGACATGAAAAAAGATGTCTTGCTTTACTAGATACTTTTGTACATCTTTGCTGAGGTTCAGTGGATTTCACTGCAGAGAGTCTGTACTAGCCATGAAGCGCCCATGTTTTTAAAGGTAAACAAACAGCTATGAGTTAAAGACATTTCTCTTCTTCTGAAAGACTGAAATGGAACAAAGAGCCCCCTACACCTGCAGCATGTGGAGAAAAAAAGGGACAGACGAGGAGAAGATGGTGAAGACTGTTGTGGAGCAGAGGGAGCTGCGCAGGAGGAAGAGGAAGGAGGAGGTGGCGTGGCTGACCAGTGCAGCACACCACGCTCGGAAAACGGGGACAAACCCAGGAGGCGGTGCACCGTTTCAGAGGGGCATTACTGCGGTTTCCCCGACCTCCAAGAACATGCTGCTCAGGTTGGCCCACACTAACCCAACACACAATTCTACAATGACAAACTAGGCTCTTACTTATTTACTTTGTGGTACTACAGTGCTGCCATGTCTTTTATCCTTGTAGTTCCTGCTGTGCTTTGCTGCCCTTTATCGATAGTTTAAACTTGTTTATGGCCTGTAATTTCGTACGGTTGTGAGAGACTGTAACCAAGAGGATGGCCATTTGGCTCTGGACTGGAGGAAAGTTAACAGCCCTGTAAAAGCAACACTTACAAGGTACGATTTAACTCGTACTGAATTAAATCAACCGAGATCAGGAGCGTTGATCACCTTGTTCGGCCAAAGCACTGAAAATGCAAGTTATTGGCGTTTTTTTTCTTCTCCAAACTGTTTGAAAAATGATAAATGAAGCGTTCACCAATGCTTTAACAATGTTTTATAATGGTGTGTAACAAACATTCCACTCCAGCCTTTTCCACCTCTTGACCGACGTGCCGTTAGCCGCTGGCGTGGGAGGTCTTTCCCGCTCTCCACGGCGCACCGTTACCGACTGCGCAAACGCACAATTTATTTTCCGCCTTTTACATATTTAACCACCGGATATTTTAATGCAAATGAATGTGGCGGGATTTCGCAGGGGCGTTTTTGTTGACTGGAATTAGCGTAGCGACGCGCGCTTTCTTCCCCATTCTTTCGCCTTCCTTTCTCCTCTCTCTAAATTACAGCTATTAAGACACAACTGGTGCGAGCCAAAACGCGCGCCCCACTTAATATGATTTCCTCCCGCGCTGAGTGAGAGAATAAGGCTCAGATGATTCAGACGCTATCCACAGAAACTGGAAATGGAAAAAAATGAAGAAGGGGAAAAAAAAAGACTTGGGAGGAATGAGAAGATGTCCACCTCCGACGCCGCGCTGTGTAGCGATTATAGGCGGCTTATGTGCGCGGATTAGCTTACAGCGAGCGTTAGCGTCGGTGACATTTGTTATTGGAATCTGCCAAGTCTCTGCTTTAAAACTTAAGTGTTATATTGGGATCTTTTGAATTGGTAAAAGATTTAAATGTTCGCTACCTACATGCGAGAGGCTTCGTTAGCAACTAATGAGCTCTTGGCAGCAGGTTGTACTTTGTTTGTGTTCCAGTAGAGCGGGGTTTACAAACTACACTCGACGTGTTCAATGGCCTCTGTTATTTTGTAATTACCGGTATCATAACCTGGCTACTAACAGTTGCAGCGCCAATAACATATCAATCTAATATTCAATCTGAAGCTTGAATTGTTCAGGAGAGCATTGACAGCGAATCCATTCCATATTTAGTTTTGAAAAATGTTATGTGTGTTTGTTTAGAATCTAGCAGCACCTCGAGTTTTGTGGTTGTCTGTTGTCGTCGAGCTGTTAATTAGTAGCTCTTTGGCCCAAACCACTTATGGTTTGGTTTCGAATGGTGAAGGCGAGTACACAGCTTGTAGGTAACCGCCATCCACGGGCGTGTAGAGTTCACTGCCCTTGATACATTGTACCAAACACAATTTAATACAATTACTTATTAATACAATAAGTAATCTGCTCAGTAACAATCTGTAATGTACCTATGTAGTATACACAATGGAATAATGTGATAAAAGTGTGATAAAAGTGATAATGAGCATGTTTCTGCGAAATTAAGACATCTGTGCTGGAATCCTCTCAGCTGCACATGAAACATACTCTACAACCTGTCAATCAAAATGTAAAAAGTCTCCTCCACAAATATAATCAAAAGCAGGTTAGCTATAGGGCTGGGACGATACACTTTTGTCACGATACAATACAATGTAGCAAGGGTAGTGTAAAATAAAGTGTTACCGAACAAAAGTAATAGTAAAGTACATGAAGTGACATGAATTATGAGAAACAAAACATGAAATGATGTAAAAATCCTCGTACTTTCAAAGGAAATGCCCAAAAGTGTTTTTCTGAAGAATAAATTCCATGAAACACAGCTTAAAGATTTTTCTCACTGTGGAACGAGTAACTTTTTTTCTTTTACTCAAATAGGACTACTATAGGTCCTCTTCCAAATGCGTATAACTATGAAAGTATTAAGTGAAACAGTAGTTGCAGTACATTTTGACTTATTTATGTCGGCAATCTACAGGAAAGGTTTTGGATATCTCTTAATTGATTTATTTTTCCCTTTTCATTTCCATGAATAATCGCATATCATTGGATTCCCTGAAATGTTGTCTGTCATGTTGACTGCAGCGCGTCGCCGCAGTGTTGGGATCTGGGCGCACAACAACAAACATGGCTGCCCGCGGAGTGTGACAGAGGATTACAGCAGGTTCACGGAGCGCAGGGGAGAGAGAGGGAGAGGGTGGAGAAAACTCTGCTCATAATGGGATTTGTGAGCGAGACTCTCCTACGCCGGGCTCAACCACAAACAAGCAGGTTAGCGCTAACAACAGCCAGCTTTAAGTGCAGATAAAGGACATTTGAAGATCTTTTGACCATTCAGAAGCTGGACATATTTGTTCTATCCCAGAATAGGAATGATAGACCGCTGAAAAAATGAGTATTCACTCTTATTAGGGTTTAGTGTCCTCCAAGGGTCTATTACTTTGGTGTTCATGAAAGTTTGGATGGTTTTAGCGGATTTTGACAGAGTTGCTGCTTTCCGTGAAGACCTATCCAGCTGTGGGTCAAGTATCAAATTAAAATCTCCTCCAATAATAAGCTTGTGTGTGTCCATATTCGGTATAGCTGAAATAAAGGATAACATGGACTGGTTATCATCCATATTAGGAACATAGATGCTAATTAATGTAATTGGGTTGTAGGGGTGTCACGATTTCAATTTTTTGAGTCACGATTATTGTGAGACAAAAAATTTCGATTTTACGATTATTCACGATTATTCCCCGAATGAAAGGAAAAAACTGATATTTTTAGTTTTTGTCTTTAAAAAGCTTTTTAATACTTGTAAACAGTCACTGTTTCTAAAAATGAAAAATGCTTTAAGATTGTTTTGCATTAAAATAAATAGGCCTACATTGAATAATACAAAACAATGTCAACTTTACTTCTTTATAATGACCATAATTATCATAATTATTTTACTATATATTATTAGGCCACAAGCTAGGCTCGGTTTTATGCTCTCAAAAGTTAAGCTGTTGCTTAATTATTTTGATGAACAGAGAATGAAACGTGTTTACAAAGTGACTAATGAACAGCTGATTCCCACATGTGCGCGGTTTCACTTTCATTTCTGCTACGTATCGCTGAAGCAGAGCGGAGCGTTAGCCTTTTGTTTACATCCTGAGCCAGTTGTGGCGGCTATTTCCGAACCTTTGGACAACGTTTTTGGGAAGTATGCAGTTCGTTACCTGGACATTCAGAGCGAAGGATTATCTCCAAGATGTTGTTTATATTCGACGTAGCTGCAACTTTCTGAGGACAGGGTTAGCATAACGGACGTCCATCAACAACAAAGCCTTGATCATCTTTTGGATCCTAAAGAGGTCCCACTCTGCTGACTTCAATCGTTTTTGGATGGATATAACACTGGAGGAGAGCGTCCTTCTGCCTCGCTCAACTACCGGTGAGTTTACGCGCTGTTTATGGCGAGCAGCGGCTCGTGAGTCCACGTGAAAAAAAGGCTGCGGTAAACCGTGGCTTCTGAAATTCTTACGGTTAACCTACCGCGTCCTTTTATAATCGCGGTAATCGTAAAACCGGTTAATCTTGACATCCCTATTGGGTTGTTATAAAGTGTTTCTGTTACAATAATCTATCTGCCCCTACTGTCTGGAATTACTTAATTTGTAACAAATGGTACTGTCTTTTAATTATAATAGCCGCTCCTCTGCTTTTAGTGCTAAAATTAGAATGGTATATCTGCCCTATCCATTTTTTGTGTCTACAATGGTCTTTATCTTTGAGGTGAGTCTCCTGTAGTAAAAAAAAACAACAACTATATCTGTCCCCAGTTACTCTAAGTGGGAGAGAACGTTGCCTCGCTTCAAAAGCCCATTAAGCCTTTGCAATTCCTGCACAATGGCCAGTAATAATAATAATGCATTGGTTTTATATAGCGCTTTTTGGACACTAAAAGAGGCTTTACATTGCACTATTCATTCACTCCATACTTGGTGGTAGTAAGTTACTATTGTAGCCACAGCTGCCCTGAGGTAGACTGACGGAAGTGAGGCAACCAGTCTGCGCCATCGGCCCCTCCGACCACCACCAACCACTCGCTCACACACTACATTCACTAGGCTTCCTGGTGTTCCCGAACGGTCTCCCATCCAAGTACTGACCAGGCCCTTCCCTGCTTAGCCTCCAAGTGCTGACGAGATTGGGCAGAGCGAAGGCGACCCTCTTGGTCTTTCTCCAACTGAAAGACTAAACCCCCAAGGTTATGTTCAGACTGCCGGCTAAAGTGGCCCAAATACATTTTTTTGATCCAGTATGTGACCTTTCATTACAGATCCAGCTTTTTCCAAATGCGAGTGATTTCTGTGACATTAAAGGGACTATACCCGAATTTATTCAATGAAGGAGTATTGAATAAATGCAAGTCGAGTTTCCAAACTATATACGATAAAACTAAACAGTCTGACACTGATTAAAATATTTTAAAAAGTGCAAATGGAAGGGGCATTTTTAAGGTTTTCCTCTTGTGTTTAAACAAAACCGCAACAAGTCTGGAAGATTGTCAAAATCTCACGTCC
The DNA here is from genome assembly GCA_021464625.1 of Proterorhinus semilunaris. Lineage (NCBI taxonomy): Eukaryota > Metazoa > Chordata > Actinopteri > Gobiiformes > Gobiidae > Proterorhinus > Proterorhinus semilunaris. The sequence continues at coordinate 12,349,648 of CM038365.1, forward strand.
GCACTATTCCCTGTAGTGCACTGTATCCTGGTCACGCCATTTTGTAGTGATGAGAACAAAATGAATGGTCACTATAATGGCTGTTATCGACAACAATGCATTGAGAAGAGAGAACAGCCGACAGACACAGGTCTTTAAAATAAACATAACTGACGGACTACTTGAAAATAAATCGTTGCAGTGAAAAGTTGCTGATGTTAGCTGCTTACCTTTAGCTGGAACTGTTAAATGATCGATTACTGCTATCGAAATAACTTACTTGCTATAACAATATAAACAACAGAGTTTGATATTATAACCCAAATGTATTCATGTTTGAACCTTGAAATGAGTACAACAGTGTTTCATGAGTTTGCATTGATATTTTGGGACCTCTCATACTAACCACTTAGCTACATCGTCGCTATAGTTGTCACTTTTGTAGCTGCTGACATACGGACTCCACCGCATCACTGTCACCTTTTTGTTCTTGTTTACTCTCAGAGCCCCCTGCTGCTCCGACTGCAGGCTCCATAACGGCCTCCCCGTGCCCCGCTCCGACGCTATCACTCCAATCTGAGAAAGCCCGCTGCGCCACACTGTCGGCCATGTTGGCTCGAGTATCAAGCGTCTCTGCTCTCTCATGTCGGCAGTCGCGAAAAGTCAATCCCTTCCAGTCTCCCACGCCGTCCGCCCTTCCTCCTCCTCCTCCTCACCTTGTGTCAGGGTGCACAGACTGTTCTCGTTTGAAGATTTGCTACTACAAATTACATTTATATGCAGAATTTACTTGACTGGACTCGTGGTCAATGTTGAGAATTTTAGCTAGTTTTCTCCCATAACGTCTTAGTTATAATGTTGGCGGCGCAGTTGGTAGAGCAGGACGTCTCATGATCCAAAGGTCGGGCGTTTAAATCCCGTCTCCTGAAGGTGCACACCGTCGTAATGTCCTTGGGCAAGACACTTCACCAACTTACCTCCAGTGTCTGCGTACACTGGTGTATGAATGAGAGTGTGAATGGGTGACTGGTTCCTTGCTGTAAAGCGCTTTCATTGCCTAATATAGCCCGAAAAGTGCTTTATTAGTTGAGGCCATTTACCATAGTATTTGGGCATTTTCCTACACTCTTAGGATGCTAACTCCACTTTAGTAGCTCCTACAGACCTCAAACTTTCCAGTCTTGTGCTTAAAAGTGCTATACCTTTTTTTTTTTTTCTTGTAAAATGAGGTTTGTCCTCCTTTCGTTTATTGTAAAATCCGACATTTGTGTGGAAAACGCATCTAATTATAAAGCGTCTGAATCTGACCCTGCAAGTTGTGAAATGTGTCTTTTAAACTCGCCCTGTTAAGAAATGGGATGCTGCAAATATGTCTTAAAATGTAGGAATGAGTTTGGACACAACTAACAGTTTAATGTAGTGGCTTTCTTTGTAATAAAACAAATAAGGAATAGGACCTTTTAACAAAATTTTGAAGGGATTTTTTATTTATTAAATTCCAGCCTGATTTATTGAACCAAGGGGAAAATTGAATTTTTTAGTACAAACTTATAGTACATTTTCCCCTCATATTAATATTAGTAATCTACAGTGACTGTTTTCAAATTGACATCTCTAAATTCATATCTTTCCCCCTTCTCACCTGCAGCGTCTCGCCTTAAATCCCTCATTTGCGCGGCTCCTTGCAAACCAGTCTAAGCTTCGAAAAACCCAAACGCCTGAACTGAGCAGCCCGAAGTAGCAGCCGGGTTCGGCGCGAAAGCCGCTGGTATGTCCATTTCCCGTCTGCAGTCGCCCGGGCGCCAACGACTGCTCCCCATCGCCTCGACGCGGCTTTGACTATAGTGTCACTGGACAAAAAAAATAATAATCTCGCCTACACCCCCCACCATCCCCTCCCTCCTGCCATTATTCCTCACCCTCTCTCACCCCCCCCCCCATCCACCCACAACCCGACGGACTTCTGTGACAAGCTCCGCCACTTCCTCCGTGCCAGCTTTCAGCGCCCGCCGTTGGCAGAATTGGCTTTGACAGCTCGGGGTCTGGGGGCTCGCTGATTGGCCTCGCTCCAGGGACCTTGTAACTGGAAGACAAGCAACGGTAACACGCACACATACACAAAAAAGAAAAAAAGGAATTCCCGCAGATGTTGATATAGACACGTCGGGGCCTGATCTGATTTCGGCAGCCTGTTTGGGGCTTGAGTTGGGAATGCTTTTAGTTTTAGTCCACGAAATGACCGGAGAATGTAGTAACATTTTTCACCCTGTTTGGTTTGAGGCTGCGGTTCCCAAAAAAAGAGATATCGATTTGAAACTTTTGCTGTAAATTACAGATTTAAATATGAGAAAAAGATTGTATTGTACAGGGTTTATACAGGCAGGCTTTTTAACGCCATTTCTCCAATCTTCATCCACATCAGTCTACCAGAAAGGAAATGACCATATTTGGATTACAACGTCAGCTTGAAAAATCAGCTTGAAAAATCAGCTAAAAATCGATGTTTTCACCTGCCTTAACCCCCACCTTAACCCAGGTCGGCATTACCCAAATCTAAAAGCTTCTTGAAAAAAGCGACAAAAACGAGGATGAAAATGCAACAAAAAAGTGACAAAAACGTGATGATAAGCAACAAAAAGTGACACAAGAGTGACCAAAGAGTGACAAAAATAGTGACCAAGGAGTGACAGTGGCAATGGGTGACCAAAGGGTGACAAAAGAGTGACCAACGAGTGACAGTGACAAAAAGAGTGACCAAAGAGTGACAGTGGCAGAGTGAACACAAGGTGACGAAAGGGTGACAGTGACAAAGAGTGACAGTGACAAAAAGAGTCACCAAAGAGTGACAGTGACAAAGAGAGTGACCAGAGAGTGTCTAAAGACTGACAATGACCAAAAGTGACAGTGGCCAAAGAGTGACAGTGACAAAGAGTGACCTAAGAGTGACAGTGAAAAGGAGTGACCAGAAGAGTGACCAAAGAGTGACCAGAAGAGTGACAAAGAGTGACAGTGACAAAGAGTGACCAGAAGAGTGACAGAGTGACAGTGACAAAGAGTGACAGTGACAAAGAGTGACCAGAAGAGTGACAGAGTGACAGTGACAAAGAGTGACCAAAGAGTGACAGTGACAAAGAGTGACCAGAGGAGTGACACAGAGTGACAGTGACAAAAAGAGTGACCAAAGAGTGACCAGAAGAGTGACAAAGAGTGACAGTGACAAAGAGTGACCAAAGAGTGACAGTGACAAAGAGTGACCAGAGGAGTGACACAGAGTGACAGTGACAAAAAGAGTGACCAAAGAGTGACAGTGGCAGAGTAAACACAGGGTGACGAAAGGGTGACAGTGACAAAGAGTGACAGTGACAAAGAGAGTGACCAAAGAGTGGCTAAAGACTGACAATGACCAAAAGTAACAGTGGCCAAAGAGTGACAGTGACAAAGAGTGACCAGAAGAGTGACAGTGACAAGGAGTGACCAAAGAGTGAACAAAGATTGGTCACTCTGTCTTGGTCACTCTTTTGGTCAAAGAGTGACAGTGACAAAGAATGACCAAAGAGTGATGAAAAAGCGTAAAAAGGGATGAAAAAGCAACATAAAGCGTCAAAACACGACGATAATGAGAAAAACAATCACTCAACATTGTGTTTTATTATTTTAAACGCGTTATAACGTCAAAAACATACCTGTTATTTTTGGAGGTTCGACTTTGGTTGGTTGTTCTTGTTCTGCTGAAGAGCTCTGATTGTTTTGTTGGTGTGTGTTCATCACGGCGCCATGAATTTGTATCAGGGAAGAAGAAATCCATTGACTTAAATATATCTGCCAAAACTCTCTACAGAACAGGTATTTCGATTTCTAATGATCATTCTTGCTGAATACTTTATTGTTTTTAGTGATTCAACATGAGAAGGCTGTATCGCTCGCCTCTTCACCTTCCTTTGCCCCTGTGATTGTGACCCAGAGGGGATCCTATTAGTCATCGGCCCATCTCCTTCTCTCTCCTCCCACCTGACCCTCGCTCTCTGCCGCCTCCCGTCGCCGCACATCCGTTATGCAGAGTGACAGCGAGCCCCAGCGTTTATGGCCCCGCATACCGCCGACTCATTACCGTCCGACGTAACGGAGAGCGAGGCGAGAGACACATGACGAGGTCCATTGGTGTCTAGATCGGATTCATTTGGGAACATCTCCTTGTAAATTTGTGAACATACTAGAAGAAGAGTATAGTACATAAGGGTTGTTCCTATGGTTGCTTTCACACTTACACAAGCTCGATTCGGGACCAAAATTGAAATGGATGGAGAGAGAAATGTTGGTGTCTTGTTTTAAAAGTGTCAATAAATGTAACGATAGATATAGAACCCAGAATTATATTGATTATCTGTCATTTATTGAATGATAAATTGATATAGTCAATATAGTGACAGGGCTCTATCTGGAGTTATATTTTGAGCCACTTGCGCATGTTTGAATAATCTTTGAGTCTTCCCTGATGACTACCCTTAGTGTAGTGGCAGCAGCTATACTCGTAACCAGGAAATACGCTCCTTTCCTTCCAGTCTCTTGTGCAGCTTCTGCCTCCATTGCAGAACACCGACTGGAAAAAACTGATACCAACAAGCGTCAGCCCGCTCTGGGAGTTATTGTTCTTTTTTTTATTGACTATAGTTATGTAACGTTTGTGGTGAAGTGGAGTGAGGCGCTTAGGAAGAGTGCACTTCTAACCAACAAAGTTTTAGATAGGGATTATTACACAGTAGGGCTGGGACGACACACTATTGTCTCGATCTGACACTTACTGTATAGGCTGATCCGATACGTATTTTGACACAGTAAATAATTAAATCATATATTTGCCTTAAAATGTGTAAATAGAAAACAGTCCAAAAGGGGTCCACAACATAATATAACTAACTGTTCCTGAAAAAGAGTGCAAGATGAAAAAGTGCCCCAGACACATAAGCAGCACATAAACAGAGGCCTAACATATTTCATAAAGGTATTGAAAGAATTGATACTTTGATGACGTATTGATACTTGATATCGCGGAAATGTATCATGATATATTGCAAAATATAGATATAGATTTTCATCAATAAAACTGCACTCTTTTGTATTATGATTTTATTTTTCTGAAAAATGCTTAGTTTTCACCTAACCCATAGTTGTATCGTATCAAGATATCTGGCATGAATATCGAGATATGACATTTTGTCCACATCGTTCAGGCCTAGTACAAATACCCCCCTACTCGACTAGGTTCAATTTATATACAGCCTGCATTTAAAGGATCACTACTTGCTGACGAAGCCTCATGAGGTGAGAGTCGAAAAGTCCTCAACATTACAACAACCCGGCGCGGATCATGGATTGAACCTTAATCAATTCTAATCGTTTGACAATTTCCCCACAGTTCCTCTTCTCACTTTGCTAAAACCCAGCATTGGCCTGAATCCCCCGGCCCTGGTACACAGATAGCCCTGTACACGCTGCGGCGGTGAGCAGCTTGTGTTGGCAGTAAACATGGATCGCTCGCTGGCCAATGCACCTCTCCCTCTCCTGTCCCTGCCCCGTCCATTGATCCCCATTAAAATGCTTAGCAGATGCTTGGCTCCGGACCCAATGAGCCGCTTCCCCGCGCTACTGCTGCTATGTTCATTCCCTGCTCCTCTTCTTTTTATTTTTTAAACCAATCTGGAATAGTCATTTCGCCAACTGGGAGACGGGCCGAATCCAGCCAATACAGTAGCATCCATTCACAAGAATCGAAGCGAATTGTTTCCATATTTCACCGAGCACCTTTGTGTAACCTTTCGAAAGGAATAGAAAAGTAATGGTAATATGGAAGATATATGCAGGATCAGAGGAAGGACAACGTCTTTATTTTGTCGTTTGAGCGTACGTCAAAGCAGAAGTCTGTCCAATATGGTGGTATCCCCTCGAGGATTGAAGAATATAAGGAACATAGCGACGTCTGTTACAATTATAAAAGTGAGAGACAATAAGACTAGGCGCCGAATCAGGAGGAATTTTTTTTTTTTTCTTCAATTTCTCGGAATATATGGAATAGGATCTCAGAGTGGAGCCACTGCTCAATGGTACTGTATAAATATCTGTCAGGCGCAAGTGTGTCAAGTAAGTAGGTGCTTTATTTGCCATTGTACACAAAAACAAAATGACCTTCAATACCTGTATTTCTGAATGAATTTGTGTGGGAAAGTTGAGGGAACACCGCCACATTGTTGTGATTGCCTGAAAAACTTGCTTCTTGACAAAATGCCATTTAAGAATCAATATAAAGGGTGAGTTTGGTTTGGTCTGACTTTAAAAACTAAGATGTTAAGGGAGAAAACTGTCTGGAAACCTCATCATCGACCACCGCATGAGAAGTTGATGTTTTCACTCACCGTGTCTCGCCTTACGATTAGCTTGTCAAATATAAACAGTTTTAATAAGGCTCCATGTCAGCCAGAGCTGCTGTTGCTGCACACAGTACATTCTGAATCTCCTTCTGTGCTAATGAAACCAAACCCCTGTTTCCTCCAACTTGGATGTGGTGGGTGACAATAACTGGTGCGGCGGTGACATAATGCACACGGACGCGGGACGTAAACATCTCAGCGGTGACATAATCCGATAAGCAGCAGCAGCAGCGCCTGGGCGAGTGGACCAGTGTACAAGGAGCAGGTCTGGCTCATATGCCAGGGAAGAAAGAAGCTATTGTTTTTAAGGATACAGGCTGTTCTGAGGGGAAGACGTAGTACAGTATAAGAAATCTTTTGTCTATAGGCTTTCCTGTTTTCAGCTCTAACCTCAGCAGCCAGTCAGAAGCATTGCTTTTGTAGTTCATCGTTAGGAGGAAGTGTTTTTTCCCTCCATTTGACCAAAAACCTTAAATTGTGACTTAGGCCATTACATTTTTTCTTTATTTAGCCTTTGTTCAACCAGGTTAGTCCCACTGAGAACTTAGATCTCTTTTACAAGGGAGACCTGGTCAGTTTTGCTGACACCATTCCTTCCGCTCAAATCTGGACATATCTCCCATGAAAGATTAAAAAAATCTTAATGTAACGCCTAGTATCAAAGTTGTGAAGAAAAATGGGGATCCTGGGGACTTTATGTAAAAAATAAATATTTAAGGTGATACACGGCAGATTTTCTCGCACTGGTCAATTTTGAGATTTTAGTGGAAATTTCCAGGAAGTAACTTTAGCATCAGGCTGCACTGCATCTAAAACTAATATATCAGCAAAATAAATCCATACATTCAAACCTAGGTCTATCTTAGACCTTACTTACATTTTGTCACTGAAATCATTAGCAATTTTTATGTATAAACGTCTATATTTTATACAAAAACAAAGTGACAGAAAACGTGCAAAACATACTGTTTTTCCACATATTTACATCAGTAATCTACAGCAAACGTTCTTTTCTATAATTTTTGCCCTTTTTTTAAAATACATTTGTCTTTCACAGCACACATGACGCACAAAGTGAACACATCTTTAATTGCGATAGGATATTTTTCAGTCTGTGTGCAGGCTGCTATTTCTAAGGTTGAAGGTTTTTTTTTTAACGTTGAAGTGGAATGACATTTTTCTGTCCTCCTAGTATTTTATAAACTCAAGCATTTGTGGGAAAACACTGTACATCTAATTTATAAAGCATTGGTATCAATCTCAAGTGACCTCGCAAACATGCCTCTGAACTCGTCCTGGTGAAAAACTGGGTGGCTAAAATATGTTTGGAAAGTTGTAAATGAGTTCAGAACACAACTAACATTTTCATTTGGTGGCTTTCTCCTTCATTGTTTTTAAATCAGAATTTATTAAAATGTATTTTTTGTCCCCGTAAAGGACATTTTTCATCTGCATTAGACCCATTCTTTTCAGGAGCAACCTGTAAGAAGCATTTGGCAGCCATGCTCAGCGCCCGGAGACCCACCTCCAGATGTCTACTGTGTGAGTTTTGAGAGTGTTTAGGGAAATGTGAGTCAGGAACAGCGAACATGAGAAAACTATTACCATTACTTGTGCCGATGACTCCATGGGTTGAGCGTTAACCACCAAAAAACATCCTGATTGGGTTCAAAATAACCCAGTACAAGAATGGGTCATTACCAGAGCCTCAACGTGTCACTAATCCGCCCTGGTTTATCTAGCGCAGCATAAATGTGGTAACATTAGCCGTGATCTTCCTGTCCCATGTCGGTGTGTGGCGGCACACACGGCTACATTAGCTCGCACAGGGAGAGCTTTGTCCGGTCGAGGAAGGGCTCGCATACCCCCCCCCCCCCTCGGCCTGATACATGAAAGAGCGCTACTGTTCTGCCCATCTGCCAATCACAGCGCGGCGGGGACGGAGGAGAGCGAGAGGATGTGCGCAGAGTTTTCCAAGCGTGGAGGAAAGGTAGATGATATACGGCTCTTACCTGTCTTGTCTAGTGACTTGGCAAAAAAAAAAAAATGGAGAAAGTCTGGTCTTCCGAATGATGTGTTCAAAGAGAGGGAGATAACGTTTAGGTGATGGACATTCGGTAAGGCAAACTCCCCAAATGTTATGGTCGAAGGGGACAAAATGATGATGAGGAGATAGTATTTACAAGTAAAGCTAGTAAGTCAAGTTGCAAAAATGCCACCAATACATTTCATACATCTCTTTTTTCTTTTTCATTGACAAGAAATAATATGATATAATTGCCCAAGGTAAACATCAAGAGTTTGCTCCAGGCAGAGATTGAACCATCAAGGTTTGTGGGTTTGTGCTTTTCCCTTGGAAACTGCTGTCTTCCGTTTCATGTTACACTAAAGTCGAGCTTTTGATTTGGGATTTATATTATGAGGCAAATTCCTTGATTTTTTTAAAATATGAGACATATACTCATATAGTAGGCTATAGGGCCGCACGAGTTTGACAAACAATCTATTGCTGACGGATATTGCGATTGCAATTAAATTTGCGATTTAAATATGTTATATAGCGTAATGTTTTATTTTTTATGCAATTGAGCTGCATATAAACTTCTAAAACTACTAAGACTACATCATGGCACTTGCAACAGCAGCAAGATGGATATCTGCAAGAGGCAAAGAGATATTTTATGGAGTTGTCAGAAAAAACGTAGTTTTAATCTTCTCCAGTAAACGTGGCGCTCTCACACTCATTTTCCCTCCCTATTCAGCTGGATAAATGCATTATTCGAATCACAGGTTGCAAAACGCTGCTTGTTTATATGAAAATCCGCCTCATATTTCCGTCCAAAAAATTTAAAGATGTTACAATTACACGCTGGGATCCTTACAAGCGGTGAGTTTGCAGATAGCGCTGCGCGTCACACACGTGAAGTTTGTTTAGCACACAAACTTGATTTGCAGGCAAACTTTTTCGATTGGCCAGCAGTCAAAGGAAGCGAGGCTCGATAACTCTGATTGGCGAACTTCTCTTTCACTGAAATGGCAACGGTGCAAGGGAGGGAAAAAAAACAAAACAAAGGTTCGGTAACCTAGCCAAAACCTCAATGTCGAATTGATAAAGGTTATCGCGCGGCCCTAGTGTGTTCTTCGCGGTGCCCTTAACCAAAACAGGAAGTTCAATATCATGACCAGCCCCTTTTACTTACGCAGACACTCATCCCAATTTTCTAAAGTAATATTAACTCTAACGTGCCCCAAAAGCTGCCACAGTCGCGCAGGATATATCCACTTTTCCAGATTTGTCTTTCCACATGACTGTTCTTACGTGCAACCGGCAAAGACCGCATCCCGCTCATGACGCCAGTTGTCGAAATCAACCGCCAGGTAACGGCGACGGCAAAACCTCCCAGCAAGAACGACTTTAATAGTGCTTTCCTTCACACTCCCCGCACCAGAGAACAAACATTACCCGCTCCCACCATCTGTACCTGACACTCTGACAGCCTTCCATTTAGCCCGACAAACACCTCTCTCCTCACCAGTACTACCCACAGACAAGATAACGCCTGAAAAATCCGTCACCGGGGCCGAGCTTGGCGGGAATTTGCCATGTCACGCGGCCGATTAGGCAGCTAGTCTATTCCCCCCCCCCCCCCCCCACCATCCCCATCCTTCGGCGGCATCTGATCCATCAAACGCCGCCCGCCTCACACTTTCAGGAAACATCGTTGGCGCGCGCGTACGCCGGCTGCAAACCCCGTGAAAAATGGGGTTGCCGAAAATGATGAGTGGGGAGGAGAAGGGATGGTTTCGGGAAGCGGGGAGGAACTGGAGAAAACGCCGTCCCGATTAGGCGCAGGTTAAGGGGATATTGATTTGTGTGCTGAAGACTGTTGGTCTCTCTTAGCGGCGCAAGACAAATGGCAGCAAACAGAAAATCGAGCGTCGGATTCTCTCCAAGGACGGACTTTTTCCTCTTGCCTCTGCTCGTCCACAACAACAGCTTTTATCCCACTCAATCTGTCCAACAACGACTTTCCAACACCGCAAACGGAAAACAATACATACATGTTTCTGAGACTTTTTACTGCAAGATTTGGTGAATTAATTCTAGATTTCAGAACATGTTATTGGTCTAAACCGTAATGATGGGATATTTTGTGTTCTAAAAGTTCCGTTTGGACAAAACCACAGTGGGCCCTAGGGGGATCCTTAAACACTCAACTTTTCTGAGCATGTTACAACGTTCTTCAAGGAAAACCCCCAATAACTTTGCGGCTTCAAAAACACAAAGTCCACGCTTGAATTCACCACTTGTACGTTGGGGACAAACTTTGGATTCTGCCTAGGGGCTATCAACATGCAACTTCTCTGAAGACCACAGCTTTTCCCCTCCCATTATTTTCCTGTTAGCGATTAGCAGTGTGTCATCCAAATAGCTCAAGATTGTATCGTTCAACATCTAAAAAATTGCACGTTTGAAGTAGCCTGGCCTTAGCCATCCGTAAACTCTGGTCAATTATCATTTCTCTACATGTTACGTCTGGCTCTGATCTCAGTCGCCACGTTACATCGGTTGACGGTTCAGCGAGTGACGGGTGTTGTAGGTGACGTCAAGCAATACAGACGTCACGACAATACGCTAGCCATTAGGTAAAACCCTCCCACCTTCAATTGTGAAGATCCAGACCCTCTGTACGAAATGAGTACAGAGGGTATGGTAAGACCAGGCTACGTTTTGAAGTAACAAGTTTACTGAAGTATACAGTATTTTCGTGTTCCGGATTGACCTAAAGCGTGTAGTCCATGCCTTTATGTCGTGCCGCTTGGACTCGCTCTAAACCCTTATACTACGGATTAGACCAGGCCTCCATCCAACGCCTGCAGCACGCTTGCTCACTGGCCCACAGAAACAATATAACTCCTGTTCTGGCCTCCCAGCAAGCTACAGGAACCAGTTTAAGGTCCTATTGATGGTTTTTAAATGTTTGAATGGGATGGCCCTATTTCACCTGTCTGTTCATGTCCCAAAGAGGACAACGAGGTCGGCAAATCGTGGATGAAAACTAGGGGTGACCGTGCTTTTGTCGTCGTGGTGCCCACGCTTTGAAACAGTCTTCCCCCGTCTTTGAATGTTTTCAAATCTCTTTTGACGACCCTTTTGTTTGACACAAGCTGAGCAGGATTATTTGGTGGTTCTTGTTATTTTTACTATTGCTTACAGTTTTCATTGTGTGTTTTTTTTTAATTTGTTGCACGTTGTATCGCCCGAGTACAGCACTTTGGGGTGCGATGGGTTTTCTAAATGTGCTTTATAAACAAACTTGACCATGACCTTTTCATCACGGTAGGTGTTTTTGTCTTCAAGCTAATGGCAAATGGCTAACACTAATAAAAGCTAAAACAGCACCTACATTTGAACAAGCCTGTGTGATATATATTAAATTTTGTATTACTAGCTGTTGGCTCTGAGATAAAAAACTTCTACCTCAAAGATCACAGACCTTTCCTCCGGTCAATTACCTTCAATGTAATATTTTTAATATGTGGCCAGTGATTGTCCATCAGCAACTCATAGACCTATTTATTTATATACCAGACACCGCTAATACTTCTTTCTGAAATTACAGAAGTGCTGTGGCCCCATATGGCCCCTTTTTTTAAAACATTTTACTTGGAACTGTTTCTCTTTCAAATGCAATGGAGTAAAAGTATTACATTCCCAGCAAAAATACTACCCTAGTAAGTACGCATCCTCAGAAACAGTACTTAAAGTGCTTGATAATATGTCAGTGTCTCTACTTCTCTAACTTGACGCTCTAACCCCTTCCACAGCCCAAATCGGGACGAAGCAGCTCTAGCGTCAACATTCCGGTCCGTAAGTGTTTCTGAAGGCTGCCGGGATAATTAGTCCATCTTTCTCCCCCCTCTTCCCAGTGTACGTGTACGGGATCCGCCGGGGCTCCGCGTTTGATTAGGGCCACAGCCTTGACTCCGCACCCAGCCGAGGTGTTTGATGATGGGGGAGAACTCCAAGATGACGGGGGGGTTAGGGGGGGTGGAGGTTCAACATCAAACAGCCCGGAGCAAGAGGACTCGAGCCCTAAGGGAGGCCCCCGAGCGCCGCTGCATTCGATAGGTACATCCACTCCCAGGGACGGGACGGAGGGATGGAGGAGGGAGAACCAGGGAAAGTTTAGAGACGATGGTTTTGAACTTTTTGGAAATACATTTGTAGTTCTTAATGACTTAACTGGTAGCAGATAAGTATCACTCCATAATTTATTAGTTCTCAACTCAAACCATTTTCAGTGAGTCGCAGGCCTTGATCAATTGTTTGGATAGTCGGCTATTATATAATAATATAATTATTTTGGACAAAATAATTCATTATAATGATTTTTTTCTATGTTTTTGTTTTGCCTGATATATTTATTTGTACAGTTTAGGATTCAATGTGTTTATTTGGTTGGGACAGTGCATGTTAATGAACAAGCCGCTCCAGACTGTAGCCTTGGTCTAATTTGCATCCGTTGTCCCACACTTGCACACTCAAACACACTCTCATTCATCGTGGCCTATTGTACATGTTTTTAGTGGTAGGGGAAACCGGAGTACCCGGAGGCAACCTAAGCCGACACGGGGAGAACATGCAAACTCCACACAGAAAGGTCCCGTCCAGGTGCCAATCGAACCCGGGACCTTCGAGCTGTGAGGCACGAGCACAAACCACTGCGCCACCGTGCTGCCCGTGTGTTAATATTTCATATCTCATTTGGTGCACTATGGAAAAAAAACATCTATACATTTGAATAATATGAATATGTGTCTGGGAAAAGTAAAAAAAAAAAATCACATTTTGTTCTGTATGACCTCATGGAGGCCATCATGAAGTTTTAAAGGGGAACTTTGGCAGAATCATGCTGCTGGTGCGGAGGGTGCGCGCTTATTTTATTGTATTTGTTTTATTTCACCTTTATTTCACCAAGATAGTCCCACTTAGATTAAGAATCTCTTTTTCAAGGGAGTCCTGCCCCCAAAGGGAAACCTATAATACATATTTTTAGTAAACCTAAACCTACTGACACGGACACAGACACAGGGAGAACATGCATACTCTACACAGAGGCCCTGTCCAGCCAGAGATCGAACCCGGGACTTATCTGCTTTGGAGCAGTGTTATTTTGGTGTTTGGATGATTTTTATTTTTCCATTGTACCTCCTCCTCATATCTCTTAATAACTCCAAGTATGCCTAGGGGTCCTTAGGGGTCCAGTACTGGGACCGAATGTGGCAGTTATGTCTGTTAAACAAACACAGAAAGAGGACTTGGCCTTTGCTACTAAATACTATACGTAAATACCATTGGCAATCGAATTCATCATAAAACATGATGTTGGATCCCCCCTATGAGAGACCAACAGGCCCGTTTGGAACCGTTTGGAACCATGAGGCCGTCCTCCCGTGGACCCACCACCTGCAGGAGGAGCCATAGGGGCATGGTGCTATGTGACTTGGGCAGCTCCAACAGCTGCCCCCACGACCCGGCAACGGACAAGTGGGAGAAAAATGGACATGATGTTGGAACTCTAAATATAGTTTCTATCTCTGCAGAGCTCATCCTCTTGAACCCTCAGCCCACTCCCTCATCCTCTCTGTCTCTCTTCTCTCCTTTCTCAGTGGGATCATTGATTTGTGCAGATCCAGCCTTTCCTCTGCGCAGCTTTGGCGTGTCCTCGCTGCTCCTTTCATGTTCGCTATTCACTGTTCCCTCTCGCCGACTCCCGTTTCATTACCAAAGGCTCCGGTCGGCTCCTGTCTTGACCACTCTAAGCACTGTGGGGGTGTCCGAGGGCTAAAAGTCCCGTACATTGATAAGGCGGTGGGGTTGTGTAGGTTAAACTGGCTTCATGAGAGATTTGGGAATAGGGACTGCACATTACACATTATTAAGTTTGTAGGTTTTGCTGTTGGCCAAATAAATCCAAGCTTCTCTAAAACTGGACTTTACAATAATGAGATACGTCGTTTGTTACATTTTGGCTTTGCTTTGCTGTTTTGATACTCACACAGTAATGATGGGTAAAGCCAAACTGGAGAAAATGAGCACGGTTCAGGTGGGAGCTAAGAGGTTAATAGCGTTGTCTCAGTTCATTTAATAACTTTTAATGCCTTTTAACACCGTGCGGAAACTCTGCTATTGTGCATGTTTTTTTGGGCGGAAACCTTTGCGCCAAGACGGGAACCCCACCCAGGTACAAAGAGAACTTTCGAAACTCCACTCACACAAACCCATGTTGTCCAGGAATCAAACCTAGGACCTTCTTGCATTTCCAGCCCATTGCCCATTTGTTATACTGTGTTGGTGTGCCACATATCTGATGCGCGTTTTAGGTTCATGCTAAACAACATTGCATCCCAATTTAAAAACGCGCCCCACCTACATACAGCCGAGACATGACGGACAGGCCGCCTTTTATACACGGGTTGTCCAAGGTCTCACAATATTTTTCTCCCACTTCTATTTCGGGACATGCCAGTTTCTCATTTATTTGCATATTCGCGGATATTTTGCAGATATTCTCACGAGCAAAGCGCAACACTCCATCAAAGCACCAAAATCAATATTGGCGAGGCTGCGTCGGAGCTATATAAAAAAACGTGTAGCCCACATAATCAACCGCCGCAGCCAAGAACGCTTCACAATTACCCGCGAGTATTTTACAGTAATCAATGTACAAGTCGGGATTGTTAATTAATTCTCCTCGGCAATTAACTCCCCCATTCACAAAAACACCCACCAAAAAGGACCTTTCTTTGACGAGTTAAACTTATTGCCGAAATCTAGCGGGCTCATTAGCACTCTTGGCTCAAAACAAATGCGATATGAGTGGTTGGGGAATTCGATATCTCGAGGTGCGCTTCTTTGGGAGGATGGATCTTTTTTTTTTTCCTTTCTTTTTGGACGGTAAAATGGGTCAAGCGAGGCATTTAGTTAGCAGAGATCGCCCACCTCTCCTCACACCCTCCATATGGGCGCATGCATATTCATAAAGCAGCCGGACAGGTATGATGACAAAAGTGGGAATAAGATTTTGTTGGCGTTTTGGCCTAGATTGGAGAGGCTGGTGAAGGTCGTCCAGAAACTATTTTAAAAATGTTAAAGTGGCTCAGTTGGTAAGAGTGTTCATCCACGGATCTAAAGGACAGCAGGTTTGAATTCCGGCTGGTGTACTGTATGTATTGTATCATGCAGTGTTGTTTTAGTCGGAGTCTTAGGACGAATTGTTTATCCCATTTTCGTCTCGTCAACGTAAACTCATAAACGTCTCGTCATGTTTTAGTCACCAAAGAGCTATTTTTAGTTTAACATCATTACGTTATCATCATTAAAAAATGGTGTGTCAGCGTAAGCATATCGTTATAGTCTTCGTTCATGAAAACAACATTGGCATTGTAAACTCTTAAAGGAATACGTATTGTAGCGTGAAGTTGTTGGCAATACCCATCCCAAGCGTGGTTGTTGGTGTTCGGAGGGGATCGCTTCTTCACTTCTGCCAGTCCACCTCCCCAATAATAACCGTAGACCACCACCGTAGACTATACAGTATATGTCGATGGACACAGGGCGCTTGGCTTTCCCCCATAGTGTTCAGCGAGGGCTGACTGAAGCATGTCCATGCTAGCAGTTTGGTAGGAAAAGAAATAGAATGACGTAGTGTGTATTTAAGACAAACACGTGGAAGTGTTGAAAGTCCATTAGATTCAGATTTATTTGAATAGCCAGTTTCTTAGAGCAAGGAACTTCTGGAGCCTGCCTCTACTTTCTTAGGGCTTTAGGAAGAAAGAGGCTATAAATAGTCTATAGCCTATATGACAGTCCATATTTTTTGGAGCTTTTACCCTGTTATAGAAATTCTTTGGGTGGCACGGAGGCGCAAAGGTTAACGGTCGTGTTTCACAACAAGATCCCGGTTTCGATCCTTAGGCCGGACAAGGCCTTTAAATTTGCGCAGATTTTCTTCGGGTGCTACGTTTCCCCTCCTCCCACTGATGACATGAGCTCTAGACTGTGATATCAGTAATTATAGGTGGCACAGTGGATTTTGAGTGGAGTGGATTATGCAGTGCCCCCTACGAACCTAAAACTTTTGCTACCGAAAGCCTCTTAATTCCTGGTTCTATGTTGACACCGAAGTGTTTAAATTCTCTCTGACATCCACCGTTGTGTCTCAAATAGGAGAGTTCAGGGAAAACAATAATCTCGCTGCGCATTCGCCACCGGGCCATAAATGATCTGTGCAATTACAGCGTTATTGTGGCGCAGCGCGCAAACAGAATTACAGTCAGATTCTCCGGTGATTGGGGTGTCACCCTTGTGTTACCGTGAAGCGCCCCTGATTGATCCTCGCTCGCATGCTCTCAATCACTCAAGTCTCGTCACATCCCTGCCTGTCTGTGTCTCTAACCGATAATAGATTTTCTGCTATGGGCAGGGGTGCCGCCAGAAATTCTGGGCCCTATGGAAACAAACATTTCTGGGCCCCCTACATTTTTTACAGATAAAATGTAACCCAATAAACATGCCCTGTATACTTTAAAAAAGATACTTAGCACATTGCATAGTTAAAATGTCTGATGAGTAAAAGCCTACAAAAACAAGAAAAAGCTATGGAAATATGTACTTGTTTACATAAAAGGAGAATATTTATTATCTCAATTGCAAACACAACAGAACATAATGTACACATTGACATATACTTTACGTGAACAAGCTTTAACTGGGTCCAACTGCTCAATCAGGAAACATCAGCTACAACTAACCCATAATTAAATCAGTCCAAGACTAAAACTAGGCCAAGGGCTCAAAATCAAGACACACCAGGAGTAATGCCAGGCCTAAACCAGTCCAGGACTAAACAAGTACTGAACCAGACATAAACTGTTTGTTATCCAGGTATAACAAAGTTATGTTCAACATCACTTTATAATGGCCCAGCGGCGTGCCTTTCTGCTGGCAAAATCATGTATCAAATCATCAAAGTTCAGCTTTCTTGCCAGTTTGCTTTCAATGGATAGTATGGCACGGTGACAAAGTCTGTCCTGCAACATAGCAGACCTAAGATAATTTTTAATCAGTTTCAGCTTACTGAATGCTCTCTCGCCACCAGCAACGGTCACAGGCAATGTGCAAAATATTCGCAAAACTATGCAGACCTGCCCAAAAATACTCTGCAGCTGCATCTTGTAAATGCTGTTGAGCAGATCAATTGGTGACAGACACCCTGGGAAAGTGGCCCTATATACAGAGTTGAGGTGTCTGACTTCATCTTCAAATTCACAAGTCAGATCAGTGTTGTATTTTGAAATCAATGGCTGGCAAACAGAATGGATTTGATCATCACGTAACTGGCCCTCACTTCACAGAACACACGGCAAACTGTTTTTTGTAATTTTTGAAGCGTGTAGATTACTTTTTGTTTAGTAAAGTTATCATCATGTGGAGAACACAGTAGATAAGACGTGCTTAGAGCTTTCAATCTTCGTGAAGTTTTGCGCTCAGGCTCACCTTGTTTGGCTGAGACGGGGACGGGGGCCGCGGGGGAAGGGAGACGTGGGTGTGCAGCGGCCGCTGAATCTGTGTCTACGAGACATGATAACCCGGAGACAGCAGAGATGTTATTATTGTTGGATGTAAATCATAATTCAGTAATTATTTGACTAAGCTAGCTAGATAAAAGCAGGTCATGTAGCAACAAAAATAAGTAAGTGAAAGTTTTGGAATACAGGAATAGTGCAAGCTACCTTTGTTTTTGAAAAACTGTGTGACATACTGTCGACTTTGGCGTTCTCAGTCTTCTCTTTCCTTCTTTTCTTTCCGTTTTGATGCCCTGACTTTTGATGTGACATGCCTGCGTGTGTCACTATCTGCACTGCATCATAACAAACGCTAGGCTAACGAGCGTAGCTCGGACAGCGCAGGTGGAATGAACCATTGTGAGGGGGAGGGGTGTGACTTAAACAGTAAATACATTATTTGTTTGTTAAATATTAAATCTATGGTCAAAACGGACAAAATACACATTAAGTGTATGAGGGGCCCTAGCACATTACACGTATGTATAAAAAAGAGAAAAGAAATAAGAAAAGAAAAAGAGGGTCTGCTCTTCTGGGCCCTTCATCAGCCTGGGCCCTTAGAATCGTCCTAACCTTCCACCCCTTTACGGCGCCCTAGGCTATGGGGGATGGTTTAGCTAACTAGGATCCATCTCGGATTGTGTGCGAGGTTTGTTCAGGAGTAGCTAGCCGGAGGATTAACCTACTTAGCATTTTTTTGTTTATTATGGGAACACCGGAGGACCACGACACGGAGTGAACATCCGAACTCCCCATAGAACTGTCACGGAGCAGGAAGGACTTTTATTGGGATATTTGCTGCTGACTGGCTCAAACGCATCATGGTTTACAGACAGGCCTCGAAACATGGCTGAACAAGAATGCGCTAAATCAGTTAAATGTTTATCTTCAATGAAGGTTCTTGAGTCATCCCTACTCTCAGCTGATCACTGCTAATAACCTGCCTATTGGTCTGTCCTGGGATGAGTTTCAGCCTCATCAACATGACAGAGCCCTTGAGATATGGCCCGAAAGAGATTACTGTACAGTGGAGACAGGTGAAATCTCAATCCGCCATTCCTGTTGGGATTTTCTTTCTTTACAAACATTGTTTCTTTGACCCTTTAAACCCTTTAACGCCTCTGGTGCTGCTTTGCTTTGTGAGGAAAAAGACCTGACAGCTCCTGTAGATATTGGATTAATAAACAAACGAGGAATGCAGCTGCATCAGAGCAGGTCGGTCAGATGTTTGTCAGTTCACGATCTTTTTGTAAACTTCTGTCATAATGCTAATCTGTTAGCCGCTAACTGTTGCTGCGTTTTCTGCTTCAAACATTTGCGATCTCTTGTTCCCGTGTTTGTGTTTACATGGTATGGGGTGTGCTGTAAGGTGAGGGTATGGATCTATTATAATAAACGGGTGAGGGAGGTGCGAGGTGCACTTTGCAAATCAGTCATAGATGTCAGTAATGCTGGGGAATTAATCAAAATCGCAATCTCTACTTTGGTTAAATCTCAATAACCGTCATTGGGACTTTATATTCGTCAGGTTCCCCTCATTTCTTTCTGACCTCCTTTGAGTGCATTGAATGAAGTAGTTCTCAAAGAAAAGGTTTTTGAGTCTTGGAAGTTGGATTTGGAACTAACAATTCTTAACTTTTACTGGACTGAGTTGGACTAAAAATTGTGGTTAAAAAGGTGCTACTTTAAAATCAGAAAACGCCTTGGCTTCTCACTCTCCTCTCTTCTTTTCCATTCTCCTGAACGTCCCCAGTCCACGGTCAGCCGAGGGACCCCATCTGCCCATCACTCTACCCCCCCCTCTCCTTGCAACACTTTTACTGGCCTTAAATTAGCCGCTGTCACCGGTAACCATGCCCGGTGTGGTGGCGTTCCAGATGTTCCTGGTCGTTTTGTTTCCGAGGCTGGGGCAGTAAATCTCTCGTCTCCGCGTGGGGGGGAAGGATGGCCTCTCCTGCTCCATCTGTCTGTGCACCGCGGGCTGGGGCAGTGGCAAAGAGAGAGGATCTTAGTACTTGGAGGCACGGATTCTGGTAACGTGCCGATTACGATTGGAGACATCCAAAAATACCTTGTGTACGGACAACAGGCAAACGTAAAATAGCCATATCTTTTAAACTTACGAAACACAAGGACACGGCAACAAAAAGAAAATAATATCAAATCACTAGCCTTTTGTGATTGTGGTTGAATGCAATTGCTTAAATGTAAAAAATTAGGAGTTTTAAACTGGTTTATTTCTTGCTCTCACACATGGTTGCGCACGTCCCAATTATTCATGCGAAATGGTTGTGTAAATTTACGACTTTTAGACTGCAAAGCGGAGTGTACAACTTGGCACGTACTCCAGTGTCTCCCGAGGACAAAGGCTGCGTTCTGGGCAACTGGTAACTGAGAGACGTCCAATCTTGGAAATATGGCCTGAACACCGCTCGATCTCTCAAAGAGATCAAAGTTCTCTGACTACAGACACAAGCTGAATTACAATATGATGGTCTACGACATTGACGGCCACCTCAGGTATGTGTGATATTGTTATTGGTCACAAATTACTAGATTATGTTATTTAGCTTGTTCTCTATCTTTCGTATGACACATTTCATTAGCCTGTAGTCATAACAAGAGTTTATTTTGCTGGAACACTCTGAGGTTGGAACTCAAATCATTTTCAAAGAAACAACTGACCTCCCAGTTGCCATTTTTGATGCGGAACCGTATGCATCTCCATAGCACAGACAGTCTCTTTCTTCCAGTTCTTTCAGGCAGCAAACGTCTAATGTTTTCAACAAACTACTACTTCAACTACTTTTACTATCCACCTCATGAGATTGACAATCATTTCACCACCACAAGTTAAAAATAAAGTTGCATACAGTGCCTCCAACTTGACCGAATTGCCAAGCAAACTTTCTGCCGTCATCCAGTCCTGATTACTCACACTACTAAACTTCCATGCAGTCATTTTGGTACGGTTGCATTTGACCCGAACGTTCTCCGGACAAACTACCACCTACTTGTGTTCTTGGTTGCAGGCTGGTTCACGGGTCAGCCTCCTCCTCCTCGTTGGCGCTATGATCGGAGAGAGACTGAGAGTGAAGCATTTTTGGCTCGGACTCCCTCCTCCACAGTAACGCGCCGATGGGGCTGCGGTCATGCCCACTTGTTGCTGTCATCATTTATCAAGATGAAGATGTAATGATAATCTCTATTGTAAACAGGCAACTCAGAAGGAATAATGGAGCGTTTTCTTCCTCCGGTTTTTATGGTTGGTCAAAGCAACTGGCCCAAAGCCGTTCCCGCTACGATAGAGTTCGGGTTTGAGTCATCAAAAGCGTTTCTGGGAAAAAAAGGAGTGCATTCTGTGGTAATAAACCAATGTAGAGATTAGAGATGTGAAGATTTGGTTCCTTGTGCACATTTTAAGCAAACCCAGAAGCGTAAAATGTGAACTAATACGAGACCTCATGGAAATTCTATTGTTCGCAATTGACTAAATGCATCCATTCCAGCCTGTTGACTGCCAATTGGAACGGTCCAAAACAAAAATCTAAAAACTAAATCTAAACTTGATTAAATTGTGATTGTAGAGTCACTAGTACACTAAACCAGGTGGTTTGATCCCAGCTTTGACCAGTTTTTTTGTGTGTCCTTGGGCAGAGGAGCCACAGGGATGGAGAGTAAAGGCGCCAAGCCAACCATTCGTACAGCCCCTGGGTCATGAATGAAAGAAAAAATATTGTTTTCTCGTGACCTTCACTTGGGGGAACCACTGGCATAGTACATAATAACTAGTAATGCGAAGTTCATGACCAAATTCTTTTGAACTCGGATATTACTTATTAAATATTTCATTTATTTATTTTTTCTTCAATTTTACACTGATATGGACCAAACAAACATAATAAACAGCAGGTGACTAAAAAGTATGTAGCATTTCATTTATGGCATACAAATAGTAAAAGTTTTAGTCTCGTACACAGATATCAAAGGGTGCAAACCTGAATATAATTTAAACAGGGACCTCTCAGGCATTAGATCTTCGATCAAATGTGTTGTCAGACTGGATTCTTCAAATACGCTATAAAGAGCCAGTCTTCCGAGCGGCTCTTTGTCACGACTGGATCCCAAAGGTCCGGCTCCCGATCCTGACCAAGATCCTGTTTTGTTTGTTTTGCAAAATCGAATCCAAATAAATCAAAACTCCTGCCCATTCTCTGTCTACGTCCTGCTTTAGCTTCTGTATTCAAACCTGCCTCCGCTCGGCACGCCTGGCACCGACGCACTGCCACGTTCCGAAATAAATCAAAACATACGACTTCTCTCCGTTCGCAATTTCCTCTGGGCTGCGGCGAAATACCAATCCAGATGTTTCCGTGTCCCAAAGATGCGTCCTACTTCCTGTCTCCCCCCCCCCCCACACCGCTTTCCCGCTTTCAAAACTAATGCTTATAAAAAAAGTCGAGCGTCCTCTTTGCCCAAGGAACTGTCTGTTTTCCATTGATAGAAAGCCACAAGTCGCCTGGAGCCATGGCATTTATTTATTTTTTTCTCTTTTGCATTCCGTTTGGGTCAAAAAACAACAGCTTCTTCCACCCATCCACCCCTGTTTTTCTATAGTCGAGCGCTAATTGGGGGTGCGGGGGGCTAAAGGAGGTCCCGGTTATCGCAAAGCTTGCAGAAAAACACAATTGGTTACTGGTACAAATTGGAAGTTTTGAAACATTTGCGTTTCTTTTCTGGACAAGCGGCGTGCCATTATCTCATTCATGCAGATTCAAACACTTGCAAGAGTGGATATAAGCGCGAATTACTGGGTTGATGGCAATTGGATTTTTAATAGAACTGCATGTGTTGACAATATCGGATATTAACTATACCGTGTTTTGTGCGAAAGCCAATTTTTGCATTTTTCTTTTTCGAAACACGCTTTGTTTGTTCTGGTTTTGCGATTGCAAACATTGCCCAAGCTCCTAATTGAACCAGTTAGATGAGGCAATTACCAACAAGATCTAGATTGTATTGCTCCCTATTATGATTTGTATAAAAATGCTAGGGGCACTTTTAGGTTTAGATCAGGGGCTCCAAAATTCTCACAACTTCAAAGCGAGGAGGCCTTGAATCCGATCCCAGGATGAGTGGGACTTTCCTTTTGTGGAGTTTGCATTTGATTTTCAGTGGTTCTCAAGGTGTTTTTGTCTTGTACATGTCTTGTAGTACACTATGTTAAGAATTATTATGCAAATTGTATTTCAGTGCCATAAAGGTGGGCCCAGAAATGCATGAAGACTCATTTGTCTTGTTCACTGATGAGTGCCGTGTAACCCTGGATGGTCAGATGGATGGAGTAGTGGATGGTTGGTGAATGGCCACCATGTCCCAACAAGGCTTTGACGTCAGCAAGGAGTTGGCAGAGTCATGTTTTGGCCTGGAATCATGGGGAGAGAGCTGGTCGGCCAATTTAGGCTTTCAGACTTTCTGACTGACCACTTTCTTCCACTTTCTTCCTTGGTACAAAAAGTGCTGTGCTTTCCCTAACCAAATCATCTTCATGCATGACAACGCACCATGTCATGCTGTACGTATTTCTGGGCCCACTGCAGCCATTTCTGCTCGTCAGCTTTTAACAATTTAGGGGAGGCCGGATAGAAGGTTTATGAACAACTGCAAGCCTCTGGAGGGTCCTACACCTTGATGTTCGGGAGAATCCAGAGGCACCAGCAGCTTCAAATACCTGTTTGCTGCTTTGTAGCAGCTATTGTCTTAATCTGATGTGTTTGTCTGGCAGAAACCGTCCTCATTGTGCCTTTTTCTGCTCAAACCCGTGTGTGCTCTGAATCAGCCACAAATCTCTTAACAGTGCGATGATCACGCTTAATCTTTCATGAAATATCAAAAGTTTTCATACATAGTCGAAGGCATTTAACAATTTCATGCGTTTCATCAGCAGAGAGATCCTTTTTCTTTCCTATTGAAAAATGGTGGTCTGCTTAATGATGTGGAACATCCTTTTTAAGTAAGTAAGTTTTTCCCTTAACTGGGCTTACCTGACATTTTCCACACATATTAACGTAAAACTTCATACTCTGTAGAGCCTTCTTTGGCCTTGATCACAGCTTCCATTTTTTTCTGTTCTGAAAGTACTACTAAACTATATAACTTACTAAACTATAATTCAACATATTCAAGAAATTGTGATGTGCTTTCCTATTTATTTTTGTAAATCAATATATTTTTAAATGTATGAATAATACAAAGTATTATTTTAGCATTAACTTATAATTTTGGTGAAAGAGCTTCTACATGTTGTGGAATAAACCTTACTTTAGGCCTTAGTCTAATACAGTTGTTTAAGCACTGTGCATCGATGCAGGCTGGGAAAATGCATTCTTAAAGGCCCTATACCTGATTTTTTGATTTGATTACCACTGAAAGAGGAAGCCACTAAATGAAAAGGTCAGTTGTGGTACACACTCATTCCTAACATAGTCGTAGTGGGCAGAATGAGTTTGGAAAGAAAACTAATTGAAACCTTTTGAAAGATAATGCAGTCAGTTACGACACTCATACATAATCAGACCCCTCGGAGAGCGTATATTTTATTGTCTGCACAGGACATTATATAAATTACCGTTAAACTTTCTAGTCCAAACCTTTGTAGCACTTGCATGCACTTCAGGATGCTCATGTTTTGCGTTTACGTCAACGATCTCACGGTGTGGTCCGAGCCATGCCTTTATGAACGGGTCGTCTGGCTTCTGTACCTTTTTGACACACGACACATGCTTTCTGCCAATCACTTCCAGGCAACCCGAGTTACAATAAACATCTTTTTTTTCTTTTTTAAATAACTTTCTTCTCCTTCTTAGGCCCAGGTTTGATCCGGAGCAGAGCCCGTGCCAGAGAACTTCCCTCTGGGGCTAGGAGAGAGGGGGGAGGGCGGGGGACGGGGCCAAACAAACAGGAACTCTTAGCTTACATGCGAGATCCATACACCTGCTTAGCGTTAGCATGGAGTTAGCCGGGCAGGCAGCGCTCGCTTTGGCAGGCGGACACGTAAAGGGCTGGAAGGGACGGAAGGGGAGGGATTGGCGGTAAATGAAGTGGAAAGTTCACATGGGGACGGACTTTGACTGTGGGACCCAAACAGCCAGAATAATTTGGGGATGAAAGACAATCTTTGCAGACAATTACATGTGACATACTGCTTTTTATCATGATGAGATGTTGGGACTTCAGGCTCATATTGGACGTGTGGGATTCTTAGGAGCTTCTTAATTGTGTGACTATTGTTTTACAAAGCCTTGTCTTTTTTTGTGTATCTACTGCAATTTATCCTCATTGTTCAAGTCGTCATCTGTACTGGGTTGTAAACAGATGACGACTTGAACAATACCTCTCTACAATTGAAAACTGACTCCTGTATCACTGACAGCCTACACAAACAGTGTGCAGGAAGTGATTTGTTCACATTTTCCAGTAGAACGCTCCCCAAGACCCCCCACCTTCCATTCTATCTCCTTCTCATACAAGCAATACAATATCAGAGACATTAAATATATTTGAATAGATATGGGACGATAATGAAACGTTGTCTTACGATGATCTTTACATTGAGATTAGCTTTATTGTTCACCTCGGTGGAAATCTGTGTTTGGTTCACCATCACAGTCACTAAATCGCAACAAGTCACAACGAATCAGGACAGATGGTAACAATATGCAGCAAAGACAATTAGTTAGCAGCTACAAGCTATGCTAACACCCCGAGCAGTCAGCACTGCAGACAATACAGACCAAAAATCTGAGAAAATATATATATTTTTTGGCTCACGGATGCCATTTTAGAGTGGAAGCAGCACTATGTCTGAATTATACTGTCGTAGCTAGACTGGTACAGCGGGTGTGCACTTGGTTAAAATAGCCATGTGCTCTGGAGCCGTGTTATTTTGGCCATTATCTTCATAAAAGATTATCTCGATTCTGCAAAAAATTTACGGTCTTTTCATCACGATTAGCAATAATATTGTATATGGTCCTAACCTACCTACCTACCTTCCCTCCTTCCTTCCTTTATAAAGTGCTTTTCACCCCCCCCCCCCCCCCCCCCGTCTTTCATTTGATGTCTTTCATTTGGTCTGAAACGGGCCGTGGATGTTTTACTGTTGAGGGTTGCAAACCCCTGTCCTAAGTAGTTCAAAACAAGGAAGAAAGGGATTCCCCGAAGCAGAAAAGAAGACTCAAAATGACAATGCCAAGTTATGCTACGTACTTCTAACTTCTAACTTCTCACCATTAAACAGCTTTTCTTCAGTGTAATATCATGTGTCCTGCTATATTTAAACCTACAGAGGATGAAGACATGTGCAGTCCCCGCCATCATCCTGTGAGACCTGTCATTTGCCATTAGATCCAAATGAGCTCTTAATAAAGCCTCTCCCGTGTTTACACCAATGAAACCAATCCGTCCTTGTACTGCGCCGTAAACGCTGATGACTAGCAGCATTTTACAGTATCCCACCGTTAAATCACGGCACCGCCGCCGCCGCCTCCTCCCGTCCTCGTTACTGTGACGGCGTGTCAGACAAGCCCCTCCGCTAACGGCCTCTTATCTTAATTGGAGCGCTCTCCGAGGAGGGTCCGGCTCGGCGGCGACGCTGCGGTCACACAGTCTGCTGCCGCCGCTCATTTTGTTGTCACAGTCAAAGAAAAACGGTATTCCACTGTAAAGGATTATTTTAAATGACACACAAATACGGAGCCGTTTTTTTTTTTTCTTTTTTTTTCCTCCACAGCTTTGATGAGGAGATTTGTACAGAGACAAGTCCAGGGGAGACGTTTCTATGCAGTTTTTATACATGTCTCGTTGAAGCTTAGGCGTTGGCTTGCTAGAATGACAATTTTAGGAATAATAAGTGCCATTTTTAATTGTCATTTCATAAAATTACAAAAAAGGAAAAACTCTCCCCTCTTAAGAGCCTTTAATGTTCTTAAGAATACACCCAGCAATTAAAAATATGTTTTGTTAGACACAACTCGTCTTCCAACATCTTGACATTGATTTGAAATACCAAAATGTAATATTGACATTATGGAGCTTCTTTACCCCAAAAAGTTCCTTCTAAAGGTCCTTCTTATCCAGCGAATGCTTTCCTTACCTCTTCATCTCTTGCTAAGCTCAATCCTCTCATCACGGAGTAAAAAAACTCGCCGTAGCTTCCCTACAGCCGCACACGCCGGAGGAAACATTCTTTCTTTTTATTGAAACAGCTGCCCAGTGAAGGGGAGCAAGAAGCGGGTGGTGGGAGGGGCTAAAGGTGCAAATCAGGAAGTAGAACTACTGGATCCTTTGTTTCAGCTGTTTTAGATATTTTCTAACCAACGAAGTGTATGACAGTGTGTTTGACATTATTTGCAAATGCCTCCAAAAAGCATAATACCGACTCTTTAACCCTACATGCCCCGCCTTAATCGAGTACATTTTTTTCAGTTTGACTTTACCCAAATCTAAAGACTTATTGAAAAAAAAAAAGCCTCAAAATAGAACAAGAAAAGTGTCAAAAAGGTGCCGGAAAAACAACAATAACACAATATAATGGCGACAAAAAGCACAACTAAAGACTGATGAAAAAGCAACAACAAAGACACAAAAAGGTGGCAAAAAATCTGATGAAAACGACAAAAAAGCATCAAAAAGCACAAATAAAAGCGATGAAAATACAACAAAAATACAACACAAAAAACACCCAAACACCAACTTAGCTATTATTGCAGATGGTTATCTAAGTAGAACATTTGGAAGAGGACTTGGCATATTTAGATCTCATATTGAGACCACCTGTAGCAAAATCATTGTGGATATGAGATTCTGTACTACAATAACCGACTAGTCTGTTTTTGCGTTTGTATATTTAATCCCGCGGACATTCTTGATACAATGGTCTGGAATCGTCGGTACTTCTGTGTCCACAAACGCAGATATTAGCCTACGCTTTCCCCTCCGTCGCGTTGCTAGCTTCCTCCACGGCCCCAGAGCGCTTCCCTCTTAATAATGTCCAAACGCAATCTCCCTGTAACCCCAATGAGCCCGGGCCCCCTCCATAATGCACTATTCATGCTTTTTATTAATCTGCCTTTTCCTCAAGCCATTTTTCAAATCACTCCTTTTGTTTACTCATGAATATTTCCCTGCCTTGTTGAGGGGGAAGAAGAGGGAGTCTGAATCGGAACGACATGGAAGCCGCGGTGGAATGGCCCCAGTAGCGGTTCGTTCGCGGAGCCCCGTATTCCATCGCGGCGTAATCTCAACCTCGGAGGTGTGTTCCACGGCAAGCCCGAAGCCCAGAAAATAGGTCACTTAGCGGGCTTAGCGGGGAGGTTAGCCTGATATGAAGTGCCCGGAACCCCAGGGACAGCTAGCCGCGGTAATTGGTGGAGGTGGTTATGGCGATAGCCGCGGGTTTATGAATTAGCCGCCTAGTGTCGCGTTTGGGGCACGAGACGCTGGGGTTAAGAAGTGGCTTAGGGTAATGAGGAGTCGACTGGTTATAGAGGGAAGAAATTGGGACAGCAGACATTGACATTGTAAAAGATCATTTATTGAATAACACACATTCTGTCTTCATCATGGCACCATTTGGATTTTATAAGCAAAAATCTGATTAATGTTCGTGAAGATGATTAACATAACAATATAATTAAATAGATCAAGTAAAAAATCTTGTTTAATTGAATGTATGTCCGAATGTTCACACTATTCCCTGTAGTGTCTGTGTAAGTTCTCAGTCGTACAGGAGTTGTCCATCTTCAATGAAGGTACTTGATTCATCTTCTGTACTCAGTAGTTGAAGTCTTCGAACGTTTCGCCTCTCATCCAAAAGGCTTCGTCAGCGACAAAGGTCACAAACTGCACGCAGCTGAATATATAGACCACTGCCCGTCTCCTCCCCCTCTAGAGGGGAGGAGACGGGCATACCCTAACTCCTCCCCAGTTGTCTATATATTCAGCTGCGTGCAGTTTGTGACCTTTGTCGCTGACGAAGCCTTTTGGATGAGAGGGGAAACGTTCGAAGACTTCAACTACTGAGTACAGAAGATGAATCAAGTACCTTCATTGAAGATATTCCCTGTAGTGGTCACACCATTCTGTAGTGGTGTCCGAATGTCCAGAGAGAAAAATGGAGTGCACTAAAAATTTCCCACAATGCACTCTGAAAAGTACAGCAGCAATGGTCCCTACATGGGTCAATATGGACCACAATGCACTGCGAGAGTCGGATTAGAACAGTGGTCTTTGAACTGAACATTTTTCATGAATAAACCGCTTATAGGCCCTGTACCTGATTTTTGTTCTTCTTTTAATTACACACAATGACACATGAAACAATGAATTCATAGTTTCAATCTCATTTCTAACTTTCCTAACACATTTGTAGCATACTAATTCTTCACAGGGATTTTAAAAGTGTTTATAAGCTCATAGAAATACTTGAAAACTAGCTTGCAAGTTGATTAAAATGGAATCGGATGCTTTGTAATTAGAATCAAAGTATTATGACTACAAAGGTTTGAGCTGACAATATACTAAAAGTGGACAAAGCTAAATTTTGTTCCACTACAAGAAAGAAAAGTCACATAGGACAATAGGACCTTGTACTATAATGGACGTCGCTAATGTTAGCTGCTTACCGTTAGCTTGAGCTGTTAAATGATCGATAGCTTCCTCTTTCAGGCAAAAAGGCAATAATCCAATTCATTAATGTAAGATCCATGTGAAATCAAACTGATCAGACTAATATTTATCCATAATTATTATAATGGGATGCCAACTGAATCGGTGCACTATATAGTCTACTATACAGTGCAAAACGGCACTCATGCAAGTATCCTGACCTAACCCTAACCTTTTTGTTCCTCTCCGTGCCTTTATTTGGTAGAAAATACATCCATGATTCAGCGTTTGTTGATTGAAAATGGCGGACCTATTTATTATTAATTTTACATACCTTACTACAAGACTTAATTCTGAAAAAACAACAGTTTATACACAGAATGAAAGTTGGGGGTCCCCAGTCCATCGCGTTGCCTGTTTGGACTTGGCCTGAATAACATTGGCGATTTACTCTAGATCAATTGTCCCTTCTTAGTCTCTGTCACATGAACAGATACATATTACAGAAAAACACCCATTTATGAAAAAATATCCTTGTCGACTTGACCCTGGGGGTCGCCATCAATCTCCCAATTACGGAACGAGACAGGGCTGTCCAGCGTCGCCTTTTTTGTTTTCCCGCACCCCATCCTTTTCTGTTCAGCCATAATAGGCCGTCTATAAAAAGTCTCCAACATTAGACTAATCTGTCACCCATTTCCATTTTTCTACATGCGACGAGTGCGGTGTGAGAGAGAGAGAGAGATGGAGAGAGAGAGAGTGAAGAAGAAGGGACGGCGTGATGAAAAGGCTCTAAAAAGGCAGTGGGCTGACAGTGGGATTGGCTGGCTAAATGACTGCCGAGTGGCGCGCCTGCGGAGAGGAGGATGGCGGGCGCTCCCAGTAGGCCTGATTAATTCGGCTCTCTCTTTCGGCGCGGGGTTAGCGGTAGCAAGGAGAGTAGCCTATTACCGACCGGGGGCAGCGCGAACCCACATAATCAGCTGAGACTAACTCGGCCAGGTTTCCCGTTCGTTCCACATGGGGACTTAAAGGGGAAGGGGGGGGGGAGACGAGGGGAGAGTTCGAGGGTAGAACGGATTTTCAGTTTTAAGGGGGCTTTGTAGGAGGAGCGCTATCTCTCCCCTCGAGTGCGGTTTTCAATGGCTTTGATAGTGACAGAAGCTACACCGCGACAATTAAGTGTGCAGAGGTATGGTTATTTTAACGTAGACCTCGGTAACAAATCCTACACGGAGTACTTCACCCGATATCGCAGTGACTGGGCGGCTCATTTGGTACAGCGGAGAACAAGCGTACATTTGTGCTGTTAAGTATTCGAGCATCGGAACTTTGTAGTATGTTTTGTTTCTTGTTGCTGCAAAACATTTGAAAGATGAAGATTATACTTCATGCTCTACTGCAATCCTAGAAAGGTTTCAAACTATCAAGTGTTTTCAAGAGCAGTGGTTCTCAAACTGTACCGCTTGTGGTACTTGGAATGATTTGCAATTTTAAACTGTTTAAATTCATTTAAATCAGACATAATTTCATTTAATATTTTTACAGACCCGTCTCATTAGAAATCTCTACCACAGGGACACTTTTACAGTCAAATACAATGTATATGACGATACATAGTGACCCGTATGATAATGAGTGCTATACGGAATTGTGATTAAGTAATACATATTGGGAAAACGCAACAACAAAAAACAGTCATGTATCCAAAAGTTAAAAACCAAATGCCTCCTGACATTTTTCAAAGTGTGACGATTGAAAAGCGCATGAACACAACCAAACATTGCTTTAAAAAGTGCTGTGTAACTGTTCCTGCAAGATCACAATGCTTCCAAACACTTTGCAGCGCATAAACAGAGACCTATTGCTTGTTGAGCATCCAGTGCTGCACGGTCATCACATGTTTTGAAAGTATCTTGATATTGCAGCAAAAATGTGTTTCAATGTCTTGCAGAATCATATACCGTCACGGCCCTAATGTTTATCTTTATTGGCTCAGGGACACCCACGTTGGCTCCATGGAGGGACTGAAACAGGAAAGGACACCACTGGAACTGGGACTTTATGGACTCGTCAACTGATGAAGCCGACATAGGTGAGCAGTGTGCAGTGATGACAGTGGTTTTGTCGCTTGTGTTGCGTAGATCACATGGTGCTCAGTCGGACTAAGCTCGGGTGTAAGAGCAGTCAAATGTTGCTCTAGCATCTTGGTTTTGGCTATGCTATGGCACAACTTTCCGCCTATTTTTCCTCATAGAAACGACATCAGCGTGGAATTGGTTGCGCACATTGTAAACAAAAAGTGTTAGTCTGTTTGTCTGGTTTGGATATGGTCTTGGACTGGTGGAAAGGTCTAATATGGTACAAGACTGTGAATCTTTTGATCATTCTGAGAGCAAAAGCATCAGTAGTGTCTGTAGTTTTTGTACTGGTTTTGTTCCAGTTTCCGTTGTCCTTGAAGGGATACAAACAGGCCATGTTAATGAAATAATACTCCTACAATCCCTGCATTTAACTGTATTGCTTCTGGATTGAAAATGGCACTAGTATTTTCACTATTTTGGCAGTTTGAAGCAGCGAGGGCTGCAGTATCCCCGTGTGCATCTGCATGAATCCGATTTCAGACTCCCATTTCACGGAACACGCCAACACCACGTATTCGGCGGGGACTGCTAATCCGCTAATCCCCCGCACGCGTGTCATTTTAGAGAGGTGATACCTGTAGGCTCCTCCAGACATCAAAACCGAGGCCCAGACATTGATCTATTATAATTTAATGCAGTGGTTCTCAAGCCGTGGTGTGGGGACGACAACTGGAACACGGGGCTATCAGCTGAGACCTTAATGAACCATTGTTTGCATATGTCCTGAGCAGTTTAACCTACTATTTCTACGAGCAACATTACATCATCAACATCCTGCTACACTTGCGATTTGTTCTTGCTCTTTGTCATTTTGACATATTTGGTATCTTCTTTTTTTTTTAGGATCCGTATCAATCAATCAATCTGTCATTTAAATAACAATTCAATTTCATGGGAGCATAACAATACATAGAGTTGAAAGTGCATAAATAAATGGTGCAAATCCCATTATTAAGTACCCCCTGTGTAAACATGGCACGTCAAAAGTATAAGGTTGCCAGCACAAAATGTAATATACAGTAACATTCTTTCTTGGCAGCAGCAAAGAGGCATTACTGAAGCAGATCAAAAGAGCATCTAAAACAGAGATATGGTCAGAATTGGATGTAAATATAATTAATGCAGCAAGTTCAGTTCAGAGTTTTTGCAGAGTGCGGATGGTTGCCGGTCCGTGGGAGGAGGGAGGAGAGGGGAAAGGGGCACAATTCTGCAGCCGCACCGCCTGAGGGTACAGGCTGTTGGTGAGTCTGGTTTTACTGGCACCAATGGCCCTGTACTTTCTACCTGAGGGCAGGAGGTGGAACAGGTGATAGATGTACTTTCCTTTGTTTAAAAAAAAAAAAAAACTAACTACATTACATATGAAAAATGAATGTAGTTTCGACTCCTCTAAATGAGCGCTGGACCATATCATATTGTGCACGGTTACACTGGTGTGATGTTTGGACCCCGGTGTAAATTTGAATACCGTTGTACATGTGCATTACAGCTGATTTAGACCGGAGTCAGGACAGAGATCGCGGCTAATGCTACACAGCAGCATAAACAAGACTGTGGAGACTTTAGAGGCAGGCGCTAAGAAATGAAAATGAAGCTTCTCTACTGCTTCAGTAGGTCATTTTTGTTAAGATATTTAGTTCTGTACGATGCACACTGCAGAACAAGATGTGTTGGCGTGCAAATACAGTGTCAATGCCTCTGAATCATGACAACGTTTGTCCCCTTGTGTTGCCGTACAGGTGAATGTTGGGGCGATCTTTGTACATTCAACTAAACGCTTGAGTTTTTTTTGTTTGTTCTTATGTACTTTACATTAAGAAACTTTTACTTGTATCAGAGAAGTACATATTTGACCAGTAGCATCTGGCATTTTGCTGTAGCTGTATCTAATTAAAAACAAACATATGGAATATATTAATTTTCATTAGAAAACTAAATTCAATTGCAATAGTTGTACAAAAGAGCGACTTTTATTCATATACATGAAGCCCTTACTAATGAAGACAATCGGAAAACTATATTTGCGCGCACAGGCTTTTGCAAGAGACGTGTTAGCCGCGGCGCTGGTAAAGAGCAGGCAGTGTGGATTAGGCGCAGTGACATATACATATCTGACCAGACTTAGGCGGCTGCCACACGGGAGCCTCTGTCACTATCAAAGCTGCTGGAAATGTGCCAGCGAGGGGGGAGATAGGGATTGTGCACAAAGCCCCCTTAAAAAAAGAAAATCCTCACCCTGAAATCTTATGCCAAACCCCCCTCTCTTTAAGACCCAGTCAGGAGCAAGTGGGGAAAGTGTACTAAGAAGACTTACCTGCACGGCATTATCAAATAAGGCAATATCAAATAAATGCAGCGTATCATAGAATTACAGTGAGCATGACATGGTCGCTGGTGTTAAAAATACAATCTTCACCAAATGAGTTCTCTCTTGGTCTGAAATAGGTTCTAATAAAGTAAATATATGAGAAATGTTATTTGCGTTTCAATCACCATCAGCCTTTCCACTCTGCATCTTTTCCTTGCATCCGGGTGGGTTTCTGTTGAATGCTCTGGTTTCCCTCATCAACCCAAAACATGCAGAATAGGGTAATCCTCCATGTAGATCTTTCCAGATTCGGGTAGACTATATATACTCATGCACTTGAGTAACTTTTTAACCTTTTGTACATCTTGGAGTAGTTTTATCATACACTACTTTTTGCCTTTACTTGAGTATTATAATTTTGAAGTGAATTTGAGTCTTACTCGATTAAAACATCATCTTCATGTTCGAAAATACAACAAATTTGAATGAATTAAAATCCAATAAATTAACTTGTATATCAATTTATTTGTGGTGTATTTTTTGTATAATTTTACGAAACTTTCTGTCTTATTACGTATTATGCCAAGAATGTATTGATGATATATTGTGATACAATTATATATTGTATACATTGTTATGTGTCTTTTTGTATCTTAATGTATTGTTAATGTATTTTTTTAATATGTGGACCCCAGGAAGAATAGCGACAGCCCTGTTGTGCTAATGGAGATCCCATCAATAAACATAAACATAAACATAAACATTACGTCAACACATATACCAGACTTTTCGCTCAAATAGTGAAGCAATTAGTATTTCTATCAAGAACTTTAGGAACAATGTAGGTCACCATTTCTAACTTCTACTTGAGTGAAATGAGCTTAAAGTAAAATTACTCCTACTTAAGACCCATGGGCATTAAAGGATGGGTCAAATGCAGGAGCCAATTAAGTCTAGATTTAAATGGAATTATTTAGTGATGTTTAATCAGGTTTTAAATGCCTGCAGTTGCCACCCACCCAGTTATTTGTTGTCGCGAGACAGGTGTGTCCATTGTCATCATAAGTGTTTGTGTCTTCGCTACGGTAGCTCAGCACATCCCCATTTATGTCCATTACTACTTCTTCCTGCCTCGGAATGAAAAATGTCACCCCCCCCACTCTCCCGCCTCCCCTCCCTCTACTCTCATCCATGTCCATATGAATAATACATATTAAGCACTGTACTGAAGGCCGTAACCGAACTGTTAAAATATTGATCTTGGCCAATCATAATAAAGAGAAATTACTGAAAGCAATCCATCACCGTAAGCCCGATTGTCTGCCGCTACTCCAGGCTTAACTTGCTCAATTTCCCCCCTCTGTGTAGTAGCACATTGCGGCTCAATAATAATAAAGATGATATCTAGTACGCAATTGCCGCCGCGCGTGCCAGCAAAGGTAGCCTGTTGTCATGCAAATTAGGCGTCAACACATCCACAACGCGGCTAAATATATTTGGAGGATTACTCTCTGTTCATGTGTGGAGAGAAATAAATACTTTCAATATTTGCCTGCCGTCCCGAATGGCGCGTGACACGGAGACAGGAGGATGCGGAGGTTAGAAGGGACTTTGTTGGGCGGATTGTGTAGAGAAAGTAATTTGACAAGGTTTTGGTTAGGAGACGCGCAGGCAAATACGAATGTTTAGGAAAGAGTCTGTTTATACACGGTATCAGCTCAAATGAGTCACAATGAGATTTGGTTATTGCCAAAAACTAATATTCTACAAAACGCAGTGGACAGAAGGTAAGTCGTAGTGATCGTTGGAGGGTTTGAGGGTTTGGCAGAACAGCACTCTCACTTCACAGCTAAATCCCGTTAGGTCCTCCTGACGGTGCCATGCCATTTGTCCCACAACCCATTAGTCCGACGTGTCATTATCCTGAAAATGTCCATTGAGCAGAGGTGCCATTAGTCCGACATCTCTAACCTAGTTGTGTTGTGGACTGGAGAGCCATATACAACCATTGGCTCTAACCTTAAGGTTAGTGGACTATTGCCTGAACCTAATTTTATTTTTCAACCCCTACTCTATGGGGCATTTTCGGAATAATGAGACGTCGGACTAATGGGTTATCTGACTAATGGGCCGACCGCCTCCTGACCAAGATCCTGACTTAGGATCTAGATACCAACTGCTTCCCAGAGTCACAGATACAAAGATGCATGAATAGCAGAGGACAAATGTCATAACGAACAAAAAACGTTTATTTTCAGATGAGTCCCTCAATGTGTGTATAACCCAACATATACAAAAATACATCAAGCAATTAGCCAGTCAGAGTAGGGTTTGATCTTTCCCAGACGATCCCCTATCTTTCAGCTTAAAAAAAAAAAAACATCCAGATCCGTAGCTGTACGCACAATTGACTTTCAATGTTCTGTCCATGCGTTTATTGAAAAAGACGAGCAATTAGCACAGGCGAATAGTCCCCTTGAGAGACCAACAGGCCCGGCTTGAACCATGAGGCCGTCATTCCGTGGACCCACCACCTGCAGGAGGAGCCATAGGGGCTGATGCTATGTGATTTGGGCAGCTCCAACAGCTGCCCCCACGACCCGGCAACGGAAAAATTTAAGGAAAATGGATGGATGGAAGGAATAGTCCCCTTCAAGAGTAACTTTACTTCAATTACACTCAAGAATGAAATAATTACTCAAAACTGAGGGGTATTCGGTGAAAACGCAACTTTCCATACTATACGTGCATCAGCCGTGACAACTGGCTATGCATAAAGTGAAAACTTTAATCTTGTTTCAAGAAGATACCATGAAGATGGATCTTAGGAATCATTAAGACATGGTACAACAAGAAAAAGTTCAAAAGGTTCATGAGGAAAGGTACCCACCCAGTCCGCAGTAGGCCATTATGTATTTCTGTCATTTCTAAGGTGAGAAATTGCACTGTGGAGGTTGGAGTCACCTTAAAAGCAGCTCTACCGCGATCAGCCGACCCACCTCCGCCACCCGCTCACGCCGCCCGAAGGTGGTCACACGCGGACGCCTGCCCAACGAACCGTCGCCGCTCGCCACGCTTAATGAGTTTTTAAATATTAAAAAACCCGGTACACATCGGCGTCGCTATTGTTGAGCTCTTAATTTACCAAGCAATTAGGCGCGGGCCCTCATTTATCAGCGCGCGTTCGTTTGCTGAAAACCTAGTCACTTTTTATTAATCGGCGGCATAGAAAGCGGCGGGGCGAAATTAATGCGCGCCCACCGGAGGTCATGGCAGCCGTGCTAGCGAGCCGGGGACGGGGCCCACTGAAACCGGAGATAAATAGGGAAGGGAAGAATGAGCGGGAGATGTTGAGACGTTTTTTTTTTTTTTGCGAGCTTCACCCAGGGACCTGCCTCTGTGTGTGGAGAGAGAGAGAGAGAGAGAGCAGGGGAGTCTGGGAAAACGCAGTGTGCAGGCTTCTGTCTGACCATCTGTGTTTCTCGCATGCAGTAAAAACATTATTAGCAATGTCTCGAAAAGGGAAAACAATTATGGTTTTAACCTCGCCGCTTCATTAAATTCCCTCGATTTTTTTTTTTTCTTCTCTCCCTTCAAACAAGCTGTTTACTTGCTAATACAGATTGTAGAGAACAGGAAACCAGTCTTCCCCGTCAACCACATACGCATTAATGTCTGGACTTGCTCTAAATAATAAGGGGGGGGGGGGGGGGTCATGTTTGTGTTGGATATTTCAGCCAGAAGTGTTGGACCTTTCGCCTCCCATCCAAAATGCTTCGTCAGCCTTTTTCAATTCCTGAACGTTTGCGCCTCTAATCCGAGAAGCTTTGTCAGTGATTAAATGCGCAATTATTATCATCATAATTGGACGTTTCCCTCTTTTTGTCATAAAACTGCATGACGGCTCAAGAAACTATCTCTACGAAGGATGGTCATGCTTTAGTCTGTGATGGTGGCAAACTATAGCCACAGTCGCCCAACACTCTCAAGGTTTCTGAAGTGACTTTCACCTCGCGTGCTTACATTTTTTGCTTTTCTTAAACTTTTTCCTGCCAAGTTCTTCTAAAAGATAAACACCCCCATGTCAAACTACCAATTAGTATTATGCAATTTATTAAACTAATCACCCGGGTTAATTTTGCTCTTGAATAAGCTTTACATTACTGCCCATAGTGTCTTGATAATGTAGGGTGACCAGATTGTCCAACTTAAATGCTGGAATATGGCGCAGAGGTTCCAAATGTCTTTTCCAGTGTTGGGGGTAACGTATTACAAAAGTAACGAGTTACACAGTTACTTTTTTCAGTATCTAAGCAATATGACCTATTCCTTACACAAAACACGGGAATATATTAGTCATTACATTTTAAGTAACTCGAGTTACAAGAGCATTTAAATGCATGAACGAAAAAATGCCAAACTTCCCCCAAATAAAATGCAGCACCAAATCAAGTTGTAGTTAATGTCGTCAAACCAAAACACAAGAGAACGGGGGAAAGCGTAGGAAAAGGAAATCTCTGACTGCACTTTTGCTCGGATGCTTTATTACTATATTCAGTTTATATTTTGCCAAAAGTAATTCAAAAGTAACTCACAGTAGTGTAACTCTGCTACATTGTCGAAACAGTAATATGTAATACAAACATATTACATTATTGGGACAACATTGGCCAAAAACTGGGACAATTGGGACCAAGACTGAGTAAAAGTGGGACAAATCAATGGTTTTGGTTAAACCTATTGGTACGTGGGACAAAGGACTCCAAACTGGGACTGTCCCGGGACATCTGGTCACCCTGTGATAATGGCATGTGAAGAGGCATCGCACTTTGAACACAGTGGGGTCAGGTAGAAGAAATACACTCAACACTCAATATCTTTCGTGTCGACCATATGGGTTTCTTAAAGCTACACATCTTTGCTTCCAAGGTCATCCCGGACTGTGTCATTGGTGCTGGAGGTAGACAGATCCTAGGCATGGTGACTTTTGACAAAATATGAACTGCTCATTCAGTTTGGGCAGCGTCTGAGCTTACATGGTGTGTGTATATTTTTGTGAAGTTTAGCTTTAAGTTCATGACATTGTGGTTATTATCTCACATCCCTAAAGATACTTTTCTTTTATAGAAAGGAGATATTATGACCACAGTTATTTTCCTGGACGAGACCCCACTTTATCAAAAACTGGCTCGTGATTGTAGACACTGATCCGAAGTAAGCATGCATCATTATCACTACCGAATCAGAATTTTAAAGGTCACATATCCCTAAGGCTGCAGTAATCTGGCCTCATAGGGATTTATCATGATAAAACTTGCCCGCCCTGGAGTTTAGCCTTCTATTAAATGCAGTTCATATTTCAGTCTCTCAAACATTAATGCTTCTGAACATTATTCTTTATATCAAACTAAAATCTGAAATTTGTCACCACGATGAATCTGATGAAGAGCAAAAGTTGAATAGTTTCTGTACCATGTGCAGACGTCTCTCCTATAGGTTAACACATGGGCTATGCTAGTCTTTGTAACGAGTGCCAGCTAATTACCCCGGTAGCTCTGGTGTGCACAGCAGCATACACTGTCCCATCTAAACACAATCAAAGTGCGTCCGTCGGTAACGGATGATGGAACACCTGCTCGCCGCGTGTTTACAGCCCCACGTGCTAATGTTAGCTCTACCCTGGGATAGCTCTCCGGCGCGCTGATGTGCACATGCAGGTGTTGATGCCCCAGCCGCTGCGCTGCCTGTCAGGCCGGCCAACGCGGGACGCCGCCTAATCTCACCGCCGCGGCATTAGTGAGCAAACATACCGTACAGCTGTGGAGGTAATGCCTCTGGCTTTGCACATGGCCTTTGTTTCATGTCGGAGTTAGCGGGGGAATGGCGACTAGTATTGTCAGTGTTTCTATTTTTGTGCATTGTTGCTTTTGTTGTAATTATTATCATGCTAACATACTTACTTGAATTATTACGCTAGCATGCATACTTTCAAAAATAAAGCCAAAATATGTCCTTTGTTGCTATATTGCTAGAACTCACAACATATTACACAAATTACACGGATT
The DNA here is from genome assembly GCA_021464625.1 of Proterorhinus semilunaris. NCBI lineage: Eukaryota > Metazoa > Chordata > Actinopteri > Gobiiformes > Gobiidae > Proterorhinus > Proterorhinus semilunaris. Next base: position 12,389,864 of record CM038365.1, read on the forward strand.
TAGACATTTTACTGTATGCCCACTTACTTGTATTGACGGGGGAACGTCGGGCCCGTTGGGAGCGGCTATGGCACGGGCCGCTGCACTTGGCTCTGATGGAGTATGCTGGGGCTGCACGGACAGTCACAAGAGAAAAACATGGATTTAAGCACGATCGAGCTACAACAACAAACCAATCAAACGGGCTGCGTGGATAAACGGAGGGAATCTGTTTCTAAAAAAGAAAAGCGACTGTGGGTGACTTTGGTGTAGCTAATTTTACTTTTCTTGTCTGAAATGCAACACGTTCTTCTTCTGAGGTTGAACAAACATGTTGTAGGCTATTACAATGCGAGATATACAAGGCTTATAATATGTTATAAAGTTATCAGTATGCTAGTTATGAGCCGCCGTTCGGAGGGTCCGATGTTCATAGGTACATAGGGAACATGGGTAATGGGGGAACATCGGGCCCGGGGAACAACGGGCTGACCCCATAAAGGCCTGTAGTTTACTTTGGAATGGCTAAAATAGCACAATACAGATCCTTTAACTTTAAATTGAGTTCATACCAAAACACTATGCTTCTGTAACTGTTCTGATCTGGGGCTGCTGCAGTTGGTCAGGTCTATATTCAGCAACACTTCGTACACCCTGAATGACCAATATGTAATGGCATTGTATTTGTTTTTGCATTTTTATTGAGTATATATATATATATATATATATATATATAATCCTTATTTTATAGCCATATTGTAATATCTGGATTGGTGGGAGCTATTGGTATTTCCATCAATGGATTTCTTCTTCCCTGATGGCACGAGCATATTCCAAGATGACTATGCCACCACGATTCATCGGGCTCACATTGTGAAAGAGTGGTTCAGGGAGCATTACACGGATTGTCCACCACAGAGTCCAGATCTTAACCCATTGAGAATCTTTGGGATGTGCTGGAATACGCGTTGCGCAGCGGTCACACTCTCCCTTCATCAGTACAAGGTCTTTGTGAAAAATCAATGCAACACTTGATCGTTGGACATTGCTGAAGCTTATTGAAACAACGCCATAGAGAATTTGAGCTGCCAAGGCGGTCCAACCAGAGTGTGAGTTTTTTTTTTTCTGGTCAGGCAGTGTGTAATAGAGAGACAGTTTTGACAAACGCCATACCAGTACATATTTTCTAACTAACTTTTCCTGCCTAGTTCCAGATGATGAGTCATTCCTAGCCCTCCCTCCCCCACCAGTGCCTGTTTACAGCAATTTGCCAGCCATTCATGCCACAAGTTTGACGTCAAAGTGTGGCATGTTTCTTAAAAGCAACCACCACTGCGCACTGGGAAAGCAACAGAACGATCAACGAATTGGCGTGGGAGGTCATTTAGTCCGCCATGCCCCGTAAACAAAGCATTTACACGTTATCGGACCATTGATCACCAAATCAATCGACATCATTGCACCAATCCATGCAACCCCCTCTTGGCCTCTTCAGCTATTCAGTCCCTGCGGAGCGACCTCTTCAAACATCGTGGCTTCCTTCAAGATTTCCAACGGCTTTCCCACGAGCGACAATAAAAAGTTATTGTCTCAAGAGCAATAACTTCAAAAGATGAATTTCCAAAAGATGACTTGATCGGGCATTTTGGCCAATATCCAATCTCCAAAAAATTAAGTTCTTCGTTATTTTCATACTTTTGGTTGGCATTGATTCCTCATTAACTCCTCTTCTTCATTAGCCAAATATCGCCAAAGGTCACGGGTGCCACGAGTTCGGATGGAAAAAAGTTCACGCCGGGACATTTCCCACCTTATTAAGTCAACAGAGCTTTCCATGGTTTTATCTGGCTCTCTCACGCATTCCACCCCTCCACCCCCTTCGCCCCCGACCGCGACCCCCAGGAGCGTTGGCGGCGGCGGGGTGGGAGGCGCGCATGCCAGGTTGCCGCCGCCTCGCCTCAGCCCCGTTTCGGAAAAGGCCCCGCCGCTAATACGCTCCCATTCCTCATCCAGACAGTCGGTAAAGCACAGGGGCAAAACATTCTGTCTCCCGGAGCAGCTCCTAATAAATTGTCCTTTCATCGGCGCGCAAGACAAATTTTGCCTCGCCGGGTACTATCCCGCCCCCCCCCCCCGCCCGATCCCGTAGCAGTTACAGCCCCGATCCGCGCTTCCTGTGGTGTGGTTAAACAGGAGAAATAAAATCCGTCCCGTCATGGTCAACTGAGTGGTAAAGCGATGTTTGGAATTTCGTCTGCCAGGTACTGAAACATGGCCAAGAGTGAGGTCTCAGAGGCACCAACAGTCGGATTTTGTTTTTTGCTATAATCTTCATTTTAATTAGAGATGCCTTTCTGGTCTACATGGTTTACACCCAGTTAAGACGCGATTAACCGCCTAACCTTCACCTGAACCGAGCACATTTTCTCCAGTTACCCAAAAATAAAAAAAATAAACCTTCAAAATAGTGACAAAAACAAGAAGAAGACGAAGACTACAAAAGCGATCAAAGTAAGGAAGTGTTCTGTTTGTCACTGTACAAGCATACGACGAAATGGTGTTAAAGTGAAAGTGCAACAAAAGCGTGACACAAATGAGATCACAAAGAATGTGAGAAAAAGATTTGATTTGATCAGTTTTGTAGGTCTTGGCGTTCAAATGAGGTGTTACATTGGCCTATAAGCTGTAAGCTCCGGTCCAGAAGCTTTTAGATTTGGGTAAAGCTGAACTGGAGAGAATGCACAGTAAGAGGTTAAGTCCAAGTTCCGTCCTGATTTGATCGTGATCTAGGCCCGGTGTTTTTTTCCGAAGGTCAAATATTTTATGGGATGGTACTTGGGATGAAAAGTTTGAGATCCACTGGTCGGATCAATTTCTTTTTGTAATTTTAGACACGACATGAACGTTTTTTTTCGCTCTTATGTGGCTTTTATGTTGCTTCTTCATCACTCTTTGGTCATGATTTGTTGCTTTTTATTGTGGTAGTGTGTATCGATTGCCGCACACAGCTGTAAGGCAGTCACGCTTATCTGGGGAGGAGAGCTCCACTACTCCACTGCAGTCGTCACCAAAAAGCCTTTTGGAGCCGCCTCAAGTCAGTCCTCTGGTGGATTTGTTCTAAAAATAGACCATGGCAACCTTGAGCGTCACCGAGGGGGGTGGGGTGGTGGTGGGGGGGGGGGGGTAGGTATTTACAGTGCCTTAGAAAACTTCTGTGATTGTCCCTAAACTGTCAGAGGAGCCACCAAAGATCTGGAGCCACAACAGGAAAGGATACTATTGATGCAAGACATTAGTTTTCGTCTGTATAACTATGGTTGGGTACCGTGAAATTTTTCCCCCCGAAACCGATACCCGAACGAGTTTTTTCAGTACCTATACTAAAATACTTATATCAACACAAAACAGAACAATAATGTTTGGAAGATCTGCAAATTTGCAATATCGGGTTAATCTCCAATGTCAAGAAATGGGGGCGAAATTGTGGCAAAATTAAAGGCGCATTATGCAACTTTTTATGTGGGGAAAAAAAGTATATATTTGTGTGTATTTGACCTTGTAGTGACCTCGCGGCTGTATGAGTGGTCAGCATGGCGCCTTTACTTTCCATCACAGTGGTCTCTACATCACTCCAGGATAACATCTTTGGAAGGTTTTCTCTGATGACGGAACCCCTCACCAGAAAACCTACAAAACGATTGATCCTGGATCCTTTTTCAATACAATTCTGGTATCTTTTAACCTTACCCAGCCCCATGTAAAACCATTTCTGTTTTGCGCAGGTATAGTAAGTCCTTTTTAAATGTGAATGTGGTTTTCCTCCCGTGTTCCTTGTGTTCACCCAGGTAATTGTACCTGCCTTCAACTGTGATACCTGTAACATGAAGGAATCTGTGGAAAAACCCACATAAATTCCCTCTCTCTCCCTGTCCCTCTCCTTCCCGCTCCGCCACACCACACCGACTCCCTCTCCTTCCGCTTTGTAATAGCGCAATTAGTGCCACCGCCTGCTTTCCATACATCACAAACGGCTAGCTGCTCCCGCTATTAAAAACCCGTACCCCGGCCTCTGGTATAAGCTAGCGGCCGCGGCTAGCACCGGGTTGCATTATGGTTCGGCGTTTTGTTTAAAAAAAAAAAGCAGCAAGCCAATTTATCATGATCTGTTTTGCGCTCCCACCCACCGGCACGAAGCCCCTGCCTCCGTGTCTTTGAGCCTGACCTTGTGTGGAGGTTCAATTTGCTCATTGTTACTCGCTTGCATAATTTTCCGCCGGTTGGCACACACACACACACACACACACACGCACGCGTACACACACACGAGCTAAGGACTGCCGACAAAATATAGCGAGAGGAGAAACACACAAAAAAAGAACTCCACTGATTGCTTGCATGCCTAGCTCCTGTTCGCTCTTTGCCGAGCAGAGTCGTTTGTAAAGTGGCGAGTGGTTTAACGCCGGTAATATATCCTGAACAATTTTGCGAGTGCGCTGTGGGGTCCAAAAAACCCCTAAGCCAAGGGGGTCCCCAAGTTTATTTTCAAAATGAAAAAAAAAAAACTGATATTTGACCTTTTGTGCAGCTAGCACATCCAACAACATTTTTTGACTGTAGAACTGGCCAGATAAGTTCCGATAATGGATCAATAATGTTCCCTTTGTGACACAGTATATTCCAGGAAGTACAGATCAGAACGCTTCAGTAGACGAAGACGAAACAACCGCAGTGAGCAGTATTCCTCAAAACCGTGTGAATAAACAAAACACTACCACAGGTGTGTTTTTGATGAGGGAACAACATTATAACATTAATTATATGTTCTGAAAAGGTTTGGGAAACCCTGGTTTAATTTCTTAACCCCCGCCATAACCAAGAGCATTTTCTCCAGATTGACTTTACCCAAAACTAAAAAGCTCCTTGACTGGAGAGCAACAGTGTAACGCCTCATTTAGAAAAAACCTGATTTTTTGTCACGTTGCCACGGTTTTGTCACATTTATTTATTTTTTTTGTCTCTATGTTGCTTTTTTGTTTTGTTTTCGTCATGTTTTTGTTGCTATTTGACAATATTCAAAGTTTATCTTGGCCTGAGGGGTATACTGTGAAACTGGATTAGAGGGTAAATTCAGGGTTAACCTTGGGTTTGGCATACTACACAGCTGGATAACTTTCTATCAGGGGAGCTCTCTAAAACCAGCTCTGGACCAGGTTTGGTTCCAGCTTAGATGAGAACATGGCTCTTTTCCCAATCAGTGGAGAGATTGGTCCCCCAAAGTCTGCGGTTTGCGAAGGGTTGTGAGGAGCAGAGACGGAAGAGGACGAAGCACCTTGAGCAGCGGACAGAGAAGTCCATTATTTGAAAGCGTGCATGGATTTTATAAAGTGGGGAGATCGTGTTGGAACTTTTACTCCACACGTGGCTGACGTAGCTTGTAGATGACGACATGAAAAAGGCTTATTTCTCGTCCACATAAGAGTACGAATGTTGCATTTTTTTTTTCCAGTGCTTCCTTTTGTTGCATTTTCAGCCTAAATTTCATCTCATCTTTTTCGCTATTTCTACACTTATTTTTTTCTAAGAAGCTTTTAGATTTGGGTGAAGCCAAACTGGAGAAAATTCGCTCGGTTCAGGCGGGGTTTGAGAGGTTAACGAACGTGAACATTCTCCCTATGCGTTCAGACTCGTGTCGTGCATGGTCACGCTGTGTAACATATTCGTCAAGTTCAGAGATATAGATTTTGATATTCCGATGAACTGGGTCTCTTCCGTGATTGGCCGCTGACAAATCCTCAGAGAAACCCGGCATTAACTTGACCGACTTTGTAGTAACACTTATCCAGAAGCTCCATGTCTGAGGTTTGTCAGAGGAACCAATCCAGGACATGCTCAACCGTCTTCTTAGTAAAGGAGTTACATCTGCCTCAGTGGATGTAGCTCCTGTCGGACATCGGCGATACCAGTACTTTAACGATACTTGGTTTTCAATACTGATACCTGAACAATACGTTTTCTGATACCTATACTCCAATATGTGTCGTCTAGAAACAGAAATAAAAGAGCAATAGTGTGTGGAAGGATCTGCACATGTACAATATCGTGTTCATCTCCCATGTCAAGAAATGTGTGGAAAAATTGAGAATAATTTCCCTATTTTTTTGTTGTTCCTGTGTTCGATTTCGATACCAGTAGTTCCTAAACCTTTTTCTGATACCAGACTGGTATCATTTAACGGTACACAGCCCTAGGCACTGGTATTCACCTCTTGCTGAAAGACCAAGGCAACTCACGGAGAAAACAACACGATGATGATTTCCTTGGACTCTCCACACACAAAGGCCTTGATGGACGCTCCGCGCTTTGCCAAGGTCGCACGCACTTAACTCCATCTCGACAACTTCCAACTCCTCAAACCCGCTAATCAATCTTTGTGTCTATATTCCGCTGACAGATCCTCGGTCCCTTCCTCAAAACTCTCCCTCATTGTGGCTCGGCTCTCACAATTACGGCGTTGCTGGCAGGATAATTACCCGGTAGTTAGCATTACTCGCCGATAACCGTTTTTTAAGTTGTCAAATGAACATATTCCGCACATAATATGGGCTTCTTCTTTTTTTTTTCCTTGTTTTTTCTTCTTCCTTTCAGCGCGCGATCATCGGATGCTGAAAACGCTAAACGCACAAAAGGTTTTTTTTATTTCTTTATTTTCAGTCGCTGGAGCTAGCAATTCTCCCACCTTGGCGCTAATGTGTTTCGCCGCTACTTGTCATCCACCCACTTGTTTTGAATTTTATCCACAAGAGTTCTTGGCACAGCCGGCAACAGCGCGGACAAGAGAGCAATCATTGTTTGGTTGTTCAGAGAGCCGTGGACTTTTTTGCTAACTTTGAGGACTTGGCATGGGGTCGGCTCTTTTCTTTTAACATTTTTTTTTTTTGCGCCCATCTTTTTTGTTGCCCAGTCTAAAACGATAAGTGGTCAACAACTACCTCAGAGGAAGGTCAAGAGAGGCGAGCGGAGCGAACCATTCAGCTGCTCAAACGGGGGGGGAGCGAGTTCCTAAACGGTTTCCAGAAAGTGAGAGGATTTGAAGATTTGCAAATCCGTGAATTTACGTGAAATCATGGGATGCATCGACTTTTAGAAATGCTTTCCAAATTTGCTATTTTTCTTTTCTTTTTTTGTTACCAGTAAAATTACCTTTTGGAGTTGAAACGTTTTGTCCCTGCCAGGTTAAGAATCGGGGTTATTCCAATGGTTGTTTTGGCTCCACTAAGCATTTGGATGGTTACTCGAAACGGTGTTAGGACTCTCTAAAAGCTTTTAGAGTACAATAACACAAAACAAAACAAAAAAATGCAGTTGGTGCAATCATGAACTTCATTGTAGACCACAAATATTAAAGATTTAAGGCGAGACGCTGCATGGAGATGTTGAGTGGAATGTAAACCTCGTTTTTGGAAAACGTGGCCTAAAGTTTTGTCATGACTGTGCATATGTGTGTATATATCACTGCCTTTTTTGTTGTTGCCGCGGCTGTTTCGTGACCTCCGTGCATCTAAAGTGGCAGCAGAAGAGCTAGTTTTGCCCTAGAAAGCATTGCTCTTTACACACATTTGAAACAAATGTAACGTCTGGTTTCCAATAATATTAAACTTTCTACAGCTAGATATTCCTCCTGGGATAACGCTGGGTTCGGTACAATTAAAGAAACGAGGCGGGTTTTCGTAAGGTACATTTTAGAAGGATATTAACTAGGGCCTGACTGTGATTGACAGACCGTTAGCATCAGAGCTAAAGGCGCGGTTACGACCGAAGTACACCCGCCCCCGAGGGCCCAGGCTACAGTGAAGATCCAGCCCTTTTGCCCTTTTAAGGAACATGCTCGATCGTAGCAGGGTAGGAGGAGTCTGTAAATCCAGCAGGGACTCTCCCTCTCGCATTAACGTAAACGGTGAAGAGTGAGCAGAAGGAGTCTAGTATGTCTCTGCTACTGTCAAGGGAGAGGGGTTGTGGAGGGTGAACATGAGCTTTTGTTTTGGTCGCGTTAACACAACTACGGCCGAGCGAGTGCCGACATTTCTTTCTCCCGGGTTACGAACATTGTTTACCTGTGAGAGCCCATAATACTGCAGGAAGAACACAAGCCAGTGCGATGTAAACGAGAAAATGAATGTGAGGCTGCCATCAGTGCTGCTGTAATAAACCACGCCTCAGTCGACCTCTTTTTATACGCCGCGCCCTGTCGCCAGTGGCACATGCACAGAGCGCAACAGCTGCGCCACATGGAAGATGACCAACACACTTGAAGCTTGCGCTGTCCTTGCGCCAGTCACAAGATATGGCCCCCACTTCCTTCCAACGCCGCGTTCACCCAGTGTAAACAGCTGACGCACACAGTCCTCACGTTGACAATACCACGGGATCTTGACAACTATGTGAAAAAATCAATGTTTCCACCCTCCATGTCTCATCTTTAAGAACATATAGCGTTCAGGACCATGTTACAGCTTTGTTCCCTCATCAAAAACATACCTGAAGTAGTATTTTGCTTCATTCACGCAATTTTAGTGGTACAGTCCTCGGTGATAACCTGTTATTTCCATACACAGAAATAATGTTAAGCTTTAAAGCGTAAAATAGCATGCGAAAAAATAAATAGTGGCATGTTCCAACATTTCCCAAATTCCATCTCTTGATATTGAAATAATATTCAAATTTGTATCCAAAACAATCAAATATCTGATCATTTGTACTGGGACTCAGCGGCTTTCTTTTCATACATACAGTATATCCAGGCATATTTTGTTATAAAGTTGCCATTCTATATATTTATTTCTTTGTTCACAAACAGATTGGCAAATCCCCAAACCAGCGCACTTCAGAAAGTGACAAGGCCCATAATTGAAATTTATTCCCCCTCACAGCCTCGACAAACAGCTCTCGTGTGATTTTTCTTCTCTCTCTCCCTGCGTCGCCGTTTAGTTTCCTATGGGGCATTTTGGGCTTGGACGCCGGGGTACAACCGCGGATAGAGTTAATGTAGCTTAAACAGTCAAGCTAATTGTCCCTGTCGTTGTCATATTTGTCTGGCTAACATGCCTAAATACCAAAGTCATTAATTACGGCGCAGCGAGGGAGGGATTGGGAGAAACCAACGTCTTGGGAGAATTTGGCGGGTTTTCTTTTTTTTAATGGCTAATATTAATGTGACGGCTTGTTTGGAGAATGTCACCAAATAGTAAGGTGTCTTCATTAAGGGAGTTGATTTAGAAATAATATTGTTTACTCAAGTTGTGGCGAAGATTTAGTTTGAAATCTACCAGACAATTTGTTAAATAAAAGTAGCTCTTCACATTCTTCATGATCCTATAGAGTTGAGCCTCCCCTGGCTTAGGGATAGAACCCGGGTCTAGGGTACTAACCACTAAGTTGTGAATGACAGTGAGCACCTGCGGGATTCAAACTTCTGACCCTCCGGTCTCAGGACGACCCACTCTATCATCTTCGCCACTGTCGCCCCAACTGGTGCAGCGGTTAGCACTCACATACACACCTAAGAGTACCTTTTTTTCTTCTCAAGCATTGATACTTGTATTGTATTTAAAGGCACACTGCGTAACATTTTGGATTATATTGTTGCCAGTAAAAAACATGCTCCTAATGAGCATTTCGACACAGAAAAGTCTTGTTGCAGTGGGTAATCAAAGAATAGATTTGGATGAGGACCTAGATTATTTAAATCTCATATTCGGCTGCCTTTAGTCACATCTCCATGGAGACGAGCTGGACACATCCTGCTCCAAGTAAAGTTACAGCTCACAGCAAACACACAGGTTTGTTTGGTCATCGTTAGGTATTTTTTTTATAATATCTGTAATGAAATGAAATAAATGCTTTTATTTTATTCTATTTCTTGAGGGAAATGTTACACAGTGTGGCTTTACGAGTATAAGTTGCTTTGGTAGTGGAGCAGCGGTGTAGACTACAGCAGGATAAACGTGTCTGAATACTAACCACCTCTGCTGTCGCGTACACCGCTGCTCAACATCACACTTTTAATGACCACAGATGATCTCCCGCTCTTTGTTTACACACCGCCTTCCCTGATCCGCCCATGCCCACAGTATTTCTCCAAGATCTTACGAAGTGTTCCCATGCCGCTTTGCTCCAGGCCAGGCCGGCCCACGCCTACTCATCATCCCCTGCATTAGCCGCTAACGCTGTATCTCCCTATTCCTACTTCTCCTACACCATTTCCCTCGCCGGCATCCTCTAATCTTCGCATTTATCTTTGACCCCTTTTCCCGCCGACCGCGCTACGGCTAATGCTGCGCACCTGCCATCCCCCCCCCTCCGTCATTAGGAGACTCGGATGCAACGACTCGGCGCCGGCAAATTAGCCCGGCCCGCGCGACACCGATGGCTAACCTTTTGTAGCGCGGACTCGTCGCGTTTTAGCGCGCGGGGGAACGAACCCTCCCACAGACGCTAGCAAATGTACGCGCGGTGGCATGTTCGGCGGCCATCAGGTGTGCAATTTCAGGGAAATGACGCTTAATGTTGTCACCTGGAAGTGCGGAGAGAGGAGGGAGGGCAGGGAAACCGATTTGCAATTATTATGACAACCACAAAAGGACATACTATGTAGACACACTGAATAACATGAATCTTACCTTTCACCAGTTCAGCTTTACTAAGTTACAAAGTTTTACAGATTAGAGTAGGTTTATGTCAACATTACTGTCAACATTATTATCAGGACGGGTCAGGTTATGATTTATGGACACAAAACAGGAGGGGGTGGGTGGGTCCTGGTTGATAGGACCCACTTTTGCCTCTTTTTGCCTTGTCTGTTCATTAAAGGGACTATACATAAGTTTAACCACAAATACAAATTTAAAATTTCTTCCTCATACCTGCTCCAGCAATGCCCTGGTGAGTGGAATGAGCCCTGGCCTTTTCACCTTGATAACCTCTATATGCCTGTAAAGTCACTTGAATAGTCTTATGGTCGGAGCGAACAAGCAAACAAAGCGTAATGCGTAATGACATAATGCGCGTTCACGCTCAGCTGTAGCGTTAGCTGTAGCGTTAGCTGTATCTCCTCTATACTGACGCTGCCGAGCGAGTGGTAACTTCGGAAGGATGGATTTAGCGGAGAATAAAAGGAGACCGGCTTCAAGCACCATCGAAACTCCAGCCCAGACCCCGACTAACGAAAATAAACTAAGAGTTTATTCGAGTGTGACAAAAAGGCAAAAGTCGAGTCTGATCGGCGTAGGCAAAGAACCAGAGTAAACATCGGAAAGTTGAGAGAATCTCTCAAAAGACCCGCAGCTTATTTTTGCTTGAAAGGTAAGAAATTATTACTAAATACGTGGGAGAAAAGTGTTGTTGATGCTTCAAAACAACAGTGTCCGACTGTCCATGCATGTTATACAAACTTCATTGAAACAAGCCATAAAATAATCATATTTGGAAGTTACCAAAATAGTTGATCTAATAGTTTTATGCAGATAAGTTGTGTAGTATTAGTAGCAGACTAGTAGTGTCAGTAATAACAGTAATTGTGCTGAACCTACAAAACATTTGAGTAGTAACCGTGAAATAGGTGCTGTATTTACTATGGTAAAAATAATGCTAATGTTAGCTTTTCTTGGTCGCAAAATCTTGGCTGTTTACAATATAGTTTACGAGTTAGCAACGCTAACTTTCTGCCCAGGGAGAGAGACGATGTAGGCTTTTCCTAGTAGCATTACTACCAGTGGAATTGGATAGTGGATTGATTTGTGTAAAATGTCCAATGTTCATTTGCGGCCTGAACACGGCTTTGTGTCCATGTAGTAACTGATTTTATCTTGATTTCTCCAGTCCTATGTTGACTAATAGGAGTGAAAGGATGGGCACAATTCATGACGGCACCCACGCAAAATTCCGGAATAAGGTGAATAGAAACATTACAAATGAAGACACGGCAGGAAAAGGCCCTTTTGAAGGGGAATCGTTTATTTTGGGGGATCACTTTTGCCTGCTTGTGCTTCACATGATTCTCGCATGATGCCCACAAGTTATTAAACACTCCTGTTCTTCCTTTGCAAAGTCCTGATACAGGTCGAAATGCATTATCGTCCCCGTCTCAAAAAGGACTTTTACCTAACCTTTACCTAGCCTCGGATGTTCTACAGCGCTCCCAGTACATTTTGATTTGTTTTCATACGATTGGAAGTCCATGTAAAGGGTAATTTATGCTGCTGAAGAAGTGGAGCACTACTCTGGATATGAAGATGCAACAATTAAATCACCTTTCTATGATACGTCCACTTTAAGTTTTAAGGGATTTTGTTTGGACTTTTGCTTTCTTGTTCCTGAACTTTAGATGTTTCCCTCCGAGAACTAAAAAGTATACCATGACAAACTTAATTTAGTTCTTTACTTTTTACTTCTTGAGTCATATTAAATAAATTGCACTAATTTCTATTTAGGCTTCTCCAGCTTGAAGTTCATTTAAACTTTTTCCCCATTATGGCTTCCAGTGCGTTCCATTTATTTACTTACTCCTAATCTCTCCCAAACTACAATCAGAAATACCGACTTTAAATCCTTGTTTACTCCTCATCCCAAAAGAAACATTTCAAATTCCTTGGGCGCCCTCCTTATTTTAACACCCGTGACACTGGCACTGGCAAATTCACCTGCCTCTCCGCCCTCTGGCTCCTCCGCCGGGCCTCCCTCACCCCCCTTTCTCCCGCTCCCCAAACCGTTTGACATCAAAGCGCTCGCCGACGTCTCTCGCTGTCCCCCTGGCAGCTGCTAATTTCGCGAAGCATCAAAATAAACCATGCAGCGACGGAAGAGGGAAGGGGGGGGGCCATGGAATTAATGCTTTCCCCACCGGTGTCCCGCGCGAAAATAACGTCGCCAGCCTATTTGGGTGTGGGGGGAGGGGGCGGGGAGAGGCGGGGGTCACGCGCGGGCGGTGGGATGGTGCCAGGCCCCGTGGCAGCTAACGACCGTTCAATTAGCCGAAATTAGGGGGGCATTGTTAGGGCCATGCTGTGCGGCCATTAGCTTGTTGGATTGGAGAGGGGAGTGTAGGGAGCCAGGATTGTCCCAAGACCGAATCAGGGCCAAGATGGAGGTCAGCGGCAGGGAGCGTGCATGCAATCAGAATGTGGCGAACAAATGGATGGTGCACAACCGATTCAGGCTTAGATTTTGTCATCTGTGAGTGTGCTCATGCACTGGAGTTTCGTGGTTATTATCAGGAGTTTTTAATATCTTTGATCATACAAACGCACTTTCCCAATTATAGAAACCCCGAAGTTTCCCGGTAATGAGATCCCTGGTTTCTCCTGAAGGGGTTCTCCAACAGTGGATGTAACGGCATGTATACGCTATTTCCATGTCATACACAACCATTGCCTATTAATCCAACAAACATGGCAGCGACGGGTCTGAAGAGTTCCTATTTCTGGAGTCAAGAAGACATTACGTTGTTTGTTTTAACCATGAAAAAAACTAAAATTAGTGAATATTTTCAATGGAAAGAAGCGTCGCAATGTGGGTTTATGTAAACCTGTCGCCGATCGTTAGAAGGGAGCTGGTTTACCTGCGTCCATGAAGGAAAACCTTGAAAAAAACAAAACCAAGAGGCTCTGAGTGAACTCCATCAGCTCCACTCTCTTCCACCAGCCTCGACTTCGAACTTTTCCCCCAGTGCTCCTTGGTCCGTGTCGGTGGCGAGGTCGGACCCAGGACAAGTAAAGGTAACAAACGAAAAAAATAAATAAAACGATTCCGTCAGACCTTAAGTGGGGTCTTTGGGATGGAAGATGAGGCCAGTTCTAGCTATCGTCAAGGCACAGTACTGTGTGTCGTTGACAGTCTTCTCCAGGATTCCAAGATTCTTCCTCAGGTCTGGAGAATGACCCATAAAAAGGCCCATAGCTCATTACAGTTTGAAGGATGGGTCCATAAACCCATAAATGTAATAAAGTAAAAGGTTACCAAAGACAAAACAAAATGAAGTAGAACGGACAAAATGATACAAGATCCAGACCGCTGATGAAACGGTTTCAATTAAATTCTTTCCGTTTTAGTCAATGAGCCCCAACGCATTACAAAGTTGTTGAAGGAAATTTGCTAAAAGACCTTGACAACCAAAAGGCACGTCAAAACTGCAGGGTGTTTTCCTGAGGGCCGGACTTTGTATTCTATTCTTTTTTTTCACATTTGTCTTCCAACTGTTCCCCTGATGGAATCCCCAACCACTCTCCAACCGTCATAAAAGCACGATTATCTTTGTATTGCGCGCGCAATCTTTCATTCAAGCCATGTCCCTCATTAGAACTGCAGTTATTACGTAACCCGCATTACCCGTTCCACTCCAACCCATTCCATGCCGTCCCCCATCGTCGCGGCGGACTATTGTATCAAACTGCGCCCTGGATTCATTGTGACACGGCGCATACATCAATATACCCCAATGTACTCTCCCTCCAAGCATGTAATACCGGCGTTTTATTTGAAAATTAATTCCTAATCTAATCTGTACAGGCCTATTAATAACTATTACAAAGCGCGGCCCGAGTCACGAAATTATCAGGGCCTTGTGATTAGTGTAACATTTTCAATGCGCGTTGTAAACCAGGCGGCGGAGTGTCTAGTGCTACGCCGAGGTGCCAGGCCGTTGCTGTAGTAATTAGTTGGCAATTATGGCTAATATAGGAGCCAATCACGGTGCGGTGGGGAGCGAGGCCGTGGAGTGTAGAGGAGAAAAAAGCCGAGCTTCTCCTTTCTGCTTCCAATGAACTCTGCTGAGTAATGTTTTCGGATGCGGCCTACTTCGAGCGCGCGTGCACCCCGCTGCGGAATCTCCTCAACTGACTTCATTTCAGGTCTTTCATCTGCGGGAGTTGGAGAAATTAGTTTTGCAGTCAGTTTTATTGACTAGAAACAACATGGTCCATTTTTCCTTCCCGTCTGTTGGTTTGTTGGTTTTATGAAAGTCGACTGTAGACTGTAAACATTTATCTTCTGCATTTCGCCCATCCCTCAACCATGGAGTGGGGGAAATTGCCAAGACACGGGTCAAACATGCACAGTCCCGAAATCGAGACCATATCCATTCATTCAAGCCTTTATTTAACAAGGAATAAACTTTTAAAACAAGGGTGTCCTGGCCAAGAGGCAGCAACACAGGAATATACTGCATGCGTGGAAAATGGGGGAATGATTCTGCTGTAGTTCAGGAACACTATTATTGTATTATACAGTAAAACCTGTTACTGTCAACCTCAGTTTGAGTCGAGAAGTAATGTTTGCACCGACCTCTGATTATTATGACCTGTTCTGGTAAAAAAAAAAAAACATCTTTTATTTGGATACTATGAAGCTAAAGAGTCCTGCTCACTTTAAAATCTGCTCCTGCTTTCCTCAGTAAAATTCCGATTTATTTTGTTCCAGAGGTCAAAGATTGCAATAAGCTAACACTACCGTTATTTTGGTACCTTTTTGTAGCCATTCATTTTCATTCAGATACATCTCTGGCCATTACCATCAGCTCCAAAATGATTCTATAGTCAAACACTGTCACGCTGAAATAACATTTGAAACAAAGAATATTGACATTATGACGCATATAGGGACATAACGCGGCTTTGTGTTTTAAATGAGAAAACTGGAAAAATGGCATATCGTATGACAAATTCTCTTGACAAACTGTGACGCTGTGACATGGAAGCCCTCTGTGAAATTCCAATTCATTTCCCATTGAAAAAAAAATAAGTGATGAAAGAATGCAGGAAGCAAATCCGCTCCATGTTAAACGATGAACGGTTATTCATGCCCTATGGTCAGTTGTTTGCTTACCACATAGCAAATTAGCCTCTCTTATGCCTATAGACTTTTAAACATTTAATTGTAGACACATTCTTAAGCAAGACGTTTTGAAAAGTCTATGAGACGAAAAGTATTTTTACCGAAGCGCCTCACCGACCACTACAACCATATCCTTTCTCTGCTAAACGAACCAACGGCTGTTAGCAAAACGACAATTTATTTACATTCACTCATGGCTTCGGTATACGCCTCACTAGCCTCGCTGCGCCCAATCAATGTCCACTCCCCCCCCCCCCCCTCTTTTTCACCTGATCAATGGCCACATATTGACGATCTTTCCCCCTCATTAGCTTCACGTGGAGGGGGGCAGCTTGTTGTGGGTAAACAGTCAGGTGGCTAGCTTCGCCCGTGCCACGTCTCCGCTGTGCTGGGGGAGGCTGCTATAGCGAACACGGAGAAGGGGGGGGAGGGGGGTGCTGATTACTCTTATTAACACGGAGGGTTGTCAGGCACCGGTCCAAATGGCAGCAGCGTGTTAGCGCCGGTTAGCTAACATGCACATGTACAAGGCTAAAAAGGCGGGGGAAGAAGCGGGGCCAACAGCCCAGCGAGAGACTGCTGATGGGGCACCGGGGCTTTGGAGAGAGCTCTGTGTGGCTGTCAGGATGGAATTCCATTTCATTTATTGGAGCGGTTTGTGCAGAGAATAAACGGGGAACATTTACGCCATATACAATGATTGAACAAGGTACACAGAAAAGCTCAAAAGGAGTAAGCTTTCCTTGACAACTATTGGTTTTCGATACAGACATTAATATGCTGTACATACATATATACTTACATTTCTTTACAATGTTATGTCTGCATAAGTCATAGAACATTACTTGCATGTATAAAAGGAATTGTATGATTGCGAAATTTTGGACAAAGAGTAAAAAAAAAAAGTTAACTGCTCAAATAGACTACTACTACTACTACTACTACTACTACTACTACTATAAAAGGAAAACAGACTTTGCATGTCTACGTTACACAAAAGAGAAAAACATGTTTTGTTGTAGTGCAGCAGTTAGCGCTTGTGCGTCACAGGTAGAAGGTCCCAGGTTCGATGCCCACCTGGACGGGACCTTACTGTGTGTCCCCTACCACTAAAAACATGTACAATAAGCCAGGATGAGTGAGAGTGTGGAAATGGATGTAACGGATAGAAATGAGCCCCAATCCGGGGTGACGTGTTTATATTCCTGTATCCCGAGTCAGAAAGAAGCCTGTGGGCCGACAACAGTTGGCCAGAGGGCCGCATTTGGCCCCGGGGCCCCACTGTTGGTCTCCTGGTGCTGCACTGCTCTTCGTCATCAGATTGTTTTGTTTTTGTACTTTCTTGGTCCCTTCGACCAACAGCACAAAAGTAAAAGTAAACATTAATATACAGTGCATCTACATGTTGACAATTAAAAATATCATTTTACGCTCAGATGTTCAAAGTCTGGTTTCTCAGATTTTCAAAAGTAAAGTATGTAAAAGCCTTTTGACAATATGTCATTTGTGATGAAGGCAATTGGAGGGCTGAATTTGATTCTGCTCAATCTGTCTGGCACCTGTTCGTGACATCAACAAGTGAAGAGTTGGTGTTGTGAGGAGCCAGACTTTGGAGCAACACTACATTATGTAACAACAGTTCCATTTAAATTTAACATTATTAAATTTGTTTTTTTGTGTATTTTTTGTAATGTTTTTACAGAATGATGTGAAAATGACGCGTGTTGTCATGCAGTTATTATCCAATGCCACCACGTCCCCTTCCCTGCGTGTTTACCCGTCGCCTCCATCGACACTCACTTCGCCTCCGTCACTCCCGGAGGCCGAGGTCAGCGCGGTGTTTGGGCACGTGTCACTCAGCCTCCAGAGATGTCCGATTGCCTGCGAGGTTGAAGGGTGGTCCTCATGTCTTTTTTTCCTCCGCCACGCGCCGCATGTAGATTGGGTGTCATTCAAAAACTTGCCGACAAACATGCTTAACCACCGGGGGCCAATGCCGTAATGATAGTAATAGAGGGACCCGCAAAATGGGCCCGGGCATGACAAGAGAGAGAGAGAGAGAGCGGACGAATTGAAAAGAGGTGCTCATTTGCCGAGGGGAGGGAGTCGGACAATTTTCGCGGGTGTTTAATTTTCCCCCATCCACGTGCTAAAGGCTACGCATTCAAAGGTTGGAATTGATGTTAACATGTTTTCTGATTGGGAAAATGACATGGGACGCTGGGGGAGAAGCTCACGCACAAGAGAAAATGTAAAAGCCTCTGCGAAACTCCCACAGAGTAGAATTGAGTGTTGGAAGTTCTGTACGTGGTGGTGAATGGGTATAAGAAACAAAGCACAAAGCAGAAACTGTCCAGTGAGACGTCTTCTTGCTAAATCCAGGTTGGAGAGGCCTGAAATAGGCTTCTGCATCATTGTCCAAATGTCTATTCTTGTAGCTACAACTTCACTATTTGCTTCTACAAAAGACCCATAGATCTGCGTTCACGTTTTAGAGTTTTATGCTGCCATAATGTCAGATGGAGAGAAGCTGGCAATAGAAATCTAAGGGAGATTTCAAATGTTGAAATCATCACTGATCATTATTTGGAAGTGACTGGATCCACAAACCTGCCTCGTTTATTTTATGTCTGCAAGTCCTTTGTACTGACCAACATCACGCACATGTTTTTGGATATTGCCACCCTTATGAGAAAATAATTGCACCATAGTTCATATGTGACGATTTTTATTTTATATGTGGATTGTCCCAGTAATGACAAAAAACAAAACGACAAACGTCTGCGTTGGGACAGTTACCGTCATGGAATCCTCACCCGCCCTTCACCTTTAATACCTCAGTTTTGAACTGTAGGCTCTTTTAGGATGTGAAAGTGACCTATACAGACTCTAACAATCGCAGAGGAAGTATTTGTATGACCGTACCGATGCCTTCATTTAGTTTTTAGAAACTTAGAAACCATTTGAAAGCTGAGACCTACAGAACTCCTATAAGCTTTTTCTTTGTTATTGTTGTGACGTTTTTGTCGTGTTTTTTGCCACTTTTTCATAGTTTTTTTTTTTTGTCAAATTTTTATAGCATTTTTTTTCTCTCCGGATTTTCATCACGTTTTCGTTGCTTTTTTGTGGAATTTTTCTCACGTTTTCATTGCTCTTTTGTAGCATATTGGCTGCATTTTGTTTTTCTACTCCTTTCTACTAATGTAACTGTGAAAAACAGCAACAGAAACGTGATGAAAACACAACCAAAAAGGACAAGACCGTGACAATCATAACAATGAAGCTTAGATTAGTTTTGCAGGTCTTCACTTTCAAATGAGGCGTTACTCTGGCCTGTGGTCTGTAAACTCCAGTCAATAATCTTTTAGGTTTGGGTAAAGCGTAAACGCGCTCAGTTAAGGAATATGCCAAATACTTAGAGTTCAATATAAATCATAAACCAAACCAAGACATGTGTTTTCAAACTTGAACAACATCGGCGTACACACCTGCTCTCTAACTTTGTGTATTAGCACTTCCACAAAATGCAAACCCAACACTTTCCTTCCCTACTTTCCCCCTGACCTCAATTTCAGTTTTAATAAAAATCTCCCGCGCATAAATCTCCCACCACCAAACGCCTGGCCTGAACTTCTTTTGTTTCTCCTGATTACACCTGAATCAACAAAGGCCCCTCTCACTTCTCCCCCGTCCCGAAAAAACAACAAACAACGCGAAATCTGCATATCTCCACGGCTCTTCCGAACACGCTAATCCCGGTGAGCCGCGGGGGTCCGAATCCAGCCCTATATTCCCTCTTTTATTCTACCACGGGGGGCGATGTTCCGGCGGTGGGGGCCAGTTTGTAATGAGGAGATATAACACGGACCGTATCGTGTCGGTATCACGCGGTTTGCTCACCTGTTGGAGCTGGCAAACAGGCCGAGGATGGCAAATCACTTCCGTCGATTACCGGGTAGAACAGGAAAGTCAGATTAGAAGTCACGGTGGCGTATGCTGCAGCAGCAACAAGAAATCACAATCAAAATCACAATCAAAATCACAATCAAAATCACAATCAAAATCACA
Source organism: Proterorhinus semilunaris (assembly GCA_021464625.1). NCBI lineage: Eukaryota > Metazoa > Chordata > Actinopteri > Gobiiformes > Gobiidae > Proterorhinus > Proterorhinus semilunaris. The sequence continues at coordinate 12,409,793 of CM038365.1, forward strand.
ATCAAAATCACAATCAAAATCACAATGGTGAGTCGGTGGTACGTCGAGGATACGGCACGGTTTTAGCATCCAAGGGAAGACTGCGCACGCACAAGTCTCAAGAGCAGATCGGAAACAATTTAAGTAATTAAGTAAGTGCTTTATTTGTCACTGTACGAAATAGTGTTCAGGTGTTAGTCCTGAGCCGCTGCGACTGAGCCACGCCGCCACTGTGGGTCAACCTGAGCAGCGTGTTTTTGGAAGTAGGTAGGTAGGTTTTTGGAAACCTGGCTGGCTGCCTTCAGTCCCCTCTGATCCTCTGAAACGGTGCAGCGCCTCTTGGGTTTATCCCTGTTTCAGAGCGTGGTGTCCTGCACTGGTAAGCTCCTCTTTCCTCTTCCTCCTGCGCAGCTCCCTCCACTCCACAACAGTCTTTCACCATCTTCTGGGAAGAGCTTAGTAGTTAGTCTGTTTAGTCTTCAGTGAATGTCCATTAGCCAGAACAATAGAAGGCTTGTGTGGTTTAGCCTTGAGTCTTGCCTGGATACCTCCTTGTTTGTCCCTTTTTGTTTCCTGTAGCGCCTCTTGTGACGCCTCCACTATGCTACGGCTGTGGTGGCTCTTGGTGCTGCTTCACTGTTTCAATAGAAATGTGTAGGTCTCAAATGTTTTTAGCTCATAAGCTAGCTGTTTGTTTACTTTTAAAAAGCTGCTTTCTTGAGGACCATAATGGACTCCATTCATCCATCCATCTTCTTCCACTTGTCCATTACCAGGTCGTGGGGGCAGCTGTTGGAGTTGCCCAAATCACATTGCAACAGCCCCTGTGGCTCTTCCTGCAGGCGGTGGGTCCACAGGAAGACGGCCTCATGGTTCTAGCCGGGCCTGTTGGTCTCTCATAAGGAGCTTCTGAACCGCTCTTTGTCTGACCCGTCACCCAGGACCTGTTTGCCATGGGAGACCCTACCAGGGGCACGAAGCCCCCGACAACAGAGCTCCAGGATCATTCGGGCGCTCAAACCCCTCCACCACAATAAGGTGGCAGTTCCAGGAGGGGCATAATGGACTCTTTGCAGAAAAAAAACAAAACACTGACAATGTGAAACACAAACCACAAATGCAGTTCACAGAAAAAGGCAACAAATGCAGCTTTACCAAGAGAGAGGGAGGTTGCCACCTGTTTAGACGTCGCCATGACGTTTAGACATATTTGTACCTACCTCTGTGTACGTTAGCGGTTAGAGAGCAGCTAACATACCTACTGCATTTTATTGTATTTGTATAATGACAAATAAAGCGCTTTACTGATGAGAGAACTAAGCTTAGCGAGAGATTGAGCCGTGAGGAAAACATTTCCTGGATACGCAGCAGGGTCTCAGGAGGAGCTTTGTGGGAGCTATCGCCACGCTAATAAGAGCAGAGAAGACTCAAAGATTAGTCAAAGATGCACGAACGGCTGATAGCAGGTCTGTTTTTGATAATAGAATTAAAATAATAGATTTTATGCATCAAAACTCCCAATATATTAAGTGACTAAATCCCCCCCAAAAATGATTGAGCCGGGGTTTGGAGGGGATTTGGAACTTGTTTGGTTTTTGAATGAGCTTGTTATTAGTGAGAAAATCTTTAAAGGTCCAGGGGGATTGGCGGTTCGAATCCCGCAGGTGCACACTGTCGTTGTGTCCTTGGGCAAGACACTTCACCTACCTTGCATCCAGTGTCTGCGTACACTGGTGTATGAATGAGAGTGTGAATGGGTGACTGGTTCCTTGGTGTAAAGCGATTTGAGTGCATAAAGTATGTAGGAAGGCGCTATATAAATGTGACCATTTATGAGAAAAATCCCCATCCCAGTGGCCTATATATCCCAGGACCAATCTTATTCCTGGTTCTATAGGGTTTCTGGTCGGTTTATTAGATGGAATGTATGTGTTACCATGGACACAGCAGTGGAACCAGGAAACCCTAAAAAACAGGTGTTTGTACTCTAGTTGTTATTTTCACCCAGAGCGTCATTTTTTTACAATTTTATTATCGTTGAGGAGCCTGTGTAGAATATTGACATAAGAAAATGGCAATAATTAAATGAAGTTTGAAAAGACAAAAAGTGCAAAAAGTGACTGGACCACCGCTACCATACTAATAATAATATCAAGCTAACAAGACACATCCGGACTAATTGCCAGTACACGGATACTGGTAAAATCATGTACCGTATCTTCGCATGCGTGTATTCTGCATAGTATAATGACCTCAACGTAAGGAGATTAATTAAAGTGGACATGCGTGGCGCGCGCTTTTAATTTTACTGTTGAGAATCGCGCGCCGAAGAGTCGAAACCATGCAATTAAAGCCATGTAGCGCACGTGTCCGGGCTGATTAGGGGCTCGCCGGAGAAGGGGCTTTGCATGTCATCACGATACAATTATTCACAAACTCATCGCGGCGCTAATACAAAGAAATGGAATCTTATCAATTATGGTGAAGGAATTACTGGTAGTGTAGTTTTGTTTAAGCTAATAATGTGGAGGTGTGTAAAAAATGGTAAAAGGTATTTTTATTATACACCATTGAGGCCACAGAGGCCTCAATGGTGATCAATAGTTTTGAGAGTTTCTGGTAGTTTTCACTGCTGACGGACCCTCTCACCAGAAAACCAACAAAACAAGTAACCCTGGAGCGTCGTATTCGCCGCTGTGGTCGAAAGTAAAGGCCCCATGCTAACCGCCCATACAGCCATTTGGTCACAAAAAGCTCAACTAGGCACAAATAGGAAGTTCCATATATCGACATACCTCTCCCTATCTTTGAGGATTGTCTGAAATTATAAATGGGTATCGATTCAGATTTCCCAAATCAGTTCGATTCGATTCTCTTCACAAGGGCCCGATTTGATTCACAATTCAATTTGATTTATTTTTTATTCAGTTGACGATATCACGCAGATCCAATTTTACTTGGTTATGGAAGACCTTTTCAGAAGAACTTATGCTGCAAATAGTAGAAACTCTAACTTGGTAAATTTGTAAAAAAAATATGAGTATTGACCTTAAGAATGTAACCCTCCCTTTGTTGTCATGTGTGTAATGACGCACTGGCAAAGACAATCAAGTTGGCATTTGACAGTAAACAACATGGCTGCCACCGTAGACCTCAAACTGAAGCTGTCCATTGCCAAATCTTCAGAGATAAACCACTAATTCTTTGTTTGGAAGATATGCAGGATAAGGGAGCACGTGCAAATTTTTTTATATCCAGAGCTATTTTTTACGTGTTTTTTGCGAGAACTTATGCTGCAAATAGTAGCATCAACATGTCTGACGAAGGGCTCAGCCCGAAACGTCACGTTGTTGGTATACGCAATTAAAATAGCTTTTGGGAGCAATCGGGTTGTGCGGATCTTTCCTTTACCTTCTAAACTACCAGCCTTGGATCCAGCACACCAATTACAGCACTGGGATGTGTGTGTTTTTTACTTTTACCAGAGAGTCTGTACTTGCCATGAAGGACCCACCTTTTTTCTTTTAAGGAAACAAACTGTTTGCTTATGATCTGACGACATTTGAGACCGACAAATTTCTTCTTCGGTTCCTCCAAAAACATGCTGCTCAGGTGATTCAGGAACAACAAAAGCTGTGGAAATGTAAACTTATTTGACACTCGAATCAAGGATCCACTCACATTCACACCAGAGGAAAGGTGGGTGACATGGGTTGCCCAGTTATAAGACTACATGCTCAACCATCTAAGCCACTGTCGCATACATTCCCTTTTTCGCCATCTCCACACATACTATTTCACACGACCACCAGTTCACACGACGGACTCCCTATTGTCACATTATCACCATTTTCTAGCTTCTATCTCCTTATCATTACCCCTCTTTTTTGTCCCTGCCCTCTCTCCGTCTCCACCGACCACAATTAGCCCCACGTCGCTACAGCTCGGCGGCGCTAAAGGCCACCCCGGGGTGACATCTCGACAGTGTCCCCCCGGTGACGCACAAACAAATGGCTCTTTTCTTTTTTGAATGATAAGCTGTTATTATGTAAATGGGCCGGGGTCTGACACAGAGGGTCGGCGGATAGTGATCATTTCCACAATTGCGAGGAGCCGCTACAGGGGGAGAAGGGAGCGAGGTGGCGAGGAGGCGGCCGCGGGGTCAGGACGCACGAGCGGGGATGTTTGGGAAAAACACCGGCTCGCGTGCGTGACTTTGGCGAGTGCGTTGGCGACACGCGTGTTCAAGGTGAGTCCGGAACGCAATGGAGGAGATGAGCATGCCTGCATTACTCTGAGATATATTTAAGCGGCATCTTTTTGTGAACCCGACAGATTCTGATGGACTGCAGTGCCCCTTCCTTCGGGATATCATTTGGATATGCTAGTTTGCTTCAAACCCTCTCGTAAATGCCTAAATAAACCATCCTTGTTAATTACGTTCATGTTTTGGTTAAGGTCTCTCATCAAAAGCAGACTTGTAGCTTTGTTTGGAGCCACTCGTGCAACTTTGAGGGACCTTTGAATCTTTCCCAGTGGCTCTAACATCAAAGTTTGTAATTCTCAAAAAGCTCCTCCTGAGGTCCTAGGTCTAGCCTCATTTTGAAGTTTCAATACTCGCCATAGCTTCACTAAAGCCTGTTTTGAAACGGCTGCAGAACAAAGGGGAGCAAAAGGATTAAAAAGATGGCTGCACCAGACTTGGCACCAGGCTATAGTTCGATACACTGAGGCAGGAAAATATTGCAATAAACGATATTGTTGAAGACCTTTTAAGGCCACAGAAACAAACTCTAAAGCTTGGACGTGACAATTAAGCGCTGTTCGAAAAGTGCGTGATCTTGAAATATATCCCACACTGAACATGAAATACAATGAGACACAACTTGCTTTGGGGGGGAAAATTTAGTAATGCGTTCGGAAAATGCAAATGAATGTGCTGATGTTAAATATCGAGCTAAAAATATATTGTCAAGTATGGAATGATAAATCGATATAGTTGAGCAAAAATACAAAAAACGATCACGTGAACACATCAGCTGCAATCTTGGTTGAAAGTGTACACAACATTTGACACAAAAGTCACCCATTTGATCCAATTTGCCTTTAAATAAAATACAACCAATTAATCCGTTTGATGGAATGTTGCAAATCTTAAGAACAAGTGCAGCTTTTCCCCAATGTGTTCCCGTTGCATGGTTGTTTGACCTATGCTTTAATGTCCAGAGCAATGGGTGACCTCTACATAGCACCAGGGTACCTGTTTCTTGATTTGAGCAGGACCACAATGGTTAATGATCGAACTTTAAGAGGGATATTGGGCAACCTTGTCTAAACCCACAAGCATATGGGAATAATTTGTAAACCCTATAGAAAGGTCTTGTCTAAGATGGATTGGTATTAGTTTTTATAAAATATGACACTTTAAAGATAACCCATGACTTTATTGATCTTAAAGTGGAGAGGCCCAATTTAAGGTCTAAAGTTTATATTAAAGGCCTTTAATTTGTTGACTTCTTTAAAAGCATTTAATCATATTTCTTTGTTCCCTTGTCAAAAACCTACTTGGGATTGTATTATGCTTCATTCATTGGACGCTTTTTCTAACTGCTTTTATCAATATCCTGGATTATATGTGTCACAGTGGGAATTTGAAACTGTCCTCCACATTATAAATCCATTAAATCATCACTGAATTTGCAAGCATCCAGCCTAGTCTTTTTTAAATTTTAAAACATATCATATCAATGCTGAGGGGATGCTTTTAAGCCTTATTTATGCACACAGTATGTCTACTTTCAGAGCCACCGCGTCCCCAAAGCTATAGCGGAGCAGCATGAGTTTCAAACCATACTAATTTGCCTACCCCACGGTTATGAATCACTCCTGACCTTGGCACTGCCCACTCACACAAACAATTTGCCTGTGTACTTTCTCATCAGCTGACCTTCTGACCCCTCCCCCGGCCATATTAAAGGAATAGGCCACCGTTTTTACATACTGACATATGTTCTTACCTTACCTTAGACTAGTTGATATGTACCTGTCTGGTCTTTGTCCGTGCGCTCTGTCATGCAAACGGAGCACAAACGCAGCCTCTTCCACGTACTGTGTAGTTCCAAATCAGCTCCCGTTAGAAGCTACCAAACTCTTCCACGTTGTCCCTATTTAAATACAGTTACGTGACGTGTTACACTACAAAGTATAGTAACACAGAAATGTAACATGTCGATTTTCTCAGCGGATAAAAGGGGGTACTATATTGTGAGGCGTAATAATACGAGGAGCACTACGTCCGCGCACTAACACCTAAAGACTTCTCTCCCGCTCACTTCCGTCAATAGAAGCAGCGTGACTTGTAGTGAGCGGGAGAGAAGTCTTTAGGAGTTAGTGCGCGGACGTAGTGCTCCTCGTATTATTACGCCTCACAATATAGTACCCCCTTTTATCCGCTGAGAAAATCGACATGTTACATTTCTGTGTTACTATACTTTGTAGTGTAACACGTCACGTAACTGTATTTAAATAGGGACAACGTGGAAGAGTTTGGTAGCTTCTAACGGGAGCTGATTTGGAACTAGACAGTATGTGGAAGAGGCTGCGTTTGTGCTCCGTTTGCATGACAGAGCGCACGGACAAAGACCAGACAGGTACATATCAACTAGTCTAAGGTAAGGTAAGAACATATGTCAGTATGTAAAAACGGTGGCCTATTCCTTTAACCCGTACCCTGCAATCACCCGTGCGCCGTACAACCGCGCCCGCCATCGCTCATGTTCCAGTGATGCATGCAACACCGGAGAATGGCGGGGGAGGGGGAGAGATCATCGTTGTGTGTAACTGTGAGTCATCGTTTCGGCGTGCCATCAGTGGAGATAATATTTAGTTACAGTTGGCATATTACGTATGCTTTGAGGACTTTGGACAATCACTGAATAACATTGCACGAGCTGCTTGAACGGCTCAACCGACAGCCAGAAAGTCAATGGAAACTGGAGGTCCACAAAACCCTTTGACTTTTTTGGAAGAATGGACCAAAAGTAACGATGGAGCAATGCCTCACTGTCATTTTTAATTTCATTTGATGTTAACCCACAATATTGTTACCCATTTTAATCAAATGTTCAGTCTCTACCACTGTTTTTGCATGTATTAATTACTTTGTCACTTTGTTGTTTCCAAAAGCCATTGATGTTATAGAAACAACTTCTTAAAGGCACTATACCTGATTTTGTTTTGTGGTAATGGATTTGTGGGAAAACCGTTATGCACCAAATTACAAAGCATTTGTATCAATTTCATGAAAAACATGCAGGCTAGTTTTCTTGCAGTTCAACCTGAAAAGACTTCCACAAAACAGAGTGGCGTTAAGAAAGTATTATTGGAAATCAATCGTAATTGGGGCTCAGACCCCAGTGGAAGATTGCATTAACGATATGAAGTATACGCCGATGATGAATGTTAGACAGAATCTTCCCCGGAGCTTGAACACTGGCGGTGGTAGAGGATGAGACCCGGGACGCCCAGTTGACGTGCAGAACCGAGGACAGGCCAGGCAGAGGAGGGGAGGAGGAGGGACGCAGAACAGCTGGGATACGGCAGAGCGATGGGCGAGGAAGCCTAAGAAAGGGATCCGGGGCGATGAATTGGCTGAAAAGCTGTCGGTGAGGAGGCAATGAGTGAATGCTGCAGGTAGGTTTTCCTGGTTGAATTTGCCAGAAAGTTTCCTTTCTGTGTGACAGTGACCCTAAAAAGTGATGCTGCAAGTTATGAAACGTGCCTTGTCCCTGTGCAGAACTGGGATGTTACAAAATAGGAATGAGTTTGGACACAACATTAAATTTAGCGGCTTCCTATTACATTGTTTGTTATTAAAAAAAAAGAAAAGAAAAGAAAAATCAGGTATAGGGCCTTTAATGCTACCAAACAACCGAGCAACTTTTTTTTGCAATCACTATGCATTCATTCCTATAGCTACTAGTTTCTCCTTACTGGAATAGTCCTGAAGCTTTCAAGGCCAACAAATACTTTTTAACCAAGTACTATTTTCTAAACCAATCCCCTGTGTTATTTCTTTACATCTGTTGATAACTGGAATTCATGACAACAGCGCTTTTAGAAATCTAAAGAGAAAAATGATGACGTGTCCAATTTTGTGTCATCAACATAATGTTTGAATACATGAAGTCTGTGGCAGTAAGGTTCAGGATGAGAGGTAGTAAGAAATGGATGGATCTCCCTCTAATGAATCAGAGATGATCCTCATTGTTTGTGCGTTATTATGACAGTTACAGCAGAAAATGTTCTTTTGAAATGTCTCTAAACGGCTGAAGCAAGAGTTTGGTGGCTTCCTCCCGAGTGCCAAGCACCCAGCCGAGTCTCTCCAGGAGAACGTTTTCACACCATGCTGCATAAATAAAGATCACATATGGCGCTGCGCAAACTCCCTGACTCGGGAAAACTGCCACTTCACTCAGGGCGCAGCAACGAGGAACGCAGGATACCAATGTTCTAAATGTAGTTATATGAATGCTCTGCTTATGCTCGTACACTCGGCCAATCTCTTCCCACACACTCTCATAAGGTTACGTAAACAGAGTTAGCATGAGGTAAACGCTATTTAGGTTATGGCATGAAGGAGATGTCGGGAAACATTAGAAGTAGTTACATTATCGAGTTAATTCTCAGTTATGAAACCCTTGCAAGAAAATAGAAGTACATTTGTGAAGTAGCTTACACTTCTGTCAAAAGAGGCAAATATATTAGCCCTGTTCAAACATAAAGCAACCTATTTATATTGATTTGGAATTGATAAAGAATCAGATCGATAAGAGAAATGATCAATGGCATTGATATCCATAAAATAGGATAGATATACTGTAAGGATAAGGGATAGAAATAGGATGATCCTCCAGTTAGATACTCCTTACTGTGAACATGCTTGAGATCTGGAGACGGGTTGTGACAAAGTAGGTTTTATGTTACTTTGTCCCTTTTTTATGTATTTAAACATGTTGGTTATAAGTTTATGTGTTCATTGTTTTATAGTTTTAGTTTGTGCAATCAAGTTAATACTTGCCACCTGGTCCGGGGAGGGGCTTCCTGCTGGGGGAGTGTTAAAAGGAAAGGTGCAATCAGTCTGGGAGAACCTGGTAGCTGGGTACATGTGTTTGTTTGTGCCACACTTACATTGAACAATAAATGTCAGCTACTATGGGAAATGTACGAGTCTGCCTCCTACTTGACCACGTTGGCCAGCTTCCCCACACGGGTCAAGAGCAAAGGACACTTTTCCCCATGGAGACAATAACGTTTACCCAGCAACCACCACACGACAGATAAATGGATAAATGGATCGATGGACGTATGGAACAAACCTCCCAACAACGAAATCCCAACTATGGTCCGCACATGCTAAACATTTCAACTGATTCCAGGCGAACCATTGTCCCAGATTGCGAAGTGTCTTCTACGTTTTTTGTCGAGGCTTTCGAGCCGACAATTCCATACTTTTCACTTGAAGATAAAAACATGCCATCCTCAGGCCCCTCCATCATTCCCCGTCCCCACTCCACGGGCCCATAACCGCGTACCGAAGCGACTCCGCGGACCCGTATTTACGGCCGCGGGTCTCCTCCCTGTTCTCTCCGAGCGCGCTAACTATCATGTCACACCATTTTGCCATTACGGTGATTGGCGGCGGCCTGATAACCTCCCCGCCGCGATGTTGTTGGCGTGGAGGAGTCGTTTCGTTTCGCCGCCCGTCTTTCTCTCCCCCTCTTTCTCCTCCGAGCTCTCGTCTTGATTGCGGCTTGTTTGGAGCGAGCGCAGTGAAAAGGGGACTCCATCAAACTGACGTGAATGCGAGCCTGTTCTAGTGACGTGCTGAAATGCTATGTGTCTGCTTGTATGATTTGGTTAACCTTGTCTTTTTTTTTTTTTATGACACAGGTCTGAAATCTTTTCTTGATGTAAAATCGTCGGGGGTTTTTTCACTCGCTTTTTCTCGCGGGGAGCGAAGAGCGAATTGAAGTCACGCAACTCTCGAAACCTTTGGTGTGAAAAGACAATAGGCAATAGCAGCGGAGTTCAGGTTCATGGCGTCAAAAAAAAAAAGATCTCGGAATGACAGCTCATACATGCGTGTCCTCGCGATTCGACGACTGCAACAGCCTCTTCACCTCTCTGAACAATAAAGAAAGAGCTGGCTCGTCTGCAGTCAGTCCAAAAATCCGCCGCGAGGCTCTTCTTGACCTGCACCACCAGGAGGGCCCGCATTACACCTGTGTTAAAACCTCTTCACTCTCTCCCTGCTGTGTATCGTGTTCAATTTCAAATCTCGCTGCTAAGTTCTCGATCCTACACGGCTCCGGGCGGTTACATCGACAGGTTCTAAAACTATGGGAGAGTTACTCTATCTTTCAAACATGCAGAGCTTTGACTGGGACGAACTTCTTCTCGACCCGCGCTCTCTGGAGTCAGTGGATGCATTTTAAAAGCACCTGAAAGCGTGTTTGTTCAGGCAAGCGTTCTAGTCCAACCTGGCTTAGTGTCGATGATGTGTTAAATTGTTTTCTACTGTTAAGCGCTTTGTGGCAACTCTCTGCAAAAGGTGCTATACAAATAAACTTGACATACTTTACTTAAACATTATTTACAGAACAATATCAAATACATGTACAACAAGGGGAAGAAGACGGAGTAAAGGGAACCATTAGCTATTTTTTTCAAACTGTAGTAATCTGGACTGTTTTTTTTATTAGCAGCCTTGCTTTGTTGCTCCATCATTTCAAACAATTTCTAAAGGTCGTCCTGTGGTCTGAAAACTGAATTCGAAGCAGTTTAAATGAAGTCGGCACAGTTGAAAACTTTGTTCAAAATGAATCCTAAGTGTTGCTTTCACAAACATTGTGAAAACGGCAATTAGCTCATTCCGTGACAAAAAGGAGCACCTTCTTCGTGAAAGTTCTTGGTGTTGAAATAGCAGTGAACTCTACAGTCAGAAAGTTGTAAAACATGCATATAAATTCATACATGTGGATAGGTAATTTAAGAAAAGAGAGTTTGAAACTCTGAGGATAGGTTAACAATAAATTCAACTTCCTCATTCTGTTTCTAACAATGGGACAATTCAGGTTCAAGAACTTTTCATTTTTAGCCTTAATAAGTTACTTTTTGATTGTCGATTTGTCTAATTCTTCTTTAAAGTCACTGAAGTGTACGACTCCACTTATTTTGATATGTTTGAGCCTCGGAAATGTTCTTAATATCCAGCTGACACAACAATCCCTCTCGTAACAGACCGACAGTGCTGCCGCGTCTCCGCTCCATCTCGGCTATCATTATCCGCTAAAGAGCCCCACGTCCCCCTGGATCTCCATTACCCCGCGCATTAGAAAATACTTTGATTAAACTGGCCTAATCCCACTCAGACAGCTGCAGTCCATTCACAGCTGCCTAATCTGCCCAGCGCTAAACACCGGCGAGACAATGGGGCCCGCGATGACGACGAGGGACGAGCGCCGCCACAAAGAAGAAGGGAACAAACCCGGGTTGGGGGGATTCTGGAAATCGCAAATCGGAGCTAAATTACTCAAAAGTGCTCCTTTCAAATGTTTTTTTTTTTCGTTATGAAATCGGAAAAATTTAGCTAATCAAGTCTAAATGGTTAACTGTGGTCCAAAGTCATTTCTAGCTTTCCCAATGGCTTCCTTTCACTACTTTCGGGGAGCAGAGCGGTGCAGGAACGAAGCAGCTTGCACCAGGGCCACATACGGATTTTCACTGCTGATGGAACCAGCTCCGTGGTTGCGCATTTGCGCATATGTTCCATCCAGAAAACCTAACAGAAAAATCGACTTTAGAGCTATTTAGAGCTTTTCACCTTTACAATGTCGTCCTCTCTTCAAAAACAGACCTGGAGCGGTGTTTTGACCCACTGTTGCTGCATCTCTGCGTGATCTTTGATTCTTCTCCAATGGTTGTTCCTCACCTCTCCATCTCTTGCTTAACGTAATCCTCTCATCATGAAGTAAAAACACTCGCCATAGCTTTAGCAGCGAAGGGGAGCAAAAGGATGGGGGTGTGGGAGGACTTTCCATGCACTTAAATAAACCCCGCTAGCATGAAGCACTTGGCTCAGCTAAACACACGCCGTCTTGAGCCTGAAACTGCTAGGACAAAACTTGGTTGTAGCTACGATTGTCTCCGTGAACCATCGCACGGTGGAGACGAGTGCAGCTCACGATTTTATCATCCCCACGTTGTGCAATGTGACATCTAACAATCTTATAAGCCAAAAAAATCACACAGTGTACACCAGCCATTAGATAGGGATAAAAAGCAAGCAATTTGAACACTGAAATGGTCATGTGAGAGCATAGGCTTGAAAAGACAAAGTGAAGCCTCACCTCATGACATCAGCAGGTGGAACAAAGTAGAACACAACTCCAGATACAGTAGGTTCTTAATGAGGGAACAACATTGTAACATGGTTAAAATCTCTAATAAAATTAGGTACTTGGAGCCTTTGAATACAAACCAAAAAAAAACCATGAGAGACAATGTTCCAGCCCCTTTCACCCTTGCCACATCGGGGAAGTCTTTGTTTACTGGCGGCTGGGAGGTGAGTGGCTGCGGCGGAGGCGTGAGAAGTTGCTGGTGTTGATTGGCCCCTCGCAGTCACTTCTGGTGCTAATGAAACCCTCCCTCGCCCTCACAGCTCAAACCGTCGTCTCCGGAGCTCCCTCAGCTCTGACGGCGTGCAAAACCTTTGTTACTGTGCTTCTATAGAAGTCGTATCTATAATGGTATGAAAAAGATCAGTCATCCAAGTATGTATAGAACGCCCGATTAGCAATGAAGAAGTGTTTTATTTTCCAGAAATCTAAAAAGTTGTGGTTCTTCACGTGCTGCAAATATAGCTGTTTGTTCATTTAAGTTTCAAACCTCTGCTGTGATTGGGTCAACCTCATTGCATCCTGGCCTGTCCGTTGCTAACGCTCTGCTTAGATTCCATCCTCTTCACGAGCAATTTCAACTCTGGCTGTCCTGGATTCATTGCAGTTTGAATCGGGCTTTTAGAAGGATACGTCTGAGAGACTTTGGTTCTGAACAGCAGCCACGTCTCAGGGCAGCTGTGGTTCAGTAAAGGTAATGAGAATATCGGGATTTTTGCATTGTTGTCAAAGGGTAAAAGGAATGGAGTGAGGTGGAGAAAAGGGAAGGTCTTAGCTGTAAATGAGTATAAGTTGTTATAAAAGTTCACCACCGTGCATGGCAAGCAGGTGATGAGAACATAATAACTACAGCTGTGTGCCCCTGTGGATCAGATAAGAAAAAAATATGGCACTGGCTTCAGAATTGACTTGAACTCATTCCCAGTTTGGTTAATCAGGCAAACTCCGCCAGTGCCAGAACGGAAAATGAATGAAGACGTGGCTAATTTTCTCCTCGGGTAGCAACAAATACTAAACCAAGTCATCACACTTTTGAAAACAACATTTTATGCTAAACCTAGGGATGGGCAATTTTTTTCTTTTGATGGTAAAAACAAATAAATGTGTTTTTTCCTGGACTAGCAAGTAAGGCAGAAACAAACTCACAGTACAACATCCCCTCACCTGCCCCCACACCACGCAAATGCTGGGTTGCAGGTGACACCACAGCATTCTAAAGGCCAATACTATTATATAGAGGAAACCATTATTTTGATTTTGAGGCAATTTTTTCTCTTGTACGGAGAGATCATGGACCCAGTGACTGATTTTAATGCTCATTTTGGTCCCCTCTTCTTTCGGCTGTAGCCTCAAAAATCCCCATGGTCCAAATACAGCGACGGTTTTCCTCTTCGAAGGTAAGCGTTTCGTCTGGGTGACGGCTCCTCGCGTGTTTCTGTTTTGCCCATTAGACGAGTTTGAGCGGGTTTGTAACAGATTTTCCATGTAATTCTCTTCTCTCCCTGTTTGTTGGTCCAAGTATTCCCTGGGCTTGACCTGACAGGCCAATTCTCCTGTCGATTAAAACGCGATTATTGAGATCGACCATCGAGATTAGAGAAAAATTCGATTAAATGCCCGGCCCTAGCTAAACCTGTCGAGTTTTTAATGTTTTCCAACTCAAAAACCATAGCCTTCATGAGATTTGTTCCGACAGTGACCGTGCTAGCCCAGTTAGCTCTAAGTTGCTTTTAGCTAGCCCCAAATGGTTTCACTTCTCGCTCGGCTTGCAGAGGGGGAATAGCGCCCCCTCCTGGCCTTTTGTATTTGAATTTCATGTGGTATTTCCTGGACACAATACAACGCCTGATACACTTTAAACACTGACCTGATTAGTCCTTGAGATAACGTTAGCATAATAAGGCTAGCTGAAATTCTGATGCAATCTCTGCCAAGGTGCGTTGTTCGTCGGCTGATTAGCTCGTTGTAAAAGTCGATTAGTGAAACACTGCACCGAGGAGGCAGTGGCTGTCTATGGTGTTATTAATGTCCCCGAGTTACCAGCCGTCCCGCTGTTTGTTTGTGATCACAGTCAAACCGTGAGTTGATGTTTCCCCAAAAAAGATTGATCAAAACGCTCATTTGTGACAGAAATGTCAGGACTCCCGCAAAGACGTCTTTGGTATTTTATTTTTTTTCATTGTTATTAGCGTGTAAGGAGCGTTGTGCTTCATATCGATGTGTGCTGACAAGCGGGTGAGCAATCACAATTTGTTAACAAAATGATTTTCATTTCACAAAGGCGTTCTGTCCAATTTTTGTAATTCTCATAGCAGATTTGATTTATGTATGTAATTATTGAATTTTGTGGCTAAGATGGTTTGGCGGGTTGTCTTAAAAACAGAAGGTTGATGGTTTGTGGGTAAGTGATTGGTGGGGGCCGATGGTGCAGCTGCACTTCCATCGCTTCACCCCAGGGCAGCTATGGCTACATTTGTATTACATCCGAATGTGGAGTGAGTGAATAAGGACTTGAATCTTTTCATCTTTTCTTCATCCCAAAACAAATTACTAAAAGCTTCTCGACTGGAGCCTACAGCCTACAGGCCAGAGTAACACCTCATTTGAAAGCTGAGACCTACCAAACTGATCCTCCTCCTCACGTTGTCGCCGTGTTGCTTAATTTTTTGTTTTACTTTTACTTTTGTTGCATTTTCATCCTCATTTACGTCTTGTTTTTGTTGCTAATTTGAAGCTTTTAGATTTGGGTAAAGTCGAACTGGAGAAATCGTGCTCGGTTAAGGCGGGGGTTAAGAGGTTAACCATTGTATGGAGTCTCAAACTGTTGATTTAGTTTAAAAGCAGCGGGTAAAGTGGACTTTGGGAGGTGGTGGAACTCCTCTGGATCGATATATAGGATTAGGCTATAAGTACTTGTATAGCATATAGATTGCTTTGTAACAGAAGGTGTTTTATGCTTTTTAAAAAATGACAGTTCCAAAGAGAAAATAAACAAATGGTCAACTTGATCATTATTTGTGTGGGATTTGGCCTCCAATCCTGCCAATTTTGTTTGAAAGTCCTTTAAAGTGACTAATGTCATGGCAATGTTTTGATTCCACTTTCTCAATGAGAAAGTAACCTTAGTCATGTGTGCAGACAGAGAAGACGTTGAACTTTGTGCCAGTTTTTATTTTATGTGGCTAGGTCCTGGAATTGCAGAAATATTAACCATAAACCAAGTCCAAAAACATCAGCATTATAACCATAATTACCACAAACTATTGCTCTAATTGCAAAATAAGCTTTCATCCATTTCCCAAAACACTTTTCTAGGTGTGCTCGTGTTTGAGATACTACTTCCTGAATGTTGTGTGTCGAAGGTAAAGCACAACAGGCGGAGGGTCTTGGGATCCTCCCCCAGGAAAATATTAATTGAACAGATGAAATTTAGTGCATCTAATGCGCTCAGACACGCGGCCCGGGGGCCAAATGCGGCCCACGAGATAATTTCTTGCGGCCCGTGAGATGATTTCTTATTTATATTACATGCGGCCCTCTAAAACACGTTAGAACTACATTTCCCATCAGGCACCGTGAGGTAGCGCCAATGCCGCTGCGGACGCGAGACAACATGACAACATCAGAGAGGCGAGGGGAGATGCGGCGCTTCTGCAGACGACTTATCAACTTTTTTCAACAAAGTAACGGACTGTGAGAGGAGCTTCTGAAACAGGTGGGAGACTGTCAGAATGCGAGGGAGAAACGTTAGTTGTTCAGCTAAAAGTTGCACTGCAGCATGACAATAAGCACCTTTACCATCTTTACCTTTATGACTTTGCAAAGTGAACACATCGTAATTAGTGTTTAAAAGAGTCACAACAGTAAAGTGGGGAGCCTGTTCTCTCCATCTCTCTCTCAGAGCAACATTATCATTTCAATTAATTTAATCTTTATTCAGGACACGTGTGAACACATGATCCATAGTTAAATTAAAAATAGAGAATATGCAAATAATTACAGCAACATTGATAGTAAAAAATATAAGCCCCATCCATTCTCTAACTGTAGGTTACAAAAAGGCATGAGGCCAATGACGCCACATTATTTACTTGAGGTGAAGCTTATTGCTAGTGCTCATTATGAGCTCCAGTCCCTGGTTGGGCCTTTCTACACCAAATTAAAATAACATTTGAATTACATTTTGCATTTCTTTCTAAATAGGCCAACAAACAAAAACTGGACCTGACTCCTGAAAGATCATTCACTGATGCCCTGAACCAATTTACCTGAACCAAAATTTGATTAATTACAAAAACACTAATCGTTTTCTAATTTAGAAGCTCAGCAAATGTTTGGAAACCTCTGGAAGCTTAAAAATGAGCACATAGTTAATGTACAGTCTATTTTAAGGTATATTATAGCAAACAATAAAAAGTTGCTAAATCATAATTGACTTAATAAAAAAGGCTTTTGTCTGTTGCGGCCCCCAGTCCAAATGAGTTTGAGACCCCTGATCTAATGTATTTTAGGCAATGATATTCTGTTTCATACTTAGCCATATTACAGTGATAAAAATCAGATCATAGTCTACATTATGATTGCTTTTCTCTAAACTTAAAAAAGAAAAATATCCATAGCTGCTTTTAGATAATATCTAAAAGCAGCTATGTATATTTTTCTTTTATATATAATAATATTATTATTTACTTATTTATGTATTTACTGTGTTTTATAAAAACAAAAAGCTAGCTTATAAGCTAAACCCAGACCTTGAGACCTACAAATGTCTTCTTCTGAGACTCTGAAGAGGCACCAAGAGCAGCGGCTCAGGACTAACACCTGAGCATTATTTTGTTGTATGCTTGTACAATGACAAATAAAGCACTTACAAAATA
Source organism: Proterorhinus semilunaris (assembly GCA_021464625.1). NCBI lineage: Eukaryota > Metazoa > Chordata > Actinopteri > Gobiiformes > Gobiidae > Proterorhinus > Proterorhinus semilunaris. The sequence continues at coordinate 12,427,107 of CM038365.1, forward strand.
CTACATTTAAGTCTTTGTTTTTACACAACTTGTTGTGGAAATTATTTAATGGGAAATATAGCAATGTTCATGACAATTTTTGTAAAATAAATTCAAACTCAAGTCCATCTTGCTGTGAAACAAAAGCCTTTTTCATACAAAGATTTAACACACCAAACTGAAATAAATATTGTAGTCCATGGTGTTTCCTCCTAATGTTATGATACCGCCAGATGCTTCGGTTAGCACTTCCCGCAACCCTCTGCTGACAGCTCACTTAAGTTCACCACTCTGCCGCTGGGATAATCGTCGCCACTGGCACAGAACGCCGAGCCACTGTTAAAAGAAAAAGGAAAAAAAACGACACATCGTTATTTTCAAACCCAAAAAGACTGCCTGAGATGTGTTAGCCTTAGCGGGCCGGTTTGGAGACGCGGCGCTAGCACCCCAGCCGAGCTAGCATATGGGGCCGATCATCTCGCTGCTGAATGAGTTCATTTTCCAGCCTTTAGTAGTCGTCATTACAGCTAAAGAGGGGGAGGGTGTCCACGGGAGAGGGGGTTCCAGCGGAGTGCGTGAAGAATGGGATTATTTGCATCATGTTAAGTGTTTTTGTTCTAAATTTAGTAACTTTGGATGTGAACGGTTAGCTGTTGTCTAACGATGTCTGCAACTAGGGTACTAAGAATATTTATTATTATTTCAATTATTCTGCTAGATTGAAGCAAATTTGCTCTTATAATAATATACTTGGGGATGACTGTAGTACAGTGCTCATGAATTTAAAAATACAAGTAGATATAATATGTCAAAAACCAATTCAAAGCATATTCAATAAAACGTGTGCAAGGTTTATGTCTGTTCTTTTCATTAGGGATGCACCGATCCGATACTAGGGTTGGATATTGGAGCCGATCCTGGAGAATCGGTTATCGGTTCCAAATATCAGTTACTGGACCGATACACATGAAAACATTACACTGTGCTAAGATGGGTTTATCAGTAGTGACTCGGCAGCTCTTTTCTCCACTTTGTGTACTGTTTTTAGATAATGTTTGTCCCTGGACATTGTTTGCTTGTACCCACGAGCATGGCGGATCACCATGGTAACAGTGACTTTATAGCATTTTGTCCCAAACTCTATTTTTGATAATGGCTACTCTTTTGCCTCAGTGTGTATAATTTAGGTTAGCGTGCCGCCACTTTATGTTGTGAGTTGTTTATATTAATGGTGCCTAATAACCTCCCCACCGCCACCTTAACGTGGTGGAGGGGTTTGAGCGCCCCCCACGACCCGGCAACGGACAAGTGGAAGAAAATGGATGGATGCCTAATAACCTGAGACACGCAGCTCCATTACGTTGATTAGTAGAAAACCCCTTGATATGCGACATCCCGTTGGTAAGACAGGACTTTATTGACATTACAAATTGAGAAATTGACTTGTTACAAAAGATGACAATTCACTTTTTCACTCACAACAGGCCACTTTTAAGAAAGTCTCCTGGTATCGGTTGGTATCGGGTGTCGGTATATACTCATACCCAAGGTATTGGTATCAGAGGCAAAAAAGCTGGATATGTGCATCCCTAGTTTTTTATATACTTAAAGGTGCATTATCAAACTTTGTGAGTAATGGACCTTTTTGTGATGTCACCTTTACTTTCAATCACAGTGGCCTCTACAACGCTCCAGGAGCAATTGTTCTGTAGGTTTTCTGGTCCGTCAGCAGAGAAATCCTACCACAAACTCTAAAAACAATGGATCCTGGAGCATCATGGAGGCGACCGTGATGGAAAGTAAAGACTCCATGCTGAAGTTCCAGATTGCACCTTTAATGTGTAGACACCAAGACCAGGATGGTAAAATGGTGCAAATTCTCACTCACCCAGGCGGTTAATTCTCCTTTCAAGGTTTGACAACAATTGACTTTTACTTTTTCAACAGATAACAACATTTCGCTGACAATCCTCTCCATCTGATGTCGCTGGAAGTTCACAAGTGATTGTCACGAACAACTGCCACGAGGATGCTCTGGGAAGAGAGAACGAAATGTCGGCAACTGTCCGTCACAAAAAAGTAAGTTCACTTCATTTATCTTTAAATCAATCAAAGTGGGAGTTAAGTGGCCTTCGACTTTTTACCTTTTTATTTACAGTATCTCTCTGCCTTTTTGTGCACCACCAACTGTGGCACCCAAATCTAACTTATGCCACAAAACTGTCGGTGTTTGTTTTAGCCAGAACCTTTGGGGGATTTTTCTTTTTTGTGCTGACGCCAGTGCTCTCGCAGAACACTTGCCTTTAACTCCGGTGTATGGCGTATCGTCTCCCTGTCTTTTTGGACAGGGAGACGATACGCCCGCAGGTCGGTAGTTAGCTGAGAGATTCCGCTTGTTAGTACTATATTTTGACAGTGCCGCACAGCGACTCTCAAAGCAGTCCTGTCTAGAGTGGAAGAGTATCGGGTGGTAAACTCTCTACGCAGCGCTTCGTGACCTGGAGTTGACTTGGCGACAGAACTTGCATTGTCATGTCAAGTGGAAAGCAGTTTTAAACGGTGGAATGGCCCTGGGCTTAAAACTAGTTTGGAAAGGAACATGGAAGGACTCTCTCCTACTCTCCCGCGAATCCCAGCGCTTGTCTTCAGTCAAGCGCTTACATTTGTGCTCGTGTCGCCTCCAGCAAAGGCTCGGCGATCGCACTCTGGAGATTCTTAGCTTTCAACTAAGGCATGGCGTGTCCACAGTTTGTGCTTGCAGCTCAGTGCAACCCAAGTTCACTTGTAGTAGCAGTGTATAAGAGCGAATCCTACAAACCGCTCTGAAACGGCGCCCTTTGCTTGTCGATGGTGTTTTCAGCAGAATATTGACTTTGACTGACACTATGATGAAATATTACAAAACTAACACTGCGACAATCCTTGAGGCTCGTGCATAAATGTTTTCTCGGGGAAACGCTGGCATGTACCACTTTAAGAAGGTTCTTAACACTCCTAACCGCTCATTATCCAAGTATTTACATCATATCGAAGGATGTAAATACAAATACACGCCCAATAGACCTCCACATGACAAGAGCAGCATTTTCATGGGCCTTGGAATTTTGTTTTGATTGTGACACTATTCTAAAACAATATTTGTCCTGAGTGTTCTTCGGATTTGTTCTTCCAAAAGACATGTTTTGTGAAATTAGTGTACGGACAAAATGATGAGGCCCATTACCTGAGCATTCTCCATTGTTGACAAAAAAGATGTCAGAAAAGTCATAGAAAATACAATTGCGCAACATGCACTCTGAGGTTTGAAATTCCATGCCATAACTTTTTTTTCTTCAAAATGAAAAACAACTGATGAAAAGTTGAAAGGCACGAGGCGGGGAGAAAAAGTCTCACTTCCTCATCCCAGACGTAGCCAGACGCAGGTAGGATAGCGCACCCAGGCATGTTGTCAGTACGTCTCCATCACAGGCTTAACCGGCTTGGCACGCTCCGTACGGCACACTTCAATGCCACATCCGCCGAGAGATTAGCGCCGGCGCGGTCCCACCTGTTCTGTGCCGTAAACAGGTGCCTTTGCTAATGATTTCACCTCTGTTTGATGAGACATGCAACCTACCGAGCGCGACAATACCAGGCTCTTATTTCTAATTACGATACTAGGCTAGCGCTTGATGCTCTAGCCTGCCAGGATCTTGGGTGCAGATGGTTGAGGGCCAGCGGTCAGTGTTTGGGGGGTTTAGGAGGTGGTGACCAGCTAAGGAAGGTCGACCCATGAAACCCAGCGAGGGCGCCAAATTGATTTGTCGGTCGGTGTAGCGCTTGTATTTTGGTCCACACAACTCCACACAGGAAGTATCATTATTGGTGGTAGGAGCCATTCTGCGCAGGCCATTTAAATCTGTCTTCATATCAACTTCTCTGTTACTTTGTTTTCTTGTAATAAAAAAATTAGGCTTTTTTTTTTAATAAGCTGTCTGGAAAAATTCAAATTTTGCCTTATTTTTTTGGGCTCAATAATAAATGAATCAGGCAGGAATTTGATATTAAAGGTGCATTATGCAACTTTAAAAAAAAGAAAAGTTGACATCAGTGTGTATTTGACCTTTCAGTGATCCAGCGGCTGCTTGGGTGTAGCTTAGCGCCTTTATTTTCAGTGTTTCTGGTAGGTTTCACTGCTGATTGAACCGTCATCATGGTTACTCATACACTCCATTGAGAAAAACCTGAAATAAAATTGATCATGGGGCATCATCGGGACGCAGATACAGACGCTGGGTCACTGAAAGGTCAAATACGCCCTTTATTTTTTATGTATTTATTTTTACAGAAAAAGTTGCATAATCCCTTAGAAAAAACTTCAAAGCATTCTTAAGTCCAAGACTGGAAAGGCAGCACTGCGCTGTTGAGGTTATTTCCTCCAAAGCACGAGTCGTTTCTTCTTATTCTATTGAATCACTCCATTCTGCATTTCCTGGATTTGCCCGGATCATAGAAAACACGTAAAAGGCCCATAATCCATCCCCTGAGCAGTTCTGAGGGTTCACTTCTTCCAAGTGTGTTCATCACGGCGCCGTGGGTTAGCTAACATGTGGTTGGATGAAAGTGAAAGCTTGTTTTCACTGTTTGAACTGGAAGGTTCATCTTAAACCGTCTCCAGTGCCTTGTGTTGATCCATCTTCCTCTTCAAATTCATTACATCTTTGTTCATGGCGCATCCAAATCCGCTGCTTTATTACAAAAAGGTATAGAGATAAGACATTAAGAAAAGACATAGAAAGACATAACAATACAACACACATGAGGTGTAACATAGGGCAAAAAGCAAAAAAAAAACCTGTATATTAAACAGTTCAAATAAATAATAAATACTTGAATACAAGAGAGCTGCTTTATTTCCGTTTGCAACATATATACTCATTTCATTCCAAAGTATCTTCAATGCAAATACTCCCCCGTCGACAGCAGCCATCAAAAGGCAAAGTCAAACCTCAGCCCACGGACAGACCCAGCCAAACCGTGATTATTTTTGATAGCAGCAGCCGCCCGGTCAAAAAAAAAAAAAGAAAAGCACATCGCGTTATCCATGCAAACTTCACACCAACGCGTTTTTCTTTGTCTTGTTTCTCTTCTTTTTTTATTTTTTTTTTTGGTCGGGGGGGATGGCGGGTCAGACAGCCGTGCCCTTGTTATTCCTGCTCATCCTCCAAGAAAAGAAGGGGCCACTTTTTTTTTTTCTCCGAGACGCGGAATCCCGCTTTGTTTTGGGCTAAAAGTGGCCTGCGCATCTGAATAACTGTGGGATCTACGCAGCGGAAACGTGGGCAACAAGGCGGAAAGTTTTCAAGGAACGCGCCGCAGCAAAAATTATAAGCGGAATTCAAATAGTTTTGTTGGCAGGCTGCGGGGAAAGTTGGCTCGTGTCCGGTCATGGGTCCAGAGCTGTCCGATTTCACGTACACGAGTTTGTAACGCAATAAGACCAGGCAGGACCAGGCAGGTTTTCCTGGTGGTGGGCAGATTTTTTTTGGGGGGCTGAGTCTCCCCGTGGTTGGACAAATTCAAGCTCCGTGTTCGATGAATTCAAGTGTTGTATATCATACATGAACTAATCGAGGTCTGAGGTCTCAGGTTCTAGAATGTGATGATGTCACACTCCCATGTGGGGGGCAGAAGCCAGTTGTTCCTATTCGCCGCATTATACTGCACAAAACCATGACAAAAAAAGCGACAAAAATGTGATGATAACTCCACAGAAAAATGGTCAAAAAAGTGAGGGCAACACAACAACAATGCAAGGAAAAAATATGATGTTATATTAATTTTGCAAGGTTTCACTGCGTTACACTGGCCTATAGGCTGTGAACTCTCATGTCGAGAAGATTTTAGATTTGGGTAAAGCCGAACTCTCAAGGCATGGGTTAAGAGGTTAACATCATTGACTGGGTCCATGATCTCTCTGAAAAACACCAAAAATCTCCTCAAAAACTAAATAATTTGACCTGCCCCCCATAATATCTAAATATTATAGAACACTGTGATGTCACCTGGAACCCAGCAATAGGGCAAAATGCTGCCGCCCAAAATGCCGTCAAATACAGTGGACAGATTTTGTTATACAGTTGTTTTATGACAATAAAGGCACCTTAATGTTCAGGAAGAAAACTAGCGAAAAATATCAACATAAACCAGTGCACTTCCCCAAGGTAAAACGTGGCTCCCTCATCAAGAACATACCAGTAGTCCAGTATTATTGCTTCATTCCCGCTGGTTTGAGCCTGTTCACTTTGTTTGTTCCTTCCTCCTCTACTGAAGCACACTGTTCTGCATTTCCTGGATTTTCCGCATAACAGAAAACATGAAACTTTACCTTTTACATTTTTTAAACCCTGCATAATCCATCTCAGGGCCCGTTCCGAGTAGTTCTGTGCTCAAAGCGTGTTCTTTATGGATTAGCTAGCATGCCGTTAGATAAAAGCTTTTACCCTATGGCCGTCATACCACACCCGCCCAGCTCCAGAGTGAGACAGTCGCTGTTCCGAGACGGTCGGATAGTAGCTTTTCAGATCGGTCTAAAAGTGCGGCAATTGGATTCACCCGGCCTCAAAAGCACCAGGTGTAGGGCTTCTTTGGGTCGACCTACAATGCCAGTGTGAAAGCACCCTCAAACAACTCTCTTCTCGGGCTCTGAGAACCTCCATTTTAGTTTGATGCTGAAGGTACATTAAGTATATTATTTTACTCCATTTTTTTTTGCAATGATTATTGTTTTATTGATCTTTATTTGATTTTGAAGTGTTAAACTTTGAATAATAAAACAGAACAACTGGACTTACTTACTTCATTCCCCATCTATGGAGATTCCTGAAAACTCTCATTGTTCTGTTGACTTTTAAGTGTAATTTTACATACTTTAACACCCTTTTGGCTTTGTAAATTACTTTCTGTGCAAATTGTGATCTTGATAAAAAAATAAAAAATAAAAAACTCTTTTAAATCAAGCCCCGTCTTAAATCTGATGATCTTCTATCATGAGCAACAATCCCCCTTTCACCCCTATCTCCCAAACATCCACAGTATCATGTCTTCTCCGACCGCTTCCATACAAAAGACAATCCACACACACACACACACACACACACAGGCACCACCTCCACTGAACCGGGGGCCACAATAGCGGAGTCTGAATGGGGGTCAGCTGCAGCGCGGCCCCTGGGAGCCTCCCCGCCGAGTCCCCTAATGAACGCCGTTTCTCGCATTAACCGCCGCGATTGTTGGGATAATGGCATCGGCGCGCTAACGTTTAACCAATCCCCCTGTCTTTTGCCGTCTTCGGGGCCCGGCTCATTTGGGGCCGCGGCGGGGGGCCGTAATTGATTGTGTGCTTCCAATCAGAGCTGTAAACAGATTGGAGTTTCCTCTTTTAAGAGAGGGCCCTTTGTCGACATGCGAACTTGAGACGCATATGCTCCCGGAGAATTGGGAGTTCTGTAGAAAGAGACCGAACTGAAATTGAAGAAACGATTAAAAATTGGACCTGGAGACTGGAGGTCGTCAGATATAAAAGCCGAAGCCGTTTTTGGTAGATTTTGATTTGCCATATTTAATTTGCAGATTTTTTAAAATGACTTCTAAACGTCTTACCTATTCAGTAGCGTCGGCGCAGTTGGGTTGGGGGTTTGAATCCCAGCTCCTGAAGATGCGCACTGTCATTGTGTCCTTGGGCAAGACACTTCACCAGAACAAAAGAAACAGTGAGTGTCTATCTCTTATGGCTACAAAGTTTTGCGCAAAAGTCTGCAACATAAAATAAATAAGATATGATCCGAGGTGTCCAAAAGTCTCCATCACTCTCCGTTCTGGAGATATCTCCCTTTTATTGGCACATATTATTAGCCGATAGCCAATATAGTAAAATACCCATATATCGGCCGACCTCTACTGGAAACCCCACATTGAAATTCAAACCCGGGACCCAAGTCCATCCTCACTTCCTCCATCACCGTGTGCTTTCCCGACTGCAGCACATTGTGCTGAGAAGGTTATTAGCTGTGAGCTCTCACCTCTCCAGAACCTGTTAAACTCCAGGACCCGGAGGCGTCCCAGAGCTGACCCTTCTCACCCTGGACACTGACCATTCACCCCTCTCCAGTCAGGCAGGAGGCTACGGTCTATCCAGACCCGTACCTCCCGCCACCTTAACTGTTTTTCCCCCTCCGCATCTGTGAATGCACTTACACTGTTGTTGTTTTTATCATATTTTATTCTACCCGACTTTATGCATAACCTTATAGTTTTTATAGTTTCAAATTCAATTCAAATTCACTGTATTTATCCGTTAGGAACTTCCCTTGCAGAGGAAGTGCCAATACGGGCCCAATAAAACAGCACATGCACAGACATACAACACCACAATCCACATGTGCTTTGATAAAAAAACAATACAGGGGGCCTGGAATAGACCAATGTCCACATTTATTTAGCAGGCGGATGGAGGTAGGGAGGAAAGTAGAGGTCGCCATCTTTGTCCTCAGTGGGAGGGACCTGAACCTGCGCCCTGACGGTAACAGGGCGTAGTGAGAGTGTGGAGTGTTTATTATTCAAGTTATGTCTGTGTCTTCAGTAAAGTTAGAGAGTCACCTTCTGTACTCTGTCGTTGAAGTGTCGCACGTTTTGCCTCTCAACCAAAAGGCTTCGTCAGCAAACTAAAGTTTCAGCTCAGCTCGCAGACCAGACATAGACCACAGGTGGGAGTTTAGCGTGTAGGGCCGTTTAGACTGAAACTCAGGTGTGAGTTAGGTCATTAGGACTTAGAACTACAAAGATGTTTACCAACAGGTGAGAGTAGCCATTTATAGAGAGAAGGAATTAGCCAAGCTAAACTCCTCCCAGTGGTCTATATCTGGTCTGCGGGCTGAGCTGGAACTTTAGTTCGCTAACGAAGCCTTTTGGATGAGAGGAGAAATAGTCTACAGTTCAACTATAGAGTACAGAAGATGACTCAAGAACCTTCATCAAAGTTATGTGTTATATGTTTCATATTGCACAACAGCACCAAAGTAAAATGTCCTACTTTGTGTCCTAGTAAAGAAGCCACAATACTTTTCTGAACGCTATATTCCGAATGTCCAGTATGTACAAGTGTGTTGCGGTGGAGAGGGCTGGTGATTCCCATAGAAACAAAGGGGGGGGGTATAGGCACACATAAGTCGCCTAATTGCCAGCGGAGAATCATTTATTTACTAATTGCTGTTTGCAGAGAAGCTGCATGAGCCTATGTGTGAAACGTATAGCGATACTGTGCACACATTCTACTCATATCACTTCAGGAGACGTGCTCTGGGGACTCATTACTACTAAGAACAATAATCACACCTAGTATATATAGGCTCAATGGGAAAGTGCTCCAAAAACACATCACTGAGCGTCACATCTGACTCTAAAATCCTCTGAATTCTGAAATGTGCAGAGTAATAGCCACCTGCCAGTCACGCACTAATTGGTTTTCACGACTCTATACTGTACGTGTGAAATGTATAGAGCAAGTAAATGATCCCACAGGCAAGGAATTGAAACGAAGCACCGTTCCATCTTTCTAACCATGTTTCCACTAATACTGTACTTTGTTATCTCATATTATGACGCTGGCTGGCTGATCCAAATTGCAGTGTAAACTAGTACAATGGTGTACAATGGAGGATTGTTGTGTGCTGGATGAAGATCTCCATCTCCATCAGGAAGGCGTCTGTTTTTGTCTGAGCTGAGGCTTATGTAAAGAGTCCACCTCGTTTAAATGTTCTACTTTATGTACATCCATTTTCCATGCACTGGACAATGTTGTTTTGCTAGTTTTTCCACCATAACATCTTATTTTTACTTAAAAATAACACCAGACTTATTATTAAAAGCTTACACTTGCATTGCACTTTACAAGCCTGTATTACCAAGTTTCTCAAAGTACCACACTGTCGTCATTATTCATTCACTCCATACTCCGCTGCCCTGGGTTAGACTGACAAAAGTGAGGCAAACAGTCTGCGCCATCAACCCCTCCGACCACCACCAACCATTCACTCACACACACACTACAGACACCCAGGCTTATTGGTGTTTCCCAAACGGTCTCCCATCTAAGCACCGACCGGGCCTTCCCTGCTTAGCTTCCCGAGATCTGATGGGATCAGGCAGAGCAAAGGCGCGTAGCTACTACTAACTAACTAGCTAAACGAGACAAAAATTGTTTTAATAATATGTAAACAACAAAAATAAATAAATAACCTTAACCCAATTTTAAACCTGGGTATATCCTTAGCCTAACCTCTAACCCTTTGTAGTTGAAAAATAGAGGCAATTTTGGCAATTGTTATGCAAGAAACGCCTCATTTTATGTGAAAGCCAAATGACAGACGAGTTCCAATACATGTGTCTCATATTCACGTCAGTTATCTACAGAAAAAGTCTCAAAATGGCTTCAAAAACACAATACATAAACTACGTCTCATGAAAAAGAAGAGAAGCTCCTTCAGTACTGTTATTTAGCATAAATCAATGTTTCTAATTAAACAACCCAACACTTTCTTCTCACTCTGGTCGCACCATCCATCATGATTTGGAGATGTTTACATACAGACAGGGCCTCCCTCTGTTACCACCTCCGCTCACGCCTCTGCCCTGTGCTGCCTCGTCCAATAACCACGCTGCAAAGCTTAACAAGACTTGAACTATTCTAACTTTAGATTCCGTGTATTTATGATAGATTTGAGTATGCAGCATTAGGCAAAGAACACCAGGTAATGCAATGGGTTGCGTTCACTTGACGTCACAATATCGTAAACAGCCTACCATTTAAAAGTGAGTTGGTGCAGCTAAGAATTCTATTGTGTCTATGGTAACCGTCAAAATGCTGACTAAGACTCTCTAATGGCTGGACCTTTCCACATGAAACAAAGACTGTCACAGAGTCTAACGTCTTCTCTCGCAGCGCGTACAAACTAAGGTCCCTTGACTGTCTCAAAAGTGGAGACAATATTCTAAAATGATGTGCTTGATGTTGGTCCGATGAAAGGACTTTGAGCCGTACGACGAATGTGGCAGGTTTCGTGAATCCAATCACTTCCAAAAAATGCTCTGGGAAAACATTTGGACGTCTTCTGTTTGGACACTTCTTTCCAAAACTGTGTCCAACTCAGATGATCACGTTACAGTCTAGTCTAGAAGGTTCCTGTAGAAGTATGAATGCAGCTCAATAGTCTTGCCTACCTGATGGGGCCAAAATATGGCGTGTTGCTTTTGGAACTTTCCGATGTATGATCTTCTTTCAATGAGTTCCCACATTGCTGATGAACTGCCATTGTTCGATTGCAGTCGAGATTTTCAATGGGATCGTGATCAGGTAGGGGGAACGGAAGTAGTATTCGAATACAGTTGTGGGAGTAATAGGATTGTATCATTGGGTTCTGCCTACTTAAGGATCCATTGACGATAACTAAAAGTAGTAGTAGTGGTTTTTGTAGCCTACACTCTAAGAAATAAAATGTTGGATTTAATTAATAAAGTTAAGGCAATCTTTTCCACAAAACTCTGTCAATTAAGTGTAAAGCAATATGGTTATTATCTGCAATCTCAATGGTCACGTATATCAGAAGTGAAATTGTTACATTAAGGCTACAGCTTGGTGCAATCATCATTATTTAATTGCATTAATTAGAACCTAATCACACTTTGTTCATTTTATTGACAGTATTACCTTGGATTTAATAAACAATATTAATTTGGATTTAAGTGTACCATTTACATTGCGCTTTGGATCAAATTAATTCTGTTAATTATGATTTAATGAATAGTATTATTTATACGTTAAATGTTAATATTTATGTGCTAAAACTTCTTCTTCGTTCTTAAGCCATCATCTGTACTTAGGTATTAGACCTTTCAGAGAGCCTCAGGAAAGTACTGGTAACTCTCATTCCTCCTGGCCTATTGTACATGTTTTTAGTGGTAGGGGAAACCAGAGTACCCAGAGGAAACCTACGCAGACACGGGGAGAACATGCAAACTTCACACAGAATGACCCCGGCTTTGGTGGGAATCGAACCCGGACCTTCTAGCTGTGAAGCACGAGCGCTAACCGCTGTACTACCGCGCCGCCCTTTATTACGGAAATATTGATTGATATTCACTCAATTGGCATTTTCTATGGCTTAAAGTAAAGTGGTAACTCACTTAAAGTATTCTTATTATGAATTTTTAGGGGGGATGATGTCTAGAAACTGTGTGAGGTTTCATGAATCAGAGCATTGCAATAACATTAAAATACCCAAACACCAGATCTCTTCTTGGATTCATATATGAATCCAAGTATGAATCAGAATAGTTTTTTATTGCAATTGTTGTTTTTTGCTAATGATAAATAATAAGCAATAAACTATTGAAAATAAAAGTATATATCAATCAATAAAGCAAATCACTCAAACATTGCTTAGAGAGCGCTTTTCATACAAGAATGGTGAAAGATAAGTTTACAATATATTTAAAAAACAACAGAAGAGATCTGGTGTTTGGGTATTTTAATGTTATTGCAATGCTCTGATTCATGAAACCTCACACAGTTTCTAGACATCATCCCCCCTAAAAATTCATAATAAGAATACTTTACGTGAGTTACCACTTTACTTTAAGCCATAGAAAATTGCCAATTAAGTGAATATCAATCAATATTTCAGTAATAAAGGGCGGCACGGTAGCACAGCGGTTAGAGCTCGTGCTTCACAGCTCGAAGGTCCGGGTTCGATTCCCACCAAAGCCGGGGTCTTTCTGTGTGAAGTTTGCATGTTCTCCCCGTGTCTGCGTAGGTTTCCTCTGGGTACTCTGGTTTCCCCTACCACTAAAAACATGTACAATAGGCCAGGAGGAATGAGAGTACTTTGTAGTTAAGTGTTGGGACCTTTCCTGAGGCTCTCTGAAAGGTCCCACCTAAGTACAGATGATGGCTTAAGAACCTTACACTAGTTTTAGCACATAAATATTAACATTTAACATATAAATAATACTATTCATTAAATCATAATTAACAGAATTAATTTGATCCAATGTAAATGGTACACTTAAATCCAAATTAATATTGTTTATTAATTCCAAGGTAATACTGTCAATAAAATGAACAAAGTGTGATTAGGTTCTAATTAATGCAATTAAATAATGATGATTGCACCAAGCTGTAGCCTTAATGTAACAATTTCACTTCTGATATACGTGACCATTGAGATTGCAGATAATAACCATATTGCTTTACACTTAATTGACAGAGTTTTGTGGAAAAGATTGCCTTAACTTTATTAATTAAATCCAACATTTTATTTCTTAGCCGTAGTCATTGATGGGATTGCAACACTAACAGACTTTTCCGTACTTGAATGACTACTGTTTACCTCCACTCGAGTCCAATTATTTTGCAGTAATGTTACCCTCAGTGGAGTAAAATACTAACTTACTCTACCCACCTCTGCCCAGGAAGACCCCCTGCTTCCGAACAAGCCGGGCCCCGCCATCGATCGCTCCCACTTGTATAAATATTAGTGATGAGAAGATTGATGCGAGCGCTCCCGGACCTCGGCGGCATGGGAGAAAAATTACATTTACCGTAGCGTCCGCGGCGTTTGAAGGCCCGCCCCCGGGGAGATCGCGGCGGGCCGTGTGTAGGGGGGGGTGCTCACGAAAACTGGTCCCAATCCAAGTGATTAAGGAGACGCAAATCAATAAGGGCTTTATATTAGATTTACTTGGGAGCCGCGGATTGTGGGTCGTCAGCAGAATTGGGCGCAGAGTGGAGTACGAAGGGGGGGGTGTTGGGGGATAAATCTGTGGTGGTTGGGGGGGGATTCGGTCTTGGATGTGTGATAGGATAATGTAATCATGGAATAATAGTGAAATATCGAGGGGGACGGATTGTTGATCTGATATTTTGATGATGAGAGAAAAATGTAGGATGAAAAGATAAGACATGAACGATGTGAGAAGCGATTCTGGGCTTACAATCTTTGGAAGAGTGAGAGCGCGGAACCCTTCGCTAATAACAGAGGGCACGCAGACGCAATGTTAGGAAAGAAAAGGAGCTGCCGGAATCTGTTTACTGGGAAGTAGCTTTTGTGTCTTTTATAAACTTCGATGATTGTCAGAGTTGTTTTGGGCGGAGAGACCAACAAGTGAGCACTTCATGGTATAAATGCTGCAGATAGAAGGGTTTGAGCTTCACATTAGAAACCAAAAGTAAAACCAGGGCATCACGTGGCAATGATACATACACCTTTGTCGCATATTGCCACATGAGTTGACTCATAGGCCGTTTATCAATGGACTAATGCAGTGGTTCCCAACCTTTTTTGTCTTGCGTACAATGTTTTGTTTGAAATACTACTCAAATTATTATTTTTTTCTGAAATAATTCCCTGTACCCTTTGGTTGGGAAACAGTGGACTATGGACCTCCTCCTTCCTGGAGCCGTGAAGGAGTGGGGCCATACAGTAGGACAGCGGTTAGTGCTCATGCTTCACAGCTAGAAGGTCCGGGTTCCATTCCCACCTGGACGGGGCCTTTCTGTGTGGAGTTTGCATGTTCTCCCCGTGTTTGTGTAGGTTTCCTCCGAGTACTCCGGTTTCCCCTACCACTAAAAACATGTACAATAGGCCAGGATGAATGAGAGTGTGTTTATGGTGTGGCTTGTTCATTAATATGCACTGTCCCTACCAAATAAACTAATAAACATACTGCCTTTGCTCGAGACTCGTTGGTACTTGGATAGGAGAATCCTTGGATTGGTGAATGTAGTGTGTGAGTGAGTGGTTGGTGGTGGTTGGAGGGGCTGATGGCGCAGATTGGTTGCCTTGCTGCTGTTTATGTTTGTTTATGTTTATTTGTTTATTTGAGCAGTACACATAGTGCTCAAAAGGAGTGGGCTGAAGCAAAAGCTTATGATTGCCCACCCCCAAGTGCAATAAAATAAATAAAAAAAGAACATTTCAAGCAGCTACATTCATACAGACCAACTTACAAACTTACCAAAAAAAATAATAATATATGAACTGTTTATACAATTAATTGAAGCAACGCACAGCTACAACAACAATCCCGTTTCATGTACGATGTCTAGAACAAAGCAGTCAAAAAAAAAAAAAAAAATGTGATCCTTAATATATTTCTTCCAGATTTTTACCCTTGATAACCGAGAGTTACTTTTATGTTATGAAGGTACATTAATAGATATTATAATCTGAGATCTTGATACTTTCCAGTTGTCATTACCATTCTCAGTATAATTTTAATTTGGGTGTAATTTCCATAATCATTATTATTATATATTTATTTAATTGAGTTATATGTGAAGTATGCTGCAAGCCCTGCATAGTGTGGTGCATTAAAAAGCCAAAGTGTAGAGCGGGCCAGATGAAGAGGGCAGTAACTCCCAATCAACAAACCCCCACATGGCTGCCCTAACAGCTGATTTTGTAGAATATGTTCCTATGCTGAGTGGTGCATTAAAAGACAAGGTTTAGAGCCCGTTGGGAGGATTCCTCTCAACAGATCCATAACCTGCCAACCCTAATTCTCCTTTTGTGAATTTGAGCAATAGAATGACAACCGTTCCAAGCAGCAACACTCTTCCAGATTATAGAGGAACAATACACATAATCCATCCTACTGCTCCCCCTAGTGGCAACGCATTTCTTCTTGTCTGTATATTTCAAAAGTCTTTTGTTTGTATTTAAATTTGAACAGGTTGATGTTTGGACATCGTTTCAATTCCATCTCCAGTTTATTCCACAATTGAACACCATTAACTGTTGGACTAAAACTTTTCAAAGTTGTGCTATGTTTCTGAATCCTAAAGTTTAATTCATCACGTAATTCATAACGACCAGTACGTTCTTGGAACCTTCTTTGTAATTGGTTTGGTAACAATTTATACCTTGCTTTGAATAACATTTGAACAGTTTGGAACTCAACAATGTCACAAAACTTCATGATCTTTGATTTTAAAAATAATGAGTTTGTGTGGTCCAAAAACCCAACTTTATGAATTACTCGGATAGCTCTTTTTTGCAACAATATTATTGGTTTAACTGTGTTTTTGTAAGTACTACCCCAAACCACAGTACAATAATATAAGTAGGGCAAAATCAGAGAACAGTATAAGGTATGTAGAGCTTTGATGTTTAAAATGTGCTTTGCTTTTGCAATTACTGAAATGCTTCTAGAAATTTTCGTAGATATATATTTAATATGAGATTTCCAAGTAATTCTGTCATCAATAATCACACCAAGGAATTTGATTTCATGCACTCGCTCGATAACAACACCTTCTATCTGAATTGCTTCCTGAGCATTGGAGTTACAGTTGCCAAATATCATCATTTTGCTTTTACTCAGATTTAAAGATAATTTATTTTGTTTGAACCACTTGTTGACACTTTTGAGTTCCAAGTTAACAATCCGACACAGCTGCTGTAAGTCGTCTCCTGATGCAAAAATATTTGTATCGTCAGCAAACAAGATAAATTTAAGTATTTCAGACGTTTTACAAATGTCGTTAATATACATATTAAACAATTTTGGGCCCAGAATAGAACCTTGAGGTAAACCACAGACAATTTGTCGACAACTCGACTGATAATCACCGATTTTCACACATTGTTTTCTATTTTTTAAGTAACTGGTAACCCACTGTAGAGCTACCCCCCTAATTCCATAAAGTTCTAGTTTATTAATTAATATATCATAGTTTATTGTATCAAACGCTTTACTCAGGTCAATAAATAACCCTATTGCACATTTCTTGTTATCTACAGCATTAGTTATTTCTTCAGTTATATCAAAGAGCGCGTGTGAGGTTGAGTGATTGTTCCTAAACCCAAACTGATTGTCCGAGAGTAAATTACACTTTTCGATAAAGCTGTCGAGTCTAGAGTTAAAAACCTTTTCTAAGATTTTAGAGAATTGCGGTAAAAGGGAAACAGGCCTATAGTTTGTAAAGAGATGTTTATCTCCTGCTTTGAACAGAGGAATCACTTTTGCTACTTTCATACTATCAGGAAATTGTCCAGTTTGCAACGATAAGTTACAGATGTAAGTTAACGGCTTAGAGATACTTTCAATAACACTTTTTAAAGTTTTCATGTCCATGTCATGGTAATCGGTCGAAGTTTTATTTTTACACCCTTTAACAATGTCCAGTATCTCCTTTTCCTCCACAGGTTTGAGGAACAGGGACATAGGATTTGCTTCTATCAGATCACAATTATAGTTCTCAACGTTTACAATTTTTGCAGCAAGGTTCGGTCCAACATCTACAAAGAATTTATTAAATGTTTCGACTACTTCATTCATATTATTTAAAGTGTTATCCTCATCTTTGAAATATTTTGGATAATTAATCGTTCTTGGTTTATTTCTAATTATACTATTTAAGATGTTCCATAAACCTTTAATATTATTCTTATTAGTATCCAACAACTTATTATAATAATCCTGTTTACATTTTCTAATGATACCTGTCAGTTTATTTTTATATTTCTTATATTTATCCTCAGCTTCTTTTGTTCGGTTACTTATAAAGTTTTTGTAAAGATTTTTTTTTTTCTTGCAAGCATTTAGTAAACCTTTAGACATCCATGGTGTTTCTTTACACTTTCTGTTTTTACTGTATTTCTTCATTGGGCAGTTTTTGTCGTATACCTTTTGAAATACTCGCGTAAACTCATCATAAGCCATATTCGTGTCATTCTCTCTGTACACAATACTCCAGTCTTGAGCTAAAAGCTCCTTTTTAAATGCATCAATAGTTTTCTCTGTTTTTACCCTTCTAAACCAATACTTGTTTTCCTCTTCATCTTTTACATATCCATTTTTATACATAACGAAAACTGGAAGGTGATCACTAATATCATTTATAATTAACCCGCTGACTGTATCACTTTCAATTTCATTTGAGAAAATGTTATCAATCAAGGTTGCACTATGAGTTGTTATTCTACTTGGTTTAGTGATTAGAGGAAACAGACCTATACTGAATAAAGTATTTATAAATTCGTCCGTCTTTTTATGTTTATATGGGTTTAACAGATCGATGTTGAGGTCTCCCCCCACAAACATGACTTTATGATTTAATCCTGAAAAGTGCTCCTCCATCCAATTTGAAAAAACATCTATATCAGAGCCAGGTGTTCTATAAATACAACTCACAATAATATTTTTCTTTTTTTGCCTTGTAATTTCAACAGTAAGGCATTCAAGTGTATCTTCCACCACCATTGTCTTATTTTCCATTACTTTGTAACTATAGTTGGAGTCTATAAACATAGCTACGCCCCCTCCATGCTTGTTCTTTCTGTTCATACTTATAAATTCATAACCATCAATAGAAAACTCAAATTCTCTGTCATTATTAATCCATGTTTCTGTGATTAGAATGACACTGAATGGTGTGGAAAACTGTTTTAAGAAGCTTTTGATGTGGTCAAAGTTTGCATAGAGGCTTCGACTATTGAAGTGGATTACAGTGAATGCCTTAATGTTCTTAAGTTTACTATTGTACAGATCCTCTGTGTAGTATTGACAGTCATTGGTAGCTCTAGTAAAAAAGTTATTTTCCGGGTCGATGTCGATCTCAGTGTTCTGTAGGTCGTATTGAGAGAATGTAAAATCCTGGGAGTTTGCTTCAGCAATTCTCCTTATTGAAAAGTCCAAGTCGGTGCTTCCTATAGAACTGTATGTATTACTAGACATGTGAGATTATGTGCTTTTACATACCAAAATCCATACGCTTTTCCCGGTGTTTATACTGGATGTGGTGTACTGCTGCGTGGACGTATAATGAGTTTGTCATATCTCAAGAAGGCGATCTCCCCCCTTTCTCGTGCAGCTCTCAGCTCCGGCATCAGTTCTTTGCGTTTTCTTTTTATTGATTCGGTGTAGTCCTCGTTTATGAAGATTTTTGTTCCTTTAAGTCGTTTGGCGCGCTGCAAGATTTCCTCGCGATCCTTCCACCTCAGTAGTCTGGCGATGATGGGTCTCGGCCAGTCTCTCCCGCCGTCGTGTTTCCCTACGCGGTGAGCCCTCTCCACCTCCACCGCGTGATTTAGCTGTAGCTTCTCCTTCAGTATCTCCTTAACTTTTACCTCGGCGTCGGCCCAGGTCTCCCCAGGCGACTCCAACACTTCCTCAAATACCAGGTTGTTTCTGCGGCTCTGTCCCTCCAGATACTCCAGTTTGTCCGTGATGATGTGTAAATTGTCACATACTTTGTAAAAGTCCGTTTGTAAAGTGTTTGTGCGCTCCGTGAGTTTCAGATTATGTTCTTTTAAAGTGTCCACCTCACCTTGCGTGAACTGCAGGCTTGTTTTTAGTTCTTGAATGTCCTTAGTCTGTAAATCCATGCGGGTGTTTGTTGATTCCATGATGAGTTTAATAAATCCTTTGAAGTTCTCCTGTTGTTGTTGAATTAATTCCCTGAACATGACCCTCTGCTGCTCCATGAGCTCCGTGACTCGACTGAGGCTTACGTATTCCTCTTCCACCGCTGAATCTGCCTGTTGCTTCGCCTCTATTTTCGGCGGTTTAGGCATTTTGCTCCCTCTCAGCAGGCCTGAATGTTCTTAATATTCTTAACGAATATTTTGATATTCTTAAAAACTTTTTTTTTTCCGCGTTGGTCTAGCTTTGTCCGTCCCTGAAATCTAGTCTACCCCAGGCAGCTATGGCTACAATAGTAGCTTACCACCACTAAGTAAGGAGTGAATGAATAATGCAATGTAAAGCGTCTTTGAGTGTCCAGTAAAGCACTATATGACGATGATGATGATGATTATTATCATTATCATTATTGTTATATATTTGTTATTATTGTTTCTTGCTCTTATGGTCATCCCATTGAAACATTTTTGCCTCTCCTTAAGTCATTATCGAACACAGGCTTGTCATTCTGATCTTCTCGTGTTTGTCTTGCCAAAGTCCTTTATTTTTACTTTTCCTATGTTTTATTTTTATTTTCTTTATAGTCCCTAGAATGGAGCGGGCTCCAAAAACCCCGCCAAATTGCTAGCATGAACGAGCTGCGTTAGCAGTGGGGAAGCCGCGCGCCCTCTGTCCACCACTATAGTACAGTCTACGAGTTGACTATAAAGACAACATCAATCAATCATAAGAAGTTGCATGAATGCATACATTGGTGATGTTTTCCCCACAAATAATACTTAAACAAAACATTATTTGGGGCCTAAAGGATTTTACTCAACAAAGAAGAAAAACAAACAAATCAGTCATAGGGCCTTTAATAACTTGTTTTGCCACTCGTTTGCCACACCTTTTTCGGGATTTTAGTTTTTAGCTAAATTACTTTGTCCCTTTCTGACTACAATATTAAGTGCTATGATGTGGTCATTTGACTCTTCGAATAATACACAAAGGGGAATATTCAATTAGGTATGTAAAAAAGAAAAGTGGATTCAGTGTAGGCCTATGCAAATGAGGTGTCTATAACACAAACACAGATGACATATTGAATACAGAATCATTCACTTCCTTATCTCGTCTTTAGCCGCCCATTAATGGCCACTCACTTAAGTAGCCATTAGCAAAACACACTCCCCGTGTCACAGATATGAGCTGACGATGATGTGGGGGGGCCAACTTAAGGGGGGAGCTCTGGACAGCTCCATTCTCCCCCGTAACAACGACTCCGGGCCCCCGCGTTCCTCTCGGGGCCCCGCTGCTCACTTGTTAGCCGCTAGCATTGTACCCCCCCTTTAACAATAGCATAGCGTCGGCACGTCGCTACACGCCGGCTCCTGATTGGTGGATTCGGACGGTCATAGGCTATAGCGCAGTGCACGGATAGCGAGGAGAGGATTAGGGCTAATTAGCATGGAGAATGAAAACAAACAAACGGCGGGTCAGACGGGCAGTCCCAGCGTCGCAAGTGATTAGCGCTGTTTACCCACGGGCATGCGGCTGTGGAGGTATAGCTGCTATGACCATGAGAAAAGAGTACATCTGCATTTATTATTTTATATATTCATTTATTTGATGAAGTAAATGTTAAAGTGATGGATGTCTGAAATGAAAACTACAAGGATTGTTTCTTGACTGTGTTTTATTCCTGTGAAGTGTGAGCTTTGTCTTGTTGAAATGATTAAATACAGTATCTAACCTCTTAACCCCCGCATTTTCTCCAGTTCAGCTTTACCCAAAGCTTTCAGCCTATAGGCCAGTCTTAGTGTAGCGCCTCATTTGAAAGCATTTTGAAGAAATTGTACTTCCCAGTTTTATCATACGGTACTTATATTTCTACTCGAGTGAAATTATTTCAAAGTAACTCTTACTCGAGTGAATATGTTGTCTATAGTCTACCCACTATAGGTATTTTTTTAAATCCCTGAACCGAGCGCATTTTCCCTGTTTGGCTTTACCCAAATCTAAAAGCTTCTTGAAAGAAAGCGTCAAAAACAAGGATGAAAACGCAACAAAAAAAGGTTAAGGGTTGGAACAATGTAGGGGCGGGGTCATGGTTTGAAAGAAAGAAAGACAGAGCTTATACATCACGAAGCACAGGGGCTGAAACAAAACAAAGAAATCACACGGTGTCCTTTATGAACCCTGTCTGCTCGTGCGCAGTCCCCTTCCGGTTCATGGAGGTCATGTCAGCGGTATAAGAAGCCCGGCTGAGCCACCTGTAGGACGTCCCGCAGCAGAGAGGGGGTCACTCACGCCTCAGCTCCTGCTCGCTCAGCCCTGTCCCCGGGTCAGGCAGAGAGGAAATGGTGTCCGCGCACAGGGGTAGGAAGCTAAGTGGCCACGTCATGGTTAATAAAGTCTGGAAATGGCACTGGGACACGGTGGGCTGGTTTAAAACTGTGCTTCGCCCCTGCTCTAAGTTAGCTACCGGGGATTTGAGGTATACAGACGAGCATTCTTCAATTTCCAGTGGTTCTCAAACTATTTAGATCATTTTGTCCAATTTAATTCCATTTCGATTCTTTTTTTAGTGCTGGTTTATTGTTGATTCGATCTTGATCTATAAGCCTAGAATGGATGTTATGGCAACAAAATTAATCAAGTTTTTTTTGTTTTGTTCTTTCCCTCATATTGACTTCGATTAAATGTAAAAATGTTCATAATAACAGTACAAACATACCTTTTATACAAACCTCAGCTGCAACAAAAACAAATGATTTCCTCCAGTATCATTTAACACACACAAATCTGCCAGTGTCTCATCCAAACCCCAAAACTAGGCTCTGTTTCTGCCAAAGAAATGTCTGTCCCATATTTTCAATTATACACAAACTCAATATATGAGACGGGGGGGGGGGGGGGGGGATCAGACATCTGTGCACCGGGGCGGCCCAGGGGTGGCACAAGGACAGTTTCATACAGAATTTTTATGTAAACTTTTTACACTTAACCTCTGTCTAGTATACTTGCCTGTATAGCAACAAGATACAAATCTGCGAGAGCCAGACCCTAACCCGTTGCCAGAAACATCCTTACACTGTAAAATGTAAAATTGTTTCAACTCAAAAAACTAAGTCCAAGGGCTGCCAAGAAATTGTATGTGTAACCAATAACCAATTTACAATGTAATCGATTTCACCTCTTTAGTTAAATTGTATTCTCAGGTTGACACAGCTGATTTAATTTGTAACTGACATTTTTCATTTCAGACAACTAGAAACAGCTGTCTGAAACAGTGTAGTTGTTATATTTACGTCAAAAACCCGCTCTAAAGATGTTACAATTTAGACGCAGCTTAATGCAATGAGACGCGGTTAAAGGTTAATCGTGCGGCCCTATTTGCCTGCATAAGTTGATGCTTATTGTGGCAATTACCCTTTAAAGGTGCAATATGCAACTTTTCATGTGAAAAAAAAAAAGATGACATTTGTGCGTATGTGACCTTGTAGCGACCCAGCGGCTGTATGAGTGGTCAGCATGGCGGCTGTACTTTCCATCACGGTGATCTCTACAACGCTTCACTTGTTTGGAAGGTTTTCACTGCTGACCCTCTTACCCAAAAACCTACAAAACCATTGATCCAGGAGCGTCTTAGAGACCCCCGTGATTGAAAGTAAAAACGCCATGCTGACCACTCATACAGCCACAAGATCAAATACGCACAAATGTCAACTTTTTTCCCCCAGAAAAAGTTGCATAATGCACCTTTAAGTTATAGTTAGGTGGTGTATAAAGGTGAATTGAGCTTTCAGTTACTTTGAAAAGTTCTGGTTATGTTTCGGATGATACAGAAAATGTTTACGCTTGCACATTCCGTCGCAAGGGTTGAAGGCTCATACAATTCTCAATAAGAGGAGCATTTACCCCAGAAGTAGATGAAACCAGTTTTCGGTCTATAATCTTATCCTTCGCGTGCCAGTTTAGCATTTTCCAAGACGTCCATTTACAGTATGAGGACCACAGGTCATAGGCTCCACCGGCGAGCACCGAAGAATGAAGTGGCAGATCTTTTCTCAAGCTGACTGGCAGTGGGCGGAGCTTCTTTCTCTAGCCCTTCAATGCAACTCTGGCTGAGGCTTGGGGGAGTCGGGGGGGGGGGGGACACACACTCGCGCCAGCTTTTATCCCAACCTCCCCCCCCCCCCCCGGTCCCTCCGCTCGCAAACTGTCACCCCCGCACAAAAAAACGAGAGCGAGAGGTGTGTAGCGATTAGCGGGAGGGCTGTAGCGAGGCACCGGAAGGAAATTTAAGGACGTTAAAATGTCATGCTCTGTCAAATCGGGCACGGAGAGTGACGGGGAAAAGGCCATTTCCACATGAAACATTCTTAAACGGGACAGGAGCGAGATAAAAGAGACTTCTACTTTCTTTATTCATCTACTGCTAATGTGCTTCAATGTGTGCCTCCTGGATGTAACTCCAAAATAGAATAACCTCCTAACCCCCGCCTTAACCCAGCACTTTTTCTCCAGTTTTACCTGGAGCTTACAGAGTAACGCCCCATTTGAAAGCTAAGACCTCCAAAACTGATCTAAGCTTCTTCCTTGTTTTTGTTCTTACATTTGAGTCGTTGTTGTTTTCATTGCTTTGACGAATTTATCACGTTTGTTGCTTTTTTGACCAATTTTGGTCACATTTTTGTTATGTTTTGGTCACATTTTTGTTATTTTTTGATCACATTGTTATCACATTTTTCTTACGTTATCAAATGTTTGTTTTTATCACATTTTTGTTATATTTTTATAAAAAAAATTATGCTTTGATTACATTTTTTGTCACCTTTTAATAGCTTTTTTGACACTTTTTCATTGCGGTTTGTTGCGTTATTTGTCGTGTTTTTCACTGCTTTTTTGCCGGGTTTTGGCATCATGTCGTTGTTTGTGTGTGATGCGATCAAGTTTGGAAGGTTTTCACTCTCACCAGAGTGAAGACAATTGATCCTGGAGCGTCCTAGAGACCATCGTAAAGGTGCCATGCGGACCCCTCGTACAGCCATTGGGTCGCTATACAATCAAATATATTTTTTTGGCATAAAAAGTTGCATAATACACATTTAAGAATATTTAGAAGATTTTTTCAGAGGGAATCTTTATGCATAAGACGCCATATTTATGTTAGTAGTAATCTACAGAAAACGTTTCACTTTCACTGCATTGTTTAAACAAACATGTTGTGTTATACCTAGTGTCAAAAAACATTTGGTCGAGATTAATCACACGTTACACAGTTAAGCTTTAACATAAACTGATCTAAAAAGATCATTCTCCAAAATAAATCAAACTGCTGTTGTCTTTGAAGTGTTTGAAATGATCACACAGGCCTCACAGCGCCACCAAAACAAGTTGAAATGAAAAACAAAGAAGCATAGAAAATATACCTCGAATAAATAAATACAATTATGCTTAAGCGATTAATTGTGATTAATTAATTACAAAATCCATTATGAACTTGATTATTTTTCCCCTTTTCACCTGCAGTGTCAACTACATTAAAGGATTAAAAGGAGTAATGTAAAACGTATCAATGCTTACCCCTTTTTCACTTTCATTATCTTTTTATAACAGCTTTGGTTTCATATTAGACACTTATCTTAATTGTAATTTTAAAAGCCTGAAATGTAATTAAAAAATAAAAAACTAGTTAAAAATGCAAACACAAATCACTAACCATTTTAAAAATAAATCTTTTCAACAGCCTTCAATCATTTGTCCGCCGCGACTGTTTTCGCAGCATTCTTTATATAGTGGGGCCAAAGTTCACCTCTTCTCCTATAGCATCCTGTCCCCCATATTAAATCACTCCCCGTTCACCTGCCTCATCCATATTCCATTTCTCTGTTTTCAATACTCCAGCACTTTTTAACCCGCGTATTTATCAACTGACCCTCGCCAGCGCGGAATATTTATCCGCAAATCTATCGGCGACAAGCCTATGAAATAAGCACAATTACTCACTCAAATCTCCGATGGCATTTTCACGCTACAAGGTTGTCTGCGAAACGGCGGGAAAGAAGGGGGCGAAAAACTGTCATTGCTGATCTTGTTTACCCTCGAAACGCGATTATCTCTGAAAAGTTAACTGTCAAGTAAGGAAGCACTTTTATGGAGTACAGTTTGCCCCCCTTTAAAAAAATAAATAAATAAATAAATAAAATACAAAAAAAAAAGCACACACAATGCAGCTTGTTAAACTCGAGAGAAGCCGGGGTTAAGTGGGGAAAAAACACTCACGGGTGGAGGTGCGAAGTTTGGGGGGGACAGTGGGCATACTTGTCATTGGAGCAAAACAAAGCCATTTCAATGATGCAACCGAAAAACCAGCACTTTTGAGAGAGCTGTAGTCGTCTGGACTGTGTTTACAATCCGCTCCAGACTGCGCTCATGTTGCTGAGATGTTTTATTTGGGCTTTTTTTTTTACAAGCAGTGAGCCGTAATTATCAAAATTATAACAAATAAAGGCTTGATGTATCTCACTTTGATTATTATTTGATTATTTTGGCTCACAGCTTGTAAAAAAAAAAAAAAAAAAAAAATTTGAATATTGTGAAAAGGGATTATTATTGTTGGCTCAAAGTGTCTCCTTTCATCAGCTAATTCAGTGGTTCTCAAATAGTGGGACCGTGTGTCGACAGCCTGAAGCCAAATAAATGAAGGCGTCACTTGAAGACATTGCTGATAAGCCGCTTGAGTTTGTTCAGTGAAAACGTGCTGAATATCGACGACAATCCTCCCGCACCGGCGTCAGTGCAGCTGCAGCCGCACCTCAAAGTCGAGGGGATCCCCGGTAATTCAGGGGAAATAATGCACATTAACTGTCCACATTGAACTGTTCGGAGATCCCAAAGGGCTGCGCTGCTGCTCCTGAGCTCTAAATTGTTTATTTGGTGAAGATCGGTCAAATACTCACGTATGGTCATTAAATGGTCAAAACATTTACTTTCTTACCTCATTTTTTTTCTCTCTAGAATCTGCATGCACCTGTTTACAACCTTGACAATCACCATGTGGGATCAGGATGTGGGTAAACACTGATATGATCATTTGACTCCTATCTTATCCCTGAATGGTGGGATTGGTGGTGTTACGACTCTCCCCGTGTTACAACCATACCCGGTCTCCGTCCAGAGAACACTACAGGCTGCCCACAAACGTCAGAAAAACTTTCCTGGCAGGTCCATGCAGGGCAGTGAGAGGGAAGTGTGCATTAAAGAAGGTGCAGGGGGCGGAGGGGGTGGGGTTTGGGTGTGTGTTGGGGGGGCGCGAAATGTTTTCTTCTTCCTAAGGGGGGGCGCCACAAAAAATTATTAATAACCACTGAGCTAATTCCTCCAAAACACCTGCAAAGTGTCCCTAAGACTTTAAATGGTCTCAGTGGTTCAGTAGAATTCAGCACCATGGGGAAGACTGCTGACAGCAGAAAACCATCACTGAAATAAATGAACTTTTTCACAATATTCAAATGTTCTGAGTTTCACCTGTATTACGGGTTAGTAAGTAAGTAAAAAAAAAAAAAATATTATTATGTTTCTCACACTATCATTAATCATACTTGAACATTACTTTTAAAGGCAATTTAACTGTTCAATATTTTAGGCAAATAAAATAGCTGCACATGTTCTTGATGGAGTTTGCCAATGTCTCGGAATTACCCAAATGTATTCTCCAGGGCCAAGTTTGGTGACTGGCTTCCCACGTGATCGGGTGGTGCGACACATAATAGTTAAGAGTTAGTTAGTTTTAGTTCAAATTAAACAGAATTCTCAAACAACAGAAACGAGCACACCTGACCAAAAGAACAATGGGCCTCATTCACGAACGTTCACAACACGTTCTTACGCACAAACATGTTCCTAATGCCTTCTTAGGAAGATTTTTGGCATTCACAAAACTTGTTCTTAGATGAAAACGTTCCTCTCTAAGAACAAATCCTAAGAACAGTCTGGAGGACTCTAATGCACAACACATCTTCAGTCATGCTCCTGATGGGAGTCACATACAGTACATATTACATCATGTGGGGCGATGGTAGAGTGGGTCGTCTCGTGATCGGAAGGTCGGGGGTTCGAATCCCACCTCCTGAAGGTGCATGCTGTCGTTGTGTCCTTGGGCAAGACACTTCACCCACCTTGCCTCCAGTGTCTGCGTACATTGGTGTATGAATGGGTGAGAGGTTCCTTGCTGTAAAGCGCTTTGAGTGCCTAATGTAGGTGGAAAAGTGCTATATAAGTTGACACCATTTACCATGTGTTAATTAATTCTAGAATGTAAATATCATCATAAATTACAGAAATAAGTTCGTAATATCACTTGTAGTCTACTTTTATTAATGGCAAGTAAAATACCAGTGTATTACTGCTAAAACAAATAATGCAGCATTAAATGTGCTGCATAAACATTACTTGATGAAGACGAACGCAGTCCTTGATCCTGCGACCTTGTGTACCCGAGGTACGCGCTCTGCTCGGGGAGCTAACCGCTGCATCTCTTTAAGGGACTGACCCGTGGGAAGAGAAGGAAAACACCTGACCCACAATCTGCTCAGTGCACGGAATGTTTTTGGCTAACTTCCTGTTGTCCTGTCCATATAGGGTAAAGACTACTACTACCAATATCATACAGTGTGATTTAAAAAACAGAAGCCGAGTGTGTTTCACAAAAATGAGTTCACATTGTGGTAATATTTTAACATTTGTTTTGATCAAATGAACATTAGCCTTTAGCTTCAACGCTAAAACGCCTACATTTATAATCCTATTTACATCCTGTGTAGACGTTTTAACATGTTATGATTATCCAGCTGCTGTCTATTTTCTGCCATGTACTGTTTAAATATTTGTTTATCTCAGCGAGACACGGCTAACTCTCTATCAGAATAAAACACAGACAGTGAAACAGTCGTTACCCTCGGACGTTAGCATCATGTTGCTATGAAACATTCCGTGCACTGAGCCTATTCTAGCGTCACGTGTTGTGCATTAGCTTCTTTAATTGTAGACCTATTGTCCTTATTGTCCCCATATTGTCCTCTGCATTTGACCTATCTCAAGATCGTGAGTACCTAGCTGAAGGTTTTAACCGTCTTTAGATGTTTTTGAGTCGAAGAACCCAATGTGCTCCAACCCAGACACGGGAAGAACAACAAGTTTCACCGGCCTCTGTTAACCACGGACTCCCAATTGTTAACCCGCTCTTCCTGTCTCATTTCCTTTGGCTGCTGTTCATTCTCCCCACCACTGCCCTTTACTACCGTCACTCTGACTCTTCCCCCTCCCCAGACCCAAATGAGAATGCCATTATGACCAGGTAAACGTTGTGCTTTTTAAAAAATTCAGATACTCTGCAAAGCCGTGCAAGTGGTCGACGTTTATTCACACTTTGTTCCATCTGATTAATTTGCTCACATTTGTCTTGTCACGGCTTTTCAAACCAAGTTATTTGAATAGATGGTGTATTTTAAATGGATCCCTTATACTAACGCAAACTGTGATTTATGGGTAATGTAATCCACTGTAGAATTAGCATTAATGTAGTTATAGACCGGTCGAGGATAACATTAGCTCATCTACACTTTGCTGTGATAGGAACAAGTTGAAAAAAACTTGTTACAGTAAAGGAAAATATAGCATGACTTTGGATTGAAATTAATTTGGCCTGGAGTGCCCTCTGCAGGCAGGAGTGGGAATGAGAATCAGAACGTACAAGCTTTTCACTTTCAGCTAAGAGCATGCTTGCACATGTGTTTCAATGAACACGCTTTGATCTATTGCACAATAAAATGCAGTATGTCCAAAACAGGTTACTTTTGCGTTAATTAATTTCTATGTAATATTTATTCAATTAGTGGTTTGTATTGTGGCTATGGTTCATAATAAATATATGAAACCACAAACCGTTTTACATTGAGATATCACTTGACCATTGTAAAACATCTCATTTAGCCGTAGCGGTTTTTTTACTTGACCTCTCTTTTCCATCCCACTCTTCTTATTGACCTCTCCTCTCTCTGTCACATTTAAGTAATGCATACGCATCGCTTTACATTGAGATGTTTCCCCACAGAAATGTATGAACACCACAGATCGAGAGAAGATGACATCAAGCACCTTTGTTCTGGCAGCTTCCCATAAGATTGCCCTATAAATCCAGCCTGTCCAAAGCCGCAACAAGGCCGTGGCCCCGACACACGCAGCATAGGCAAATGCAGAGGAGGCGTTCTTACAAAGACGCCATGAAAAATCTATACAGCTGTGCCATAAGTGACCCACAAACCCCAAACAGGCAAACGTTTGGCTTTCGGAGAGCGGATCTGACCTCGTAGGTTGCACTTGCTCGGGGCATAGGAATAGTACACTCAAGCAAATATCAGGGAATGAAAAACTATGGAAAAGTCAGAGATGGGAAAGGAAAGGTAAAGAGAAAGATTATGCAATTGATCTTTTAGGATGACAGAAGTTGTACACAACAAGCTAAATGGTAAATAGTCAAACAAACCTACAAACAAGTAAAGAAATGTTTTTCCTTAACTTAGAGGACATACACAAGGAACATGCATGTAAACATCCGGTTGTGGACATTGCGTCTCACAAAAGCTTTCTTATTCACACATCAGGGTATCAGACAATGGAGGAAAGGCAGGTGTAGTGTCTTGCCCAAGGACACAATGACAGCCGACACTGACCGGAGCAGGGATAGCACCACCAACCTTTGGATCGGCGGCGATGGATACACTGACGGTAACAAAACAAAGCATAAAGACAAAGTGAAGGGGTCCGAGTACAAATCCCTGCGGTATGCCATCTCATATTTTGTGATCTACATGACCAGGCCTGTGTACCGTTAAACAATACCAGTCTGGTATCGAAAAAATTATAGCAGGTACCAAAAAGAAATATGAAATCTTTATATTAAAATGTTGATGCTGTAGGTCATCAAAATGTAAAAGAAAAAAAAGTGCAAAAAGTTGCAAAAAAAAAATATATAGGGGGAAAATTGGAGAAAAGTGGAAGATTTGGGGGGAAATGTTAGGGGGAAAATTGGGCAAAAATATTGTGGAAAAACGTATCGTCAAAATACCCATTCCTATACATGACACAAGGATTATTTTCATTTTTTTCTACATCTAATGCCACATGTAAATATGTTTCTTCCAACGGCAGAAGTGCCCTCCGGACAGACTTGAAGGTGACTCATCTTCTTCTCGGGGAGTAGTTCTTGAGGCAGCAGCAGGACCAGAGCAGTGCGTCTCTGCCACTGTCCTAATCAGCCGCCATTGATTCATCGGATCACTCCAAATGATCTTAATCACTGATCAATTTCCATTAGACACCCTTAAATACATCTTAATGGGATCGAGGGAGTCAGAAGGAGGGAGGCGGAACAACACAGGGGGAGATGGCACTAGTGTGAGTTGGATGATAAGTCACCTCACTACAATATAGCATATAGCTCTTTTGTTGGCATTTTCCACCTAATACATTTTTAACTCACATTTGCATCCTTTATTAAAACCAAACACAACTTCACTCTTTATGATGAGGATAAACACTGTATCACCGTGAAAAGCTAAAGACAAAACTAGTCAGTCTAGCATAATACTTCCTAAAGCCTCAGTAAAGCATACAAGAGGACCTTTAGTCTGCGCAGTGGAGTCCTCCAGTTTCCCTCAGCCCCCGTGTGGGTGTCTGTAAACTGTGACTTTTACGGTTGTAACTTGGACTGGCCCGTTTCTCTCTCCCACTGGCTCGTCTGACTCGGGTTGCCAGATCCCACTGTCTCGGCCCCGCGTTGCCAGATCCCACTGAGGTACCCCACTGAGGGCTCCTACTGGGGTGTCCCACCGGGGGATGCTCTGTTTCTGCCCCACACCAGCCGCGGGGGGTGCACAGAGGCCCCGGCTCACGCTGCGGGCGCGAGGCAGAGCCCACGTTGGGGAATGTTCCGGAACAAAATGGTCACTGTTGATTTAGTTGGTAAGACGGCAAATCTGAACTTAATGTTGCAATACAAAATAATCTGTGCGAGAGGTTTTGACTCTTACATGCAAGATGGAAACAAAGCCCAGTCAACAGAATTTTAAAATCCATACATTTTCTTATAATAATAATAGTAATAGAGTAGAGTAAAAAAAACAAACGGCCTGTGCTAAATATAGCACATTTGAAGTAAGCGTCTAAATTAGCACAGCGTTCACGTTTCAACACTGCCTCAATCCGAGCTCCGTCTGAAACACACATCTAATTAACTGACGTGAATAATAGGGACATGTGGGAGGGTCTGTAAGAGCTAGAAACGAGTTTAGGAAGCGATAGAGATTTTTCGCAGCTACCCCCGACTTTTTACAGTTTGAAAACGGGGGTAATTTAGGTGGTGCTACTTTAGCTGCCAATGTTCAACCTTTACAACGTGAGGAACAGTATGCTTTATGATGCAAGTGCTTTTCTACTCTTTCAGAAAAGCCCATTAGTTAGTAAAAAGCGTCCGAAAAAATGCGTACGTAAGTTTAACACATGAACAGTGCGGATCCTAAACCGATGTATTATCTTTGTATTTCGGAGAAAATAAAGACGGCTAGCTCTGTGGTAGAAGCGCTATAGGAATGAGAGGAGTTTTACATTGATGAAATGAGCCACGCAGCTTGTGTTTGTTGCCACACTGGGAATCCCCAGGCTGCTGTGTGCGCTTCATTTTGAACTGCACAGCAGACTGGGGAGCATGGCCGAAATCTTCACATGGATTTGGGGACCAATCACAGAATGAAGAGGGACGCGCTATTCCACAAACGGAAGCTTGTAGTTTGTTTATAGAAAAAAAGAAAAAAGTGTATTTACGGATCCAACATGACAGCAGCAAACGCGACGCCATCTTTCGATCAAGTTTACAGCGGGTACGTCTTATGTCATCTGATACGATTGGCTATGGCTATTTATTCGTAACACCCAATAAACGGCTATGGACAATTGTAAACCACACCTCTCCTACGAGAAGATGAATTGGTGGTCCCTAGACTGAATAGCACAAGTGATATTTAGTCTGGCGATAGCTAGGCTAACACGACACAAATGCACAAAATAGCCCAATACAGGAGAGAGTGTCTTGCTTTGGTGTTTTCTTATCAACTTAATGCACAATGCAATCTATCTATCTGGCTGCTGAGCCTATACAGGAGATAATGTATTGTTTTTATGTGTGTCTTTTCTTTTAATATGGACCGTCATCATTCTAGTGTCCGGAATAAAGTCAATATATATATATATATATATATATATATATATATTAGGGCCGGGACTTTTTTCGATTAATTGCGATTAATTAATTACATGAGGTTTAGTGCGATAAAAAATATTAATCGAAATTAATCACACTTTGCTTTCCACACTTGAGTTTCCTTTTTTCCTGCACAATTAATGGCAATATTGCACTGGTCTGTTGGACTTGGTTGAACAAAAATAAACAATATTTTGTTGCTTAAGCTTATGTATTCAGTCATTATTTAATGGTCTACTAAAAATCCTTATGAAAAAACTTACTTCTCACTGTTCTCAGGTCAAATATTTATATGCGATTAATTACGATTAATTAATTACAAAGCCTCTAATTAATTAGATTTTTTTCTTTTTTATCGAGTCCCGGCCCTAATATATATATATATATATATATATATATACATTACAGTATTTATCACAGGAACAGATTCAGGCATCACTTCTCTTTCACATCGACGGCAGGTTACAGCTATTAGACGCCCATAATTAAGTCTCAGAGAAATATTCTGTCTATATTAGAAGTTTTGTATCTAAGAATTGATTAGTAATAAGCTAACAAAAAGAAAAATACTACGATGGAATTATCTCTTTAAAACAAAAGTATGACACAGATGAGCAGAGTGACCTGTTCAGAAGTTCAAAGCCTTGAGTTTTGAGTAAGATGCAGACCCAAACCCAAAGTAAAATCCCATTATTGGATCTATATTTATACGCTTGTATACTGACAGCCAAACACAGGGGCACTGCTCTCATGTGGACTTACAGAACAATATTGAAACCTTTGGAACCGTCTTGAAAAAAGGCGCCTGTATTGAATTCTTTGGTGGTTAACAGGTTTTTCTGAACACCCCAAATCTTCAGCAACATTTATGCCAAATCCTAACATGTGCACATATAATTTAATTTACATCTCTATAATATTCCCCCAACATATGCCGCGCTAATCCACAAGTTTAACTGCACACGCCAATGGAGACGCTCAAGCATGAAACACTGCACGCGTCATCGAGTGGAAAACCATAAAGGCGCGTAAATCTCGCTGATGGAACGTATGTTGGAAGATCATATGTTGTAACCCACAGACGTGTAAACAAAACTCCCACGTAAACAAACAAAGACACGCTAAGAGGACGAGCGCCGGATATAGAAGCGCAAAGTACGTTCGGAC
This sequence comes from Proterorhinus semilunaris, assembly GCA_021464625.1. Lineage (NCBI taxonomy): Eukaryota > Metazoa > Chordata > Actinopteri > Gobiiformes > Gobiidae > Proterorhinus > Proterorhinus semilunaris. The sequence continues at coordinate 12,461,017 of CM038365.1, forward strand.
GCCCACGGAGGAGAAGTTTGTTGGCAGGAGATGGATTCTGTTGATGGAAGTGGAAGAGGGTTTTTCAACGGGACGGGAGTTCTACAGAAAGTGACTGGCCATTTTATCAGGTGCATCTGTTTGCGAACGTTTGGGCGATGATTTACGCGAGCAACTAGAGGAGAGACAACCTCGCCATCTATATTTCACTTTAGATCTGTTCATTTATGTAAGATACAAACAAATCATTATATATCAAAAGTCACTCCAAGGTTTTTAACAGTGGGGCGGATAAAGGAAACAGGTGGCCCAATAACACTGTCTGTATCTATTTTTGACAGGGGGTTACAACTAAAAACATGTACAATAGGCCAGGATAAATGTCAAGTTAATGATGAATGAAAGTGTGTTTGCGAGCACGAGTGGAATTAGCCCATGGCTACAATCCGCCATGCTGTGTTTGCATGCATGAGTCCCATGTGCGTGCACCGTCCCGACCAAATAAATACATAAATAAAGGCGAGGTAGAATAAGGTTGAAATGAATGAGTTTATTTTGGTTGCTCACATTCATTATAAGATCAAAATTATTCCAACCAAAAAAAGTGTTCAGCAGACGGTGCGCTTTTTTATATTTGCCCACGAACATGAACGTGTTTAAAACTTTACCATCCATCCATTTTCTTCCACTTGTCCGTTGCCGGGTCGTGGGGGCAGCTGTTGGAGCTGCCCAAGTCACATTGCACCAGCCCCTATGGCTCCTCCTGCAGGTGGTGGGTCCACAGAAGGACGGCCTCATGGTTCTAACCGGGCCTGTTGGTCTCTCATAAGGGGCTTCTGAACCGCTCTTTGTCTGACCCGTCACCTAGGACCTGTTTGCCATGGGAGACCCTACCAGGGGCACGAAGCCCCCGACAACAGAGCTCCCAGGATCATTCGGGCTCAAACCCCTCCACCACGTTAAGTTATTGACTCCAAAGGAACAAAAATGTTGAATAGACCTACTTGGATCACGCACCACGAACACAATTTAATTTTGTGGGTTTTCAAAATGTAAAGGACACTTCGGGTTTTTCAGCTTTTTTTTTCTTTTCTTTTTTTACCATGTTACAAAGTCGTTCTCTAATCAAAAACATAGGTCACCTGCCATTGTGTGTTGACCCACTCGCATATCTTAGAGTAATCTTTGAATCTTCACCCTGAGGCTATTCTTTGCAGCGCCCTGCCTCTGCATATCACGCAGCCGAATCCGGGGGGAAACCCAGATTGAACCGCTTCAGCGTCAGAAAAAGAAAGGACCAAAGTGAACGGGCTTACTCAGACATGAAGCGAGGCCTGTTTTTGATGCGGGAACGTTATGAGGAGAAGCAAGACGCCACGGCATTTGTGTCACCAAGTCAAGCGTTCCGATTGCGAGGGATTAAAAAGCTGCCCACATTTGCATAAGTACATTACGACTCCCTCTCTCCTCTCCCTGTGCCTCGCTCGCCCAGGTCTATGTAGAAGCCCGCCATATCCTTTGTATTCTTTTTTTTTTTTTATCTGCGCTACAGCTGTGGAAATTGTACAGTTACGCATTTAAGAGAAGCATAAAAGCATCGGAGTGTAAAAAGAACCCAAAACAAAAATCGGTTCTTGGATTGCAACGTTGGACCAACATCTACGGAAGTCTACTGGAAGATCGGGTATCAAAGAGCTCGAGCGGAGCCAAGAGCCGTGGGGTGCGCGATTCTGGCCGACTTGGCATTGAGAAACGAGGAAGTCTGAATCAGCTTGGTGCAACAACAAAAAAAATGTGACCATGCAGTGATATTTCTGGGGGATTTGAAAAAAAGTGTTGAAAGAAAGAGAGAATTACACCAGTTTTGAAGAGGTTTCAAAGACTGCTACACGTGGTTTGGCTGGAGCCGCTCGCGTGGCAGCCAAAGAACAGCGTTTGGTTATAGGCCGTGGGTTGCTCTATGCGTGGAAGCACAAGAAGGGAAACATGTCCGTCAGAGCTTTGGGTCTTATATTCTGCCTTAAGTGAAATTGGCTTTGTGAATTGTATGTTTTTAGATTATTATTGGCAAAACATGGCGCTGAAAAAGTAGAATTCACCCAACTCTTCAACGGGCCATCGGCACAGAGGCGACTGGACTTTCAGAGCGAGGCTGGTCTTCATAAATTAGTATTTCAAGAGACTGTGGACTCCAAATGCAGCACTTTTGGGCCGTACTAAACGGTGTAGTGTGAAGGCGACCGACCTCAGATAGAACCTAATAGTTTTAGTTTCATTCCTCTTTTTTGATCAAATTTGACTTTTATATCATCAAGGTACTTCTCTCTTGACAGAGCTCTGATGGTTGATGCCCGTTGTCATGGGAATAAGTTGATTGTTGTCACGGGGCTGTTGCTGTGGCTGAAGGCGCAAAACACCAAAATATAGATTTGATATTTTTTAATAATGGTTTGTTCAGCATAATAGGAAAAAAGTTAGGAAAGGGGATCTTATGTAGATAGCACTTTTCGCGTAACAAGTCACCCAAAAGGCTTCGCAAGGGACTAGTTTTCATAGAATCCAGTGCAGTCTTGGTGGTGGTGGTGGTGAACTATGTTTGCACTTTGTAGCCACAGCTGCCCTTGCCAGCACACCATCGAACCACTGCCAATCATTCACCCATTGGCCACTAACACTGAAGAAAAAACTCCAACCTTGATGAACAGAGACGTTTCCTCTAGTAAAGTCTTGATATTTTTTTTTTTTTTTACGTGATTGCTGTCACGTGGACTGAGGATTCAGCTGCACTATACTGCAATGTTTTTCTGAAATGTTATGTGTTTACAGAAGAGGGAGCTGAGTCAAGCAGCAAAGCTCTCGATTTACCGATCGATCTACGTTCCCACCCTCACCTATGGTCATGAGATTTGGGTAATGACCGGAAGGACAAGATCGCGAATACAAGCGGCCGAAATGAGTTTCCTCCGCAGGGTGGCTGGGCGCACCCTCCGAGATCGGGTGAGGAGCTCAATTACCCGGGAGGAACTCGGACTCGAGTTGCTGCTCCTCCACGTTGAAAGGAGCCAGCTGAGGTGGTTAGGGCATCTGTTCCGGATGCCTTCTGGTCGCCTCCCTCGGGAGGTGCTCCAGGCATGTCCTATTGGGAGGAGGCCTCGTGGAAGGCCCAGGACACGCTGGTGGGACGATGTCTCCGAGCTGGCCTGGTGTCGCCTCGGCGTCCCCCCAGAACAGCTGGAGGAGGTGTGCGTGGATCGGGAGGTCTGGGCATCTCTGCTGAGACTGCTGCCCCCGCGACCCGGCCCCGGATAAAGCGGAAGAAAATGGATAGATGGGTTATGTGTTTACTGCATTATTGTGGTTTCAATTTGTGAAAGTATTTATTTTTCTTCTTCTTCAAAGGCCCTTGTTCCAGCCTGAGTAGCAACTAGAGACACTGTCTATCCAGAGCTAAAGTGTGCAGTGACCTATGCCCCCCTTGTACCCACCCTCACTACATCCCTCACTGCATCCGCCCCCTAGGCCCCTGGGATCATGGAGCAGTGTCCGTGTGCTGTCGATGGCACTTTTGGTGTCACTCCAAAGAAATAGACAAGCGGGGGGGGCACTGTAATGGAAGAGGCCAAGGGACACTTTAAGGGCCACACAGAGGAGAAACGGTTGTGTCAGAACTGATGCAATGGACTGGATCAAGGCTGGTCGGGAGGTGAAGGTGTAATGAAGAACATTTTAATTGTTATACTGCACCAATGGGCCATGAGCACATCCAAGTTTTATCACTAGGAAATGGAACCCCTGGTCGACATAATGTCAAATTTCATGGTAATGGCATTAAATGGTAAATGGACTCAACTTATATAGCGCTTTTCTGCCTTCATCTGGCCCAAAGCGCTTTACAGTGAGGAACCAGTCACCCGGTCACTCTCTCATTCATACACCGATGTGCGCAGACACTGGAGGCAAGGAGGGTGAAGTGTCTTGCTCAAGGACACAACGACAGTGTACACCTTCGGGAGGCGGGATTCGAGCCCCCAGCCTTTCCGATCATGAGGTGACCCGCTCTACCAACTGCGCCACTGTCGCCCCAATTGTCGATTAAGGTGAGACACAACAGGCGGATTTCCCAAGCTTATTCCTTTCTGTCAGTAATCTACAGCAAAAGTTTCACACCACCAGAAACATCTCATCTGTGTTTGGCTCTTTTAAAAAAAAAAACGGACAACTCAGATTATCAGTTACTGACAAAAGAAATCATCACATCTTCCCATTCTCTCTACATCTCTTCACCATTCATTGGTCAACGCCTACAGGCAGACTCCGTGAAGGAAAGGTGGGGGTACGTAGACCTTCGCACCCCCCTCGATTCCCCGTAGACCAACCCAAGTCCATGTGCCAAGACCCCGAACTCTCTCACCTTATCCGGGCCAAGCACTGTGACACCAAAGGGGGCTGTAGTTCAACTCTAGCAGCGCGCGACGCTCCGGGGCTCGACGAACTTTCTCTGCAGTTCCCCCCACTCCCCGTCTTGGAACTCCCACCCGCTGCTGCGATAGCGGGAGATCCCGTTCAGGGTCAAACACGGGAAGTAGGAAATTAACCGGTGAGGCGTGGCTTTTACCAAAGTGAATGGTGAGGCCAGTCCCCACATTTTTTGTACTTTTCTCCATCATAAACATATTAAAAGATATTGATCTGACGTGTGTACATTCGGTGATGCTTTTTAACCAGGCTTGGACCCCACGACAATTTGAACGATGGGTTGACAATAGGAAAAAACATCACAGTCTCTTATTTGCGAGTTTTGATGTGGTGACCAGATTTAGGGCAATCCGAAAAGGCTCATAACAGTGTGCTTCTTGTCTCAAACTGAGCAGAGATGTCTTGATGAATAAAGTGTAGAGGCTATCAACACCTTTGTGTGAGATCAGCAGAAGCGGGGCCGGAGCAGGTCTAGTCTCTTGGAACAGACTGTTGGTAAAAACATACTTTGGACGACAATAATTCAATCATTTCTCTGCTGAAAGTTGAGAAGTTGCTAGCCATGTGAGCATCTAAAACAAGCGTTTTCACTCTCTCCGCCAGCAAACCTGTTCTCTTCATCCTTTCTCTTTTCCTTCCAATCCGGTCACCCTATGTTTACCAGCTAATGCTAACGGCTTTGGAAATAAACACAGAATTCTGGACTTTTCTGGAATAGCCGGTTTGCTTAACTGTAAGTCATAGAAATCACAGAAAGACCTTCAGCCATCTGAGCCTGTTCCTACAAATCCACACATTTTGTCGGCCGCCGAATCCGGGACCCGTTTAAATTGAGCGTTCTATCCCCGTACAAATGAATAGGGAAGACAGGAGTGACACTGTGGGAAGGTATGTTTCATGCCATTTATGTAATTTCTGTGCTTTTTTTAATCATATAAGATGATGCTTATTGGCCACTGGATGAGAAGTAAACTTTGAGGACACTGCTATAATTTCTATCTAAAGTAAAATCTTAAAAGGTCTGTACATAATGATTTCTAACAAGACTTTGGTCAACGGGTTGACAACAGCTGAAAACCTCTGAATCATTCATAATTTGCGATGTTTGGTATTGAAAAATCACATTGTCTCCCGGACTAGCCTACTTGATAAGTGCGCTTCTGCTTTATATTTCTATGATAGTACATTAGGTTTAAAGCTTATCGTTACAAGACAGAAATAATGTGTCATCGAATGGTTGCAGTCATCAACCTTGTTGAAATGTTTATTTGCTAAGGTAAGAAATGTATTGACTTACTGACGTTGATCAAGACACAAAACATGCAATTACGGGTCATTTTAGATTGCATCTGTAACCAAACCTTTTTTTCCCGCGTCTTACATAAAGCATAGCTGCTCTAAACCAAATTGATTATGATTTCAATTTCAGTGCCGTGTCTTAAGTCGACTATTTCATGTCGATGGGGAAGAAATGGCTGCAGTCTCCGAGGACTCCCCTGGACCATCCGCTGTGGCGCGTTGCATTGGTGGGCGGGGTCAATATCGGCTCTCCTACACAAACGCGCTCACAGTCGGCGGGTCGCGAGGTCCCATCCATTGTTTATCGCATTATGCAAAAACCAGAAGAGGCATGATCTCCGCAGCTCGTTTCCCTGTGTCTCAAGTGTTGCGGCGTATTGATTTGCGTTTAGTGCGGTTGGCGCTTTGAAGGCCCCGGACCAAATGGTAAAAGAGCTGCGTTAAAAATAAATAGCATGCAGGTAAAAAAAAGAAACCGAGAGGAAAGAAATGAACTAGAATTGAAGATTAGACTCTTCCCTATTTTAGCTAAAACTGTACACAGACACAATGTTGGAATTCCAAAACGTCCTCTGGAGAAGTCGTAGCAAGTGATGGATGAGTGGAAGAGATTGGTATCACGGAAGACCATATGTTTTTAAACCACAGTGCTCTGATCTCGTAGAGAGGAAATGAGAATCTCAGGCTGGCACGCTACGGCACAAAAACAATTTCCAACTTTCAATTTTGCCACTCGGGTTCTTCTGAAACGCTGGGGATGCAATGAACGGCCGGACGAGTTTGGAGCCGCTTTTTGAACTAGTGTTGGAAATGTGCTTTTGGGGGAATCCTACTCGTTGGTAAATATTACAAATTGAGCTAACTTATTTTTAAATTACCGACTCTGTTTTCAGTGTTTGGGGTGAAATATTTGTTATGTCTGCTCTCAAAATGTCGTCAAGCTGTATCACTTTAGCTCGACATAATCAAGGCTCGCAAACATTATTTTAGGTTCCCCAGTCTTGATGTTTTAGGACTGAGAAACTGTTCCAGTCAGGATTTTGAATTGGCCTGGAGCGCCCTCTGTAAGTAGCAGTAAGAATCACACCGTATACAACATTACAGGAGCTATACCTGATTTAACTTCTAGAAATGGAATGGAATTTACTTTGTCCTTCTTTAGTATATTGTAAACTCAAACGATTGTGGGGATAACATCAAATTATAAAACATTTGTATCCATTTTATGAACTTTCAGGCTATTTTTCTTGCATGTTTGTGAAAATTACCCTGAAAAGAGACCCTGCAAGTTGTGAAATGTGCCTATAAACTTGTCCCTGTAAGGAATTTGGATGTTACAAATATATTCGGAAAGTTACAAAAGAGTGGTTTCCCCTTTCATAGTTTGCAACCAAAAAAATGAGGTATAGGACCTTCAAATCACTTTCAGCTAACAGCATGCTGGCAAATCTATGGCGCCGTGAAGAGTACTCTTTGAGCACTTTGACCCACTCGGCTCTGAGTGGGTCCAGTGCATAGACATTCTTAGGAAATGGGGGTAGGCTCTGGACGTTTTTTGCTGTAATTGACTTTCCATTTAAACTTGTTTGCCCCTCTTTAATAACACAGGCTGGTCCATGTCACCTCCAAGTGTTTGTCTTAACACGCGCAACTATTTCATTCCTTTCGTTATCTTTATTTATTTATTTCCTATTCTAAACCAAATAGCGTGCTAGCATGTGCGAGCTTCAGTTAGCCCACGCTGAACACTATGCGGGAAAACCAGTCCATCGCTATTCTACAGTCTATATGGTCTGGTAATGGATTATAGTATTTTGGCAACGTCGGGCCCAGGAGTCGAAGCCGGCGTTCAAGCTTAGGCCCCCAGATGATCATGGAAATTCAGATTCTATTCTTTATATTCTTTAGTATGTGAAAACCTTGCTATTTTGACATGACTTTTCAATCAAACTTCCCCACCCCTGGATTATGCGCTTTAAAGGTCCTATAATATGCAAAATCGACTTTTTGGAACTTTTAACCACGTTGTTACGCTATTTCCTTATAAAAAACACCCCAAGAGTGGCCTTGTCCTGGTAAACGACTGACTTGTTCCGTTGTGTCGTCAGAGCAGAACGGAAGTGCTCGAAGTCTGTAATGTAATGCCTTATGGCCTGATTTAAATTTGTAAAACAGCTTTTTCATTATTTCTGTGTTGCACATGTCAACCTTATAACTGCATCATGAAGTAACTTGACTTATTGCTGTGATATTTATATTTTATACTACGGTAATTGTTGTATGAGCGGAGAGAGGGTTAACTGGATCCAAGCGTTTTGTCTTCCGGGTTTGGAAAATACCCCCAGAAAATACTTATATTTATCACAAAAATGAGTATTCCGTAGTGGTACAATGTAAATGCCTATACTTTACTTTGGAATGGCTAAAATAGCATGATACAGATCCTTTGAAACGACCAAAGTGAGCAGGATTATTGAAAACTACGTGAATGAAGCAAACTATTATTCCAGGAATAGCCCCTTGAGCCCTTTTCGTTCACATCCCAGTCCTCCCTTGGACCTGGCTAGACGACTGCTTAAGTTTTCATGAACCACTAATTTTCTCGTCTTGATTAGTCCTTGTTTAGAGCCAATCTTTCCCAGGACCTTTCCAGGATCACAATTCTTCCATTGCTTAACTTCAGATTCATAACAATGTTTCTTTTCTGTGGCAACTTTTGATCATATCTCAAACTAATAATAAGTTCACAATGTATTTACTTGTCGACAAATAACTCCCACCCCCCCACCCCAAAAGAGCCTTGTGTTGGAGCTATCTTAATTTTGAAAACACAAAACTCATTATTTCAATTGTTCCCTAAAAGTAAAGCAGCCGTCCATCACGCCTGCCAATCACCAAACCTCTGCATTAAAGTTGTTTACTTTGGAACAAGTCGCGGCACCTCGTCATTAGCAAACGCGTGTGAGCGCTTTGAAGGAGTCTCCGAAATCTGCTTCGCGCCTGTAATTTTACCCCAAAAGTCCCCCTCTTTGATTCATAAAGGATAATAGTGTAAATAAAAATAATGATCCGCAAAATTTCTTTAAAACGAGGGTCTTTCGTGGTTGTTTTGAACCTTCATTGAGTTATTTGGAAGTTTGTTAAAACGTATTTGGAGGAAAGACTTTGACGTAGTGGTAGTTGTGCGTATTTTGTCATCAAAATCGTGGCATAAACTTGCAATTGCAAAAACGGTCATCCAATTAAAGGAATTGTATTTAATTTTTTTAATTAAAAGAATGTTGTTGGTGGTTGTAAAGGCACTTGGCGCAGATCGGCCGCAATGTTTCCTGTCAATAACCCAATAAGGATTTTCTTCATATCAGACCAGTGTGGTTTTTATACCTGACAGTTTTTGCATCTCACGTCCTGCAGTGTGCCTCAGAGCGATAACATGTTGTTGCTGTAAGGGTTTTTCTCCAAAACAGCCCCCTGAATCCTGGTTAACTGTCCTGATAAGAGAAGTTCCCTCACAAACCAAACGTTTACCAATTCAATCCCAGCCACTGACAATGCCCCTTTGCTTTTTTTCTTGAAATCAAAAATGTTACTTAATTTTAAGGTTAAGGTATACTTTATTAATCCCCCGTACGATGGTAGCTTACCACCACCAAGTATAGAGTGAATGAATAATGCAATGTAAAGTGTCTTTGAGTGTCCAGAAAAGTGCTATATAAAACTGATGCATTATTATTATTATTATTATTATTATTAATAATGCGGTCACCTCACCTGTCACTTTCTACATCTCTCATTGTTGACCTTTAAACTTTTCTTGATTGATGGACTGATCGGAGAAGACGATGTTTAGCAAATGTCCAAACAAGAGCAAAAAATATACAGTATATACGTTTCTTTTTTTCACAATTTGGATCAATAGCGAGCGTCCCCTGTGGTCAGTTGATGGAATGACGCTTTTGAAGAATTGGCCATGCTGTCTCTGCTTTGATTGGGTACTTCAACAAAAAAGGGGTGGAGTTTACTTCTAACACTTGGTCGTGGCAAGTTGCTCAAAGCTCGACTATCCAGCTTTAACCGATTTCAAGACTTACAAGTAACTTATCTACCGGTGGCTACAGATTTGGAACATTTGCAGTGTCTTGCATGGCTGAATGATTTTGCTTTTGTCTTGGTTCATTATACAGTACCAAAGGTTGTCAGAATTGAGTCACCTTGACTGTGTTACTTTGGGTTGAGGGGTGAGAAGAGTTCAGAACATTCCAGTTTTCTCGATCAGGGCAACATCAGAATGGAAAAAGCTTAATGTCCTAATCTGAATGACAATGTTTTGGAAAACCTTTGCTTATGCTTATACAGTCTTGGGGTTTCATCAATACTAACATTGTTTGTCCCTTATAGTTACATTGCACCGTTTCTTAAGCACTGACACAGCTATTGCACTTACTGCCACGAACTTCCTGCCATCCAACATTTTTCTTTTTCTTCTTCTTCCCTGTGGCGTTGGCAGCAGAACCTCATTGTTTATGTTGGACAAACGTTCTTCCCAGGCCGCGGCCATTTGTCCTCCTGCTTGTGCGGCTGAAGGCACGTCATATATCTCCCTAAACCACCCAATAGGAACCGTGTTTTTAAACCTAAATCGATAGCACTTCTTTACGACTTGGGTGATAAAAGCAGGAGGCAGGGGGAGGACGGTTGACTAAAATGGTTCCATGCCTGGCCAGTGTAAGCAGCCATTCTAAGCCAACAGTCCCGTTTCCCTCATTGTCAAAAGAGTCTCTTCCTGTTAAGAATGATTTATCCATAGTTAAGAATGATTTATCCAAAGTTCCGTCAGTGTTTGTAGACAGTTTCTTGTCAGCCTCAATTTGCGATATTTCTAAACCCTGCTCCATCTTCATTCGATCCACTGACAGAGCAAAATGAGAATATATTTGTTCTCCCCGCGTACGCAGTGGCCCCTGGAACTGAAACTCGGGCCCACAGATTGGACCCCACTCCTCCACGTTGGTCGTGGCCACGCACCAACGCCCCGTCGTTCCTTTCGCTTGGCTGCCATCTTTCGAGAATCTACTCTACAGTTGTTTAGGTGGGGAGGAATTATCAAACCCTGGGAAATATGGTTGAAAATAGTCGTGCGTGTAGGAGAATTCCTGGTTAAATGTAAAACTACCAAGGCAATTGAAGCAGCGATTCGAAAAGGTTGGCGAAAATGGAACGACGGTCTTCTAAACACTTAAGTTCCGCTGTTAATTTCCCATAGCCAATTATCAGCGTTTCCTCGAGTAGTTTTTCTTGTAACGTTTCATTAAGGCTGTTGACTTCGTAGGGATATTGGGCCTAATTTGTTTTCGTAACCTCTTGTGCATGTTTTGGGCTGATGGAGGAAACCCAAACCCAACCAGCGGCAGCAGCACAAACACAAAATGTATAGAGTTATGTTACTTTTTTTCCTATAGCCAGACCTTAGTGTTCGTGGGCCATAGAAAAAAGGGCGGCGACAACCCAAACAAAACACAATCAAAGAAAAAACAAAAAACAAACAAAAGTAATGAGAAACAAAACAGGGCCATGGTCATACTTCCATACATCAGGGGGGGGGGGGGGTCACAGAGAGGGTACAGAGGGCCAAATACAAGCGCAATATCAACACTCCAAAACCTCACACCAAACTACGACAGTTGTTAGTTCACCCCAAGGACAAGATAGACCAACAACACAAATGCAACGTGAGATACGAGATAGCTTGTTTGTCGCGCAACAAATCATACGTGGGAGAAACTGGCAGAGCGCTTAACATCAGGAAGAAGGAACATCGAACAGAATGTGATAAGGACACATCAAAAGCGTGCACACGAGCCACCAGACGACAGGCAGAACAAGAACAGCTGAAGTCGGCCATATCAGACCCCTGCAAGAGGGAGAGCCATCTTATGGACTGGGACAATGCCCATGTCCCCTAATCGGACTATAGTTAAGAGTTAGTTTGAAGACCACCAGAGAAAGTTTGATGAAGTTGTTTGGACTTTGAAACAAATAGGACATTCATGGAAGTCTCTGTGTGAAGTTTATTGGAGTGTGGGCTGGCGTTTTGAGGATGGAAGGGTATATTTTTGATGAGGCTTTTACATTATAACATGGTTTAAACCTTCAAAAAAATGTTGTTACAAAGCTTGACGCTAAAGCTCCCACATAAGAGCGCCCCCTTTGTTCATCCCCTGCAACTGTCTCCCGCCTGTAAAACACCGCCGAGGGTCCTGAAGAACAAGGCGGCGTGGGAGTCTGGAGTGCTGATTCAGCTCTCGTCAATGGATTTGCACCCCCAACCTCTCCCCCCCCCCCTTTCCCCCTTCTATAAGATCCACTGGTGGCAAATGAAGTTCCCACTCGGCTAAATCTAATTCCGCCGTATTCCGAGGGAAAACCTATTGAGGCCCATTAGATTTCGCCTGCCACATAATATCAGGGCGGTGCGGCAGCGGCGCTAAAGGAATCAGCGCGTCAGAAAGAAATGATAAATTGGGTTTGGTGCTGTGCCGTTTGCGCTGAAGACCGAGAGCCGAGGCAGGGGGGGGGGGGGGTCTACGCCACTCTGACAAGGGCTAAAGACGGCTGCACAATCGCCACTCAGGAGCATTATTCACCCATCTATTTCAGTGCAAAGCTGATATGAATAACTGAAAACGATGTTGACGTTTTTCTTCCAGTCCTGTTGGATATTCTTCTACAGTGTGTGTACGAGCGGCCCTGTCCCAAACTTTGTCCTTACTTGTTTGTGTACGCTCTGTTTTCTCACTTTTCCAGCTACGATACATTGGCGACCCGATGAACCTAAGTATCAGCTCAGCTTGGGTCCGGGACAATAGTTATGGGGAGGTACTAGCGGAAAATAACCCTCTTTTTTTTCCAAGTTTGAAGTTTTTGGGCCATTTCATTTCACTTAAAAGTTAACCTTCACCTGGAAACAAAGAAAAGGCCTCGTCTGCAGAGGAAGGGGATTTAACCTTTCTCAATCTCCGTCAGTTTGTGGACAAATTCTAAGTCTCTGAAATTCCCCCATTATTACTGTAATAACTAATTTACTCTTTGTAGCTATGCCAACAAAATAAAATCTGTAAATTTCAACCTGGCTTTAGAGATTATTCCGATATATTTTGTCATCACATATACATTTTTGCTCATTTTTAAATTATGAAAATGATAAATTGCAATGACAGACCCTCCTGGACTTGAGCCAGTCTGCTGTAACCACATGAGCCGAAGAAGTGCCCTGGATGAAATGTCCTCAACTCTAAGCAGCCCAGTCCAGATGACAACTTTTTTGTTACTATTCCTTTTGCATGGTCAAATGTGAGACAAAAGGCTTTGAATGTAACTTTTCCATGACTTTGTATCCCACTTGATTTATCATCCCGCTTGGCACCATTTTCACCGTTTTCAATTCCAAAATCACCATGGCAACCCCAAACAAGTGGTCATCCCGACCCGCGGCCAACTCCCCTGCGTCGGCATTTCGCACCGCTCAGGAAAAGACTCTCTCGCTCTCCGCTGCCCGAGTGTAGTGTAGTCTTGCCTGTGGCGCGGAAAGGAATTGTGGGTAACGCAGTCCGCTCTCCGCGCCGGCTCTGTGTGGCCCTTGGCTGTGTTTACTCCCCCCGGGGCCCGCCAGAGTGACGATGGCATTACTGGAGATTACCGCTCTCCCTGTGTGCTTGTGGCTTTGGGACTTCTTCTCTCTTTTTTTCACGCGGCGGCCATGTTGGAGTGGTTATAACCCCCTCCCCTGCGGACAGATGCCGTGCCAAAGCGTGTTTGGCTTCTTGTCACAGTTCCCTTGCTGGGGAAGAGTGGCGTTTTTTTTTTTTTTAAGCTGGCAATGTATAGAGGCGTATACACATACACACACGCGCCAGCAGGAGGGAAGTGGGAAAAATTCAGCAGTCCAGCACTTGTTAACAACCCGCAACAGCTGACAATACTAAATGTGGCCACAACAGGAGACTGGTGGAACATTTGCGAGGATTGGTGCATAGCCTTAACGCAGCCAGGCGCAATCGCATTTATAATAATTAAGCATTAGTCTTATATTGGGCTTTTCCAGAAAGTCGTTGTACAATTTTGCGACGATGGCATTGCCGCGGGCTCCAGAGAGGAGTAAACACAGCCAAGGGCCACACAGCGCATCGGCACAGAGAGAGAGGACCGCGTTACCCACAATTCCTTTCCGCGCCGCAGGCAGACTGCGGGCGGGGGACGAGCGAGTGGCTTTTCCCGAGGCCACGCTCGAGCAGCGGGGCGCAGGGGAAGAGCGGAGCGAAATCCCGACGCAGGGGAGTGGGCCCGAGGGTCGGGATGACCACTTGTTTGGGGTTGCCACGGCGATCGTTTTGAGCGACGGGAATGGAAGTAGGGAACGATCGAGCCAATAGTGACGAGGAATTTGGGATTTCATCAAGAAGGAGAGGAGCATTTACTATTCGTCTTGCATTTTATTGTATAGGAAAGACAATGTGTAGCAACAAAAAAGGAATGTTCAGCAGTGTGGCTTTAAGAAAACAATAATTTTCCTACATAGTAACCAAAATAGTAAAGAAAGAGCATCTCCTCTTGTAAGTGAACATGTCTTGGAACAAACCCTGGAAGGAGTGTCTGCTGCTACTCTAACCAGAGCAGTGGCACCTTCTTCTCTTGTCAGAGTTCACTGCCAGGTGTACCGCGGAGCACGTGTGACTTCCTGACAGCAGCGGGAGCAGGTTCAACACTTCAGAGCTGGGGAGGGAAGAGGGGGGGGGTTCACTGGGTCATACCTCCTCCTAAGCGGCACACAGGGCACGGCAGTGGAGCGCTACAGGGCGGCGCCTCCAACCTGCCGATCGCTCGCAGTATGAAGCTATCGGCAAACATGACAAACTTCAGTTCCTTTTCCTGCAGGAGAACACAAAAGGTGAAGTAATCCTTGACAGCACTTCGCTCATTTCAAGTTATACCTGAGCCTCCCCTGCCAAGTAAGTGAAAGATTCTGTTTCTTCACAAAGATGGCCACCTTCAAACCATCTCTTCTTCTTGGCTGAGATTCGGACCTCACGGTCGTCAAAGGAGAGGTCGGTGTTGAGATCCTTAGCTAGCTATCGTAAAAAAACAGACCAAACTTCCTCTTTCCGATGCTGCTTTTATGATGTTTTCCAGGAAATTGCTACAACATTGCGACGCTCCCCCCTTCACGCCATGTTTTTTGGGGAATGTTATTGAATTTAGATTCCCAAAACATTTTTACAATTTGTATCAGCAGTAATTGGCTTATTCATGAAGGAAAAATAACAGTACACGTTATTTAACCTTAATAAATGATTTAACACTTAATTCATCATGAACAATTCATTAGTTAAGTGTGACTAACACGGAAGAACTACTTAACAATGAATAAGTGAAGTATTGAAGTAACTATTCATTTTGAGTTCAGCATTAACTGTACTGTTAAGTAGTTATTAAGTGTTGCACTTAACTGATGAATTGTTCAAGTGTTAATCCATCATTTATTAAGTACTAAATACTAAATAATGTGTAATTATTATGACGCGTTATTCCCCGGCTAGTAAAGTACAGTTTCAAATGAATACAGTATCTCTACACTTATTTACTTTTTCACTATTCACTTGCAGCGTCTCACCTAAAGATGGAGTCTTACAGTGCTGGTACATCCTCTTGTGCAGTTACTGTGTATTTCTCTTTTCTTCTTCATTGTTTGTGGCTGGGAGTTTTATCTTTTGGACGTTTTGGTCTCGTCGCGTTGACATTATTGCCCTTTCTTGAAGTAAACTGTGCAGCCTAAACATTATCTAGGGCTTTCTGATATCTCGCTGATTCTCTTTCGACAACATTAGCTGCACTGTTTAATCGTCAGACATAAACGTTATCCTTCCCTTTCCAATCCGCACACCCTTTCCCCCTCTTTTTTTAAATTATGCAAAAACAAGGACACGGGGGCGCGAGGAGGGGGTTGGGGCAGAGCGCGGCAGCGGAATAGCCGTCCTCTCGCCGCAGTAAATTTGTACTCCTATTTCACGCGGGTCATCCGGGGCCCATAAACCCCCCCCTCTGCCTGTGGAAGGAGGCAGACCCCCGGGGCCCCGAGGTGACGATCAAGGACACCACCCAATACCCCTTAGAAAATAGAATCTACATCCGCTGCTTCTTTGCTGCCAATTTCTGCGAGACGTCCAAGATCAGGGTGCTGCAAAGTCCGCGGGCGACTACGTATCCCATGATGCCTTGCTGGTGGCGGGATCCCGACCTCACCGCCCAAATTCCCTCTCTTCATTTTCTCCCGGAATCCCCTTGGACGGTTAAAAAAACGGCGGAGCATTCCATTCAAGGGCGCGGAGTTAGCGTAAGAATACGAGGTGGCTACGGGAGCGGATATAGCGCATTAAGGGTATTTGCCAAGATGAATTTGACCCGGGATGATATAAAAATGGGGACCTTTCCGGGGGCCTGATCCATTAAAGTCAGTCCCGGAGCTGCGGAACAGTTGCTGGAAGGGGGGGGGGGCAATGCCTGGGAGTCGGCGGCTGGGGCGCGGTCAGCACACAGGACGCGCTAATGTAGGGAAGTGGGGCAAAGACGGGCGAAGAATGTGACCAACTCAATTTTGGAGTTAAAATGTGGGACGCTGCGAGGAACGCAATGACCCACTAAAGGTTGTCGGATTCGCCGATATACTCAACTTCGCCAAAGAAGCGTGTGTTTTGTGAATGGCTGCGGGACAGGGCGAACTTCTCTAGCCTGCGCCCCTCTACACTGGGGCCGTTTTGGTAAAGGAATGGCCCGAACATCACAGTTGCAATGGTTGAGACCGACAGTTGGAGAGGATGTCACGAAGCATCCTAAAACCCTTAGCATTTTGGAGTTTCGTTTGCTTCCATCTGGGCGTAGGTTTTTACTGCCTATACGCCGTACGAACCGTTGCCAGTTCCTTGATGAATAAGTCGGGATCTAATCGTCCCTGACACTGGTTTTTATCTTTGTTATGGTCCAAGCGGCTTACATTTCTGTGGTATCTTTAGCAAAGGCACTTGTACTTAGTTGTACTTGGAGCTTCATACTGTATTTAAACATGTGTGTGATGTTTATCTTGTATAATGTGTTTTAATGTTTGACTAGTTTTTTCTCGGTATTGCAAGACAAATTTACCAACGGAAACAAATAAAGCAACCAAACCAAACCTAGCCTAACCTGTATCTCGTGTTTAGAAGGGGAAGTGGTCACCCAAAGCGCTCACCCAAAGCAGTATTAGAAGGCATCTAACGCTACTTAAATCTATAGAATTGCGTGCTGAGTCATTAGAATGTGGTTCTGTTGAGATGGTGAAATCAATTAATTGTTTCCCCAACACCACAGCATGACCTCACCACAAAGAGCCCTGCAGTCTGGGCCTTTGAAACAGTCATTCTCAAACTGTAGTGCATTTAAGTTGAGACCATTTACCATTTATGTTGCTCTTTCCTACATCAACAAACCAATCATTCACTCACGCTCTCATTCATACGCCAATGTACGCAGACATTGGAGGCAAGGTGGGTGAAGTGTCTTGCCCAAGGAGACAAAGACATAGTGCTACTACAGGGTTCAAACCGCCAACCCTATGCCAACTTAGACATATTTCATTGATCTAGGCCAGGTAGTGCATGGATGGTCAATCAATATATATATCTTCTTATATCTTCTTAAGACTGCCAGCAAAGGCCCAGACTGACAAAACATCGACAGGGGACACGGTCAGCCATTGAAGGTTTAGCGCACCCCCAAATGTGTCATAGGGACAGCGTCATTAATGTCCTAGCACTATGAACACTCTATAACAGAGGTACACATAGGTAGATTTGAGCCCCAGGGGGGGGGGACAGAAATGGACAAAAACAAACACTCGAAAAGTTCAACTGTTCGGTGTGAATTAACTAGGTCGACCACGCGGCCGCCCAGATGCGACACACCGGGGTGGAACAGGCGCGGCGTAGGGGTCCCGCGATGAAAGGTTCGCCGAACAAGTGCACCCGTCCCCCTGACAGCTCGCTTGTCACTCTCCGCTCGTGCCATCTGGGCGGTGGGCACCCTTTCGCCGCTTTGCCTACCCAAGGCGGCGGGCGCTCGGGGGGGGGGGAAGGGGGTCGCTCCCTCTCAACCCCCGCGCCTCGGTCCTATCCATCCTCATCACGTCGTCTCGGCGCTCTCCATTCCTGTCATGTCGGGAACCAGCTGGTGGCTATCTTTGTTGAGTTGCGCCATATGCCGGTGCTGACCTCCACCGCTGCACGGGGCTAGCGGGTAGTTCTTTTTTTTACTTTTCTTTTTTTCCTGTAATCTCCGGGAGCTAAACGATCGGACTGGGGCTAATAATTCTGCCTGCGCAATATGGGGCGAAGTGAGGAGGGAAGACAAACAGTAGGACACAGCTGTAGGGTCAGAAAACTGTCTTCGAGATTTCAGGTAGCAACGGTGCGCCGATGGAGTGAGCGGAGAGAGACGACAATTATGAAAACATAGATACAATTGCTTAGATCAAGGCACAATTGATTCATAAATATGCCAGAACTCTTTAATAAGACCACAGATGCGTTCAAAACAAGAAATCCGTTGTTTTAGCAGTCGAAGCAAGTGTCCGTGTGGAAACGGCGGATGCATTGACCTAGTGTTGGTTTGCTAAACCCGACATAAGCGAAACACCTCTCTGATCTGGACATTGCTCCATATTCCTTTTAGTCTGTTGATATGTTACAAGTTAAATCGAATTGATCTTGTGACTGACTCACAGAACTGATTATGAGAAGTCTGATTAGATCATTGCCAATGGAACAAGAATGATTTTGCTTGTCTTTGACATTTTTTTGTCTCATTTCAAGGGTCTTATTTTAAGAAAATGAACGCTTGTTCCATTGGTGATCTTATTTCAGGACAGTCCAAACCTTCTCAAAATTGGCCTTAATTGTCTTCATTCAAGCACATTTCAAGCCATTTACCTCAGATAAGATGGCATCGTCAAAAACAGGCCTGGAGCATAGTATGTTGCTTCACTCTCGTAGATGTGTTTTGCTTGGTCGTTTCTTCTTCTAAAGCTAAAATGCTACAATCTCTTTACATTTTTCTCTTTACATATTTGAATGCCAAAGTATCGACGTCCAGTTCCCCTGCTAAGCCTCAGATACCCATGATCCACTTTCAAAGGAAATATCTACTGTACTGGATCGACTGCTCTGCCTAGTTACCACTCAAACTGTGCCAGAGGTTTCCTAGGTCAAAGAGAAATTAATCAGCTTCCTCCTCCACTCTTTTCCTCGCACTCTACTCCTCCCCCCGCCCACGCACACACACACACACTCTCTCCACTGTCCCCCCCTCTTTTTTAAACGTCCCCCGGGGGCCCTCCCCTCTGTACGTGGCACTACACAGATACCGTATACCTGTCTTTCCTTCAGGGAGGGACAGCCCCATCGCCCATTCCAAACACATCCGAGGGCCTCAGCCACAAGTGACAGCACCCCCGCCGCACCCCGCCCCGCACACACGCACCCGCCCGTGATCCAAGCGCTCCCCGTCACATTTACATTTCAAACCGCAGCAGCTCCCAACCCAGCGCATCCATTATTTACCAGCCTCTGGCCAGTGAGCGAGAGGAGCGAGGAGAGAGGGATGGGGAGTACCTTATCCGAACTTCCCAGGTTGAGTAGTATCCGTGTCTCCTCAGTAGCTGGCACTTATATTTTTGAAAAGTGTTAATTTTGTCATTAAAAGTCTTTGGAAACTTTTGGAAAATAACCGAAGCGACATTCCTAGCATTCTGTCACAGAGAAGTCGTAGATTAGACAAATGTTAGACACATACCGTAAAGGAACCACCGGTGGTGTCTATTCAGACAGACTGCTACAACGGGGGGTAGGCAACGTCAGGCCCGGGGACCAACGCCGGCCCTCCATCATAGAACGTCTGGTCCTCAAGACGATTTAGAGAAGTACAGTATTATTACACAATTCAGAGCATTAAACCACTCTAAAAATGTGAGAAATACAGTAGATTACTTCAAAATTTCCAAACAGAACACCTAGTTAAGTCATATATTATGTACAACGTTGGCATTTGTAGAAAATGGCGCTTTACTTTGAGCTAAAATTGGCCCTTGGCCTTTTTTTTTTTTACAATGACGTAAATCGGCTCTCTGCCAAGCAAACTGGCCAGCCCCTGTGCTACTGTATGGATTCTCGTGGGTTTGTGAATTCACACATTCAGCTTGCATCTGGTGTGACGTGTTAACATGCTCGCACTGTCCCAATCACATAAATCATAGATAAAAAACCGTAGATATAATCCTGGACGTGCCCCCTTTTAGCACCTTGTCACTACCTGCTGGGATCTAAGTGCCGAACTTTCAAACTCTTCCTCACGCCTCCCTCCCCTTCTTTGTCTTTTGAAGTCTCTCCCGGTTTCCCTTTACTCACCGAACTCTTTCCGTGGACTGAATTCAGACCCATACACCTGCAGTGTGGCTGGCCTCTCCTCCCACTCTGACATGCACCGCGGGTTTCTCCTCATCCGGGGCCAAGTGCTCTGGCGCGGGCCCCTGTTCCGCGGTGCTTGGCTGCCGCTCGGAGAGGCACTGATGTCCTCTCCAGTAAGCCGTCCCCCCCGCCCCCCGACCCTCAGCGATCACAGTGAGACACAACCACAGCAAGCCCGCTCCCATGTCCTGGCAGCTGTTCCGTAAACTAGCACGGCTTTAAGCTTTAACCACAGGTGGGGAATGTAGTATTTCTGGGTCTAAGCATCATCTGAGCGTCACCACACGGCTGCTGCTGCTGAGTGGGAGACTTCTCACGTTGCCTTCAATGATGTTCGGGAGGCTGAGCGTTCGCACCTCCGCAGCTCTGCGTAAAGGTGCGAGAACGAAGCACGCCGGAGTTGATCGAAAAACGGTCAAGCCACCCGCCAAGTGATCAGCGCTAATTTGACTAAGCCTCGAAGGTATATGGATTGGAAACGGCAAAAAGTGGAAAGTCGTGAGGTTGGAAAGCAAACGACTTTCCTTGGTTTCTTGCTGCAGAGTAGCCATGTGCTCGGGGGCCCAGTGTGCTATGGGATCGACAGTGGCTCAGAAGAGAGTTCTATCCATAACATCAGTGGCTTCGAAAGGTTGGACATTATTCATGACAATACAAGGCATTAAATGTAATTAAAAAACATTACATTGGATTCAAACTGGTAGTAAATCTAAATGTATTGGAAAATAACTACATTGCTCAACTAATTTTGAACATAAGTTGATCAGAAATGCAGAAATTATGCTGAGAAAAGAAAAATGCACGTTTGTGGCATTAAAAATATAGTAGTTGGGCATTAAAATGGCATTAATAGCATTCAGTTTGTCTTACTGCCGCCTGTTTGAACTCTGCAAGATGAGCTTGAAATAGCCTTTATTTCTTCAATTAGAATCAGTATGTATTCAGCTTAATCACACGTAATTACAAAAACGTGGTGTGAATTTATGAGGAAAACGTTCTGATCTGTATTTCCCAGATCTTGTTATTGCAATAGAAGGAACCCGCAACTTTTTACGTCCAAAATCCGCCCATCTCCGGGTTTTCGCTTTTGTTCTGATGGCATTATGGTTAACCGGAATCCTCACACTCCTCCGTCCCACCTGGTCGCCCCGGTCGGTCACTCTCTCCAAACAACTTGAACTCCAGCCGCCCAAATGAGTCCGCGGGACGCTAATGGTTCCCAGGCAGGTGAGAACACGTGGAACCCATCCAGGAGAGTTCGTGTTTGTGTGTGTGTGTGTGATCTACTCCCTCGCTTCTGCTACATGTGTGGGCCACGCTCGGGCCGGTCACTGTACGGGACGTTCCTCTCTTGGCACGGCTACAATCCTGCACCTGCGCGGATTCGAGCGGGGTCAGATGTAAACTGCAAACATCTGCCGGCGGGGGGATCGCGGCAAAACAAACAGGTCCGTGAGGAGGTGTGGATGGAGGCGCGCTGGCCAACGCGGGACAAGTGCTCGGGAACGCTTTGAAAATTAGTC
The DNA here is from genome assembly GCA_021464625.1 of Proterorhinus semilunaris. NCBI lineage: Eukaryota > Metazoa > Chordata > Actinopteri > Gobiiformes > Gobiidae > Proterorhinus > Proterorhinus semilunaris. Next base: position 12,482,840 of record CM038365.1, read on the forward strand.
GCGATTGGCGGGAAAAAGCTAAAAGGTATTATCTGAGCTGTCTCTACTTTATGGATATAGCGTCTGTAAACCAAGAAATCCTATGTGAAAAACCACCAAAGAGTTTGAAAGAACTAATGTGGTTTAGAAAGAGAGAATGAAGTATTGATGGGTTTGTCCCATCTCTAGTACAGTATACGCTCACAAAACTTCACAATGGAAGGCTATAAAAGGCATCCAGATCGTTCTTTTGACTCATGGAACAAGCTGTACAGCAAACAGCGGGTGAAATGCAAGAATTTACAAATGTACTGCTTGTTTTCACTCATTTAGAATTCAGAATGGCTTGAAATAAGAAAGCAAAACTTCCAATGGGATAAGAGCAATTTGCAGACCCCAACGGCAAAGAAATAAATCTGAAACAGATCAAATGCATTGAAACGAGTCCGAAACGTCTCAGAAAGTCTCCTCTAAAGTCTTCCGACCACTTCAGAAATGAGCTTGAGGAATGAGTGAACTTTCCTTCCATTTTGTTGGAAGCCCGTTTCTTCACCTTTTAAAAATAAAACGTGCCTCCTCCGCTCCGAGGCGTCACCCCACCTTCCCTCACCTCAAACCTGTGCTAAACCCACACTCGACTCGCTCTCCTCAATGCCACTCGGAGGCTTTTTACCGAAGCCTCTCCGCGTGACGAGGAATCAAAGCCGCCGCCGTCTCCCCTTTGAAATGTGCGCCTCGTATTAGCAATAAATATTTCAAGTAGCGGCGATATCACAAGATGCAGAAGAGGCCGGTAGCGTGCAGCTGTTCGTCCTCCCCCCCCCCCCCACACCCACTTCTCTTTACCCCGACCCGCGACTTAGAACCCCCTCCCGCCCCTTTTCCTTTCTTGTAGCCGGCTGGTTTTTGAAGCTCATTTGTGCGTCGTGCAGATAAAGTCGCCAAAGTACTAGCGGCGGCGTTGCCCGGGCAACGCTGGTGGCGGGACGTCGGGGAGGGCCACTGCTCCGTAACTGCTTCATTTAGGTGAGCTAATTGCATTCCACGCAGTGAGGGGAGGAAGAAAATGCTGAAACCAAACTCGGGGTGATATGTTTTTACTTTAAAGCAAAAGGAAATGTATTGGAATGCGTTGATTTGCTTGTTTGGAAGAGAAGAATATGTTATTGCCATTAAAGGATAGAAGTGAGCGGTGGTTTCTCCTGCTGAAGCGCTTCGATCTGTACTTCCTGGATTTTATTGCGTCATAGAGAGAACAGAAAATGGTCCACAATATTTCTAATATTATAAGACGCATTTCTAGCAACCATCGCTCCAGTCTTCTATTGGTGCATTGTGTTAAAGCGTAATTTACGTTAAGAAAACCCTTGTGTAATTATGCTAGCACTGCTGAAAAATGTTGTGCTGATTGGAGAAGTGATAGAACTGGCCTGGGTGACCCCAAACATTTGAAATGTGTGTTGTACTTTAAAAAGTATACTTTACTGATTACTTGATTTAAAAGTAACTCATTCAGATTCCGTTACATTGAGCAGCTACCGACAACACCTCCATCGCCTCGACATCAGTCACTTTATTTAAGTGCATTTTCACAGTAACATCAACAATGCTGACACAAACTCAGTATCTCTCTTCGTCCATTGTTGTTTGTTTGTCTCGTGAGTTGTCCTCATGCTGACAATGTGACTTCTCACTTACTTACTTCCCAAGACGCAAAAATAAATCTCTTTTTAGTAAGGAAAATAACAAAAAAGAAACAGTGTGACTTGGATAATAAATCATTTAAATCTGATTACTAGTTTGAAATAGTACCTCGCTGGTTGTTCTAGACTGGCATCACTGCTGGTAAAAGTACTGCATAATCCAAAAATATGACACAGTGAGAGTAAGTAAATAACAAATCTAAACTTAAATGTTGTTTATCCAAAGCATGATATTTCAATGTCAACCAATTCCCTTGAATTGAATTCCTTTTTTCCCCCGAGAATTTGTTGATACCCAAATTCCTAGCCTTCTTTATTGAGATTTGAACCTCATGTGATTTTTTTTTTTTTACAGATTCCTTTTTCTTTGTCCATTTTAGTGCATAAATTGCCATATTTCCAATTGAAAATATAAAATTAGAAAAACTTGTCTCGCCTTAATTACAATTTCTAAAAGCGCCGAGGCCCAAAGTTAAAAGTCATCAGTGGAATGAACTGGATAGAGTAAATTAATTGTCACAAACCTAATCACAGTGCCCCTCTTTATTTAACCATTTCCCCGGAGCCTGTAATTTTGCCCACAGAATTGCCCTTCACTAAATTCTGCCTCTCGTTTTGAAATGAAAAACTTTGGCGTTCGGAACTCGACAGGTATAGATGTCAGTGATATGATGACGGATGGATTTGTTTTGAGGAAATTTGGTTGAAAAACTGGATGGTCAGGAGGACGTGAGGCGGCTGTGGTGGCTCATGGTTCTGCCTCCGTTGCGATGATTGGCAAAATGGTCTTGGAAAAATTGTATTTTCACCAAACATTAGTAAATGTACCTCAAGAGAAATCTGCCATTGCTTTACCAACCATCTCAAAACGTTGTAGTCATCAGTTGAAAGAATGGTGGTCTCCTCACCCCTTCATTTTTTTTTTTGTGTTCTTTGAGTCTTTGAACCTCCACGAGCCCCGTCTTGTGGATAAAGCCGGCCCGGGAAGCCTTTCAGGGCCTGGGGTAGGAATGATTGGTGACTGTTGAAGAGTGTCGAGGTTCCTGACCCCACAAGACACTAGACCCGACTTAGACCCAATTATCCAGGCACTCCGCGTGGACGGGGGACCGGCCTGGCCGTCCAGACCAATCTCTCATCGGACGGACAAAGTAGTCCAGTATAGTGAAGTGACATTCAGGCCCGGATTGGATCCTTTGTACGCCTCTTCGACGTACATCGTAAATCTCAATTGCGAAAAGAGTGCAGAGCAAACGGAAGCTTTTTGCACTCAAAATGATTTGACAAAGAAGTTATCGCTGGGTTTCTTCAACAGTTGCAGCCCAAAGTTTAATATATCAGTCACATGCTGTATTTCAAAGACCTGTGCCACTTGTAAGTTTGGTTTCTTCTAATCAAAACGGCTGCTTTATCCGTCGATCGCCAACAAACTGTAGCGCTTGAAAGTTCTAGCACCTCTAGGGTTCTGTGGAGATCGAGACCTTCTTCTGTGGATGTCATTTCAACGCAAGACGTAGCGCCGTTGAGTCAACCAATTTGAGAAACCATAAACCTGTCCGAGAGACTTTTGCCAAATCCAGTAGCATGGGGCGAAATGTCTTAAAGAGCTTTCAGTTTCTTCGATTTTTCTTCAAAACAAGTCACACGAAGTCACTAAAATCTCTTGGAAGTCTGACTTTCCTTCTCTACTATCTCCAGATCATTCCGAACCACCCAGATAACTTCGCTCTCCGCTGATTTACAGCGTTTGGTGGGTCACCTGTTGATTCCGCTGCGTTTGAATGATAAATATAACACTTCGCTATACGTTGGCCGCACATTTTAAGCCTTAAAATGCACACTCCAGGAGAGTAGAGTGTGGAAGGAGTTGAACCATCAATACCAACGACTCGCAACAAGGAAGAAGATGTGTCCCTGTCGGTTAACTTGGACATCAGCGAGAACTTTAAACCGAAGTCGCCTCGTCTTTCTTTCTTTCTTTCTCCGTGACATTCGGGAGGGGTGCCAGCGCTGACCCCTGCCACTCGGGGCCTCGACCTGTCCTTTGTGCTCCGTCACCCCGCCCCACACACACACACACTAACACTAACGCACACAAAGCATCCCGAACCCGGGGGCCGCTCCTTTTCATGACTCCTCTGCCATTTTTCTCCGGCGTGCGTGGCCCCTCGCCGTCTCACTCTCTCGTGTCTTGCATCGCGCACACGAGTTGAGGAGGGGGGGGGGGGGGGGGGGGGCGTTTATATCGTTGCCTGGGAATGGAGACCCCGTGGCCCCCTTTGTGCTTGGAGGGCAGGGCATACGATTGGGGGGTAAGGGGGGTATGGTCTTTGTTGCAGCCGGCAGAGTGGGCTTTAGTTCCCACACGCACGTGACAGCGATGAGGTAATGTTTACGAAAGCCAACGCCCCCCCTTGCCCCCTTCTTTATTTTTGGTACATGCTAATTTAAAGCCACGCTGCAGAATATTTCACCCAAAAAAGAGGGTGAAACAGGCAGTTATGTAGACCTGACTCGTGACTTTGCTGGGAGCGGGACATCGCCAGCTCGGCTCCATGGAGATGCAGCTGCTTTGCTTTATTTAGCCAATCTTAAAGACTACGTCCTCCTCCAACCGCTTCATTTCAATAACTCAATATTTGACCTGGAATATTTCGCAGTGAATCTTTAGAGAGGTGTTTTTTTTTTTTTTTCTTTGTTGTTGTTTTTTTTAGCGACTGTATTTGTTAACTTTTTGGGGGGCATTTAAACCATCCTTCAACCAGTAACCAAACATTTTAGTCCTATATGAACCTCAGGTCGTGGTCTCCTGTTGGTTCCCAGAGTCGAGACTAAACACGGTGAGGCTGCCTTTAAGTTTTATGCAGCTAAAAACTGGAACAGTCTTACTGAATCACAGTGGCTTACACTTGTATTGAGTTTACGTTTATCACAAAACAGCATTAAAATGAAAAATACAATTATCTTCACAAAAGATATTTGTGTACGGGATATCCAGAAAGCTATCGCTAGCTTTTGAATTGCGCTTTACAAGCTTGAGCTGACAGGTTTCTCAAAGCAGTACACTCATTCATTCACTCCCATAGATGTATGTCGACATGTAGAAAGCCTTTGGCAACCTAGAAAGGACTATAGAGCTACTGGTGGGAGATCCCTGGGGTTGACTGGCAGAAGCTTGCACTTGCTATTTAATCGTTAGAAATGACCACGTTCATATAGCCTATACTTAGCACTTTTACTCTACAGAACAGGAATGCAGTAGAAGCATCGGCTACATGAACCTGACACTTCATTTATGCTTCGCCCCTGTGATGTTATAACTTACTATATCCCCAGTAAACTCCGTCCATCTCGTCCAGCGCCCTGTGACGACTGCTGTACCGCCTCTTGTGTGCGATGCTCAATAGCAGCCGTGTTATAGCGCTTCTCTTTTGTTGAAGCTAATCCGCCACACTGATATGGACGCAGAACCATTATCACCGGCTGGATTTGTACTCCGGATCAGGATAAAGGTTAATCCAGTAAAGGTGTTTGGGTCAAATCCTGGTTTCTTCTGCTGCTGCTGCAGTGCCCCATTCTGGATTTCCTGGATTCTGTTACGTAAGAAGTTTCCTCCACATTTTTAAGGGGAGACATGGGGATTACCTTAGTATCCTTAGTGACCTTAGTATCATAACAGTTTGTTTAACTATTGGGAAATTGTAACATCAATGTTACAATTCTATAGGCATTTTTTCCTCATTTTGTGGTGACATTAAAATTGCACAAATAAAATCCAGTCTTATGCTTCGTTCATGTGAATGTGTGAGTAGTGATATCATTTTCCCAGTTAGTTTGTGTTCATGTGCTTTTTATGTCGGAAAGTGGGGATTTTGATTTAGCTGAGCTAACCGTTTAAATTTGGTATTAGCATCTCAAAAGTTAAACTTTGGTTTATCTATTTCTTTTGCAATTACGTTACTCTGAGGACAACAACAGCTCATACATAAAGCTCACATTGCACGATAAATGAACAAATCAGCTGATTTCCGCAGTCAGATGAGGTTGTCAGGAAGATCGTTCTGACCCGAGTTGAGTGAGCGTTCATGGGCATTTCCCAACTGGAGAAAATGTTTTTCCCAGTTCCAGAGGACCCCATGAACATGACAATATTCATAGCCAAGTGATCAAGTGTTATCAAATTCCTTGGCTGCTTTATCGAGCTTAGAACCCAACACATTTGCTAACACTCGGACTGTCTGAAAAAGAAAACAAACTGTTTTTTGTTTTGTTTTATCTAATAACAGATTAGTTGCGTTTGAGGTGAAATGACCTGCAACAGTGTGGCTTTAATACCAAACTAATAATCCACTTTTTTCCACCCTCTCTGTTCATCACATCCACCACTCAGTCATTCATTAGAAGCATGCAAAAATCGATAACTTCACAACTTTGGGGTCTTTTTTATAAAAAATGTTGCCACAAAAAAGTAGGTGAAGTGTCTTGGTAATCATCGAAAGTAGTGCTTCAGATTTTGGTAAAGTGTTTATCTCCGTAGCACAAATTTGAAGCAGCCGAACTTCGCCAAAAGGAGGGTGACAATTTCCAAAACCTCCGAAATTCTAAATCTGAAAAGTTTGGATTGAAAAGACATTTGTAAATTTAGGTCATATCATTTGGAAGACTAAAATTCCTCCCGCGTCGGTGTAGAAAACGTCGAGAGGTCCGTATGAAGTGACTTCCTCTATTGTCTCCTCATAAAAACATCGTCTCCCCTCTGTTCTGCCGTCTAGCCTTTCCCCAACCGACTCACAATTACAACCAGACAATCGCCGCAATTTCCTCCCTCCCTTAATCACGCGCCTTTTATGATAAGGATGTTAGCGTCTGCCGAGGTGAAGTTACATGTTAATAAAGCCGGGCCGCGCCGTAATGTAATCTCAAATGAGGGCGTAATTGCGGACTCTTTAGTGGCGACGGGGGTACTATGTAATTCAATCAGCGGGGTAGCTTCCACATACTGTACGACTGAAAGGCCCTGTTATCGCTCGGGCGCAGTGAATAGGCCCGTCCAGCGCGGGCAATTAGACAAAGAAGACCGAGATACGGCTGTCTTGGGGTGTATTCATCTGCACGACTGAATGGTGTCGGGAGTTTTGGCCGAACTTAGGCGCTGGGAAAGAGCAGGGATGCGGGTCGCTGCCGAAAAAGAGTTGTAAGAAATTGTTGTAAGAAATAAGTACAGGAAATGGGTGACGGTTTGATGGTTCGTTGTGGAGTTTGCAAGTTCCCAGAAGATTCCCTTTTGACTACATCTATGGGTTTCAACTGCAACCTAATTTAGAGCGATCGCAAGTTAGAGCAATTTGAACCAATTTTTTTGGACAAACTGTTTCAAATAGTTCTTTTAGGACAGGGCTCTCCAACCAATCTCCAGCCCTTTCTAGGTAGCTCGCCAAAGACTTTTCTTTTTGTTCTGAACATGCTGAACACAATATGCAATCATTTAGACCAATATAGTAACGTTTAAGCACAAAACTCCAGATATTTTCATTGAAATATCATCTTGGCTTCAAATGTTCTTGGGTGAACTCCACCGAAGACACATTTTACTCAAGTGTCTCTGAAGTAGGGCTGGACAGTTAATCGAAACTTAATCTAAATCACATTCTCTACTTTGGTCGATCTCAGTAACCGTCATGGGTCTTTATAATCTTTACAGCTATTCATTTGTCAGAAACAGCACCTAGGTTTGGTGTTTGGACGAGACAATGGGAGACTTTTGTGGGTTAAATGAAACTAGAGAAAAGCATTGTTTTTTTTAGTTTGAGCCGAGGTTTAAAAAAGTCCAAGTTCATCAATCATGTATTTATTATGAGAAAATACAATTGAATCAAAAATCCAAATTGATCAGCATGAGTAAAAAAAAAAAAAAATCCTGATACATTTTTTCGCCATATCGTCCTGCCCTACTTTGAGGCATAAGTAGCTCTCCATAGGTTTTATTACGTAAGTAGCTCACCGAAGAATAAGGTTTGGAGACCCCTGTTCTTGTAACTGCCAAAGAAAACAATACATTTTCCAAGAGGCCACACACACACGGAATTATGAAACATGACATGAGAACATTTTCAAGAGTTGAGGACATTTGGCTTCCATCTCTAAAAGCTTCTCACTTTTGGAGTCACAAATGAAAGGCACTATACATCTTTCATGTTTTGACGAAAATTGGACAAAGTAGGTCTTTTTACCGTTACGGTCGTCAAAATCTGACAAGAAAGGTAAATTCCTTTTTGTCGCATATTGACAATTCGGGTTAACCATCCACAACATGAATGATTTTTTCACAAATGACTTCTTTTACAACATACAAAAAGAATGTTACCCTACGAAAGAAAAAAGTAGGGCCTTTAAGACTTGTAAACACCGACGACAAAACAGACTGCTAGTGCGAGAAGAAGCTTCTTGTTTAACCCTGTCCACGCGACAATATTTGAACATCAACACTTTAGGATTCCTGGATGACTGAGAGCCTATACAGAAACATTAATGGGTTTGGTTATATGTTTTAAAACATTAAACATGTCATGCGCAAAAAAGGTTACAAAAGAATTAGCATTGAAACAGTTCGGTCAGATTCAAAGTTATGGTGGCCGACAAGCTTTTCTGAAGGTGTAGGACCCAGACATAATTGTTTCCAAAGTTGTGCCTGTACTGTATCACTAAACAAATTCTGACCCTGGGCTGTCCTATCCAATATGGGGCAAAGAAAGACTGCCCCTTCTCCTTCGTGGGTGGTCAGTGATAGTGAAGCCATCATCCGGATGGAGGTTACTTCTTATTGTGGTATCGTCAACTTGTCCATCGGTGCATCGCCCACGGGTGCACCTCAGCTGTTCGCTCTTCCTCCTCCTCCTTCTCCTCCTCTCCTCGCTGTTTTGGGTCCTTACGGTGGGGCGGGGGGGGGGGGGGGGGGAGGGGGTGCGGGCCGGGGGGTTGCCGGTGGGTGCCATGGGAGCAGCGGATCTTTCCACTGGCTTCACTGTTGTCGGGAAGGATTAGCCGCTTGACTTTGAGACGCTTGTTCTCTCGTCTTTGAAAGTAAGAACTGTAGTATCCCCCGCCCTTTCTCCCTCTCTTTCTTGCACTCGTACTCTCTCTCTCTCTTTCTCTCTCTCAATCTTTCGGCTGTTTTTTTTTTCTAGCGTAGTGCCTCATTAAGACAGTGCAGATGTCCAACTTGCGCCAACTCACACCTGCCCCCTGAAAAATACCGCCTTCAAGCAACACACTAGAATTTTTCCGTCTCTGTGTTTGCTTTTCCAAATGACACAACCGTTTTGCTTTCATTTTGATTTCATTTCAAGTCCGGCTCCTGGTTAAAGCTCAGGGACAGAATTCTGGAGGTTCTTGCTCATTGGCTTTCTCTTCTTGCCACACCTGCCTTGTTTTCCCCTGTCGCCTCTTTACTCGCACAGACACTTCTCTGTTGTCCCCACTGGATTGGACTGCGCCAACTTCTCTTCAACTCGAACACTCTAGAACACCCCTCGGCTCAGTGTCAAATGGTATCTCCTCACGAGGCGACAGCTCAGTGAAGCCTTTAGGACAACTATAAGAGTCTTGAGTCCTACCTGCCCAAAAGCCATGAAACATCTCGACTCTAAACAATGACAGCGTATCCCACGAACATCACCTTTAAATTATGATTTTGACGTTCGCAGATACGGACCAACCGCGGCTCGGCTTCCGCAGACGGCGACCGTACATCACCTGGACTGGACTCATCTGTTGGGTAATTATCAGAGCTCCTCTCTTAATGAGACAGAGATGTACGAGGGCGAGGCGTCGACATGATGTACAGTTAGTCAACACGCGCCTCACAGCAGGACGACGGCCGAGGAATCGTTTATTGCTTTGTTTTACGCATTAACACGTTATATCGGTCTTTGGTGATGTCTGGCTGAATGTTGGCCGGTTCCAAACCTGGAACTTCTGGGCTGAAATGAGGTCCTAGCAATCGCCTACTGGCAAAACAGACACTTTGGAAATTTCTAACTGAGTTCTATCATCGGTTAGGCAGAGATGTTCTACTTACAGTTTGCAATAGTCATAAAGGGCCTTCTTTCTCGATGCCAGAATCCCATAATCTCTCCCCAATAAAATCGTCAGAGTTCAGGGCTTGGGTGCTCACTGACCGAATTCTGGACGTTCTGAACCAGAGGTATGGCATGTAGTGCTTAATTTCACATTACCCCATCTCTCAATTTTTGGGGGGAAAAGAATCGGGGGACTGTTTTCAAGAATCTGTTCAAAGACTTCCCCTCCCAATCCACTGATGCACAAACTCATAGTGTCTAAGGCAATGCACCGCTAAGAGCACATGTTACGTTCGCTAACCTTCCAAGGAGTTTCATTCTCTCTAGATCTCTCCTTGCGTTCCCTCGCCGTGCTTCCTCTCTCCTTCCTCCCTCGTCTCCTCGCCGCGTGATTGATGTCATCGTAGCATTAACACTTCTCACGCTGCTTTCTACATCACGTCCCACAGGGGGGAGGGGCCTGCTTACCCCCACCACCACCTCCACCCTCTTCTTTCTCTCTCCCCACCCCGTTGTAATTGATTACCTTTCTCCTCATGACTTCTACAAAGACTGTAGATCGATAGTGAACTCCTTTTAAAATAAAAAAAAAATAAGTTATTTTTCCTGTACCATTCATCGCGCTGACAACGCCAAATCGTAGGCATAATTATACAGGGCACATTTGCATAGAGGAAAATAATTAAAACAAACAATGTGAAAGTGCGCACCCCTGCCTGGAGAGGGGAGAAGTTTGGAGGGTGGGGGGGGGGGAGCGCTCACTGGGAGACATGGGGGGGGGAACCTAAGGGGGTTATGGAGAGGGGGGGCATCAGGGGGGTACAAGGTCTAATTGCTCCAAGTGGAGGTTGTGCCATCTATCTTCAAACTCCTGTTCTGACGCTGAACGATTTGTCACCCGCGTTCAATTTCAGGTTGTTTTTTATTGTTCGGGAGACACAAGCAAAATAATACTTACAGTCGTACACAATGTGACAACGTGAGGTATGTTTTTTTTTTTATAGGGTGGAAAAAAAATTGCGCATTACTTTTTACTGGATGTTCTGACTGAACTAACTTTGGTACTCTTGGCATGGGACTGCAGCCTATCTGTATTTCTCAAATTGTATCCTCTTGTTAAGTGATGTCATGGGTCCAATGGAACTTAAGTCCTATTGACTATAGTGGGATTTTAACATCTGATCACACAGAAATATAACATTTTCTTTATCAGTGCTTTTCTGACATAAAATATGTATATATATTTTTGTATCCACAATGAAGGCTTATTTTGGATATAAGCTATTATCATTATGTCTGGAGAAATACTTAGGATTACTTTTTAATTAAGCAAGCATTTTATTCATTGTTATTTCATGTAGATTAGGATGAAGTTGTGGTTTAGGGAGCTTCTGCGCAAATTCAACCTGGGAGACCTTCCAGCTGCATTCATGCACCTCATCACCGGCAGTGCTCTCCAATCATCCAATCACAGACCCCGCTCAAGCCGCACCTTCACGACAGCCAATCACCGCAGCAGCTCATCCCCGCTCACCGCTCAGGATCCCATTGTTTAAGCTCCGTGGTCAATCACTCAGCCGCTAGCCAGCCGTGCTGCGACCCTCCTCCACCCCTTTCTCCACCTGGCCTCTCCTCGGCTCTGCTCGTCTTCGACTGGCCAACCCGGGATTCCTCCTCCACCACCAGGGTCCAGGCTTGGGGGGAGATTCTGACTATCATTCATCATGCCGTGCATTTCATATCGTTTGTTCAATCTTCTGTTCATTAATTAAACACTCATACCGCCATTCTGTCTCTGTGAGTCTTTTCAGGTTGAATTGCTGCGTTTCTCTATGGAACTTTGTGAAGTGGTTATCATCAGATACAGTTTTACAAGTTTTTAATTTTAATTTTTGTTTGTCATGTTTATATGTCTGTAACAGGACACTTAATCGTTATCTGTTGATAAGAAATATCAATAAAAGTGCTTTTTGTTGCACATGTATTAGTTGGAGCCTCTCGAGTTGGATTTTTGTGAGATTGGAAATGTTTGTGAGAGTCTTTTCATCTTTTCAGTCGAGAAAAACTGTATTATTTCTACACTCAGCGCTCTTCCGTTCACCAGCAACCGCATCATCGCGACTCGACTCTGCAGTGTGGGCAAAGTGTCTTGCCCGGTGACACAGCAGCGGCACTTGAGCAAGATTTTAACCAATGACCCTAAACGAGCCGCTTAACCCACTGCACGATTTCCAATGCAAGACGAACCATTACATGAGTTGCGTGGGCGACCTCTCAATCCAAAGTGCGTGACATGGTGTGGCCATTAAGGTTAATGTATTCAGTATGTTAACACAAATGTTGGCCGTCACAGCCTACACATCACCCCTTTAAGTCCTCTGTAAAGACCAGGGTTTATCATTCTGGCACGGTGAAGGGTTCGGCAAGTCCATCAACTTATTCAAAACCGTCTTTTTCATAAAATCAACGGAATTATCATGTCTGCCTTCACCTTTGGAGCGAGTCAGACCATGCAGCCGTCCAGTTCATTGCAGCTACATATCGATTGGGTGAATAATCTGATGAATAATTCAAACAGGGAGCCATTTGGAGTGGAGTTGCGATTTCCTTTTGGCTTTTGGTAACATCGCAGCCATGTTTGATCCTCTGACCCTGGCCGGTTCACTGTCTGTCTGGCATCGGCACAAAGTTAAGGGAATAATTTTATTTCAGACTGCCAATGGATATGGTGTGATTGTGGATTTTTGTGATTAAGATATGCGGGGAAAGTTGATGTTTCTATAAAAAATACAATGGTAAAGGATGCTACGGAGTGCAGAATCACAAAAACGCTGTTGGCTATCTGAGTCTGTTCCGAAAAGAACCTCTGTAACATCTGCTGGGATTTGAATTGAACATTCTTTCCAAACCAGTCTCTATATTAATATGACGAGGTATGGTATGGTTTTGTGATCACTGGATGTGTGTCTGTACCCATAACTGAATTTGATTTAGCATTTAGCTCAGAGGCCACCTATATTCGCCAATTCTTATCTAAAGTAAAGTCTAAAACCGTCTGTACAGTCATTAATGATTTCTAACAAAGCTTTGACGTCACCCAAATGTTTTCCATGGTTGACACCGGCTAAAAACATCTGGATCTTTCATAATTTGTGATGTTTGGCTAAAGTTAACTACTAGAAAAATACATGGAAACGTATCACTGACTAGCCGCCTTGCTAATTTTAAGCATACGCTAGGCTCGGACGGTGCTTTTCCTTTTTTTCCCTCCGTTTATGCAGGCAGCAGTCAAATTTAATGCTTATAATGCCATTTTAATGCGCAGATACTATATGTGCAAACACAGAAAGTATCTGTACATGTTTCATTTCTTAAGATTTGCAAACATTTTATGAAACAGAGGAAAGAACATTTTTATGTTAAAGCAAATTGGACAAAAATGTAAAAAAATGTGGTCAATTTCAGGCAAAACTGCAAATGAATATGTTTTCGACAATAATTTGGGTATTTTTAATAGTATTTTACAGTAAAAATTCTTGAGCAATGTCATAATTTTGGTGCTAAATTTGGATTTAATGCCAGTTTCAATCCAACTTGTCACATATCCGTGACATTATCGTTGGGTAAGAAAAAAGAACAGGCGGTGTCCAGAGTAGGTTAGAAAGAGCTCCGTCTCATGACTTCTGTTCGGATCCTCCGGGGGTTTACTCTCCCGGGACAGCACAAAAAGGCCTTCCTTTTTTATTTTTTTCTTACAACAGAAATAATGAAAACGCTGTTTTATCAATTAAAATCAGGCCGTAAGGTATAACATTACAGAGGTCTGGCCCTTCCTGTTTGACACTATGAAGTAAAATACGTCAGAGTGTCACAGGAGAGAGCGGAGCAGCTGAGAGCAGGATTCAGAAGGATTAGAACTGCATGAATGAAGCCAAAAACCACTCCGGGGGTGTTTTTGAGAAGGAAATAGCATAGCAACATGGTTAAAAACATCAAATAGTAGATTTTTAATGCCTTGATTTTGGCACATATCATTTAATGACTTTTAATGCTTTTTTATGTCCCGCAAAAACCCTGTTCTATGGCCCTTTGCTAATCAAGGCTTTGTTTCATGTTGCTCAGTTCAGTTAAAGGATATAGAGAATCTACATTGTGTTTCTCTCAAACCATTTGGCGAAAAAAAGAAAAAATTATGGAAAACATAATTGAATATTTTATGTATGTCCATAATGAGGGGCAGCAGAGGAAGGGAAAGGGAGAGTTCAGCTTCCTGTCCACCAGTCAGTTGGATGGATTGAGGCTCCACAGGTTTCTCCCTGACGGCCGGTCTAGATTTGTTTAAAGAGAGTTTTTGTTTCATTGAATGCAATGAGCATGCTGTGGGGAGGGAGAAAAAAATCTTCCATTGATGTTTTTTGTTTTGTTTTTATTATTTTTTTATACAAACGTATCCTGCGAAAACCTTCAAAACATTTGCAGGACAGGAGTATCTTTTAAGGGTCAGGTCTCTTAAAATTGCAATTTGATCAAACATCTTTTGACATTACAATTTCCCATGACTCTCTAAAATAAAATAAAAAATGTAAATAAATTTGGAATCATCCACCTATGGGGGAAAAAAAAAATTATTTTGTGTACACTCACGTCTTTTCATGTTTACCATTATCTTACAGTTCTTGAGCACAGCAGCAGCAGCGCCTGCACTCCAACTGCATTGTCTTCAGAAACAGTAGCTTTGCAAGTTGTTCTTCCTCTCTCCGCAGCACTCCTCCCTCTCACTGGCTGTTGCTCCAGGCGAAAACAACACGCCTCTAAACACTCGCTCTTCAAGAAGAAACTGTCAAACTCATAAAAACTGCTTTTTTTAAATTATTATTATTTAGTATCTGGGGTAGATTTAGAGGTTGCTTTCAGGTCATGAGCTGCAGCTATGTGTTTTATGCTGTAAAAAATCATCAGATATTCAAAATGTTCAAATGTTCCCTTGGATTGGGCTTTTGTCGAGTACATCTCTTCGGGCTTAACGCCTGTCATGTAGTACAACAACAAATCTGTGCCTGTAGTCAAAGCAGGGCTAGGGTCAGGATGTCCATGGGATGTAACGCGATGTTACTAGTGCAGAAAAAACACTTTCAGTTGAAATAGAACTCTGACTGTTTTCAGCCTGATTTTGAACACAGTTTGAGTGGTCACATCTTCTGAAAAACAGACTGCAGAAAATTGAAATTCAACCTTGCCATGTTAAGTCCTGACTCTGGGAAGAGGAAGGAGAGTCCTCTCAGAGGTTTCCAGAGCCAGTGATGATTCATATGGTTTATGATGTACAGTGCACCTGGAAACGACTGACACCACACTTTTCCCACATTTTGTTACGTTACCGCGTCATTCTGAAATGGAATCCATTTGTTTGTCTTTTTCCCATCAATCTACACCCTATGCCTTATAATGACAAAGTGAAAACAGTTTTTTTCGAATGTTATTAAAAATAAAACTGTGAAATATCACATGTACATAAGTATACACACCCTTTGCTATGACACTCAGAACTGAGCTCAGGAGGATCCTTTTTCCACTGATCGTCCTTGAGATGTTTCTTCAGCTCTCCTGATTCAAGATTCAAGATTGCTTTATTTGTCAAACCATGACTGATTCGAAATTCTATTTCTCTCATCCTTGATTGTGATGAGAGAAATCACAATCAAGGATGTGATTTCTCACATCCTTGAGAAATATATAGGTGCTATATAGTCCACCTATATAGCACAGGTGGACCCCTGGAGTCCACCTGTGCTAAATGAAATGGATTTCACTTGATTTGGAAAGATACACACCTCTCTATAAGCTGACAGTGTGACATCAGAGCAGAAACCAAGCCCTGCCAAAGGAACTGTCTGTAGACTCGGAGACAGGTTTTCATCGAGGCACAGATCTGGGGAAGGGCACAGAAAAATTGTTGCAGCATTGAAGGTCCTGAAGAGCACCGTGGTCCGTGACATTCATCATTCGTAAATGGAAGAAGTTCAGAACCACCAAGACTCTTCCTATTGAGCTGGTCGTCTACCCAAACTGAGCGATCAAGGGCCTCGGTCAGGGAGGTGACCAAGAACCTAATGGTCACTCTGACAGAGCTCCAGGGTTATTCTGAGGAAATGGGAGAACCAACTGTTGGAGGACCATCTCTGCAGCACATTTCAATAATGTAGTTCATAAAAAGTCTAGCATAAATCAATAACATTTCATAGTGCAGAGACCTGAGCACATGGTCATATTTCCTGGTTCTTGTCAGTACTCAAGCAGCGGCGTTCTGGAGGTTCTGCTGCTCTAACTGGCTGGTGACGGTGACTGTTAAGGTAGTAATGGCAACATCAGTAGTAGATGCTGTACTAGTGGGCTATAGGAGCACTTGCAGCAGTGGATGAAATCCTGTTAGTCTGTGATCCAAGTCAACCAGACGTGTGAGCACGGAGAGAAGGAGACAAGGAGGCAGAAGGGAGGGTGTAGGAAGCATCACTACCTCCTCACAGGGGAGCGCCCGGGCAGATTGCATGCGAAACGCTCTCTTTGATGGTTGCGGGGAGCAGCTTCTTTTTTCTTTACACCCCGGCCTGCTTTGCTCTGGCGGCGGAGTGGAGCGGAGCAGGCACAGGTGCGCTGCCCCGTCCAATTACGCTCAAACGCCGCGGCGAGAGCAGGGCGGCTGTCATCGGGATCTGAGAGAGGGGCCGGGCGAGAGTGAGGGGAGAAGTTTAGAGTCACCAGTGGTCCACTCGCAAAAAAATAATATGTATACACCAGGTAAATGACTTGAACTCTGAACGATGACGTTGTTGGGGGTTGGATCTGCTTGGTTAAAGTGGCGAGCATTATATATATATATGTATATATATATATATATACCAAGTCCCAGATACGACTCCCGGGTTAGGCAAGACGAACTGATTTAGACAAAGATTCTTAAGGCATCCTCTGTACCTAGTAGGTTAAGTCTGGGGTTCTTCAACTTTTTGGGACTGGGAACTGCTTACCAAACATAAAGAAATCTTAAGAACACGTTAACCACCCGATCAATTCTAATTGTTTTCAGGGACCCCTACACATGACTTATGGCGCCCTAGAGGTCCCAGTCTCCAGTTTGAGTGTTGGGATGTTGTGCCTCTCATCCAAGAAGCTTCATCTGCACTAATATTCTTTGTTTGACAGCAGGCTGTTTTTGTTTGTATGTTTGTATACTAGCGGTTGATCTTGCTATTGATTCTACCTTAATTCTTAATCCTCTACAGTTTGGTGAGTGTTTGTATCAACATCTCAATCCCTTCGACTGGACTGGTGTGTATATATATATATATATATATTCAGCCTGCTGTGTTAGTGTTGACACATTCTCTTGGATGAAAGTCAAAACATTCGCAACTACCAAGTAAAGTAAACATGACAATTTCAGAACTTTTGTCTATGACACGGCTGAGAGCTAACACAAGCATGAACGGAATTAGACTAATGTGTCCATTTTATCAATCGCTAAAAAGGTGCGATATTCAGCTGTGTGCAATATATTCTGGGAAAAAATACTCTTCTATAAGAATATGTTTCTGTAGGCTCTCAATCGGCCAGGCATTGTCCAGATGTTCGTATATCCTTGACTGGGCTGGGCCGACTGAAGAGAGGACGTTTCACTTTTATTGTCAGATGGTTCTTCTCGCTCTTGTTGTCAGAATGTAACACTCTAGAGGCCAATTGAAACTCCGCCCACTCCTGATGGGACGGGTAAGGACTAGGACTGTCATAACCACACCTATTTCCAATTTACACTAAAACAGTTTTGCTAATTTAGGCATAGGCAAAATGTAAGTAGCCTTTACCTCGTGTGTTACCAGTCTTGAATCTGACTTCAAGAAGGTTGAGAAGCTCCTGAAGACGGAACTCTACTCAATCATCCCGGTCCAGCCGATGATATTGGAAAATCTCATCAACAATCATAAGAAGATACACCGCAAAAGCCCCAGCTTTAGTTGTTGGGAAAATATGACCAAAACCATGAAACATATCTTTCCCCATATCGATTTTTTTCTAACACTAGTCAACCCATCTTGTCTGCGGCTCCCAACTCCTTTCTGCTGCCTCCGAAGTATGTTGTGTCCAGTTGTACCTGTGAGGCTGTGACTGCCGCTTTTTCCAAAACAGTCAAAGTCTTTGTTTTGGGTCTTGTTTATCGCACAAACACCTCCCTCTGGTTGCAGCTGAGTTGTGCAGAGGTGGACTATAATACTCCGCACGCTCCCGGGTGAGCTGCAGAAGCTGTGGGCTCTGTCTGGCACCGCGGCGGACACTATGGGAGTGGGTGGCATCGCCTCAGAAACATCTCAGTAAACATCGGGATCTATCATACTCCGACTCGAAGTTTAGCCAACTGGTTTTAAAAAGCCACACGGCGGAGCTTTCAGTGGCACCTGGTAAACTTGAGGTTCGGCTGTTGCACACCGTGTTGGGTATAAAAAATATAACTATTGGATCTAATTAAACACATTCACAGCTGCTTGTCAGACTAAAAATAAGCATTTAACCACATATCAACACAGTACTAACGTTACAGGCATCTCGCATTCCCAGAGCTCAGACCTGAACTGGCATTTGACATTTGACGACACAGCAATGGTTTTCACTATGATGAAAGCATAAACCACTCTGTAAAAAACAGCTTATGGAACTAATGGTGGTTTGTTTCTACTCTTATAACCCAAATAAACCTATACACCAAACCCAATTTCTCCTTTTTCAAAATAATGACTAATTGAAAGGCCTATGTGCGGAGAATACTGTAGGTAAAAGGTAAAAGCAATTCAGACCAATTTTCTACATGCACAAAACCCTCAAGTCTAGAGCAAGGGTGCCCAAAGCGCGGCACACAGACCAATTTTTGGTATCCCTTGGTTCCTTCTTGACCTGACACATAGCCAGAAATTTTACTTTTTACGGCAAGTTTAATAATTCCAGATGAATAAAACTTAAAAGAAAAAAATTTATTGTGAGACAGAGCTGGCATTAGGTTCCAAGTCTAAATAAAGCCAGTTTGAACTTCTCTTAAATGCACCAGTTGACTGTTCGACTGCATTGACCACCGATCTTTGGCCCACTAAGCTGTATAGTCTACATCCCTGGTCTAGACTCTCGGACCCATGAACTTCCCTGAAGCATATAGCCATAATTGGTTTGTATTGAAGGTTTGTATGAGCTTTCTGAATTCAATCAGATAAAGACCGATATAAAACACGCTCTCTTTAGGATTGATAGGCAAGATTACTCAAACATGTATGAATGAAAACAGAATAGCCAACAACTCCAGGTCTGTTTTATGTGAGATGACAGCATGCGTTCAAACTCAAAAAAGTAAGTTTTACAGAACATGCCTGTTTTAAACGATTACCAATGTCAAAAACCATGACTTGTTTGTCAAAAAATACTTTACTAGAAAGCCAAAAAGAAAGCAAGAAAGCCAAAACTGTGTTCTTCCAAAGAGCATAAAATGGCACATCTTCGCCACTGTCCATGTCCGCAGTTGAAGTTTGAAGTGTGGCTCGACACAGGGGCCATTTTGAGGCGAGAGAGCCAAACCTCTCACTCCG
This sequence comes from Proterorhinus semilunaris, assembly GCA_021464625.1. Lineage (NCBI taxonomy): Eukaryota > Metazoa > Chordata > Actinopteri > Gobiiformes > Gobiidae > Proterorhinus > Proterorhinus semilunaris. Next base: position 12,502,220 of record CM038365.1, read on the forward strand.
GCTGTGCCTGCGAGTCCCACACTCTGAACTGGCACTTGCGGCACCATGTCCCTGTTCGTGGTTAGCGGTTAGCAGTGAGCCGTTAGCGGTTAGCTGCTCCTTTCTCCATCTCCAGGCTGCTTCTCGCCTGTCCAGACGGGCCGAGAGAGGGGGTAGAGCGGCACCAGGGCGGGGGGTCCAAGATCACTCCCGAGGGGCGAGGAGCAGACAGTTGGGATCAGATTTGTGTTGCAATGTATAAACAGTCAGTGAGCAGAAAATGAACCAAATAAAGTTGGTGTTTTTGTCAGTAACACTTCGAGCATCCGTCAATTAACCATTTGGTTCATCATGAACTGATACGCAACTAATAACTAATAGACTTAATGACATATTCTTTAAGCTATGTTTGTGTTGCAACAATGCTGTACCAATAGGCCATGAGTCGGAGTTCTACTGGTCATACTCGGGGTCATCTCCAAATGTAGGCTTTATTCACTTTAATTAGACATAACTTCATTTATGCTTTGGTTATGCATTTTATTTTGTAGGTATTTTTTGGTTTAGAAATGGGTGCAAACCGAAAATTAAAGTGACAGTCTGTAAGTTTAAATGCTTTACAAATGTCATAGATTGCGTACTTATCCGCCTGAGCCTGAAATTTGACGTAGTGCAAGTAATATTAATTCTAAAGAGGTTTATCCACCTAATCAGAATCCCCGATGCCATCACTTTGACCAATGAGATGAGCTTTCCAGTGAACTGGCCCCTATGGTCCAATCACAAGGGGAGGGAGAGGGAGCTTGATCGTTTTACTTTTGACATTTTGTCCACGCTCTCCTAATGCGACTTGATTGGTTACTTTCGAACTTCTCATCCCATCATTTTGCAATCTTACACACTATCACTTTAAAGTTGCATTATGGAACTTGTTGTTTTTCGAAAACAAAAACTTGGTATTTGTTGGTAATTGACTTTTTTGTGACCCTAGTACGGGCGATTAGCATGACACCTTTACTTTTGATCACGGTGGCCTCTACAGTGGTCCAGCATCAATTGTTTCATAGGTTTTCCGTTGAGAGGGTCCGACATCAGTGAAAACCTACCAGAAACTCTAAAAGTAATGGATCCTGGAGCCACCGTTATTCAAAGTAAAGTCGCCAAGTTAACTCCTATTGTGCTGGATACACAATAATATATATATTTTTTTTCTCACAAAAGTTCCATAAGGCAATTTTAAGATAACATTTCTTTATTTTTCACATGTACATAATACAGTAGGACAGTGAAATTAGTGTTTTGTTTTGTCTCCAAAAGCAGAAATAACAAGAAGAATATTCAAGTATTTATATCCCAGTACACACACCACAGCAATGTCAAACGCATACAAAATAGTACAAATATGTGCCTATTACAAGTTCATTAGTTTAAAAAAAAAAACGTTAGCTATTCTGTGTGTGTGTGGTAACGGAGAGTGTTCCAGCTCATCCTCTCGCCATCACACCACTCCCCCTTTAATTTCAACGTCTTGAAAAATGTCCTCAGTCTGACAGATCACCACCAGCGCCACACTTCACCAGAATACTTCAAAAAACACACCAGACTTCCTCTCATCAGATGGGGGTAGGGAAAAAAAACAAAAAATTTGGGATATTTTTGGACGTGTTCAAATTCGATCAGCCAAAAAAGAAAAGAAAGTGATTATACTGTCACGACGTTCTCTTTCAAAGTTTTGGTTAAAAACACTCGGGAGGCGAGTGCGCGTACTTCCTAACCCTCGGTGTGCGCGGCGGTTCGCTGTGGTCAGATAGAGGCCTGTTTGTTTGGACAGAACACACACAGGTTTATGAGGTGGTCCCCGAAGGCACCCGCGATGCGTTTGTGTACTTTGTACCTCTGCCAGGGCTCATTCTGGCACAGCGGCGAATACCTGAATCACACGCGTGCTACATCGGGGACGTCGATGAAAGCCCTACACATCGAAGTCGCTGTAAATGACATGGGCGCGTGTGGAAATGCGAAGAGTTTCCCATCGACGAAAGTTGTTTTAGAGCCGTGATCCGTAGGGGTGCGATTCGCTTCTCTCCTCAACGGGCTTCGTCAGCAACTATTGATTCGTCCGCGACAAGGCCGGATTGGTACCGATCTAGTAGGAAGGGATTAACCTTGTTATGGAGGAGCAGATGGCGTCATTCCAGCATGGCAACAGGAGCCAAATGAGTGTCAACTTTGATCTGGTGTTATTGGCTTTGACACTCGGTCCGGAATATTGAGGGTTCTGTTCAGAGTGAAAGTACAGCATGTGCATATAGGTTGCGTTCACGACATTCTAGGGCGTCATGTCTTCATTTCAGTTAAACGTCAGGGGCCGATATAACTCAATGGAAGAAACAGATTTGGAAAGAAATAACTTTGGTTCATGGTTAATGTTTCTCTAATGGTTGGACCTATCCACAAGAAAGGTCTTCTCTTTTAGCGTATATGAACTAAGTCGTAAATTCAGTATTTTGGCAGTTACAAATGAGAAGAAAAGAAAGTGCAATTAAGTCTTGGGTCCCAATAATGAAAAATAGTGTGTAGCGTTCATGAAAGTGTGTTCTTTGTGTCAGGAACGCTTGTCTTATCAATTGCAAGCACACTCGAGAGAACCTTTTCAACCAAGCGTTTAAATTCGCCCAAACAAGGTATTCTGTGGCGGCCTTCCACCTCTCCGCTCGTCTCTCCATCTCCCCTCCCCAGCCGCGGTGTCAGATGCCGGGATCGATATGTCCGCGGGTCAGTGAAGGCGTCGCGATCGTGGGGCGGGGTCAGTGGCTGGTGACCATTCGTTAAAGAGAGGCCACCGGGACTTCCTCCTAATGACCGGCCAATCGATTCGCGTCTGGCCTCGCCGTCGACCAATCGCTGACGTCTTTAGTTGGAGCATTGAACGGCGGATTGAGACAGTTCCGGCATGAAATAGAGACAGCCGGCGCCATGGTAACACTCGCTAGGAAGGCTAGGCTAGGTTAATGTTTCTGCACTGTCTGAAGCACCGTTTCCTCAAGTTAAACAAAACTGGACTTTGGTTTTGCATATTCTTATTATAGAAAGAACTGACTTGGGATTACACCAAGTGATAAAATATATCCTTACAGTATATTAAAGAATAGGTGTATGTTCCTGCACTGTCTGAAGCACCTTTTCCTCAAGTTACCAGTTATTCATTGTCTAAAATATTAGCAAAAAGTCACATAATTTTGCGTCAACAAATAATATGAAATACTAATGTTATTGTACTGGGGCGACAGTGGCTCAGATGGTACAGTCTTATCTTATTATCAGGCTATAAAATATCTTCATGTTCCTGCACTGTCTGATGCACGGTTTTCTCAAATTGGTTTTGCATATTCTCATATCGAACTGACTTAGTGAGCTGATGGGCTAAGTTGTATAAATTATTATGCCTTAATCAAAAGATGATGGGGTGAACCTCCCCACGGTGACCCATATTTAAGTTTTGCTATGTTCAAATAGTATAGTTTTGTTCCCAATAAAAAAAAAAGTATTGTGTCTTATAGGAGTTGGCAGTATTGTTTGTTTTCCTTCACTATTTTAGCAGATACTAAGATCTCTGTCTTTGTACAATCATATTTCTTAACATCATCTGGGGCCCAGTTTATTCAGGAGAGCAGAGTTTGGCCCACAGGCCTGATGTTGCCTTATACTAGAGTTTACAAAGGGTTTACACATAAAGTAAATGTAGTGAATCTAAATAAAAACAGTAGATTAAAAGCAGTACATAATATGTAAAACAATGAAATTAAATCTCCAAAGCCCAAAATAAAAGTCAATAAAAGACCGTTTAATTCTCTCTGTCTTGGAACTTTGAGCAAGCGTTTTAGTCAAAAGCTAAAAGTCCTTGTCTAATCCCCGTCTCTCTCCCTGCTGCTCGCTCCTCTGTCTGTTTTGGGGCGAGGTATTTTTATCACTCAGTGGGGCTCCTGCTCTCAGCTCCTCTCGGCAAACTCTACCTGACAACAAGCACACTGCCTCCGTCGCTACCTGCTTCTCAGAAAGAAATCAACACATTTTCAACACCGCCTTTCGGCACAACGTTGCACTTTCCCCCTCCGCGCAAACTACAATTGAAGTTGGCATCGCTCACAGAAAAGACACGCGCAGAAAACATATAGCAAATATGAACTTTATTGAGCAAAAGGGCCAGTGCTTTGAAATCCCACCACCATTAGCAAAGTAAATCTATACGCAAAAAAGCCACAATATTTACAATCAGTAAGAATCATCATTGTATTGGTTTCATTGATGAGATGTGTGGATTTCAATCATTCATTTACTGTTAAAAAAAATCACAAAATCTAAAGTTTTTAGCTCAACAGAATAAGAGGGATTAGCATTAGCATTTGCAACCAGACACTAAACCAATATAATTTCATAGCATATGTTCAAAATGAAAAATAAAAAAATCATTGAATTTTCACAAAGATTTACAGGCACATGAAAGATAGATGCCAGCCATAGAAATCACAGAAACACTGTTAACTATCTGAGCCTGTTGCTACATATAAGTACATCTGTTAGCATTTGGCTCAGAGGCAATTTTTAGATGCTAAGTCTTATCGAAAGAAAACTCTAAAATAATGATTTCTAATGAAGCTTTGAAATCACCTAAATATGAACAATGGTTGACAACAGCTGAAAACATCATTTCATCATTTGCGATGTTTGGTGGCAAAATGCTAATGGCTAAAGGTGAAATATATTGATCAGGCTAACGGACTCTGAGAAGATTCCCGGACTAGCCTGCTTTCTAACTGTCTGCCGTACAAATAAGCTTCCATCCCATAAGGTCAAATGCGTTTCTCTGTTTCATTTCTATGGGTGCCATCTTTATGAACTAGCAGGAATTAGCATTAGCATTCAACCCCTAATAACTGTACCTGTCCATGTCCTCACCTGACGAATACTGTGACCTGTGAAGGAAACAAAAAAAATTGTGAAATTACACACAAACACTAAACTATTTGTTGCTTTAAATAACAGAAACGTGAAAAGTGTGGTATTTCTGCCCTCAATGGGGACAAAATGCTACCCTCCTGGGAGAAAATGAGTAGATTAGAAATTCAAAAAGAGTGACAAAACTGTCCTAAGGTTCTGCGGCGGATTACGGATTAATCTGTACGAATCAGACGGTGAAATGTGGAACAGTAACAGACGCGTGCTACGACCGCTAGCATAAGGAATACTTCTACTACTACTACTGCTACTACTACTATGGCTGCTACTGCTAGCCTCATATGTTTATTTTTTACTCCTAATCATGCTACATTTTGTATTCTAAAGCACTTGCTGAAGTTGCAGTAGTAGTAATAGTAATAACAACGGTATAGGCTTAGTAATGATGGGACAACGAGAATAGTAGTAGTTGAAGTACTTGTAGCAGTAGTAGTAATGTCATAGCAGTATTTGTAGTAGCAGTAACAGTAGGAGTGGGGAAGTACTAAGTTCTATAAGTTGAGTCCATTTACCATTTAATAACATCATAGTAAATGTATTTTTATGTATCGTCGACTGGACTGGGTTGATTTCATGAAGTGACCACACTGACTGAAGATCGAAGCGAAACCAACCCAGTCCAGTCGACGATACTTTCTACTCTGATGGATCATTCCTGGACGACTGAGAATCCTACTCAAACATGTAGTATTGGTAATAGTTGTGGTAGTAACAGTGAGAAAAAGAAGGACATGTAGAAGTAAGCAACATATTTTAGCGCTTTCTCCATTTCTGATGCACTGACTTTGGTAGTTATGGTCATTTGCTCATCGGTCAACTTTCCCGGGTTAGCCCACTGTTTGTTACACAATGTTCATCGGTGAAACTGTCATTGTTCATGTACAACATACGAATGGATACAGGTTCACCGTCTGCTTTACTCTAAGGTGTTTCCCTCATGTTTTTCTGTCCACCTCTGCACCTCCCCCTCTTCGCCTCATTTGCATAGTTCTGATCCGCTCACTCTCTCTCTTCTCTTTCACTCTCCCTCTCCTCCTTAGCACCTCCTCTCTCTCCTTTCTCTCTCTCTCCTCTTCGTCCCCAGTTTTGTTCCTCTCTCCCCTTCTCTTTCCTTTCTCCCCCTCACCCCCTTCTCTCTCTCGCTGTCCCGTCTCTCTCCCCCTTCTCACCCCCTCTCTCCCTTGCCTCCTCTTTCTCCCCATTCTATTTCCTCGCGCTCTCCTCCTCTTTGTCACCCTTCTCTTTTCTCTCTCCCCTCCTTCCCTCTCACTCAACTCCCTTGTCCTGTCTCTCTCCCCTCTCTCTCCTCTTCTCTCTCTCCTTCTTTCTTCTCTTTCTCTCTCCCCTATTTCTATTATTTGTCTCTCCTCTCTCTCTCCACTTCTCTCTCTCCTCTTCTCTCTCTCTCCTCCTTTCTTCTCTTTCTCTCTCCCCTATTTCTATTATTTGTCTCTCTCTCTCTCCTCTCTCTCTCCTCTTCTCTCTCTCCTCCTTTCTTCTCTCTCTCTTTCTCTCTCCTCTTCTCTCTCTCCCCTATCTCTGTCCCTCTCTCTCCCCACTCTCTCTCTCTTCTCTCTCTCCCCTTTTCCCCTCTCTCTTTCTCTCTCTGCCTGGAGCGTGAATACTCCAGCAGCATGGTAATGGCGCTGAATGGGAAGTTGGAGAGACGATTATTGCAGCAGGGACTGAAGGGACTGGAATTTCTAAAACCAGCATGTTCACAAAGGTCCGCCAACCAACGACTGTCTCTTACCCGAGCTCTGGTCGGGTCAGAGGAGGTGGGCGTGGCCTCAACGGCGGTCAGGGGGACTGCTCATGTTCCTGAAAAACACAACAACAACGATCAATGGTCAATCATTTCCTTAAAATATTTGCACTTGTTCGCGTGCGCTTATATATTTTTCCCGTCATTGAAAAGGTTTTTAAATGATCATCTGTCCTGCTCTGAAGGGCCCACTCCACTTTCCCTGTTGATAGCCGGCTACTTATTTGTATTTCCCTGACATACTTTTGGAAGCAGAGTTAGTTGGCGGTTATGTAACTGTCCTCCTGGCTCCGAATGTACAGCTTGGACGAGTGAGAGGAGGAGACTTTAGGCAGAACAACATCGTATTGTACTGGGCGAGTTTAGTCTGACCACGGAGGGCGGCACAAGGAGTTGGTTAGCAAACTCTTGTGAGGAGGAGAGACAGAAAAAATACCGCTTAGCGAAAACGGCTAGCTTTCCTCTAGTTATGGGGAAGTGCGAAAGCAAACCACATGAGCAAAAGAGGTTTGAAATTCCCCCCCCCCCCCCCCCCCCCCCCCCGCCCCTAAAAAAAAAACAAGCATAATAGGCGAATCCTCCAGCAGGCGATTCTGACCATGAGCCTGGCTCCACATCTCCACATCTGTGCACAGGCCCCGGCCATTTTACAATTCCTCTCCGACCACCACCCACACTCACACACACGATTCACCTGTTGTACATGTTTTAGCGGTAGGGGAAACCGGAGGGAAACATACGCGGACACGGGGAGAACATGCAAACTCCACACAGAAAGGCCCCATATGGCTGTGGATCGAACCCGGGACCTTCTCGCTGTGGAGCAGAAAATGCGAACCACTGCGCCTCAATGCCCCCCCTCATAACTTCATTCAATTCAAGCTTATTTGTGTAACACATTTCAAACCAAACTTCGGAAAGCCAAAGTGCTTCACAACAACAATTATCGTGGCCATCCCGCCTTTGCTCTGCCCGATCCCGTCAGACTTCGGAAGCTAAGCAGGGAGGGCCTGGTCGGTACTTGGATGGGAGACCGTTTGGGAACACCAGGAAGCCTAGCGAATGTAGTGAGTGAGTGGTTGGTTGGAGGGGCCGATGGCGCAGATTGGATTCCTCGCTTCCGTCAGTCTACCCCAGGGCAGCTGTGGCTACAATAGTAGCTTACCACCACTAAGTATGGAGTGAATGAATAATGCAATGTAAAGCGTCTTTGAGTGTCCAGAAAGGCGCTATATAAAACCGATGCATTATTATTATTATTAATTATAACTAGAGACACATAGACATAAAATAGAATAAAAGATAACAGACCAAGATACACTCAACTAGCTGGTGTTAAGATGGTTGGATGGATGGATACTTTATTAACCCCCGATTGGGGAAATTCGAGCAGCATGGGCCATCCATATACAAGCACTCAATACAATACAAGCATCAGTACCCATAAACCTCATAAACCCCGCCTCCTGTCCAATTTGATCCAAATCTAAAAGGTTCTCGACTGGAGCTTACAGCCTATAGGCCAGTGTAAGGCCTCATTTGAAAGCTAAGGCCTACAAAACATTTTCATCGTATTTTTGGAGCTTTTTCATAACTTTTTTGTGGTCTGTTTTCTTGCGTTTTTGTCACTTTCTTTATGCTTTTTTTTTTTTTCTCAAGAAGCTTTTAGATTTGGGTGAAGTCGAACTGGAGAAAATGTGCTCGTTTGAGTTTTTTTTTTAAAAGAACAGGGAGAAGCGGTGTGTTTTCAGACTGGAACTGTCCGACAGGCTGAGACCTGACGGGACAGAGAAAGACCGCTCCATAGTCGGGGGGCGCTCTTGAGGAACATCCCACGGGAGATGGTCAGACCTCGGGGCTCTGGACGGAGTGTAAGGTCGCTCGTACCGGGCAGCGCATCCATCTGAACCTCCATTTACAAACACCTCCACACTCTACGCTGAGAAGCTGCGCATGGTCCCCCTTATTATTCTATATCAGACGCACTAATGATGAAAGATATTGTTATTAAGCCGCTAAACCCACACAGTAAAACCACCTTATATGCGCCTGTAACTGTTTGTTTTCGCTCAGCGCTCCCTGAGGATGGTGGGTACGCGGGTACGGAGGGGGGAGGGGGGGGGTGGCACCTCCCTGTCCTAGGATTACATTAATCAAACTATTTATTTCCCCTGAGGGAAGGCCGTCCGCAAACGCCGCTAAATCCCGACAAAATTGGATAAAGAAAATAAATAAAGGACACGGATAGGGATGCGGTGACGTGCGCGGGACGGGCCGGAGCGTCGGGAGAGCGGGAGGTTTTATGGGAGCTTCAGCGAGACAAAAACCCCAACAAATAGGAAAAGTGTTCCCCCCATAGGCCCCTAAGTCTCGCCCAATCTGTCTCCAAAGCCGCGCTGATGCCAGTGTTTGCGAAGTCATTATCGGGAGCAAAACAGGCACCGGAAAAGTGTCGACAAGCGAGAATAATATCAAAAGTTACAAGTTTTATGTCTCAAAGTTACATATCGGATGCAATTTATGTTACAAAGAAGCATCGGATCTTCAACAACTGACATTTATTCTATTAGAGCCAAATATTTTCACTGTGGAGCTACAAAACAGGCTTATTTTAAACTTTATTTTTGCTATTAAAACTTAAATCAGGCTTTTACACTCAAACATAACTTAATATAACACTACAGGCAAAACTCAAACGAAAAAAACACAAACAAAGCACCCCTCATCTCCACAGTCTTGGACTTAACATTATTTTTTCCAGAGGTTTTTTTTTTTCCACCTGATTTATTGAGTTTGGGATTTTTTTTTTGGCCTTATTTTTAGATGAAAACATGAAATGACAACAAAAAAACTTGCGATCATACAATTCTTTTTTTTTGTATTTATGTCAGTAATCTACAGCAAAAGTTTCAAATCTCTAAATTTAAAAAAAAGTTTCCCTTTTCACCTGTTGTGCCTCGCCTTAGTTTAATATTAAGATCACCATTAAAGTACAAAAATAATGTTGTAAAATTTAAATTATACCTTTCTATTTTGATCATATTTTATGGCTAGACGTTCCATTCCTTCATTGCGACAGACAAAAGAGCTTTTGAGAAAGTTAGTATTTGCTTTTGGGAATGAAAGGCCTAACCATATCTATCTCTGTTGTTTTTAAACCGACTGGATTCCAAGTGGAGAGAGAAGAGAAGCTAATGTTTGATCCTGGACCTTTAGCCCAGATCACAGCTTAGTCATTGCACTGGCTCTTTAGCAGCAGCTCAGCGCGTTAGCATGACTTCTTTTCCTTTAACGTTGAAAAATGGTCACGTTCGATCTTTTACTCCAAAACCACTTAAACAAACGCTGAATTACGGAAGTATTTTCTTCCAGCTAAAGCTACAGAGACACGAAGAGGAACAAAGTATTTCAACGGCCCAAATTTGTACATAATTCTAATGTTAGCTACATGCTACAGGCTAACCGCTAACTTTGAGTGCAGGTTTTCCGCTTCTACTGCTGTCTCAAAACATTCAGAAGAACCCAATTTTGACTCCACTTTATTTGTGCACGCCCAATATGTTTATAGTCCGCCAGGAGTGAAAGATAGGCCACGCCCCCTCGCATGGCGCCTCTGTATCGATATGATCTGACGATGGTGCAGTTGAGAAATGATGAGCGTCCGCACAACAGGCTTCGCACACTTGTTCTTTAACTGTGTCTGTGCTCTGTGGCGCGATGGAAATATCCGGAGCGGAGACGGCATTAGTTGCGAGCCGCGAGACCTGTCGCGTCACTCAAAGGCCCGGGTGACGCTGTGACTCACTGAAAATGAGTCACACGCCAGTCCATTTTGAGCTGCGATTGGATTTGATTCCGATACTCACTGTTTGGAGTCGATAGGTCTTTAAATAAACCGATACAATCCAAAGTCAAGCCCCCAAGTGTCATTGGAAAACGTTAAACTTCTTTTTATGATGTATAATGTATAATGTAATAATATTCTACATCTGCAGACTTTTTGTGCGTGAGAGTCGTCCAGACTGTTCTTCGGATTAGTTCTCCCAGAAGAACTCTTTCAGCTCAGAAGAAAATGTTGCAAATGCTAAAAATCTGCATGAGAACCAGGGCCGGCCCAGGCCTTCATGGGGCCCTGAGCATCATTTGAGTTGGGGCCCCTGAAAAAAAAAAAACCTATTGATGAGGCTGGTCGGGCTTGATATTGATGACTTAAGTTATATTTCCCTTCTCTGACATATTAGCACATTTCCCACACACAGTTTATTTTTTTAAATATTTTTGTATGTAAACAACATCAATTTAGCTAGGCTAGGCTGAATAAACACAATTTCTTTTTTTTCTTCTTTTTTGTTTTTTATTTTGCAATAAAAATATAGGCACTCTTGGTGAGACCCCCCGGTTGTCCTGGGGCCCTAAGCTGTTGCCTGGTCTGCCCGGCCCTGGTGAGAACATTTCATGAATGGGGCCCAAAATCTGTGTGAATCTTTTGACCCGAGTTTGGCTTTAAAATAGGCATTAAATGTACGCCATTCAATTAACGCTATATGGTTCCTTTTCAAACCCACGCACGTATGTCATCGCCACGTGACAGTAAATGACCGAGCCCCCCCCCCCCCCCCCTTTCTCTGACTTTATAATTAAAATGGCTTATGACGCGGCGCCCAGCCTCCCCTCACTCTTGTGCGGGGATCGTAAATTTGCCGGCGCTAAGTGGACGGCGCTTTATGGAGACGTGCGCGCCGGTCGGAGCGGCCGTGATTTGTGGCCACTTTGTATTCTAATAAAAAGGTTATGTGTAACAATGAAACGTAATCGGCGACTCGGGGGCAGCGCGGCGGGATGGGGAAGGACGTCTCCGGAGAGAGAGTTGGTCGGAAAATGCCATATTGATCTAAAAACTGCTGAAACTTAATATCCGTTGGTCGCACTTCCTGATTTTCTCGCAGTCTTCATACAGGGACCCTCCCGCCCCCTTCCTCTTGCTCCCCTTTGCTGCGCAGCTGTTTCAATAAAAGGGAGAATTATTGTCCGTGCGCCCGTAGTGAAGCCACGGTGAAGGTTTTTACTTAGCGATGAAAGGATTAAGCCAGTGGCGTCCAAACTTTTTTCATGGCTCTGTCTGACTATGTTTCTTGCTGAGGTTAGAATTGTGTCAAATAACTTCAAATAAAAGGGTTCATCTCATCAGAAGGCCCGAGGGCCACCAAAACCTGGTCTAAGGCACTAGGTGGGGGGGTGAGGAAAGCCTTTCCTGGATACGTAGGGCCTCAGGAGGAGCGGTTTGGGAGCTGCCACCACTCGCGCGCCTTTGATTACTCTAAGATGCGCGAGTGGGTCGAAACACAGCTCCAGGTCTGTTTCGGATGAGAGAACAACGTTGCAACATGGAGGAAAAAAAGAAAGAAAGAAAAGGGATGAGTTCAAGAGCCCGTTTCATGACTTTCTGGGAGGAGCTTTACGATAATGCAGAGTCAGGCATAGGCGACCAAGGCGGTTGCCCAAAGGGTGCCATCTACTGCCCCTTTCATTTATATGAATGTCCCATAAGGCCTAAACCCGCCGCCTTCCCCCCGAGGCTACACCAGGATGTAAACATTCATCTCTTTAGCTTTTGTTCATTTACATATTGGGTTTTTGGGTATTTGTGTAAAGTAGTGCTCAGTTAGTCAGTTAGAAGTAACTGTACTTCTAAGACTAGTTGTTACCATACAGTACTATACAGCAATATTATATTGTAGTATCTGTACTTTTACTTGAGTAAAAAACAAACGAGGCTCTTGTTCCACAGTGAGTAAATCTATTATTGACAAATCTTCATGTTGATGCAGAAATATATTTATTCAGTGATTTGTTTAGTTTGGTATAAATGTATAATTGTTTCATGTTTTGTTTCTTGTACATTATGTCACCGCTGAAAATCAAACTTTTACACTCACTTGAGTCATTTGAATCCCTACTTTGAACTTCAACTTGAGTAAAATGATTTTAAAGTAACGTTTCTCTTACTCTTTGACTATTAGCCGTTCAAAATGACCGATCGTATTAAAAACCTGCGGGACGGGCCCGAATGGTTTGTACCTGGGGCGGAGGCTTCCATGCTACACTCTGCCACCGATGATGAAGAGGATATCTGAGATTATGACCCAGGGTGACTGGAGAAGAGCAGTGTCGGGACAAATGTGGATCAATGGACCATTTTCACTCCGTCACATGACTGAAACCAAACGCTATCATTTTTAGTCCCTGTTCATCAGCTCAGTAAACTAGGCTCGAATTAGATATGGAAACAGTTGGTGTCTTTACTGTCTCTCTCCCAAATAAATCTATGGAGAAAACCTGAAAAATGACACAAATCAAGTTTATCTCATTGAATTGTATCTTCCTATATCTTTATTATTCGTACAGAGCTCCACGTTCTATGTGTATCATTTGCAGCAGATTAATGCCTGTGTGCGTACACGTGCACCTCTCCCTGGTATACTCGCCAAGCTGCTGCTGCTGCTCCTGGACTCATTTACATAAGCACTGCCACTGCCAGGGAATTAGCACAAGCAACGGTTCTTTGGGAAAAACCAAGAAAACGCTCACATAGTTTTCCCCCTCACGCCTTAATGACACGCGAGATGTGCTCGAATCGAAGGCGTCCCAAAGACAGGAAGACGTTTACGTGTGCCACTCCACATGTCTAAAGGGTAGGGTCAGGGCGGGCCGTGAACCAAATGAGAATCCAATGTTGAAAGATTGAAATGCTTAAAGAAGTGTCTCCAAATGGTTCGGTCCGTGGCCCACCTATAGGCCTCAAACCACCCGCTGAGAACCACTGGACCAGACAAACTGAACTTAAGCTGCTTTAACTCATCAAATATTGTCTTTTGATTGAAACCCACACGTTGACGCACGCGCAAAAGAGAGTGTCAAACAAAATGAAACCAGGTCCAGATTTCCCGTAACCTATAATACGGCCGCTTAGTAGTTAAAGGCAAAGGCGTATTATTATGCTTTTATTTTACGCACGACACACTCAGGAACTGCAGTGTGTGTGTGCGCGCGCGTGTGCGTGTGTGTGTGTGTGCGCGTGTGAAATGATAAATGTGTCACCGCCGGGGCGTGCGCGGGACAGAGAGACGCTTGTGACCTCGCACTGCGCGTGACGAGGCAGCGCGACACCTGGCGGCCCGCGACACTGACGAATCCCCCTAAAGAGAAAACAAGAAACCTTCCAAATATACGCAAACGCTATGTGCGTAAACGCGTGCGTCAGGCAAGTCTGAACGCGTTTTGCCTCGACACACACACACACGCACACACACGTACACACACACTCACTCCTGCCACCGCTGCCACTTTTATCTCTCCTCCAGTGCACAAACATACAGCTTAATGCGCCCAGTGTCCCCCTCTCTCTCTCTCTCCTCATTTTTTTTTTTTTTTTTTTGTGAGTGGGGGGGCTCACCATAGCGACCGGGCGCGCGGCTCAGCAATGCGCACCCCATCAATGAAACCAACGCGTGAGAAAAAAAAGAAAAGAAGAAAAACACGACGAGGGCATGGGCTGGGGAGAAGTTGGCACATATAAATATATAAATATATATATATTTTTTAAAGAAGACAAAATCCCTCTCTGTCGCTGTTATACTTTACAATCTTATCCCGCGCGTAAACTTTAACGCAAACTTCCCCCTCCCCGCAAAATGTCGATTCGTATTGAACGGTTTTTTTTTTCGTGTGTAGCGGGGTCTCTCTGGAGGATTTCAAGCGAGTGGGGGTCTTCGCTATCCCCCCTCCCCGCACTTCCCACTCCCCACTCACCACTCGTCTTCTCCCCCGCTTTCAGCACCAGGCGCGATTGCACGTTGCTCCGGTGAGCGCAAAACGGCCACGCGCCCCTCCACCTCCGAAATAACGTGAAAACGCGCAGAAAGACCCGCGCAGCCTCTGGGGTCGACTCTAGCTTCGGAACGCGTGTAGAGAGGGGGGGGGGGGGGGGGGGGGGGTGAAAAAAGCGCAAAGATCTGGTGGAAAACCGACTGACAGCCGCGCGTAAAAACTAAACAAAAAGCGGTGGGGGCTTACCTCGTGTCCGAAAGCGTCCGAAATAGAGGCGCGGTGTCCGGCCATTGCGCCCACGCTCCGAGCCCCTCTCTGCCCATGTACGATCCGCTGCGCCCTAAGATTTCCCTTTCCTCTGCCTCGACTGAGCAGGAGCGCTCCTCGACTCCCGCTATTATTTTCGCTAAAATATATGAAAATTTATGCAAATGAAAATCAGCACTAACTGTTCGTCTCTTGTTATACTTGGGGATGATTTTTTTTTTCCTCCCCTCTCCTCTCCTCTCTCCCCCTCACTTTTCCCCCCCTCTTCTTTCCAAATAAATGAACTCCCCTCACCTCACCTCCCCCCCCCCCACCCCACACACACACACACACACACACACACAGCAGGGGAACTTGAGGGACCTTTTTTTTCTTCTTTTTTGGTATAATAAGCAAATAAATAATAAACATATATCGCCATTTGGGGTTTTTTTTTTTTACGCACGGCGCTGCATTCCAAGTGGCTTTGCGCGCGTCTCTGGCTTTTTGACAGCCTAAGACCAATTGGTGTCACTTCTTCTTCTTCTTCTTTTTATTTTATTTTTTTTTGCTTCTTTTTTGTGTGTGTGTGTGTGACAGATACCACCCCCCCCCCCCCCCCCCCCTCCCCCTCCCCCTATGGCCTGTACCGGACTGACCAGCGTAAACAAGACCACGAGGCTCGCCAAAGTGAACGTATAGTGTCGGGCTGTTATGGATCTGCTATCGATCCTGATTGGGTATCGGCATAAATCAGAGCGACTTCAGCTGGGACGTGTCGGTGCTACAGGGATATTTAACCCTTTACGTGCCTGACGCGAGGGGGGGGGGGCATTTAGTTGTTGTTGTTGTTGTTGTTGTTGTTGTTGTTGTGTAAAATTCAATTAAAGCAGTGGAATTTTGGTATTACACCTTTTGCATTTCGAACCGTGGATTGTTGCTCTTCATTTCCATTTAGACCACTTTTGAACCATTTTATTTGAATTTTTTTTGAATCATTATTTTGGTGACACAACAAGGCATTTACAAACAAGAGTTAACCACGAAGCAAGGAGTCATAGGCTACTTTAGGATGAATGTCACTTATAAACCTTTATAGGCGCTTGTTTGTGAGGCTTTTCCTCATTGTTAGTTTAGGCTTAACTGTTTGTTTGTGGAGACTTTTCTGAAATAGTACAAAGTCCTAGGCAAACGCTTTACAAATCTGCCTGGCCATTAATAACTAACTGCCTTATTATAACGTGGTAACTATATGTGTATGATTAAATGCATCTGCAGCTGATGTGACCAGTCATTTCCAACAAACCAGGAGAATTCCACTCAAAATACTTTAGAGGTGGAATACTTGTGTGCGCGCGTAAAAGTGGGTTGTTTCCAAACCTTTTCTAAACCCCTCACCTCATTTCTCAAACCTGTCCTGCTTTGAGGGAGCCTGTTATCACCCATGGGTGCGTCCATATAGACTCCGGGGTCCCCCGCGCATGACAACAAAGCGCCCATTCACCCCTTCCTTTTTTTTTTTTTTTTTTTTTTTTTGGCCGCGTTCACGGAGGAGCGGCTCCCCTCCACCCCCCTCGGGACCGCTTTACGCATGGCCCTGTTTTCGGTTCCGCTCTCCCTGTCGGCCAGAACCTGGGCCCAGAACCGCTCCTAATTGTCCCCCCAGCACGCGCATTAAAGCGAGATAAAGCGCCTTCCCCCCGTTTAAGTCCCGTTGATTGTGTTGGTGCCGCAGCCCCGGGGGAGCGCGGCCCGTGCCTTATTCTGTTACACAATCAGGTCATAGAGCTCATCATTGTTGCACGTATTCTTATTATGTCACTTCATTTACAGCGAGCTGCGCGGCGGAGGGGACATTATACGGGGGCCGGGTTGGAGCAGTTTGCACATCATGAATGAGAGACGTCTATTTGAAACTCTGTCAGCTGCTCGTGCACCTGCAGTGTTTGCCCGTACAACTGTCCGGTTGTCACGTGTGCCCCGTGGATCCGTGTCCCCTCCATAGGTTCAGCGGCGTGTAAAGCTCCGTGCCCGGGCGCAGGTCACCGCTCTCTCCCCTCCGTATCTCTCTATATTTACCACGAGCCCGTTTTGTTTGGGCTGCAATTAAAAGGCAGCCAATCGGAACCGCCGAAGGAGGGCTCGCGCTGCCCCGAGCCCGGGCTGTCACTCACCGCGGCCGCGAGCCAATCACCGCGCACGCACGCACGCGCTGCACACGGACACGTCCGTGCGCCCCGCTGTGGGCGGGGCCTGCGCGCCGCGAGGGAGAGAGAGCACCGGGAGAGGGAGCACGGGAGAACAAGCGAATGAGCGGAGAGTTCCACGGGCTGTACTTGAGCGGGAGTTTGTGGTTTGGCAGGTTTATACACATCAAAACAGAACAAAGAGCTCCACGGCTCACAGAGGAGAAGAAAGACTCAACTGCGACTCAATTACAAGCGAGCCGGACACCGCCGCAGCCGCGCGCATGGACTACGGACAATAACGGAGATTTTTCCTTTTCTACAACCAAAAGTTTGTGCGGGACGGCGCTATTTTCCGCTCATTCCGAATGTGAACGCTCCCCGTGCGCGTTAACTTCGTGCCTGGACAGCACATGTTTCACAGGACTTCAGAAGGTGGAATTAAAGAGTATCATGTTGTAAATGCGCAGATCGGACACAGCTGCCGCCTGACACCATTTGAAGTTTTGCGTTTTTACGCGCGTCCATGAGACTCGCCAAAAGCTCCTCTCACTTTTCAAGTTGAATAATTCATGAGATACAATTCGCCTGCTCCAAACAAGTGACTGTAAAAGGGAGGGGGGTTATCCACAAACATATTCATAAGGGTTGACGGAATGGCCACCGCGGCTTCCAATCCTTATCTACCCAGCAATAGCATCTTATCATCCGGATCCATCGTGCACTCTGACTCGGGAGGAGGGGGCATGCAGCCGGGCAGCGCTGCGGTTACGTCGGGCTCTGGGGGCTACAGGGGGGACCCCTCCGTCAAGATGGTGCAGAGTGACTTTATGCAGGGCGCTATGGCAGCGAGTAACGGGGGACACATGCTGAGCCATGCCCACCAGTGGGTGACTTCTCTGCCGCACGCTGCGGCGGCGGCCGCGGCTGCCGCTGTAGCCGCTGCCGAAGCGGGCTCTCCCTGGTCGTCCAGTCCCGTGGGGATGACGGGCAGCCCGCAGCAGCAGGACGTGAAGGGCTCCAGCAGAGACGACCTGCACACGGGCACCGCGCTGCACCACAGGCCGCCGCATCTCGCCCCTCACCAGACACACGCCGGGGCGTGGGGCAGCACCACAGCCGCGCACATCAACTCCATCTCGGGCGGACAGCAGCAGCAGCAGCAGTCGCTCCTCTACTCACAGCCGGGGGGCTTCACTGTGAACGGCATGCTGAGCCCGGGCAGTCAGAGCCTCGTGCACCCGGGTTTAGTGCGCGGGGACACCCCCGACCTGGAGCACGCGCACCACCATCACCACCATCACCAGCACGCGCACCACGCGCACCATGGCCACAACAGCCACGAGCCACACTCGGACGACGACACGCCGACGTCCGACGACCTGGAGCAGTTCGCCAAACAGTTCAAGCAGCGGCGGATCAAGCTGGGCTTCACGCAGGCGGACGTGGGACTGGCGCTGGGCACGTTGTACGGGAACGTCTTCTCCCAGACAACGATCTGCCGGTTCGAGGCGCTGCAGCTCAGCTTCAAGAACATGTGCAAGCTCAAGCCGCTGCTGAACAAGTGGCTGGAAGAGGCCGACTCGACCACCGGCAGCCCGACCAGCATCGACAAGATCGCAGCGCAGGGCCGCAAGAGGAAGAAGCGCACGTCCATCGAGGTGAGCGTCAAAGGGGCTCTGGAGAGCCACTTCCTCAAGTGTCCCAAGCCGTCGGCGCAGGAGATCACTTCGCTGGCCGACAACCTGCAGCTGGAGAAGGAGGTGGTCCGAGTGTGGTTTTGCAACAGAAGACAGAAGGAGAAGCGGATGACACCCCCGGGATTGCCGCAGACACCGGAGGATGTGTACTCTCAGGTCGGCAATGTGAGTGCAGAAACACCGCCCCCCTCCATGGACTGCAAACGAATGTTCAGTGAGACATAGAACAGCACAGATATTTTATAACAGACTGTCGGCCTGATAGCCAAATCTTTTCATACTGTGATTGTGAGGGATTATGAATGAGACTGCAAATGTGTTATATTTTTCACCAGAAAATCACAAAGCGAAAAAAAAAACCAACTACCTGTCCCTTTTTCCTCCCAACTCCCCAAACACGCACCTTCAGGCCCTCAAATGTCTTAACCTAAAAGGTTCCTTCTGCTTTTTTCTTTCAGGGGCATTTTTTAGTAGATTACTTAAAAGATGCAAGTGAGGCGAGCGACCAGAGGGTGACTACCACAAGTTCATTCCACCAGGTAATTTTGGCGCATTAAGGAAACCCAGTGTTGTGCTTCTCTTCTCCCTGTGCCGACCGTCCCTCCTCATGTATGTGTTTAAACAAAGGAGCAGGCTTTTGTATTTGTAGAAGGGGCTCTGGACTGTGCGCCCCTGCCCACAGCGAAGGGGACTGTGCGCCGGAGAGAAGACATCCTGACGCTTCCATCCTTCCTCTCTTTTTGAATTGTTTTTTTTTTTCTTCCCCTTCTCCCCCTTTACGCGCTGGACTGCTCGCGTTCGTTCCCCTCTCACACACAAAACCAGGATTAGCATTTTTTTGTGCGCTCACCCCCCCACCACCCCCCCCGCCGAGTCCCCGAAGCCCACTGAAAGAGGACAGAGCCAGGAGCAGTCAGGACTGTCCCGCCTGATCTCAAAGATTTCCTTTTCCTCCCCGCGCCCTTCTTTAAATAATATCCTTATTTAAAAAGACTTTGACAACGTGAGTGGAATTTCCTCGCTCTCTCTCTCTCCTGTTTTTTTGTTTTTGTTTTCTTCTTCAACGAATCCAACATGAGACATTTGGAAAAAAGACTATAGCTGCACTTATTTCTGAAAAAAAAAAAAAAAATGTGTTGCCAAGTGTGACTGAGTGTGTGCTGTGGATACACTATAATGCTGCTCTTTCTAAGCAGTGTCCTTTGGTAGGTTTTAATAAACAAAACAAACTGTGTAAAGCCGGCAATAGAGAACACTAGATCAGGAACTGGTCTGATAATTTACGTTCTATTTTTCACCAGAATGACGTCTTTTAATATTTTATTCCCGGGGAATGCATAATTATTCCAAATGGTAATTTATTTTTTTTTCCTCCCTGGAACTTGTGTATGATGCTTTCACCCCTTTTTTTTTCCTTCTTCTTCTTCTTCTTTTTTTTTTATCTTCACTTTTCATTTCGTTTATTATTATAATTATTATTTTTGTTGCTGTTGTTATTATTATTATTATTATTATTATTATTATTATTGTCGCCCCTTGATTTTGATTCCTCCTCCCCCCCCCTCCCCCCACAAAAAGGAGCACAATTCATCTTACGCTGACCGTTGTTATTATCGGTGAAATGAGGCTATATTTTGATGTGGTCATTTTTTGATTGTAATTTAATTTCCAGTAGTGGTTCCGTACGAGCTGATGAGACAATAAATTTGTTAGAACGAAACGCAACGGATGTCTCTCTCTCTCTCTCTCTCTCTCTGTATCTCTCCCCATTGCACTATTGTCAACCCCCCTTTTGCCTCGTGTTTTGCTTGTTGTTGGAGGAGGTGGATTCGTGTGCGTAAAAGCTAGTGTCGCCGTAAATGCCCCGTGTTAGCTCAGTGCCAAAGCTGTGCGCTCTCTCCGAGACGCTCGTGTTTATGTGGTCAGTAAACAACCTGGGTTAGACACGTCGATTCACCCGAGCGTTCATTGTTGCGGGATCCCGCCCTTTAACTCCCTGTGCGTAAAACAAGCGAACCAGAATGTGCTGTTGCAATGTTATCCTCGCGCAAAAGCTACTAAAAACATAACAACAACAAAAACGGGCCTATAGGTTGAAACGCCTGGCTGTTTGTTTACATTTCGCTTTGGTCAGGCCTTGGGCTAAAGTGGAAGGAAGAAGCATGGCTTAGCATTTAGGTTATTAGAATACGAGAGGCAAATGAGGGAGAAAATGTGTCCTCAGCGCGCGTAAACCCAAAGTCATTGATCTAAAGTTCTAATGAGGGGTGTTAAAATGGCCGCTGTGCGTAATGAGAGTCCGCCCAGGCCCAGGTGCGTGCTTTGGGTTCGGTGCTGGTGGTGTGAGTTGCGCTGCTGTGGGGGCCCTGTGTGGCGGGGTGAGAGCGCGCTGACCGCCGCTGGACCCGCCGGGGCACTGGGTCAGTCGCGGTTATTGATTGTGTCTCTGGTGCACTTTGCTGGAGATGAACGGTGAAGCGCTGTTGACATGATTCATATCAGGAGTGCTCTTTTAAAGCCGCTCCGAAGCCGGGGCTAAACTCTCTCCCACAGCCAGCCTCTGCTCCGTGTAGTGTGTTGTTTTTTTCTTTGCGCCTTTTCCACCCGTTCTGCCGGGGCTTTTGTGCGCAGTGTTTCTAATGGGCATTACAGCAGCCCGTTCTCTTCACGTTAAAGGCATGAAATCTTCACGGCTGCGTTTCAAACTTTCTTTCTCTTTGACTCGTCGGCTCGCCTATTCAGCAAAACTCACAAAACGTGTCTTCTCGCTGCTGGATTTGAATTTCGCGGATGATTTCCCATACTAGTTGCTTAGCAACGATTTGAATGTTATAGAGAAGTAGGCATCATTTTTCTTTGTCTCCATTAGTGAAAGTGGCAGCCCCACACTCTCATGTAGTGTCAGATGTTCAGAGTGGCTTCTGTTGGCGTAAAACCTAAACTATAGGGTAACAGAAAAGCTTGGATGTCTGCTTGTGTACTCCAGGAGGCAGACACGACGCCGTGGTGCCTAAACTGTGTGGAAAACGTTCCAATCAAAACCTTAATATTATAGTTCCCATTGATATGTGCCTTATAGTGTAAGAAATCGGCTTTACGCATGAAGAAGAATCCAAAAGTCATGTTATGTATACTATTATAGTCACTTAAATATTAATGAGAATAGCCTCATGGAAAGCCTGAATGGGTACATTTAACTTTAGCCTCCCAATAACTCAAGCACCTTTGAGGGCATGTGTGAGGATTATTGACAAACAATTACGCATACAACTTTAGGCTATTTAACCAAACCAGGCCTCGTGGTTAAACACGCAGGCTCTTGTAAATGTTGTATATAGATATGTAAGATGTTGTTTGTGTTTACGCACACTGATAGCCGTTAATACTCGTAAATGTTTCCAATAGGCCTAATTGCCCACAGATCTTATAGTGGCACACAGGGACGGTGGCTTTCATTTCACTCGGGTAAAAATAGCAGAAGGGGGGAGTGTAGGAAGGGAGGGGGGGACGTGCCTTGCCTGGTGCGTTACAGTTATACCTTGCCTACCTTGACACTGGCTCATTATGCATTCAGCTCCCGCGCTCCTCTCTATTGCAGTCACATGATAAGCCCCGCTGTACGCTTCCCGGCGCACAAGACCTTCACAGCCGCTCCAGCTTTCCCCTCGCTGCTACTAAGTTAACTCGAACAAATCCCATCCAGACTTGCGCGCTTTACACCATACACCCCCCAACCAAAAAAAAAACAAAACACTATCCCTCACCGTGCCAACAGCCCATGTGCAGAAATATCCCAATCTAGGAAGAGATTTTAGCTGCACAAAAAGTGTTTAAATCGCATAATGGGTTTTGATCCGCCTATTCTCAAACAGCTTTGCCTTTTTCCATGGCTCTCCGAAGCCGTGTTGGCAGCAGCGTGACGCACGCCAGGCCTGCTCAGTGCTCAGTTTAGGCCTCGGAGCACTTCTTTGCACTACTACTCCCCTGCTATGTGGGTTTAGAGCGCGTCTATTTGCTTTGGATACAGATTTTTACGCAGGTTTGCGAAGGGGTAGGCTATGTACGGCGCGTTTAGCCGGTATGAACTTGGGTTCCTGTGGCGCGAGCTCATCAATCACTCACTGTCGAGGCGTGGAGTCAGAGCAGGGCGCGCGTAATCTATTAGAATGACCTCTAATCACGTTAAGTTTGCTTTACACATCCGCTGAAGCAGGAGAGGCCTCGCATGCGTACAATGTTGCCATGCGTAAAAGTCAAAAACGTATTTTTTCCCCCCCTGATCTCTTGATGTTGTTTGTGTAGTTTCAAATAATCAAATTGTAGTACAAAATAAATATATCCACGAATTGTGCGTAACAACGTGGAATTCGGGTTGTTCTCGCGACATGTCCCGTGTTTACCTCGAAAATCACCGCGTTTTGAGCTCAAATTGAGAGTTTGTCACAAGCCATAACTTGTATTTCTTCATACACACATTGAGTGTGTGTGTGTAGGCTTTCAGTCGTCCAGGAATGACCAAGGAACGTCTAGTACAGCACCATTGGGTTAGATTTCTTGTTGTTTGCTTGTTTTGTTCCCTGATACTTTAATCGCCAGATCGCAGAGGCACTTCAAGCCACTACCAACGCACATAATTTGTCCACAAACTGATTCAAAAATAATATCACGCACCTAGTTATGAATTACTAATTTGCACAGCGTTGGTAACTTGTCTATGTCCCGTTTAAACACGCTTCGAGTTCCACGTACACGGTCCATTATGGTGTGGTTGACCCTGGCCGTTCTACCTGTGCGCCGTGCAACCTTTACGAACACCTCTCCTCATCATCCTCCTCCTCCAACCTCCTGTCCTCATCCTGTATTTGCTCCACGTGTCGAGCGCATGAATATGGATTATTTCTGAGCTCTTCTCCGCGGGGAGCCTTCCCTTTCCCTCGTCCGCATGGATTTATGTGTGCAGCGCAAAAGGAAGCAAGGAGTGAGAGAGGACAGGAGAGAGGCAAAAAGGAAGCTTTGGGAAGATCCCCATGTCTGCGTTCTGATCACTGTTATGACGCTTATTGTACAGTAAGTATAGTGGGATTGCCCCTGAATGCACCGCACGTGCCTAACGCATACTGTCATTATCGTAAAGAATTTTCTAATGCTGTTCACCTTGGTTCACTTCATTACACGTGGCTTATGAGTAAGGTGGGAAAGATATCAAAATCACCAAAACTATTATTATTATTATTATTATTATTATTATGTTATTATTTCAATGTATTTTTCTAAATATACAAGGCTATGCCTAATTACATGGGAATTGTTAGGCTAATTGATGTTCATAAAGTAGCTTAGCCAAATAAAAAGAAATATGCTAACTATATGGGACTAGCTTCTCAATGCACCTGTTATTTCTGATTGTGGCGAAAAGATCGCTTGAAATCCGAGTGTAAAAATGGTCTCACGAAAAATTCTGCGAGTTACTTTAAACCAGAGCAATCATTATTATTAGTGTGCTTAGTGCTTCCCACAGCCATTCATTATATGTTAGTAATCGATGTTGTTTGTTTTTTTTGTAGAGAGTATAGCCTACAGCTTGAGGTCACGCCAGGCCTGTGTAAACTGTGGTGCGTGAATAAACAGCCTCGGACTAGGTCGTTTTATGAGTTTCTGACTTTGCAGTGGTTCAGTTAAGTCCTGATTCAGTCCGTATTTTTGTCAAGCTTTGCCCACTCCTGGTTTAGTCCTCCTAACATCCACAGTTAGCGTAGCCCGTAGGAAAACACAAGAAATGGCCTGTAAGGTCCGGACTTGGGCATATTTGTAATTCACTATTATTGAAACATTGCCTATTTGACTAATTTGGCGAATTGTAAGCCTATTGTTTTGACCCAGCAGACTAAAAACCTACAAATAATAATATATAACCTATATTATAACATGCTGTATCGCCGTTAGTGTCGTTCCTCTCTTAACTAAAACGTTGCATTAATGAGGCCTGTGTTGATAGTAGCTCACAATGTTGCAAAAAAAAAAAAAAAAAAAGTCGCTACACACGACGCATTTTCTGGTGAATAAATAAAACAAATGGTAATAATGAAAAAAGAAAGTAATCAGGGGAAAGTAAATCAAATATAGCCTTTATATGCTTTCAACATTTAGCCTACAAGTGTCGCACATTTAAGCTAGGCTAAAGTTTTTTAATGTTAAGCTAACCTATATCTCGTGCAGATCAAGTAGGCCTCGCGCGTACATTTTATTAGCCTATTTGTCATATTTAGTACTTTGTACCTTTTATACACACTTGATACCAGCATTTTCAGTATAGTGTGTTTAAGTTTGTTGCTGCTTTGCAATGCCAAAAAGTTAAAAAAAACAAAAAAAACATACTAATTAAAAGTAGCCACTTTGGGAGCGATAGACTTAACATGTCTTGTCGGCTAGCTATAGCGAAAACATAAGTTGCACAAAATAATGTAGCCTATCTAACATGCGAGCTATAGTAGATGAGTTTCTCGCTGAAGTGTTTATTTTAGCCTATTTCTAATGACTTTAGGTTTCCCTCCATATGCACACTTAGGCTATTATCAAGTCTATGTTGTTTTACGTATTTATCTGTATGTTTTAAACACAAAAACTATAGTGTGTAGCTTATCTATGTATTTTTATTCTCTCTCTTTTTTTTTTGTCTTTTTTTTTTTTTTCCGATTAGCTTCGCAACGCAGAGCCCAGGCCTGTGTTAATCCATTGCGTTGCTTACTTCCCCTCGCAAATGCCACCACTCAGTCACGTTAAAAAATCAGCTGTATCGTTGTAAACATAAACTACATGTATCATTACGCATACGCTTTACATAATTCTCCACAGACTCGTCACTCGCGTTGATGTGCTCTGTGGGACGCCCGTGGGAGCTTTACCGGACCTACAGCGACACCGCGTGGACGTTTACGGCGCAGCGCCCGTTCGTCGCCGCTATCTCGTAAAATCATCTGGATCCATTTACAAAACATGACCTTTAGCACGACTTACTTCCTTTTTTTTTTTTTTTTTTTTTACGCGTAATCTGGCTTTATTTACGAGTTAAGCAGACTGTTTTATGTTTTTAGCTTTTATTATTAGCTAGCCTATCATAAGAGGAATAATATCTTACATCTTTTTTAGGGAAGAACAGGATCTTGTTTCTTTTAAAGTTGATAGACAGTTGGTTCAAGGGAAAACTGGCAATGAGCAGTGATTGAATTTGATGAAAATCTTTTATGCTTCAACTACACGAACCAGAGAGAGTTGACACGTTTTGGCACACAATCCGGATATCGTCACATCCAAAAGGTAGGCCTATTACTGGATATGAACTGATTTTGTGTGTGCGTGTGTGTGTGTGTGTGTGTGTGTGTGTGTCATGGCTGCAGACACTGGGTTGTAATAAATATTTGACATTGCATAGTGCATTTGGCTTTTGCTTGTATTTGTCTCAGCTATGCGATATGGGCTTTGGAGGAAACCATTACCAACGTGAAAACACCTAGAATGGTTTTGGATATAAGCCCTTATACGCAGCGAGAAACACTTCAATATAATGCATTTGCGCGGTGTGTCAAATAAATAAATAAAACCTTGGTTATTTTGTCTCGTGACTTCTAAATTATTTCACCTTTTTCACTGCAGCAACAATAAAGTCGATGACAATAATATGGCACATGTGGCCCCTGGCTGTGAAACTGTTTAACGACGATAAAACCATTGAAATAAAAAAGGAGAAGCGGCGTTCGATCCTAGCGTATGCTCAGTGTATTGTTCCTATAGCCGTTAGCATTAAGGAACGGGAAGGAGGATTGAAAGAACTTACTTTAGCCATCAATCATCGCAAATGAACGATCCAGATGTTTTCAGCCGTTGTCATGGTCTGAAGAAGGGCTTGTTGCCCGAAACGTTACTCGGTGAGCATTAAAAAAAGCTTGGGAGCTATACAGTTGTGCGGATCTTTCAATTTGTCTCAATTTTTTCGTCATTGCTCCTGCACACTGACTTAGTACATGTGGATGTGCGTGTCTTTACCCACTTCAGCTGTTGCCAACCCATCGACCACATTTAGGTCAAAGCCTCGTTAGAAATCATGAATGAATGTACGGACCTTTGGAGATTTTACTTTAGATACAAATTAGCTTGTAAAAAATGTTTTGCTTTTTGTTCGGATACACATCCAATGGTCACTAAATGTCATCTTATAAGATGTTAATGATGAAGAAACCACAGAAATTATATAACAGTAAATGCCATGAAAGGACAAAACATACCTCGTCATACGTTAGTATTGCGCCTGGCTCCCCTATTCATTTGTGTGGGGGTTGAACGTTCAATTTAAATCGGGTCCGGGATTTGATGGCTAACAGCTAAAGGCATTTCTGTGATTTCTATGGATAAAATGACTTTGAAACATCGGACCATCCCCGCGTTCTCCACGTTTCCAATAATATACTGTACAGTGCAAAGGCCCACGCCCAATAGAACGCAGCCCTAACACAGGCCCCTCGTCGCCCCCCGTGAAAGAGGGCCCGTCTGCGCTTCACCGGTCGCCACGGTAACCAGGAAGCTAGTTAGCGATCTTTCACACGGCCTTGTGCTGTTTATTTGTGTGACACACAGGAGACAGCTCGGGAGTACAGTCGCACCCGTGGGTGGGAGTCGCCGCTGATTGGGCCCCTAATCACTCCTGCTTCAAGTTGACATTTAAGCGGTAGGTACCAGAAGAATGTGCGTGATTCGGGCTTCACGAGAGCGGGGTGAAATAGTATTATGCGCTACTGTCATTAGTGCGACGTGCGGTAATCAGAGTTTGGCAAAGCCCCGGTTGGGAAAGAGGTAAATTAGTGGGGGAAATGTGTGCTCTGAGTGGATTGAAATAATGTTATTGTGATGTAAAATAACTTAAGTCCAGGTTTGCCGAACAGGAAAAACGTGGCGACGCACAGATTTTTTCTTCCGTTTTGCAACAATTTGGAGTTGCGC
Organism: Proterorhinus semilunaris; assembly: GCA_021464625.1. Classification (NCBI taxonomy): domain Eukaryota; kingdom Metazoa; phylum Chordata; class Actinopteri; order Gobiiformes; family Gobiidae; genus Proterorhinus; species Proterorhinus semilunaris. Next base: position 12,529,930 of record CM038365.1, read on the forward strand.
AAAAACAATCGCTCAATTAATCGCAATCAAAATGTTAATGTGAGTGGTCGCGATGAACAAGTCTGAAAAAAAGGGATCCGGATTGAACGCTATGACCTGCACGGCGCTACAACTACGCCGTCTTCGGGGGAACTAGCAAACACCGTCCATGGAATTGGCGAGGACAAATGTAGCTGCCGGTTTAAAATGCGCACAGTGAACAGAATCCTGATTTTGTAGAGATGTTTTCCTAAAACTGCTGCTCCGGACACTTGTTGAGTCTTCCCGCACTGAAAACTGCACTCTCGGGGCTCAGAAGTCGAGAGAATTCCTCCGAGGATCAAAAGGTCGGCAGATCAAACCCGTACTCTTACACTTCGTTGGTTAGATGCTGGTGCAGTATTGATCTAATACAGCTTTTTTCAGTAATCAGTAAATGAAACTACTTGATATTTAGTTTAAGCTAACTCTGAGCTCCTGCCATCCCTCTTGCAATTCAGTCGGTGTGTTTCAACAAAAAGAAGAATAAGGAGGGGAAAAACAGCTATGGCGAGTGTGTTTTCTTCTGCAATGAAAGGATTAAGCTTCGCAAGAGATCGTGAAGAAAGCATTTTCCTGGATTTGCAGGACCTCAGGGGGAGCTTTTCGGGGGCTGTCGCCGTGATGCTAAGAACAGCCCCGACGAAGGTTCAAGGATTACTCGAAGACGCGCTAGCGGCTTCAGACGCAACTCCAGGTCTGTTTGTGATGAGAGAACAAGATCGTAGCATGGAGTCGATCAAGGGGACAGAAATATTGACTTTTCCCATTTCATTCCTGCAGTTTTGAGTAATCCTGCTCACGGTGGTTGTTTCTTCTTCTTCTGCTGAGGCGTAAGAGGCGAAACACGAAACGGTCGAACTCATTTTTAAAGTTGAAAATCTATCTCCGGACTCTTTCTGCGCTCAAAGGGGTCATTCGCATGCCGTTAGCTGAAAGTCTGTTTTCACTCAGGACAATTCAAAAACCTGACCAGCCCAGTCTTTACATCGGATGAATTCAAAATCTACAAAAGGGAGCATCCCGGAACAAAAGACAAGACCGCGACTGCAGTGAAACTTCTTGATCTTTCGTCAAACTCCCGAGTTGAACCCCCCCCCCCCCACGTGTCCGCCCGGGCGCGCGACTCACACGCAGCTACAAACGCTCCGGCGGCCAGCGGGTCAAAAAGCCAGCGTAGGATTCAAAAGTACCGGACGCCCACAGCCGCTCGGGCGCTGCCAAGATTCCAAAGAGAGACGGAGGGAGAGAGAGAGATTTTACTGTTTGCCAAAAACCCGCTAACCTCCGAAAAGTGGAAGAGACCGAGCGATTGCCCAAGAGCCGAGCCAGTACTTTGTGTTCAGGAGCGAACATCAAGTGGAGGAGGGAGCGCGTCTTAAACAAAGCCGTTACAGTGATCGCGATAGTTTATATTCCTCTGAGGGGTCGGTAAAGAAGCGCGTCGTGCCAAGTGTTCTCGGGATGAAAAGGCACGAGTTTGTACAGATGGCGCGAAGAGGGAGAGCGGTCGACTCTTACTTTGTTTGTCTGTCCGGCCCTTTACATAGTTCTTACTCGGATTATTAGCTGGGCAATAAGAGTGCGTCTGAAATCGCTGGTCTGTTTGTGCTTCGGGCTTCACAACAGTCGAGCAACACAAAACTACACAACCTATAATCCCCGTCATAACAGTTTCTCCATTGGGAAATAGCGACTTCAAAGGCCGTTTTCTCAAAATGCGTTCCTTTAGTAGCACCTACACACACCGAATATTCCGGTCTTGTACTTACGAATATTTTTTATCAGAGGGATTTTTCAATAACTAGTTCCCAGTACATTCAAAAGCTAATCAAGATATCTACATTCCCCTCAATATGAATCGTTTTTAAAAAGATACGTTTACATCTTTCTTTCATCGCAGAGAATATAGCTATTTTTGCCCATTTTTACACATAAAATGGCTTAAATGTATCTGAAAACTTGAATGAAAGAAAACTTCCGGTACATTTTTGCTAAATTTACTACATGTCCGTGATCTACAGCAGAAGTTCCAAAGTGATATCTCTGAATTAAATAAATATATAATAATAATGATTATGAAAATTACACCCAAATTAAAATTATACTGAGAATGGTAATGACAACTGGGAAGTATCAAGATCTCGGAGTATAATACCTATTAATGTACCTTCATAACATAAAAGTAACTCTCGGTTATCAAGGGTAAAAATCTGAAAGAAATATATTAAGGATCACATTTTTATTTTATTTTGACTGCTTTGTTCTGGATATCGTGCATGAAAAAAGATTGTTGTTGTAGTTGTGCGTTGTTTCAATTAATTGTATAAACATATATTTTTTTGTAAGTTTGTAAGTTGGTCTGTACGAATGTAGCTGCTTGAAATGTTTTGTAATGTTCTTTTTTTATTTTTTTTATTGCACTTGGGGGTGGGCACTCATAAGCTTTTGCTTCAGCCCACTCCTTTTGAGCACTATGTGTACTGCTCAAATAAACAAATAAACTAAACTAAACTAAACTAAACTAATTATTATTGTTTTCCCAATTCCGTGTCTTGACTTAAATAAATGCTTTTCTAAAATGTCTCCCCATGCAGTGCCCAAATATGCAAATCCTCCATGCGCCGTCTGTGTTCCCAACGTCCTGAACGTCCCGGACCACACCCCGCATCCATCCCATGCTGCGGGCCGATCAATGGGACAGGCGCGAGTCGCTGACACCTCCCCGACTACCGCAGCAGCAGCGGTAGCGGCGGTGGCTCTGTCCCCCGCTCAGGTCAGGCGTCCCAGCAGGCCCCCCGCCGCCCCCTCCCGTTGGCTTTGGCAGCAGTTACCAAGGTGACAGCATGTCAGGGAGCCACCGGGGAGGCAGAGAGAGAGGTGTGGGGAGGGGGCACCATGCATCAGCGCCTCTGATGGCTTTGTCAATACTGGTTAGACCCGCAGGGAGCCTGGCCCGCTCTGACACACAGGACGGGCCCCTACGGAGAGCACACACGCGCCTACTGTACACAAGGCACCGCCACTTTATTTACTGCAGTCACGGAATGTTCAGTTAAGATTTTCCTATAGTTTAGAGTTTTTAAAAGGATTGGGCCAATATCGTTTAATGGGATCATGTCAGCAGTAATAATTAATTATAGTTTTAGGCCAGTGGTGGTCATTTTAAGTTAGAAAAAAGTTACTTTCTAAGCTGATGCAGAAGCTACATAGAAAGACGTAAATGCATAATCCAATAATTGAACTTGGACTTTGGCTGGTTTATTTTGGTTTAGCGAAATCATGAATATACTATATTTGTGTAAAGATGTTCTAGTAGTGAAATGGTTAGTCCCTATGTTTTTTTTCCCATTAATCATACTTTCCCCATATCAAGGTGAAACGGTTACTATTGTTGCCACAGCCGCCACGCAGCAGATGGAGATAGACGTGACCAGGTCCATACATATAAAGCACTCACGCAGGGAAGGTCTTAGCCAAGGATACAAGAGCATGAACAGGCTAGAATGGTAATCTGCTTCACTTCTGCAACAAAGACTGACCAAAGTGGATAAATAGTCGTTGGATGAGTTTTCTTTAACATGGTATTAATGAAAGGAAAAAACAGGATTATTGCAACTTTTTCCCTCGAATTTCCAGTGGACAATTTTTTCCTCTCTGGACATTCGGACGCTATCGCGAATTGGTGTGACCTCAATGTAGTGCACTCTGTAGGGAATAGCGTGTACATTCGGACAACGCCACTGTGAAAGCATGGAAGCGTATAGGTCTGATATGGACTTTAAAAATGCTTAGAATCCAATCAAAATAAAGAAAATACAGATCAGAGGGCTTCAGCTGTAGACAAAGAAACAACCAAATGAAAAAAATCACCCAAAAGTGCATGAATGAAGAAAAATGCAAATTTACAAAAGGGAACAGTTAAGTTCATTTTGCATATTTCCTTTTTAAAACCAGCACCAAATTGAGTCCTGTGGCAAACTCCTAAACCTAGTAGTGAAAGCCAGGTAGCCTCTAACGTGCAAATATGTTGAAAATTAGGTAAAAGCACAACCGGTCCGTCTGGCTTTGTGTCCCATTAACCAATCATTTCCAACCTGCTTTTAATACATTACTAAAGATCGCCCCCAGGTATTCCAAAGTTACACATTAGTGACGCAACTCGGTAATCCGAATGTTTCCCCCTGTAGACCGCGATAGTGTTTATTTTATAGACGTGTTGTGACCAGCGCTGAGCGGCTAATCTCGTCCCTCTATCTTAGGTGTTAAGTAGCGCAAGTGTTGGGGGGGGGGGATGTGTCAAGCGTACCCTGTTTCCCCCCTGATATTCGCAATCGGACCAATCCTCTTAGCAGCCTGCGCCGACTTGAGCTGCCGGTGCCCTCCCAGGAAAAGCTGCTCTTTCTTTCGGGGCCTATTATGTCAATGTTTAATGCGTGGAGAAGGAGCAGAGAGGTAAAAAAAAAAAAAAGAGATGCTTAGAGCCGCGAGATGTCGAACGTGTTGGTTTGGGGAGTACAGGCAGAGCGCCGGGTTCTTCTTACTGTAAATGTGACGGCGAACGGGGCTGTCAGATTGCGGAACACTGTGTAAAATGTTTGTAAAAGTGTCGCGGAACAGCACACACAGATTTGGAGAGGGAAGTGTGAAGTGGTGATGGGGCAACGCAGGCAATTGGAGTGTTGCGAGCTTTGGTTGTTAGTTGACCAAAAATGGCCAAACGTTTCCTGCTTTACTTGTCGGCAGATAGATGGGTAGATAGATAACTTTGTCATTCAAGGTACACATCAAAAACGGCACACTTGGAATGAAAAATAAAACGCTACATAAGTGCTCACATAATAAAATAGTGCTAGCATAAATGTAAATGTGTTAGCATAGGGGTCGGCCCATTAGTCCGACGTCTCATTATTCTGAAAATGTTCCATTGAGTAGGGGTTGAAAAATGTAAAAACATTTTAGGCAGACAAGAGTCCACTGACTTTAATGTTAGGGCCAATGGTTGGATATGGCTCTTTAATCCACAACACAAATGGGTTGGAGATGTCGGGCTAATGGCACCTCTGCTCAATGGACATTTTTGGAATAATGAGACGTCGGACTAATGGGTTGTCAGATGGCGGGGCACCCTAGCATAAATATAAACATGCTAGCATAAATATAAAAGTACTAGCATGAATATTTATGCTAACACCTTTATATTCATGCTAGCACTTTTATATTATAAAAGTGCTAGCATGGCAATAAACATGCTAGCATAAATATAACGGTGTTAGCATATAAAAGGGTAGATGAACAAAGCAAAACTCCATCCTCTGGACTAAATTGGGAATGCAACCATTTTTATTTTAAACAACTTCTCAAAGAATTCCCCGATTAACAAAAAAATATTATCAAAAGTTATGCCGAACGTTATAGTCAGTGTTTTTGCTTCTTCTTTGGGACAATTGCACACAAACACTGAAGTAGAGGTGGGTAAAGTGTCTTAAGTCAGAGGTTCTCAAACGGGTGGAGCTAAGCAGCTTTTCAGTGGCAGACTGAGGCACCCTCAGTGCAAGAAGGAGCGCTACCGCCAGTCCCTCATCCCCACTGCTGTCCGACGGTACAACAAGACTGTTTAACCCCCTTTTGCAAAAATGCATACAATAATATCTGTATATATATATATATATATATATACACAAAATAAATAAACAATAATAACAACCATCATAATAATTATAATAAATACATTATCAGTAACTACATACTTTCATATTTGGTCCTACGTCTTTCATCCTTGTAGGTTGTCCTGTAACTCTCATTAGAGTATCTTCTGGTAAAATGTAATTGCTTTTCATTACACAAGCTGCTAGCTCTACGTCTTACACACATCTCATCAGATTTCCATCTTACAAAATGTAAAAGCTTCTAATTATCAATGCTGTCAATCTTATGGTTAATGCTGAAACTTGCACTGTTGAATTTTGCAGCAACATTACTGTAATGTAGCTGGAATGTAAATTCATTTTGCATATGGGGGGCATATTGCTTCGCCTACTCCTTTTGGGTTTTTGTTAATTTATTTATGTTCTACTCTGCAACTATATTAATGTAAATAATGTAAATAATCACAATGTAAATAATGTAAATAATCACTCAAATAAATCCAATCAATCAATCAAAAATAACTTCTATTTTTACTATTTAATTGTTTGCACATTTCCTGTCTATCCTGCACACCCTGAGTCATTCTGAGTGCTGAATGTAACAAGTGAATTTCTCCATTGTGAGATCAATAAAGGCTTATCTTATCTTAAAAGGGGGGTATTATGTCAAATCGACTTTTTCAAGCTTTATATCATGTTATTATGTCATTCCCTCATTAAACACATGCCTGGAGTGTTGCCTTGGCTCATTCACATATTTTTGAGTAATCAGGACTGGTGCTATGTGATTGAAAAAAGCATAATACCCCCTCTTTAAGGCTTCTTCAGGTGGCACTCATGGTTTGCCTGAAATTCCAGACCCCCCTCTGTACCAGGGATGGAATCTGGTGACTGTGGCATCAACTACGTTCTGAGGGGGAGCAAACAAGAAGCAGAGTAAACCAATCAGCGGAGGGGGGATGTGTGGTGTTCCTGCGGTGTTATTTGCGGTTCCGCGCTAATATCCGGACAGGATTATAAATCATGAGACGTACCGATGTTGACGTGTACTCGGCCATTTACCGCTGGTTGGAAAACATTTTCAGCTCTCTCGTGCGCCATCCATGGATTGTTATTGAGGGGACTTCTGCGTCCCAAGAGTGATGCTGCTGGCGAACAACTCATGACCGCAATTACGGGTCTGTTTGAGTTTTCTTAAGTAGCCGATGAGGGCGTGGGGCCCAGACTGATATCCCTGTGTAGAAAAATGACATCGGGGTATCATTCTGGACTTGCCAGGCTAACTGAGGGTCATCTGCAATTCATGACTTTATCCATTTTAACTGGAGATCATTCGGAATAGCCAACAATCACTCTCCAAATGAACTCACTCTTTCTAATTCTTTCTTCCTTCTTGCATTCAGGGTTTGAAAATGTTTGAAAAATACAAAGTGAAAAAGGTAAACCCCTCAGTAGCATTAGAGCGATTTGTTTTGTGGGGACAATGATGCCAGTTTGGAGGCTCTCGCTGTGCCCTGAAGTCGGACTATTTCTATTTCAAAACCGGTAATGTTTAAGAGGCAAATATTTGAATGAACTAACACTTCTCGTGAACGTTCATTTTCTCGCGAGCCACTTTTTGCACGTCTATGCCCCAATGTCTTTCTACTACAGCCCTACTGGCAAGTAAATTTATGCTCTGTAGAATTCATACGCCCTGCCGCGAGAATATTTACGATGAGCAAACACTTAGCGGCTTGCGCTCAATGCGAAACATCTTCCGCCGCCCCTGAAAAAAGCCTGGCGCGCCGAAATAAAAAGTAATTAATTGGCGCTATACACGAAGGACATAATTATCTTTCCCCCGTAACTGGCGCACGTTTAATTACTGGTAATTGTTCCCGAGCCTTGTTCAAAAGTGTTGCGTACCAGACAGTTGTGATATATCATTATAGACTAATCCGGCTCCCGATACTCAGTCAATTAGGGAGTGTGAGTCAAAGAGCAGGCAGTAAACAGCGCCGAGCCCAGGGAGCACAAGACGAGCCAGACATAGATATTACAAAACTATTAGTGTGTCGTACTGGATTTCAAACATTTTCACATCAGAGACTGCGATGGGATAGACACATTCAACGCTGCAAAACTCCTCTTGAAAGTCCTAGACCAGATTTGTCTTCCAGTACACTGTAAAAGCGGACATTTTTGGAAAGCAGATAGTCTTGTTATTGATGCTAAGGTAGCAGCTAGTTGTTGTTTACATTACAGGAACAATTTTGCCGTCGGAAAGTTGTGCTTAAAATGTTATCTCATGTTTCATCTCATGTTTCATCTCCAGAAGAAGTTTGGGCCTAACTTAAATTTAGGAGTTCTTCTTTCTTCATCCGTGAACAAGAAAATATCCGGCGTAGCTTTAACTTTTAAAGTGCAGTTGCTTCAACCAGTGTTTTAACCAGCAATTCACAGGGGGTCCTATCACTGCAGATTAGAAATAAAATGGGATTTCGATTTTGAAAGAAAGATTTAATGATGTTTTGTAAAATATAATATTCTGAACAGAATATTAATTAGCCTTAGTTCGAAAGGATTTGAGTCACCTGTTCGAGTCCCAAGTTCCATTTTCAAAATCAGATTCAGAATCGCTTTATCAGGTCTTTTACAGAAGAGACCCGATTGTACATGTTTTACTTGCAGGGTAATCCGTCACACCTGGATGAAGTCTATAGACACGTGGAAAACATACAAACTCCTTACAGAAAATGTTATTGCCGTGAGGCGAGCCACTGCGCCACTGTGCTGTCCAAAACATGCGCAATAGGCTAATCATTGATATTGACCCATATCTGGGCTGCTCTTCTCATCAAAACAATTCAGAAATTACACAATGTCACGCACGACTGCCGAACCGGCGGAGCACACCATTCTTAGTAACTCCGCCATATCAAACTTGGCCCCCCCCTCCGCTGCGTTCCCTCCGGGGGCCCTCACACCTCCGTGGCCCCTGCCCTCAGGTGCACATGCCCGCCGGCCTGGAGCACTCGTTTCACAACAAAGGAGCCACATCTACTGATTAACGCTGCTGCTACTTTTTTCGCGCCGGGCTACAGTTCCCATTACGAGAAGGAGCTAAATTTACTCCCCCGCGGTTCGGCGATCGAGGGGGGGGGGGTTGCGGTGTGGGTGCGGGGGGAGGAATGCCGGCCCTTGAACATGGGGTTTAATAAGTAAACAGGAGAGAAAAGAGGCACTGCGCTTGTGATCACGGGCCTATTTGGTCATGCTAGCCCCCCCACCTCCCCCACTCGGTACACCCGCCGCTGCTACCAGCTGATTAGCCGTGCCGATTGTACCTTGTAATTGTGGTGCCTTGACCCCCTCTAGGCAAATATTAGATTTTAGTGGTTTAACCTTTCCAGTCATCAGTTTGGAGGGGTAGTAAATTGCCCCGTCCAGATGTGAAAGAGTGCAGCAGTTGTTCTGATCAGAAGAGAGGGTGAAGAAGAAAGAATTTCTAGGGCTGATTTGAGATCCTTATCCATCCCACCTCCACTCGATGTCAGGCTGTAAGCAACATCAGGCCTGTGGCTCGTTCTCTGGCCCCGCAAAGTATTTTGAGAAATAGGATTTTAACAGCATTGAAATACATAACATATCGTCAGTTTCTTTGAAGACTTCCTTTGGAGGACCACACGATCACCTTGCTTGATCTGCTTGTGAGGAACAACTTTATCATTTACTAGAGGTTGTCCTATGAGGCCGATGCCGATTTTTTTGAGGGATTTTTGCCGATGCTGATATGCACGGCCGATATTTTTAGCCAATTTTTCCAAATGTCTGGTCTATAATCCTGTGTATGAGGCTTCTAAACTGTAAAATGCGTCAGTGTTGAACTGTGACAGCAGGGGGCGCAGTATGGGGGGCAAAGGCTGATTTATGAAAATAATTCCTGTTTAGTACATCAGAGGAAGCTCGTTTTAAAAGACAACAATCAGCAGATTCCAAAACTAAAAACGTAATTACAGGCTAAAGTGAGTAAAATATTAAACCTTAACAAACTTGTTTCTCAGTTCCCCCGGGGCTTGGAAGTTGTGGGAGGGCTCATTATAAAGCTCTGACTCTGCTCTGATTCTGGACATACACAGTATATTTTATCGGCATTAGATATATCGGCCGAAAAAGAGTGTCAAAGGTTAATGTAGGTGGGAAAGTGTTACATAAGTTGAGACCATTTACCATTTAAAAAGAGACAACACCTGGAGTGTCGGTCGAAGAGCGCAGGTGAGAGGTCGTGCACCGAGGCAGTACAAGAAAATAAAATCTCACAAAAACCTAGCGTGTCCGTTTGGGATCTGACGTCAAGCTGTGAGCCAGACGGGAGTGGCGGTCAATCGCAGCGATCAAAGGGAAGATCAATACGAGATATCGAAGCAGCGATCAGGGGTTCGAAGCAGAGAAGGGGCAGCGTTTGTCAGCCGGAGACCGAAGAGGGACTGGACGACGGGACGTACCCGCCGTGGAGCGATCATCGGGAGGTGGAGGCAGTAAGTACAAATACAGTACAGATAGTTCGGCAGCTCTGGACTCGAAGTCTTTTAATCATCTGGATCAAATGTGGCGAGTTCACCACAGGTCCGCTCCTCCCTGCAGCCGTCTGTAAGGAGGCGGTGATTGATGGGCGACTCTCGCCTCGGGGCCTGTGTCCGCATGAGATTAAAACAATATGAGAACAGTCTTTTCTCGTGTCCCTTTCTAAATACTCACCCAGATATGCAAATGCGTCGTCCAAGCCACAGCGCGGTCCCGACAGCTGTGCGTGGTTCACATTATTGTCGGAATCTTCAGGCCAGACAAAACAAGAAACGAAGCTTAGGGAGTTCAAGCCGACGTGGCACTATAGAACACATTTGAAAATGTGTCCGTGTGAAGATATGTGTCTTTGCTCTATCGTTCATTCATCATTCATCCATTTTCCCCGACACAAAGCAGCCGGCTGTGGGAACCTCCGCGGCCCTGGACAGGACGCGATCGCCCGCCTCTCGCGCGGAAGTTTTCCTTGGGTCAATCTCTTGCGTTTCCACAGGGCTCGAGTTACCGCCCGGCTACCCTCCCCTCTCCAGCTGCGTCTCCCAGGCCCCGCGCCTAATAGTTTCCTTCCTCTCCTCTCACCTGAACACCCGTCTTTATCAGGGCGCGGGGACGGTCGGGCCCAGGTAACCCGATCTCCCCCCTGCTTGAACCCTCGGAGGAGCCCGGGCCCGGAGGAAAGAGGGGGCGGTGGTGGTGGTGGTGCGGGTCCCAAAGTGGTTCCATGTGACGGATGGACGTGGAGTCTGGGAAAGACGGGGATTGACGCCGGACTCGCTCTGATCGTTTTAGAGCTTAAAGCCACACTTTTGGAACACTTAAAGGCACTACACCAGATATTTTCCCAGCAGTGTAAAGAAAATGTGTTTTGTCCTCCTTTAGATGATTGTAAACTCAGACATTTATAAGCATTTTTATCATATTTATGAACTTGCCTTCTAGATTTTCTGTGACGGTGACCCTGAAAGATGACCCTGCAAGTTGGGAAAAGTGCCAATAAACTTGTCTCTGCGAAGAACTGAGAGGCTACAAATACAGTATGTTAGTAAAGTTAGGAATGAGCTTGGACCACAACTACCATTTTTGTTAAGTTAGGTGAAGGCCCTATTCAAAATTATCAACAAAAATCGTATTTCATGTAAAGTAACTACTTTTTTCAGGTATTTGGTAATAATGTCAAACACATCTTTATCATAATCTTTAACTTTGTTGGTTAGAAAATGTAATATTGATCTAAAACAGCTAAAACTAAAATATCCGGTCATTTCAAGCGATCTCATTCTAAGACAAAGATTACTCAAGGATGCGCAAGTGGCCTTAAACACAGCTCCAGGAATGTTTCTGATAAGAGAACAAGCTTGTCCATCCATCCATTTTCTTCGGCTTTATCCGGTGCCGGGTCGCGGGGGCAGCAGTCTCAGCTGAGATGCCCAGACTTCCCTATCCACGCACACCTCCTTCAGCTGTTCTGGGGGGACATGCCTGGAGCACCTCCCGAGGGAGGCGACCAGGAGGCATCCGGAACAGATGCCCTAGCCACCTCAGCTGGCTCCTTTCGACGCGAAGGAGCAGCGGCTCTACTCCAAGCTCCTCCCGGGTAACTGAGCTCCTCACCCGATCTCGAAGGGTGCGCCCAGCCACCCTGCGAAGGAAACTAATTTTGGCCGCTTGTATTCGCGAACGGACAAGGAACGGACAGGACAGCCCTTAATAGAGGGCCCCGGACCCCATACTCCCGGGCGCACCCCCCACAAGGCACTACGACCGCCACGCGATGTTGCAGAGACGTGTCAGCCAACCTCTCTCGGAATCTGGGTGAAGCTCTTCCGGAGGTGGGAGTTGAATCAAATCAAATCAAACTTTATTTATAAAGCGCTTTTCATACCAAAAGGTATCACAAAGTGCTTTACAGATAACAAACAGACAAACAGGTGCATGCGCATGTGCACACACACACACAAAATATATCATTAGGACTAAATAAATAGATGTCAAATAAAAAGCTAAGCTAAAAAGGTGGGTCTTGAGCCTGCTCTTAAAAACATGAACGTTCTCTGCGGTCCTGAGCTCCTCCGGCAGGTCGTTCCAGAGGCGAGGGCCATAATATTGGAAAGACGCCTCGCCATGAGTCTTCCCTTGAAGACCCTACTGACAAAGGGATCCACCAGACGTTCCCAACAGACCCTCACAACACGCTTGGGTCTCCCAGGTGTGACCGGCTTCCTCCCCAGCCAGCGGATCTAGCTCACCACCAGGTGGTGATCAGTTGACACAACTACAAAGTCGATCATCGACCTCCTGCCTAGGGTGTCCTGTAACTATCACAGAAGTCCAATAACAGAACACCACTGGGTTCAGATCGGGGAGGCCTTTCTTCCCAATCACCCCCATCCAGGTCTCACTGTCGTTACCCCGTGGCCGTTGAAGTCCCCCAGTAGAACAATGGAGTCCCCAGCCGGAGCACCATCTAGTTCTCCCCGGGGTGAACTCCAACACGTGGGTGGGGGGCTATGAGCAAACCCACGCCAGCCTGCCGTCTCTCCCCGCGGGCAACTCCAGAAAAATGCAGCGTCCAGCCCCTCTCCAGGAGTTGGGATCATATCTAGCCGGTATCTCTCGACCTCCTGCACAAGCTCAGGCTCCTTCCCCCCCAGCGAGGTGACGTTCCATGTCCCGAACGCCAGAAGCTGCACACGCGGACCAGGTCGTCGAGGCACCTGCCTTTGACTGCCACCCAGTCCACTCTGCACCCAACCCCTACGGCTCCCTCTGCGGGTGGTGGGTCCACAGAAGGAGAACAAGCTTGTAACATGGTTAAAAGCTCTAAAAATAAAAGTGAGTGTGATTGTTAAAGAGCATCTCAGGACAAGTGCTCGTACTTAATGCTATTTGAGTGAAATGTCAAACAGTGTGGCTTTAATTGGCCTCCATTACCAATTGTGTCATCGGGAAGCTACTTTAAAGGATCATTGTAATCATTCGGCTTCTGTTTTAGCGCATGGTGCCCCCTCGTTCCCCTGCCGTCTTCCAAATGTGGAGTCTGCTGACCTCTGTAGGAAAACCCTCACGTTCTTCAGACTCCTGAGCTGTGGGTGGCAGCTGTTTACTGTTGGCGAGGGAGGTCCAAAGTCTGAAGTCAGAATGACATCATATTCACCATCATCTAGTGAATAACTTACCCAGAAGGGCAAAATATTTACCTAAATGTCCACAGAACTGGAATAAAAATAGCAAAGTCAATGTGTCAACTGTTCAACATCGCGGCGTAGATTGTGAACTTTGTGGCCTCACTGTACAGAGACTTTTCTGAACATTCAACGACTGCCCGACCAAACCAAAGTGACCTGAATGTAACTGTCCTGATTTCTTCCTTCTTCTTTTTGTTGCTTAAAGGTGCATTTTGCAAATATCTTCTTATATCGCATTTAAAAAAGTTGCATAATGCACCTTTTAAAGTGAAGTCTGGAAGTCGAATATTATTTTTTGTAAAGTCCCTACTTTCCAGATCTCGGCAACTAACCTAGTTCTAGAGTCTAGTATCCTCCCACGTTGACCAATGAGGCCTGTGAACCTGCCAGGAGAGAGGGGGAGGAGCTTGATTGTTTCGTTTCGTTTGATTCTGTTCCTGCTCTCCACATTTTGCCAACTAAGAAGGGCTTTCTGGTTAAAAGAGGGAGGAATTTCATTGTTTACTTTAAAATGTCACCCTATCTCTCCTCACTTTGCAAACTAACAGACTATCACTTTAATGTATTTATTTCTCCCTTCTTGTTGCTGCTTAATGGCGGACGGCACTCAATGTTACCACATTACCACCACCTGCTGTGCTGGAGTGTATTCCTTTAATTTATCTACACTCTACCAAATAATGAAGTTTCTTTTAAAAACACCAGGGGATCCTTAGATTCACCCTCTACATGAGTTCAAATACTGCTTAACTGGAAAGACTCGATCCCCCGCCTTCTCATTCAGGCATTCATTTGGAGCCAGGCTTAAATGAGGTTTAGTTTTATTGACTGAATTTTGGATACATCATTCAGACGAACCCAAAAACGGCGTGATGAATCCATTTTGGGAAACGGCCGTTACATTTCCCCCACACAAACAAATCTCTAAAGAAAAGTTGATTCAGTAAAGTCACGCAACACCCTCTTGTGTACTTCTATCTCCCGGTAACTTCAGTTCATAATAATTCTCTTTATTCATTCACTCCCCCCTCCCTCTTCCCTCTTTAGCGCCGGTAATATCCGCAGACATCTATGGCGGCCACCCAATCTGTTGCACGCTCCGTTCATTTCACGCGCTGCCAGGAGTGCTTTGTAATTATCCTGATATTGATGAAGGCTGATTCCGGCAGGTAATCGGCAGCGCCGCGCCTGTTTTTACGCGTCTCAGCGAAAACGTCTCTATCCATTACCAGTGGCAAATGAATTTCCACTCATTGGCCATACTTGTTGATAATCCATGCGGAGAGGGGGAGAGGGGGGGGGAGGGTCTGATGTCGCAGCTGTAGCGCTGAGGGGCTCACATAAACATTAGCACAGCGGATGGAAGACGGAGGAAGCAGGAAGACGTTCTCAACGGTTGGAGGCAAGTCCCGTTTCTATAAAATACCCCTTAATACTATCATTCTTAATGGCTCTATACCTGTGCTTGTTTAGGGGTGACAGTGGAGCAGTTGGTAGAGCGGGTCGTCTCCTGATCGGAAGGCCGAATCACGCCTCCTGAAAGTGCACCCTGCCGTTGTGTCCTTGGGCCAGACGCTTCACCCTCCTTGCCTCCGGTGTCTGCGTACACTGGTGTGTGTGAATGGGTGAGTGGTTCCAAGCGTGCTATCTCTGTCATAGCCTTGACTGTGGTGCTCAGGCGCCTGCCCTCAGCCACTCAATGTTTTGCTTGCGTATCAGTATGACGCTCGACGGGGTATTTATCCCTCTCCTGTGGAAGCATGGACAGACTTGACTGGTAGGACTAGCGCAGTGTCTCGAGTTCATGTCTCCGGGTAAATAAACTTCTCCTGCATGAGACATCCAGACTCCTGCCTATTCTTCATCTCCCCTCTCGAACACCATTGTTATCTCTCTAACACATAAGTGTGGAAAAGCGCTTTATAAGATGAGACCATTTAAGTTTAAACTGACAAATGTAGTCCAAATTCACTTCATTAGCTTTCCACAATTCTAACATTCCAATTCTTCACCAACACGTCTTCACAACTTCCACATAATCAGTTTTGTGGTGACAATGAAGCTAAAATCTAGCAAGACAAAACCAATTTCCTTCCACTACTGGGGAAAAGCTTCATGGTCCTCGTATGACCTCACAGACAGAAGAACACTTAGCACTGTTGTCCATCAGCACGTATAAACTTAGGTCCTATGTGTGATGTCATAATGTCAGCTGGAGGGCAGGGGCCAATACAACTGTATGGGAAAGAAAATGGACAAAATGTTTTTCCTCATCAGTATTTGGTAGTGATTGGATTCAGAATCCTGAATTTAGGCCTGAAAATCCTTTCTACTGGCCAACATCACGCTCATGTTTTTGAATATTGTCACCACTTCTGGACACCTGAGAAAATAATTGGACATTCGTTCATACGCGCGGGCAGAGAAGACAATGGACTTTGAGACAGTTTTTGTTTCATGTGGATTCTTCCAGTAATGACAGAGATATTAACCAAAAACTATAAGACAAAGAAATCTGCAGTTCGTCAGTTACCATTAGTTACCACCATGGAATTTTCCGTTGCCCTCCACCTCGATTTTAAACTATGGGCTCTTTAGAATGTTGTGATGTCAATCAATTCCTGTACCTGGGCACGAGGACCCCCCTGTTCCAAACAATGGCAATAAATACAATTCAGATTCTGAGAACGAGGGGTTACGCCTCTTCAATAAATGAATGTCAAATGTCAATCCGTTGGAGGTTTAGAACAGTCAATGATGCTTTGATGCTGTTGGTCCAGGGGCTGCATGAAAGGACCCAGTTGGACTATCTTCGAACCTTTCATAATAAGCAAACTGTTGTATTTTGGGTGTAAACACTGGTCAAACTGCTTAATGCCGCCTAACACTCCATATATACTGCCCATATTGTAACATCTCTGTTTTCATTTACAGTTTAAATACGTCTTTTCATCTTTCTCCGCGGAGCTCGTCACCATCTGGGCCTTATTCCGCTGTGAACCGACAAACACGGCGGACGACTCCGAGCGCATCAAACCCGGAGTGGTGATTCCTCATAAGGAAACATCAGCCCGTGTGTGCGAGGGATTTACAGGCTCCCAACACAAGCATTAGTGGGAAATATCACAGCCAAATCATAACTGACCACATCTAACGCGCCAGTGTGTCCCAGAAGACGCGTCGTACGGAGGAGTGCGATCCGTGAAGGAGGACACGGAGTCGTGGAGATGGCGGACGGCGGTGATCAAAAACACGAGTTGTCACAAAGCGGCGGTCGGCGGTGACAGACGAGCGAGCGCACAATGTTTAAATGGAAACGTTATGTAGTGGACATTCGGAGACAAAGGAGGCACAGCAGGCAGCAGGCACACATGTTAGTTTACACTGAAGACACCCATATGGTGAGTTCAAAGGCAGTCTGGAAATGTAAACAAGATCATTGTTCAGTTTGGAGCGAACAGAAGGACCTTTACGACTTTTCTGTGCGCACAGCAAAGAAAATCGATATGGTTTGTAGATGTTCATGTTGAGTTTGGTAACATTGTAAAATGGGGCATTGCGGTTCGGTGATAAGAATTTACCCTAGAACTTGAGGATGTGGTTTTTTTGGCATTTCTGACAATTACTAATGGTGCGTTCCAGGCAACTGCCAACTGGTATTTTTCCCACTTGAAAATTATGACTTCAGAGCGTTGCAGCTGAATAAAGTCATATGTAAACAAAACGGCTAATGCTACAACCGTTAGCTAATATGACGCTAACGTTACATGATTGTTTCTCCACAAAAATACACTACTCTTCCAAAGTTTGGGGTCAAACAGGCCAGTTCTAACGTTTAAGTTTGTTAACGTTTGTTAAGTGATGATGTCATCGCTCTACTTCCGGGTCCATCAGAGCTTTAGCCGTATAATGGGATTTAGCTGATTTTAACCCGCTCTTTTAAAACATCTGATCACACAGAAATATTACATTTTCTCTGGATTTTCTCTAGTAATGCTTTACTGGAATTAATTATCAAATGATTTTTTTTTTTCTATACACAATGAAGGCTTCATTTCTTCATTTTACCTGGGGAAATGGTTAGCTTATTGTCCAATCCACTTGGACTATTTATAACGCACTATTAAAAACAACAAAGTTGACCAAAGTGCCGTACAAAAAAAAAACAATCATATATACACATATATAGTGGCATAAGAGGACAATTTGACAGGTAAAAGTCGACTTCCAAACTAGCTAAATGCCAAAGAGAACATTAAAAATCACCCATTTCCAGCTAGAATAGACATTCACAACATTAACCATGTCTAGACTGTATTTCATTTAATATTATCCTCATTGCTTTTCTTTGCAATATAGTATAACTTAACTTATTTTAGTATAATTTAAACATGCTAAAAATTACCAAATGTAACGTTCACTTCACTGGTGCAGTGGGGGCTGCCATTACTGTCTTCATCTCGTATTCGAACTTGGAGCTCTCTGGACGTCTCTAAGTTTACAAGTTGTAATTATGAGTTCGAGCGGCGTTCCAAGGCATTTATCCAAGTGGCAGGTTGGAAATTTACCAGTTAAAGTTTACCTGCTTTAAAGTAACTTCTTAATTAGATACACAGTGCACACAGGTATTTTCATCCCACAAAAACAAAAATCAGGTACAGGACCCTGCTATGTTATGTCATCTGAGTTCAATTCTCTGATACACGCTGTTTCTTGAATTATGTCTAGAAATCTTCTTGGGACCCCCAGCTCTGAGGAGCCCCGTCCCCCGCTTTGAAACCCCCCCCTTTCCAGTTGGACCCAGTCGTTTGGCGCGTCTTCACTCGTAATACTTCGACAGCGCTGGAACCGCGACACCCACAGATTAATCACCCTGCCCTCGTCCCGCACACCGGTCGATACTGGCACCCCGAGGTGGGCTGTCCGCGGTCCCATGATGGACTGTGTTTGCCCCCGCTTTTAGCCACCAGCGCGCGCCTGCTCCCTGAGAAAAATAGCCCGGGCCGGCGTTCTTTAATTCGCAGCGTGGGGGCGAGGGGCGGCAGATTAATCATGATTCTGCCGCGGTCCGTCTCTGACAGCGCAGAGGCGACGGGGGTTTGAAACACGCTGGACTGAATAGAGATAACGCTACCGGCCGACTGAGATATGCCGTATAGACAAACTTAACCGTAGCATTCCTGGAACAAGCTTTACAGAGAATACAATCATTTCCACCCTTCTCCTAACTATCCAGGAAATGCTTTCTACAGGCTGCCCCTCCAACTCACCCCATCGGCGTTAAGAGGCGCGCCTCCGTAGCAGCCTACCATCGCCCTTGGTCCCGCTTTTAAGCCTCCAGCAATCATGGTTCGTTCGCTTCCCAGCTGCGCTGCGACCCACCTCCGCCCCGTCTCCACCTCTTCTGCCCACGGCTTCTCCTTGCTGCTTTCTTCACGGGTCTCCTATACCACCACCAGGCTCCGGGGGGAGACATCCCTAACTCCAAGCTGTTCATCCGTACGGACTTACATGCATACATCGATGTCTACCGCCGGGGGCTGATCGCCAAAACGAATATGCATGTCAATAAATCTTCCTAATCGCTGCTTTTGTCTGTTTGAGTCTCTCCAGTTGAATTGACCTTAGTAAAACGGGATTAGGATATGGTCCAAAACAAATCCAATGACACTTGGGTAGGGCAGTATTGAAAGCAGGAACCAAAAATATATATATATATATATATATATATATACAGTTTTAATGCTGTTGGCCCAGGGACAGCATTAAAGTAAGCAACCTGGTTGTTTCAGCTCAAATAAATGATTCCCCCCCCGCCCCCCACCCCCCCATTTGTTTTTTTTTGCCCAATGTTTGCTTCATTTATTCCATTTTTTTTCTCATTTTTGCCCCAATTTTTTCTCGTTTTCCCAGTTTGTTTTACTCCTTTTTTATTCCTCTGATATTGTCCTTTTTTCTCCCATTTATTCCCAAATTTATTTTTTTACAAATGTTGTCCTCATTTTTGCCCATTTTTATGACAAATATTTTCCCAATTATCCCTTTTTTTAATGAATTTTTGCCGAATTGTTCAAAATTTTTTTCACCATTATTTTTTTTTATTTTTTTTACAATTTATCCCGGGTTTCTACTTCTAAATTACCAATATTTTTGTACTGGTATAACAAGAAAAAAAAAGTATCGTTCAGGTATCAGTATCATAAACCATGTATCGTTAAAGTACCGGTGTCGGAAACGTAACCGTACCCAGCCCTACACTCGGGTGAATCCTGGCACCACGGAGCTCTTCCTTGTCATGGTGTTTATTGAAAAAAAAAAAACGAGCCCTCAAGCTCCTAATGTCATTACAGATATATTTACAATGATCCCTTTTGTAAACAACTGGGACTCTCGCCGACACTGACCCCGTCCTCTCTCCGGTCTCAGCGGCATTCTAATAAGTGTGGCCACATCCTCACAAATAACAGCGCGGGAGATCGACCCCGGGATGGAGCGGCGCCAAGTCTGCGTTTTCCCAGTGAACTCGTCGCGGGGAAATGGGCGAAGGAGGGCTTATATATGACGGGCGCGCTGAGCCCTTTTCTCCCGTCATCATTTCCATGGCCCCGCTTTAACGCCGATTCTCTAATAAGCCCCAACATGGCTGTCACGCGGTGTAAAAAACGTTCACGGCTCCGGGAGAATCCATTACGGCCCCGCTGCAAAAAAAAAAAAAACACGAAAAAAAAAGGGGCCACTAGACTCAAGCGCGTTTTTTCTTTTAGCCGGGAATTTATTTACCCACAGTGCTCCGGGAGATAGCGGGCCGTTTAGGGGATAAGTGGTCATTCAGATCATCTCACACAGGCGGCTTCAGCGGGAAGGAGACGTCAGGCACAATGTGTAAGCGTATTAGGGCCTGCCAGACGGGTTATTGTTGCCAATTCAATTTGCCTGCTGTATTCTGGGCACGCGGACGGGACACTTTCTCTAAATGTTTACGCTCTATCCTCTTTTAACTTGTTGATTCATGTAAAATGTGACAGTAGCGTTCTGTAGATTTGGATGATGTCCTGGAGGACTAGGCCAATATAACTGTGTGTGAGACAAATAAATAAAGCCCTTACTGGTCAACATCAGGCGCATGTTTTTGAAAATGGTCACCACTTATAGACACATTTATGAGAAAAACATTGGCCATACTGTATTTAAAAGGAGCTTACAGAGAAGGTGTTTAACTTTGGGATAGGGCTGCAAGGGTTATCGATATCAAATCGCAGGTTTTAACCACTGCAATAACTTATCCTCAAGACATTTGATTTGAGTGACAGATGTCACCGATCAGAACTGTCGAGCTTTGCAAATTTCAGGTTCAGCTGCAACAGATGCCCTAAAGCAGATTCTAAAGTGTTTAGATAGACACTTTGTGATTCCATTCCCCGCTTGTTTGAGTCACGTGGCTGTCCCCCAGAGGTACTCTGAATGTCGGGGAAACTCCTCCAGAGGAGGGTGCTGTCCACATAAAAACAAATCTTTTTGAAAGTAGATTATTGTACAATTTGAGCAAGAATATGTTGTTTGAATGAAGTCTAAAAGTGCAATTACTTTCTTCACTCATCATTTTAGCCCTTTATGCATTTAAATGGATCAAATATAAAAATTGCAAATTAAAACTCAAGTGCAATATTTCTTAAAAAATCGCAATTAGTTTTTTTTTTGTTCAAATCGTGCAGCCCTACTTTGGGACAGTGAATCTTAGCTATCCACTACCACCTCAATGTTACCTTCAACTTCAATCAATGGGCTCAGAATGCTGTGATGTCATGTGAACACAACACATTACCAGCACTTTTTACACTGGAGCGAGAAGGTTCTGGGTTCGATCCCCGGCCGGACCGGACTTTCTCTGGAGTTTGAATGTTCTCCCTCTGCTCAGGTTTGCCCTACCGCTAAAAACATGTACAATAGGCCAGGGTGAATGATGTCTGTGTGCATTAATGAATGATGGTGGTCGGCTGGTGCAGACGTGTGCAGCGGCGCTTTGTAACCAGATCTGGGAAAGGCTATAGATAACATCCCTTCCTTTAACATCCCTTCCACTGATAAGTTTTTACCTAAACAACCTTTAGAAGTCAAAATTACTTATAATCATAGTTATTCATGTGGAAAGACCTTAATTTACTATAAGAAGTATTTAATAAATACTTTAGCACGTCCCAGTATAAGTCTGGGATATGATTCAACACATGCAACATGTTGAATAATTTGTTGGTTCTTAGTCAAATCTACTCCATTGCTCTCGATGCTGACTCCTGGAGTCAAATTTGTAAGAATGTTTATTTCATGACTAAAAATGCAAATTTACAATTAATACAGTACAAGACACTACACCGAACTCACTACACAGGGGAAAGATGAGCAAAAATGGGATTCACATCAGACATCTGCTCACACTGCACTCAAAATTGCACCGACACCTACACTCATGCCACCTGGCACTGCACCCCCATCAAACACTTTTGGGAAGAGGTCACATAGTCACTTTCCTCCCTGCTGGGCTGCCACATCCCATTATCTCCCCTACTCTGCTTGCTAGGGGACCTCATAATACTAAATAACAATAAAACAATAACCCTTTAACTAGTTCTCATAGCTCTAACCATCGCCAAGAAAACTATCTTCATGAACTGGAAAAAAAGTAATGTCATCCATATTAATCATTGGAAAAATCTTCTCACAGACTTTATTACAATGGAATATACACCACCCCCATACAGTTACTCAGCAGAACCCGAACCCTATAATCCAACCCTTGCCGATTTAGTATTGCTTTAATCTCATTTGTTTCGCTCCATCTCTAACTCAATACAATCTACAACCTTAGCCTACACCTGGGAAAGGTGCCCCCACTGTGGAAGACTTCATGCCTTGTCCCAGTGCCAAAGAAGGGGCGGCCAGGTGACCTCTGTGACTACAGACCTGTGGCACTGACCTCCCACCTCATGAAGGTGTTCGAGCGGTTGGTTCTGCACATCCTAACATCTCAAGTGCAGTCGGCCCAGGATCCCCTCCAGTTCGCCTACAGGAAGAATGTGGGGGTGGAGGACGCGGTGCTGTACCTCCTGCATCAGGTCCTCACCCATCTTGATAAGGAGAGTTGCGCTGTGAGAATTATTTTTATTGATTTCTCCAGCGCATTCAACACAATCCAGCCCCTCCTGTTGAAAGACAAGCTCACCAACATGCAGGTTTCCCCACTCCTCATGTCCTAGATCACGGATTACCTCACCGACAGACCACAATTTGTCCGGTTGGGGAGTATAATCTCTGATTCCGTGACCAGCAGCACCGGGGTTCCACAGCGGACGGTTCTCGCGCCCCTCCTCTTCACCCTGTACGCCGCAGACTTCAGGCACAGCAATGAACTGTGTCATGTGCAGAAGTTCTCGGACGACACTGCCATTGTCGGGTGCATCCATGGGGGGGGGGACGAACAGGAGTACCTTGTAAAGGGACCTGGAGTCACCTGAACCACCCGCAGCTGAACACCTCCAAGACAAAGGAGATGGTCCTGGACTTTAGGAGGTGCCGCCCATCTCCTCAGCCTGTGACCGTCGATGGCGAGGAGATCGAGGTGGTGACCTCTTATAAATATCTTGGGCTGCAGGTGGATGAGAAGCTCTACAAGAAAATGCAGTGCAGACTCTACTTTCTGAGGAGGCTTGCCTCTTTTAAGATCTGTAAGAAATTGCTCCAACTGTTCTACCAGGCAGTAGTAGCTAGTGCTCTTTTTTATGGTGTTGTGTGTTGGGGGGGAACATTAGGCAGAGGGACACTCAGAGACTGGACAAACTAATCAGAAAGGCCTCCTCCGTGATTGGGGCCGATCAGGACTCTGTAGTGTCAATCTCGGAGAAGAGAACCCTGGAGAAGCTTCTCTCTGTAATAGACAACAGCGACCACCCCCTGCATGAGCTGGTGATGAGGCAGAAGAGCTCCTTCAGTGAGAGGCTGCTCTCGCTCTCCTGCTCAAAGGACAGGCTCAGGAAATCTTTCTTGCCCAGAGCGATCAGGCTGTATAACAAATCCTTGGGCGGGAGGGGCTAAATGGGAACGATGGCTTTACAGTACTTTTATATTTATTCTCTGCACTGTCCTATTTATTCATTTTTTCCTAGTTTTTTTAATCTGATGTTTTTATGTGTGACTTGTTTGTGCATCTGAATTTCCTTCGGGATTAATAAAGTATATCGTATCGTATCGTAACTCTCCTGTCCCTAATTTTACTGTGTCTGAGAGCCAACCCCCCTTAACTCCCCCACACCATTATACCACAGGCACGCACGCCTAACCCATTTCCATGAAGTTGCTTTTGTATTTGTTTTAATGTTATTGTTGTTGTTGTTGTTGTCGTTATCTCATCATCATCTCCCCCCTGGTACAATGGTAATAGTGATACTTGCCCCCACCATTTTTTGCGTCTTTTAATGTATCACAGTAGAATAGTAACATACAAAAAAAAGGTCTAACACAAACAAACAATACACAAGCTCTAAGGTTGGTAGGGCAGAAGGGACGTGCTTACAGGGACAGTATATCTGCCCAGGTGAGCACATCAGTGTCACTTGAGATCTGTTGTCTGTTGTTTTGTGGTTGTCTCTCTGGTCTATTTTTGTGTGTGTGATTGTCTTAAAACTCACAATAAAATAAAATAAAATAAATAAATAAGTCTACTCATGTTTTGCATTGGTTTGATTGAATTGAATCTATTCCTTCTTTATTTTCATTTCACACAGTGCGAACAGTTGACTGGAGAGCTCACACTATGGGTTTTGATCGACTAAAGTCTTGAATGCAAACAAAGCCGATCGAGATGTCAACATCTACAAGCTGTATGACAGAAACGATAGAGATTAAACAGTATAGCCATAGCTATTATGAACTGTTGTTTTTTGTATTCTCTGTATGTGCTTTACATGTGGTAGAATGGAAAATAAAGTGAATTGAACTGAAATGTAACCGCCTGGAAAGGTTACCAGGGCTTGTATCTCCCATCAGATTATAGCCTGGCCAAAGGCTATTCACTTTGCATAGATCAGTGGTGTGTGCTGAAACTCCACAGTCTGAGTGTGCTGTGGGCGGAATATGAACTTCAAATTATGAATTTCAGAATATTTTAAAATATATACGTTTGTAGTAATAGTAATATAAGGACACTGTGTCAGAACGAGATGTCTCATGTATGTCAGCTGCTGACACATGTCCAGTAGATTTAATAAAACAATACCAGGCTTGTACTTATACTTGTACTTATGCTTCATCATGTTTTTATTCTATCATAATAAAGTTGTATCTTCTAGGTTTGAAAGGAATTCAACTGGACTTGGTTTTTTGGGAAGATGCCAACGTTTGACTCTCAATCCCGAGAGGGTCCTCATAGGATAGGGACTTGATGCGACGCGTAAACAAGAAGCAATTTTCTTCTTTCTTGGTACGGCAGCGTTTTTTGCCTTTTTCTGCGAGCTTACTGTGTTGTTTCTGTGCTCAACATTGTTTTACATGGATACGTTTGTACATATTTGCTGTGCTTTTGTGAGGTCAAATTTTTAAAGTGAACAAACAGCTAGCCTATGAGCTAAAGACATTTGAGACCTACAAATGTCTTCTTCTGAAACACTGAAGAGGAACCAAGAGCCCCCACACCTGCCGCACAGTGTAGGCGTCACAAGATGCAAACAGGAAACAAAAAAGGGACAAACAAGGAGGTATCCGGGCAAGCTAATACACACAAGCTTCTATCTGGCTAATAGAAGTTCACTGGCTATTGTGGAGCACAGGGAGCTGCGCAGGAGGAAGGGGAAGGAGGTAGAGAAGCTGACCAGTGCACGACACTGTGCTCTGAAACAGAGAAAAACCCAGGAGACGCTGCATCGTTTCAGAGGTTCAGAGGAGCACACTCCGGTTTCCCTATACCTTTAAAAACATGCTGCTCAGGTTGGCCCATATGGTGGTGTGCTCAGTCGCAGTGACTCAGGACTAACCCAACACCTGAACACAATTTCGTTGTACAAATGAACAATGACAAAATAAAGCCCTTAACACTTAGAAATGTATGACGATCACCAGTAGCAGCAGCACAGGCTGAGTACGTAGCAGATGTAAATATATTTAATGAATTGAGAATTGCCTCGAGGAACAGACTAAAACTTCGAGAGGCCAGATGTACCTTTTTTAATGCATTCATTTATTGTATGGCGACAAGGGGAAAAACAAAAATAAACAAAACAAATATATTTTTAAATATATTATTATTATTATTATTATTATTATTACTTAAAACAATTGCAAAAAACAACAAATAAAAACAAAAACGTGGTTCTGACGTCATGCAGCTTCCGCCCCTGCGTCAGCGGCAGCGCCAGCCAGACTAAAGATGGCGGCGCCCTGTGTGCGCTCCGTGGTCTCTCTGCTCAGAAAATGTGGACTTTGCTGCAAAAACATCAACATCACCGCCTCTCATGTCAGCGCACAGGTACAGCGGAGTTTTACGTGCCTCTACATAACCGGTTTTGTTCTGCAAATAAACGCGTTCTCCTTGAGACGTAGCTGCAGTGGCTCGAAAACACTGACGTCCTTGAGTTAGCATCATAGGCATGTTAGCATCTGTCACTGACACCTCCTGACGTTACCAAATGATTATTGTTTATATTCTATAGTCTACTAGAGCACAACAGTGTAAAATGACCACAGATCATAGAGCTCGTTCGCTGATGAATGAGATGTTTAGAAATTGACAATGAAAACTCGATAAGGTCACTTTTTACTGCATATAATAATAAATAAGTACTAATGGTGTCATTTTCTGATGATTGTGGTGTGAAAAAAAAGTAATAAAAAGAACTACGGTATGTATAATTTAAGCAGCAAATGGCAAACAGAAAAGAGCGCAAGAGTTCAGGAGTGTTTTGTCATATTGCAAAGCATCATGATTTGCAGCAATAATAAACTAATGGAGATTTTAGGAACATTTTACCTCATGGTTATTATGACCAAAATTATTGCAGCTTTTTTTTTTAATGTGTGTTAATATGTTCAGAAAGCATTGATAGTACTACACAAACTGAAATAGTTTCAAAAACGTGTAACAGTGTTTGTTATATTTAAAAAAAAAAGTTGATCGTTTGGAGGGTATTACATGTACTATTTACAGCGCCGGAAACGTGTTAGAATATTTTAGAACTAAATAAGCCGTCAATATCAGGAAATTTTTTCTCAGTTTGTGTCCTTCCAGTTTGCTTTCGCTCTGCAGATTTGGGGAAATGCCATCAGACAGTAATCATTGTTAAATTCATAATAATGTGGCGTGAGTGAATCTATTGCATTGGTGGCCAACTTTAATCTGCCCTCCAGGAGCCCTGTAATGCATTGTGCCATTTTAATATGGAGGTATCCGCGACACGGCTTATATGCTGGCGCTGGCCGATGAGGCTCACTTTGCCGACACCGCGGGTGCGGTGATCCGTGGTAATAGATTTTTTTAAAAGCAAGACGGTAATTATTACCATCAACATTTTTACCGGGGTTTACCGCTACACCGGTAACCGTGACATCCCTACTACACATAACTTAAATGCGTGCGATTCTTTTATTAGTAACAGTTCACCTTTCAGTCTTCTCTCGAACGTTCTGTGTTGGTGTCCTCAGATGGGGCGGCGGCCGCTGAGCGTGAGCTGCCCGCTGCACAGAAAGAACCTGGCCGCCGCGGGGCCGGAGAAGTTCACGGCAGAGTTCATCCAAAAGCAGATCGAGGAGTACGACATCGGCAAGAGACACCTGGCCAACATGATGGGAGAGGACCCCGAGAACTTCTCCCAGGAGGACATCGATGTAAGGAGGAGGAAACAAACACACTGCACTGCATCTGTTTTCATCCTGAGGATCACATTACTAACTAGTGTCAGCTCTATCAACAAAGGAAAGCAATGATTCAGTGTTTTAGTTTACATGCGGAGAGAGTTTGTTTTAACAATAGAAAATCCAGACAAAAATATCAAAGTTAAAGCCACACCGCGTAACATTTCACCCAATAAATAAATAACTAATTTACCAAGTGTGCAAAACAAGTAACGCGTGCAAAAATGGATCAGCCGGAGAGTCATTCAGGCATTTTTTACTCGCACAGCATTCTCTCGCGGTTGGGAAGCCTTTAGTGAATTTCACCAGCCGTCTTCTCTGCACCAAATAGACATAGCTTCCACACAGCATCAAAACGCAACAATAATAAAATAATAGAAAAGTGATAAAAAAGTGACATAAAAACCTGTGTAAATCAAGCGGAGCCAAAATCAGCATTTAAGGCTAAATTCACTGCACTTTCTACAAAATCCACTCAATACCATAATCAAGGTTGATGTATATAAGTTGAATACTGAAAATAGCATGTTATTTGTTGTTTAATTGGACACAAACAAACTCTGAAAGACCCCACCTGGCCTAGACATCAAACCTCGAGTTACCGCTGTTCTCTAGAGTTGTGGCCTTTCATCATGACGTCCCTGAAATGCCCGGGCAGCCGTATAATGTATTAATTGATGCTAATTTCTCTGCCAGGATCGCGAAATCAAATCACAAATTCTCCTAATTTTGTCTTTCCCCAAATTCAACTCTGCCAGAAAGCCATAATCGCTCAAAGCATTACCGACACTGATCTGCGTTTACCTTTTGAAAAAAAAAAACAATGGCGTCCGAGACTTAATTCGCCACGCCAGGCTTGTTAGCGACGCCGCACAGTCCCGCCGTCGGACAACACGCCAGCCGTTCCCGCTCCGAACAGTTAGCCCGATTTTCCCCCGCGTCCTCCCCTCATAATGAAGAGAGATGTCTCTGCTGCCGACTGTGAAAGCCAAAGCGACGGGTGAGAGGCGCCGCGTTCACGGGGACGGAGGGAGGAGGGGGAACATCGGCAGCGACTGGAGGCCCGCAGGTGTGGGGCAAATGAAGAGCAAACCCAAAAGGTGTGAGCTGTTTACAGGCAGGTGGGAAAGTGAGCGCTGGAGGAGGGCCAAGAACACCAGATGTGAGGCCAGTCTGAAATAGAGACATTACTTTGGAGAGTTTTGATGACAGTCGTTGACCAATGGAGTTTTTATATCCAATCTTACGTTTTCTCGCTTTGTTGTATCAAAATTAAACAATATAATGAATTGGTAGTAATTAAAGATCCTTACAGACGTGGAGAAATGGTTTATTAAAACTAACAAAAGCTTCTTATGTCAGAGCAGCGGAGAGGAGACGCCATCGTTCCAACTTTAAGTGGAGTCTGAGGTTTTAGTAAAAATAACATCACCTTATTCCGCATGTAATCTGTGCACAGTGTTTCCCAACCAGGGGTACGGGGACCCCAGGGGATACAGAGTGTTTTTGCTTTATTTCTTAACACAATAGACAACAAAATGCCAATAACTCTAAGGTGCAGCCAATTACAAATGATTCATAGCTCAACTCAGAGTTTGGGGGTACTTTGAGTTTATATACAAAACTGAAGGCGGCAGTGTTGTTTCTGGCAGCTCTTTTAGTCTTTTGGACGAAAATGCTTTTAGTTTTAGTCACATTTTAGTCAGTTTTTTCAGTCAGCCAATGAATTATTAGTATTTCAACAAATTAGTTTAGATAAGTATTATCTTGGGATTAAATTGGGATGAAGGTTGACAGGCTAGGCAACCTTTAAATAATAAATGATAATAAGACCTCTACTACTGAGTACAGAAGATGAATCAAGCACCTTCATTGAAAATGATAATAATCTCTTGGATTTATATACAGTAGTTTTGATACCACACCACAATAGGGAGAAGTGTCATTGTGAGCAGGACCTTTCCAAAAGCGCCCACTCTCCTCGTCCTCTGATTAGGGGTGGGCCATATCGTATCGCATATCGTTATCGCGATATGTTTTGATATCGTTGTGGACACGATATAATTTATGTTACGCTCAGCTCTGTTAGAGCAGCATAAACACTGACTGTAGAACACGGGGACAGGTGCTTAAAAAGTAAAATGTAATGAAGGATTTAAACTGCTTGAGTAGATCATATTTGTGACTATGCCGTAAAAAATAAAATTAAAATATAAAATATATCACTGAATTAATCATCCCAATAGGTGTAAGGCTGGGATTTTGAAGTAATTTGTCCATTGTTAATTATATCGTCAAATATATCGTTATCGTGATATTTCTTTTTTACATCGTGATATAGATTTCAGGCCATATCGCCCTGCCCTACCTCTGATCATTGCTTTGTGAGATTTGTTTTTACCAACAGTGCCGTCTGCACATTCATTCATCAACATGCTTTCTGCATTCATACATTAAAACTGTTCTGAGAAAATCTTCAGTGAAGGTACTTGAGTCATCTTCTGTACTCAGTAGTTGAAGTCTTCGAAGGTTTCGCCTCTCATCCAAAAGGCTTCGTCAGCGGACTAAAGTCCCGCTCAGCCCGCAGCCTGGATAAAGACCACAGGGAGGAGTTGGGGTAGGCCCGGCTCTTCCCCTCTAATCACAACTGTGGGTAAACAACCTTTGAAGTAGAGCGTCTCTAACAATCTGCTCAACCCAGTATCGGTCAGTCCTGTCCTATTCATAGATGATCACTGCCTATTACACAGACATGTCTTGAGAATAGATAAAGTCCCTGTGACATCGCTGTCAGACGTGCTCCACGGAGGACGTATTGTCGCTGAATGTAGCGCGTGAGGGGGAGAGGGAAAGCGGGGCACAGCCTGCAGCATGTGAGTACATGGGACACATGGCTGTGCTGCTCGATGTCACATGTAGCGGTGTTTTCTCCGGCTCCGCGCACAAGCTCTGTTTGCAAACGGTCTGACAAACCACTTTCTCCCATTTTTGTCTTGTCTCATTAACGTCTCATAATGTTTTAGTCCCCAAAGAGCTATCTTTAGCAAGTCATCGTTACGTTATCGTCATTAAAAAAGGTGCGTCAAGGAAATTACATTGTTCTTGTCTTCGTTGACGAAAACAACACTGGTAGGCCGGGTATGCGAGACAAAAAAGGTGGGGAACCCGAACCACTGATCTAGCACACCTTGCAATAATAATAAAACCGCTGTAGCTTGGCCTCCTTCTACTGCCTCGGGAAACATGATAGACAAATAGAGGCTATGATACATACATTATTGGTAACACATGAGTACTCGCTGGCGTTACTTTCATAATAAAGTAAGACAGAAAAATAACAGGGTAGTTTTTGAGTGAAATTAGGAAACTTTTAAAAGTAACACTTATCCACAAAAGTTATTGTGTCGTTGTAATTGCTGGGACGTTTTACTGAAATGTAGCGAGGATATGAGGGAGACAAACAGCCCGCTCCTGTCCACAGTAACACGGCCACCTGCTCCTGACACAACAGAGAGAATGAACTCGGAACGAACCGCTCTGTCCTCTGCCTCTGAACCTGTCCCCTTTCCGAGTATGTCGTCTCCTGAAGTTGAGAGTTGCCACGGTAACAATCCCCGGCCCTTCCTTGAACCCAGTGCCGGCAGATTGCGCCTGTCACGGTCCCAGCTGAGCGCAGGGGTGACCTCTGCAGTGTGCACATGTCAGCCTTGTCATAATGTGCCATTGTTTAGTTTGGTTTGTAACATTTTTACTTTTTCTCCCGCAGAGAAGCATTGAGTATCTCTTCCCCTCTGGCCTGTTTGAGAAGAAGGCCCGTCCACTCATGAAGGTAAAAGCTTACTTTAAATAACACTGCTAATAAGCTGCATTATATGAGAAGAACATAAGATTTATTTCATCTAAAGCCGGGTGTACACTCAAATTGGAAAACGTGGAGATTGTAAAATCGCAGTGAGGTTGAGGCTGCAGCCGCCGTGTGTTTAGCTCAAGCGAGTGCCGCGTGCTAGCGGTATTTAATTCCACGTAATATTAAAGAGAAAAGAAAATGCGCGGTTATGCCTGGCCTGTGTTGCTTGTGACGAACGGTGCGCTGATCTATTTTGTTGACAAGACACTTGACAGAGATCCTCCTACAGTGACAGAAGACTCAATCTGCGACTAGCCTTCCAAAATAGCAGATACTGCCTGATGTCTATCACTCGTCTTTAGTCGTATGCCGGTTCTATTTTAAATCTTTGTCCCTGTCTCACTGTACGACCATGTGGGCTACGGTAAGATTTTCCCCACGGCGAGTGATCGTTTGTCACAGAAGGCCAAAATCGTGCAGTGTACATACGGCTTAATGGGCAAAACTGCTTTACTTTATATGTCGCTGTAGACTGGGCGTCATAAAAACTAAGCTATTTATATTGGTATTTTACACTGCCTTACACTTGCCATAAATAATTTGATCGTCCAAGTTCCACCAGGCCTAGATCAAGATTA
Source organism: Proterorhinus semilunaris (assembly GCA_021464625.1). Classification (NCBI taxonomy): domain Eukaryota; kingdom Metazoa; phylum Chordata; class Actinopteri; order Gobiiformes; family Gobiidae; genus Proterorhinus; species Proterorhinus semilunaris. The sequence continues at coordinate 12,561,725 of CM038365.1, forward strand.
GATTAGAAGTAAACGAGTCTGAAATGAACCTAAATTGGATTAAATTCTGTTTAAGCAGGTGTAAGCAATGTCTAAACCAAAATAAAAACACCTAACTGAACTAACCAAATTGAAATTGCCAGTAATTAAAATGAATCAAGTTTGAAATTGCAGATGACCCTGAGTACAACCTGAAAATCCCACCAATGTTGCATGTGCCACAGTTTGAGAACCACTGCTAAAGAAGAATATAATTAAAACCTAAACTTATTGTTTTTTCCTTTAGCATCCAGAAGAAATATTCCCAAAACAAACAGGTAGAATATCTCTGAACAGTCATCAGAATCGTAATGTTTTGATATTACTTTATCATATTTACATTTGTATGTGTAGCTGTCCAGTGGGATACAGACGGCCGGCCATTCCACTACCTTTTCTACACCGGAAAACAATCCTTCTACTCCCTCATGCATGTAAGTATATTTGAAATGTTCTCTTTTTTTATATGTGCAAAGTGGAGGCAAGTTTGACGCACCTGCACCCACGACACCCTCGGGTCATATCCCATTCAGAGAGAAAGAGTTCAGGGGGGGAGTGCTGTCCCTGGGGAGAGCCCACGTCAGAATCCCTTCTCCACGAGGGCAGGAGCAGCCGAGGGGAGCAGAGGGCGGGGAGATTTGGAGACAGGAGGGGGACAGGGCAGGAAAGAGCAGCGGATTAAAGGCAAGTCCCTGGGGTATCCCTCAAGCTAACTCCACTGCAGTTTGTTGATGGGAGCGTTTATAATTATAGTGTGGAGATAATGCAAATGGACAACTCCAGGCAGTAAATTTACTGGATGTTCTCAGAAAGATTTTTACATTTTCCTAAGAAAGTTTTAGGTAATAGGGCAATACAATTTGGATAAATGTCTAATTGTACTCTTGTGATTGCGGCCTAAAACTAACAAGAATTACCTGGGTTTGTTATTGTTATTTCTTTCAAACATACTACCTCCTCAGATGGAAGCAACATCTACGTCAACTAGGTTTGAGTGAAACAGAATGGGCAAGATCGACCGAGAACTTTTAATTTGATTTCTTTGTCAAATATGAAAAGGGTGCAAAGGAAGTGATGTGCTGCTGCAGCTAATTCATAGAGAAGACGATTAACACTTTTTAAACTGAGCTGAACTCGCTGCGATCATTACACGTCTGTTACATTTGCTTGTGTAACTTTTTTGTTGGTTTGCTTAATGCAGGGGTTCCCAAACCTTTCAGGCTGCGATGCCTGTAAAATGTAATCAGCATTTATAATAACCTAAGGTGCAAAACATTTATATCTGGTTTAATTATGTTAGTTTGGAAGCTGTGTGTTGTTTGTTGGCTTAATTTCACCAAAATATGCTGTTTTCAATCAAAAATGCTTCAAATTCAATGTCAAAAATGTTAAAAATATTGTCTCAAAATCGTTTTGCTGCCCCCAGTTCAGTGTCCCGCGACCCTCCAGGTGGTCCTGACCCCCACTTTGGGAACCACTGAGTTAATGTAAATTAAAGCTACAACTTTTATTCTGTACTTCTTATATAAGCCTACTTTGCTTTTCCATTTCATTTTTTTTCCATATGTCCATAGGCAAGACTAGACATCTTTCTGTGGTTCTGATCACTGGCTTGGCATTTTTATTCCCAGAACAAGAAAAGTTCAAAGATTTTGTATGTACTGCCATATTATTATTATTATTTGACTTTATTCCGGACACTAGAATGATGGTCCACATTAAAAGAAAAAGACACACATGACAACAATACATTTATCTCCTGTATAGGCTCAAACGCCAGTGAGTCCAAATACGAGATGAATATCGCACCGAGCTTAACCCAGGGTTGGTCAATGCAGTGATGATACTGTTCATTGAGTTTGTAAGCCTGCATAGAATTAAACCCAGAAACATGCCCAGATGTTGCTCCAATTTACAATGACATTGAGTCCTGTCGTCTTTTCAGCACAATTTGAACATCACGGTTTTACCTCTGACTCTCCTTCTATCCTTCCCTTGTTCAAACGGTTTCCTTTTTTAATATATTTGCGTGTAAGGCGTCTCTTCTCCCCTCATACCCCTGCCCCGCGGCCACACTCTTACCTCCCTGCTGTCGGCTTAAATAGGCGTGTCAGACATGTCTAGGAGCCCCGTCACTCTCTGTCCTTTCCCTTTACCCTTTCATTCATCGTCTCCATCGGCCCGTGCTGAGGCGGGCTTCCAGGAGGGGGCAGCGGTGTGTAACGCGAGCTCACGGCTCCTCTAGCTGTTGTTTTTACTGTCGCGGCCGGGACAATATTCACCTGCTCAATGCTCCGCTCGACCTTTTTAATAGTGGAGGAGCGCATGCCCGAGCTGCACCCACTACGGCGGGCTTTCTCTAAAGAGGGATTTTATGTCCTTGATTAGATTTACCTCATCTTTTATTTTATCTCATCTTTTAATATTTTATGTATGGCCTATGTTTTATGTTTAGCTGCATGTAAACTTTTAAAACTGCTGTTAAACATCACGGTGCTCAGTTATTACATTTCAGCTTCGTGCAGCAACAAGATACAAATCTGTGAGAGGCAGAAAAACATCCTTAGTTTTAATCATTCTCTCATAAATATGGCACTCTCAAGCTTTTTCTCCCTCCCCTTTCGAAAAAATAAATGTTCTCCTCCTGCAGTCTATAAACCCGCTAAATAGCTCTCCATTGCTTTTATGTTCTCGGTCCACGGACATTACCCGACGCTCTAGTAAAGCCCCGGTGTTAGCACTTAGCAAACATGTAGCACAAGCGCTTATCCTGGCTAGCTGTCCTCATCCGCTCGCTTTCTATTACGTTTTTCATTGCCGGGAAAATTGGTTTTGCTTTTACTTTTTGGCGCCCTCTCCCCTCCCTCCCCGGCGCTGTCCGGAGAGGCCGACAGATTAGGTGCACTCTATCGAGACAGAATTAAGCACAAACATGTGGGAGAGTAATTGACGGGGAAATGAGTTCTCACCAAGGAGCCTTGGCAGAAGCTATGTGGAAGGAAAAGCCACTTTATCCAATTGTTAAGCATGCCATTGAACATTTCACAGATGGCTTGAAGAATGTATTCAATTAAATTCAAACAAATTCCAACCGTTCATTTTTTGTCAGATCCCGGTACTTTAACGATACTTGGTTTTCGATACCGATACCTGAATGAATATTTTGGTACCTATTGATCAATAATGTTATTTTATTCCTTCTATTTCATTTCTTTTACATTTGTATCATTTATTTGAGGCGAAACAACCAAGAAACTTCCTTTAACCTCTTAACCCCCGCCTGAACTTTGCACATTTTCTCCAGTTCAGTTTTACCCAAATCTAAAAGCTTCTCGACTAGACTAGAAATAATGCCTAATTTGAAAGCTAAGACCTACAAAACTGATCTAAGATTTGTCAGTGTTTTCTTAGGTGTTTTTCGGTCATGTTTTTGCTGCGTTTTTTTCTTATTTTGTGCTATTTTTACGCTTTTTTCAAGAATCTTCAGATTTTGGTAAAGTCAAGCTGGAGAAAATGTGCTTGGTTTAGGCGGAGGTTAACTAACAAAGGGTAGGAATAAAACCCTTTCTAAATACCCCCCCCCCCCCATCTAAATTTTTCATCAAAATGTTCCCCTTCCCTCCCATTTTGTCTAATTTTTTTCTAATTTTTCCACATCTTTTTTCTATCTTCATATTTCCTTTTTTTCCCTCTTAAATGTTGTGACATTTTTTCCCATCCACCCACTATTGCTCCCCACATTTCTTTTTTTTTAATGACCAACAGCATAAAAACTTGAATCTAAAGGTTTCATATTTTTCCGGTTCCTGCGTTCGATACCAGTAGTACCTAAACCCTTTTTTCTAAATAAAATAAAATACTGGTATCGATTGGTTTAAACGGTACCCAGGCCTTTGGAGATCCTTCCACCTCAGATCGGTGTTTTTGTCTTTTTCAGGACCTGTACGCCAAAGTCCAGGGCATCGAGAAGTACCAAGACCGCATGAGAGCGAAGGGCCTCTTCAGCAGAGACGACAAAAAGATGTGAGAAACTAAAATCACGTTGGATCTCTCAACTGTTTGACCCTTTGATTTGACTTTCAGCTCTCTGGGAACCAGCCGGTGGATGGTTAAAGAGGAGCTGGAAGGAGTGCTGTTAGAAACCATCTCGCCTCACGACGTAAGGACTTCAAACTTCAGCCCGATTCATTTATTTTTTGCTGTATAGTAAAAACGAGCCGTCTCTCCAGTACACGCACTTCATCCAGCTGATGGAGCGGCTGCTGACCATGCCCTACTGCGCCAGCGAGGAGGAGTTTGTCATGCGTTTCCGTCGGCAACTGGAGGCTCAGGCCACGGCCCAGATGGTGCCAGAGCTCCAGAGGGACGAGCGGGGGGTGGCCTTCAGCGCGGCCGAGGGTACGGTTCGCCTCTGTGGGATGTTGAGAACGTCCGAGTGTTTATGTGGGGGTTGAAGGTGTTTTGTCGCAGGTCGGAGGAAGTCGTCCACCTGCTCCGTGGTGCTCAGAGACTGCGGGACGGGGCAGATCACCATCAACGGTCAGGACTACATCCGATACTTCACGGTTCTCCAGGACAGGTACAACCCTCACCCCCTTCCCTCAATCCCATGTGCTTTGTCTGCTCCGAAATGAGCACTGTTGCCTGTTTCCACGTTATTTTAAAGCCACACTGCCTGCATAAATAATGTAAATACAATACAAGCATTTATTTATTTTATTTTGGGTGTTTTCGTTGGTGAAAACTAGCTCTGAAAACATGTTAAATGATATCACTTTGGTATCGGGGGAAAGAGTTTAGGTGCTGCTGGTATAAAAAAAATGAAAGTTTCAAAAGTATCTTTAGATCCAAGTTTTAATGCTGTTGGTCCAGGGACAGCATTAAAGGAAGTCGTTTCAGTTCAAATAAATATTTACTATTATTTTATTTTTTTGCCCAATATTTCTCTTTTTCAAATTTCCCAATTTTTCCCAAATTTTTTGCTGATATTATATTATTAGTATTTTCCCCTTTTCCCATTATTTTTTGTACAAATGTTTTTTTCCACAATATCTCCTAATTTTTCACATATTTCTTGACATTGGAGATGAACCTGATATTGTCAATGTGCAGATCTTCCAAACATTATTGTTCTCTTTTCTGGTTCTAGACGACAAATATTTTAGGATTGGTTGTTTTCGGGTTCTAGAATGTGACGACATCACAGTACCCAAAGGGGGGGGGGGGGGGGGCAGTTTTTCACAACTCATATCTAAAAAGAAAATGTCTGAATTACAAAAATGATCATTAATATCAGTCACTGGGTCCATGATCTCTCATGATCTGTACAAGACTAAAACATGTCCTCAAACACAAACGAAATTTGACCTCTATATAATATTCTAGACCTTTAGAATGCTGTGATGTGACCTGAAACCCGGCAAAACAGTGGGGCAAATTTGTTTCCCCACTGTAGGTATCATAAAAAGTATTGTTTAAGTATCATTCAATCAGTTTATTATTCCTCATCATATCCACCCCCTGTACTTAATCTCCTCAAATGTTACCGTCGAAACTCTGAGACAATTCTAGTTGAATGTGCCGTCAATGGTAACTGTAGGTAATCCACAGTGTTCTTCTACTTTTGGAAACTTATTCTAATGATTTCTTTTGATGTGACACAAAACTCTCACTGGATTATTGTTCCTCGTCATATCCACTCTCCGTTTACTTAATCTTGACCAGTTTTGCTGTAGAAATCTTGCCTTCAATGGCGACGTAATGTAGTGCCTTTGTCCTAAAGCGTGAAAGGCCAAGGTTTTCAAAAGTAGCTTGTCAAAAGTATAATATGGGACCGTAATAATAAAAAAAGCAAAGTGAAGTTTATCTGCTGCGGTGAGGTAATTACACAGTTGAGCGCGTGGTTGCGTTGTCATCCAGCGCCGCTGTAATTGGGCCTGTCAGCGGCGGTGGCCTGGAGGCACCGGCGCGCTGACTCAGAGCTTAATACACACAGAGCTTCTGTCCACGGCCCACAGGTCCCCCCAGCGCAGGGCAGAGGCCGCTCTGATCCCGCGGCGTGTTGTCGTCTGTGAAACAGTGAAATATAGCTGCTATACGAGTCATGTTGTTCCTCACCGTGTGTCGGGCCGTTGCAGGGAGCAGCTGATGTTCCCGTTCCAGTTCACCGACACGCTGGGCCGCTTTGACCTCACCTGCACCGTGGAGGGAGGGGGCCGCTCCAGCCAGGCCGGGGCGCTGCGCCTCGCCCTCTCCCGCGCCGTGCTCAGCTTCCTGCCCCAGGGAGACGTGGAGAACCTCCGACAGGGTGAGCGGGGAGAAAAACCATCGGCGCAAAGGCTGTGTCTTTTTAAAATGATTTTAAAAGTGTTTCTGGGGTAGTAAGGATCACGATACCGGGTTTTCTAATTATGCACCGCAGATATTTAAAACTGTCTGGTCTATAATCCTGTGTTTTGCAGATTCTAAACTGTAAAATGTGTCAGTGTTGAACTGTGACAGCAGGGGGCGCTTTATTAGGGGCTTAGGGCTGAACAGAAATAACCGTTAGATGCAGCTAGACTGAGCTCTTTCCAATGCAACAAAAGGATTGGAGATGTACACAAAATATAATCTTTACTCCCAAACAGAATTATGAGGATCTGCCCTGATATGTCCACATTTGAATATGTTATTTATTTTATAATGTGTTTTGCTTCAAGATGTGTGATTTTCTGTCCATGGAGGCTCTCATGAAGAAGGGTTCTGATTTCCTGGTATAAAAAAAAAAAAAAAAAAATTAAAGAAAGCCGACATAGCTCTAGCATGTACCTTCTGAACTATCTGATTTTTTATATGTATAAAATATACTGTTCCATTGTCAATACAGCAATACAAGAGAGTGACCGTTTTAGTCCAACTATTTCAGGCTTAGTCGACTAAATCTTTGCTTCATGAGCCCATGGACGAGACCTATTGTTTAAATGATATAAGACACTTTCAAGCCGCCATTGGAAGTTTTGATGTTTCTTTGCTTTTTTCTTTACCAGGAGATTTTAGTCATAGTTGTAGTGTCACCAAGATTATGACCAAACAGTGGTTAGTAGTGGAGCTGCACTTCTGAAGCATATCCACAAGATGGCAGCACATACTTGGATTTATTTCTTAGAACACTACCTTTTTCCCTTTTGTCGTTTTATTGAGGCTTTTTGTAATTTTCTTCCTCTTTGTTTTCGCTGTTGCGTAGCGGGTTTGCTGACCCCTGACCCCAGAGTGAGAGAGAGGAAGAAGCCCGGTCAGGAGGGAGCCAGGAGGAAGTTCACCTGGAAGAAACGCTAACGCCAATATGTCACCCAGCGCTGTCTCCGATACATCACAGTCCGGACTGTCTTCAAATGTTGTTCACGCAGCTGCAATAAATTATGTTTTTCATATAATATCATTGTTTTCATGTGTTTATTTTTCCATTTTCTTCTGGAGAACTTGTCCCAACCAAAACAAAAGCAAACCATTTAAGATGAAGTACTTCCATGTCACCACTAGAGGTCAGTGCTGCCGCATGCTTCACTCGGCCGGATATGATTGAAATTACTTTGTTTTATTCACATATTCAAATCTGAAAGCCTCAAAAGTGGGACAAGTTGCATGACCGGGTTTATACAAGTACAATCAAGTAAAATGCAGTTTTTAATGCACAAATATTTTATGTTTAGTGCCACAAGCCCAACAAATCTGCCCATATCATTTCATAAGATTCCAGGACACAATGGGCAACTTCATGCATAAAAGCGGTGCATGATTAAAAACAAACTTATTTGCCACAAATTCTGAATGCATGACCCAAAAGAACAGAGCTATGCATATGAAACTAAAATGTAATTATTAATTAACTGCAATATATTGATTCATTTTTATGTTGATGTTTTAATGATTTATTTGATCTGGTTTCTTGTAATTTTATGCATCTGTGAAGCACTTTGAATTGCCTTGTGTATGAATTGTGCTCTACAAATAAACTTGCCTTGCCTTTTATATTTATGTATAAATATGGCGTAAAATTATAAAAATAAAGACTACGATTGTTGGAACTCCTGTTATAAACTCACCATTTATGATTAACTCTTTAACTCTCTTGGCAAATGGAGCAGCAGATACAGCATCATGTGACGCACATGTGCAGTGTTTGTATGAACTGTGGCATAAGGCGTTTAAATCTTTATTTTATTTTAGGAGGAAAAACAGGTCAACATTAAAAGTCATTTAGTTTATTTTATTTATTTGAGCAGTGTATCTGCTCAAAAGGAGTGGGCCGAAGCCAAAGGCTTATAAGCGCCCACCCCAAAAGTAAAAACAATAACCAAAAAAAGTTATTTCTTAATAATGTTGTGCAATATGGAGCTATAATGTCATGATTGCCCCTCCTGGAACCGTGGTGGAGGGGTTTGAGCCCAAATGATGCTGGGGCTCTGTTGTCGGGGGCTTCGTGCCCCTGGTAGGGTCTCCCATGGCAAACAGGTCCTAGGTGACGGGTCAGACAAAGAGCGGTTCAGAAGCCCCTTATGAGAGACCAACAGGCCCGGTTAGAACCATGAGGCCGTCCTTCTGTGGACCCACCACCTGCAGGAGGAGCCACAGGGGCTGGTGCAATGTGATTTGGGCTCCAACAGCCCCCACGACCCGGCAACGGACAAGTGGAAGAAAATGGATGGATGGAAGAATGTAATGATTGATTCTGGGATATATTCTCTTGATATTTGGAAAGTAACTGGATTCTAAATACTCTCAAATGAAGAGTACATTTACATGTATTTTAGTTACTCCCCAACACTGGAATACAGTTACTCAAAATTCCATCCATCCACAGCAAGAAGGTCTCAGGTTTGATTCCCACAGTCTGTGTGGAGTTTGCATGTTCACCCCGTGTCTGCGTAGGTTTCCTCCGGGTACTCCAATTTTCCCTACCACTAAAACATGTACAATAGGTTCCCCTCTGGGGAATCTTTTAATTCTTAAGGTTTCCTTATTTAAATTCCTTATCTGTTTGCTGTTTAGTCCCAAACACACAATCGCACAATATTCCAACATGCGAATGTAGAATGGAAAATTGTGCACTTTATGCGATGGAATAATAATAAACCTATTTTAACATATTTATTTATTTATTTATTTAACACTCAGTGAAAGAAATACAATGAAACATTTATCAGAAGCTTTTCAGGTTACATTGTTATTGTTTACGTTCTTGGCTTGCGGGGTTCCTGTGTGTATGCGTGCATGTATGTGGGGGAGTATGGGTGCTATACCAGAATGAATGGCATGTATTGCTACTTAAATATAACAGATATTTAAATGAAGAAAGAAATCGAGTGAAATAGGTTACATTGTCTTCATAAATACAGCAGGTGGCGATGGCGCACCAGACTCCTCCGGTGGAAGCGTGTACGCGTGGAGGCTGGAGACGAGGCGGATGTCGGCGGGTGGACGCTGCCGGTGAGTGGGCGTGCGTAATGGGAGAGGTGGGGCATATAATCCCGCGGGACCGGACTGCCTCCTACTACTACGACTGAATACTCAATCAGCAGCAGGCGTCAGGCGAGCGGCATCTCAGCGCGCCACCTGTCCGCCCTCTCCCGCTTCATTTAACCACTAGAACCACGGACTTTCGTATGGTTTTAGAGACAATGGAGACCGCCTTTCTGAACCGCGCCGCGATGCTGGAGGTGGACTGCAACAGCAACGCCCTGACGGCGGAGCTGGAGGTGAAGAAGCTGCAGGAGCTGGTGCGCAAGCTGGAGCGGCAGAACGAGCAGCTGCGCACCCGGGCTCAGCCGCCTCCTCTTCCCCTCCGTCCCCTCTCCCCGCCGCCGTACGCGCAGGGGAGAGCCGCCTACGGGGGTCTCTGTCTCCCGCTGCAGGGCGAGGATTTGGGGTACTTCGAGCCCACGGTGGAGGTAGAGGAGGAGCGCGGCGCGGGGACGGATGAGGAGGACGCGCTTCTGGACGAGCTGGAGCTGCTGGACCTGGACTCCATGTGCTCCTCGGAGGACTCGCAGGAAACATGGTAACTTCAACTCGTCAGCGTCGGTCCTATATGTGCAGCAGCCAATTTTTGGTCAGTTTCTTGGAGGTAGATCCTGGAGTTTGGAAATGGGCAGCAGCATCAGTCGAAATCGAGCAGCTGCAGTGCCATGAGAGAGGGCTTACAGGTGGGAGACTTCATTCCCAAGTGTGCCACATTTTAGTTCGACCCACACTTCTAATTCCCAACACGGTGGTAGGTGGATTTGTGTGGTTATTTGCCCAAATTTAGCCAATACCTTTTTAAGCAACCTTGTTATCCACCACTGGCCCATACGCATCTTAAAGTGATAGTCTGTAAGTTTGACTGTTTTTAAACATTTGTTCGATCGCTTATATTTGACCGCCTGGGCCTGCAATCTGGCGTAACGCAAGTAATATTCAATCATATTTTCACTCAAGTCCCTCAGATTTCAGATATTAATCGGACTCTCCAGTGCCATAATGAGACGAGCTTACCTGTGAAGCGGCCAATCGGGTGGGAGGGAGCCCGATCGTTTACGTTTGAAAGTTTGTTCTTGCGCTCCTCATGTTTGCAAACTAGGAGTGACTTCCTGATCCTGTCGGGACTCGGGAGGGAAGGAACGTGATTGTTTACTCAAAAATGTCACACGCTCCCCTTTGCAATCTTACAGACTGCCACTTTAAGTTTGTTATGTTGAGGAACGAATATACTGCGATAAACGATGTGGAAAGCAAAATGGAAGCAATTTTGAAGTTTTAAAATGACGTGCTGATATATATTTTTAATAACAATTTGCAATAAACGAACCTAGTCCTTTTTCACTGATATTATTATTATTATTATTATTATTATTATTATTATTATTATTATTATTATTATTATTCAAAACCAAATGGGACACAACAGACAACAGGTGAAATCATTTCAGAGCATAGTTTTTGTGTTTTGACAAATCTATGCAGTTCAATGTCATTGTTGTGGGTTCTGTCTATGAGGAACAAATATATATTGTAAGAAATGTATGTTTTAATACCAGTTTGAATCTGATTTAATGCTTTTCAATGCCATTCAAAGCCATCATTTTGGCTTGATTCGTTGTTTTAAAGGTGCGTTATGCGACTTTTTGTGTGAAAATTCCCATGTAATTTAACTTTTTCTGACCCTGTGGCTCTATAGGTGGTTAACATGGCACATTTACTTTCCATCACAGCGCCTCCAGGATCAATTGTATTGTAGTTTTTTTTTGGTGAGAGGATCTGCCCACAGTGAAAACCAGAAACTCTAAAACAAATGATCCCAGAGAGTCAATGAGGCAACTGATTTAGTGACCACTCGCACAGGGAGGGTCACTAAAAGCTCAAATGTGCACCTTTTTTTTTTTCCCAGTGTAAAAAGTTCCATATAGATTTTATTTTTTTTAAAGCAGAACTAAGTAATGTTTGCCCCTAGAGGCCACAAGCGCCACTGCAGAGGTGTCGTAGCATGTTGCGTTTTCTTTACGCATTAATGGTCTGTGAATAAATACTACGCTGAGAAAAGACAAAGGTAGAGATGGATATTGTACTTGGTGTAACCCTTTTACACAATGAAGATATTAAACTTGGCCGGTAATACGGCTAAGTGGCGTTGCCTGTTAGCTTCTAATCGTGGCAAACCAAATGGCATTTTGTAAAATGATCATCAACAAAACGAAAGCTATTGACAGAATACAATCGGGACTAGCCTGTACCATCATAAACCTCAGAAATGCGAGTGACTTTTGTAGACAACTGAGAGCAGTGAGGGAGATGTTTTTTCCATTAGTGTGTATTGGGGCTGCTGGGTCGAAGGCAGGGAAAGTTGCAAGTGTGGTTTTCTGGCCAGAGACACCAGGAGGAGATTAACACTGTCATTACCCTCAGAGGGGCTAAGAAAAGGACTTCAATATTAAGCGCTTACCTTCTGCCTTAACAGAGCGCATTTTCTCCAGTTCGGCTTTAACCAAATCTAAAATCTTCTCGACTGGAGAGCAACAGTGTAATGCCTCATTTGAAAGCTAAGGCCTACAAAACTGTTTTGAACACACGGTTACATTTTAGTCACGTTTTTGTTGTGTTTTCTTCTCTATGTTGCTTTTTTGTCACGTTTTCGTCCTTGTTTTGGTTGCTATTTAGATGGGGGGTTTTTTTCAAGAAGCTTTTAGATTTGGGTAATGCCAAACCTCCCAAAGTCCTGCAGGTACACGGCGCTCTAGAGTCTCGTTTATGCTGCACTGGCTCCAAGTGGGAAAGCGTGAAGGCAGTCAGAGGTCCTGGAGGAGGTGTTGAGAGTGCTGCACTCTCCCCTCTCCCTGTACTTAAGGCTCCCCCCCCCCCCCCTCTCCTCACCTGTGCCTGTGTGGGAGCAGGTTTAATGTATTATTCAGCTGAGTGTGTCTGTGGGAGCAAAGCCGTCAGTCTGATCTGATCCGGCCTTTGAAGCGGCAGCACCTCTCTGCACATGTGGGGACGCTAATCCCCGGAGAGGCCAGGTCCGACTCAGGAGCCGGGGACGGTGAAAGAAGGGCACGCAGAGATCGGCTTGGACTGGGATGTTTACTGTTCTGTTTTTTTTTTTATTTAAATGACCTTCATGCAGGAGAATAAAATGAATACAAAACACCTCTCCTTGTGTAGAAATGTAGAAAGCCTTTGAGCATCCAAAAAAGGGCTGGAGAGCTAATGTGGGCTAAGGACACGACCGTGGGCATCTCCAGGAGCTGGGATTCGAACCCCCAACTTTCCGATCATGAGGCGACCCAACTGCACCTCTGTCGCCCCAAATAATTGTTGCAGCTCCCTCGCCAGGGTGTACACTTCCACTACACTGTTGTATGACACTGAACAGAAACATATGGCCGCAATAAGAAGTTTACAATTAGAGGTCGGCCGAGCGATATCGATCTCTCAGGGACCGACGATGATGGAGACTTGCAGTTTCTGGCCTTGGAAAGAGCGAAATCATGCCTTATGAGTTCCTCCACAACTCTCGGTCTACGGGGAGCGGAGAAACATCAGGCTACCTGACTTTTTGTTAAGTAAATTTTGTTTTTACCACCTCCAGAGTGAGTTGAAAACCGATCTTGTTAAATTGTCTTCACCTAATCATTTATTGAGTGACAATAGTAGAATCAAATTTTTTTTTTTAGGGGTCGTCGTCCAGCCTTAACTGCATGTCATTTTGAAGCGCAGAACCTGGAGAATTCAATCGCAGAGTTAGTTTAAACAATTGTATTTTTGATCGCGGCTCAAAATACCGCGGCTAGCAACAGTGTGCTAATGCTAACGGCAACTAATCAAAGCTGTTACAGAAACTATGGTTGAATCCCCTAAAGTAATGCAATAGAATCGGCCACTGCTGGAGTGGCCAAGTATTTGCTTTTACAGGATTATCGACCAGACATTTGGAAAATCGGTGTAAAAAATCGGTCAAAACGATCGGCTGAGCATATTGGAATTGGCCATTAAAATAAGTATTTTGAGGACCACATATTCTATTCTGGAGGGTCAGATTTGACGTGAAACCAGAGAGGTGCCTAAAAGGGAGGGAGGGCTTTCTTCATCAGGACTCGAGGCTTAAAAACACAACTGTCCATGCGCCAGGTTTCTATGGAAATTCCTCTAAGTCTAAGAATGTCTGTTTGTTTTTAGGTTGTACTCGTCCCAGAAGTCCACCGACTCGTCCGACAGCGCTCTCACGCCGCTGCAGTGGTGTCGACAGGCTCTGAACAGCCCCAACTCTGAGCTGAGGAGCAGCAGGAGATCCCTGGCATTACGGCTCGAACAAGGTCAGGATGTAATCGGCTTCATTACTTTTTAACGATCGTATCGATGCTTAAAAGGGTGGGATTCTGAGATTATTTCAGTGTTGTTGGAATTGTTTAGATCAGGTGTGTCCAAACCTTTTTTCCATCGATGACGTGTGTTGGAGCCATTTATGCCTTGATCGATGTTTTGGCCTCCTGCCACTGTGTGGCGCTGTGTGTATCCTGTTACCTGATTACCTGCCCTATAAAAGGCAGAGTCAAATGCACACAGGTGTTGCAGTGTGGAGGTAAACAGTCTTTCGACCGTGTCTGTGGGTGCTGAGGAGCTGTGTACATTGTGGATGGCTGAAGGTGATGCCAATAAAGCTTTTGGAACTCAGTATTTTCATGCACTCTTTGTTGGAAGACACGCGTCCGAGACGCCTTAAAACACTGTAATCAGAGCGGACACTGCACAGGGCATTTGGCCGCTACATTTGTCGAAAGACTACCTCAGGCACCTGGCGTTACTTGGTGGCGCCGCTGTGATTGGCACAGCACGGTTACCTGGAGTAGAGGACCCACCAACTACCGTAGCGGTGATCGTCGCGAGGTCTACGGCGAGCCGGCGGACTGTTGGCGGGAGGAGGAAGGAAGGGGACGGCATCGAAGACGGTCTGCGTCCTCTATTTACGGCGGTGGCGAGGACCGGGAGTCGGCGCGGGAGCTCCATTGTTCCAGCAGAGTGGCTGCAAGCAGCACGAGGGAGCGGCCCGCAGCGAGAAGCCAGCCTTGCGTTTGGAGCCTACATGTGGATGGGCAGATCATCCACCTGGTACGCAATTACTTATCGATTTTGGTCGTTTAAAAGCGCATGACTTGATGATGGCGCACGAACAGAATATTGACTTTTGGGAACGGGACTTGGTGTACACTGTAAAAACCGCGCACAACCCACTTCAATATAAAAATTACAAAAATGAAAAAATAAAACGTGAAGGGTCACATAAAGACACTCATGACGTAAAGAAAATGAAGGCTTCTGTAGCAGCAGCTCTATTAAAGGCAAAGGCTAAGCATGCTGCGCTATTGGTCAAAGCTTCATTTATGGAACAGCAATATGAGCTTGAAGCAGAACAACGTGCTATTAAAAGAAGATTAGCAGAACTGGACCTTGAAACTAAAATAGCCGAGGTTACTGCAAAACTGGTGGTTTTAAATTCGTCAAAGAAACACAAATCGGCTAAGTCCAGTTTGGCTCAAGAGAAGCTCCAGCCTGAACCAAATGACACTCAAGCCTCCCCGTTAGCAAAAGGTGTTGCAGGTGAAACGGGGGCCGGTGACAAGTTTGATGCAATTGACTGGGAGGGACCAGAGATCTACGTCCCAGTGGTGGTTCCGTGTGCTGATTCAGGGGCCGGTAACCCCACTGAAATGCACCCTCCTAATGATTTCCCACACTGTCCTCTTCCTGCTACTCTTGAGCACCAACCGGAAATTTGGATTCCTGATGTGGACCTGGTGGAATCGATTTCCATCAAATTGGACAGTGAGAGCAGATCATACGTTGACCAGCCTCTTGCTGAGGTGGTTGCTGATGGCTCTAAGGACGAGGAGCCTGAGAAGATTGCTGCCTCTGTGGAGGACGACGACAGTGACAGGCCAGTTCCAAAAAGGCTGCCACTTGGGCTGGTTAGTGGACCATCCAAGGACGCACTGCCCACAAATGACCTCCACCTTGCAGTGCACAACATCACAGCAGTTGTTGCTCTGTCTTCACAAACTCTTGGTGAACCCACACATGTGAATGTTGCATTAATGAACTCTGAAAAATGTATTGCTGTATGGTTTGTTTTTGTTTTGTTCCTGTTTGGTTGGCGAGCCCTCAAACTGTTTCAACTAAAGAGTTGCAAGGCCTTCAAAAGAAAGAGGTGGAAATGTATATATTGATTTTAAACTAAACCGGGATGGAATGCAAATGCTAATTATGAAATGTTGAGTATTGACAAGATATTGGAATGTGGATATTGATTTTGTGTTCTAGAAAAAGCTATACATTCTGCACAAGTTTTAACATATCAAATAAGTTTGGTTATGGCTCTGTTAATTTTTGTATGTAATTGTTATCGCTCCAGGCTCTAACAATTAAGGGGCCGGTGTGTTGGAGCCATTTATGCCTTGATCGATGTTTTGGCCTCCTGCCACTGTGTGGCGCTGTGTGTATCCTGTTACCTGATTACCTGCCCTATAAAAGGCAGAGTCAAATGCACACAGGTGTTGCAGTGTGGAGGTAAACAGTCTTTCGACCGTGTCTGTGGGTGCTGAGGAGCTGTGTACATTGTGGATGGCTGAAGGTGATGCCAATAAAGCTTTTGGAACTCAGTATTTTCATGCACTCTTTGTTGGAAGACACGCGTCCGAGACGCCTTAAAACACTGTAATCAGAGCGGACACTGCACAGGGCATTTGGCCGCTACAACGTGTGAACCGCATGGGTCGGTGACGTCAATCATTCAACTGGGTGCAAACCGTTCTCCACTAGTTTGGTGTCATGACCCACAGTCACTCTGGGATGACGAGCCACGACCCAAATACGACTCAGGCTTGTAAAATATAATGTCCTTTCCGCAAAAATGAGTGTTTAATATTATTATTTAATGCTTATTATAAGCATAAAATAAACCCAAAAAGATCGAAACAAAACAAGTAATTTTAACAGTAGTGATTTTTCTGCACATTTGGCTCACAGACCCACTTTTGGATCCCGACCCAGCAGTTGAGAACCACTGCTCTACACCTTTTTTATTTACGTCTGACAACCATAATGTCGGCACACAATAAAATGTTAGTTTTTCATGTTCTAATTGTTAAACTTGCAGCAAAAAAGTACCATCTCAGTGTACCTTGGTAACAGGAAGA
Organism: Proterorhinus semilunaris; assembly: GCA_021464625.1. NCBI lineage: Eukaryota > Metazoa > Chordata > Actinopteri > Gobiiformes > Gobiidae > Proterorhinus > Proterorhinus semilunaris. The sequence continues at coordinate 12,578,446 of CM038365.1, forward strand.
CCAAGGACCTCCAAAAATTGGTCTTGGGGCCTTATTTGGGCACCACTTATTTAGATTATTAAGTGTAATCATATTCCTCAATCATCTTGGAGAGCTAGAATTTGATGGTGACATTTTTGTTTATACTATAATACCGTGTCATCATGGCGTTAGTCAAAGTGTCTCATCGAGATCGTGGCCAAATCCACATCCACAACTAGTTAATTCTAAAACTCTCTAACTGTAGATCTGTTTTGTGGCTCTCGATGCTAAGGAAGACTCTGCACACCCAGGACGCGACGGGAGGCGGGGCAAAAATGAACAAAAGCTCCTGCAAACCGTCTCGCTCTTAAACATTTATTTTTATGTGGCGTTCGAGGAAACAACGGAAGCTTCCATTCACTGCCCGGTCAAACTCCGTGGTGGTAAGTGAGCGGAAGGAGGCTCTAGCAGCAGGCTCACTAAAGAGCTCTCCTGGACAGTCCTCCACATTGATCACAGCATGCGCTGGTGGAGCTTCTGCCTTGTCTAGCTCTTCTATACTTGTAGAAGAAATTGTACTTGAGTTGAGGTTCTCTATTATATGGTCCATCTCAATGTCAGAGGGGTTCCTCGTCCCGGTGTTTAGCCCACGTAAGACACTTCGGACGTTGTTTGTAGTTCAAGAGCGGCTCAACCAGAGGAATCTGACATCTGAAGCCCATGTCCAGGATCTGTCTGTGTGTGGAGGCTATTGATGCACTGACTCCAGCCTCAGTCCACTCCTTGTGAAGGTCCCTCACACTTTTGAATGGCCTTGTCCTGACAGTCCTCTCCAGACTGCGCTCATCCCTGCGGCTTGTGCACCTTTTTTCTTCCACACTTTTGCCTTCTATTTCACTTTCTATGAATGTGCTTTGATCCAGCACTTTGAGAACATCCAACTTCTTTTGCTTTGACCTTTTGAGCCTTTACCTCCTTATGGAGGGCGTCAGTCTTCCCCATGATGGTGAATTCTACTGAACCACTGAGACCATTTAAAGTCTCAGGGACCCTTTGCAGGTGTTTTTTTTTAATTTTATTTTATTTTTTGATGAATTGGCTGATGAAAGGAGACATTTGCGCTACAATAATAGTCGCTTTTCACAATATTCAAATTTTTCATTTGTATTTTTTACAAGCTGTGAGCCAAAAGCAGAAGAAAATGGATGGATAGAAATAGTCACATATATTAGTATGATTATTTGTTTTGAACTCCTGGATGTATCTTGGTTTCCTTTTGTATGACGTCACATACAACATAGATCATTGAGACGGGATATATTTTGATTGAGAAACATTGCATAATTATAAGTGCAGGACCTTATTTCTAAGGCTAAGATGGTCAAAAGTACTTTAAAGCCGTACTGCATAGATGAATGCTTGAGTCCATATGACGGATATGAATCCTTCAGTAATTGACTTATTTTGATGGAAAAGTTAGGGGGAAAAGATATACATGTTTGGGGGGTACAGTGGCACAGAATTGCGGCTCATGCCCACGTCTAAGTGTTGACTATGTTGCAAACCTTTTCTCTAATGTGTCCTATGAACTTAAAGGGCTTATTCTTTGGAGGGAGAAAGCAAGCACTTGTCACTTTTCTCATCATTAATGTTTGGTTTCCCTTTTATTCCGCGCTGGCTTTGTGAACAAACTCCAGGGTTCCGTTCCAAAGCGACCCCAGTTTATGGCGCTGAAACAGTGGCGCTCTGTGCGGCGGTGAGCTCATCCACACGGCGTCGGCCGCCGACTGCTCCGCTCACGTCGACGGCTCTGAACAGACACAAAGGCGTTCTCTCTCTGAAGACCGCCACTGCGACTATTTATGGAACCAACTCCGCACCGAGCCTGGGGTGGAGGGATTCGAGCTCGGGCTACCTGTCAGTACCAATGCGCGCCGCTTGAAACGACAGCCAGGGAGCTTTCATGTACGCCGTTCCCATGGCAACTGCATGTTTTTTTTTCTTTTTCTAACGCTTGTGGGAGAATGTAGGGTCCATCCGTGATGCAACACTTTGTAAAGAGACTTGCACTTAGTCTTCAATGAAGGTTCTTCTTGGATCATCTTCTGTGGTCTGTAGTTTAGATTTGGTAATTCCAAACTCTGTTCAGCTGCATCAATTCGTCTAAGCTGTCTGGTCTTTTAATTATTTTTTTTCATCAAATTGTCAACAAGAATAAAACAGTCAGAAACGAACACGTTTTTTAGATGCCCCGGCCCCTGTTAGGCTGAGTTGGCAATATGGCGTACGTCTTGGTCAGATGCTGTGATTTTACGATATATCGGGCGACACAAGCATGTTCTAAAATACTGATTTCCAAAACGTAAATTGTGAATCTGATCATCGAAAAATTGGCAAAATATGTGTTTTTTTTCTGTCCTGCGTCAAACATACAGTAGGTCATGTTTCTGCCGTGCCGGGAGTAGAGACGCGTAGGAGGCAGAGTGCATGTTAAACAGCAGCTCCTACGCTTTCATTAAGCCCGTCGACTGCCAGCAAGAGCAAGCAGGAGGGTTCCCAGACGAGAGCTTGGTTATAGAATTAGGTCAGGGTTTCTCTGTACGTTTTCAGTTTTTATTAGGCTCATGACTTATTGAAATAATTCTCTACTGGCATTCATGGTGTAGTGCTGTAGTTCTTGGATGGAACGAGGTGTGAGACGTTCTAGAACCAAAGGCTTTTGAGTGACACCGGATCTAAACCTGGGCTACTACCAGGTCTAAACTTGGTACTAAAGATTTCAACTCGGGCTAAAGCGGATAAAACCCATGGCTAAAGTACTTCTGAACAAAGGACATTATCTTGAAATACAACCGTCTGCGTATCGCCAGTGGTATCCGTAGCGTGGTTTGGAGAACAACTGATCTCTCTGCGTGGTTGCTGTGGTCAGTAATGGACAAAGTTCAGTTTTAAGTTTTCTTATCCGTGAGTTGTTTTGACGGTATTAAAAAATGCACACACAATATTCTACTGTTGTATAATAAATGTAATATTGGTTACTCTTAAAATATAATGGGATGTAGACCTGGTAAAATAATATAGTTTAAAAAAAATGGCGTACTAAGTGGGCGTATAACATTAACAGATCACTTTACTCACTACTTGCACCATTTAGCCTTAAATCTTTCCATTTTTAAACGATGGGCAATTTCCAACTACAAATTGTATTTTAATAGGTCTGTATTGCATCCCATTTTAAAGTGTAACTCTGGATAAGATTGATTTATTCACAGCATAATGATGCCTCACTAATTTGAAAAGTACCATTAAATACTCGGTGTAAAACATACAGTACATGTTATACCACCAAGATGCATTTTATACCCTTTTTTGCAAAAAACAGTTAACACTATAGAACAATATAAAGAGACATTAGTTATAGTTGCAATACTTTCTACTGCATTATATAGTTGAACGTGAATAGTTTCTTTTGCAGGTGAGGATTTGATAAATGTGTGGAATTGCTTGATGAACATTGTGAGAATATCCAGTGTTCTCACCCGTCTCCTCGCTTGTGTTTCCCGTGTCCAGTCTCTAGGTGGCGCAGCTCAATGTCAAGCCCCTCCCTTTCCTCCTCACCTCCTCCGTCTCTTAGTCAAATCACCGGGATGTCCCCCTTCAGCGCCTCCCCCTCCGCCAAACCCTGCTCCACCCCGCAGTCCGACAGACATGGTAAAGCAGAACAAACACTCCCATCACACACCTCATCACTACACACAAATATAATAAAATGCTGCGGTGTCCCTCAAGGATCTGCTCTCGGACCACTGCTTTTTTATTTGCTTTTTTTGGTTTTACTCAACATTTCATGATTGTTTAGGGTTGAGTTGTTAAGATTGTCCTTTCTCCCTGTCCCCCCAGCCCCCCTTCCCTCCCCCCTCCACCCCCTCCTTCAGCGGACCCTGAGCCCCGTGCCCAAAGACCTGTCCCCTGTGTCAGAGCGGAGTCCCACCTTCCTCCCTCACCTCTCGAAGCGCAGTACGTCTCTTCTGTTGTCCACTTTTCTAATCGGTGCAGAAGTGCAACATCTCTAAGCTCTGCCCCTATTGTTGTTGTAGGTCGTAGCCTGCAGCGCTCCGTGTTCAGCTTTCAGTCGTCCGGTGAAGAGGACGACTCCATCTACCTGGGATTCAAACTACAGGACCTGACGGATGTGCAGGTCATGGCCCGGATGCAGGAAGAGAGTAAGTAAACCGGGTGCAGAGTTTACAGCCACATTAGTTCTGGGACAATAGAGTATGGGTGTTGTCCGACTGAATCGTTCCTCCACGTTGCTCTTCTGTTCATGTTGGGATGTGTTTTCTTTTACATTGTTGTATAAGAGAATGTGGAAAAAACACTATAATCAGGGAGAATGATGGCGGTATCGTCCGTTTCGTCTTATGTATCAACCAATTCCAGCACTTGCGCTCCACAGCATTCTCGAAGACGGCGTGTGCGTCAGTCACCGGTTACTATGACAACGGACAGGGCCCTTTTGTCTCCTGTAGGATTTATTTGGTTGTTCTCGCGGTTTATTCTGATCGTCAATGAATCTGTATTGCTTTGCCCCTTTTTATTTTCTCTATTAAAAATAACTCGCTCACAAATAACCCCAGACCTCCGAGCCCATCGCTACTTCAGCTTCATTAACCCTCCCAGGTAACCACTGTGTCCCTGTGTCCGTGTCCCTGCGCTCTTCCTCCTCACCCCCCTCCTCTTCCTCAGGTCTAAGACAGGAGCTGTCCCTCCCGCCGCGCCGCTCCCACAGCCTCGGCTCCTTCCCCTGCCCGACCGCTGGCGCCCCCACAGGCCGCGAGGAGGAGGAGGAGTACAGCGACGACGAAGACTACGCTCTCCCGCTGCTGCCCCCGCCGTCCGCGCCTCCGCTCGCTCGCCTGTCCCACTCACACACCTTCCACGCCCTGTCCAGCCTCAGCCACTGGCCAAGCGGAGCCCCCCAGCACCCCTCCGCCACCGCTGGGTTCGCCTTTCACACGCCGCCGCCCCTGGAGCTGGGCAGCCCCCTCGGCGACCGGGGCTACAGACAAGGATCAGGTGACCATCTTAAAGCTTCTACCAGTCGGCTCCGTTTGTGAAAGGAAAAACTGACCCAATCAGGAAGTTCGAGGCTAAATTAGCACAGCGTTAGCTTAGCGGTCCGCTATGTTTTTCATACTTTGATAACGGCATTCATTCAGGCAGTGCAGCTTTAACCAAATATTAAAGTGATGACCTGAAAGTCTAAATATATGACACATCTGCAATATGGTCTTGAATTTTGATGTAACGCAAGTCATAATGTACATATATTTTGTAAAGTCCCTCCTTCCCGGATCTCAGCGACTAATCAGAGTCAAGTATCCTCCCGCGTCGACCAATGAGACGAGCTTTTCCTGTGAACCAGCCTGTCAGGTCCAATCAGGAGGGGGGGGATCCCTGCTCTCATTATGCAAACTAAGAAGGGCTTTCTGGTTTAAAGAGGGGAAGAATTTCAAATTTCACTCCATCTCCTCACTCTGCCGACTTACAGACTATCACTTTAAGCAACGAGTCTACAGTGAGTATATTGGATGTATTCTAGTTAAAAAAATTAAAATAAAAGCCACAATATGACTTCACAGACAAAAATAATCTTTTGGCCTTTTGATCTTGCGAGATCTTTGCCCATTCCTACAGAACTTGGTTTAGGATCCCAGTACCTGAGCCGTTCATTATCAAGAAGCATAAACCTGAAAAATTTCAATTTATTCTATAAGGGATTATTTCTATCCATTTTCTTTTAAATTATTTGAGTAGGAATGAACGCGTCACTTTAGTTCCGTCTCAGGACCAGAGGCGGGTAGTACTCTATATTACATTTACTCAAGTACATGCACTTAAAGGAGAAATAATTCCCCTTTTGGCCCCTTTTAAAAATATGTTGTAAAAGTAAATCTCCATGTGGATAACCTGGTCCCCTTTGGCTCCCCCCCCCTGCAGACGGTGCAGTGACGGTTCACCTGTGCGGAGCTGACCCAGAGCCGTCGGTCTGACCCTCAGTTTCTCTAAGCCTGTTGTACAAGCGCTAAATCCTCTGCCTCGTTCTCAGACGGCGCTGACGGGATTAACTCTAGGCTATTGGGCTCATGGACGAGATCAGGCTTGTTTAAAGTGACCGTCTCATTCACGGAGAGGACGGAATTCTGTCATTCAAGGAGTCAGTACCCCGTACCCTATTTATAAAGTCTCCGTCTGTGTTTCCAGATAAGCTGCGGAGGAGCCTGGTGCGTGCCCCGAGCATGCCCAGCGTGCCCCTGCCCCGCTCCCCCGGCACCAGTCCCAGAGCCTCCCCCTGTGTGCTGCGCAGCCAAAGCTTCGACCTCTCCAGCGGGCTCTCCTTCCTGCAATCTTCCAGTAAGACCATCACCACCCCCGCCCAAAGGGCACGCCCATACGCCAGCCTGACCGCCCTAACTCCCGTCTCCTCCACAGTCCCTCCCCCGGGGCCGCTCCAGTCCCGCGTGCGGAGTGTGGGCAGCTTCTCCTCCGTGTCCCGCCCCGCCACCAAGGCCACCGCCTACGTCAGCCCCACCGTCAAGAGCCCCGCCTACCTGCCGCTCTCCTCGTCCCCGCTCGGCAGCAGCGGGATCCCTCTGCTGGGCAAACACGTCTCGCCCCGCCCCGCTCTGACTCGCCCCGCCTCCTTCATCGGCGTCGCAAGCTCCACCCCCCGCAGCAAAGTGGCCCAACCAGGACGCAGGTAGTGGCTGTTGAAATCTTTCTTATTGATATTTGAACTTTTTCCCGTTTCTAAAAGCAATTTTTTCCTCTATTCATTAACCTATAGTTGTGCTTAAAGTCCGGTTATGGGCCCGTGACCACCCCATCGTGGCCCAAATGAAACCCCTTGAATGGCCGGATTTGGCCCGCAAGCCGCTCTATGGGCAAACCCTTTTTCTTTGTGTTTGAAATATCATTTTGGTTACTGTTGAGATCAAGATAAAATCAGGACTAAACCCAGGCTAAAAAATCATGACTAAAGTGTGTAAAATCATTGACCCTGAAACTTTAAATGCATTTCCTTAAGCATTGAACATAGTATTTCAACAATAAAGTGAAGAGGCCCTGATACACTATAGTGACTATAGTCCATTTTTAACTTTGTTAAAATGGGTAGAGCCAGGACTAGCCTGGTCTTACCATACACTCGTACTCTCTTTGTACAGAGGGTCTGGATCTTCACAATTGAGCTCAGTTTTTAGGTGGGAGGGGTTTGAAACGTTTGGATCTGATTTTACCTAATGGCTAGCGTTTGGTCGTGACGTATGTAATGCGCCCGAGTGAGTGGAGCAAGCTATCGTTTCTCTTGGGGGCAGCCTTTAATTTCAATTTCTGGATGTTTGGAAGCTGAGCCAGAACGGACTGAAGATCTTTTACTTTCGTATCCGCCGCCATTGCCGAACTACAACCAGCAAATGCAGCGCAAACACCCGCCTCCCCTGCTCGCTGAATGGTAGGTTGAAATTCAACCGCTGTAATGCGGCCACTGAGATCAGACCCAGATGTAACATGTAGGGAAAGGATAATTGACCAGTTTATGGATGGCTAAGGCCGGGCTAGTCCAGGACACCCCTGGAAATGAGATTCCTAATCTTTATTTATTCAAACCAGGAAAGTCCTGACTGGTTTGACTGATGTTGCATTTGATCCTTTTATACCAGTGCTTCCCAATCGTCTACTGCATTTGTACCCCCTACCTCAGGGGTGTTGACTATTATTTCTAAAGTAGACAACAAAATGTACTAATTACTCATTTAAAAAAACAAGGTTTTCTATTCAAAATGAAGCTCAAATTCATACGTCTAAGTCCCCGAGTGCCCCCAGGGGTGGCTGTACCCCTGGTTGGGAATCACTGATTTATACTGCATCAGTAAGGTTTGCAATTTAACCTCTTAACCCCCACCTGAACCAAGCACATTTTCTCCGGTTTTGCATTACCCAAATCGAAAAGCTTTTTGAAAGGAGTGTCAAAATGGTAACAAAAATTAGACTAAAGAGACTCAAGGATGAAAATGCAACAAGAGTCACAAAAATGTAACGAAAAGGCAATAGAAATATAAGCTGTAAAAAAAAAAAAGAAACCCAACACATAACCGTGACTTAAACTGAACTTTTCTCCTCCATGTCCGTAGCTTCCTGACTCCGCCGAAGAGCCTGTCCACTCTGAGCGCCCTCCGAGACCTGGCCTGGAGAGACGGCTGTTACTGACGCTGAGGACGAGGGGGAGAAGGGTGCACCCTGCTGGTCAGGGAACGCACTACAGCACAGTCTGCACCAAAACACAAAAAAGCGGAGGTCCAATCTTATAGACTACATTGTCCCAGAGAGGGGGGAGTCTATGCAGAGGTGTTCGGTGACATGCGGGTATCTGGACCGTGCCAAAGGGGAGATTTCGGATGCGTGTGCAATAACAGGCTCCTTGCGCCCGCTCTATAGAGGCTGCCAGTTTTTTTTATTACAAGTTAAACTAATATTTAATCTAACTATTTATATATTTATTAAAGATTGTTGAAATAAACGGTGTCGTCTTCTGGCTTCATGTGCCAAGCTGCTAAACTTACTTCGTCCTTTGTAACATTAGCACTTTTGTGGAAAACTCACAAACTCTCTATTCTTACACAGTTGTACTTTTTTTCTTTAATCTTCAAAACCATGGACTGAATGTTTCTCACAAACGGCGGATTTCTGCACTAAATGTTGATACTGTTAATCTCACACTTTTCGGGAGTTCTTGCGTTTACGGACTGCACTTTTCTATATGGACAAAGCGGTGTTTTTGCGATTTGGATCAGGGTTATGTAGCACTGTTTAGTAATAATCCACTGTGTTCTGTACAGAGGTCACCGCTCACGAACCGCCATTTTGTTACCTGGACATAAATGAGTATGTTTGAATAAAATTTTGAAATGATGATGCGGTTGTGTCCTTTTGTCAGCGAGGAAACGCAGCGACAGTGAGGAATGCTGCGTAATGTCGCCCTCTTGTGGCGAACTGGGTATAACTGAGCATAACATGATTTTGTTTCTCAAAGTCACCGTTGTTACAAATATTCTTTCTTTATTGGAATGTCAAAATATTTCCACAGAACCAAATACTTTGTACAACATATACACGTAGTTCACAGTAACGCCCTCACGGCGTTGCAACGTTATGGCTTTTGTTTCAATTCTTTTCCTTAATTCTTTCACACAAAAATGACAATATGTAAAGTCCATAACACAGAGGTGAAATTAGGCCAACACAATACTGTATATAATAAACAACATGTACAATATATTATTGTAGTAATGGTTTCCAAAAAGTAGTCATCTCTACTGGGTTGTTTTGAGACCTAACGTCATAGGTTTGCCGTATTTGTTATTTTCTTTCATTTGAAATATTTGCTCGACGGCTACCCTGCAGCTGATTGACTCCTTGCCTTAAATACAGTACAGATGACTACTGTAGAAAAAACCTTTGCGACATTGGAAAACCCCTGTACGACTGAGAGCTTAGTTCATGTAACAAAATGGTCATTACGGTCTTTAGAGTCTTTCTGGTCCCTGCTGTAGTTTTAGGTGATATGTGAGACAGTTACGTATTTGTGAGACTGCTGAGGTCCAGGAAGTGGTGGTTCCTCACCGGCCTCTGAACAGAGCGGTCACCGGCCTCTGAACGGAGCGGTCACCAACTGAAAAACAGGAAATGGTCACGGTTAAAACTGAGTTAATGCCACTACCAGCTGAGTGTTCGTGACATTAACCACTGACTCCGTAAAATGAAGTAAAATAGCTCAAGACAAGGATACATAGTGTGTGCTTAAATGGTAGAGTGGTTTAAGCGCAGTCTCCCCCTCAGGTTGTGGGTTCAAGTCCCACCTGTGTCACTGTTCTGTCAGTTTAACTTGCTGTGATTATTAAGAGGGAGTCCCTCTGAGGGATACGGTAGTTTTGTGAAATGAGAATTGCTTGTCTTTCCTGGCCTGGGTCAGGGCTGATGAGAATTGAACTCGCAAGCCTCAGATCCTAGATGACACCAGTCTCTTTACCCACTCCTCTAGTCCCTGAGCTAAGGCCACCTCCAACCAGGAGCTTGTGGAACGAATTTAACCTGATAGGAACCTCACTGGGTTCAAATACTTGCACCGACTGTTTTGTCGGTCAGTTTCTTTGTAATTACTAATTTGATCAATACTTTCTGCAGTATAAAGCAAGACCTTTTCCCTGACAGACTTTGTTTTTGACCAATGTCAGAATTTATAATTTATAATTCTAACCCTAAGACAAACAAGGGTCTTTAATGTATTTCATCTCTGCTAAATGAACTGTGCTCATCCATAAAGTGAAGTAAAAATAAGTCAGGAGAGGCATTGTGTGCTGACATGGTCCACTGGTTAAGTTGCAGGTCTTTGAAAGTCTCTTCCGTGCTGAGAGGTAGTTGGTTCACATCCAGCCTGAATGATTACTTTGTAGCACTTCTAAGATCATGAAAGTTTTATTTAAGGAATGTTACAAAAATAGAAGTTTGGAAAGGGTTTGCATCAAGTCCGTGGGGCTCTATAGAGTCTTTCCAGTCCCTTCATTTGAGACAGTGTGGCGTTTGTGTGCGCTCTCTTTATACCTGTATTTCCCCAACTGCGGTTATCTGTGAGACTGCCGGTTGGAGGCGGGACACGAGTGGGGGAGGACGCCTGTCAGTGTGTGGGCGGAGCTAAAGTCCAGGTAGTGGTTGAGGTGGGATTTGGTGAGGTATAGGTTTCTCAGGCAGCCTCTGAACGGAGCGGTCAGCGATAGGCAGTTCTGCTTCACGCCGGCTGAAAAACAAGACACAAATGTATAAGCAAAATCAAATTCCTTGGGGCAAAGTAAAGTTCTTGACGGTTGCTCAAAGTGCGAACCTGGGAACCCGCCGACGTAGACGGGGTTGTTGGTCTCTGCAGAGGTGGATTGTGGGTAAGGGTTGGGCGTGTTGTAGTGCTTGCGGTCTATGACGAGGCTCATGACGTGTTTGGTCTTTTTGGCCGTGAGTGAATGCCAGCGTCCGTCGCAGAGGAAGTTTCCCGAGGAGCGCGCAGTGACCCGCCCCGCGCCGTTGTTCACATTAAACACCACCTAAAGGATAACGACAATGGCACACACACATCAGTTTCAGTCTGCGTCCGAGATGTCTTTTTCCGTCAGGCTGAGGGACTCCATTTCACTGTGGAGTCACCTTGGGATCAGTCCAGGGACCCATCCTTTTTGCCCTGTATTTCTTTAAATTATGGAATATTGACTTCTTTGTTGCCGGCCCTAAACTGTGGAACACTCTGCCTCTTCACATTCCAAAAGCCCCCACAGTGGAGTGTTTTTAGTCTCACATTAATTCTCTGGCTTTTAATAGTGCGTGAGTTATGTGGTCCTTTGTGTATTTTTCATTCATTTATTTTATTAATCTGTGTAAGCTCTTTTTTTCCCCATCCGGCCGGGTAACATAAATGCTTCAAAAACATTTAAATCCAACTGTCATCATCATCATCATAATTGATACAACATCAAAACAAAACTAAAAGTCCAGTTCAAATATAAAAAATTTCTGAAGCATTTATTTTATTGTTCTTTTTCAATATTTTTATATTTATTACTGTTTTTATGATTTTCTGTGCAGCACTTTGTAAATGTTTTTTTTGGTTGAATTTGCCATATAAATAAAGTGGACTGGATTAAAATAAAAATCCCACCTGTGCACACTGTTGTTGTGTCCTTGGGCAAGACACTTCACCCAGCTTGCCTCCAGTGTCTGCGTACACTAGTGTATGAATGAGTGTGTGAATGTGTGAGTGGTTCCTTGCTGTAAAGCGCTTTGAGTGCCTAACGTAGGTGGAAAAGCGCTATATAAGTTGAGACCATTTACCATTACCATTTAAAAAATAAAAAATGACAAAAAGATATCATTTTAGTCAGTTAGCTTTGTTGTCAATTCTACCACATGACAAAGCTCACACAGCAAATCAAAATGTCCACGTCTTGCCAGTACCTGTCCGCTGACCAGCTCCAGGCCGACAGCGTCCACTTTGGCGCTGCTGATGCCGAGTAACACAGCGTCTGATTGGCTCGTCCGGAAGTCCATCGAAATCGTCCAATCAGAGCCCACCTTGTGGCCGTTATGCACTGAAATCCAAAGTACGTCAACATTTGAAGTTCGGATTACTATTTTTAAAACCTAAAAAAGACTAACTTGGGCCTGTCGGGTTAGATGGCACTACTCACATAGCACTGCGTGGCCGGTGCCGTTGAAGTACGCCCCCTGCTGGTCACTGCTGAAACACGAGGTGATGTGGTGCTTGGTCTCGGGCCTGTTCAGGTCCAGAGCCGCGTTGTTCAGGGCCACCGAGCGGATGCAGCCGGGGAAACTGCTGCTCACCTGGGGGGCGACGTTTAATAACATCACACATTATTGTATAAGTATATTATAATTACTGCTACTATGACTACGAATTGCTGCGTTTGCGAATTGCTAATTGCGACCACAGCTAAAGCGACTTACATTAAGCCTCTTGGCTGTGTACGTATGAGGGAACCCGCCCACATACACCCGACTCTCCACGTCCAATTGGTTCCCTTTGATGGGGGCGGAGTCAGAGGCCCCGTCTGTCGAGATGGACACTGACCTCCGGTTAACTTCTGCTGACACCTAAGACACAAAGGAAACAATGTTTATTTATTTCATTCATCCATATCTAGAATATACAAGTAATCGACGCATCTTCATGCTTCGTACCGTGTGCCAGTTGCCGTCGTTGACGCGGCGCGAGGAGGTCACTGAGGCGAGTCCTTTCCCCAGGTCAGCTGCCAGCACCGTGTTCCCGTTGACCAGTCGCAGAACGACAAAGTCCATTTGGTTCTTGCTGGAAAGGAGCACGAGGAGCCCGTCGCGAGCCCAGGTCCGGAAGGAGATTCTTAGGGACAAACTAGGCACACGCAGGGAAAAGCATCAGGTCAGACGTTCTATTGGTTTAACTCATTAATATGCACAGAATTATCAACTTAATATCCTTTAGCCATGAGGTCATGAACGAGGGGAAATTTCAATATTCAAAAGCAAAATGGACACGTGGGCAACTATTGAGCAAAAAGTACACAATTCAGCCAAAACTGCGGTAAAAAGAGTAATTAGTCAGTAATAAAAATAATTATTTTTTGATTTTTTTGATTAACAAATCAAGCCAGTTTGAATCCAATTTATTGATTTTTAATGACATTTACATCTATCTTTTTGGCAAAAGTCAAAATGCCTATTGCTAATTTGAATTGACGTTTTGACCATGGATCTATTGTAATAGTGTTGACGCTTCAGCCATTAATTGCAAGGCTACTTTTCATATATATTTGTTTTTGTTTTGTTGCATGGCCGAGATGCAATTAAACAAGGATTCGACTGGGACAACAACAAGGACTCATCCCGTTTCTCCACACATTTTTTCTAAACTATACAATCTGCTTTCAGCACCAAGTCCATTTCCATCAAAGAAAATGTGCATCGTCTAAAATTTGTACAATATAATGTGCAGAACAATAGCGAGTTTCCATCATTTCCAACATCAAAGAGCGAAAGATGGCCGCTGGTTACCTGGTTACATCAGTGCAATTGTAGCCTTTACCCAGCAGAGGGCATACTGTGCCTTGACCATACTGTATATACTTATATTTACTACTGGCAATAAAAGTTTGTCTTGTCCCTTCATAAGTTAGCGGTGTTAGCTCCACTGTAATGACAGGAATAAGTGTTCATGTGCTACCTACATTCTTAAACCAACGAATTATGGTAGCATTTACTACCTGTAAGTATAGCCCAGAGTGTTTTCTAATGAAGAACAGGCACAGTCTGCGTCTTGGGGCAAGGTTTAGTTGACGCACTTGGTTTATATTTGCACTCAGCATGAGCAACATGAGCGCATCCAAGTTTGAGCTGAGCAGAGCAGAGTGCACATCTGGGAAAATATTGTATTTGGACAAAACAGCCTGTGACTGATGAGATTACTATTATTTCATCACCTTTGTCCACTCCGAAGGTCAGCTCCTCCAATATTCAAATGCGGTTTTCAATTCCCTATATTAAACTTTATGTGCTAAATCTGTTTCCAGCCTCCAAAAAATGCAAAGTGTAATGCTTCCATCACGCGTTTGTTTACTTCAAAATGTGTTCACCTGTTCTTCACGGCGCTGGGGTTGATGCTGAAGGTCATGTGACTGTGTTTGGACGAACCGAACTGAGCGCCGGATGACAGGACGCTGGGCTCCACCTCCGCCGCGCACTGACAACAAAACAACCCACGTTTTAGCCTCTTTGATTTTAGCCTCCAAACTAAATACAATTAATGTTTGTCATTACCGTGAGCGCGCCGGGTGTGAGGGCACTGAGGTAAGTGGGTGGGGCTAGAGGCAGGAGGGCGGGGTCAGCGGTGGGCTCCAGGTCCTGGTCGCCGTTCAACACTGCGCCTCCGGTTCTCTCCTCCAGGAGGCAGGCGTCCAACTCCGCCCCCTCGTAGCGCGCCGCTCCCGAGAGGTCCACCAGCCTAACAAGGAAAACGTTTGGATCATTTCAATGCTCAAATGATTTCTTGCCAGGCTTAGGACGTACACTCTGCTCAGTGCCAAGTTCTGGATGCAGCCTCTGAAGGCCCTCGCCAAGCTCTGGATTCTGACCGGCAAACGAGACTCCGCCCCTGACGGCAGCCCTCCAATGAACAGCGAGGACGGAGAGAGACTGGAGACGGCGCCGGGCGACAGTTGGATGGACTCGACAGACAGCTCGTCCACGAGGATCGCCAGGACCCTGGACGACAGAGCGGTTATTAGCAAAATCTCCGCAGATGATTTGATTAAAGGGCTTCTTGGCACGTACTTGCGGCTGAGGCTGATGATGACCGAGTGCTGCTGCCCGTCCGAAAACTCCCCCACGATGATGGCTCGCTGAGAGGCCCCGCCCACTTTACCGACCTCCGCTTCCAGAGTGCCCGACATGAGCTGCACAGACAGGAAGTGCTGCCGGAGGAAAACGTTTCAGCTCAACTCTCTGTATTGGGATATCTGGTATCTGGGTTATAGGCGTGTACCTTTCTGTCGTGGCTGAGCGCGGACAGCAGCAGCCCTGACTGGTTCCTGGAGGAGAAGGTCAGCAGGATGTCCGTCTCCTGGGCGAAAGAGCGAGGGGAGAGCTCCACAAAGCCCGGGCCGAACAGGGACACGCTGCGCACCGCCTGCACCGCGCCAAAACAAACACTTTCCTTTTATTGCAGTTCAATATAAAGGTTGATCTGCGGAGGAAGAGAAGCGTGTACCTCCAGCGTGCAGCCCTTCCTCACTCCGAAGGCGTCTCTGAGCAGGTCGAAGTTGGTGCGGGCGATCTCCACATTCTTGATGCAGCCGACGTAGGAGCGGGACACCACCTGGCGCCTGGCAGCGGACAGGAAAATGTTACTAAACCTTCACATTTTTTCATGGTATGTGTAGTAGGGTATTTCATTTGACTACTTATTGTCCTGTTGACTGTCTGGGGTTTAGTTTAGGGCCATAAAGACCCAACTTGACGAAGGTGCGCTTTCTTTAACGGGCTGATTTTGCATTTGATTATTATTTTTGGTTCATAATTTAGGTTAGAACCAGTTACCCTGAGGTTGTTGTTCCATTGCTTCTCACACTCTGAAAAAGGCCGTAGCACACTTCAGAAAATGTATAATAAATATAACTCTCTCTAACTAGCATTTGTTGCAGGAGTTTTCGCCTTCTCAGTTCGCTCACCTGATTGGTCGAGAAGCAGGAAGTCCTCCGATGTAGATGGGGTCCAGGTTGTTTCGGTTCAAATCGGAGGCGCTTCCAGGAGACTCCCCTTCCAGAATCTCCTTCTCAGACGATTGGTCGGCGGCCATGATGGACAGGTAGCCTAAATAATGAAGAAGAGACTAAATAAGTATTCCTAAATAGTTGCACCCGCTCTGAGTAGGTGCATATAAAAAAAAAACATGTAAAGAATTGGGATGTATTGAAAGAGCTAGACATGATTTGGGGGCAGCAGCTCATTCTCTGCCTGTCTTCCTCTGCCTTTCATGGGTTCAAAATGGGGGAGGGGGGAAATAGGTAATGTGTGAACCTTTGCGTTTGGTCCTTTGCAGGGTGATCTTGTACCACATCCCGGTGTTGTACTTCCTCCGGGACATCAGCGGCAGCACCCCCGAGCCCAGGTCAAAGGTGAGCCGCACGTGGCCCTCCAGCAGCTCCATGGCCAGAAAGTCTCTCTGCAGACACAGGCACAGTCAGGCCCGTCCCAGGATGTGCGTGTGTTGGTCTTTGGTGTGTGCGAGTACCGTGTGGTTGGAGGCCAGGTACAGCAGGAGTCCGCCCGGCAACAGTGTCTTGAACTGCAGCACGATGGAGGTGGAGGTGGATCTCAGGGACTTCTGCACCACGGAGTAGCCCGAGCCGTCGAAGTGGAAGGCCGTCTCCTCCATCTGAAGACTGGCACAGAAGATCGAGACGAGAAGATCAACCCTTTTAGAACCGAGAATGTCTTTTATAGCATATAATGTATAGCGGCATTACCTGCTGAAACAGGCTCCGCACTGGCCCTCTCGGCTCTCGTAGTTCCACAGGCCCAGGTTCTTCTCATTCAGAGAGGCCTCTCCCAGACAGCCCTGGAACCAGTGGGAGCGCAGCAGGGGGCTCCTCTGTGGACACAAACGATTTAGTCAACTGCAGACTTAAGCTCTTAACCCCCACCTGAACCGAGCTCCATTTCTCCAGGTTGGCTTTACCCAAATCTGAAAGCTTCTTGACTGGAGAGCTTATAGCCTATAGGCCGGTGTAATGCCTCATTTGAAAGCTAAGACCTACAAAATAGATTTAAAGTTTTTTTGTTGTGTTGTCGCCGTTATACGCTTTATTTGTTGTGTTTTTGTTGCATATTTGTGTTTTGCTGCTTTTATATCCCTTTTTTATTGCTGTTTTATCGCAATTTTGTTGCTTTTCCATCACATTTTTGTCCGTTTTTGTTTACAGTCTATAGGCCAGTAAAGTAAGACCTTGTAGTTTCTGAAAATATATGTAAGATTTGTGTAAGTAAAACACAACTTACAGGTGGTGGACGGCAGGTAAATGGTTAATATTATAAAAACACGATTGTTGTGTAAAATAACCAACAAAAGTATATATTTGTGGCAACAAAATCTGCTAGATCTGGTATGGGTTTAGTTCAGTGACATCAGATTCAACAGTTCTTTCAGGAGAGGTTTTTGATATCTTGATTTATCTCTGAACAAACTACGTTTTAGTTCAAAGATCAATAAATCAGGCTTGTAAGGGTTGTAATGATATCTGAACAAACTCCTGACTCAGGCTTTGCTCACACGCAACAGAACAAGAAGACCATGTCAGTGAGATTAGCTGATAGACAACGGTCAACACCATAATCATTCAGAACATAACGTGAAGGACAGATAAAGTACAAGCACATAGACACAAACAACTGATTCACTGATAGGCTGTCACCCTCTCTGCGTAGAGAAGTGCAAGACGAGGATAAAAGAAGACAGTGGACGGAGGTCTGGACTTCACTTCTTCTCTCTCTCTGAAGTCACCGGCTGGTTATACTGCTCTGTAACTTTGGAACTAGGAACAACGGCAATAAAAGCCTTTTCTTTGAGACAACTTCTATGTCCAGTGTCTGCTTTGGCTATATCCAAATATGTCTTCTCGCGTGACACAAAAGAACCAAGTCCTTACAGGCTTGGAAACAGATATTGATAAAAATCCTTCTGTGCAATATTTAAACAGTTTATTGTGAATATTAGACCATCTATTAGTTTCCAGGAGAAATTGAAAACATTAAAGAAGAAAACTGGGCTAAAACCTTTCAAATTTAAAAGGCTGCCCCTCCTCTTGTGAATTAGTGATGGACGTCTGCTCTGGGGCGCCTGTTTCTTCCAGAGGTGTGAAAAACTTACCACCATGTTTTGACTGACTCCTCCGATGTAGATCCTGGTGGCGTTGTCGATGTCCAGGACTCGAGCCGTTCCCGGAGAAGACACTGTGACCGCGGGCAACGGGGAGGCGGAGTCTGAGTCCAGCTGGTTTACAGAGAGGGAGGCGTGGCTTCCAAACCTGGCCAGTAAATACGCAATTGTAAACATGTTCATACAATTATTACAGGAAAAATGGATCAGACTTTGTAGTTGTGGAAGTACCGTGTGACGTTGATCCTGGTCCACTTGTTGTTGCTGATGTCCAAACTGGGAAACTCCAGGCGTTTGTTTCCAGAACCAACATCCCAAAGCAGAGACACCTTCCCAGCATGCTCTTCTACTGCCAGAAAGTCCACCTGCATATGAGAAATATAAACACAAGCTTCCAGATAAAAGAAAATAACACCGGGACAACAGGTTGGAAGTGGATCAGAGCAACATAACTCTAAACTGAAATAGATTTTGGAAAGAGTAGCTCCATATTTAGGTTTTAAAATTCTAAAAAAGTGGTTGGGGCCTTCATGTGCAGACCTGAGAGGAGGAGCCCAGGTAGAAGAGCAGGTTGTCCTTGGTGCTGGTCTTCAGAGTCAGCGTGAGGGTGTTGAAGTTACTGGAGGTGATGTGAGGTCTGTAGGCGCGCACACAGCTGCGGTCGGCCTGCACGGCCACTTTGATCTGAAACACACTGGGTTAGAAAGATGCTGCTGACCACACGGTTAGTCGGGAGTGGACTCCTCACCGAGGCGGCCTGTCTCCTCGCCTGCTCGATCAGCTCTCTGATCTCAGACAGGTTACGGCTCAGGTGCTCTCCCAGAATGCTCAGCGGCTTCACCCTCTCCATCAGGCGCTCGGACCGGAGCTCCGCCTCCTGAAACTGCCTCTGAGCCTCGTTGGCTGTACATCAGGAACAACAAGACAACACTTCCTTAAACTGGTTTGTACTTCCTACTTTGAATGTTTAACTGAAGTATTTTCTCCAGCAAACACTTAGCAACTTCTACTTTTACTGAAGTAATATTTGATCAGTAATATGTGTACTTTTACTATATTTACTTCACACAAATATGGAAATATGGAGGAATACTTAATAATAATAATAACTAAAATAATAAAACTAATATACAACCTATTTTCTTATTACAAAAGAAAGCAATTAGAGTGATCAGCCATGCCAAATCCACTTTTTATTAGATTACATATCTTAAAATTAAATGATCTTGTTGATGTAAACACAGCAGTTGTGTATGTAAAAGGCCCAACCTCATGCTTCCTCAACTGATAAGCTACAACAACCCAAAGGTGAGGACTAAAACAAAGAGGTGGTGTTTATCAGTCAATGGATCTATGGAACGGTTTACATGAACAACTTAATATTAACCCCCACCTGAACCGAGCTTAGTTTGTCCAGTTTGGCTCTACCCAAACTACGACGAAAACGCAACAAAAAAAAGCAAGAATAAAGCCACAATAATGCAACAGAAACATCAAATAAAAGCAACCCAAAAAGAGACAAAAACACCTAAAAAATGTGACATAAATATGGCGACAATGCGACAAAAAAGTTATGATCAGTTTTGTAGGTCTTAGCTTTCAAATGAGGCATTACTCAGGTCTGTAGGCAAAGAGAGCTTTTGGATTTGGGTAAAGCTGGACTGGAGATAATTAGCTTGGTTAATTTATAAGGGGCACAAGGTTAAAATATATATATATATATATATATATATATATATATATTTAAATCTCCCCTCCTGGAACCGCCACCTTATTGTGGTGGAGGGGTTTGAGCGCCCATATGATGCTGGGGCTCTGTTGTCGGGGGCTTCGTGCCCCTGGTAGGGTCTCCCAGGGCAAACAGGTCCTAGGTGACGGGTCAGACAAAGAGCGGTTCAGAAGCCCCTTATGAGAGACCAACAGGCCCGGTTAGAACCATGAGGCCGTCCTTCTGTGGACCCACCACCTGCAGGAGGAGCCATAGGGGCTGGTGCAGTGTGATTCGGGCTCCAACAGCTGCCCCCACGACCCGGCAACGGACAAGTGGAAGAAAATGGATGGATGGATGGATATTTAAATCTATAAGTTAAATATTATGGAAAAGTATAACACTTGAATGAAGATCATCAAAAAATAAGTTAATGGTGGACACATAACAGCTATCTTTGATTCTTGAAGTATGTGTATTACAGTAACTGTATTATGTGCCATCTTTGGTCATAGTGTCACAGTTGTAAATGGGGTTTAAAGGGTTTAGGCTGAACCCTTTCGGTCAGGGATCATTTAGAGTTTAAAATACTTGTATACATGTATTCTTACTGTATACTGTAAAAGATCATTAAAAATATGTGACATGTGTCCTAAACGTTTATAAATAAACTACTACTTCTTTGACCTCCACTAATAGTCCATTAAAAAGCATATCTCCAAACCTGCGGTGTCTGTGTGGCTCATGAACTCGTTGGTTTGCTTCACCGAGCTGTTGACGGCGTCCACCATAGAGGAAGTGACCAGCAGCTGCTCCTGGATGGTCTGCAGCCTCTTCAGCGCCTCCTGCAGGTGCGAGTGACTGTCGGCATGGAGACGTGTCGCCAGAGCCAAAGAGGAAGCTGACGGAACAATAAAGGAGTTCAAAACAAACATCTGAGGACAAAAGAATGTTTGACTCACCTTCGGGAAGTGTTTGCAGCTCCCTGACTGGTCGGCTGAGAGCGGCCGTGGCGTTGAGGATGTTCCGTCTCACCGCTGCTAATCGGGACGTGATGCTGGAGACGTTCCTCTGCAGGTCTGGGGAACGCATTCAGACGTTTAGTATTTTGTTTAGGTCTGTTAGGATCTGGCAACCAACCAACTGGACATACTCACCTGTGGCAGAGCTGTTAACCCTTTCACTTTCCTCTAAAACAGTGGAGCTGGCGTTGAGTATGAGCCCGCCCTCCTCGGACAGAGACTGGTCAGAGAGGACGCTCTAAAAACACGTCACAGAATTAGGGATAAACACATCTGAAATGACAAAAAGTGTTTGTGCGCCGTGTGTGAGCTCTTTACCATAGTGACAGCAACGGAGGCGGAGCTTTCGGCACTCAGCGCTTCCTGGTGGGCGGAGTTAACCTGTTCCGTTACATCGCCATCCGTTTGGAAGTGACGAGTGCCGTTGTGAGAGAAGTTACACACGGACGACAGGGCGCTGAACAGAACAGAATATTTTTCAACTTATGCAACAATATTTTTTTTATCTTGAAATCACAAAAAATGCTTTCTGACCTTTCCAGCGAGAGGGCGTGGTCATGCATGGCGTGGGCGTGCTTCTCCGCTCTGTACACCGACTCCAGAGCGTCCGTCTGTTTGAGCCCGATGACCAGACCGTCCACATGCTTCCTCAACATGGGGCGCCACAGGGTCAGCTGCTCCGCCAACAGCTCCACCCCCTGGAGACGAGGACACGTTACATCAGTACACCGCTGTAGGCTGCGTGTAAGAGCTTAGAGGGTTGTATTTATTACAAACCGAGGTGGCGCTGGTCAGATCTTCCGTCAGGTTGAGAGTGTCGGCGAGCAGCAGCTGACTATCCTCCATCGCCGCATACACTGAAGCTGCAGCGGAGTCGGTTTTTTCATAGAGAGACTGGAAAACAAAAGCTAAAAGTGAAAACATATGTGGAGCTGTGAATTTTGGGATTCGTCTGACTAAAACCTACCTCATACTGGTGTAGTTTGCCGCCGGCGGTGTTCATCAGCTTGAGCGCCACAGCGTTCTGCTCCTGCGCCTCATTCATATGTGCCTGGGCTGAATTCAGTGCGGTCACGTGACCTGCCAGGTCAGACGATGTGTTCTGGAGCTGTCTGTCCACTGCATCTACCGCCGACAGGAAGTCATGCAGGGAGGTGGACAGCGCCTCTGACAGACTACAGATAAATAAACACTCGTGTTCTCTTCAGAGGTTCCTTTAAAGTACACACTGGAGGGTGACTTACCTGAGCTCCTGATTGGCCGTGGCGTTGGCTTGTGTCAGGTCAAGAGCTCTCATGGAGTCCAGCAGTGACTCTGCCTCCTGCAGAATCAGTGTCTGATTGGTCCACTCCAGAGTGTCTGGGTGTGTCTGGTTGAGAAACTCCGTCTCCTGGGTCAGCCCTAACACAGTGTAGTGAAATGACCACGGATATAAAGTAGGGATGGGACGATACACTTAAACTCACGATACAATGCACCTCGATATGTCATAGTCACGAAACGATACATCACGATACGATATCAAAAAAGAAAAAAATATTACTGTATAATAACAACTTGTTTATTTTTGTTTCAGTTGAACACAGGGAAACACAAGGCCTAACAGGCCAAACACAACAAGAACACTCCCTTAGTGCTGCTCTAACCCTAGGTTAATGTATCTCAGGACTGGTTCTAACATATCATTCCTGTGACTTGACGTGACGACGCACTGCAACATTCCCCGGATATATATATATTTTTTTCATTTAATAAAAATAATACATTGAACTTGTATAGCGCTTTTTGGACACTCAAAGACGCTTTACATCAGGGGTGGCCAACTAGTCGGAGACCAAGAGCCGAAATGTTCAACCTTGATCCTGTGAAGAGCCACAAAGGCACCGATCATTCGCGAGATCCAGGGGCGGTAGTTTATTGTGATTAAATATAATGTGACCGTTATATTTAATCACAATAAAGTATAACTTTATGCCTGGCCTTTTTCTTTCGTTTTAATAATTGTATTAGATGTAATAGTTTTACTCCTCACCAAGATTGAAATAAATGTATATTAAATAAACTGACATTTTGTGCTGTTCTGCTCTGACTGGGATAGAATTATATTTTTTTATTTTTAATGCCTGAGTGTGTTAGTGTGAGGGGCCCTGCCCACTGAGCCCCCTCCTCTGGTTCGCCCCTGGCCTGTGCGCTCAGTGCCCGCAGCTTGGTCCTGACTGGACTGTGCAGAGAACGCACTCTAGACTGCACAAAGTTCATAAACTTTAATCAGGAGCCTCTGGAGGACGTCTGAGATTCTGTTTTATGTTGCATTTGTTACAGTTACAGCACATGTGACAGAAACGTCAATGACTTTGCGTATTTCCGCGTTACGATGTCGCGCCTCGCATCATATGCTTCATTAGAGCTCGGCTTTTTTCCATTTACTAATTTTGATCTTTTTCTGTGAATATGAGGCCAACTTTCATCAAATAAAGAGCAGGCTAATCAGAAACTTGAAATGCACAGAAGCTGATCCCAGTGCCACAATCTGCCTGACTGTTGTTTAACCTACATCCCGCTTTGAGTGAGGCTGCTGCACGGGCACGTTTTACACGCCGCCTCGAAAAGGAGGGAGATACGACATTCATGCGTGTAGAGATGGGAACACAGTTATGGGGAAAATGTAGGCTACCATGCACCTCGAGAGCCGCGTGTTGGCCACCCCTGCTTTACATAAATGTTTTTTTTTTTCATTTCGCGATCCATTTTTTTTTAACTCGATGCATTTTGTCACGTTTTGTATCGCGATATTTCGCCAAACGATATTTCGTCCCATCCCTAATATAAAGTATCAAACTTCCTAATTTTTCCTATTAGTTCCTATTGTTTTATTATTATTATTATTATTATCATTATTATTATTATTATTGTTTTAGATTAACTTTATGATGATGTTTTATTGATTGATTGAATCTGTTTTCTTGTAGCTGTACGGCAGTTTAATACATTCAAAATACAGTACTGAAGACAGCCAGCCAGGTTTTCCTTCTGGCTGCTGTGGTTTCCCCTTACCTCCAAACACATGCTGGCCACAGCGACTGAATCAAACAAAGCCCTATACTCACCATTGACTCTCTTGTTTAACTTGTAGATGTTCTCCATGAGCAGTGCACTCTGGGAAAGGCTGCTGTTTGTCGCCCAGCTCACTTGCTCCACATGTCCTGTGACCTCTGACGCCTGCAGAAGTCCGTAAAAGCATTGGCGTTATTGAAACTGAAATGACTGCACTTGATCGTATCAGGAGTTCATGAAGAGCACGTTGTGTCACCTTCTGAGAGACGGCAGACAGCTCCGAGTCCACTGTGGTCAGCTGCTCCTCCACTGACCGGAGCAGGGCCGAGGCCGAGCTGCTGTTGGAGAACGTCTTCTGGGAAACATAATCAAGGTCATATTGGAATCACGCCACAATTAGTTTAATCCTTTTCAGTTTGAAGAGGAATACGTCTACCCTTCTACCTGGATGTTTTTGGTTCTGTTCTCTAGCGCCACCAGCAGGCTGTAGGGCGCCCTGAGGAGGCTGCTGACGTTCACAGATGACAGGTGAGAGTGAAGGGTGTCCAAATCATCTAGGAGGACCCCGGTGCACTCGTCATCACAGGCTGCAACAGACCACAGAGTTTAGTCTTTTTTTACGCTGATATTAAAACTAAGATGTTAAGGAGAGAAAACAAGGTATAAAATTGTTCTGTTCTGTTGTTTTACAGTATCTCTTAAAAAATGGCTCACAGATGCAGTGTCCGGCCTCCATCACGTGGCGCTCCTCGCACTGGTCGCAGAGCTGACCCCTGACCCCGGCCCGGCACCGACACTGCCCACTGGTCCCGTCGCAGGTGGAGCTGAGCGCGCCCCACTCGCTGCAACCACACCTCTCACAGGCCCCGCCCACCACCGCGGGGTTGCCGTAGTAACCATCGGAGCACCTGAAAGCACAGGGAGGGACCAAACTTATGCCTTATAATGCCTTTTAATGCTGCTAAAAACTATGGACAGGCTCTACTCACCTCTCACAGTGCCGCCCCTCGTACCCCGCGCTGCAGTTGGTGCAGACGTATTGGACGTCGGCCGCGGTCGCCTCGCACGTGGGGCTGAAGCTGTTCTCCTTCAGGGGGCAGCCGCACAGGGAACAGTCAGACGGAGAGCCGTGCACGTTTCCATAGTAACCAGAGGCACACAGCTCGCAGTGAGGGCCGGACGTGTGGTGATCGCAGTCCTAAGAAACGAAAAAATAACAATGGATTGTTTTGTTGCCTCTTCCAAAGTTAGGTTATGACTTTGATTATTTAAAGTGAGACGCTGCAGGTGTAGAGGGAAACATGTTTTATTCAGGGACGTTTACTTTAAACTTTTGCTGACATAAATATGAGGCACGGTGGCGCAGCGGTTAGTGCTCGTGTTTTGAAGCTAGTCCCGGGTTCCCCACCTGGACAGGGCCTTTATGTGTGGAGTTTGCATGTTCTCCCCGTGTCTGCATAGGTTTCCTCCGGGTACTCCGTTTTCCCCTACCACTAAAAACATGTACAAGAGGCCTGGATGATGAGAGTGTGTTTAAGGGTGCGAGTGGAGGATGAGAAATGGAAATTAGCCTATGGCTACAATCCGGTGTGGCGTGTTCATTAACATGCGAGTTTTCTGCCATTTTGAGTTGTCGCTTAAAAATAAGGTATTTTATGTGTAAAAATTGCCAAATTGGCCTAAAATTTGTATGACCAAATATAATAATGGATATAACAGTTTTAAACGGATGCTTTTATTTAGTTGTAATAAAAGTTACAAAGAGTTTTTCAGAGGGATTTTTGAATAAACTAGTTATTGGCTAAGAATTAGTAATTGAAAAATCCCCCACAACAAACCTTCAAAATATTCGTAAGTCTATTGTGATATTGCAGTACTGCGGTCTCCTATACACTAAGTTTGTACCTGACAGGCTCCTGTCTCCAAGTCGCACATCTGGCTGTGGCTGTTGCAGCGACAGGGAACACAGGGGCGGACGAACAGCTTCCTCTGATTCCGAGGAGAGATCTCTGACAGCGGCTGCCGGAAGAACCCCGCGGCGCAGTCCTGGAGACGACATCAGTACGAAACATTTCATATTGACTTTATTACAAATATTAAACACTTAAAGTAATTGAGTGTATATTTACCTGACAGGACAGACCGGAGTATCCCCACGGACAATCACACGACTCGATTTGTCTGGCCACGCCCCCTGTGACCTCAGACTCCTCCTTAACTGCGGTCTCCATGGTGATGTTAGAGATCCTACACGAAGCAGTTAAGTCAGTCCTTTTCCCGTTATTTGTCGTTCTATTTCAGAGCAGTAACAGTAAACACACCTGCTCTGCTGCAGCCGGCTTCCGTACGATGCCTTGACTATGACGTACTGGACGTTACTGAGAACCATCATGAAGTCAGACCTGGTCACGGCCTTCTCACTGACTGAGTTAAAGTAACGCCAGCGATGCTATGGAACACAAGACAAGTCCAAATAAGCACAATCATTTACAACAAAGGCTCCACATTCTGATAATGCTTTTTACAGGGTTTGTGCAGGCAGAAGAACGTCAAATTGAATGCGCTTCAATGCCATTTTAATGTCCAAATACTAAGTTTACTGCCACAAATGAAGGACAAACTCACAGCAGATTTCACTTCTTAAGACCCGAACATTTCATAAAACAGAGAAAAGAGATTTGGACGAAACAGGCAAAAAATTGCTTGTCAATTTCAGCCTAAAGTGCAGCTGAATATTGTAAACATTGTTGAGCAATGTCATAATTTTTCAAGAAATGTAGAATTAATGCCTTTAATGCTTTAATGCTTTTTGTAGATTAGTTAAATTTTAGTCTTGGTTTGGTCTTGATGTAGTATTTTTTAAGTCTTGCTATTACACAATTTGAATGTTTGTTTTTGATGGAACGTACTGTATTTAATGGTTTGGTGGTATGTTTCAATAATATCACAATATTAAAGGCATTTATTGAACAGAAGTAGCAGCTCTTGTCCGTAGCCTGATTTAAGCTGCTCCCTCCTCCTCAAACATGAAATACCTTTATTAGGGAATGCTTTTTGCAGTACCTCTGTGAGGCTGATGTCGTGGTGCGCCCTCACTCCGTTGCCGGGGGCGACCATATCGGTGTAAATGACCAGCTTCCGCAAAGTCCCACCTCTCATCAGCACCTGAGGCTCCTGATTGGTCAAGCCCTGTCCGTCCTCTGCGTAGAACACGGCCGAGTAGGACAGCGTTCCCCCGTAGGACAGTAACTAGAGCAATATGACCAAAATACCAATCAGGACATGACAAAAGGATGTTATGAGATCATGGGTGAGATCGTTACCTTGTTGCTGGTGAAGGTTGGTGGGAGTTTCCAGTAGAGCGGACCAGACAGGCCTGAAGTGTCCAAATGCCGCACGTCCAATAGCACATCGCCATCTTGGACAAACACTCCGGAAAGTACTCCCTTCAGGTTGGACTGAGAGACAACAGGCAGCACAGAGGGAGAGGCGACGGAGAGCTGGAAGAAATAAAAAATCCAATATTTATGGTAAGCATTAGGAATAGAAACAGTACAATACAAACATACATTTGTAAAAAATACTTTTTTGAAAGTCATCATTGGAAAGTTGTATCAAATTATGTGTCAACAGAATTTATTTCACTTCTATTTAACCAAGAAAGTCCCACTTGTCTTTGTCTATGATCCTACGAACTTGGACTTCTGCGCTTTGTACCTGTTTGGTGGTGAAGCCTCCCTGCTCCTCACAGTCCAGGCTCAGGCCGGAGCAGTAGCACTGAGAGCATCCTTCAGGGTTCAGAGAGGCCAGAGCGAAGCGTCCTGAGACACACTCCTCACAGCGACGCCCTGACACGCCCAACTGGACACAAACATCAAAGACATAGTTTTTCAGAAGCAGCGCGTTTGAAAACCTTTTAGTTTAATCTGTGCGCTCACCTTGCAGACGCACTGTCCGTCCTGCAGGCAGTCGCAGATCCCCGTGGTCCCGTTACAGAACTCCTCCTCCGTCCCGGCCGGGTCACACCCACAGGGGGCGCAGTCGGGGTAACCATAGTAACCGGGGCCACAGCGGTCACATGAGCTGCCCCCATATCCCTCTCTGCACTCGCACTGTCCTCTGGTCAGGTGGCACTGGGAGAAGAAGCTGCCCAATACGCTGCAGCCGCATGCCTGTGGCGAAAAGTATCATTATCATCAACCAAAGAATCAAATACTTCATGAATACTTTTGTGTGGGTGGATGGTTGTCTCACCTGGCAGCCAGTCACAGGGTTATGGCCCCAGTGGTCAGCCTGGCACCTCTCACACTTTGCACCCTGGGTGTGTGGAGGGCAAATGCACTCTCCAGTCTCGGCATTACAGTTCCCTCCCGTGTGGGCACAGTTGCATGCTGGGGTATAAGAAGAGACAGTCAGACAGATGCATTAGATACAAACAGGAAGTGACGAGGATCCAGAGGTGAGGAACAGATGCCGCTGTGGGTTCCTGTAACTCCATACCAATGCAGCGCCCGTCCTGGTAGTTGTAGAAGCCGCGGTCGCAGCGCTCGCACTTGTCTCCGCCCACGCCCTCCACGCACTGGCACCGCCCCGCAGAGTCACAGGTTTCAGACACTGAGCCCGATCGGCTGCAGCTGCACGGCACGCAACCCTGTCCGCTTTCAATGCTGTAGAAACCAGGCTGGGAAAGGAGAGACGGCCCATTATCAAACTGCCAAAGCTGCTTCAAGACATGATGTTTCCTTAAATAGTGTTGGTGTGGACTTTACCTGACAGCGATCACATGTGCGTCCAGCCACATTGGCTTTACAGTCACAGCGGCCGTTCGCCACATCGCACACAGGGGACAGGGCTCCGTGCACGTCACATTCACACCCTGCCGCCACATATCACAAATATCACTGTAGCAGAATATGAGCCCTTTAACGTCAATTCATGACATCACAGCGTAACAGGAAGTGAGGCCGGGATCCATGTGACTTGTGTCTCTCGGGTCCCTCTAATCCTCTCCGGCCCCGGACGCACAAAGGCCCTGTTTCTACTGGTCAGTGTTTGAATAGAGTCATGTGACCGGCCAAACAATGGGGTCAGAGGTCAAGCGTGATGTGGATTAGACAAATCCACATTCCAGCCCCCGTTCTCCGGTGGAACCGTGGCCTCCAGCTCTGCAGACTAAACAGGGCCCTTCAGTTTCAAAACACTCTCTGATAAAAGCAGCCACAGCTACCTCTGACCTGGAGTTTATCTCTTCTTATAGCGAACTATCCCTTCCCTTTTCTGGCCTTGGCATGAAGCTTCTTGGATGGGAGGCAAAATGTAAATATATCTTACTTTTTTTATTGCTTTTTTACACCAACATTAGCATGATAAGCTTATCAGAAAAGAGGGGAAAGAGTTAACCGACAATGAGTGACCTTGAGACTGACGCAAACTGTAAGAGTAGTTACAAACACACTGACACAGAGCTGCAGTGACCTCCATTTTCAGGAGGGAGACAAACCTGTGCAGTTTTTGGCATGCAGGGCGTCGCCGTAGTAACCGTCCCGGCAGCGCTGGCAGTGGCGTCCCGCGGTGTCCCGGGTGCAGAGGAGACACTCCCCCGTCACATGATCGCAGTGCCCCACCTCCTCCGAGTCCACGTTCCCGTTGCACTCACACTGCGTACAGGCGCCGCCCAGCACCTGCGGGTTGCCATAGTAACCGTTGGCGCACCTGGAGAATAGAGGAAGAAGAGGTGTGTGGGGTCAACAAGCAGCTGTCAAAATTAGCGTTCATGATATGAAAAAGTAATGTGACTGAAGCCATATTTATCTTCCAAACTCTAGATAGGATGTTGCCATGGTAATCCTCCATAGAGGGTTAATGGGGCTCCAAACTTACAACAGTATCTCAATTTTCATTTTTTATATTCTCTTTAATACTTATTAATAGTGATTTCACTTTAGTTGATTCCTGTTGATAGAGAAGACGTTGAACTTTGTGCCCATTTTTGGCTTCATGTAGAAAGGGCCCAGATTTCCCATCAACATGTGTAATAATGACAGTTAACGAGGCAAATTCTACCTGATTAAAATGTTCTGACCACCTGTATTTTAGCTAATCATAAATACAGGAATGTAGGTAGTGGTGATTTTCCAATATCCACCGACCTCTCACAGTTGTTCCCAGTGTAGCCCTCCTGACAGCGGTCACACATCACCTGTCCGTTAGTCTGGAGCACACAGGTAGGACTGAAACTGCAACACAACACAATTACAGAAACCATCCATTCCCAAAGCATAAAGCTAAAAAAGGCTGTAACTTGGTAATGTAGCCAACAGTTGAGTAGTGTAGGTAATTTGAGCGTTGAAATTAGCTTAGCATTCTAAATAACCTTCTGATTCCAGTTCAAACACTGAAAACTGTTTGTATGCATGAACAGACCTGTTGGACGCAGCAGTCAGAGGACATGGGCATTTCTTACAGTCTTGTTCCGTCCCCTCGGTGGCATCGCCATAGAAACCTGGCAAACAATGTTCGCAATGGGGCCCCGTGGTGTTGTGGGAACAGGACTGCAGGAGGCAGGAGAAGCGTTGGAAGTCAACATAAATGGGACGAACAGTAAATCTCTTTGCGTTTTTGTAGTAACACTGACCAGGCACAGTCCGTGGGTGTCGCACAGGGAGGAGTGGTCGTTACACTCGCACTGAAGACAGTTGCCTCCGAACAGGACGCCTCCCATTCTGTAATAACCTGGCAAACATGACTACAGGCCACAGAAAAAGAAAATCATCTTTCAGTGTCTGATTTCTGCGTTAAGGGGCTGGAAAAAAATGAGGGACATGAAAACATCTTGACTGTCGGATATTTAAAGGTACATGATGGAACTTTTTAGGCAAATACCAGAGGAAAGAAGCAGCTAAAATACAAACTATGAAAGTTAGCAACATGCAAATGTTATGCTAACACCAGCTAAAGTTGCGCTAACAGCAGCTCAATGCTAATATTGGCAAAATACCCTTATAGAACAGCGGTATGATGTTGTGAAATATTAAATTTGTTTCTCTTGTTTGCCAATCAGAGGCCAGCGTCTGTTCACGTCACATTAGCCACGGTTTAGCGCTTTGGCCACAGCCAGAGGTCAGTGCCAAAACTTATACCTGGTCAGACCCTGACCCTGGCCCTGGCCTCGTTAGTCGAAAGGTTCGCCCAACCAGGTTGTAGGGTCTGCCAGTGGAAAAGCCCCCATATGATGCCCCAGGACAATTTTTTTAGGGTTTCTGGTACTTATTCTGGATGGAGTGTATGCATAACCAAGGAAATGTTTCCATCAGCCGAGAAAACCTTCAAAAAATTCTAAAAACAATTGATTCTGGAGTGTCCTGAAGGCCACTGTGATGGAAAGCGAAGGCGCAATGCTAACCACCCACGCCGCCACTGAGTAACCATAAGGTCAAATATGTATTTTTTTTTTTTTACATAAAATGTTACACAATGCACCTTTAAAAGTATTTAGGATGACATTCTTATTCACATTAATTGGGAATGTTAAGAGCACGCACTGACCTCACATGACGTGCCGCTGTAGCCGTACGGACACTGGCACGTCTCCACGGCAACCGCCTTGTCTCTAGTGAAAGACGCCGGGTCGGCCACATCCAGGGACACCGTACCCAGGCTGGAGAACGAATACAAAAGTCATAAAACATAGAAACAAATCATTAAAATAATTAATTCCAATATTTTGACTCTATATTGTTTTCAAACGCAGTATTTTTTACCGTATGGGCCCGGCTGCAGACGAGTTAAGCAGCACCCTGACCCTCAGCGTGGTGACGTCACTCAACACGGTCAGCAGCTCGTCGCGGGTCACGTGACTGCCCCGGGCGTCATCCACGAACTGATGAGGGCCCATCACCACGGTGACGGCGCGCTCCGACAGGGGGGACAGGGAGACCACATGTGGGCGGGACAGGTGTAGGGACCGGCCATTTCCCTGGAGAAGAAAATATTCCTAACCCTGCGTCTACTGTGATATTTTACATTTTATAACTTAAATCAACTGAATCACCCAGGGATATGTTGGTTTGCGTCTTAAAGTGTGGTAGGAGCGCCCTCCGCTACTGGCAGGGGGAACTAAACATGCTAAAAGAATGCAAGACCCCATTTTTGCCTAATAGCATACCAACAAATCAATTGAGCCGTGATAAACGCAGTTTGAGTGATGAACTGCTCTGTTTTATTGGCTTTATATAATGTGGAGGAAACTTTTGGATTCCAATCTGTAACGCAACATGATCCAGGAACTACAGATCGAAGCACTTTAACAGCAGAAGAAGAAATGATTGCAGAGATGCCATTAACAAGGTCTTTAAAATTACTATGGCTTTATGTGAACGGAACCTATTCCTTTTGCAGCGGTGGAAATATGACTCTATTTTACCTGTATGATGACATCAGCGTGGGCGGGCAGTGAGCGGTCCAAGTTATCCAATGGGACGTCGTAGAAGATGGTGTAGTTTAGTCTCCCCCTGAAGGATGCCAGCTAAACCGGGGAAACACGTTCAAATCAATGGTCAAGGCAGTTTTCAATGGGTTTGGGTACCAATAAACGATACCGGTGTGGTAACGGAAAAAGTTGAGTTACTACCACTATTAAATAAATGAAAGTATTGTAAGCGCGTATTGAAAAAAAATCGTATAGCTTTAGATCTAAATTATGATGTTGTTGCATTGAAGGAAGTGACTTGTTCCAGCACAAATAAATATTTGTTTTCCCCCATTATGCCATATTGCAAATTTGCAGATCTTCCACACAGTATTGTTATTTTTTCTAGACGACAAATATTTTAGTATAGGTATCGGAAAACGTATTGTTAAAGTACGGGTATCGGAAAAAATAACAGACCCAGCCCTAGAGTTTATGCAGCCCTTGTTTGGACTGACCTTATTAGCGAGGAAACTGCTGGGGGCGTCCCACGACATCTCGTACCGGTGGGCGTGGCCTCGAGAGCGGTTGATCGGCAGGTGGAAGTTGTTGTCGTGGATACCGGGAAGTGGGTGGAGCTGGTCCACCGGTTGGAGCCAGGCGTTGGAGAATGTCACCTAAGGGAACGAGGAGGAACAAGTGTTGCGGCGTGTTTTCCACACAATGTATCAGATTTGTTACGTTTGTTTTTTTGTACTTGCCTGAGCGGTGGACCAGGCGGAGCTCTCGCAGACGTCCGACACCCCGAAGCAGAAGCAGTCAGTGCAGCCCAGGGGATTGTTGGGCTGCAGGTTGTAGAAGCCCGGTTTGCACAGGTCGCAGTTGAAGCCCATCACGTTTTTCTGCAAAGTTTGCACATAAAGTTAGTCAGGAAGACAGTACTCTCTGCGTTTCTACTTCCTGTTACGTCTATCATCGTCACCCAATCACAGCCTGCTTCCTTTGCCTCTCAACCAATCACCTGGACACTTTCTGATCATTACAATGCCGTACCTTGCACACACACTCCTCGCAGGGGTCCGTGTTGGTGCTTCCTGCCAGGTTACACTCGCACTTGGAGCACAGAGGGAAGTCCCTGTACCCAAAGGCGCAGCGGTCACAGCGGCGGCCCGTGAAGCCTTCTCTGCACTGGCACTGGCCTGATGCAACGCCTAAAAACAACCACAGAGACATTTATGGGCAAGATTCGGACGACCGCTCACAGTGGTTTTAACCAAAAAGGAACTGATCATTAAAACTAACCAGAAGTAGAGTCGTCCCTGACACAGACTGACGAGTGGGATCCCGTGAGGTCGCAGTCACATGGTACACAGGGAGAGTCAGAGTATGGGGACACCTGGGAAACACATACATTTACATTTCATTGCATCAAATTGCATTGCTTGTTTGTTGGTTTTTAATGTTGGTGAGTGCAAGTTACGGCTACACAACACGAGCAATTGTGGACATGATATTTTTGCAATTTTTCTAAAACTATGTTTAAATCAGAACTTATCTAAAGAAAAGGACAGAGACAAAGCTAAAGTAGGACTAGCCTAAATTAAAGGGAGGTTATGTAGGATTTTTCACTCAATGAATAAATCAGTGTTTTTCAACCACTGTGCCGTGGCACACTAGTGTACCATGAGATATTGTCTGGTGTGCCGTGGGAAATTATCCAATTTCACCTTGTGGGTCTGAAAAAATATTTTTTGAAAACAAATTAATTATGATCCGCAAATAATGTGCCGTTTGAGTTTCTGTGCAGTCTGGCGATCGACAGAGTCACCATGTAATACTCTTCCATATCAGTAAGTGGTCACAGGAAGCTCATGTCTTTGAGACAAGAGAATTAGTGATGCATGAATGCGACAGGTGGCGGTTACAGTGGCATTGTGGCTAGCGAGACTATATAGTGTTCCGATTCAAGACACATCGTCTGCTGTTGGTGTGCCTCGTGATTTTTTCAACGAAAAAAAGTGCCTTGGCTCAAAAAAAGGTTGAAAAACACTGAAATTAATGATCCTATTAAATGATGCTAACATATCCTATTACATTTACTTTTACTGATAACAACAGTAAAGTTGATTTATAAGTAAAAGAAAAAAGTTTATGATATAAAAGTTGTTCATGTTTATTATTATTTTTAAAGGCACACTGTGTAACATTTTGGATTCTCCTGTTGCAAATACAAAACATGCTCCTAATGAGCAGACAATGCTCTTGTTGCAGTGAGAATGGATTTGGATGAGGTAAGAACCTATTTATATTTGGCCACCTTTTGTCAACATCTCCATGGAAAGGAGCTGGAGACGTCCCGCTCCCAGGAAAAGTTACAGTCAGCTCTGAGAGAGCTCACAGCAAACACACAGCCAATCATTGTTGCCTTCTTGGCAACAATGAAAATGTCTGTCATAAAATAAGCGCTGGTAATTTTATTTATTGGGTGAAATGTTGTGTGGTGTGGCTTTAACCTCTTAACCATTGCATTTTCTCCAGTTCAACTTTACCCAAATCTAGAAGGTTACAGCCTCTGCGCCTCATTTGAAAGCTACAAAATGTATCTAAAATTATCTTTTTTACTCATCTGTCACTTTATTGTTGCGTTTTTGCCACAGTTTTGTCTCATTTTTACCAAACTGGAGAAAATGTGGTCGGTTCAGGTGGGGGTTAAGAGGTTAACATGGAAAACCTTAGCACTATAAAAATACTGTGATCCTTGTCCCTTGGATTGTGGCTGCACTAGTTCTCCTCACCCCGTCTGGTCTGTAGAAGCTGTCGACGCACGTCTCGCAGTTGATCCCGGCAGTGTTCTGCGCACAGCCGATACAGACTCCGCCACCCTGCCGCAGCCCGGCCGAGTTCAGACTCTGGCGCAGCTCCGCCACGGTCTGATTGTAGAAGCAGTCGTCCGCCTTGTTGTGGCAGTTACACTCTGTCAAAACGACAAAAGGAAACATTAAAAATCAACGGACAGTCTTTTTTTGTGTTTATCTGGCTTGACGGATTTCGACCGGTTTAGCCCTTACTCTCGCAGGTGTTGCCCTCGGTGATGGTGCCCGGTTGCCATGGCAGCTGGTGGTAGCCGGGACAGCACTCGTTGCAGTTCTCACCGCACGTGTTGTGTTCGCAGACGCATTGCAGTTTCTAAGGAGAGACATGTCAGCCCTATCGTCATATGCAGCCGCAGTAATGGCAGTATTTGAACGTGTACTTACCTGTGTGACCGGGTCCAGGGGGCAGCTTTGGGCGTGTCCGAAACAAATGCACATGCCTCCGATCGAGATGTCTTTGACGGAGTAGAAATACTGGAGCGCAAGGACAAAACGGTCACACGTGTAAACATTGAAGCATTTTAAAGGAAAACTCACCCTCAAATCCACTTTGTTTTGCTGATAAACCGTATAAATGAGTGAATGACATGTCCTTGTCATAATTGTGGCTATTTAGTGCAAATTAGTTGAATCAACTTCATGCCTAAAACCGTCAGTGAGGCGATCTGTCTTTACGGCATTTGATTTTTGAATTTGGCGGCACTATTTGAGGAGGCGTGAAGGCTGACGTCAGATGCCCTGCCGCTCTGGGCTATAAAAGCGGCCCAGTCTCGCTCACGCCCCTGTAGCGAGTTGGAGAAGGAATAGCGAGAGAGTATTTTCATCAATTGTCAGATTTGCAATTAGTTATAGCATTTAGGTCGATTTTTTTTTAGCATAGTTTTTAGTATTATAAAGAATTGTGTAGTGTTATAGCGTTGTTGTTGAATATTGTAGTTTTAGTCATTAGTTGCTTTTATAGATCAGTTAGCTGAATTTAGTTTAGGACATTTGTTAGTTTTAGAGTTCAATATCGTGTGTAATTTTTGTGTATATTGTTTATTGTACTGTATTGTACTACTCTGTAGTCGCTGGAACTCTATGCTCGGACTTTGTTTACGAGTTGAAGTAAATAAAAGTCAGATGACTCAGGACTGTCAATCACCGACCCAGACCCCTCCCACCCCTCACCCCTCCCGGGCGCCCCTTAGTCCTCCAGGCAACGCCCCTTTTCTGTTGAGATTTTCAAATCTGAGGCTCTGGAAGGGGGGGTTAGTTACTCTTTAAGTCCTGTCCGGAGTCCTTACCCTTCGCGTGACGATGGGGTCGATGTCGCGCGGGTCGTGCGTGATCAGGGTCATGAGGTCGGCGTTGAGCGTCCTGATTCGCTGCAGCCTCAGTCGGATGTAGCGCGCCGAGGTAAAGTTCAGGAGGTCGGAGGTCAGGTCGTCTGCCCCGGGGCGCCCGTTGATCAGAGACGTGTGGATCTGCCGGCGGAACATGATGGGTTAGGTTCTTTTATGACATGAAAACAGGTAACGGATAAAAACAACGCCGTGTGAGATACAATAAAGAAGCATATTTTGTTCCACTATTGGAATATGTTATTTCTAATCCAATCCACTCCTACCAAATTTACCTTACGAATTATATGAACGAAAAATGAGAAAAATGGGAGGAAAAAGGGACAATATTAATGATAAAAAAATTGGCAAATATCAGGGGGGATGAAATGGGAAAATGAGAAAAAAATGTGGCCAAAAATAAACTAATGCTTCTTGCTCACAAGCTGACTAACCTCGACATCCCTAACCCTTCATTCTCTGTGCCTGACTTTTCCCTGATGTTTGCCCTGTGAGTCAGTCCTGACCTCTCCGTGCTCCAGCGGGTTGAGGCGGCTGTAGTAGGACGTGCAGATGACCTCCGTGTCGCTCTTGTAGGTGGGGGGTCCCAGGCGCGGGGTGACGTTGTAGCGCGTCAGGCACTCGGTGTCACTGATGGCGTAGAACTGCCACGGCTCGAACCTCACCCCGTCCAGGGAGCGCTCCAGGATCCAGTTACCTGCGGGATAGTGGGATTTAGTGTAAGGTTTTAATGGAAAAAAACTTTACAAAAACGAGTGTTTGGACTGACCTGGTCGAGGAGAGTTGGCCGCTTTGATGATGATGTAAGCCACTTGGAAAATCTGGAAAGAGAGATGATCAAAAATTAGGCACTTCTTTACGATCACGCTCTCCCTTGGCAGAACAGATATGGCCGATAGTTTTTAATTCCATCTATATTGCGTGAATGAATGTTTTTGACAAGGGAAAATTGTTAGAATTGTTATAAAGCTACAAAATCCTCCTTTAAACTTAACATGGTCCTCTACTCTTTCATCAGAAACTAGAAAATTAGAGAGACAGGTTGTTTTAGATGTTTTACAGATAAAGATCAAGAAGGAAGCCCCTGCCAGGAAACATGAACGATCCATGTGTGTGATGAATGCGATGGTTTGAACAGTGAATAGAAGACTATCGCACGCTGACTTTAATTCCCAGTATGTTTGGTCTGTGTTACGGCTCAAGGCTGCACACTCAGCTCACACACTCGGGCGCAGACACAACCTGAGGCACGTGATATCTGAATACTTCCACAGTCAGTGACGGCGTAGGCGCCCAAGGCTGTTCGCTCAGTCTTCTGTCTGAACCTGATCCAGCTGGGGCTACAGTGTCAGACGGGTTCAAGTGCCAACTCAGCCTGGACAGCATGATGCGGCTGTAGTTTTAGAATGGCCCCAGGGAAGGAACACTATCAAATGTGTTTAAGTCAGAAGCCCTGTCGCATGGTTTCTTAGTTTGGAAGTAAAAAGGAGAGTCCCATAAATCTACTGCCAAAACATATTTAAAAAATTGGAGTATCAATAAACGCTTTCTAGTGATTATGCACATGTTTATTCCATGATACAGTCTTATCTAAAGTGATTCCTAAGTTGTGCCTCTTCATATTGAGTTGTCTTGTGATATTTAAAAGCAACACTGTGTCACATATTCCCTCTAACGTATAACTTTACTGGGAGCCGGACATCTCTAGCTCGTCTCCATGGAGATACACCAGCATCTTTATCACTATCTCATGCTTTGTTGGTTGGAAAATCATGACTTTGGTCGGAAAGTTATTTGGATGTAAAACAAAATATCCCGACGTTTAACCACCCCTCCTCTTGTGCCCCTTTGTGTTTTTACTCCGCAATGAAACGATTAAGCAAAGGAAGAGACCGAGAGGTGAGGAAAGTATTTCCTGGATATGTGGGACTTTGGAGCTGACCCCACGGTGCAGCCATGAAAAGCCAGATCCAAAGATTACTCAAAGTTGCGCAAGCCACTCGCAATGCAACTCCAGACGTTTTTGATGAGCATTGTAACATGGT
Source organism: Proterorhinus semilunaris (assembly GCA_021464625.1). NCBI lineage: Eukaryota > Metazoa > Chordata > Actinopteri > Gobiiformes > Gobiidae > Proterorhinus > Proterorhinus semilunaris. Next base: position 12,616,884 of record CM038365.1, read on the forward strand.
AAAAAGCTCTTACAAGTATATTTTGCATAATAGCCCTTTTTTAAATAAGTTAGGTTCTTTATATCCTCCTGACTACCAGGGGGGGAAAAATTGTCTAATCATCTTTTTTTTTTTATTCCCCAACCCAAAGCCCCACCCCTTCATATTTGGTATCATTGAAAAGCCCTAAATGTCTTCTGTAGATAGCAAAGGGAGTTAATGCAGTAGTATGGAGTGGGTAAGAGATATTGAGGTTTACAGATGTCCTCCACAGAGGACAAATTTGAACTACTGGTAGTCAGGAGGATATTTTGAAAGCCACAGTGTAGCTGGAGTCTATGCTTCATGTTTTGTGTTTTTTGATAAAACCTGCAATGTTCCGCTGTGTGGCTTTAAGCTGTTTGGTAACCTTTACTTCCCACAGTTGCTACTTATTCATGAGTAACACAGTGACCTGTTTGAGGTCCAGGGTGATGGTGACCCAGTGGAACTGCCGGCCGTTCTTGATGCTGGGACTCTGCCACCACTGGTTGGTCCCGTCAATGGCGTTGGTGATGGGGTGGCGCTCTGAAAACACACGCCACGCTATTTATATATATATACAATCCAGTCAGCTTGAAGCCGTAAAGTCAGTCTACAGCATGTTCAATTACCGAAAGAAAGAAAGAAAGTGTTAGTAAGCGGGGAAAGAGAAGTTTACACAGTGGTTTTGAGGCCTGTAAATGCAGTGTGTGGAGTGCCTGTGTGCATAGTAACCTTTGTGAGGGGGCCGCTTGTCCTAGCAGCAGGAGCACATGAGAAATTCTCCCAGGGCTGTTACATGTTACGGCTAATCTGAACCTGCTCATTAGACGGATTAAGCCGTTTAACTGGACTTCAGTCTTTGTGTAGTTGCTGAAGGGAACAAGAGAGAGCTAATCTACCGAGGCCCAGACTGCACTCTGACCATGGATTGTAGCCTCACGATAAAGACGTTCATGTAGCGCCTGTTACCTTTGTGCGAGGCCGAGCGGCTGTCGCATCGCGGGCAGTGGGGGTTCTTGATCCTCCGGCCCGGGACGTGCTCCACCAGTTTGCAGTAGACCTCGGGCTGGGAGTGTCCGCAGGTGGCGTTGGCGCTGATCTCCGCGTTGGACGCCAGGTTCAGGATGGCGGGGAACAGGCCTGGGGGGGGGGGGGGGGGGGGGGGGGGGGCGGTCAGAGGGCAGGGGGCAGGAAGAAACAAGAGAGATGTAATTACAGAGGCCCAGCGCAGGTGGGCGGGTGTGGGGTGGACAATGAATGACGGAGGCTTCAACATTGGGTTAAAACACAGTCTGCCAAACTTTAAAATGCCATGACCCAAATGTGTTGGGGGCTTTTCATGTGACAATCATGGAGGTCAAAACACTAGTAAGAGCCTGACTTCGAAATGCCACATCATTTGAGTAGACTAAGCTCTTCTGAGTGCGCTTACAGTAATTAACGTCAGCCATTTATCTGTTTCATTTTGAGAAAAGCAGGAAGTTCTAACTAAATTCATACATTGTTCCACATTCCCTGGAGGTGTTAAGCTTTTACAGTGTGTTGCTATGACTACGACCTTCAAGTGAATGCCATGAAGTGCAGCATAGGGTTCAGTCAGTCAGGTCAGAAGTCAGGACATCTGTTAAAAAAAGCTTTTGCCTAATTAGTATGGAAATGCTGCACAGCAGGGGGGGGTGAGGGTTTGTTTATTTTCATCCCAGAGGGGAAAAGCTGAGAGGAAAGAAGATAATGTTATCAGTTTCATGGCATTGGCTTAACTCCACCAAAGTTTAGATTACTCTCTAGGAATTGAGAAATCACCAATACAGTGGGCAATTTTAATTCAATTCTTCTATTTAAGAACTCTAATACTTGCCCCCCACCTGCTGATGTCACAAGGTGGTGCTTCTCTGTTTTTGAAGCCCAGACATTGATCTTTCCATGTAACCCAAAGCGCCTTACAAGGGACAATTTCTCCTTCGCTCTGTACTCGGTGGAGTAAATACCCACAGCTCCGACACCATTCTCTCTCCTTCTTCCCAGGATTACTCGGCATAGGTTGCTATGTTAGAATCCAATTGAATGCTTTTTAACTACATCTAAGGCCTTGATTTTGGCACAACTTATTCAATGACCTTCAATGGAGGCAGTGACACAACCCAATTCTGCTACGAAGGGATGAGGGACTATCTCCACACTGTAGTTGTTGGCATCTTGCGCCTCACTGTCAGAGCTTAATGTCACCGGCCTCTCCATCTGTACAAACTGACTCCCGGGGGACATCCTCTGCATGTGTCCCCTCTCCCCGTCCCCTCTCTGTCCTGTGTGCTCAGCTGCGCCCGTGGCCCGCGTGAAGACTTTTGTGTGGTCTACAACCCGCTTGCCTTTTGTTGACACAGTTTATTAACCTCCCTCCCCTCGGGGCCCGACTGTACTACACCTCCTCTACTTGCTTTTGTGTGTGTGGTGGTGACGGGGGGTCTCAGAACGGGACGGCAGGCCTAATAATGACAGGGGTTCACTCCGGGAGGGCTATTACCCGGAGGAAGGGTGTGAGCCTTATCACAACAAACAGTACCCACAATGCACCGGGGGGCCGTCGGCACCTATGGGCATCCCCCCCCTCTCCGCCGTCACAGTGGAGCCCAGGGTGCACCGGGGCCTAATTGGATGAAGTTTTTGGACTTGAAGTGGGGGTTAAAGTTCAAGCTGTGTAAATCATTGAGCTGAAGAAGTGCTGTCGGTAAAGCAACTGGGGGAAGAGTGCAGGCAATCTGTCAATGCTTTAATCTGGTTTTATAGCATTTTAATTTGTTCATTCGTTTTTTGGAGGGATTTGGAGGGAAGTTTTTATTTCTTTATGTGTTCGTCATATCATTACTTTTTTTATTTGGTTTCAATCAGCAAAATAATCCTTTGGCAAACACTTTGACGAGAAGAAATCAACAGTAGCATACCAAACAATCTCCAATCTCCAAGTCAACCACAACATTTTTTCATCTCAAAAGCTAATAACAGACTCTGAAAATGGCACTTGTTTGACTAAAAGCTGTGTAGAGTTTTATCTAAAGCAAAGACCTTCATTATAAAGCAGTAAACCTAAAAAAAACCTTTTAAACGGAGCTAATCAGTTATGCTAAGTTAGCATAGCCGTAAATTAAGTTAGCAGAGTTTTCAGGGTTTATGGAAGCAAGTCAAATTTCATGCTTTTTAATGCCATTTTCAATGCCCAGATTCTGTATTTAACATTTAATCAAACAGAGTAAAGAGAATTGGAAAAAAAACGGCAAAGTTTTAGCAAAAATAAGTAAGTCAGTAAGTCAGTTTCAGCCAAAACTGGCCTGTATGTTTTATCATTTTGGTATTTTCAATGAACTTACACAATAACAATTCTTGAGCAATAATTTTACAATAAATGTTGATTTAATGCCAGTATGAATCAAATTTAATGCTTTTTAATGACATTTAAGGCATTAATTTTGGCTAAATTAATTTAATGAATTTGAACGCTTATTTTATGCCCCGTGTCTCATGTTGTCTTGTTATGTAAAGCTAAACACACATGGGCAATAACCATAATCCGCTTTTTCCTGAATCAGACTGATGAAAGCGAGGCTGCCATTCTGTGCCATCAGACCCTTCGACCACCACCAAACACTACATTCACCCAGGGGTCCCAGTGCTCCCCGCTGTCCCCGATCCAACAACCAACCAGGCCCTACCCTGCTTAGACTCTGAGATCTGACGGGATCGGGCAGAGCAAAGGCTACATGGCCTTAAATTAGGCCAAACGTGTATCACATGGCAACCCTTGCTTGAAGGGCTGGAGGGGCCAATGCTCCTGCTGCACTGGCTGAAGCACAGTTAACAGTTAAGTTTGAGCTTTGTTTGAACGTGTCCTCTTCAAAATTCATCGGGCTCACATTGTGAAAGAGTGCTTCAGGGAGCATGACATTGACTGTCCGAAAGTCCAGATCTTAACCCCATTGAGAATCTTTGGGATGTGCTGGAGAAGGCTTTGCACCGTGGTCACACTCTCCCATCATCAATACAAGCTCTTGGTGCGAAATGAATGCAACGCTGGATCTTTTGACATTGAGGAAGCAAATCTACAGCGAATGGTGCTGTAATCAGAGCTAAAGGCGCGACAACCAAATATTCGAGCGTTGTTTTTGTGAGGTGGTGTTTCTACAGGGAGTTTTATTATAGATCTGTAGTACATCATTTTGATTCTATATAAAAACCCTACTGTTCCACACTGAACAATGCAGACCTGCCGCTCATTTGGCTACTGTCGCCATGCTGTGACATCACATGCACACCCTACATACATAGAACATTATACCTTCATTATAAACTTTGGAACTTGCGACCATAAAAATGTAATTTCTATTTGACTGTGATTAACCTTGCAGCTCTAAGTTCTAAACCTTTGTGCTCATTCATTCTCTGTCCTTTTCTGACTTGGTTAAGTGTTTTGAGGTTAAAGAAGAAGAAGAAGAGGAGGAGGAGAAACAAATGCTGCTACAAATTAGCACCAGCCTGTTATCTCCCCGTGAGCCCTCTGTTCAGGGCTTACAAGGGGGTCCGAAGAATGTGCCTTTAGCTGATTGAATCAAGCACTGAGTGGAAAGTGGAGAATCTCGGACTGCAAGGATAAGTTACGAGTTACCTTCAGTAACAATGACTTTAAAGTACATGTGCAATTGCAATTGAATGGAAATTGCATTGCGAGTGTCCTTCCTTAAAAAGCACATATAGCACTACAATGACTTTACCGTATAATACGCATGATAATAGGGAAAAAAACACTTTCAAAGTTAAAACCCTGACAGCAGAAACTTCAGTAACAGCCAAACATGCTTAGAATATGCCAAAAATATTCTAAATTTGAGATTGAACACACAACTTGGTACCTCCTGCACAGGGTAAATAAAGTCACATTGCTAATCTGCTAGCTCCACATTGCCCAGCATTGCGTGAAACCATGTGAACGTGCAGCGAGAGTGCTTCTGATTGGCCAGGACAAGGATGGGAATACCCAGAAATAGCACTTGCCTTGATGCTAAGTAAACCCAGCCTACACCAAAAGCGTCAAACTCTTTTTAAAGCCGGGCAAAAAAATGCAGTGTTTTAAATCGTTTACAAAGCTACTGACCTCTTTCGTGGGCTTGGATTTCCCAAACCAGGAGCACCAGCGGAAGCAGCAGCGGGCTCCTCATTTTCTCCCACAGTTTGGCCCCTGGGAGGCGAGAGGTGGAGGGATGAGCGAGCCACTTCAAAGTCGCAAAGAGCTTTTTCGAGAGCGCGGACAGGCGTTTAAAACTGTTGATGCCACAGCAACATCAAAATGAAAACTCATGCAAGAGAAGATAGACGGACTTACTTGCTGCAGCTTTCCGGTCCCGGTGGTGCAGACCCGGTCCGAATAAAGAATGTAAAATAAAACCTGGTTGAGCGCTGCAATGCTGGTCTGAATAGGCTGAGCGTGGAATGCGTGGCTGTGCTCCTCTCCCTGTCTCTCCCTCTCACTTCTGAATGAGCCGGCCTTTATTTCCATTCATTCAGAGGCTCTGGGGGAGGTGTGTGTGTGTGGGGGGGGGGGGGGGGGACATGTGACTCAGGCCGGAGGAGGGATGGAGGGAGGGAGGAGGGAGACGGGGGTCCGATAGGGTCATACCATTTGCACTGGGATCAGGGGACATGTCTAAAACAGGTTGGAGGAGAGAGAAATGTGGCACTCACACAAGTGACTTCGTGAAGCAACGATATACTTCCTGGAGTACTTTTATACCACATAACCTGTAATGTCGTTAAGTTTTGAAAGCGCCTGTTGGCATTTTAGTTCTAGTCTAATTTATACTAGAACAAGACTTTATTTTGTTCATGTCATTTTTATGATGAAATATTCAGAAATATATACATATTCACCTTATTATAGGTATTGTCTGTCCTACAATGTCAACACTTGTTCTTTTTATAAACATACTAATTTCATTATTTGGCGACGTGTAAACATAGAGAAACCTCCCTCTCCCTTGGTACAGCTGCGGTTTTGCGAACTGAATTTGTGGTTTCTGTGTTTCACATTGTTTCACTGGATGCTTTTGTACGTCTTTGCCGTGTTTTTGTGGGGTTCGGCTGATTATTTTACTGCAGAGAGTCCATGATGGTCCGGAAGAAAGTAAGAAAGTGCTTTATTTGTCATTGCACAAGCGTACAACGAAATAGTGTTCAGGAATTAGACCTGAGCCACTGCGACTGAGCCGCGTGTTTCAGAAGAAGAAATGTGTAGGTCTCAAATGTCTTTAGCTCATAAGCTGCTGTTTGTTTACTGCTTTGCTGCTTTCTTCGGGACCCTTATGGACTCTTTGCAGTAAAAAGGAAAGAAAAAGGCAGAAAACTTCACTGTACCAAGAGAGAGGGAGGTTGCCCCTTGTTTACATGTCACAGCTTTGTAAAAGTAAGCTAAAGACTGAAAGACTGCTGTGGCGCGGAGGGAGCTGCGCAGGATGAGGTGGAGGAGTTGACCACCAGTGCAGGACGCCACGCTCTGAAACAGGGACAAACCCAGGAGGCGGTGCAACATTTCAGAGGATCAGAGGAGCACTGAAGGCAGGACCACGGTTTCTCCGACCTCCAAAAACATGCTGCTCAGGTCGAACCCAACACCTGAACGCAATTTCAACGTACAATTGTACAATGACAAATAAAGCAAAATTTATGACAATAAAGCACTTACTTACCCCTGCATGTAGAGTTCTTCCATTCATTTCCCCGTAATAACCATGTACCGTATTTTCTGGACTAGAAGTCACTCTGGCGTATAAGTCGCACCAGCCAAAAAATGCATAATAAAGAAGAAAAAAACATATATAAGTCATTCCGGAGTATAATTCTGTTGACAAGCCTCTCCCGGCATCACATTGTTCAAGCTCTCATTTGCAAACTCATTCCTCTCGCTGTGGCCATGTAGCTTTTAGCCCATGATTAGCTTTTCTTGTTTTCTTCATTGCAGTAAGAGTAAGCTCCACTTTTCACCAGTCCCTCAAGTTTCTCTTTCACTCCAAACTTTCTTTCTACTGCTCGATTACCGTTTTTTGATTACTAATTACAGGAGCAGCAGATACTGGTACACAAGCCTAGAGCGCCCTCTAGCAGCTGTCAGTGTGATAATAACAAACATTATGAAATTACATATTTTTATATATAAGTCGCACCTGTGTATAAGTCACATCCCCAGCCAGACTATGAAAAAAGTGCGACTTATAGTCCGGAAAATACATTAGTTATTTCAGTGATCGTGTTTATTGTCCTCATAGGGTAATTTGAGTCCTTCTGCAGTGCCAGCGCCTCAGGGAAGACCTGTCAGGAGCAGTGGACTACCGCAGAGCAGCCCCCGGGGACCTATCAACAGATCTTAATTTAGGTTTGGTCAAGAGTTTCAACCTAGGATTAGCCTAATCTGTGTGTCTTAGTTTGAGGGTGAAACAGGAGCACACTGACGAAACCCACCAAGGGAGGAAAAAAGCCAAATCTCAGGGACTATCTTGGTAAAATGACAAATTGCAATTATGTAATGTTTTATTTGATGACTTTCTAAATCTTAGGCAGCACCTCGAGGAAGGGTGGGCCTATATTTGAAGACAAAAAGACACGAAAAAATGTGTGAATTACAACTAAATTGTAGCCTAAAAAAAGATGAAATATGATGAAATATTATGGATGCCTGAAGAAAAGTCTGTCTTCATCAGTTGGTTATTGGTGTTTGTCAGGGAAAAAAAGTGTAAACTTTGAAACTGAATGCCACATTTCAATCAGTTTCTTTTTTAAATTATTATTATAAATCCTTACGTCAGGCCTACCTATTGTAAGAACTTTTCAGACGCCGGTGATGATTCATGATTGGAAGGTCGGGGGTTCGAATCTCAGCTCCTGAAGGTGCACACTGTCGTTGTATCCTTAGGCAAGACACTTAACCCACATTGCCTCCAGTGTCTGCGTACAGTGGTGTCTGAATGGGTGACTGGTTCCTTGCTGTAAAGCGTCTTGGGCCTAATAATGAAGGTAGAAAAGTGCTATATAAGTTCAGACCATTTACCATCATGAATACATGTTGGAGTTAGCAAAATGCACGATAGTTTTTCTTTCTGTCGAGAATATTTCAACACGCATTTAATATACTTATCTGCATTCTTGCAACCTGGTGGCAGATTCTCATGGCACACAGCCTGCTGCTTATGGAGAAATGACCAAAAAAGACGAATTAAGACATGCTGTACAACAACAAAAAAAGCCAAATGTGAACGCGCTCGTTACGCAGTTAGCACATTAACAAATTAGCAAACCTGGACTCGATCCAAAACTACTGAAAAATCGCGCTGACAAACATCTATTCTAGTGTTTCAAATGCTACATATAGACTTTTAATGTTTTTTTAACGTATTTTGATTTTTTTAAGAACTAACAAAACTTTCTTATATTGAATATAGAATTAAAATAAAACAATGTAATTTAACACTAAACCGAAGAGTTAATGATCATCCACATCCACTAGATGGCGGTATTTATCCGGCGCTCACCGTTGCTTTGAGTTTAGCATTTAATTTGCTAATGAATCAAAAGGAGTTCCAACTACAAATGTCTATGTCGAAACTCGTTCTATTTATCAGATCCAGATGTTCTGTGATTCAAAACTTTTCCCCCGTTGGTTTGCCCCCATGCCGTGCGGAACACCGACGCGGCCCCGCTTGTTCCCACACGGACGCTAATAGGAAACGCACAGGAAAAAAACATGGCAGCCAACATAGAGCAAATTTTTCAAGATTTTATTTTGAACAAAATCAAAGAAATTGAAGAACAAAAGGGAGGACAAACGTAAGTCGCGCTGAGTTGAATCGCAGTAACGTGCCGGAGCTTGCTATGCACCAACGGAGTGCAATCTTGTTGAGAATTTCCACGGATAACCAACATTTTTTTGGTGAATTCTGACCGAGCCCCTGATCCAAAGCTACTGAAAAATCGCACTGGCAGTTCAGTTTGCATTTTGCATTGGTTGTAGTGAGCTGATGGCACAAACTAACATGGAAAGCTGTCTACTAAGATCTTTAATTTGACTAATCTGCTGCTATCACAGTTAAAATGTATTACCATTAATAATGATGATCATGTTCATAATAATGTCTGTTTTGACAAATGCATTACTGTGCAGTTTAAGATAGGGGTTTGAGCCTCACCTGTGGCCACCATCCTTGCAGTGTAACAACAGTGACAGGGGTAGGTCTCCTGTAACGTGACTCATGGCAGGTAAAGGGTACAATAGCACAACTACAACTGGATAAACCTGATCATGAGCTTTATGTGGCGCTGTGGCTTAGAGGTCTAAAGCGCCTGTCTAGTAAACAGGAGATCCTGGGTTCGAATCCCAGCAGTGCCTTTTATCAATAATAGATTGACCTATTTATTGCCTATTTACCACAGGAGGCATTGTCTGTTTTCCACATACAACTTTTGGAAATCCTTTTGAACTAATCCGCCGAGTTCTCCCGTCGAATGGCCATACGAGGGAAAACCAATCAAACCTTTTGATTTTCCTTTGGGTTGCCACTTGCTTCCATCTAACCGTCCCCTTCCCTCGCAGAGCTGCCGTAGAGGAGGCCAGTCGCAAGGAAACGTGCAGAAAGACCCCGGAGAAAGGCAAAGGCCACAGTCCCCGCGGCCACAGCCCCCACAAGAAACACAAGAAGAAGAGCAAGAAACACAAGAGTAAGAAGAAGAAGAAAAGCAAAGGGAAGGAGCGGGACAGCAGTGATTCGGAGGACGAGGACAGGCACAGGAAGCACAGGTAGGAAAATCACAGTACACAAGTGGGACACTCATTCTGTGCATTTAATGTTGGTGTAACAATAGTTAAGACTCATATTATTGTGGAATATTTATAATTATGTCAATGACAACATTTTAAATGCCCCTGACCTGAAGGTGTGAGGACTGGCACTTCACGTCCTATTCATTTCCGATGGCGATTAGTTTAGACCGGTTCAAATAATCAGATTTTTTAAAGATAGTGTTGCGTGGCGGACAGAAAATCCAGCGTAGGAGACGTCTGTGTTTTGGGGGGTTTGTCTCGAAGCTAAGGCTAACGTGCGATAAGTAATTGTATAAAAAAAAAAACCTAATAAATATGATTACAACTGCATACAGTGTCTGCGTACACTGGTGTATGAATGTGAGTGGGTGAGTGGTTCCTTGATGTAAAGCGATTTTGAGAGTGTCTACAGCTGGTAGAAAGGCACTGAAGTGTTTCCATCCTGCAGCTCTTAACACGTGGGAAGTGTATCATTTACGGGAACTCACTGTACCTCATAGGATTTTAAAGGAATAGGCCACCATTTTTACATACTGAGATATGTTCTTATCTGAGCTTAGACGAGTAGATGCGTAACTGTCAAGTCTTTATATTTAAATACAGTTGCGTGAAAAGTTAAATAGGTAAAACGTGGAACAGCTTGGTAGCTTCTAACTTCACCCCAGTTTGGAGCTATACCTTTGCTGGGAGAGGCTAAATGCTAACAACATTTGCATGACTGAGCGCACGCACAAAGACCAGACAGTTACGCATCAACTCGTCTAAGCTAATGTAAGCACATATCTCAGTATGTAAAATCGGTGGCCTATTCCTTTAAGAAAATACAGTACGCTTGATCATTTGAAAAGGAAATGAACAGGAGCAGGGCAGTACTGGCGCTCACCAGAACTAGCATAGCCATAAAGTACCACAAGCTAATTGGTTGTGTTTTTTTTTTTCTATTGACAGATCAAAAGAGAAAAAAGCGAGTAAAGAAAGAGGTAAGTTCCGTCCTTATGTGGAATGCATTTTTAGTTTTCTTATTAAAATGATCATGTGTATTCAGTTCTATGTGTTAGAGAGTCCATTCTAACGCAATATATATTTACATGCATTCACACATTTTGATTGATTGAATAACATTGATTTTAGGAGCGTGTCTGTTTGGTTTGGTCCCACCCAGACTACTACTGGCTGCTACAGCGAGGATTCTGACCCTAACCCTGTACCAAAGACGGGCCACTGATTTGACACAATAAAAGACACACTATTTTACTGCACTTTGTGGAATATCTTATTATTACTTTATGTTTGCCTCTATACATATATGTGATTTATTCATGCTAGCATACCTAATACACTGTTGCTGCAGACCATGAGTGGACGTCCAGTCGACATCGGCACCACTCGCCAGATGAAGACAGGAGGTCGAAGAAGAGGAAGAAAAGTAAAGAGAAAGATTCGGATTCGGAGAGTGAGAGATCTAAAAGAAACCGGACCAACGGGCCCAGCCTCCCCCCACAGCTGCCAGACATCATCCCCAAACAGGTGCGCAGCCAGGGACCAACGCTCAGAGCACACCGTGATGAAACTAATGTCATCTTCAATATTTTACAGGAAAGCTCCGGTAAGGCGGACAGGAAACACGAGTCCGCACACAGGAAGACGAGATCCAGGTCCAGATCCCCTTCGTCTTCTGTGAAGAGAGAGTCCCAGAGCCGAGAGCACAGGAAGGTCAGGACACGATCCAGGTACGGGCAAAAATACTCTTGTTTCAAATAAAAGTAAGAGAAAACCAAAGCTCAAAACCAAGAGATTGTGCTCATATGACATTAACACGTTTGATTAGATCTCGAGAGATAAAGCTCCCGTCCGGTGAACCCACTGACCCTGTGCAGACCTCCTCCACTGACCGCCTGTGCGCTCTGGAGCTGCCCTCCACATCCACTGAACAAAACACTGAAGGGCAGAGCCATGAAGAGGCACGAGCCAAGTCTGTCCCATCTGAGCTGGGAGAAAGGACTGCAGATAACACAGAAGAGACAGGAAAACATGAAGGTAAAGGATACCAGGAGTAAACAATCGGGGAAGTGTGAAGTGTGGTAATGTATATTGTTTTTAGGACAAAGTGCATCACTGCCAGCAACCGCCAAGTCCATATCAGAGGACAAACCTGCCTCTACAGCGCCTCCTGCCGACTCCCCCTCCAAGCACCGGAGGAAAAGCAGCCGCTCGCCTCAGAAGAAGAAGGAGCAGAAGTCCTCCAGGAGGCACCGGAGGTCCAAGAGCAAGAGCCGGAGTAGGTCCAACAGCCGCCGCCACCGCTCCACAACCAGGAGCCCCAGGAAGAAGAGGTCCCGGTCAAGGTGCTACTGACAAAATGACTTTACTGATCCACTTGGGGAAATTCTGTTTGTTACAGACATTGCAATATCTCGAAAAAGATAAGAAATAAAATAAATAATGAGAATGAATCGAAGCCCTAAATACAACTCCCCACAAAGATAAGATATAATCACATATTTCAACCAGGCAAGGCTCCAATTATGGTCCTTTTATCATGCCAAAAACAACACTGCTACTGTTGCCAGCAATACAAGATCTGCGACTCGTCTAAAATGAGGTTGACTAGTGCCGCATTAGTTGACTAGTCTGTTAATGCCCTAGTCCCCAGTCATGAGGTAAACATGTTCCTCTCCTGCTTCCCCAATCCCAGCTCCTGTCCGATAGAGAGGCAGACTCCTTGTCATATCTAACCTGTGTCCCATGTGCAGGTCGAGGGGTCGGATGTCGAATCGCTCGCGGAGCCGCTCGGCGTCCAAAGACCACCGGAAGAGGAGCGCGTACAGCCAGAGGGATCGCTGGAGGAGGGATCCCAGCCACTCCCCCGTGCTCATCCTCCGCAAAAACCGCTCCCCGGGACGAAAGCACGGCGGCTCCGGCAGCCCCCAGCGCATCAGCGAGCTCGGTCAGGCTGCGTTCAGGTGTTCGTCCCGCTGATGTCTGCGACGCGGTGCTCATTTATGGAACGCTCTTGTGTTCAGATAAGGAGCAGCTGTTGGAGATCGCCAAGGCCAACGCGGCGGCCATGTGTGTGAAAGCGGGGATGCCCGTGCCCTCCAGCCTGAGGTCCAGCTCCACGTCGCTCACCCTGCCCATGGCCATGAACCCGGCCATGGCTAGTATGACTGCAGGTGAGGAACAGCAGGGAAATGGCCACAGAATAACATTTGTTTTGTCCTGAATATTATATTGTAAAAGAAGTGCAAAGAAAACACTGTTCATTTCACTTCTGCCGGCTTTATATCTCATCGAAGCGAGTCGTGTCGGGAAGGGTTTCCGTTTTGGAAGAGAGAAGCTAAGACACTGAGCGACACTGGTCCACTGGTTGTTCATAAATCGCTCCCTCTTCTGTCCACGCCACAGCCTCTATGACCGCCGCCCTGTCGAACATCAACGCTATCCTGCCCTCGCTGACCAACAAGCCCTCGTCTGGCAACGCCACGCTCAGCTCTGCCCTGGAGGAGGTGAAGAAGAAGGTGGAGAAGCAGGCCAACATCAACAGCATCAAAGAGTTCACCGACGTTAGTGCTAAGGACGGCCGCGACTTTTCACTTTTTTTTACGGTTGGAAACGTGAATAACAGTTTTGTGTGTGCGTAGAAATGTAAGATGATCGTGGACAGTAAAGGCGAGCTCCCGGTCGCCGCTCCGCACATCTCCGATGAAGAGGACGAGGGGAAGCCGTTTGGAGCGGCGGCGGTCAAAGAGCAGAAGGCCATCCGCTTCAGCATCAATGTAAGAGCTAAGCAGTCATTAAACATTAGACGTCGACCAATATATCGGCCGGCCGATATTTGGGGATTTTCCAATATCGGCTATCGGTCGATTTAGCGCTGATAAAAGCCGATATCAACCGGACCGAAAGTGACAGAGACTTCCAGTTTTTCGCATTGGAAAGAGCAAAGTCAAGTCCTACCACAACTTCCTCAGCCTCAGAGGAACAGAGAAACATCGCAATGAAAATTGGTTAGCTACAAGTTTGACTAAAGTTGGTTAGTTTCACTGCACCTCAGTGATTATGGACATGCTGTATGTCATTTTACAACACACAACCTGGAGAATCCATTGGCTGAGGTAGTTTTAACCTCCGGAATTGTATTTTTGATTGCCGCACCTAAGGCCACGGCTAGCAACAGTATGCTAAAGCTAACGGCAGGATGCTAATGCTAAAAGCTGAGACAGAAACTATGATTCAATCATCTAAATTAATAAATTAAAATCGGCCACTGCTGGAGTGGCCAAGTATTTGTGTGTTTACAGGATTATAGCTGACATTTGGAAAAATTGACCAAAAACCTATATCGGTCGACCTCTATTAAACAGCCCAGTACTAGCCAACAGCCAGCTGTTTTTTCATTGAAAAAATCAAGCAACATTTGGACAAAGGTGGTGTGGTTGGGGCCGTCTTTCTGGATCTAAAGAAAGCCTTTGACACAATAAATCATAATATACTGCTCACAAAACTCAACACATTCAATTTCTCACCAGAAGCTACAAAATGGTTTGAGTCATATCTAACAAATCGGTCGCAGTCTGTCAAAATCAATGATTTCAGCTCTCCTCCCCTCCCTTTAAAGACAGGAGTACCACAAGGTTCCAACCTGGGTCCACTGCTCTTCTCACTCTACATAAATGACCTTCCCTCTGTTTGTTCCAATGTCTCCATTCAAATGTACGCCGATGACACAGTTATTTACACACATGGCAAAAATCCAACTCAAGTGGCAGATAAACTCTCCCAGTCTTTGGCCCATGTTACAGAATGGTTACATCAGTCCTGTTTAAAACTCAATATCAATAAAACTGTCTCAATGTTCTTCACAAGGTCCAACGTCAAAAAATCAACAGCAGATATCTATATGGCAGGTGAAAAGTTGCAAGTGGTGTCAGAATACAAATACCTTGGAATTACAATAGACTCAAACCTAACATTCAAAACCCAAAGTAACAAAGTCTGCAATAAAGTCAAATTCAATATCTCCAACTTCCGGTTCATCAGGTCTCAACTCTCTCTGCAAGCAGCAAAAATGTTCATGAATTCCATGGTCCTATCGCACATAACCTACTGTTTAACAACTTGGTCTCAAGCAAACAAAACAACACTAAAGCCCTTAGAGTCACTTTACAAACGGACAATAAAAATTCTGGACAAAAAACCAATGAGGTATCATCACTGCAACATCCTTCAAAAGCACAAACTTTTAAGCTGGGAAAATCTCATTAAGTATTCAAACCTCTGCCTCATACATAAAATAATCCACAACCAATCATCTCCCCCACTCAGTCAGTTTGTCAGCATCAGAAACCCCACATCTTTACAGCGGGTGACCAGAGGAGCAGCTCGAGGAGACTGCATAGTCCCATTTAGGAAAAGTGCCTTTAGTCAGAACACCTTTTCTGTAACTGCAGCCAAAGACTGGAACTCCATCCCAGCTAACATAAGAGATCTGTCCACCTACATACTGTTTAAAAAACATTTAAAGAACTGGTTCATTACTCAACAGTCTTGCAGTCATTAACCCCTGTCTGTATTATGACTCTTTTATTGTTTGCACTGTTTTGTATTTGTATTTAACCTGTATAGTGTAGTGACTGTGTCCTACTTTGTATTTTATTGCACTGACCGTAATGTTTTATTGTCTTAGGGAGACTTTTTACATCTGTCCAGGGACTACGGATGAAAAATAGCCTTTTGGCTAATTCCGGTGCATTTACAGAAATGTTGATTAATGTACACTGTCCCTGTCAAATAAATAAATAAATAAATAAATAAACTAGGGCTAAGTACTGTTAAATCATACCAGTCTGGTGTTACAAAGAAGTTCAAGTACTACTGGTATCGAAAGCAGGTACTGCAAAAAATCTTCCAAGTATTGATGCTTTTTTTGCATCCCCATTTTTTGCCCTTTCCCCCCCCCCATTTAAAAAATACATTTTTTTTCTCATTTTCTTAATTTGTTTCCCTTATTTTTGCTAATTTTTATTATTAATATTTTTCCTATTTCCCCCAATTTATTCCTAATTTTTGCCAACATTTTTCACAATTTTTCACAATTTTTTCCTAAATTATTCCCTATTTGTCACACATTTCTTGACATTGGAGATGAGCCAATGTTGTGAATTTGGAGATCTTCCTCATTATTTTCTGGTTCTAGACTCAAAAATGTTTTAATATAGTTATTGGGAAAAGTATTGTTCAGGTATCGGTATCAAAAAACACGTATCGTTAAAGTGCTGGTATTGAAAAAACTACTGTAACAGTAGTACTGACTGCAATAACATTAACCTTTGTATTCCTGGCACGCCCAGAACACGGCGGTCCGCCCGGTGGCCCGGAGCGACGCAGGCATCGCCAAAGAGTTCCCAGTCTCCTCCGGATCGCAGCACAGGAAAAAGGTTCGCCCGGTAACTCAACTCTTTGAACATTTCCAGCTGAAATAGCATTTATACTTGACTCTGTGACGTGTGTCTGTAGGAGGGCGAGTCCCCGGGCGCCTACGGGGAGTGGGTCCCTGTCGAGAAGACCAACAGCGACAAAAGCACGTCTAACTCCAAAAAGAGTTCCACACCGACCACGTCTTCAGTTGAGAGTGGAGCAGCCCCGGCAGCTGAGCCCGAGCCCGTGGTGGAGAATGACAGTGTGTTCCCCGAGCCGCCGCTGCAGGTACGAGGTTTTGACATCTTTTAACACAGTTGATTTATTCCTTGAGTTATGAAGTCTTTCTTAGTTTCCTGCTAGCTAGCCCCTATTTTTCAACATTTCTGTGAACTCTCACAACCCTCGATAACTGGAAAACTCATTCCTCCTCCTCAAAGCCAAGAGTTGTAAAAACATACATCTCCTGATACTTGCGCTGATGTTTCATCCACAGGGAAATTGCAGACTGTGTGGTTGATGGACTAGGGAGCATAGGATGTTGGGTCTCAAATGGAGAGAGGCGGATACAGCAGCTTTAACTGTGAAAATCATCTCAATGATGTTAACTGTTTACATGTTGCAGCCTGTTGACATCTCCCAAGCGGTGAGCGAGCGGATCAAAGCTCAAAGACGCCTGGCGGAGAACCCCTATGATGTCAGCGCCATGTGCCAGCTCAGCCGGGCACAGGAGCAGGTGATACTCCACACATGAGACAAACCTCCAAGATCGGGGTCTAATGTGGTCTGTGCTGCAGGTGGACGCGTGGGCCCAGTCCAACACCATCCCAGGCCTCTTCACCGGCTCCACAGGAGCGCAGGTCCTCAGCTCTGAAGAACTGTCCTCCAACGGGCCTCAGGCCTGGCTCAAGAAGGTCAGCACTGGATTTTTTATTCTGTCCAGGAAGTGGATAAGAGTCAAATAATGTATTTAAGATTTTGTTAAAGATTGTTCCCAGCTTTCTTTAGTTTGGCTGTTTTTGTGATAGTTTATAGTTTCACTTCCTTATTGGACATAGACAGGAAGTGACATAGAAGAAGGTAAACAATTTTAAACTGTGCCGATCATGTTAAGTCAATGGGAAATAAGTGATTCAAACTGCAATGGAATGTTACCTTCTTCCTGTCAGCAGCTTAAAAATTAAAATTAAAATAACTTTTCTGCTCAACAAGTCATATTTTCAAAAGCACCTTTTTAGCAGTCTACAGTTAAGTATAGTTAAAATAAAAAGGATAAATCTTATGGCAGGAGGTCTTAACCCATCCCTACTACTATATTCCTCTCTAATCACTTTTTCTCCTGTCAGTTTAATTACATGTACTTGAAGCTTGCACAGAAAGGTCTCTTGTGGTACGTAGGTCACTAACTAACTTTCTTAAATTTTCAATAACCCATTTCCATCACCCTCCCCTCTGTCTTCCTCTAGGACCAGTTCCTGAGGGCTGCTCCGGTGTCTGGGGGGGTCGGGGAGTTTCTCATGAGGAAGATGGGCTGGAAGACCGGGGAGGGCCTGGGAAGGAACAGGGAGGGCACAGTGGAGCCAATTGTCATCGACTTCAAGGTGGACCGCAAAGGTACCGGTCCAATCACCTTCACACGTTTGAATCAGAGCTGAGAGGGCAGTCGTTCAGAATCCTGTTGAAACTCTGATATGTGGGGTTCCAGGTTTAGTGGCCGAAGGAGAGAAGCCTCAGAAGCAGACGGGAGGGCTGGTCGTCACTAAGGACCTGATGGGTAAGAAATCCACACACGGTTTCACCAACATTATGCTGCAAATATTTATGGAGTAAAACAAAATATTTTCTTATCTGCATGTATAAAAGCGTGTTCTAAAGTTTTTATAAGTTCATACTTTACTCCTCATGTTAATGTTTTTTTACACGTTTAAAAAGGTGAACTGGCTCTTGGTTTTACTACAAATCTAATGGCAATCAGTGTTGGGCAAGATACTTTAAAATTGTAATGTATATTAGTAGTTACATTGTAGTTACTGTTTAAAAAATGTAGCTGAGTTACACTACTTTGAGTTACTTTTGAGTTACCTTTGGCAAAATCTAAACTGAAAATAGTGATAATGCCACTGAGCAAAAGTGCAGTCAAAGATGACCAACTGCAGATTTAATACACCAGTTTTCAACTTGATTTGGTGCTGCATTATATTTGGGGGAAGTAGGGGTGTCAATATTTACATTTTTCGAGTCACGATTATTGTGAGAGAAAATATTGCGATTTTACGATTATTCACAATTATCGACCGAATGAAAGGAACTTGTAAACATTCACCGTTTCTGAAAAAAATATGCGTTAAGATTGTTTTGCATTAAAATAAATAGTCCTACATTGAATAATACAAAACAATGTCAACTTTACTACTTTATAATGTCCATTTTTATTTTACTATATATTATTAGGCCACAAGCTAGGTTTCCTGTTCTCAAAAGTTATGCTGTTGCTTAATTATTTGTCAGTCATTTTGTAAACGCGTTTCATTCTCTGTTCATGAAAACATCTGAGGAGACTCTTTTGAACCGCTCATCTCCACATGTGCGCGGTTTCACTTTCCTTTCTGTTACGGTGAAGCAGAGTGGAGCGCGTTAGCTTTTTGTTTACTTCCTGAGCCTATTTCCGAACATTTGGACACATTTTTTGGGAATTATTGGAAATGGTAAATTATCTCAACTTGTATAGCGCGTTTCCACCTTCATTAAGCACTCAAAGTGCTTTACAGCAAGGATCCACTCACCCATTCACTCTCTCATTGATACAACAGTGTACGCAGACACTGGAGCAGTTCGTTACCTTGACCTGGACATTCACAGCGAAGGATTATCTCCAAGATGTTGTTTCATATTCGACGTAGCCGATATCAGCGCCTTTTGCTGCAACTTTCTGACGACAGGATTTGCATAACGGACGTCCATCAACAACAACGCCTTGGTCATGTTTTGGATCCTAAAGAGGTCCCACTCTGCTGACTTCAATCGTTTTTGGGTGGATACAACACTGGAGGAGAGCATACTTCTGCCTCGCTCGACTACCGGTGAGTTTACGCGCTGTTTATGGCAGGCATCGTCTCGAACGTCAGCGGGAAAAATTTCCGCGGTAAACCGTGGCTTCTAACATTCTTACGGATAACCTACCGCGTCCTTTTATAATCCTGGTAAACGTAAAACCGGTTAATCTTGACATCCCTAGGGGGGAGTTTGGCATTTTTTTGTGCGTAGCTCAATACAAATCCTTTAAATGCACTTGTAACACGTATTTTTGAAGAGGCAGAGTACTCGCTGGATCATCCTAGTAGCAGAGTATATACTAAAAAATAGCAAACAAACGTACAAATCAGGTGCTCTTCAGGCTTGTATAATATGTTAAGTAATATGTTATGTTTCATAGTTACTGAAAAAAGTTATGTTTTTATAACTCGTTACTTTTGTAATACGTAATACCCCAAAACTGATGGCAATTTGCAATAATTTCCCGAAAAATCATGTCTATCTCTTGCCAGCAAAGGGGCGACAGATGCCTAATCCAAGCATTTCTAGATAAAGTAAAAGAGCAGGATTCTAGCAAGTAAAATGTGTGTTTTCTATTCATATATTTGTATAAGTTATTAAATGCTGAATGATTTGAAATATCGTCAGCTGGACTGAAGCTTCTTCTCACTCTTGTTATAATGTAAGACGGGTAAACACACAAACTAGTTTTGACTACAAGAGTGAGAAGAAGCCTCTGGAGATGGAAGCGCCGTGACTTCAACCGACCCAGTCCAGTCGACAATATGTGAAAATCTGGAGTTGGATAACTCCTGGATGACTGAAAGCCTACGCAAACATATCTAATGTTTATTGATCTAACTGGAATAACCCAGGCATTTTAACATGCAACCTGTGTCATTCTGAAAAATAGAAAAATAAAGTTGCTCATACTAAAAAAAATCCATCTTTACAAATGTTTAATATTTGATTATTCTCTGAGAGACATTTATATTCACATGTTCCGTGTGGTCCAGGGAAGCACCCAGTCTCCGCGCTGATAGAACTGTGCACAAAGAAGAAGATCATGCAGCCGGACTTCGTCATGGTGGGCCACAGTGGACCCGATCATCGCAAAAACTTCCTCTTTAAGGTACTTCTTAGATCATTTAGTTAATTTTCTATTAGATTAACTTGTGCAGCAGAATACTGTAAGTGCTTGCATGTGATGTGACTTCATTCGTATATTAACCTTGTGGTATGTTCTCGTATGTTAACCAGGTGACGGTTGATGGCATGGACTACCAACCACAAACGCCCAGTCCCAATAAGAAACACGCCAAGGCCATGGCTGCCACTGTCGCCCTGCAGGCTCTGGGAGAGGTAACACTTACTGTAGCATTGGCAGAGCATGGATAAAAACTTTCATTCATCAAAAAGGGTTTTCACATTAATAAGCTCCACCCTGGATAAAATTATGTTGTTATGCCCAACAGAGGAAGACTAGTGCTTGTAGGTGCTGCTTAAAATGTCGGTCTATGTCTTGATGTGAGGAGAACAAAAAGCGTTGATGTTACTATTTCCCATGTGATTTCAGGTTCCCGTGGACGGCCCGGGTCTGTACAACGGCCCTGTCTTCACTGCTGCCTCCACTGGACCTCTGTTTTCTACATGATCCAAAAGTGCACATCACAGACTGTATTTGGATTTGGACACTTGATGCAAAGAGAGCTGTTCTCATTGCAATTTCTTAAACTGTATTTGTACTGAAAAGGTCAACAAGACGCCACCAGGCTTCGAACCCTGGACTTGTACATGACGTTGTATTATATGGAGTAGATTTTCTGTATTGTTTATTGTCTATTACGGATTTAAAAGTGCTCAACATTTCTTTTAACGTGGTGTAAATATTGTA
This sequence comes from Proterorhinus semilunaris, assembly GCA_021464625.1. NCBI lineage: Eukaryota > Metazoa > Chordata > Actinopteri > Gobiiformes > Gobiidae > Proterorhinus > Proterorhinus semilunaris. Next base: position 12,638,081 of record CM038365.1, read on the forward strand.
CTTTTATGTTTGCCATGCCATCTGTACATTGTGTTCCTCATATGGCCCGAAGTCATTAAAAAAAAAACTCCAATCTTTATGGAGCAAAAACAAATAAAGAGTATATTTATATTGTAAGTATTTCAATAAGGTTTCCTGTCTTGGATTACTAACTTAAAGCATTAATCTTTCATTACAGCCACAGTATTTGTCAAGTGTCTGTAAACTAAACTGCAAAGGCCCTAGCATTGAGCCCTGTGGTATACCACAAGCTGTTAAGACAATTCAAGTTAAAAAATTGTGATTTTGAGTTGTTTATGAACTGGAAACTTTACACAAATGTGCAATTATGTAGCAGAGGTTTCATAGTTGACAAATAATTTGAAAATGATGTATGGTAATCTAGCAGGCTAATGAAACCTTTATATGGCCAATGTGCACATTTGTTTTCCTAACAAGTATTGCAGCAGAACTTAGGACTAAAAATAGTTCCCCTGTTTTAGATGGTAGTGACCAAACTGTAATACCGTTATAATACATACTTATCTTTACTAAGACCGGGTAGCAGTTCCTAAAAAATAATTCCTTGCTTCCCCTGTGATCATACTGCTGATGTGTTATTGGGTAAGATGGTCTTGGTGGACGTGAATGTGAGTGCTTCCTGATGATACCCCTGACCATGCTCTGAATAGAAACTCATGAAGCTTTATACATAAAAATGACATTTTTACAAATCAATAGCAAAACAACAGGGGTATCCCATGGAATGTAATACAAATATTTGTACTAGACATTATTAAAAGATGTCGCCTTTTTTCAGCACTGGTTTCTAAAGGGATTTTATATAATTTAAACGTGTGTTATACATGTGATGCCATAACATAGCAGTAGTCACCCAATTTGCAATGTTGAAGGTTCCATTTCTATTGCGATTTATAATGTGCACCCACGCTATTAATTTCCAATGTATGCTGCCTTGATGTCATACATGTTCTAGTAAGTAGTGTGTAGCAAAACATAGGTCTTAAAACTGATCCTTGTGGGACACCTCTAGTTAAATTATGTTCTGTATTTTGTTTTACATTATAACCATACTTGACTCAAATTGAAACCTCTTATAACTTATTGTTTGATTGGTTACCGTCTTGCATCTCCAGGCGTCATGATGAATACCCTTCCTATGTGTCTAGACAAATGGGAGATGGTCCAATGATCAAATGGTTACCTTACCTCCCTTGGTCCTTGCAGCTCATTGGTCAGGAAGTGTGACTCCCATGATACTTAGGTGTTGGTAAACTTCGGTGAAGGAGTCTCTGCTCGGATCAGCGTCTAAAGGTGTCAGCAGTGCAGTGTGGTCATTTGACTGGAGAGAGCTGAAGAGCAGACATGGTGAGTCGTATTATGCTAGCGATATGACTTTACAGTTTCAACGATATTTAATTGACAATTGTGCTCTTACATGAATAGAAAAGCTACACATTCCCATATTATGTGCATTAAAAAAAATTGCTTTATTTTCAGTACGGCTTCATCAACAGTTGCCTTCAGTCTCTGGTTATGGAGCGGTTCGGACAGGAAACATGGAACACTCTCAGGTATGGAACGTCTTATCGCCTCTACGCATAAAGGTCTATTGCTTATTTTCTGTTGTATACTTTGATTATAGCTCTCTGGCTGGACTGCACGACCCCTTCATGACCTACACAGTCTATGACGACGCCGTGACGCTCAAACTGGTGCAAGAAGCCTGCACCTTGTTGGGTAAATGATTGATACAGTACTTGTGCTTATACAATTATTGTTATTGTTATTATCATCTAGCCTGGAAAACACAAGCAGAACAAATGATTATTACCATTGTGCGGCGCAAACCCTGTGAGATCCCGATTCAATTAGACCAGAGCAAAGATGGCCGACGTGCTAACAAGGTCCACGAGGAGTTGACCCGCAGCTCCCTCTGAACCAAGTGGCGTTTTGTACTTGCCAAATTTGCATGAGATATTTTCCGAATATAAGCCACTGGGAGAGTGGGGTCAAATGTCACCCGCTAACTAACCGCAAAGCAAATCTGTTTAAAGTTCATGAAAGAAGAATGTTCTGTTTCTATTATGTTGCATTCGCAGTTTTGAGTAATTCCGTTCATTTGGGTTGTTTTATCTTCGATTGCCGAAGTTCTTGGAGCTATAATTTCTGAATCTGATCATGTCTGAGAGCAAACACAGACCTCACCCGCCACATTTTCAAAGCCCACACAATCCATCACCAGATCTGTTCCAAACCATAGCATGCCATTAGGTCAAAGTGAAAGCTTGTTTTCACTGTTTCACAACATCTCGTTACCACTGCAGCGTAATCAACTAACCAACCCAGTCTCTCACTTCCTGCTGTCTTTCCTTGACATAAACATTTAGAATTTTAAACTGAGGTACCCAAATGATCGTTTTCAAGTGTCTGTTATATGTCCACTTTAAAGTTAAATGATGCAAAGGTGACTTTTTAAAGGTTTCAAACATGTTACAATGTTGGTCTATCACCGAAAACATACCTGGAGCCTTGTTCTGAGCCACTCACTCGCGATCTTAGAGTAATCATTGAATCTTCTCCAGTCCTATGTATCCAGGAAATGCTGTCCTCACTTCTCCATCTCTTGCACAGCTTAATCTTTTCATAGCGGAGTAAACACAAACCTGCCATAGCTTTACCACAGCAGTACAAGGCCATTGGTCTGTTTGTATTTATTTTTTTTATTTTATTTTTTTACTCTTTATTGACATAGCAAAGGGGAGCAAGAGCAGGGGGCTAGGGAGGTGCTTAAACAGTGTTGTTTTTTAACCGTTTTAGATCAATATTACATTTTATAACCAACACAGTGTGAGATTGTGTGTTTAACATAATTACCAAATACCTGCAAAAAGCATAAACATAAGAACCATGTTGTGAGAATGTCTGCACTTATAGTAATCGCTAATAGACAGTTAAAGACTATTGCTAAATTGTCATTCTGTCATCAGTGCAAAACATTTAATTACAATTATGTTGACTCTATGACTCTCTTATAAACTCAGTAGCTCCAAACTGGAAACAAAACAAATCCCATTTTGCTCTAGTGCTGAATGATACGATTCACCTTATCAATGTATTAAATAAAATAATCCTATTTTGAATGCAGTTTTACTTTCCCAAGCCACGATCCAAGTGTGTGCATTAATATTATGAAATCTCTCCGCTGTTATTGCTAGTTTATCAATAATAGATGCACTTTTAGCACTAACCCGGGGCTGTCCCCATTCTCTCGTTATGTGGCCCTCCCGGGAGTAAGGCCTAATGGAATATCTGTTTCTCATCTCCACTGTTGACATACGAATTTGCATAATTTCCCAGTAAATACGAGTAATTATGGGCTTTGTTTTGCAGATGTGCCGGCCGACGTGCTGCTGAAGCAGTTTGGGGAACACTTCTTCAGCTTCTGCAAACAGGCCGGCTACGACACCATGCTGCGGACACTAGGGGGCGACCTCATCGAGTTCATCCAGAATTTAGACTCGCTGCACAGCTACCTTGCCTTGTCCTACCAGGTATGTGGACTGCTTTGACTATATTCCAACTGCTGTACCATCACTACATAAGTACTGTCTGCTTTTCACTTACTTCTTACTGCTACGACTATGCAAAACTGTAAGCTACATGTTAATTTTGTATTTGTAGGAGATGAACGCTCCCTCGTTCCGTGTGGAGGTGACCGATGACGGGGAGATGTTGCTTCACTACTACTCCGACAGGAAAGGACTTTACCACATCGTCCCAGGTGCAAAAAAAACAAAAAACACTTGTTTACAATATATGAACTGATTCTCCCAAAGTAGAATCCTATGTTTATTTGAGTAATCCTGATTCCTAAACTCTCTAACTTCCTCCTAAGAGCTGGAACAACAGTCGGGGATGAGTTGGTTTTACTCTTATTTGATTATTAAATACAGTATAGTGAAATAATGTCACAATCTTTCACTGCACAAACTCACAAAAATCGATCATTTGCTCCTCACCAACAACTACAGGCACTATTGATACATTTTATTTGGATTGTAATTTGTGTAACATTCCACCCAGTAAAAAGTAACATTTTTCATTCTACCACAATACAAAACATGCTCCTAATTACCAAACAGACACTGGTAATGCTATTTTTGCATAGGGTACCCAAAGAATTGATTTGGACGAGGATATTGCCAACGTAAATCTCATATTTGGCTGCCTTTACATCTCCATGGAGACGAGCTGGAGACGTCCCAGTACAGTTAGTCAGGTCTGAGGAGAGCCGAGCCACTCACACATGTTTGTTTGGGCATTTATTGGGTATTTTTCAAAATATCAGTAATAAAATTAACACTTGTTTATGCTATTTATTGGGTGAAATGTTACACGGTGTGGCTTTAAGTAGGGGTATTTTTTGTTGTTACAAAATAAGACATGGTGGACTGCTTCTACTGTACTACTTTGCCTGCTACTTCTACTCCCCCACCTCTAGAACTAATACTACCAATATCTGCTTCCACTGTCCTGCCGTGCTCCTCCAGGCATCATCGAGGCAGTGGCGCAGGATTTCTTTGACTGCAGAGTGCGGATGGCGGTTCTGCAGCAGACGGAGGAGAAGCAGAGGACCGGGAAACAAGAGCACGTTGTGTTCTTGGTCCAGATGTACAAGAATCACCAGGACACGAGTGAACCCTGTGACAATGAGGTTAGTTCAGTACCAGTACGCACGGCGGAAAGTGCTGATGTATAATATGAAGTGACACAATATCCTTATCACAAGCTTAAGTATATATCACAAAAAAAGCCTGCTATGCTTTTGACTTTTGTTTATAGAATACGGAAAGATATGCTGAGAAGAGTGGATGGGACCGGATCAAAATGGCTGCCATAGAAAAAGGTCGTTCAAAAGCTGTGATGGCGCTAATTTTCTTAATCTTACGTGATTGATTTTTGATATTTTGGACTTCCAGGCCGCCCCGAGCCCTCCTGCAGTCCGTGCTATCCCGAGAAGTTGTGGATAGACGAGAAGTCGTTCTGCAACGCCTTCCCTTTCCACATGGTGTTTGACGCCAACGTAAATACTCATGAGCTATTACTCGCAAATTTACCGGATAAAACGAGTTCAAATCATTTGACACGTTACCTCATTACTTCGGGCGTAATCCGTGGGTCTATCTCCGTGTACCGTAGCTCAGAGTCCGCCAGGTCGGAGTGAACATCCAAAAGTTTTTCCCTGCTCTGCTCAGAGATGACGGCGCGGTGGATCAGCACTTCACCCTGGTCCATCCTCAGGTAAAACCAACTGACATTTCGTCCTTGGGAGGCGTGCTCTTGGAAGCTGGCTGTATATTTAACATTTTTACAGTGCTTGAACAGGTATTTGATGTGCGTGTAATAATCCATCCATCCATTCATTTTCTTCCACTTGTCCGTTGCTGGGTCGTGGGTGCAGCCATCCGAGCTGCCCAAATCACATTGCACCAGCCCCTATGGCTCCTCCTGCAGGTGGTGGGTCCACAGAAGGACGGCCTCATGGTTCTAATCAAAATTAACTTATATCTTCCATCACGTCAAGTGCTTTATATGTCATTATACTGTAAAACAAAATGGCATATATCGTATGGAGGATTCGTCCTGAGCCGCTGCGACTCGATTTGACTTGTTGCCGCCATGTTTTTGGCAGGTGACCTTTACCATCGAAAGCATTCGACAGTTCATCAACAGCCAGTTTGTCCTGAAGAGCTGCTCAGACGGAAGCTCCATCAAACTCAGAGGTGAGGCCCGGTTACTACGCCCTACTCACTGTTGTGGAGGCAATAAAGAAAAGAGATCCATATAGTACTGTGCCTTCTGCTAGTTTTTGCTCAAAGGGGGTCTTATTAAAGAAAAAGATCTCAGCTGTTTGAATTACATACAGTAAAATATGTGTAGTAATGATATTCTGATAAATACTACCAATTCACTGCCAAATATATATAGCATTATTAAGTTAAAATGACTCAAATAAAAAAATGTTACCATAATATGTGTAATTTGACCCAAAATATCTTATTTTTTATGTAAAAGTAAATCTATGATGGGTATTATGCTTTTTCAAGGTTTTTATTAAACACTTTTTTTCCACTACCTTCCACTTTTACTGGTTAGAAAATGCAATATTGATCGAAAAATGCTGAAACAAAATGTCCAGTTGTTTCACTAAAGCTAAAACAAGCCCCTCCCTCTCCCTCATCCTCTTGCTCCCCTTCACTGCAGCTGTTTTAAGACATAAAGCCCAGCAAGAGACGGAGAGGTCACATAGGACTTCAGGAGAAGTTTTCTGGGTTAGGCGCGAAGATCTAAAGTTTCCCCCAAAATGCGCAAGCGGCTCGAGACGCAGCTCCACGTCTGTTTTTGATCAGAGGACTGTCATGTGGAATAAAGGGGGGGGGGAACTAAATCAGGACAACAACAAAAACTGTGTCCAAAATCCCGAGATGCAAAGAACTGAAGTGACAAAAACAAACTCAAAGAGACCGGGGCTGACATTAATGAACCGACAAAGGACATGGGAAACATGAGGGTACAAATACATGAGACGGGACAGGCAATCAACAAAGGGGAAGTAAAGCAAGCCACAAGGACGGACCGCACATGTCAAAATAAAACACCAAAGGACACGAGCAGAGACAGAACACAAAAAAACGAAAGCACAACTTTGTAACAAGGTACAATTTGCTTAAAGTGGACATGGATATGGAGCTTAAAAATAGACTTTATAAAACAATATTTTGTACCCTCAGCTTTGATATTTGACGTTTTATAATTTGAAAATATGGCTGTAAGAATTAAATCATAACAATGAAATGCAGGTAAAAGAACTGGTGGAAATCCTTCTCCTCCTGCTGGCAGCTATAGGAATAATTTTCTTAAAAAGTAACTTCGAGGTTGGATACGACATAGTAAATCGATAATGATGGATTATGGGCGTTAAAAATGTGGAGGACAGTTTTTAGGTTTGAACAATGGCACGAGTGTAATCAGGAAGAACAGAGCGAGGTGCTGACCATGTAGAAGAAGAAACATAGTTTCACTACAATGCTGTGAAATACTACTCCAGGTCTGATTTTCACGAGGGAACAATGTTAGACCTCAAAAAAGTCGATTTTACATGACATGTCCACTTAACCCTCCCAGTAGTGCCATGGGATGCTTATTATTTCTTAATTTAGGTGCAAAAATACTCGTTCCACTGGCAGATTATGTTTACCTTCCTACTGAAAATAGGGGTTTATTTCATGACTTATTTGTAGATAATTTTTTGTAATGACTAAAATAAAAAATCAAAGATGCCATTTTTATGTTCATATTGACATTGGCGTCTTTCTAAATGTAAGATTAATTGTAAAATACTGGCCCAGATAAGAACCTCCTCCATTGCGTCCCCCCGTCCCATCTGCAGGTCAGATGGTGTGGATGGACTCCCTGGGCTGCATGCTGTACCTCTGCTCCCCCAAACTACGGAGCCTGCGGGAGCTCCAGGAGTCGGGCCTGCACCTGGCCGACCTGGCCCAGCACGACGTCACCCGAGACCTGGTCCTGCTCAACCAGCAGAGGCTGGCCGAGATGGAGCTGAGCAACCAGCTGGAGCGCAAGAAGGTGACCACGGCTTCCACACCAAAGACGGACGGAGACCAAATCTTGTTCATCTGTGACATGTGCAGTGGTCTTGGTTTAGTTAGCGTACCGTATATGGTGATGCTTTATTCCTTTGACCAGGAGGAGCTGAGGGTGCTGTCCCACTACCTAGAGGTGGAGAAAGAGAAGACCGAGATGCTCCTTTACGCCATGCTGCCGCGCCACATCGCCAACCAGCTCAAAGACTGCAAGAGTGTGGAGGCAGGTGCGTTATGGGCCGAGTTGAGGCACAGTGGCATGTTCAATGACTATAGTGTAGAAAGTTGTGACACAGGCTTGTAAAGCGCAAATACAAGGGTACACTATTATTGTTGGGCCATTAGCGAGTCCTTGAAATATGGATGTTTCCCGCCTCCTATGCCTCAAATGTCCTAAAACATAAAAAAAAAAGTCCCCTTTTTTCATGAAGGTGGTGCACGTGCTGGTGTTTGTTTGTTTTTTGTTTGCCCCACGCTCTTTAGCTTCAGCGGGACCCATGCATCGATATATTTGGGAGCTGGACAGTGTTATAGTTTGTAGTTTAGAGCTAATGTAGAGAAAAGGAAGCTGCAAGCGCTCGTACTCACAAGTCAGCCCCAAGCCCTTTTTTGTCTAAGCGACAAACTCAGGCGATCGTCGAAAGAACTGGCACTACTTCACGCAAGATTCCAACTTCGTCTTGAGCAATGCTGTTGTTGCGCCAGGCGTAAGACCGGGCCCTAAATCTTCCCTATCCTCTGAAGTGTGGCAGTATTCATGTAGAGCTCCATACACTGATCCTAGCTGTACATAAATAATAGTTCTGTATTCCAGGGGAGTTTGAAGTGTGCACCATCCTGTTCAGTGACGTGGTGACCTTCACAAACATCTGCGCCGCCTGTGAGCCCATCAGAATCGTGCACATGCTCAACTCCATGTACTCCAAGTTTGACCGGCTCACCAGCGTGCACGACGTCTACAAGGTACGGCTGTGTCCTCAGCGGGACATACTAATGTGCTAATGGCAATGTCAAAACAGACATGATGTGGGACAGTTGAATTCCTTTGTCCCACTCAGGTGGAGACCATCGGGGACGCGTACATGGTGGTGGGGGGCGTTCCGGTGCCGACGGACTCTCACGCTCAGAATGTGGCAAATTTCGCCCTGGGAATGAGGCTCGCGGCCCGGGAGGTCACCAACCCTGTGACCGGGCAGCCCATACAGGTAAGGAGCCAGAGGTGGATATAGGAGACATACTATATACACCTATATTTCATTATCTGCCTCTTTTATGGACAATCCCCCTTTTTCATTTAATATCATTCAATTATGGAAATGCTGCATTTCATTTGGCGACCCAATCTGTTGTCTATGATCCCATCTCGCCAGGGCTGCCAGATCTCAGCAGCCAAAAATATTTGAAAAACTGCCCAAAATCCACGGACCGTTTTTTTTTGTCCCGCGTGAAGGCTTAAAAACACGGGAACATTTAGTTCTGTGCAGAGTGAACGACTTGTGATCATTCTATTTCGATTGAACCCTAATTTGTGGCCGTGCCTGTGCAGATCCGCGTGGGGGTGCACTCCGGGCCGGTCCTGGCGGGGGTGGTGGGGCAGAAGATGCCCCGCTACTGTCTGTTCGGGGACACAGTCAACACGGCGTCCCGGATGGAGAGCCATGGGCTGCCCGACCACATCCACCTCAGCGCCTCCACCTACAGGTGAGAGGGGCACTCCAGTGTGTGAGCTGTGAACCGGGAGTGTGTTTTGATTCAGAATAGTCAAAATACCTATGTACAAGCCACTAACGTCTAATTTGAAAGCTAAGACCAAAACTGATCATAACTTCTTCTTTTTTTTCACGTTGTCGTCGCTTTTTTGTCGCATCTTTTAAGCGTTTTTGTCGTGTTTGTCGTGTTTTTGTTACTATTGCAAACTTCTCAAATTAAAGTAGTATGTTGTTGTTATGCTATATGAAGAAAAGATGATATCACAATGAAACAATCCGTTCTTCTTTGCAATTATTATGGAGTTTAGAGCTATATTTTGGCTGCAGTACACTTTCTGTCCACACAGCGGTGCCATTGAGACGCAGTACGCACCTTGCCAAGGCACTTGATAGGGAAGGAGCCCGCTGTGCTGGTGCCCCCTGGCTTATAAATATTCAATGTTTCATTCACAATATATAGGTGCCATTTTGTCACCAAATATAACAGCATATTAACAATTGAGAAAGGGAGCTAAAAATAATACACATATGTCTGCTGTGACTGCAGTAATAAATCATTACCATCACCGGAGGCACATTCATGGACTTTTTTCATGCCCACAATACACAATACTTTTGTTCGTGACCGCCTCAGCCAGGGTTATAAAAGAAGTAGTTTATGGCAAAGCACTGCTAAATGGATGCGCCAAACCACATACATACATACATACATACATAGAGAAAGTGTATATTCTGAATCTAAATAAAGACCTATCATTTCACACACAGTAAAATGTGTAGAGAAAATATGATAATGATTTGGAATTTGTTTGATGTGAATATAAGTGTTTCTGCAGGGCATTAACAGTCATTAAACCAATTGTGCCAAAATCTTATGTCATTAAGAAGCATTAAATTGGATTCAAACTGGCATTAAATCTAAATTTCTTGGAAAATTATAACATCACTTACAATTCTCTTAATAAAAATATCAAAATGATCGTCCTTAAACATGTTCAGTTGCCGTTATTTTTTTGCTGAAAAGTTTCCCGTTTTTGTCTAATTCTCTTTCCTCTGTTTGATGACATGTTTGAAAATCTTAAACTAAATAATGCACCAATGTTTTCTTTAAAATATAGTATTTTGGCATTAAAAAGTAATAAATTAGACTTGCGACTGCCTGTATAAAACCTGAATATACACAGACCGAATAAAGTGTCCACCTGGATTAAACCTCCGGTTTAATCAGCTCAAATGAAGGTAACTCCAAAGTGCTCTTCTCACTCATCTCAACCATCACAAAACCTCCTGACTCTCTTCCATCTCATCTCTATTCTTCTGATTTCTGCAATACCCTGGCCTCATTTTTCAGCTCTAAAATTCAGCACATCCACCAGCAACTCACTCCCTCATCTTCTAACGATCCTGCTCCATACTTCCCAGCTCCAACCCACCTGTTTTCTACCTTCACCTTACCATGTGTCATTCAAATCTCCACCCTTATTCAGAAATCCAAAATCTCCTCCTGTCAACTTGACCCCCTCCCCACTGCCCTTGTTAAAGCCTCCACTCCTGCAATTTCCCCCATCATAACTAACATAATTCAAGCCTCCCTCACTACTGGTACTGTACCCTTTCCACTTAAAACTGCCGCTGTCACTCCCATTCTCAAGAAACCTGGTTCTGATTCTTAATAACCTTAATAACTTCCGTCCCATTTCAAACCTTCCCTTCATCTCAAAACTTCTTGAAAAAACTGTTGCTGCCCAACTTCACACCCATCTCTCCTCCAATAACCTGTATGAACAATTTCAATCTGGCTTCCGTCCCCTCCATAGCACTGAAACTGCCCTCATGAAAATCACCAATGACCTTCTCCTCTCTGCTGACTCCGGTTCACTCTCCATCCTCCTTCTGCTTGATCTCAGTGCAGCCTTTGACACTTTCTCCCACTCCATCCTTCTGGACAGACTCTCCTCCATTGGCATCACAAACACTCCCCTCTCCTGGTTCCGCTCCTACCTTTCTGACCGCACACAGTTCATCCAGCTCAAATCTTTTACTTCCCGTCCCTTCCCTGTCACTTCAGGGGTTCCCCAGGGTTCTGTCCTCGGCCCCTTACTGTTCCTAATCTACCTTCTTCCTCTTGGTTACATCTTCAGAAAACACCACATTCACTTTCACTGCTACGCGGATGACACCCAGCTCTACATCTCCAGTAAACCAAATTCCACACTCCCACCGTCCTCTCTCACTAACTGCCTCCATGAAATAAAGTCCTGGTTCACTTCAAACTTTCTCAAACTCAACAGCAATAAAACTGAACTCCTCCTCATTGGCACCAAATCCACCCTAAATAAAATCAGCAATTTCTCCATTCCCATTGACGGCTCCTCCATTTCCCCCTCCCCTCAGGTAAAGAGCCTGGGTGTCATCCTCGATAGCACCCTCTCCTTCACCGCACACATCAATAGCATCACCCGCATCGCCTACTTCCACCTCAGAAACATCCGCCGGCTCCGCCCTTCTCTCTCCCCTCACACCACTGCCATACTTGTACACAGCCTCGTCACCTCCCGTCTCGACTATTGTAATTCCCTGCTGTTTGGTCTCCCTCAAAAAACTCTCCATAAACTTCAACTGGTCCAAAATGCAGCCGCCCGCATCATCACACACACCCCCTCCATAAACCACATCACTCCTGTCCTTCAACAGCTCCACTGGCTCCCCATCACCCACCGCATCCAATACAAAATCATGCTTCTCACATTCAAAGCAATTCACAAGCTCGCCCCTCCATACCTGACTGACCTCCTCCATGTCTCCACACCTGCCCGCTCTCTCCGCTCCTCCTCCTCTCTCCGGCTTACTGCCCCCCCTCCCGCCCGTCTCGTCACCATGGGGAGTAGAGCCTTCAGTCGCTCTGCTCCTCAGCTCTGGAACACTCTCCCTCCTGACCTCCGTAACACCGACTACCTCCCACACTTCAAATCCATCCTCAAAACTCATCTGTTTAGACAAGTCTACTCACTGTGACCACAACTGCATCGTCCTTTTTTATTCATGCTGTTTTAACTTTGTATTTTAACTGTTTTTAACTGTTGTTATGTAAATGTTATTTTACTTGTGGATGTGAGGCGACCTTGAGTGTCTTGAAAGGCGCCTAAGAAATAAAATGCATTATTATTATTATTATTATTATTAACAAACTGTTCTTGGTCAGGTCTATGACTATCACAATGGCAGGATTCTTTGGGCTCACATGGTGAAAGAGTGGTTCTCTCTCTTGAACGCAACACTGGATCATTGGACTTTCCAGAAGCTTTTTGAAACAACACCACTGAGAATGTGCTGTAATCAAAGCTGACGGTGGCTTTGTTTTTAAGCTTGTAACATATTTATTGAGCATTATTCATTATTTTTTAGGTAATGGTTTTCTTCTGTAGAAATTCAATTTGATGTATCAATATGGTAATGTAATTTTCTAGGTACTGATTAAAGCATCTGAAATGATCACTTTATAGAGCGACAGAACTGGTATTTAGTGTCAAAGCATAAACAAAGCTGAGGAGAACATGGCCCTCCATGCTCAATACATTTCAATATGTGACCCTTGATGAAAAAAGTTTGGACATTCCTGGTATAGGCTTTTAAATATATTTAAAATAATGTATTTTCCTGTGCATGCAAATATAAGCCTGATTTTAAATCTATATTAAATTATACATACATAGATTACTGTTAAATATTATTTTCCTGTCCTCTATATATTATAACAGTTTAATGAGTACGTACTTCAATTACTCACTCAGAATGCCATACATTACAACTATTTCCCACCGCTATTTGATGTTTATATTTGCTTTGAAAATATAGCGTGTCTTTTACATTCATTCCCTTATTCCTCTTTGTCAGTCATGTGGTCAGACACGTCAGACCACACACACGCTTGCACGGGCCCGTCTGTCCTACTTCTGAACGACCAATCTTTTCAACAGAGATAGCCTCACATCCATCGGTCATTCAGAGCCTGAGTTCACAGCCCGAGGAGTTCCACAGGGGTCTGCGCTTGCCCCACTTTTCTTCTTCCATTTATGCTTCCTGACATTGATCTTTGGGCTATACCTCGAGTGGGATCCACAGCAGGTGAAGCTATTTTCAGACACATTACGCAAATGGGTGGAATGCCTTACCTATTTTTACGGTTCACGGTTCTAACCGGGCTTGTTGGTCTCTAATAAGGGGCTTATGAACCGCTCTTTGTCTGATCCGTCATTTTAAAACTCCGTAACACCATTGTTTGTTTGTTTTTTTTTGTCTGTTTGTGTGACATAGTTTATCAGAATCAGAATAGTGTTTATTGCCATTGTTTGGAACAGGTTCACAAACCAGGAGTTTTTCTCGGTCATCCGCACAATATTGGACAAAACGATATTTTTTTGCTATATTGTGCATAACCGTGTCACCATGGTATTTTTCATTCCATTTTAATCAAATCATAAGTATTAGTGTCAAATCACTATAAAATTAGATAGAACTATATTGATCTAGCAAAACTAACATTTATTTCGCACTGAAACAAGGCTAAAATGTATAATTTGGGGGTTATACAGGGATCAGTCTCGGGCCCAATGGCTTAAGCTTTTATTATATAGTTTAAATCCACAAAACAACTTTTTTGTTTTTCTTTTTCACAAAGTCAACCGTTAATATTTTATACAGCAGATACCCTAATCTTAAGCATTTCACTCTTGTCTTCAAACCGCCTTGACTTCCAGTGAGTTGAAAGACGCTGGGTTCGACGTAGCGGAGCGCGGTCAGATCGAGGTGAAAGGAAAGGGACTCATGACCACCTACTTCCTGCTCAAGAACCTGCGGCGATCCGACGACGACATCATGGGGCGGGACGAGTCACAAGGCCCCTCACACCCGTGCGACCAGGACCTACGAACTACCAAAGGCACGTCACCGTAACATTTTAAACAAACGGATTCCCAAAAAACATTGCCAATGGATTGTGGCATCGCGGTGACAGCTCGTGCTCTTAATTTTGACAGTCATTATTGGCACGGTTGACTAATCGGTGTAGCCTTTCGAAAAGCGTTTTTAGTGTTTTAGCAGAATGAGTTTAAATGGCAGCACTAATTGGGCCGACATTAAAACGCGCTCGCAGCCCACCCCCTCGTCGGGAGTAAAAACGCAAGAGATGACAAACACAATTAAAATCATCGCAGCTTGGAACCATTTGGGGAATTTGAGTGCACGAGTTGTTTCAGAGAGAGAATGTGTAGCCAGGATAAAAAGTATAGAACCGTCTTTATTACATAATTCTATGAAGCATTTTTCAAAATAGATGAACAATGTGGGACAACCATGACGCTTTAATGTTTTGTCAAATCTATGCAAACCGTTTGAAATAATCATTTTTCTACCTTTTTTCCACAGATGCTGATGGAGTTGGTGCATCAGAGAGCATATCCTCATTGCCCAGTGACCGCCAGTGCACCTCCGGGCCCCCCCGCGAGGCCCCCGGGTGCCCGTGTGCATGGGACATCTCCTGGCCGTATCCCAATACACAACAGCACTCTTTATCAAAACCGCAGAGCAACGCCTTATCCAGCCCGTTATGTCTTATACTCTAACAATGCAAATGTTCTAGTTGTCAATAACTTTACACAAAGAAGGAAGACATGAGGAGATAAAGAGGTTATAGTCATAGTAATTCATTTGCAGCCTTTTATTGTGTCTTCTTTGGTTTCCCAGGAGCAAGTAAAAGTATAGGATTTAAAGTCAGTAATAGTCGTCGTTGCAGTAGCAGTAGTAGAAAAGAAAGCAATATGAGTGAAGTAGTTGTACTTGCAGTAGCAGCATCAGTAGTAGATAATACCTCAGGGGTTTAGTTGTAGTACATTTTTAAGAATGATGCTCCATTAGTCGTACGTAGAGCTTTTCCGGACTCTCAAAGTCGCTTTACAATTTCAATACTCGGTGGAAGTTAGATAAGCATGTTTTTGCTTCTCATGCTTATCTAACTATTATTTATGGGGAAAATACAATATTTTACATTGTATAAGACAAATTCAATTGTTATCTGGGTCGCAATTTGTCATCATAGCTTGATGGTGGGTCCTGACACCATTTTAGTTGAGAACCACTGGTCTAGATGATTGATGTGGCCACCTTTGCTATTGTTGTATATTTCTTTGTGTTTTGAATTGTATCTTTTTGATGCAACATATAACCTGGAAAGTTCATCAATATTGCTTTAATAAAAATGTCAACTTGCATTCAAACCTCGTCTTCCACCTGACGCAACCTGAACCCACCCTTTGTCTCGCTCCTGTTTGGTCCGATGTTTCTTTCGTCGTTGCCGAATCATATTTGTAACAAAAGCAGTTTATTCCTGGATGCGTGGAGCGTGTGGAGCGTCTCAGCCCACAGCCCGCGCCCGGATGAGAGTAGAAGGAGTTAGACGGGAGCCATCTGCCGTCTGTTGTTACGCAGGAGCACGGAGGGAGCGCACATGACCAAGCGTGAACAATATTCTCCTACACTTGTCTCTGGTAATTAAACACAGCCGCGATGTTCATATGCTGGACTGATTATTAGGAACACCTACAACTATTGCTGCGGCTACTACAACTACTACTACCACCAGTACAACTACTACTATTGTTCTGTTACTGCTACTAAAGAAAGCTGTGTGTTTGTGGCGTTTGTTGATGCGATGTTTGCGATGTATCTAGGCCCCTAGACATGCCCCTGAGGACAACCTGCCTTTTTTTTGTTTTCCTTTTCAAATCTCGCACATTAAAACAGATACATGCCTCACATTTTACTCACTTAATATTCGGTATGTTGGCATCGACTGTGCCATGTTTGAAGAAAATCCAAGTTAGGTTAAGCGAAATTGTTGCCATGAAAATTTCTCAGTTTGGGGTATGGATCATATTTTCGCGTATAGAAGGTGATCTGTTTGAGATTTATGCCCCATCTTGAGCTTGATCCGAGAAGTTCTCTAATTATAATTCAGATTGTAATTCTATATCACACAGTAATGCAGTTACTAAAGAGAATTTGCTATTGTGAATGATGTCATTTGAGATGTTCACTTATAAATGGTCTGATATTTGAAAAGAGGAACGCACAAACCCCTGAACATGTTTTTTGTTTGGGTTTTTTTCACACATTATTTGACATTGCAGAGGAATCCGATATTGTACATTTGCAGATCTTCCAAACATTATTCTGTTTTCTGGTTCTAGACGACAAATGGGTATAGAAAAGAGTATCGTTCAGGTATCGAAAACCAAGTATCGTTAAAGTACCGGTATGGAAATAAATTCAACGGTACCCAGCCCTAGTCAGGAGTCTTTGTTCCAAATTAAAGGCCAGAGGTTTGATAAAAAAGAATAGTTACTACTACTTCTACCCTTACTAGAACGGGTGTCACTTGTATGAGGTTTCCCTGTCGCCGACTCGCCGTTGGATTTGTAGTTACATTTAGGACATTGTTACGCAAGACCCTAGGCTTGTGTTAATAAACAATGGGCTTTGTTCTGTCTTTTTGGCTTTTAGTGTGTATGTGGTTGAGGTATAAGCACCCAGGGGCCCCGCAGCAATGCAGTACTTAGAAGTACTCCGCAGCACTGGAGTGGGTTGTGTAAGGACATAATGGCTCGGTCCACTTCAGAAGCGGGAAAATGGGTGAACAGGGTTTGGCTTCGGCAGAAAATGTGCGTCTGTTGATACATGTTGGACATTCCCTGCGGTATGTATTTTTTTCATACATTTTAAAGCCATACATGCTTACAATTTCTACAACTCAATAGGGGTAGATTACATACTTCTTTATGTTTTTATTGTTGAGAAATACCTTCGAAAACCCGACTTTTCTGACACCTGAATTGTCACTTTGCTGGGAGCGGGACATCTCTGCCTCGTCTCCATGGAGATGTAGCTGCTTTGCTAGGATGACAGTTGGCTAAACATGAGGTTTAAACAGTCTGGCCCTCATCCAAATGCTTTGTTTTACCACCGTTTAGTGAAAACATGTGACCTGGAATGTTCCTCTGGGTTATTTTTTTTTTTTAAGAGAAGTCGATTTTTGAGTCAATGCATTGTCTATAAGTATGTTATAAAGTGAAAGATCCAATTCCCAGACCATATGGCACATCTTTGTATGGAGCTTGCATGTTTCTGTTGTTTTTCACCTACCCAAAATATGCACAATAGGTTAAATCCTCCAGTTAAAGGTTTTTCTGATCAAACCTATAACTCAAGATCCAGGGAAAGAGTCTCTGTGGTCGCCGTCTGCTCCTGAAAGTTTTAAACCGCGATATTTATATCTCTATCAGTTTGGCCTGGACAACCATCACAGTGATCCATCCATTACTAAGTACATTTCAAAGTGTATACATTTCTTCTTGATATACAGTGTATATGTCGGACGTGTTTGTAGTCCAGTGGAAACAACTTGAAAGTGAATAACAAATGAGTCTAAGCTCTTGTCCATCTAGAGTCTAGACGAAGGTTCTTGACTCATCATCTGTACTCTGCAGTTGAAGTGTGGGACCTTTCGCCTCTCGTCCTAGAAGCTTCGTCAGCGACACTGATGCTATTAGACGTTACTGCGGAGGCGTGAAGTAGCCAAAACATTTATTCAAGTAAAAGTAAAGCTACTCTCAAGTAATTTTACTCGAGCAGAACTAAAAAGTAGTGACCCAAAATGTTACAGAAAAGTCAAAACAAAAATGCCCCTTCTGTACCGTGAGTACGGGAAAATCAAAATTTAATTTAGAGAATGCCATAAAAAAAAAAAAAAATGAAGGTAAAATTAGAAAACATCTCAAGAAGCTTTAAAGATTTACTCACCATAGAACGAGTATTTTATTTTTTTGAGTGCAGATTAGGTTGACCACCTCAAATAGTAGTGACAGTGAGAAATTCAAACCTAGAACTTCCCTTTGATATTTTGACCCATAGTCACAAAAAAGTTCATCAAATATCATCAAATATTCTAATCCGGAAAGTTAGGACACACTACATTTAAGGTATTTCTGAATACCTCAAATGCAACAAATCTATGCATTTATCACATCTGAAGGAAAAAAAAAAAAGTTGAAACATTAGATTAAGGTGAGGAATTGAGTAAAGTTTGGGCAAAACAATTGTGTAAGATGTGCAAAATACTGAAATCGTCATCAAAACATGCAGTTGAATGTGCTTTGGACCATCATTTATGTATTTTTAAATGAATAATGTGGAATAACAGATGTAACTCGAAACAACTGTAATGCGTTTCAATGAGATTTAAGGCCTTCATGTTGGCACAATTCCTCTAATGACTCAGAGCACCCATTGACGATTGATTTATTGAAATAGGGGGTACGGGAGGACAATAGCCTAAATTGATGAGCAGTGCAACCAAAAGAGGTCACAGTGCAGATACAATAAAACGTACTGTACAACTGTATGTTATACAGAAGAACAATAAGTGCTTCTATATAGTCCATAAACCCACTTTGACTCTTATGTTGTCTATCCATCCAGTTAAAGTTTGTCTGTTATTTGTCCAATAGAAAAAAAAACAATGTTGGACTGTTTTTCCCCCAAAAGGAAAAGGAACAGAGCCCCTCTCTCCCGCCTGATCCGGGGAACCCTTAGTTTGACAAATTCCGCTTACTATTCGCCCGGTGGGGGAAGAAAACCAGCTCACATGTAATCGTTTTGGCTCCAAAATATCTGTTCTGAGCCATAATCCCGAGACTATACCGCGCGCCCCGTTGGGATTCTGGGGAACTGGGATTGGCTGAGGAGATGACATCACCCACCCCTCTCTCTTTCTCTCTCTCTATCTCTCTCTCTCCCTCACTCACTCACTCACTCTCTTCTCTCTTTTCCTCAACAAAACACCTGCCACTACACGTGTCCAGGATCACTCGCTGGCCACGCTACTTTTTTTCTTCCCCCCCTCTTTCACCCCAGTTGCCTCGTTAATCTCTCCCCTCCACACGCGCGCTGCTTCTTTCTCCCTCCTCCGGGTGGGAAGAATGCGTGTGCCAAACGCGGTGCCGGAGACGGAGAGCGCGGACGGGCGCACGGGATGGACCTGTTAAAGCGCGCGCAGTGAGGGCTTGGATGAGAACGTGAATCGTCTCTCTATCTTTTTTTTTTTCTTTTCTTTTTTCTTTTTCTTTTAGAGGGGGAAAACTTGTGGCGAAGGACTGTGCCATCCGCGCGCGCAAGTCAGAGCGGAGAAGTCATGGCTAACTTCAGCGGTGAGTCGTCTCCAAACATTTTGATGCAGCGTGCGTAAAAATAAAAACACAAAACAAACGCGCGTCCAAGTCTTCTCCAAGTTGGACCATCCACTCTTTTGGTACAAAATGGCACGCGTAATTTGGATAGGTTGTAGCTCCGAGGAAGGAATTACATAATGCAATGGGAGACACGGCGTTATCTGTGCCACTTTGAAGTTGTCAAGTCGGAGCGCAACAGAAATTCCGTTTCTGATTGATTTCCCTTGAAAGAATGCGTGGACCGCGTAAAAATGCTAATCAGATACTTCATTTTAGGCTACAGTCGAACTTACAGTAAGGGAAGTAACGAGCCAGTAAGGGGTTCCAGTCAGAAAAATATGGAAAACCTTATCAAATGAGCGTGGGAATCTCCAGCTCCTTCTGACATTGTCCAACTTTGTCTACTCTTTCACTCCGTTCCTCATTTTCGTATTTGTTTTTCTTTACCCCCTCTACAAATTAAAGCCATCTCGACCTGGAAACTCTTAACTTTATCTCCAAAGCATCCGTCTGCTGTCTAAAACAACGGAGTGATTGACGAACAAAACCCCTGGCTAACACTAGAAGGAGCCAGCGCACCGCTATTGTTGTTAGGACCGTCATTTGAGAACCGAACTTTTTTAAATTTCCTTTTTGCTCCTAATTTATCTTCAAATAGAATTACTTCTTGAGGAATGCATTTTAAAATCACAAAGTTTGATTTGATAATGCCGGTTCAAGAGTACAAGTACAGGAACCTGATAGATGGTGCGGATGAAATCGGCTTTATTGGGTCACCAGTGCCGTTTCTAATCCTGGAATATGTCATCAGGGAAGAAGAAACCCGTTGATGGAATAGTCATTCAGGATGTTCAGGTCGTCAGCTGATAATGTTCTTTGGGCACGTAATGTTGCTGAACCTAGACCTGACCAACTACAGCGACCCCAGATCAGAGCAGTTAGTGGCACTTTTGTTTGGTCAGGCAGTGTATACAGGGGTGGACTGGCCATATTATGTCCATTCTGGAAGAGCACAGAAGAGCCACCGGTCTGGCCCTAACCTCTTACCCCTCCGCCTTAACAGAGCTTTACCCAAATCTAAAAGCTTCTCTACTGGAGAGCAACAGTATAACACCTCATTTGAGACCTACAAAAGTAACTTTACGCTCATTTGGGCCAGGCTGGTCAGAGTCCAGTGCCGTGTAACAAAGGCGTACGAAGTGTAACAAAGGCGTACGAAGTGTAACAATGGCGTACGGAGTGTAACAAAGGGCGTACGGAGTGTAACAAAGGCGTACGAAGTGTAACAAAGGGCGTACGAAGTGTAACAAAGGGCGTACGGAGTGTAACAAAGGGCGTACGAAGTGTAACAAAGGCGTACGAAGTGTAACAAAGGGCGTACGAAGTGTAACAAAGGGCGTACGAAGTGTAACAAAGGGCGTACGGAGTGTAACAAAGGCGTACGAAGTGTAACAAAGGGCGTACGAAGTGTAACAAAGGGCGTACGAAGTGTAACAAAGGGCGTACGGAGTGTAACAAAGGCGTACGAAGTGTAACAAAGGGCGTACGAAGTGTAACAAAGGGCGTAC
Source organism: Proterorhinus semilunaris (assembly GCA_021464625.1). Taxonomy (NCBI): domain Eukaryota; kingdom Metazoa; phylum Chordata; class Actinopteri; order Gobiiformes; family Gobiidae; genus Proterorhinus; species Proterorhinus semilunaris. The sequence continues at coordinate 12,659,305 of CM038365.1, forward strand.
GAAGTGTAACAAAGGGCGTACGAAGTGTAACAAAGGCGTACGAAGTGTAACAAAGGGCGTACGGAGTGTAACAAAGGGTGTAACAAAGGGCGTACGGAGTGTAACAAAGGGCGTACGGAGTGTAACAAAGGGCGTACGAAGTGTAACAAAGGCGTACGAAGTGTAACAAAGGGCGTACGAAGTGTAACAAAGGGCGTACGAAGTGTAACAAAGGGCGTACGGAGTGTAACAAAGGCGTACGAAGTGTAACAAAGGGCGTACGAAGTGTAACAAAGGGCGTACGGAGTGTAACAAAGGGCGTACGAAGTGTAACAAAGGGCGTACGAAGTGTAACAAAGGCGTACGAAGTGTAACAAAGGGCGTACGGAGTGTAACAAAGGCGTACGGAGTGTAACAAAGGGTGTAACAAAGGGCGTATGGAGTGTAACAAAGGGCGTACGGAGTGTAACAAAGGCGTACGGAGTGTAACAAAGGGCGTACGGAGTGTAACAAAGGCGTACGGAGTGTAACAAAGGCGTACGGAGTGTAACAAAGGCGTACGGAGTGTAACAAAGGGCGTACGGAGTGTAACAAAGGGAGTACGGAGTGTAACAAAGGGCGTACGGAGTGTAACAAAGGGCGTACGGAGTGTAACAAAGGCGTACGGAGTGTAACAAAGGGCGTACGAAGTGTAACAAAGGGGTACGGAGTGTAACAAAGGCATACGAAGTGTAACAAAGGCGTACGAAGTGTAACAAAGGCATACGAAGTGTAACAAAGGCGTACGAAGTGTAACAAAGGTGTACGGAGTGTAACAAAGGTGTACGAAGTGTAACAAAGGCGTACGAAGTGTAACAAAGGGCGTACGAAGTGTAACAAAGGGAGTACGGAGTGTAGTTGCAGGTGTTTAGGGCTTCATATAGATGTGCCATCTTTATAAAGAGCATACGCGTTTCATAAATTGGGGGAAATGACCACATAACTAATGTGTAACTACACACTAGCCCTGTAATATAAAGTGAGACGCTATGAGTACACACCTTTGTTACACCTTGTACGCCTTTGTCACACTTTGTACACCTTTATTAAATCTTGCACTTTAATGCGTAATTACCTGTACTTACTGTATATGTGTGCAATTACTTTCTTGTTACCTGTTACCTACACATGGAACTTGAGGGCTGTAATCTAAAGTGTTACCGAGACGTATCATGCAATATTGATTCTTTTGATCCATCAACCACAATGTTGTTTCTTCATCTAAGCAGACATGCAGTAGACATTTGCTTTATTTACGCGGTTTTGAGTAATCCACGTTCGCTTTGGGTGTTTCTTCTTCTTCTGGCGTCCTGGATTTTATTGCATCCCAGTGTGAACACAAAACTGTGATCCATCATTGAACTGTTTGGTTCTGCGCTCAAAGGGGAATCATCACAGTGCCATGGATTTGCCTGCACTCTGTCAGCCATAAGTGAAAGATTGTTTTCCCTGTTTTAAAATGTGCGGATTACGTTAGAAAACCTCGAAATTCAGACCAGCCCAGTCTCTCGCAATACGATTTCGTTACATAGTCATAGGACTGTCACGATAACAAAATCTGAAGTTCGGGATATCGAGGCAGGGAACTATCGCAAAACGATTTTATTGAAGACCTTATAATGCAACAGAAACTCTAAAGCTTAAAAATTATAGTTAAGCCCTGTTTTAAAAGTACTTCATCTTAAAATATCCCTGTTACAACCCGGCACAGCTAGATTAAAACGGAAGTAACAAAAACCAAGATGTAAAATGGATGTTTAAAGTTGTAATTTAAAAAAAGGGATGTAAAGGGTAAATTAAACAAAAGGGTAACAAAAATAACCAAACAAAGGCTATTTACAAAGGTTAACAAAAGGGAACTTCTTTAGGCCTAAACAACTAAACAGAGTCATGACTCCAACATTTGTCTCCTGATCACATAACAGTGAACATTACAAAAGGAGACAAACATTCTTCGAGTGGTCCCAAGACACACAACATCACAGAAGGGACACAGACACAACACAGAGCGGACTGGCCACCAAGACCAGCAGCCCACTAAACACGCAAACACAAAGGCATACTGGCCATAATGACCAGCAGCCCCGAATGATCCATGGTGTGGGCTTATACACATCCAGGTTTCCATAGACAGCAAAGTGGAATTAGCCACACACACACAAAACTACAACAAAGAGGGAGACTTGAGGCCTGGGGCCGTAACAATCCCACAATGAACATGAAATACAATGAGACACAAACAAGTGTTATATAAGAAACAGTGGGGGGAACAAATGCAAATAAATTTGCTGAGTGACGATAATTATATGGTGTTGTTTATCTGTCATTTATTGAAAGATAAGTCGATTATTTCAGTTTATTTAACGCGTAATATCATTCCTGTCTCCCTCAATTTCCACATGACACGTCCACTTTGAATCCAGCAAATACAAAGAGACGTTCTAAGGATTGGTTCAAGAGGCCGGTTTGATAAAATCATATTATCTGGGAAGATTGCAAATTCTTCAGACCTGCAGTGAGGCAGGTTTTTAAAATAATGTGTGACAGAGGCTACAGTTGGTATGTAAAAAAAACAACAACCTTTGACTCGCGTCCCCTGCTCTGCTGCGACGCTCTTTCTTTAGCTCCATCTTTTCCCGCACAAATGAGATCCATTCAAACCGTTCGCACCAACCTCACATCAGTAATGGCCGCATAATCTTTTTTTTTTTTTTTCTATCCATCTTCTTCACAAGTGGGTCTAAAGCTTAGAGAAAAGGCAGCATGCCCACTGCGGTGGCCGGTGGGAGCCTCGGTCTACTGTGGCCTGTGAGCTTAAACAGAATGGAGTAGAGAAAACAGAAAGAAAAAAAATAAACCAGGCCACGCCGAGGAGAGGATTAGCGCGCGGACACCGCCACGCAAGCAGCTGACTTAGCCCCTTCAAGTCCGTACTTCCCCCCCGTATACGGAATCATGAAAGAACGCTAAATTACACACGTTTTGCGGCTTATAAACACTCTTTTGGGCACCCAGGCTTTGATCTCACTTGAAAATAATGTCTCCGCACGGAAATGACGGTGAGCAAGGGCCGGTCGGGATTTTCGAATCGTCTCGGAGCGCACTCTGCAGGCGGCAACGGGAACGACGCCCAATAAAGTACGAGCTTTTGGACAAGGAACATCTTTACAAAACAAAAGTGACAGAAAGGGACAAAAATGGGGGAATACTGACAGTGGGAATTCAAAATTCTCCTAACTCTATCACATGAGCGCAGTCATGTGTGCGTCTTTTATCTGCCATGGCGGATGGATCGGATTTAATATTCTTGTTAACACCAGGCGCCTGTCAGAGTTGACCTATATTATTTACTTCCCGTATGAAGAATTAATTGGATTGCAGGCGCCCCCGTCGATCTTGGTGAGTCTATTGTTCCTTCCAAATTTAATACAGTGGAAAAGGTACACCTCGAGTTCATTTAAATCGGAAATATGCGCAACAGAAACCTCAGCCCCTCCTGGAACCGCCACCTTAACGTGGTGGAGGGGTTTGAGCGCCCGAATGATCCTGGGGGCTCTGTTGTCGGGGGCTTCGTGCCCCTGGTAGGGTCTCCCAGGGCAAACAGGTCCTAGGTGACGGGTCAGACAAAGAGCGGTTCAGAAGCCCCTTATGAGAGACCAACAGGCCCGGTTAGAACCATGAGGCCGTCCTTCTGTGGACCCACCACCTGCAGGAGGAGCCATAGGGGCTGGTGCAGCTCCAACAGCTGCCCCCACGACCCGGCAACGGACAAGTGGAAGAAAATGGATGGATGGATGGATGGAGAAACCTCGGAAATATGCAGAAACCTCAGCATTCACATTTGTATTAGCTTTTAATTTATGATGTGTGTGTATGGAAAAAACAATTGATGATTGCTCTTTTAATGCTTGGAGCGACCTCTACTGGCAACGGGGGGAATTAACCACAGGTAGATAACACAGCAGATGACAAAATACAAGCCCGTTTTTTTTAGCCAACGACTTTGCAGACAGATGAATGGCGCCATGATAAAGACAGTTTGGGTGCAAAACGGCACAGAGCGCGTTTACAGCAGGGGTATAGGAGAGTGTTTCCCAACCAGGGGTACGGGAACCTTGACTTGAGCACTTAGCAGGGGCACTTGTATTTCAGCTCATGCTTCACAGCTAGAAGGTCCCGGGCTCGAATCTCACCTGGACGGGGCTTTTCTGTGTGGAGTTTGCATGTTTCCTCCAGGTACTCCGGTTTGCCCCATCACTAAGAACATGTACAATAGGTTCCCCTCCGGGGCCAGGACTTCTCTGTAAAAGAGATTCTTAATCTCAGTGGGACTTTCCTGCTTAAACAAAGGTCACATACAATTAAAAAGGAAAGGAGAGTTAGTTTTAATTATGTTTTTCAGTAAAAGGTTTGATTTTGAGAGTATTTTAGTTTCATTGCGAACACAACACACCATTACATATTTAGTTGGTCACTTTGTAATAATATTGGCAAGATACTCATGGGGGTACTCGAAGTATAAACTCATGGTAACTTTATTTGTACGACCAAAAGGTAAATTTGGTTGTCAAAGAGTGAGACATTGCCACACACACACACACACACACACAGATAATAGAAACCAACATACGCAAGGCATAAAAGGTTGGGAACCACTGGTATAGGCAATGTACGGCGCGGGCAAAATTTGACCGTAAAATCCTGCCCTCCAGCAAAGGACTTCTTGCCCCCAAGATGATTTTGAGAAATGCTTTCCCACACATGAGAGATCCTCTGTTTAAGAACTCAAAAATCCTGGAAAACCCTGTCAAGTAGGAGGCCTAAACACTCGGGCCACCTACTTTTATACCACACAGGCATCTGGAGAAAGTGGTCCAGGTTCAGCCCTTCATCTCCCACATGCTGCCCTGAAGACCCTTTAAAGGGCAATCGGAAAACACATTTATCTTGTGTACAGTGCATTTACCAGCAGAATAAATAATTTGAAAAGTAAACATACATTCCTCTATGCTAAAGTCTGTAGTTTTGGCATTTTGAACATAATGGTTCCCACGCCCTGTAAACGCCTCATGAGCGATGCGTTCTAGCTGCTGTAAACGGAGGTAAAAATAACCTCCGTGTATCTGCAGGGAACTTGCAGATATTGGACTATCAAACGAGGAGACACTTGAGTTGAGCTGGTCAGATAGTTCACAAACTTATTTTTGGCGCTAAATCCTGGCTTGGCTAGCATGCTAATTTCTAACTCTTGCTGCTTTTGCGTTGCTTCAAACGTTTCCACCTCTTTTCTGTCTTAAATGAGCTGGACTTTTGACTTGGACACCAGACTCGGACTTTATTTGAATGACTCAGGCTCGGATCCTGCAAATTGAAGACTCGGATTTAGTTTCAAACTTGTACTCGGGACAGCGCCGTGGCGGAGGTCTGCGCTTTTCTTCAGACTTCATTGCTCTGCGTTATTTTCCGAAACATCAACGCCGCGCAGCCGAGCACGTATCAATCTTCCCATCTGTCGGAGCGCATTTGTTACATCAGATACAACTGTCTGATTTGCAAATATGACGTTGCAAACGAGGCCGTCACTTTGCGGGCCTCAGCTCTGAACGTGACGGGGGATTCGAAATGACACGGGACAGGCTCGCTCATCACTCACGGTAACGCGGCGTGGCGTCTCGATCCGAGCGACGCAATTTGCTTGTCATGTTGGCGCGAGAAAATACTGAGAGAAAATACTTAACTGACAATTAGGATTCCGGCTGTTCGGTCACCTCCCCTCACAGGCTAAAGCCGCATGCAGCTTTTCTGAAACCGCACACCTGGAGAGACGATAATGGCGTCAGACTGTTTTGAAGAATGCGAGCAGGTGTGGAGGAACGATGACACCTCGGTCACCGGGGACGTGTCACACAAAATCAACTTCTCAGAGCGTTTGAAAAGGATGGGATTACGCACACTCGACAATGTTGTTCTCTCCACAACAGCGTACCCACTCGCACACCTTTGAGTCACCCTTGAATCTTCACCAGACTCGCCATACAGCGTTTTGTTTTGTCTTTATTGAATCAGATGTGCAAGAGAAGATGAGGTGGGAGGGGCTTATGGTGAGATCGCTTGAAAATCAGCTGTTTTAGATCAATATTGTATAAGTGTAACTTGGTGATTAAAGTATTACTGTTCCTACGTCGAAACAAACCGAGTGTTCCGCTTCATTCACGCTGTTTTGAGTAATCGTGTTCACATTTGTGTTTTTTCTGTTTAAAGTGCAACTAAAGACCAAACGAACTTTTGTTTGCTGATTTTTATTTTTAGTAGAAGCTGCTAATGTATTTTGCCCGTCTAAAACTGTGTCTGTTTTAAAAAGTAAGTGGACTTTGGATTTCCGTTTTGCACGCAGCGATCTGATCAGCGGATCATTCCCCCGTCACTTCCAGCCAAGGAGGAAGCGGAAGAGTAGGTTTTCAGTATTACATCGACAAAGCAGCAGGTGCCCGTGTCATTAGCATTTAGCGTTTCCGTGGAGATGTGACCACGCCCCCTCGGCTGGCAATTCCAAACTGCAAATGTGGGCGGAGTTTGGTGTTTGGCGCCACTTTAAGCACTCTGATCTGGATACTTGTGTTCATCACAACGCCATGCATATGCTAGTATGTTCTTAGCTGAAAACTAACATTTGTTTTCACTGTTTTATAAGTGATCATTCCCACAGTGGCCAGCAGAGGGCGCTCCGGGGCAATTTTAAAATCCTGACCAGCCCTGTCTCTCTTCTCTCACTGTCTTTTCTTTAAATAGATGTTATTTCAAATATTGAAATATCAATGCTTCAGTTATGCATGATATCCATTTTAAATGGAGACATTGCAGATGGGATAAAAATGAATATGGAGTTTGCATTGCAGGCTTTCCGTGTTGCAATAGAGAAGGATGTTTTAGAATTCTTACAAACTCTGATTCAGAGTCGGAAGTGAGGGAACTTTTATCAGTCTGTAAACTACCCCCAGAAAAGTAATGTTATCAACAAAGAAAATTGTTTTTTTTTAGATTATATAATGTGTATATATATCACAATCAAAACAGACTAATTACTTCACTTGAGTAAAAGTACAGCTACCACTTGTCAAACATTTCTCCCATAAACGTCAAAGTGGCTCAAATGATTACTTAAGTGAAAGTGAGAATTAAAAGTTGAAATTTAATCCATGATCTGAAAATGTTCTGAATAACTTTGCCGCTTCAAAAACTCAAAATGTGCACCCGTTTTACCGTCTGTACGGCAACACGACGGCGACAAACCTTCTTCTTTGTTGTGAGCCAGTGGCATTTGGACAGTACATCTGCACAGCGCCACCTACTGCCCTGGAGTGTGCATGATAAGGCTTTAAAATGAAGAAACGACATGGACAAATGGACTTTTGACTTTGGAGCCTTTATAGAAAGAGTAGAAATGTAGTGGAGTAAAAGCAAGTTCTTAACAACATTACTATTAAGTAAAATACAGCACTGTAGTAAAGTGTAGTTAGTCCTCTGCAATACCTACATATTCTAAAATAGGATTCTTATTCGTATTCATTTAGCAGTTCATGTTTGAGTCTCCTCTCAAATGTTAATGCTCCTGGCCATATTTTGAAAAACCGCACGGTGAACTGAATTCCAATTTTGTAATATAAATTGCAAATCTATTCATGACTGCAGTAATTTGGGAAAATTGCAGTTTTTTTATTTATTTATTTTTTCCAAAATCCTGCAGCCCTGATATTTTGTTAACCAGACAATGTTGTTAGCACTGTTTGTGTCCTTAGCCACAGTCCGAGATGAATGAGGAGGGGATCTCTTGCAGTTGCCGTGTTGAACTCTTGCTCAGTGTCCATGCCTGTACAAAGTGGTTATTCCAAAACCGGTAATGACTCTCTCTTTCCCCCCTGGAATTCTACGTAACTTTACCCCATCCTTGTCGCTAACGTAAAAAAAACGTTTCTTTTTTAAATTGCTGCTTCCCTGAAATAAAACTATGATTATTACTTACAACAGATGTAACTATGTCGTAATTACAAAAGGATTAAAGCCTGTCATATGCACTTTAAGGCCATAAATGTCATTCAAAAGCTAAATCTAAATCATTGAGAATAGTGACTTTGCTCGAGTATTTTTACTACATAGGTTTATTAAATCTACAAATATTATGGCGTTGAAATATTTGCTGCCGGTAATACTGAAGTAGAAAGTACAAATCTGTTAAAATAAGTGTTAGATAAAGAAAACGGTGGCGCCCGAATTCCCCTTTGTACGGCAACACGACGGGGACAAACCTTCTTTCTTGTTGTGAGACGCTGGCATTTTGACGGTGCGTCTACACAGCGCCACCTACTGCTCTGGAGTGCGCATTATATTAGGCTTTTCAAATGAGCCAAACACACACGTGGACAAACGTTTTTACTTTGGAGACTCTGTAGAAATATAGTGGAGGGGAAGTAACGCTACGTCACTCAAATTGCCTCCACTACGCTAGCTTCAGGCTTTGGTTCTTGAAGTGTTACTTTCATCTCTTCTCAGTGTACCTCGGGTCTACTCCGTTCGTACTTTTTTTTACATTTTACAGTGTTTTTCCCCTGCCCCTCGAAACTTTTCATCACCTCCCGCTAAGCCTCTGAAATAATTTAGCCGCCATTATTCGAGCGCCGCACTGTACCGCTCCATTGTGCGAGCCCTGTAGCTTTGTAAACCTTTTGTCATTTTCACGCAATAACAACAACTATCTCCCCTCCTTCTCCCCCTTCTCTCTTTGCCCCCTTTCCCGGGTTATCTCGCAATTTTCTTCTTCTCTTCTCTTTGAAGCGTGCGGCAGAAAGCGCCTTTTGAAATCGTGACAGCCCCGGCGCGTTCCAAACAAATATGGTTTCCACCTTTTGCGTCTTCTTGGCTTCCTTCGAAAACGGGACCTATTTGCAAAAGGGGGAGCGTCGGTGGACAAGTCATTGGCGTCTTTGGAAGGAGTTGAAGGGGAATTGGAAGGGGTTTTAGATATTTTTTTGAAGCCGGGTGTTGGCAGGAGAAAGAGGTGGTTGATTTAAGAGCCCGCGGGATCACAGATGTCAAAATGATGAAGGGCAAAAACAGTAAATAAGATTAATTTGTAAAGGCGGTTCGGGTCACTTTGGTGTAATTTGATGTGCACTCGTGTCAATCTGGAAATGTATTTAGGACTTCAGGAATCTGCTGCACGTCATCCGCGTTGCTTCTGGAAAGGGTGAGGGGACATATTGTTCCAAGTACTGAAGTGAGTGATTTTAAAAGTTTGCTCTTTGTGTTTAAGGCAAAACTTTTCAACTTTCAGGCTTTGAACTCTTCTTGCCTTGGTTTTTCACATTACAATTTCCAAACCAGTAATCAGGTGAAAGTTACTAACCAATGTGACTGTTAGTTAGAATAGAAAAAACATTACTGTCTACTATGTGTGATGATAGCAGAAATTTGGCCAGCAAATATATTAAAACACATAATACATCTCCCGACACAATCGTAAACAACAATGGAGAGAGATATAAATACATCAGTATTCTGAGTTTGCGTCCGCATTGATGATGTTACTGTTAAAATGCACTTCAATCAATCAATTAGTAAAGGTGGTGACGGGCCGCGTGGGTGTCCCCTGTCCTTAGATAGAGCCCGGGCCCATGGGAGTCTAAGACCTCAGAAGAACGTCCAGACCTTGTTGGAGCTTCAGTTCTAGTTGTCCAGTCCCTGTGGGCAGGGGTTCCTCTGCAGATAGGGCTGAAGACTGTGATACTAATGACCCATGATCTAAAACGGTGGCCACTCCCAAGACGGGAGTGGGACAGGGGGACACCTTTAGTTCCAGTTAAGTGAGTGTGGTCACTTCTATGTTGAGGCGGTGTTGTCGGCAGCTGCTGAATGTAATACGTTTCTTAAGTGATTATGTCATTGTTCTACTTGTTCAACGGGACTTTAGCCTTATTAATTCATGGGATTTAGGTGGCATGGTAGCGCAGCGTTAACCTTAACCTCAATTTAGCTGATTTTAACCTGTTGTAGAGCCGACTACAGGCAAAGAAATATTACATTTACTCCGTATTTTCTTAAGAAATGCTTTTCTGACATTAACTATCAAATAATATGTTTTCAATACACAATGAAGGCTTATAATAAATATAAAAAATATCTTCATTTTACCTGGAGAAATGGTGAGATATATAATTCTAATTAGGTGTTAAACAGTTTTTGGCCTTGTATCTGTTATGTCTGCAGGAGATTCAGCTAAAGTTGTGTTTTTTGCTGTATTGGTCTATGGACCCAGAAGTTGCTTATTATTGTGAATTCCAAATTATACCATTATTTGTTCTTAATTGTATTCATTTAATCTTAGCCATTTTATTTTTTTCTTTGTTTTTTAAGAATTATATAGGCTAATGTCCCTATTTCTCACGGTGTGACTCGAGTAGCTGTTATAATGGACTCAAAGGTTGAGAACCACTGATCTATATAAACATTTCAAACAATGCTTTGTAATTTGGTCTGTGTTAAAAAAAAAAGCCGCTTTGAAGTGTAACTGGTTCTCTTTTGCCAACAAGGCAAATCAAAATATGATGCTGCTGATTGTATGACTGATTGATAATGTAATTGCAATAGGATAAAATTATTATTATAGTTCTGTTATGTAATGTCTTTATGTAAATGCGTTTTGTAATCTTCTAAATGCTGTATTGATTTTGGGGGTGGGCGCTTATAAGCTCTTGCTTCAGCCCTCTCCATTTGAGCAGAATGTTTACTGCTCAAATAAACTAAACATTACTCAACCAAATCATTTGACGAAAATCACATTTTGTCAAAAAAATGGCCAAGCATAATTTGTGGCCATAATCAGTCAATCAAAATCAGAACCAAATTAAAGTAATTATCTGGGGACTTTTTTTTCATGAAAGTGCTTGTTTCGCCGAATGTTTTCCCAGTCTCACTTTTTGACCACAAGAGCGAGAGAAGAAGCTCCAGCTGACCTTATTTACAGTCTACACAAAGCCTTTGCAAAGACTCTCCTGCTTTCGGGGGCTGTGGAGGTCCGCTATAGACTTTGGATGCCGTTACTCTGAGCGGGGCGGTGACGTCAGGGCGTTGCCATGGCAGCCGGGCGCTCCATAACTCTCCTGTTCCAAGGGTGAATAATGCCTTTTGATCTCCCGCATTAGAGCGCCTCTGTTGGTTCCTCTCCGCGCCCCTTTGATAAGTGTATTGATCATCTTTTTATTAGGACACGCAACATTATCGGATTAGTCTGGCTTCATCTTTCCTACTTTGGCCGCCGTGGAAACCCTCCATCCGATCCTCTTACATCAACTAACTTCACCATGTCCAGAAAACAGCCCCCTTCCAATAAAACAGCCACACACAAAACATTATCAATAGGATTCCCCTCCGCAGTGTTCAGCGCGGGCTAACGGAAGCTTGTCATGCTAGCAATTTGGAGTCAGCTCAATGCGTGTGATAACAAACACATGGATGTCCGAATGACAAAGAGGCAAATAAAACATTGAATGGAAAGTCCCTTACGAGAAACTTCTGGAGCCTGCCCGGAAGTGTTGTTCCCCTATGTTGTTTATGAAGACGACAAAGATTCTGAATCTATTATCGATTAGACTTTCCCGGTGAGACTCCGTCCTGCAGGACCACAAGAGCAATGAGGAAGAAGGAGAGTAGTCATAGTGGTTGTGGTGCTAGCTTTAGCGTTAGTGTTGCAGCTAAAAGCTAACGGTAATTTGGCACGACCAAATGTTGTAGAACAGATTGAGGAATAGATGAAGTACTCAGCTTGGCGTTTATGTACTCCTGTCCCTGAACTGGTCAACAGGAAGTTAGCCATGCACTGAGCACATACAATGTAAGTCTGATGAAGCCTGCATTACCGGGCGGGGCATGTGTCAGAGTGAGCCTCTTGTCAGATTGCTGTGGGCGCGATGGAAAATCTAATTGTAGTTCATGGTTTAATCATTACACGTTCCACACACAAGGTTTTAAACTATTTCAAATCACATGACACATTGACGTCGCAAGCTCTCATTAAAACTAGGGCCGGGACTTTTTTTCCGATTAATTATGATAAATTAATTGCATAAGGTTCAATGCGTTTAAAAATATGAATGAAAATGAATCACACTTTACTTGAGTGGCATAAACACCTTCTTTTTCCTGCAGACGTTGCAAATTTGTTAATTCACACAGTTAAGCTTTAACATAAACTTACTGTGGCATGGTAGCACAGCGGTTAGCACAGCGGTTAGCGCTCGTGCTTCACAGCTTGAAGGTCCCGGGTTCGATTCCCACCTGGACGGGGCCTTTCTGTGTGGAGTTTTGCATGTTCTCCCCGTGTCTGCGTAGGTTTCCTCCGGGTACTCCGGTTTCCCCTACCACAAAAAACATGTACAATAGGCCAGGATGAATGAGAGTGTGTTTGAGAGTGCGAATGGGGGACGACGGATGGAAATTAGCCCAAGGCTACAATTCGGTGTGGTGTGTTTACATGTATGTTCATTAACATGCACTGTCCCGACCAAATAAACCAATAAATAAATAAATACATACAAATATTTCAAAAGATCATCCTTCAAAATAAATCAAACTGCTGTTGTTTTTGAAGTGTTTGAAATGATATAACCCCTAAGCAAATGATTCTGAAATGCGATTAATTGTGATTAATTAATTACAAGGCCATACTCTACTTTGAAGCTACTTTTTCCCAAGCAAATGCTTCAGTAATCAGTACTTTCACTTTACTATTAATTAGCTTTAACTTGTATTGGCGTATTGTTTGACCAATATCAGCACTCAACCACTGCTGCTGCATTACCATTCCACCCCAGATCAACACATTCCTTTTTTGTAATGAAGGCATTTTGAGGGCTGAAATGAGCTGCTGTGTGTTTGGAAACCCCGAGCTTCACCTTTTTTTTATGAGGAAGCATCATGATCGTTACACAGTTAAAACCTCACAAAAGTCAATTTCGCCCTTAAAAAGAGAATTTCACATCTCAGAGAACCAGGTTATCGACCGTAACCGCCTACATCGTCTCACTTGTTGTGCACGGGCGAGGATTTGGTTACGTAACCCGTTCCTCGAAGCAAAACAGAAAGGGAAGAGAGAAAAAAAAAAAACAATGAACTGGAGACGTCTTGCCTTTCAAAATCAATTTAGCGATCGCTCCCCGGCTCCCCCACATCCGAGCTCCAGCAGCCAGAGCCAGCGTTCTTCTTCTTCTTCTCCTCCTTCATCCCCCTTCTCCCCGTGACATGGATAAATAAAACCGGGTTAGCTGACTGCACACCGGAGTATTGCACATGTGTGAATTAATATTGCACGCTATTACACCCGCCAATGTAGGGCAGCGAGAGAGGGAGGTCTATGAGATAAAAACGTGTGTAAAAAAAAAATAAAATAAAAAAAGACTGTTTCTTTCCCATCTTTGAAACATTTTGGACCCGCTTTGTCTCTGTAATGAACGCACCGCTCATAACGCCGGCCGCCGCGGATATTGAGTTTTGCGAAATCAAATCGAAAGCAATTGGTAAACTGCCTGGAATCGCGCTTGGCAGGCTGCAGTTGGGGAAATACAATTCAAATTTGCACATTCGGGTAAAGGCAGGTGTCTCGGACCATCCCGCGAGCCTCCGTATCACAGGACTGCACACGTTTGATTCGGGAGAGTGTTTCTCCGATTCTCTCGACGTATATTAGATAGCGTTCAAACGTCGGCTGTCGTATCTTTATCTTGTTTTTCAATCAGCGGAGGTTGCGCTGAAGAGGCCGGGGAGACACAAAGCGTCTGGAAACTGCTTAGCCGCGATTTCTGTCAAAAGTAAAGTTTCTTGCTCTCAATGCAAATCGGGGCGTCACATTGTGGCAACGTTTGGAAGTAAAACTAATTTGGCTTAAGCTCCGAGAATCAGCACGTTGACAGGGAATGAACGGAAAAACAATCGGCCGCTTTGCTTTTGAATATATGAATGGGAAAGACAAAAACATGATGGAACCTAATGAAACGGCATGCTACTAGATCTACGGCACCATGAACCGTGGTGAATGAAGCACTTGGTTTCATTCCTTAAAAGAGAGTAAAAGTGCAGATGCTCCTGGTCAAATGCAGTAAATAAATCTTGCTCAGTCAAATTGAAAGTACGGAAGTATTTGCTGTAGAGTATTCAAAGTAGAAAGTACAAATCCGTTTAAAGAGCAACTGAACCCCAAATTAACAGTTTTGGGCTGGAGTAAAGCTCTAGTACGTGGGTATAGTCAAAATCGCAAACATTTTACCAGAATTCGCCCTCTCTACGGCAAAACGACAAACTTTCTTCCTTGTTTGCGAGTCAGTGACACTGATGGTACGTCTGTGCAGCGCCACCTACTGTTCTGGAGTAGGCATTATTTCAAAATAAACAAGACGCATGGACAAACTGACTTTGTACTGTGGGGCGTTTATCGAAATGTAGTGGACAAAAAGTAGAACGTTCTCAACATCAATACTACTAAGAATTCCTTGAGCTAAGTGCAACTCCGTGTATGTTTTTGACCAGGGATCGACGTCAACACAAGAAATCTCGTATTTTCTCTCATAACGTTTACACACTGTCTGTTGTCGGTCCATTCAGCCCCCTTTTCGCAGACGTCCGGGTGCGTACCGGGGGACTCGCTCTCCTCCTGCTGCGTACAGACTGTACTAACTGGAGCTAATCACTGGCACACATGAACAGACACAGACTCTGCACAAAGTGGATTCAGAGTGATGATGATGATGCCTTCAAACAGACTCATTTGAAAGGATGGAACTAAATCCAGCTTCGTAGTTAAGGCTCAGCTGTCGTTATTACCTAATGTTGTGCAGGAAGCCTCAGCGTATTTTAGCCCCTCAGTAGGCTATTTCCTTGCTTTGCTTTCCTTTCTTTCTTTTAAACTTATATAAGTATTGTGAATGAACTGGGGACTTGAATTCTGACTTTCCTCCCCTGTTATCTGATGTTGGTTTTGCAGCGTCTCACTCAAATCCATAAGCAATTAGAAGCACGGCGGACAGCGAGGAGTTACTGATGGGCCGTCACTGGCAACGTGCTAAAAACGTCACTGCTAATCCCCCGAATCAAATAATGCTGTCAAAGAGTCCGCAACTGTGTCGTTTCAGTCTTCCCCCGACTTGCTTATAGTAAAGCTTTGAATCGTTTGCTTTTATTGACAGAGCAGGTGGGTCGGCTCTTCAAGCAGTACTAAGTAACTCATTTACCTTAATAAATCCTTCTCGTAGTCCCTCTGGGGGTAATACAAGTGTTAATGGGATGATTGGGGGGGGGTCTCTGGCCAGAAAACCACAATTGCAACTTCACTGCCACTGGGTTGGCCACCAATACACACTAATGGAATCACGAAGAAGAAGCTAACAGGCTAACGGGCAATGCTAACTGCGGGCTAGCGCCACTTAAACAGTATTTACAGCCAGGTTTGAGTGAAAAAAATGATCTCCATTGTGTAACTGGATGAACAATATGCCTCTCTGCCTTTGTCTTTTCTGTCAGCGTAGGATTTACTGTCACGGACAAATTATGAGTAAAAAAACGCAACATGCTACGACTCCTGCAGTGGCGCTTATGGCACGAGTTACTTTGTTCTGCTTTAAAGGACCGCGTGTTAAAGGGAGGTTTGCAGGTCTGTTTGGCATTATCCAAATCGAAATGCTTCTTAACTGGTGAGTTCACAGCTTATAGGCCTATGTAGCGCCTCATTTGAAAGCTAAGGCCTGCAAAGCTGATGTATACGTTTTCCTTGCGATGTTGCCTCCGTTGTTGTCACTTTTGTTCCGTATTTAGCATATTGTTGGCGCTTTATCGTCGCTTTACCATCGCTTTCTTGTCGCTCTTTCGCCACATTTATGATGTTTTTGTAACTATAGCTGTAGATGGGGAAAGATGTCCGGCTCTTCGACAAATTGCTGGACCTTTAAAGAAATATTAATTTTAGCAAGACACGGCTAACTCTCCATAGAAATAAATTGCACACAGGAAACAGTCTTTGCCCTGCTTAGAAAATTGACATTTTGTCGTGTAAAGGCTCACATAACTGTATTTAAATAGGGAAAACGTGGAACAACTTGGTAAGAACATATCTCGGTATGTAAAAATGGTGGCCTATTCCTTAAAGATACATTTAAATTAAGCACAAGACGCCGATTCTTTAAGTTTGCAGTTCATCCTGAAGCAGATTCCATGCAGATGGTGCAGCGAAGCCTTTCTGCCCAGTTCAGTGCGGACTCTGGGCACGGACATTAAAAACAGGTCCTGTGAGCATAAGTGTTATGCCCGCAGATTTATTTAGTTAGTTAAGTGCACAAATATGAGGGAAGGAGTCGCAACATGGCCTTATATGTATTCCAATGGATCCAACGGTGCAAAGAAAGAGAAAACCAACCAACCCGAGAATAAAGCAGACAGTGTTGAAGAGAAACTTTGTATCTAAGGGATGAAGGCACTGAGAGGTGGAGTTCATATACAATATGACCTCAGAGCGTTCCAGCTGCATAAACTTACCAAAAACAGCTGATACGGCAACAGTTAGCTAATGAAGATGATTACGTTTCATGAATGTTTCTCCACAAACATATCATTCAAAACATGCTAAATAACATTATATTGAAGGCTATGACCACAGTGATCACTTCACTGGTGCAGTGGTTTTGTTACAGTTTTATCCTTAGCTGCGCCATTACTGTCTTCATCTCGCGTCTGAACTCCGAGCTCTCTGGACGCCGTGGTTGTAATTACCAGTTCGAGCGGCGTTTCAAGGCACAATTTCTCGTCGGAGGTCCGAAAATACTTACGTAACCAGTTGCTTAGTCCGGGACAACGTTTGCTAGTACCCACAAACATGGCAGATTTCCATGGTAACAGTGACCTGATCACCTTTCCTCCTGAACTCTGTTGAATTAAGTCGACGCTTAGCACTAAAACAGCCCAATAGAAATGTTGGATGGACGAACCTTTGCTTTGAGAGTCTGAGGACCGGCATATTTAGATTTATTCAGATGAACAATGGGGAGAAGTAACGATCTGGCATTTTGTTCTGGAGCTAAGTCGTGTTTAGTCAACAGAATGCTCCAGCGGGTTTTAATAACGTCCTGTCAACAGCTGTTAATGGAAGAGGACACTTTGAACAATGGGAAATGTCACGACTCGGGGAATTAGATGAGCACAAAACTGCGTGAGGCAAAACGTGTGTGGCGCTCTCGCCTCACAGCAAACCAGGTCCCTGGTTCGATTCCCAACCCAGGTGTGGCGGTTCTCGTTGAGGTATGCATGTTTTCCCTTATAGTGTTGGGCATTACAATACGATTTACACAAAGATCTTACTTTTTTCAATATAATGGTATTACTTAGGAGCAGGTCATTAAAGTGCACAATGAGGAAAGAGGGGAATTTTAAAGTAAACAGTCAAGTCTCCCTCAAACCTCTGAAGTGGACCTGAAAGCCACTCCTAGTTTGCGAAACGAGGAGAGCGAGAATAGACTTTCAAACGTTAATTTAAAGTTGATTTAGATTGATGGCTACGTGCAGACGCATTATGACATTCCTAGCGCCCTTTAAACGGCAATCGTAAAGCACACCTCCCCTACGATAAAAACGGCCAGGCTAGAGGACACACTGTAATGTTGCCAGTCCCGATAAAAATACGCAGCTTTATTTGACGAGAGCTTGGGCGGACGCTGACTTTTCTGTGGACTCATTGAAATCGCTAACCCTGGTTCTATGAATGTGAGACAAAGGTGACGGTTTCGGTGTGCCGTTCCGAATCCCTGCATAAAGCAGCTCTCTGTAAAGTACGAGTGAAGGTTGAACTTCTCAGAATGCGGGTACGGTGTCCACAAAAGGGTTGCACAGTCTCAGTTCTGCAGAGTTTGTTCAGCTGAATTCAAGATGAAGGACAAACCGTTTTATAAAACCCAGTTGGTGTATGTGCCATGGCGACAATAGCCAATGAACAAAAATATGTGTAATGTATTGTAATGGAGCGGTGGTTGAAGGATGCAAACACACAAAAGAATTATATACATTCAGTCTGGAAAGTCGCCTGATTCCATTCTTGTGTTTGTGTTTTTACTTGTTCACCAGCAAACCTCCTCTGTGTGGGTCTGAGCTTCACTGAAATGCTGAGGTGTGTTAGACCCTGCAGGTGTCCAGCAGTCAGCAGTTCGACACAGGCTTGTTCCGGAGGGGGCTCGGTCGGGATTCTGTCAGGATGTAGAGGTTTTGGAGGTTTTTCTAATGCCCATAGTGTGCGTGTCAGCCCGGGCTATAGGCGCTGAAGGATGGATGACGACACTGGGAAGGACAGTAACTTGATTTAAATCTACATTCTATCGCATTTACCTTTCACTTTGAGGCGGGGACTTGCAGACTAAGCCATTTTTTATCAATTTGGAGGCGACTAATCTGTACAATGAGGTGTTTTATTATTTCACGTAATCTACTTCTCTTGTGTGTGAAAAAAGGCCCTTTTATTCTTTCTCACAGTCTAGGGGACAACTTTTCCAACATTTTTTCCGTTTTTGTCCATGAAATATGTATGCAGTTTGTGCCATTCGTCTCTTAAAAATACCTTCCACGTGAAAACCTTAAATAATTTAAAAGGAAAATCTCCTGCAAAAAAGACATCATGTTATTTGTTATGTTTTTTCTTCTTTCTACTGTTTCTTCATCCATGGGCGTTTCATTCAGTTTGAAAAAGTCTCCTCCGCACTTTATCTGAATCTCCTGCTGAAATAACAACAGACAAAAGGCCAACTACTGTTTTGCATCTAATTAGAATAATATATCTCACAATTTCTCCAGGCATATTTTTATATTTAAAATGTTTATAAAGAGCTTTGCAGTCGGCTCTGCAGCAGGTTAAAATCAGCTAAATGGTATTATATAGCGCTTTCCTACCTTTATCGGGCCCAAAGCGCTTTACAACACTAGTGAATCCCACTATAGTGAATAGGGCTAAAGTTCCATTGGACCCGGAAGTGCAGCGATGACATCATCACTTCCTGTCAGTGGCTTAAAAATTAGAATTAAAAAAAAACTTTCTGCCCAACATTTCTTCACTAATTTGCTGCTTTACTGAAACAAAATTATAATTATAGCTTACAACATATTTATCCGCCTAAATAGGTCATATTTTCAAAAGCATTAAAACCTGTCACATGCACTTTAAGGCCCGTTTCTCAAAATGTGATTTCTTTACTCTCTTGCAACAACATATCCACTGTAGTATCTCCGACAGACTCCAAACTCTTTCCTACCTGATTTATCGTGCTTTGAACCCAAAACACAAGGCAACATTAGAATTTTTACAGATTTTTTTTTTTCCACTAAAGTTGCCTGTTTAAAAACTCCAAGATCCAAACTCCCCTCTGAAAAAAACCTGGGTAACCAATGTATCAGCAAAATAGGACAATACATTTAAACATGGCTCTATCCATTTTTTAGATTTTGTATACAGGCAACTTTGCCCATTTTTATTTTTAATATGAAAACCTACAATTTTTGTTTCCTTATTCACCTGCAGCGTCTCGCCATATAAATGGTGACCCCCAGCTTTTGCTTGTCCATTTCTTTCTCCTACACAAAGCCCATTATCGACTCCCACCAAAATGTCCTCTCCACGCCGGCGCGTCCTTATGGCGCTTATTTACCACCCTCACAAAAGACTGCATTACAGCTGCGCGTTGCGAGCATGTGTCGTTTGTTTACAGCGGTTCCCCCACATTATAGGGATATTAAACACAACACATCACAATGCTCCTTCCGCCCTATAATACCTCGCAATTACCCGCACCATTCGGCTGTTCAGTTTGATCATCACACGGGCCCAGCCAAGCGTGTAATTCCAAGGAGCGCGCGCCATGTCGGGGTTATTCATAATCCTTTCAAAGATGGTGGCGCTGGTGAATCATCGCGGTCGCATTAGCGTGGTAAATGGGTCGGAGAATGCAGGATGTTATTCGCCGGAGCGCTAAAAACAACATCTGGGCGAACGCCGGAGCAGGTCGGCGTCGGCGGGGTCACGCGTCCGTGTGCGCTGTTCTGCCCGAAGGAAATGGAGCGCGGGTAAAAGTGTGAATGTCGATTTGAAAAAGCCCAATTTTTCATTGAGTTTGGACATTGGAAATTGTTTGTGTTCAGCGCTTGGGGACGTCTCTCCAGGCTACTGGTCAGAATCATCATACTGTAGGACTGGAGGATTACGTATTGTACATTTGTTTAGTGGAAGGGGAAAGTAGGGCACCCGGAGGAAACCAACACGGGAACAGGGGGGGGATGTCCAAACTGCCCACAGAAAAGCCCCATTGAACTTTGCATTGACTTGCTGTGAAGCGAGGGGGGTAACCACTGCGCCACCGTGCTGTCCCATCAATAAACCAAAACATAGTACTTACAGTCACTCAGTAGGGAGACAAAAATAAAATGGCGTTTCATGTAGTGTCATGTTTAAAGTGATAGTCTGTAAGTTTGCAGGAGAGATAGTGACATTTCAAAGTAAACAATCAAATTCCTCCCCTCTTAAAGCGGAAAGCTGACCTCCATACACCGAGGACGCGAGTGATGAATGGCTGTTGTGCCGTCTTCTGTGGACCATGGCCATTTCTGTAGTGTACCTAACAAAGTGGCCAGAGCGTATTTAAAGACGACTCGTCATTCTCAAATTAGACAAGACAAATTAGCAGCATGGTCGATTGTCAATGTGAGGCCAACAGGTAGATGGGCATTGAAAACAAAAATTGCTGGTGGGACGGTCCCAGCCAGGTTCACTTCCAAGGGTTGCTGGGTTTTCTGGATTTCTTATCAGCCTAAAACAAAAGGTACTTTATGGTTTGTTGAGGTCAAAGTAGAAAAAAAGTCAATCGTGCTACTCAAGTGTTCCTCCAATTATTTTCTTGGTATTTGCAGTTAGTGTTGCGAATCTACTTCCCACTTGCACGGCAACCCGACTTATACTGTTTCCTTTGAAGCCAGTGGTGTAGTCTGTACGGGATACTCAGGTATAGACATATAACCACTAAACAGCCACAGGGTTGCTGTATGCCCAGTACAAACTGAGCAAAGATGCGCTAATGAACTAAACTTTAGTTCTCTCTCTCTATATTGCCCTGTAAGGTGCAGAGCAGAGCTGGCCATGTTGGCGAGTGCCTTCTCTCTGCGCAGTGCAATCAGGCTGAGCTTCATCGACTGAATCTGAGAGCTGCCATGTACATTTTGTGCCTAATGTAGTTGGAAAAAGCGCTGTATAAATTGAAACTATTCCCATATGGTTAAAGGCACACTGCGTAACATTTTGGGTTCTCCTGTTGTGCCAATACAAAACATGCTCCTAATTGACCAGCTCGACACAGAAAATGCTCTTGTTGTTGCATCTGATTCTTTGGCATTGCGAGCCATTCGAAGGCGTGTTGGCGAGGGAATAAAGAAGCGGCATTGTTCCTCGCTGGTTCCAGAATGTGTTGGAGTTGGGTTCGTTGGCGCTCCCAGAAGCACGTTTAACACTCACGCCCCCACGCCGCACTCGTTAGACTGTGTCATGCTCTCAACAGTACGTGGGAACAAAACACAACATGGACACCGCTCGGCGTGGCGAGCTAATGTGACCCAAAATTTAGTTGAGTCAAAAATGAGACGAGCTTCTCTGTGAAGCAGCCTGTCAGGTCCAATCGGGAGGGAGGAAGCTTGATCCATTTACTTTTGAAATTCCTTTTTCTCTTTCCTCATTTTGTTATATTAAAGATCACTTTAAAGTACTGGTATTGCGAATAATTGAAAGTAATGCAGCCCTACGCAGAAGTATTGTTTTGATATACCTGTGTAGTTATCACATGGTTGGGAGGTATGAAATAATCTTTGGAACACAGTATTTCCGGTTCTTTGTTCTGGAAGACGCCTAATCACTGTAGCCAGAGCGGACGTTTGCATAGGGCAAATCCTGGCCGCTAAACATGTTATAGGTCCTTTATGCGGATGAGCTTTTCAAATGTCTCTTGTCATCTCGCTATGGACCTGAGCCACGCTGCGCTCAGAGCCACAGAACAGGCCTTTGAACAAACGTCATGCAGGTATAATTTCCTCTAATCACCGGATGCACATAGACCAATCAGATCCGAGGCAGGCATGAGATTATCTGAGAAAATTGGGCTACTGAGAAAGTGATGAGAAAAATATAAAGCGCAGCTGGTTTTTAGTTTGTAAGAAACACAGGCGTGACCAGTGAATCCTACCAGATGGGGACGAGAGATTAATTTGACTGAATTACCACGCCAAATGAAGAATGAAATGATGTTCTCAGTTTGCGACGAGCGGTGTCTTTTATCTCATTGTGTGTCGGCAAAGGTTTTGTAATAAAAAATGAGGTTCTTCCAAATCATGTCGAGATTGATATAGCCGCCTTCCCAATTTTTTTTATGAGATCAATGTACAGTAAACCGCAGGAAACTCGAGTCTGCTTTTTTTCCCCACTGGAGCGTTGGAGTGAATGTATATTTAATATCGCACATTATTGTCGAACACTTATATTTGGAGCGTGGCGAGGTTTAGTGCTCAAGCTGGAATTGCCCACACGGGGAATGCTAGTATGCCTGTTTATGAAGCGATCCTGCATTATGCATTACTGTATGTGTTTACATATTTCAGAGGTTGGTAAATGTTTGATGTTTACTGGGATCATATTGTCAGTGGTTGTGCATCTATTGTTTTCTATTTCTTTGTGCTTTGAAATGTGTGCACTTGATCAAAAATAGTTTACACTTAATTAAAATTGTTTGTAAAGCCCCCAAGTAAAACAACTTTCAGTAATATTAACAAACTTCACAGAGCGTTGCTGAATCTGGAGTCCCCCAGGGGTCTGCACTAGGGCCAGAGTTGTTCATGTACATTCATTATTCAAGTTAGAAGAACTTCCATATAAAAAAGGTAACACCATCTAACATTTGGTTGGATGCCATTAGCTTTGATTACAGCACATACTTATTGTTTCAAGCTTCTGCAATGTCAAAATATGGCCTCAGCTGAATCATTCTACCTGACCCACTGCAGCAACCCCAGATCAAAACAGTTAGTTAAATAAAAAAATGTAGTTGTTTTTTTTGTACTTCCACCGCTATTACTTTTGCTATTTGCCAAAACCTCCTTTTAAGGCTCTAGTAGCTTAATCATTATGTTCAAATATACTGAAATATCACATTGCTATAAGGGTTACATAAGGTTAGCTCTTTCTGCCAAGTCACTCTCGTTATTTTTGCAACACCCCCAAAATGATAACTCCAAAACATGGATTTAGAGGAGGAACTTACCCGGTGTGACGGCCTGCCAAGTGGAGGACTTTAATTCCCCGGCGTGCGCTGAGGCTTAATCAGTTGTAGCGCGCTCTGCAGACCGGAGTGAGTGTGTTCGGGCTGGCGCAGCGGGGGACGGCCCTGACAGTGATTAGCCTGTCTTTAGCGCACGCATCCCCAGCAGAGATGACAATGTTCCGCCTCCTTGTCTAAATAAGTGTTGATAAAGTTGCTGGAACAACCTTAAATCACATAATCTAAAAAAAAATAATCTTGAGGTCTGGGTAGTGGTTGATTCAAAAGTACATGGGAGTTTGGTAATTATTGGAATTCAGTGCGCAGGAGGACTTGGGTGTTCCTCAGGGGTCAACTCTTGGACCCCTTATTTCTACTGAATACCAGTCTGGCATGAAAGTGAATAAGTAATACAGATAGTTTGTTTGTAAAGCCCGGGTCATCATGTGACTGGAGGCTCCCGCAGCTGAACACTATTGTTGTGTCCTTGTGCAAAACACTTCATTCACCTTGCCTCCAGTGTCTGGCGCTGGTGTATGAATGAGAGTGTCAATGGTTGATGTAAAGCGCTTTGAGTGCCTAATTAACACAAAAAGTGCTGTGTAACTGCTACTGGAAAACAAAGAAGGGAAAGTACCAAGTATCGATACTTGATAAAATTATGGTATTGCAGCAAAAAAGTATTGGACCACCAATCAAATCAAGTTGTTTTGTTTAATAGCCCAATATCACAACAGGAGTTCCCTCAAAGGGCTGCTGTGATAGGATATGATATTTTGTCCCAGCCCTACAAACTATAGTCTGGGGGTAAAATGTGGCCCTCAGAAAATCTTTATTTGCTTGCAAAATTGGTCCAATATTGACCATCATAACCGCAAGACATAAAATATTTAGTTTGAGACAGAGCTGGCATTAAGGCTCTTAACCTGTATGAAGATGTTGGCGCAGACCAAATATAATGTACGCATTTAAGATTTTCATGGAACGGACCACCGATCTAATCAAGTTGTTTTGTAAAGCCCAGTATACAGGTGCCTCATAGGGCTGCATCGAAACAGTGAAACATCATACAAATGAAATGTCTTCTCTTTAGACCCTCCTTTGCGGCAAAGAACACCTGAAAACCCAGTAAGAGAAAAGAGAAACCTCAGGGAGAACCGCATGAATCCACTCTCATGGATGGACAGGCTGTCTGCTTTGTCCACATATGCAACCATGGATTAAAAAAAACAACGCAGAAGTACTAAAGATAATAAAAAATCAATAAAATCAATCAATCTTCAGTTTCTTCAAATGTGTTATCGCTTTGATGTCAACATAGTTGCGTTTACTGTATGTCAGTTGTACGTTTTACTAATTAATTATGTTGCTATTTACGTAAGCCTCCCAAACTTGAGACTTACCTAAAATATTCAGGCACATAAAATCTCATCGCAACAATTGTGTTTTACAGCGAAATTACAGCTTTGCCTTGAACAACTCTGCCATTATATTTTTCTCTGAAAACGCAAAGGAAAACAATTTGGATGAGCAGCCTATTTTGTATTTCCTGCATTTTAATGGTTCAAGTTCACATTTTTAGCTTTAACTGAACCATAAGCGGCAGATTCAGTTTTATTCAGCCACATATTGTCAATGTTCGGACTCACATAACAGTAAGATATATACATGTAAGTTATTTTGATGTTTTTGTTTAAGGTAAAGCGAGATAACAAGATACACACTAAAGCAGGCATTTACCCTTTGAAGCTCTAAAGTTATATTAGAAACAATATCTTCTCCATTGGCATTTAACAACACTGGGATTTGCTTTCGCCGAGCAGCCGTGTAAAGTGGGTCATTGTATTGTGACGTATTCATTCATCATGCAATGTATAGTAAGTATAGTGTTATATCCTAATCAGAAAACATATTTGCCTTGGTGTTTTGCGTTATTGTTCCCACATATATGATCAGTCTTCCTCTTCCGCACTGAAACTCAATGTCAAAACTCAGATATAAACGTCACAGGGACAAATCCACATCTAAGTCTATGACCAAAACTAACAAAAATCCCTTAAAGGGATATTTCAGGATTTTTTACATTGGGCCTCATTTCCTAGTTATCCAGATTGTTGTTGATGTCTGGAGATTTTTTTTTCATGCAGTTCTAAGCTCTACAAATATTATTTGAAGAGCTTAGTGGCGCTAGGCTAATGCTAGGCTAACGCATTTCTATGGTATCAGCAACCCTGCATTAAAAACAGTCTGGCGCAGTCCACAGTGCACCTAAGGTAACGCCTAACAATATAAATGTCTGTGTCGATATAATAATTATAACAATTTTGCATTTAAAATAACTTATATTTGAGCATCAGCTTCGTGGCTGTAAGATAATGCAGCGGCGGAGTGATCTGCGAGAAAATAGTCCCTCAAAATGCGGTAATTCAAGGTCAGTTATATTTCAAAAATTATTCTATTAACGCATACATTTATATGGGTAGAACCATGAGGCCGTTCTTCGGTGGACCCACAACCTGCAGGAGTAGCCATAGGGGGCTGGTGCAATGTGACTTGGGCAGCTCCGACAGCTGCCCCCACGACCCGGCAACGGACAAGTGGAAGAAAATGGATGGATGGATGGATTTATATGGGTAGTCTGGCGTTATAAGTTCTTTACCTCAGGTGCACTGTGCGGTGCGTCAGACTGTTTTTAATGCAGGGTAACTGATACCGTAGAAATGCGTTAGCCTATAGCACTAGCCTAGCGCCACTAAGCTCGTCAAATATAAGAACTGCATGAATGTAAGAAAGAAATATCTCCAGAAATCAACAACACTCTGGATAACTAGGAAAATGAGGCCCTATGTCAAAAATCCTGAAATATCCCTTCAATGCCAGAGCTATAAGGGAAAGAGTGCCCCCTCTTTGCTTTGCTTTATCCTATTTGTTTATTTGGAGAGCGCGGTGCACATTAATAAACACTCTTTGTGTAAATGCACCAGATTTAGCCATGGACTACTTTTCCATCCGTAGTCCTCGTACATTTAAGACAACAATTGTTTAAAAACAAACAAACATGGACATAGATTTTAACTATTTACAACCACCCCTGCATTTTGAGAAGTTCCCCAATCTATAATAGTATTATCAGGTGAATATTTTTAGTTATTCTACAACATATACCTGGCAAATGTGTCAAAAGTAAAGGCCTGAATCATGCTAAATATAGGCTCAACGAAATTGTGTTCAGTTGTTGTGATGGTTTAATCCAGCCTCACTTGTAGAGCATAAATGTAAAAAGTAAGTCTCTAGCCCTTTCATGTGCTGAGTTAAATGTTTTAAAAACAAATAACCAGAATGTTCACTCCAGCCACTAGGTCGGAGCCAAAAAAAAAAAGGAACGATTTCAACAGGTGTCCAGCAGAGGCCACTGACATAATAAGACATCAGGATACAAACAACACATTATTCACCTTATCCCGCCCCGTCCAATGTTCATTTGCACCAACACTGCACTGTTTCTCTGCGCGGCCTAAATCCGGCTTTGTTTTTGTGTAGTAACTGATTTTATCTTGACTTCTCCAGTCCTACGTTAAGCCAAATGAGTTTGACACCCCTGTAATATAGGTTTAAGCCGTCTGTTACGAAAATCATCTAAACTCGAGTCCTGACAAGAACCAGGAAATATGACCATATTAGTCCAGTGCTCCGGTCTCTGCACTGGCTTCCTGTCACTCAGAGAATAGAATTTAAAACAGCTCTGCTTGTGTACAAGTCGTTTCATGGTTTAGCACCAAAGTACATCTCTGACATGTTAGAGCCGTATGAACCATCTCGGGCCCTGAGAACTTCAGGGAGGGGTCTCCTGGTGGTTCCCAGAGTCAGGACTAAACACGGTGAGGCTGCGTTTCAGTTTCATGCAGCTAAAATCTGGAACAGTCTTCATGAGGATGTGAGACAGGCCTCAACTCTGACAATGTTCAAATCCAGGCTGAAAACAGCTCTTTTTACCCGAGCAGATGAAAACTGAAAGTATTTTATCTGCACTCTTGCCTTTTACTGTCATTGATAATTTTTTATGTTGGATGTTTTAATGATTGATTTGATCTGTTTTCTTGTAATTTTATGCAACTGTGAAGCACTTTGAATTGCCTTGTGTATGAATTGTGCTCTACAAATAAACTTGCCTTGCCTTGCCTAAACCTCTTCTCTATAAAAGAAAAAAAATCTGGGTACTTTTTTCCTTCTGCAAAGAAATTTAGAGCCATTTGTTAGCAGCGCCGTGCCACTCCAAAGAGCAGGTGCAGTGAAGGGTATAATCACTGCACGTCAATTTAGCTGAAATCATGATTATGTGGAAATGAAAATAACTTTGGAGAATAGAATAGTGACAAATTGCTCACTTAATTGCTAAGTATTTGGGGGTTTTCATCGAATTTTCCCAACAGAATAATGTGAAAAGTAATTAGAATACTTACATTTGTTTCTATGTGAATTATTCGAAGTGCAGCTACGTCTCGTGCTAGCATCACAAACGAGGCCCTCGGCTAGTAGCATTGAAGCTAACTCTCAGCTGTTTTGCCGACTTCTCTTTTTTAATTAGGAATCCAGGTTTATTTATAGACTACGGTTTACACTTTGAGGCAAGAAGCACAAATTAATTGCAAGAGCGCAGCGGTGCCGGAACTTCTTTAGTTGCTCTAGAAAAAAAGAAAACATTATAAAAAGGTGCTCAGTGAGGGGGAAAAGTTTGTAGTAAACTTCAATTTGGAATTCAGCTTTAATCATGGCGCATTACGCAACACATAACCGTAAGTGGAGTACATTAAGAGCTGTCTATTACTATTTTGGCTAATGCAAGCAGAGGTAGTCAGTAACAAAGTGAATTTACTTAAGTACTGTAGGAGTTTATTTTTTTCCTGGAACCGCCACCTTAACGTGGTGGAGGGGTTTGAGTGCCCGAATGATCCTGGAGCTCTGTTGTCGGGGGTTCGTGCCCCTGGTAGGGTCTCCCAGGGCAAACAGGTCCTAGGTGACGGGTCAGACAAAGAGCAGTTCAGAAGCCCCTTATGAGAGACCAACAGGCCCGGTTAGAACCATGAGGCCGTCCTTCTGTGGACCCACCACCTGCAGTTAGCTTTGCTATTAGCATGTTCGCTTCTTCTTCGTGATTCAGTTAGTGTGTACTGGTGGCTCCAACCCGGAGGGATTGGAGCAGATTGGAGCAGGGAAGTTGCAAATGTGTGACTAGGAAATGTGGTTTTCTGATGAAAGACCTCCCAATCATCCCATTAACACTTGTATTACCCCGAGAGAGACTACGAAAAGGACTTATTAAGGTACATAAGTTACTTAGTACTGCTTTAAGTTGTATGTTTTATATTTCATGTTGCAGGATCGAAATTCCTAGTTGTGAACCTGTTCATAACTATGGCAATCAAACCAAATTCTTGTTCTGGTTCTGGTTGACTGGACAGAGAGCAGAGTTAACCAGTTACCTTCCGTCCACCACCTGGAAGTTGTGTTTTACTCACAGATCTTACACATTTGTTGGGGGGGAAACTAAAAGGTCTTATCTTTGCACTGGCCTATAGGCTAAAAACAAAAACATGCAAACGCAGCGTAAAAGCAACGAAACACAACAAAAATTCGACACAAATGTGACGCCAACAAAAACAGCAACAAAAAAGCAATGAAAACAAAACAAAAAAGCAAAGAAAAAACTAAAGTTTGAGTTTGGTAGGTCTTAGCTTTCAAATGAGGCATTACACTGGCCAGTCCAGTCGAGAGGCTTTTTAGACTTTTTAGAGTAAATGTGCTCGGTTAAGGTGGGGGTTAAGAGGTTACTTTTTAATGCCTTTAAGCTGATTGTTACGAAGCCATACGTTATTTATTTACCGTACGTCATTTTAATATCATCTTATATTTTTTTCACATAGTGTTGGGTTCGTGCAAGTGTCAGAATCCACAGCTTAAAGAAAGTAACTTTTGTGTTGTCTTGTTATGTTTGAAAAGCTCTCACAGCACTGTTTATGTTGCGACTGCACACATACTCATAATTGATTGAGAAGGCTTTTAGTTCTTTAGCCCAGTGTCTAAATTCACAATATTTTGGGTTCCACAGTACGAAAGCTAATGCCGCTAATGGACACAGCGGCCGTCTAGCACTGTTGATAATAATGGATTCTATGTATTTGCCATAATTACTGGAGTCGCATTACCTCTTTGTGGTTCGGTGAAGTGGCGGGAGAGTGAATGTACATTATATGAAAAGCCTTATCTGAAATGCCCTGTGAACTTTGATAAGGCTAATGGGCCTTGTGCTTTATGATCAAGCGTAATTTGACTTAATATCACTGCGCCGTGTACATTGTGTCCTGTCTGCAGAGTTAATTGAGCCAACTAATATAGTCCATCAGATATAAGACAAAACAAAGGAGTTTAAGAAAAGACTAAACATTCAAGAAAGCGTAACTTTTGGACTGGCTTAATGTTACTTATGTTGCGTCCAAATGCAGTTATTCGTAATGTATTGAACTTGTAAAATATGTTGGGCCTGATCTTCCGCCTCGCGCAACAACAGCACGGAAGAGCGTGGCTTACAAAGAAGGGCTCGACTGAAGCGTGGTGTGACTGACTCCACCCCTTTTCTCTGCTCATCTTTATCGCACCCATGTACTTTCTTCAGCATTTAGGCTGCGTCATTTACAAGCTCTTACAGGACAAAGGAACTTTATTCCACTGTGAGTTAAACACTGACTGTGTCCCGAGAGAAAGAGAACAAACTGCTGGCTCTGGTATTGAAGAGCGTCACACGGGGCTCTACAGCTACAGAGACCTGATCAAAACACCAGAACGTTGGTCTTTAAGGGGAAAAGGTTCATCCCACTTACTGCGTTTGACTGGAACAGAAGACTTCAAAGTGCGCCACCCGTCAGCGCAAAAGTCTCGTCTAAAACATAAGATCGGGCCCGGCCACGGTTTTTACATACTGAGATACAGTATGTTCTTACATTAGCTTAGACGAGTTGATGTGTACCTGTCTGGTCTTTGTGCGTGTGCTCAGTCACGCAAATGTTGTTAGCATTTAGCCTCTCCCAGCAGAGGTATAGCTCCACACTGGGGTGAAGTTAGAAGCTACCAAGCTGTTCCACGTTTTCCCTATTCAAATACAGTTACGTGAGCCTTTACACGATCCAAGTCTAGTTACATAAAATTAAACATATCAATTTTCTAAGCAGATAAAAACAACTATATTGTGAGACGTAATAACACCTTGTGTAACTATACTTGGATCGTTTAATGTTTCACGTAACTGTATTTAAACAGGGAAAGCTTGGTAGCTTCTAACTTCACCCCAGTGTGGAGCTATACCTATGCTGGGAGAGGCTAAACGCTCACAACATTTGCCTGACTGAGCTCATGCACAAAGACCAGACAGGTACGCATCAACTTGTCTAACGTAAGAAGCTAATGTAAGAACATATCTGACATATCTTATACATATGTTTGACCTTCAATCAGGTATGGAAGTGGAGATGACAATGATGGAGTAGAAAGAAGACAGTGATTAATTCTGTGTTGTCACCCTGCATCGCTCTTTTTTCCAAGGATGGATGTAGTATAATCCAGTCTAAGCCCCTCCTCCTCATTTTTGAAATATGTTTTATTTTTTTATTTTTTTATTGCAATAATCCGTTTTCATACTTCTTACACTCTCCGAGCCTTTCCCTGACCACCCCCTCCTGCACTCTCCAACCTTTATCTGCATGTTATGCCTTCGGAGACCTTTTGTCCGACAGAGAATGGACCAGCCCGGTTTTTCACACTGTATAAGGTGGGGCTCTTTCAAGTCAGTTGGATTATCTGGAGGTTCAGTCATAGATTTTCGCCCAGACATCTCCCAATTTGAGAAGAGGCTCTCTACACGAAGCTTCCTGGCAGGATTCCACTCAAGACGGAAAGAAAAGCCAGCGTATATTCTTGTTTACAAACCGTATGAAGAGTCTTTAAATGTGTTGTATTTGCACTTTGGCTCCTGAACATACAGCTCGGCTCGTGAGGGGGGGTCTGCTGTAGGAACAGGGCTAGGATTAGGGTTATTTATATTTTCAGATAAACCAACTCCTAGATTTATCCAAAAGCAACGCACACTGTCCCTCCCGAGCACGAGCCCTTTCATTAAGTGCGCCAGGTGCGAGCATTAACCCCCCGACTGACCCCACCTGGGCTGCAGCTGCCGGCAGAGAGACGAGGGGCTAGTAGGTAGGAGACGACTAGGATTCTCACCACACAGTCGGAATGACGTCGAAGTGACGCCGTTTTCTTCGCAACACCAGCCGCCGTGTCACGGGAAAGGGCAGACACCAACACAAACTAAAGGGCGACTTCAGTGTAATCAAAATCCCTGAAATGATCGGTGCCGATGTCCTCCAACTGCACGTGAACCGAGACCAAACTCCCACTAACTGCTTGAATTTGGCTAAAAAACATGCCCATATTTAAGACTTTTGACGTCTTTTGGATCCGTCCCATCAGGCCAAACCGATTCATTTTCGTGCCCCTCCCTGGTGAAAAAGGTTGTTTTGTCTTCTCCTATCCCATTGGCGAGATCACCGTGGAACCAGTCTGAAATGACATTGAATAAGCAAAGTAATGTTGCCTAAGCCTCAGGGGAACAGAGACACATTGTTATGAAAATTGGGCTAGCTACAAGTTTGACTAAAGTTATTCAGATAGTTTCACTAAACCTCAGTCATTATGGACATGGGGCATCAAACAATCAGTCAAAGTTTTTTTATATAGCACTTTACAACAACACTAGGACCAAAGTGCTTCACAGAAAGATTTAAAAAAACATTTAAAAACACTAAATGATTACATCCTAGACACAATTCAGTGTTTTAGAAGTATTAAAAGCCAGTTTGAAAAAGTGAGTCTTTAATCTGTACTAAAAAAGGGACAGGTTCATGAGAACATGCAGACTGGGGGGCAGGATGTTCCGCATGTCCTTTTAAAGCTAAGAACCTGGAGAATTCAATCGCTGAATTAGTTTTAACCTCCGCAATTGTATTTTTGACAGCCGTGCAAAATGCCACAGCTAGCAACAGCCTGCTAATGCTAACGGCAGGATGCTTATGCTAATGGGGGCTAATCAAAGCTGGGACAGAAACTGTGAATGAATCCCCTAAAGTAATAAAGTAAAATCGGCCAACTGCTGGAGTGGTCGAGTATTTGGGCTATGTTTTTTACTGGATTATAGACCAGACATTTGGAAAAATATCAATAATGTCGGCATCGGCTTGAGAAAAACCCTTCCCGGTCGACCTCTAATATGCGTCAACAAGCGTAGCCTTCGTAGCTTGCCATGCTAACCTCGTCTCCCTCCTGTCTCTCCCCCGCAGACTGCAACGAGACCTCGGACCTCTTCCCCAACTCCACCTGCGACCAGTCCGTCAACGTGACCTCCTACGGGAGCCCCTACAAGACGGTGGAGATGTTCTTCATCGCGCTGGTCACCGGCTCGCTCAGCCTGGTCACCGTCACGGGGAACATCCTGGTCATGCTGTCCATCAAAGTCAACCGCCACCTGCAGACGGTCAACAACTACTTCCTGTTCTCGCTGGCGTGCGCCGACCTGATCATCGGCGTGTTCAGCATGAACCTGTACACCGTCTACATCATCGTCGGGTACTGGCCGCTGGGGCCCGTGGTGTGCGACCTCTGGCTGGCCCTGGACTACGTGGTGTCCAACGCGTCCGTGATGAACCTGCTCATCATAAGCTTCGACCGCTACTTTTGCGTGACCAAGCCGCTGACGTACCCGGCCCGGAGAACTACAAAAATGGCGGGGCTCATGATCGCGGCGGCCTGGATACTGTCCTTCATCCTGTGGGCGCCCGCCATCTTGTTTTGGCAGTTCATCGTCGGGCAGAGGACGGTGCCCCCGGGGGAGTGCTACATACAGGTACGGGTTCAGTGGTTAGCATTCACTTTATTACTGTCCCATGTTCAATAAATATTGGCCATGTCGTAATAAAAAGTACAGAAATACTGTTTTAAAGTGAGATGGAAGTGAATGATTTGAAGTGTTTGACAGAGAAATCCATGAACAAATGGAGTCTGTGCTTCCTATAAAACTCAAATAACATTAGAAAAACTGCAAAAACATTATTTTCTTTCCAGATATGACATGAGGTCAGTCACAACGATCAAAGAGTCATGAAATAACTCAAAATTGATTAAAACAGTATCAAGGAAATAAGTGGTGTTTGAATTTGATCATTGCACTGGGTTAGAAGGGCTAGTCACAAGATGGCTGCCAGAATTGCCATTTATTCCAACGTATTACTGTGGCCATATCTAGTTTAGTTTAGTTTAGTTTATTTGTTTATTTGAGCAGTACACATTCTGCACAAAAGGAGTGGGCTGAAGCAAAAAGCTTAAGAGCCCCCACCCCCAAGTGCAATAAATAAAAAAAGTACATTTCACACAATGGTACCGAAGGAACAAAACATCAAAGAGACCTCATCCAAAGAGAATTTGAAATATTTCAGCAGCTACATTCGCACAGACCAACTTACAAACTTACACACACAAAAAAATATGAACTGTTTTTACCCGTGTTAACCGAGAGTTACTTTTATGTTATAAAGGTACATTAATAGATATTATACTCCGAGATCTTGATACTTCCCAGTTGTCATTACCATCCTCAGTATAATTTTAATTTGGGTTTAATTATCATCATCATTATTATTATCATTATCATTATTATTATTATATACTTATTTCATTGAGTTATATGTGAAGTATGATGTATCCCTGCATAGTGTGGTGCATTAAAAAGCCAGAGTGTGGAGCGGGCCAGTGGAAGAGGGCAGTAACTCCCCAGCAACAAACCCCCACACAGCTGCCCTAACAGCTGATTTTGTAGATTATGTTCCTAATGTCCAATTAAAGTATCAAAGTCCAATTAGGATTTGGATATTACACTTTCCAGGTTTGGCCAGTGAGAATGCAGCTCTTTGACTGATTCTGATTCATTTGATTCAATGGCTCTTTGGATTAGAACATTAATCCTACAGACTGTAAACGTCATTAAGGATCTCTCTCAAAAGTCCTACTGTAGTCCTGCAGATCTTGTTTCCTCTCCTCTAAAACACCGGAGTAAGACTCATATCTGTCCTCCTGAAGCGGCGTTTGGGGAAGGTTCTCTGTGAGCAGCAAAGCGAGAGAGACTCCGGTTAAACAACAGCCCCAGGCAGATCAGAGCACTGGGAACAGTTTCTTAGGCTCTCAACTTTCACTCAGCCTCACTTTCACAGAAAGTTAACACATTGATACAACTGGCACTTTTTTAACAATGGGTTGGGGAGACTTTTTTAAGTTGACAAAAAAATAGAATAACATTAAAGTATATTTTGACACAATAGACAAATTTTTTTCTAAACCACAGTTAACACAATTAATTTAAGATTTTGCTAAAAATGTTAACCAGTTTTCTTTAGTTTGGCCATTTTTGTGATGTTTATAGTTTCACTTCCTTATTGGACACTGACAGGAAGTGACACAGATTTTAAACTGTTGCCGTGCCAACCATGTTGTCAATGGGAAATTAGTCAAACTGCTGTGGAACTTTACCTCTATCTGTCATTAACATAAAAACTTAAATAAGAATAACTTTTCTGCCCAACTTTTCTTCATTAAATCGCTGCTTCACTGAAATGATAATTATGACTTACAACAGATCCATCTAAATAAGTAATGTTTTCAAAAGCATTAAATCCTGTCATGTTTTTGCCTCAGGATTTCTCCAAACTATTTCTACATCCTCTAACCATCAGAGATGCCGCTGTACCAAATACTGTGAGGAAGTCAACCTCAAACTGCCAGTCTTCCTCTCAGTGGGCGCCCATCTCTATCACCTAATCTAATGCAGACCTCCGTAATGAACCCTCCCTGTCACTAACTGTACGTGCTGACATGTCCACTATCCCATGCAGTCGCACGATTGACACTCTTTTACCCGGAGCGTGTTCCTAATGTCCGGTCCTGTCTGTATATCATTACGACACTGTCACCTGCACAATCCATCTCGGCTCTGAGCGCTTTGGGCTACTGTCTGTAATAATCCGCCGGAGTTGGTCTGCGGCATCCAAGGACAAGCCCAACTTAGCGGGACTCTCACAAAAACATAGCTGCCCCCGAGAAGACAATACAAAGAAGATGTTGGCCTCCAAAAGTTTGATCTGATGCTATAAGATCTCTATTTAGTTATTTGGAACAATAATAGTGGCAGGTAACCCATGTACCCATATGTTGTGTGTTTCAGCACCACGGACAGCTCCAATTTTCCGTAAATACCAGTCATTATCCTTACGTAGTTCTGCTCCAGTGGACACAGACAGGCACATTGCAGTTCCACAGACGCCTCAGCTCCTCCTGCAGCATATGGCGCATCCAAATGAAGCAAACAATTGACACTTTATTTGTAAACCTTAAAGTGCACGACGTGTTTGGACGGGATTTTCTCATTATGACTTAGTTGAGGGGACAGCTGTGATTTTCTCTGCTGTCTCTGAATCTGTCCCAACATCCTGTCTCCCCTTTCCAGTTCCTGTCCAACCCTGCGGTCACCTTCGGCACCGCCATCGCCGCCTTCTACCTCCCCGTGGTCATCATGACGGTCCTGTACATCCACATCTCCCTGGCCTCCCGCAGCCGAGTGTCCAAGCACAAGACGGAGAAGAAGGAAAAGAAAGTAGGAGTCAGGTAAAAACAAAAACAAAAGCATCCGGCGAACACAAACTTTGTGTGGATGGCTTCCCCGCCTCACCCCCTTAGCCGCTGCCGTGTACCGGGACACCGGGACTCGCCTGGGTCTTTTACACCCTTTTTTTTAATACAGGCTATTTAGGCCCCTCTCTTTTTAGTTAGTAAATGTGATCTTGGATTGGCTATAAGGTTAACGTGGGTTACTGATAGATTCTTTAATCTTCCTCATGCGCAAAAATATCATATGTGTTGGGTTAAAAACAACTATTTATCATTTCCTGGTTGGAGAAATGTTCTTTTTTGCCGTGTTTTGTGCGTGCGTGGCGTAAAACCCGTGGGTGAGGCCTCCTCATACGTGAATATTTTGGGGCGTTTCAGTCAAATGACGCTGGGATTTCTCCGTGGCGTTTACCATCAGCTGCTCGTGCGTACGGCAAGATCTGAGCGGAAAGCACAGGTTCATAAATGTCACGCGCAAATAGTCCTACAGCCTTTTAGAATTGCACCATCTCATTTCCTCGCATCCAGGGAAACAAAAGAATACCACAGATGGTACAATGTTTTTCTTTGTTTTGTGGGATAATCGCCCCAAGCCCTTTTCCCGAGCCACTAGTGTGCCACCATGTTTGATTTCGTCACACCATACGATTGGCCACAAGTCACAGGTCCCGCCTCCGCTTGAAGCTGCTTCACCGGGCCTTGTGTCCAGATTTTTCTCCCATTTTTTTATTTTAATTTATTTTAATTTCTTTTTTTGAGCAGTTTCCATTTTAACAACATTCAAATTTACATCATTCTAATAGAGGAGCTCCAAAAAAAGAAAAGGAGTTGGCTGAAGCCAGAAGCTTATATATACGCCTACCCCGTAATCAATATAATATACATTTACATTTCCCGGTGATAATGCACAATCCGTCTGTATCCAAAATAGTAATAAAAAAATAAAATAAAATAAAAATCCCATTAAGGAGAGTAATGTGGCTGACCAGGCTAATTTCAAATTTCCTGTGAGGATTCAGGCCACTTTTGAACATTCCCAGGATATCATTTACATAATAGAAGAATTGCAAGCATTTCAAAGAGTGTTTGTAGGAGTCTAAACAACAGAGCAAGCAGGTTTTAAACATCATAATGTCCCACAGAGAAGGGTTTGTGCCCGTGTGTTTTCAGCACCACGGACAGCACCTCTCAGCCTCTGAGTAATATCAGTCGTAGAAATCCGACCTTTACAGCTGTAAATGTGGCTAAAATGACATAATGTGTTCATAAAGTGTGTGACGGAGCACATGTTTTGAACGCAGGTCCAGTAGGAGATAATGGCCTGCGGTGGTTTGATGTATGCTCCTGCCACGGCCCCCGCTGCAGCTGAGTAACACACTTCACTGCACATGTAATGGCTGTAATTATCCCATAACCTTGTAAGGTGGTTAACGGAACAAGCCACTTTAACATCCAGACCAGGCGCGGCACGAACAGTGGCGTGCTCACCGGCTTGCATGACAAACGCTCGCTCTCCATGTGCTACAATGCTTTTACTGCCGCCATCCTGGATATGAAGAGGCTCACTCCACCTTCCACCATCTGCCCTCATAACACGCAGGTACTTTACTTCCATCGTCCTGTCCGCCGGCAACCACTGTCACCGCCAATCAAATTCCACTTCTTCAAAGATATTATGAAATGGTAAAATAAATCAAGTTCAAGACACTGGTCATTTCATCTTTCAAATTGCTTCACAGCCTCAGTGGACATTTAGGGTTAGGGTGAATGGACTTAAAAACTATATTTTTGGTGTCTCAGCATTGGTATTTTTGGCTGTTCATTTTTTTAATTTTAAAACCTAAGAGTACGAGTTTGCCTGGGGCTCCTCCTGCTGGCAGCTGTGGGAATAACTTTAAAAACTAACTGTCCGTTTTGATTAAGAGCGTGGTTTACAGCTTCAGCACGACGTGACCAACTGACATTGAGGTTCAGAACCGATATAATGGGGGTAGATTCAACATTCTTTGTAATTGCATGGCAGATTGGATTCAATTAAATTCCAACAAATTCTGGAGGACACAATCTGTGATCAAGCTGAAGTTAAAAAGTAAATGGCTTCTACTCAAATTCCACGATGGATGACCTCAAGAGGCGCAGTCTGAAGGTTTCACAGTCTCCTCATCTAAACAGCCCAGAAAACTCTTAACTCTGGATGATTTTCATAAGGAAGAAAGACAAAACTAGAATTGAAAGAAAAGCTGTGTTCAAAGCTGTGATACTTGCCATATCATCTCCCCTTCGCTTCATTATTCACATTGATCTGGGGGGCCCAGCCCTCCGCCGCGGGTTTTTCTCTCAGTGCTTTAAAGAAAGCAGCGAAGGCCCCGAGCGCGTCCGTGTGTGGCTGATAGACAGACTTTGAGAGATAATGGAGACGGATGCTGATGGAGGGGCCCCCCACCGGTCCCTGCCCCCGGGGCCCCTCACACTCCCGCCACGCTGAAAAGGATCGGAGAGGGAAGCGTTTCTATTGGATCATTTATTCACAATTGACGCTTGTGTTACGGAAACATCTGGAACTGGTATGACAAGAAAAAATATATATATTTATGCAAAAGTGAAGTACTCAGACATTCATTTAACAGTCTGCTGTGACACTGACATCATAAAGTACTTATTTAATAGTTTAATATTTAATATAACATTGAATAATATTATTAAATGTAACATGACATTTGACATTTCTATTGCAATCTTTTTTCTTTTTTTTTAAATATTTTTCAATAGATTAAAGCCTCACCACAGAACATTCCAGGTTATATGTTGCTTTTCCTGTGCATCCAAAATTAAAATTCAAACATATTTGATTTACTGCGACTGAGGTCAAGTCACGTCTTTCTGCCGCCCACATTACACGATTTGAATGTGAGACGAGGCGTTGACCTGAGGGCTGAAAGATTTAGCAAAATCTATTATTTAGCAAAAATAAATACATTTAAAAAATTGTCCCGAAATAAATATATTTCCCCTTGATTTGTGTGGTTAAAAAGTCGAGACAAGAGACATGGTTTGTTTAGCCATATTTCCTGTTTTTTCCAGGACGCCCAACCTGCTGAAGAGCCACCTGCTGAAACAGAACAACAACAATGACCCCAGCCCTCCCGCGTGCTCTGACTCCACGCCCAAACTCAGCCTGGACACCAGCACGTCTGCTGTGGATGCGCTGAAGAACGGCAGGCCTGAGGAGGCCAGGGGCGGCCCAGGGAACCCGGGGGGGCAACAGGGCGAACAGGGGGAACCGGGGAAGGCAGAGCCAGGGGAGGAGCAGCCATCGGCACAGCCCAGCCCCCGACTAACACAGGTAAACAATCCCAACCTGCGCAGTCTGTTAGCATTTAGCTTAGTTTATGCTTAGTTTAGCTCGGCTTAGTTTATTTTAGCTTAGCCTAGCTTAGCTTATGCTTAGCTTTAATAGACCACAGCAATTGGCAGCTCTTAAAGCATTTGTTTTTTGACACACTTACTATTGTGTTTATTTTGGACGTTCTGTCCATCCATTTCCAAAGCAAAGACAAACTGGACAATAAATAAAAGCGTGACAGTCTTCTCAAAGCGCTAAACTTTAGCCATTCACTCCACTAGTGCTGGGCGATATGACGATACATATCGTGGGGACGATAGAAAAGTGTCTATCGTGGCATTTCTCTTCTATCGTTTATATCGTTTCTAACCTAATTTCATCAATTATTAAAGCAAATATTACATTAAATAGGCCACAAAGAATGTATTAGTGTTTTCTTGTCACTATGCATCCTCTAAGTTTATATTAAGTGATTATAAACAAGAATAAAAAATAACTTTTTCGCAAAGAAACTCCGTCTTGTTGTTTTACGACACCTGCTTTACGATATTGCTGTCCGCCGCCCGCCACACCTGCTGTAGCAACGGCGACATCTAATGGACGTACACCCCTACTACTACACTCAGCATTCTTATTTCTGAGTTAAATGTCACTTCATAACAGAGGTTACATTAACCGAAAATTCTCCGTCATTTGCGTAATATGTTTAGCTTTGACGCTGATCCGTGTCTGAGCGCGCGGGGCTCTCAGCTACTTCCCTAAACACCGCGTGGTTTCGCTCTGCTTCACGTACGGCAAATAAACAGCTTTTTAGTG
This sequence comes from Proterorhinus semilunaris, assembly GCA_021464625.1. Lineage (NCBI taxonomy): Eukaryota > Metazoa > Chordata > Actinopteri > Gobiiformes > Gobiidae > Proterorhinus > Proterorhinus semilunaris. The sequence goes on from CM038365.1 coordinate 12,699,598, forward strand.
ATGGATCTCACAACGGAGCTGACTGATAGGCAAGGCAACTTTATTTATACCACGCATTTCGTACACAAGGCAACTCAATGCGCATTGATAGTGCTGGATCTGGATTAAACACACGAGAGAGAAGAGAGAGGAGAGGCTGGTGCAGGAGGTAAGAGACGACCCAGCGCGTAGAGCAGCTAAAGACGTACGATGCAAACGGCTCGCCCACTGTTTCTTAAACATTACGTTAAAATTGAGATATAAGCTCCAATTTACATTTGTATTGGTGTAATATGAGCCTTGATATTGAGGAGCAGATGATGCTCTGAATAAGTCGTTCTCTACGCACGAGTTTACACATTTCTGTTGTTAAATTGGTGTCAGGACCATAGACTGTATAAAGGACTCAGATGTTCAGATCATGTTTAGCCCATTTATCCTGCTGTCTCACATTTTTCCTGACATAAACAATACAGGCGATATAAATTATCCATAGCGAAACCACTGCTTCAAAATAAAGTTAAAAAAAAAGTAAGTAAGATGAAAATTACTTACTTACTTTTTTTTAAACTTTTGAAAGAATAACTGAAAACGGACTATATTATGGTATATCGTGATATATATCGTTATCGTGATATAAAATAATCCATATCGTGATATAGGTTTTTTCCATATCGCCCAGCACTACACTCCACTCCCAGTGTTATGTTGGTAAACTACTATTGAAGCCACAGCTTCCCTGGGGCAAACTGATGGAGATAAGGGCTGCCACACACTATATTAACAATTGTGTCTAACTGCCAAACTCCCGGGAAAAAGACGACTAATTTCTTCGTTCAAACAAAAGTAAAAAAAAAAACTATTGGTCTATGCTATTATTTTCCCAAACAAACAAATAAATCAATCACTTTTCATTCCCAGGCCTGTCTTGGCAACTGAAAATAAAAAGGTGTTAACTGTTACAGCTGTCAAGTCTGGCCCCACAGCTCAACAAGCCCAAATAACAGCCTGTCCCTGAGGCCTGGGGTTTGGCCTTCTTCCCTTCCTCGAAAATAACATGAAATAACTCTTAGTACTCTTGAAGTTAATTAGTGACACGCTGAGGTTTGATGTGTTATCACTGCTCCTGGTCACATCGTGTTACTTAAACAGACGTTAGGCGTTTCATCTACACCTCACTTTGCCCCTGTAGTACATTCAAATGATCATTCTCCCGTTCTCAGGAGGAGAAGGAAAGCTCCAATGACTCCACCACCGCCATCATCCCGCCTTCAGAACCGAAAGACAACGCCAACGCCGAGGTAGGCTCCGGCCCGCACTGATTCTCACAGAAATAGCTTACACCTGGCGGCCATGTGTCTTTTTTTTTATATACGGACAACTGTCCCCAGCGCCCATCATGGTCATTACTCACTGGTGGAACCTGGACTGCAGTGGTCAGAGAGGTGTCCTTAAATAGACGTTATGTGGTGGAGCCGGGTTAGAACAGCGCTGCATTTGACAGGACATGGCTCTCTGGGGTTTCAGCGTTGACCATTTTAATGCTGGGTCATAGTTGTGTGGGTTTTTTGGTCAAACTGGTGGTATTCCCTGTGAGCAGATGCCAGAATTGTCACCAAAACTAAGAAAAGTTTCCCTGCGCACACGATTTTGAAAAACTATGGGCGTTTTGGGGCAATTCAGAAATTCCTCCCGAATCTTTGTGTCCGGAAGAAAAAGGCATTTTTATTGAGTTCATGTAAAACCTATGAGAACATAGACTGTCTAACCCTCCAAAAAAGCCCGCATTCACAGTGGCGTTGTTCAAATAAGCTTCTGCGGTGTCAAAAGATCCAGTATTGTGTTAATCTGAATTTGATTGAAGAGCACATCCCAAAGACTCTCAATGGGGTTAAGAACTGGACTCTGTGGTATCAATCCATCCACCAATGCCCCCTGAGCCACTCTTTCACAATGTGAGCCCCATGAATCCTGGGGTTCTTGTCTTGGAATACGCCATCAGGGAAGAAGAAATCCACCGACAGAGTAAATCCGGTCATTCAGGATGTTCGGGTAGTCGCTGACCTCATTCTTCGAACAGCCAAAGGACACTTTATATTTTGTCAGTCGTGTGTATTCACAGAAGCCGAGGTGCGAGTTCCTCTTTCCAGAGAACGTCTGTCGAGCCAGGCTACACTTGAAGCCACTCAATATCTCTTGTGACCCTCGAAAGGAAAGACTCGGATGGACTTTTTTTTTTTTTTTTTTTTCTCAGCATACATTTTCCTTGTACAAACTAACTAATTAACTAACTAAGCCAACTATTTCCCTATTCTACACAAGGAGTCTCATCTCCAAGAGGTCCTTCAGCCTGCTCAGGACCCCCTCAAACCTACAAACGCCCCTGTTATTTCCCAACGTTGAGCATACAATAGATTTCCCCTCTCCACTGATCTACATGCAATGCCTTTTTATTCCTTCTAGATATTATTATCCATCCAACTGGGTACAAATCTATTGGGAAGCCTGTCATCTCTGCCTTCCACCCCCAAAATAACCAAAATAAGCCAATCCCTCTCGCAAAGTAGCTCGTCTTTGTTTTCCTTTCTCCCTTTCCCTCCATTAGCCCTCGGAGATTTGGTATTTTCAGACTAAAATACATCATCGCTACAGCGGTTTAACACGATTGCAGTGCTGATATAGCGTCTTATTACCCGCTATTATCGCAGTTCTTAAAACGGACGATTAAGCAAGGTCATTCGTCAAGAGCTGCAGCCAATCAGTGCAGTCGGAGGTATTTTTTTTTTTTTTTTTTTTTCAGGAGAGGCTCTCGAGTAAAAGGTCAAAGGCTGCGGGTCGTGATGGAAATAATGAGCGTTTAAGTACGAGTGGTTGGATGATTAGGTTGATTCTGACGTCACGCTCATGTCCAGCACTACTGGGTTTTTTTTTTCTTTTAGCGCTAACACGAGCAGAGGGGACGGGGGGGGGGCTTCCTGTGACTGATGAGGGGCCGTGGGGGTCACAGCACAGGGACGGCTCCCATCAGGAAAACCTACAATGCACAATTTGAAGGCACTGTATCATTTTTTCTTCCATTTACAAAAAAAAAAAAAGGGTAAATTTCCACAATCCAGGTTTTACCGTTATTGGCTTTCAAGGCAAGTTTATTTGTAGAGCACAATTCATACATAACAAGGCAATTCAAAGAAAAATTATAATAATTCAGCCTGGATTTGAACATTGTCAGAGTTGCGGCCTGTCTCACATCCTCATGAGACTGTTCCAGTTGAGCTTCAGCCTCACCGTGTTTAGTTCCACCAGGAGACCCCTCCCTGAAGTTCTCAGGGCCCGAGATGGTTCATACGGCTCTAACATGTCAGAGATAGACTTTGGTGCTAAACCATGAAAAGACTTGTACACAAGCAGAGCTGTTTTAAATTCTATTCTCTGAGTGACAGGAAGCCAGTGCAGGGACCGGAGCACTGGACTAATGTGGTCGCATTTTCCGGTTCAGGATGTACTGCAGCTGTCTAACAGTGAGCAGCCGTTACAGTCGTCTAACCTGCTGGAGACAAATGCATGGATGAGTCTCTCCAAGTCTGGTTTTGACACTATTCCTCTGATCTTAGCAATGTTTTTCAGATGGTAAAAAGCTGATGATGTTATTGCTTTGATGTGGCTGTTTAAATTCAGGTCTGAGTCCATGATTACTCAAAGATTTCTATCCTGATCTTTCGGTTTTAGAGAGGGAGACACTCGACGTGACTGATAACAGAGTGATGATTATCATTCTTAATCGTCTTCATTTTGTGTTGAACTGAAAATGATGCTTATTTTTTATCATGCTGTTATCAAAAGTACAATCAGATATGGCATGTCTGCGTGGTTCGGTAACCCGACAGTCAAAACAAAATCAGAAATGACTAGGTTGCTAAGAGCAAAAGAATATCCATAATTGCAGCACATGTTTGAAGAGACTGTCATCAAGCAGGCGAGGGAAATGATCTCAGACCTCTCCCATCCAGCACTCCCAGTATGAGCTGCTCCCATCCGGACGACGCAATTTAGTCCCTATTAAAAACAAAAAGAGAAAATGATTGAATTGGACGGTTCACTGCCCTTGTCATTATGTCGTTGTATTTTGTATGTGGCAGCCTGTGTGTTCAAGCCCAAGTCCTGCACATCTTGAGACTGGAGTTGTTGCCCATTCTTCTTTGCAAAACAGCTCAGGCTCAGTTAGATTAAATGGAGATCTCTTGTGATCCGCAGTTTCCTTCCGCGATTGCCCTGTATTCGGCTCCATCCGTCTTCCCATCAACTCGAACCATAGTCCCTCACCCTGCTAAAGAAAGGCACCCCCAAGAGCATGATGCTACATAACCATATTGATGTGATGTGCGGTGTTACTTTTACTCTGCAGTTTATTCAGGGTCTTCTTCGTTTTGGACTTCATGGGGCTTTCTGCTCCCCAATAGTCTCTTAACAGACCTCTGAGACCGTCACAGATCAGCTGCATTTGAACTGACATTGGATTACACACAGGTAGACTCTATTTAGTCATTGGGTCAACATGTGATCGTTCAGAAATCATCAGGCCTTTCAAATTGTATTCATACAAAAAGTTCAAAACACTTTAAAGTTGTGTTTACTTTGACTTTTCATTAGTCTATGTCCTTTTCAAGAGCTAAAAAACCTGGTGCCCTCATGCAGTACAAAGGGAAAATATTATTACAGCGCCAAATGACCATGTGGTATGGAAGATGATATACTGTACTTTTCTTCTTGTTAAGGACCCACCATAGCTGAGAGACTGACTGTCGTAAAATTACATATGCTTTGATGTTACAATATAATGCATGTATCCTAAGGGAGATGGTTCAAGGCCATTCCACTGTCACCAGTCAGCACGGCACAGTCTTACCGGATTTGGAGCTTTTCCGAATGGTGTCTGCGTGTCGGGCCAGGAACAATTTCAGAACCACTGTCCTCATTTGGGCCAGAGCAAGCCGAGCAGGGACTAACCGTGCCAAAGGCAAGACAGAGGCAAGACAGCCCTAAACAGGCATAGCGTACGTTTTTTTAGCTTGGCTCTTCACAATGAGTACCTTCCTATATGTTTCCTGCTGTGGACTGGGGAATAGCGGTACTGTGGAACATAGGTACCACGTACTATCCGAACCCAAGGCCCTTAACCTGGTCCTAACCCAAAGTCTGAGGAGAAAACTGCCTTTACTTCGGGCTACAGAAGGGAGCAACAATACAATAGAATATTCCAAACCAGCGATCGTAGATACAGACGGCAACGCACCCTCTTTATAGACATTTTCTGGCAGACTGTAAGCATATCTAGTACACACAAATAAAGCCAAATCAAAATCAGGTCCAGTCCAGGTCAGATTGTCCAGTAAAAGTGAAAAACCGGCACTCGAAACTAGCGGTTAGCATGTAGTAGGAAGCTAATGTTAGCATAATGGTTAGCTTCCCCTGTTTATGTACAAATTAAGGGCCGTTGAACCCAAAGGTATTTAATAAAACTCTAGCTCGTTGACATGGCAAAATGTGGCGGCCATCGTGGCCAGTGCAGCTAACCCCGATAGCAACCAGTGCAACACTTTCATTCATTTTCACTGAACGGCCGAATGTGAGATACACTCATTGTTTATGATTGGTTTACTACTTGTAAGTCTCATATCTCAGTCAGGATCAGGTCATTTCTTTGAAGTGTCTGTTTTCTTTTAGTCGTGTTGTTTAGCCGCATTAGCATTGTTTTCTCCATTCATTCCCAGGGCTCAGTGGTTAGCCTTCACTGTATCACTCCCCCATGTTCATTCAATATTGGTCATGTCGTGATATAAAGTACAGAAATACTGTTTTAAAGAAGGGAATGATTTGTGTTTGACTATGCCTCCTACAAAACTGAAATAACATTTGAAAAACGATCTTGCCAGACAGTATTGGGTTAGAAGATGGCTGCCATTCATTCCAACGTATTACTCTGGCCATGTCCTGTCTAGAGTTTTACTAAAGATCTTTGCATTGAACCATTTTGTTCCTCTCCGTGTCTCTGTATCTTTATTATGTTGGAAATACCTCCATAATTCAGCGTTGTGTTAAAGTAGTGATGGAGTAAAAGATGTCGTCTGTGTCTTTAAGCGTGGAAAAATGGTCAGTTTTGCTCACAAACCTATTATTTCACAGCCAGTGGACGATCAGAGCTGAACGTATAAAGCGAATAGGTTGACAGGCGACAGTAGGGACTATAAGTACAATCTGTCTTCCTTTTTTTTTTTAAATGCCTCACACTTTCGAGATAAACAAAATGGTCGGCGCAGCTGCTGTGAGCGGGGGATATCCCTGGATGATCACCAGGCTGTGGGATTGAAATTAGACAATCAGCACAGTAGGCGCACGCGGCCTCCTCTCCAATCTACAGTATAATCTCTATGAATATGGATAAGATCTGGAGGAGCACGCCGGCGTTTTGCTGTGAGACTGATTCAAAACTTCCAAACTTGCAAAAAAATGAAGATCCAAAACTCTACGGGCTAGAGGGAAAAACATTTGAACCAGTTTCAAATGTTTTCATAAATGATGCAGAGTGTTGTAGCTGGAATCTGAACTGCGCACACATTATTGGACAATATTTGAAGTCACTCGATGTGCCAGCGAGTTCCGTTTTCATGAAGCCGCACCGTTTGTCGGAGCATTAGGAGCGGGTTTGGTATCGCCGTTTGTTTCAAGCCCTACATCTGACACCACAAAGTATATGGTTGGCATGAAAGAGCGACCTTATACCAGGGCAAAACATTTAACTGTTTACTGGCAGTGCATCTCTTGAAATCCTTTTCATTTGTTTGGGAGCTCTGAGCTGTTGCTTTTGACTCACATTTCGTATGAAGGGACATAAAACGTGCAGTGTTTGGTAGTAATGGAGCACATATATTTGGAATCCTCCTTTTGAGTAACTGTATTCTGGAACAGTTACTATTTCATTTGAGAGTATTTAGATTACAGCTGCTCAATCATTTAATTTCAGCTTTATATTACATTACATTATTAAGAAAGACGAGGTCAAAATCAATTATTTGTCTCTTCTATCAAAATACTATTAACCCTTTAGGCCAAAGTCACAAAAATACTACTAGAACCTGTGGTTTTCAGAAAAATCACAGGTTCTCTTACAAAAATGTTTCCTCTAGAAGGCCATCAGGGGTTTATCAGGAGCTCTACCCACACTACACCTTTAGGGTCAAAGTAATGCTCAGGACTGGTTGTAATACTGTTATTTTTATGAGACACAAGATGTATTTCAACATAATGTTTTGAGTTTCTTCACACCGTGATCCATGTGCACCGTGCTGTGATGTGCATTTGCAAAGTTCAAGCGTAGCCACAATTATACGCTATATCTGTAGATGAATATAATGCACATCAACGTGAAAGTATTCAGAATAGAATACTCAGTATGCGCCACTAAATACATTTTACCGCAAGTATAGTTCATGTGACATCACAGCATTCTAACACGTGAATGCAACCTATTCAATATTCGCTAAGTAAACACTATTTCAAAGTATTCTCCCCAACACTGACTATATGGAAAATATATCGCAAATCTTTCACTGTCAGTGTTAGGGAGAATACTTAAATTATGATGTAATATATTCTGTTATTTTGTCCAGTCAGATTACAGTACTGTTCTGAATACTTTGAATACTTTCACGTTGATTATTGGTTATATATTGACTAGGTTTGTTGAAACACCGTTGTGTCACTTACTTAAATCTTAATTCATGTTTTGGGAGGAAAGATGATCTGCATTGATTGTTAAAAGTCATTTACAGAGCTTACCATTTCCCTGATTGTTTTGATCATTTCTTTATTATTAACGTTGTGCAATATGAAGCTGAAATGTAATGATTGAGTACCACAATGTACAATGTTCCTTTTGGTTTTAGGAAAGTGACGTTATTCTAAATACCCTCAGATGAAAGAGTGATCATTCTAAATACGTATTCTGAATAAAGTCTTCAGTTACTACAACACTGTTCACTGTGCAGAGAAGGCCTGGCTTCACAGTCTCTCGTGCTCCTCTGGAAACATGTTGAAATCGCTGTTTCACAGAGCAGAGAAATGAAGCTAACAGACAGATGCTCCTATAGCTGTGTGGATGAAACAAAACACAAAGTATATGGTTTGCATGAAGGAATGACCTTTCCCATCTCTTGTCACCCCTTTAATTGAAATGGCATCCCGGGTATATACGCCTCCTCATGCCCAAAGCGCGGCATCCCCCTAAAAAGAGATGTCGCGGCGTTGCAAAACTGGGAGCCTATATTTTCTCACAAGTGCGTCCGCAGGCAGAGATGATTGGTGCCGCTGAAGTGCCCCGCCAAGTGGTGCTTCTGTGTGGGATTACATAAAGTCAAGGGCCGCCAAAATACCACACCAAGATGGCCGACGCACTGCCGTAATGGAAAACGCTTGATATGATGAACCTCTATAATATTCAGCCAACAAAACAATGCGCCCCATGTAGTCTGCACCGCTGTTTGCAAGCTCCACTCTTTAGCTGTTTTTCTTTGTTTTCTTCTTCTACTGCTGAAGCGCTCCCATCTGTTTTTTTCTAAATCCCATAATCAATCACTGACCAGCCCATTGTTTTCACTCTTCACTGCCCTTAGGGATTCATCATCGTTTTAAAGCAGTGAAGTGACCATTTTATGAAAGAAGTTGAGACGCAAGTTGGATTTTGTTCCATATTTCAAGAATAGATTTGGGACTCTCTCGTGGCCCTTTGGTACAGTATAGTCACACGTTCTTGAAATCCTGAACTTCTGTCACACTAAGCCCATATCCAATTAGGAAGGGAAATGGTAAACATCACAAGCAGCGTCACGTTTCTGGAGGTAGGGGAAATCTGAGTACTGCCTTTAGTGCTCCTCTGATCCTCCTGTGTTTGCCCCTGTTTCAGAGCGTGGTGTCCTGCACTGGTCAGCTCCTCCTTCCTCTTCCTTCTGCGCAGCTCCCTCCGCTCCATAACGTCTTTCACCATCTTCTGGGAAGAGCGTACCAGACAAATATAGTCCGTCCTATTCTCCAGTGAACGAACATTAGTCAGAACAATAGTAGAGAGGCTTGTGTGGCTTAGCTCTGAGTCTTGCCCGGATACCTCCTCATTTGTCCCTTTTTATTGTTTCCTGTAGCACCTCTTGTGACGCTTTCCACTATGCTGCAGGTGTGGGGGGCTCTTGGTGCCTCTTCAGCCTTTCAGAAGAAGAAGTGTGCAGGTCTCAAATGTCTTTAGCTCATAGCTGTTTGTTTACTTTATAAAAAAAGTTGGGTCCTTCATGGCTAGTAAGGACTCTCTGCAGTAAAAAAAAACAACAACTGAACTTCACAAAAACACAATAAAGTTGTACAAAAGTATCCAGCAAAACAATGTGGAACACAGAAACTACAAAAAAAGAGAGAGGGAAGATGCCTTTCGTTTACACCGAACATGTCAAACCAGGGACAACCAGGTTTTTGTTGAATGCTATACATCATTGTATTCTTCTGGTGAAAGATTTTAATAAAATGTGCTCATTAAATGGTTGCTCCCCTTGTTCCTCTGAGCCACCCACTCCTTTCCGCCGCCACCTCAGCCCCTTTGAGTTTGAGATTAGGATTTGAACTTTTTGGTGGTGGGAGTACAGGTCCATTTTCTCTTTATTGAAAATGTGTGGGGTGCTGCACATGGAAGTCGCCGGGTTCGGAAAGTTTAAGACCCAATTGGAATTAATCAGAAAGTTTAGGAGTCCCGGCGCGATGATCCAAACCTGCAGCCCGGGATCCACTCTAGGAGATGTCTGAGAGTGCTTTTAATTAGGAAAAGGAGAGCTTTTTTACACACTCCTCTAACATAGAAACGTAGAGCCCCTGAGTACAGATAACCAACTTATGTTTTCTATCAAATCCATACGCCTCTTAACTAACTGCTGTTTGTGCACTCATTTATTATTGGCCACATCGTTTTTGTAAGATTTATTTTCTTTAAACCCACTTGAGTTTGTAATTGCTTTGGATGTAAAGTCACGCACCTCAGGTAACTGTTCACCGGGATGTAAATCTAATTACTGTTTCTAATTATGTTTATAAAGTGTTACACTTCCCCATTTTAATAGGCACTTGGTATTTCAAATGGGAAACATTGGGCTAACGAGAACAAAATTGAGGCAAACATAAGAATAGATTGTGTAAAAAAAAAGGAAAATGGGGCAAACATTGGGCATTTTTAAATGTGCAAAAATGGGGGGGGAAATAATTTATTTGAGCTGAAACAACCGAGTCACTTCTAACAGCATCAAAACATGGATCTAAAGATATTCTATTTTTTACCTTTTAATATTTTTAGTTTCCGATACCGATATAGGGGCTGCCCTATGTCACCGGTTCTGTTCATTACCTATATGGACAGAATTTCTAGGCGCAGCCAGGGGCTGGAGGGTGTCCGGTTTGGGAACCTCAGAATCTCATCTCTGCTATTTGCAGACGATGTTGTTCTGTTGGCTCCCTCAAATCAGGACCTCCAGCGCGCACTGGGGCGGTTTGCAGCCGAGTGTGAAGCGGCCGGGATGAGGATCAGCACCTCCAAATCTGAGGCCATGGTTCTCCACCGGAAAAAGGTGGTTTCCCCGCTTCAGGTCGGTGGGAAGTCCTTGCCCCAAGTGGAGGAGTTTAAGTATCTCGGGGTCATGTTCACGAGTGAGGGACGGATGGAGCGTGAGATCGATAGACGGATCGGTGCGGCGTCAGCAGTGATGCGGTCGTTGTATCGGACTGTTGTGGTGAAGACGGAGCTGAGTCTGAGGCAAAGCTCTCGATTTACCGATCGATCTACGTTCCCACCCTCACCTATGGTCATGAGATCTGGGTAATGACCGAAAGGACAGGATCGCGAATACAAGCGGCCGAAATGAGTTTCCTTCGCAGGGTGGCTGGGCGCACCCTCCGAGATCGGGTGAGGAGCTCAGTTACCCGGGAGGAACTCGGACTCGAGCCGCTACTCCTCCACGTCGAAAAGAGCCAGCTGAGGTGGCTAGGGCATCTGTTCCGGATGCCTCCTGGTCGCCTCCCTCGGGAGGTGCTCCAGGCATGTCCTATTGGGAGGAGGCCTCGTGGAAGGCCCAGGACACGCTGGTGGGACTATGTCTCCGAGCTGGCCTGGTGTCGCCTCGGGGTCCCCCCAGAACAGCGGAAGAAAATGGATGGATGGATGGAGTTTCCGATACCTGTAGCACCTGAGCCTTTTTTCCGATACCGTACTGGTGTTGTTTAACGGTACTCAGCAGAGATGGGGACTCGCGAGTCGGACTCGGACTCGAGTCGGACTTAAGTCGCTATTTTTAGAGACTTGCGACTCGACTCGGACTCGTGGTTTGAGACTCGTGAACATTACGAGTCCCTCGCGCACTCATTACACACGCTGTTTGGACGCTTGATTCTGGCTTTTTTTCTCGGCCGCTCCCTTGTCTCTGTCTCCTCTGTGTGCGCGCTCTCTCTCTCTCTCTCACCCAGCACCGCGCTGCTCATCGGCTCCTCTGCTGTATGCCCCCCCTCCCTGCCGTATGCCCCCCCTCCCTGCGTGCGCACGCTGCCCTGTCGTGGGTTTGTTGACATCGTGAGTGCGCTATTCGGACTGTACTTCTAGCGATCACTGCGAAATACAACAGTTTCTCATTATTAATGTAAAGCCCAATGTAAGCCTAAATACCAGCGTTAGCGCCACAGCAAGAGTGAAGGAAAAAGGCGGAGGTAAGAGGAGTTTGAGCTGCTGGATAAGTTGTAGCTACCGTTTATTCAGTAACATTCTGAAGCTTCTGCAGACATGTTTGTGACAGAGTACAGCTGTGATAACTATACTGATGTTACTTTTACACAACTGAAGTAGTGGTGTGGGAGGGCTAGTTGAATGAATGACACGGGGCCTGCCTTTGGCCACAGAAATAGTTCATATTATTTTTTTCCTAACTTACCATTACATTGGGATTGACTGTGAATATTTGTGTGTGGAAGGCCCGGGCTCGTATTAGTTGTTTTTAATTTACAGGTGTTTATTGATTTTAAAATAGTTTTATTGTACTGTGATTTGAAGTAGTGTAAAACATAGAAACCATGGCACTTGGACTTGACTTGGACTTGTGGGGTCACAGACTCGGACTTGACTTGGACTTGTGGGTGAGGGACTTATGTGCATCTCTGGGACTCGGCCCAAATCGCCAATGCATTTTGATCCCTAATGTACTCTTTTTCAGTGCCGTTTTTTTTTTCTTTGACAAATATTCAAATAGCGTTCATCTTTTTTTCATCTGAAATTATTCCAAGATCTACTAACCCCTGATGGAGAGTCAATGTTTTCAAGTACAAGTCTGACCTTTTTAATCCGCAAATCTCGCTCCCAAAGGTAAAGAAATGCCTCAGCCCTAGAGCGGTGTAGTGGAAGCTCAGTGACCCCCCTCATAATGCGTCCGTGATCTCGAAGACGTCCCTAGTAAAGCGTCCATGGTCCGTGGGGGACGCTAATAAAAAATGAGGGCGATCCGGGCTAATTAAAAAGCACATTCAGACATCTCCTTGCGTGGCTCCTTTGGGTCACTGCTCGGGACTTTGCCGTGTCTCCTTAAACTTTTTTTTTGTGTGATTTATTCGGAGTCTGAGCTTTCTGAACCGGGCAACTTTCATGTGCGACACCCCACACATTTTCACCAAAGCGAAATCGGACCTCTACTCCCACCTCCAAAATTTTCCGGTCGGCAAAGTTCAAATCCGAGTCTTTTAACTCCAAAAGACGGAGCTGGCTGCAGAAGAAGACGGTGGGTGGCTCAAAGGCACGAAGGCGGCGCTGGGTTAAGTTTGGCTGCGGCTACTTTCTAATGTTTCTTGGATGAAAGATAATTGGGTGCATTTGGACTTTGCGCTGAAAACAAGGAGTGGGCAGAACTGGGAGCAGTTTTCGACAGTTATATGGCTAAGTGTTTGGATTTCAAACTCTTATTCCAAGTACGTCTATTTCTGTATTCGCTTTTGGGAATGGTACCGGGAAGGCATCTAAAGAAAAAAGTCAAAGCACCACTGAACGATTAATTTAAAAAAAAATTAAAAAATTGACATAAGGGGCCATGCATTGAAGCTCAGAACATTCTTTTGTGTTCCTTAGCATTGATATTTTACAATGCTAAATTTAAAATAATGTCGATGTAGAGAAAAGATTGTAAGGTCCTATGAGAGACCAACAGGCCCGTTTGGAACCGTTTGGAACCATGAGGCCGTCCTCCCGTGGACCCACCACCTGCAGGAGGAGCCATAGGGGACTGGTGCTATGTGACTTGGGCAGCTCCAACAGCTGCCCCCACGACCCGGCAACGGACAAGTGGGAGAAAATGGATGGATGGAGGTCTGAAAGCCTGGGCTAGTAAAGATTTCAAATTGTATGGTAAGCAGTGGAAGCCGTAAAACAGTGAACACAAGCTTTCACTTCTAGTCAACAGCATGCTAGCAAACCAGCGGTGCTCTGATTAACACACTTTGAGCGAATAGAATGGGTCTGGTGATGGATTAAGGACTTTGAAGCGCGACAAAAGCCAAGAAAGACAGAACAGAGGGCTTAAAGAAGAAACGACCAACGTAAAATACTGCTCCAGCTCCAAATCAAAATACTGCTCCAGCTATGTTTGTGACGAGGGGAAACCGCTTTAAACTAAATCACATGTAAAGTAAGCTATGATGTTTTTAATGTTCTGAATTTCCTTAATAATGGTTATAGACGCCTCCTCAGCACTGATATAATCACCAGTGTTCAACATTTGTATTCATCCGGTTAGGTCGCTGCCTATCTACATCCATCTACAGCATCCATATTTTGTAGCTTATGTAAAGGCGCGCATCATTTTGAATTTAAATTTATGGTTGGCTTGACAGATAATGGATGTTATAGCTTGGTGTTATCTTGGCAAAACGCAACTGTTGACTTTGCTGAGTGCGAAAATCCTTATCTGTCCTACAATGATATATGCTGGGTAAAAAGAAAAATATGAAAAAAGAGAATGGCAGATTTATTAGGGGAAATATCTCCCCCGGGACCAGGACAATGGTGGTGGCCGAGCTGAGGAAAGGGAGATGCTGGGGCTGGAAGATGATTGGTCGAGATGCAAAGAATGAAGGATGTGACGAAAGTCCTGGTTTAAAACAGGCAAAAAGCTTAAACAAGATGCCCCCTTACGAGAACAGAAACTAAATATTCATGCTTATTATCTTAAAACATAAAATAAAATCAAAAGATATGAATTTCATGATCCAAACTCGCCATTTAGTTGATAAAAAAGGCAACATTATCCATAGAGTAACATTAACCAAAACAAAATTAAGCTAGGTTAGCTACTTACTACCTCACTGACTGATAAATGTGATGAGGTTATGACAACACAGTCCCCGTGGATAATCATAAAGCTTCTGTACTGTCAGTGTTAGCAGATGGAGTGAAAATGCTAATAAGCTAACCTTCACATTCCACTGCCCCCCTGCTGTTAGTGTTAGCGCTATAATAATAAATATGCATTTGTTTACATTACCATAGATTCAAATGATTAGGTGATTTGCACTCATGGCCATTTTATTAGGCACGCTAACTTATAAAGTGTCCTCTGTAAGTTCATTAGCTTATTGAATAATTCATTCACGGTAGCAAAAAAGAACAATAAGCCTGGCTGTACATGTTGGAAATGTTTGCTAATATATTCTCAACTGGTAGCATTTGGGAATAGTCACAAGCCCAGATCAATAGCCTAATAATAAAACACTAGATGGGAAATAGCTGCTGTTGCTGTTGCTAATATGGCGGCCATCTTGGGATTGTCTGATTAGCCAAATTCTCGTGTGCTAACTCCAGTGTTTTGAAATTCCCTGTATTCTCCATTGGTTTATAAGATTATAAAGATGCTAATTCTTAGTTTGGTCACGGATAGGTTTAGTACAGCTTCAAGGATTTCTCCGCATGACGTTTACCGGAGTGTGGGCTGGCATTTTGAGTGTGAGACAGACTGAATGTGCAGGATTACTGAAACAGGAAGGAAACGGGAATGTGTCAAACGTCTGGCTATTGCTGATTTATCTACCCCTCAGCCCTGCGTGTATCGGGTATATTGAATTTCCATAAGTCACGCTGTAAATAGCAGTAACTGGGCTTGTTCTAGGCCATCTAATGAATTGTGTCCAAAGCCGATGACCTTATCCCCTCTGTACATTGCTTCTTTGTTGAAAATGCCAATGGAACAATATAGGCTGTACACAGGAAAACAGGGCTAGCAGAAGCAAGAAGGATGGACATTTGTAAGAAAACCATGTTTGGTCTTGGGGAGGGTTTGACGAGGCGAGGAAACCATATGCATATACACAGGGTCAATTTTAGCAACCTCTAATTGCCACTCGAAGATGATTTCATGTGATTTAGGCCTGGAACACGTGTCTTCCTTTCGTAGAGTAACCAACTATACCAAGCATCGGATTCTGCGCTTTCGTTTTCCAGTACCGGGTCTCATCAGCGTCCCGCTCATTTCCCAGTCCCGTTAGTTTCCTTCCAACTCGCTCGCATTAATGAATCAAGTCTTCGCTCGGGACAGCCGCGCGTGACAGGTGGAGGAGTCTGAAAAGGCCACCCAGCCATCCTCTCTCCTCACCTGGGCCGGCCTATCCTCGGGGTCCTGGCTCCCAAACCATTAGCATCACACTTAGCTGTCATTCCGGTGGCACAGCAGGCACAGATCCCGGTGAGAAATTGGTCCCAGAGCGGCACGGTGGCGGCTCACGGCAGAGAGAAGGGTCTGCCCAGTTGCTCCTAATGGGACCGCTGCCCACCACTCCGGACTGGGTGGGAGAACGGATGGATGAGGGGTGAAAATAGCAGTTGAGAATAAGGGTGTAATGTCTGGGATTAGGCGGGACAGAACAGGCAGAGCAAAGTCCACACAGAGTTGCAAAGTTACAAGATTAAGCATATTGTAGGGACATAATATTCTGTTGTCATGTGCTATGAGCCTTCAAGATAAGGTAAGGTAAACTTTATTACCCCCAAATGTATCTTAAGCAACAGTGCCAGATCAGCTACACTACAAAGAGACGCACACATCAGTCAATGTAATAATAATTAAAACATAAAAGCTGTCTGTTACTGCTAAAAGACTGCACAGCTCAACAGTCCACGGTTTTGCATAGCACAGCCACAGCATAATATAAAAAGAATATTTAGAAAGATATTAAATAGTAGATTACGGTATGAAACATTTTGCCACTAAGATTAGACAAATTAAAAGGTCAAAGTCTGCGCACAAAATTACAGCCAGTGCTAGTCAAAAGACTTGATAATATTAGGCTAAGTTGCTCTGTCAAATAATTACTTGAGTTGAAAGTACAAACCAGTTGAGATAAGGAAATTGGGTTCAAATTCAACTCATGTACGGCAATGTCCTTGGTACATCTGCACAGCGCCCCCTACTGTTCTGGGGTGTGTATTTAAAGCCTTTTTAAATAAGCAAAATACATTACCAAATTGACTTCTTACATTAGAGCAATTTTCATGGAGTAACAGTGGTCAATCCACAATAAAAATGCTTCTCAAGTAAAGTCTTAAACTCTTAATTTGATCCATATTTGCGCCAACTAGTTAATAGATAGATAGATAGATAAATACTTAATTGTTAAATGGGAGGATCTGAAATTTATTTTGCAGTTCAGCAGCTCTGTATCAACACAAAACACAAAGACATACAGATGTAAGACAATTCACAAAGACGGTATAAACAATTGTCCACTCGCCATAACACACTATGATTTTATGACTTAAGGTCCTGCTTTAGATTCCGAATGGACTGAGGAGTTCCTCAATCTGACCTTACTGTAAAAGGAAGTTCAAAGGAAGTCAGCTAAGAGTGTTTGTTCAGGAGGGTGACAGAAGTGGGGTGAAAGGAGTACCTAATTCGGTTTCTTTTCGACGGAAATTCTGGAACATATGTAGCATGCTCCGGGTCACCAAAATTGTCTCAAAATTGCAAGCATGAGTTTTGTTAGCTTGCAGAGATGCCTTGCTTTTCCTGCTATTTATTCTTAGTATGAATTTACTTGAGTGAGTAGTGTTTTTGGATGGGGAAAACAGCAACCAAAGTGAACCCACTCGGATATGGCAAAAAAAAACAAAAAACAAAAAATGCACACAAGTCCATACAGAAAGACCCCAAACGGTCAGGAAAAACCCCAGGATGGCGGGAGGACGCCTTTTAAACCAAGCAATAGTTTATTTTTAGCGACTCAGAATGTCGTTTGGGGTCTTTTCATGCTGCGTCTCATACTTTGAACTTAATTGTATCGTGGTCAAACTGCAGACAGAAAGAAAAAAAACACAGCTGTAACTAGCTCACTATACGGCGCTGTGAGCGATCTGCTAGCTCCCTTTGTCGATACATCCACCGCTCTCTGGCTTGTTAGCGCTGCTGTTAGCTGCCACAGTGAGTCACAGGCAGGCCCTGGTGCAGAGTTATTAGCTCGTTACGCTAGCGGCTTGAGCTCGTTTTGCGCGGTTATTTCCCAGTGTGATGAGGAGGGATTGCAGGGGATATGAATCTGTTTAGGAAAAGACAGTGTTGTTGGCCCAAATATTTAGCATCAAAAACTGAACAAGCTATAGCGCCGCAGGCCTATAGAATTTTGACAAAGGAGGACGTTTAAGTCATGCTTCAAGGGATTCCCAATCAAAGCAGGTTTTTATTTTCTATCATCTTTTTTTTTTTTATGTATATCAGAATTTCACCCCCAAATTAATCATTAATGGAAAGCAAGAACGTTTCTATCTGCAAATTCAGTTCAAAAGTCAACACAGCTTGAAAAATATGAATGTAAAATGTGCCCAAATGTACCCAAAAGGAAGCGAAAAGTTTCCCAAAGGCTTTCTACATTGATAATGATGAGTCTTAGCCGCTAACTCCCCTGGGTGAACCGTCGCAGAGTTACATAAGTGTCTTCAAAGCATTGCTAGCTCGCTACCATTTTTGTTAACGTATAGCCCTCAGTGTGTAAAACACTGGAGATCCCTAGAAAATATGGAAACAAACAAGAGTTTTATAGTGAGACTTAAAGCAGCATTATGCGAGAAAAAAGAAGAAGATATTTGTGCGTATTTGACTTTGTAGTGACCCAGTGGCTGTATGGATGGGCAGCATGGCGCGTTTACTTTCAATCACTGTGGTCTCTACAACACTCCAGGATCACTTGTTTTGTAGGTTTTCTGGTGAGAGCAGTGAAAACCTTCCAAACAATTGATCCTGGAGCGTCATAAGAGACCACTGTGATGGAAAGTAAAAGTGCCATGCGGACCACTCATACAGCCGCTGGGTCACTACAAAGTCAAATATGCACCTTTTTTTTTTACATAAAAAGTTACATAATGCACCTTTAAGTCAAGTGAGATCCCTAATTTGAGTACGTTGCATCTTCACAATCTTTGGAACTTGGAATGCGTCAACTATTTGACGCAACACTGACTGTTTAGAGCTTTTAATGCGCCGTGATTTTATCATCAAAAACTTACCTGGAGTTGTTTTTCTGGCCACTTGCGCATCTTAGAGTCATTTTTGAATCTTCCCCTGCTTTAGCGAAAACTCCTATGTATCCAGGAAATGTGAAGGGGAACAAAAGGAGAGGAGTGGGCAGAGCTTAGAGTGAGACCGCTTGAATGACCAGGAAGTGAAACTACTGGATATTATGTTTTAGCTGTTTTAGATCAATATTGCATTTTCTAACCATTTGTCTTTGTTTTCTCTCCCTTCCAGGGCGCCGAAAAGGTCAACACGCTCACCACCTCGACGCCCAACCCTCCCGCGGGCAAACTGATCACGAGCTCGCGGTGGTCCAAGATCAAGATCGTGACCAAGCAGGCGGGAGACGAGTGCATCACCGCTATCGAGATCGTGCCTCCCGTACAGGGCGCCGAGGGACACTCCATCCCCATCAGCCGGCCCAGGACCGTGGCGCGCAAGTTCGCCAGCATCGCCCGCAGCCAGATGAAGAGGAAGAGGCAGATGGCGGCCCGAGAGAAGAAGGTGGGCGTAATCCCGGTTTAGTCCTGGTGCCGATTTGGTTAGAGCATACTACCGCGGGAAATGCTACCCCCGCGCATGGTTTGCTCCTGGTGAACTTAAACCGGGGCTCTCGGAAACACGGCACCGAGGGGAGGAATAAGAGCTGTTTGAAACTGTTCACTTTTAGCTCATTTTTTACATACATTTAATCACAGGCTTTGAATGAAAAATTTATGAGCACTTTACTTTAGTTTCACCTGCTTGACACAATTTGCAATAATATATAAGGCCAATCGTTTTTGGCCTTATATATTAAAAACATGTTCAATAAGTGAATCCTCCAGCCAGGTGATTTTTTTATTTTACCTTTATTTAACCAGGAAAGTCCCACTGAGATTAAGAATCTCTCTTACAGGGGAGTCCTGGTCCCAGAGGGGAACCTATTATACATGTTTTTAGTGGTAGGGAAAACCGGAGTACCCAGAGCAAACCTACAAAGACACGGGGAGAACATGCAAACTCCACACAGAAAGGCCCCGTCCAGGTGGGAATCGAACCCAGGACCTTTTAGCTGTGAAGCACAAGCGCTACCCGCTGCTCCACCGTGTCACCCAATTCTGACCATCAGCCTGGCTCCACATCTGGAGATGGGTGTCCGTGCTCCTTACAGGTTACCCCAGCGGCATCGAAGGATGGGTCAATTGCAGAGGACAAATTTCCCTACGGGGACAATAAAGTACACCATAACCTTAAGATTAGAATCTTTACAGATCTTTTCTCTTACAAATAGCTTATTCAAGATAAGCAACATAATACAACCTTCGATTTAAACCTGACTCCTATTGGCACGTTAGGCCTTTTTTATGCCTAAAATGCCATATTTTTAATATGAAATCAATATAAACAGACATAAAACGTACATGTTTATTTTTATGTCAGTAATAAAGAAGTAAAAGAATAAAAGATGATCCTGACATGACACTTGGTATGCAACATTGAGACCTCCCCAAGCGTTTACCTTACGAAACGCTTTTGTAATGGTTCCAGCCTCGGGACATTTAGCCTTGACGTTACCTCAGTGTCTCGCTGCCAACTCTCTCCTCTCTCCTCCGTCTTCTCTGATTCATTGTTTGCTTTGAGTTCATGGTCGTCTCTGGAGTCCGCGTGAGCAATGTTTGACCAGCAGCTCTTTATTCTGGGTTACTCACACACATGTTTGTATTGACGAGCAGAAAGTGTGTTTGAACATCTTTTGTGGGCAGCGAGGCTTTCAAAGTCAGTCCTTACGTAATGAGGACAACACTTAAATGGCAATAGTGGATCGGCTGTTTGTAACTTCAAACATGTTATTGGGGGGAAATGTGGGAAGAATTGCCTTCATAAAACTGAAGAAAAAAAAATCTAACTATAAAATTTTTAGAAAGACTGTAATCATTATAGTGCAGAAAGGCCCAACCAGGGATCGGTTTTTGAAAATTAAAACTCCTTTTGCAGAGCATCGGCTACAACCTTGTTTTGTACAATGTTGAATTGCAACGTCCCTGTCTAATGAATAACTAAAATAAAAATAAAAAACATCCGGGGATGCTGTCATGAAGCCCTTTCCAAACAAAAACAAAACCAACAGGGAACAGCCAAATCTGAAACGTTAGTTCACAAACATACACATTTATAAAACATTATGTAGCCTATGATACACAAATGACATATGGATATAAGAGACAGGTCGGAAATTACGCAAATTGGAAATTGAACCGGCCTAAATATACAGTATGTACACGTGCAAACTGAGGAAGAAGGAAAGTTTGGAAAGTATAATCTCCTTTCTTCATAAGTCTGTTGTAGTCTCCTCCTTTAGAAGAAGTGGGGACTAACCATCACCCACGTTGGCCCCTGCGCCTTCTCTTGAATACCTGTGGAATTGTCCATGAAACTGTTATTTCTGTGCCTTTATTAAATGTTTCTGGACAACAGGCTTTTTCTGAAACAGTAGAAGCCAGAGAGCTTGGTGCTTGTGTCTGAAAGGGAACTCGTTTTGGCCTAATCTGCCCCGCTATTCCCACACATGTGAACGCAGTGAAGAAGAACACACTCCAGGATCTATATGCTGCGGAAGCAATTCAAACAATCCAACCCCTGGAGTTCTTTCTCACAGCGAGGGGATCCTTCCGTTATCGCCAGCGTAACCTCGGGCTGTTTTGAGTTTCCCACTCCGCAGCAGCATTCACAGAGCCTCACCGGTGTGCTTCTCCTCTTAGGTCACCAAGACGATCTTCGCCATCCTGCTGACCTTCATCATCACGTGGACCCCGTACAACGTCATGGTCCTCATCTCCACCTTCTGCCAGTCGTGCGTGCCCGACACCGTGTGGGCCATCGGCTACTGGCTCTGCTACGTCAACTCCACCATCAACCCCGCCTGCTACGCCCTGTGCAACGCCACCTTCAAGAAGACTTTCCGCAACCTGCTCCTCTGCCAGTACAAGAACATCGGCACCAGATGAGATGGGGGGAGGGGGGGGGAGGTACGGCGAGCGATGCAAAGGTCATACATTTGCCCGTCTTTCGAGGTGTAGAACCCCAGCTCTTAGTAGATTGGGGTTCAACGCAATGGCGGGAAATTTCGGAACGAGGATCGGGCGGCCATTGCTCTAACCAGAAATGAGGTTCATTTATTGCTTTGAGAATCGGCAAACTAAACCAAGAGTGATATTATTGTAAAACCACACCCCCAAACAACAAGGGGTATAGCAGCAAAAGATTTCAAACACAATCACAGTCTTACATTGTGTTGGTTACAAAATTCGATATCGATCTAAAACCGTTTTTTTTCTTGACCTGCGTCGCAAATCCCGTCCCTGTTGCAAAGCTTTGGTGGTATATATATTTTTTTGCCTCTTGCGCTTCCTGGTTGCCTGGGGCCGTGTGAGGCGTGCGGGTGTAAATTGGAGGAATAATATACAAGCAGGATGATTGAAAACATGCCTCAAACGGAAGCGACTGGTCCAAAACTGTTTTTTAATGGAGGAAAGGCAGTGGAATATGGACGAAAGCTCTGAAAAGCCCATTCGGGGTGTAGGTACACAGCAGGGGCCCAGAGAGAACTGAAACCGAGTTAGCATTGCCCTCATCACGACGGCGATTAGCCCGACAGTCACGCGTGCTAATCATTTTAACGCAAAACAATGCTTATCCAAAGCGGAGCAGCGAGCTCCGTCCCCCCACAGGGACACTCCCGTCTCCCATCATTCATAGCTGCTGGCGCCGACCGATCTTTAATCACAATTTGTGCTATTCCCAAACGCGGCGTGACGAGGACCGGAGGCTCTCGGCAAAAATGATTATCGCAATCCCATAAGCGCTAATGTTGTGAATATTGTTTTGTGCGGTGAATTTTAATCATTTAAGGCCATCGACGGGTCTCCAAGTGGGTTCAGAGAAAAAACTTTTGGTGGAAAAGTCTCGATCGATGAAGGGAAGTTTGTGACAGATGTGATGTTTATCTACGGGAAAGATGTAAGCAGCTGGTCTGCATTGAGAATAAGGCCCGGGGGCGCCCTCTGCTGGCAGTAGTGTTAATGACACGTGATAGAACAGCGAATGCGAGCTTTCAATCTTAGTTTTAATGTTTGATGACGTTTTGTTGAGAATCGCTTTCACTACAACATTATTCATTCAGAAATACTGTCGTGTTTGGTATCCACGTGTAGCACGAAAGGCTGTGACCGAGATGGGGCTGTGATCCAAATATGGTCATTTCCTTTCTGGGAGACAGACGTGGCTAAAGCGTTGACTAGGGATAGTAGAAATATACTCACTCATGCGCAGATGTGATTTTTTCTTCACATTCTTCAACAACAGCTACACTTTCGTAGCTCCTACAGATCTATCTAATTCCTGTCTGATTTATTCAGCTTTGAACAGAAAAAAAAAAAAGCAATGCATACTTTGAATGATTACAGATTTTTTTTCCACTTATTTATAGCTTAATCATCTCTCCTGGAACCTCCACCTTAACGTGGTGGAGGGGTTTGAGCGCCCGAATGATCCTGGGAGATCTGTTGTCGGGGGCTTCGTGCCCCTGGTAGGGTCTCCCATGGCGAACAGGTCCTAGGTGCAATGTGGTGCAAAAAAAAAATGAAAAGATTATGGCTTAAACAAGAACTAAACAATATCTAAAACCCCCAGAAAATCTTTATCACCTGCAGTGTCTAGGGCTGGTACCGTTAAATTTTTTCCCCTCGATACCAGTACTTTAATGATGCTTGGTTTTCGATACCGATACCTGAACAATACATTTTTCAATACCTACACAAAAATATTTGTCGTCTAGAACCAGAAAACAGAACAATAATGTGTGGAAGATCTGCAAATATTTACAATACCGGGTTCACAATTTGTGTGAACGATGTGGGGAATCTTTTTTGCGGGGAATTGGGAGAAACTGTGGAAACATTAAGGAAAAAGTGTTTCAAATTGGGAAAACAACTGTAGGAAAAAGGTGCAAACACATTGGTATATGATCAAATCATTGATTTGAGCTGAAACAACGAGTCACTTCCTTTAATGCTGTCCCTGAACCAACAGCATCAAAACTTGGATCTAAAGATATAAGATTTTTTTTCAGTATTTGCTTTTGATGCTTTCATTTTTTCGATACCAGTTGTACCTAAAGCTTTTTTCCAATCAGACTGGTATCATTTAACGGTACCCAGCCCTACATATGGCCCTTCAAGATAACTGCCTAATTACAATGGAATGTAACCTCTGGTAGCTGTATTGCGTCATTTTCACACCACCAGAGTTTGAATTCCCATGATGCATCATTCTTGCCCCCTCTGTCCACTGCTCCAGATTCATTCTAATTGTCAGGTAACTTCATGACGCAACGTTACACAATTCAATCTATATTCTGCTGTGCTGGCACTTATATGGTTAGGGTTTGTCTGCATTTGACTGATGTGTGAAAGCAGTGCAGGGATCTTGAGCCAGGTTTAATCAGGCTATTGTACGAGTTTAGGGAAATCAGGGCACATGGAGGAAACCAGCCCTAGATGTAACACAATATCAACATCAACCATCAAATATCAATATTTATTTTGGAAAATGTTTGGGGAGTTAGTAAGTCCGTAGCAGCACACCTCGTGTTTTTTCTGTCGTCCCCATGTTGTCAATAGGTTGTGTTCAAGAGCCTATAGTTTAAAACTGAGGTGGAGCAGCTGAAAAATCCACGGTGGTAACCATGGTAAGGCAGATTTCTTTCTCTGTAATTCCTGGGCCAATTCAGATTAAACAAAAACTGTCACAAATGTCCTCTCTTCCAGCACATATGAACCTACTGTCTAATCATTTCCTCATAAAGGTGTCCAAAAATGGAGAGAATATTCAAAAACATGTGCGTGATGTTCAGCCATAAGAATATGACTAATATGATCAAATAATGATCAGGGAAAACATTTGGACATTTTCTTTCTGGAAATTTCTTTCAAAAACAGTTTCTCTCCCGTAGAGCACCTGCTCCGACTGAAACAGAATTCTAGAACATGAACACAACCTATTAGCATCAATAAAAGAAGAGAGAAGTCCGCTTGCAAGGTTTTAGTAGCTACCTACCGTATTTTCCGAATGCAATTTTTTTCACAGTCAGTCTGACTTATACTCAAATGCGACTTATATATCAAAATCATTTGTTATTTTCACACTGACCGCCGCTAGATGGCGCTCTAGGCTTGCGTACCAGTACCTGCTACTCTGAACACAAATGCCGCCCAAAAGAAAATCCTATTCTGCAGATTACAAGATGCAAGTAGTGAAATATGCAGCTGAAAACGGTAATCGAGCAGCAGAAAGAAAGTTTGTAGCGAGCGAGAAACTTGTGAGGGACTGGCGAAAATCGGAGGTTACTCTTACTGCAATGAAGAAAACAAAAAAAGCTAACCGTGGGCTAAACGCTAGATGATTGAACAACGTGCTGCCGGGAGAGGCTTGTCAACAGTGCACCACGGCGGCTAGTGCGACTTATACTCCGGAGCGACTTGTATATGTCTTCTTCATTATGCATTTTTTGGCTGGTGCGACTTATACTCTTGGGCGACTTATAGTCCGGAAAATATGGTATTATAAAAGGCAGGCTATATTTGCACATAGACTCATTTACTCAATGCGGGACAACATCGGCGCGTAAATCGTCCTGCAACCAGACCAGCAGTCCAAATCAGAGCAAGAGCGATATTAAAGATTCAAGATTTTTTATTTGTCAAACCATGTGCATATTACATTAAAAGTAGCAGTAGTAGAAGTAGAGTTATTTCAAAGTGCTGTCCATGGTCCTGATTCTTTCCAGGGCTAAGAAGAGCTGCAGTATTTTGGGGACAACATGACATTTTCCCATGCTAATTAATATTTAGATAGGACACTGTGTGCATTTTTAATTAGCATATCCATTGATTGCACAAATAAAGCGTGGTAATTACTAAATACAATGGTAATTGGGGACTAAATATATCTAAACCCTTCTCCTCCTTTTGGGAATGTGACACATGGTAACAGCTCGGGTCGGCCCCCTGCTGTAAGTTTAACCGCACGACGCCTAATTAGTCTTTTCTTCAAACTTGTTCAAAAGCGCGAATCTGACACCGTGCTATTGATCTGCGGCGAAGGCAGGAACGCGGGGTTTCTGAAAGTCAAACTAGCTGCCACGCGGCTCACAAACACAAACACGAGTCTTTGTCAACACGAGTCAAAGTGTCACAGCAAACGAAGGGGGAAACAAAAAAACATAAACGTCTTTCTCTCTGGCTGCTTCAAACTCGGGTTATTTCTCTGGCGGTACCCGTCATTAGCCACTTAGCTCATCGCTCAAATCGCTGTGATTACTAGCCTCATTACGTTGGAAGGAAGTCGCTAGTTAAGCGGTAATTGTGGGTGTTTACGAGGCACTTACGGGGCGGCGGCTGAGACGGGCCGGTGCCGAACAGACGGGAGTGGCCACAATATTGGGTACACGCGGTCAAATGATTGGATCGAGTCAGGTTTGGATTTTGCTTATTATATATTAGTTATATTAGAGGAGATTTGGAATATGTTCAAAAAATACAAAATTCCGTCCGTGTCTTTTGGGTTCAAAGCTCAATAAATCAGGCAGGAATTAGATCCTAAAAAAATCCCAGAAAGGAAATCATCTCGGTCGCCTTTCGTGCTACACGTGGACACCAAACTTGTCATTATTTGTGAATGAATAAGGGTGGGAAAGACAAAGGGGTGCCACTATGTTGTTTTTGCCGGGGGGAAAAATCTACGTTTTCACCTGCAACGTTCCTTCGTCAAAAAAGTCTAGAACACTAGGAAACAGCGCCATCTTCTGTCAAATCAAAGCGCTAAACTCTTTTAATTACAGGTGAGGGTAGTCCTGAAGTTTGCACTGAATGACACGAGCATTATATGGTTGACTTTTGTGTGCTTTTTTTCCCAAAAGGCCACGGACTCATAAACCTTATCGATCTGCTGTACCCTCTTTATTTACTCTGTGTTTGTATGGAATAAGAATGGTTTGAAAAAATACAAATACAAAAAATCGAGCCCTAAATGCCTGAATATAAAAATCTCCAAATGAGAAGGTGCTACATGGATAACTTCTTGTTTTGTAGCTTTGGGAGAACTTTGTACAGCACAGACTTATGTAAAAACTGTATGTATCATAATGTACATTGTAGTGATGATGTGTGCTGTATATACTGCATATGGAGCTAATTTTGTCGCAAAATAACAAGTCCTGTCACCACACTATACTTTAACTAATGTTAAATTATGGAAACATTTCCCACCAAATAAAGATACAGGGACACGGACAGGAGCGAAAAGAAATACAAATAAAATAAAAACCGTGAATGCATAGCTAACCATAATGGTAATGTTAGCTCATGCTACATGCTAACCGCTAGCTTCAAGTGCCGTGTTTTCGCTTCTAGAAGACAATCTGCTGTCTCAAAACATTCACAATGACCCCACTTTGTCTTGATGTTATTTGTGTGTGCTAAATATGTTCATAGCTTGTCAAAATGTGTCTAAAAAGAGGAGAAAAAATCACCCACTTCCTCCTCGCTAGGCCACGCCGTCTGTATCTATTGCCGAAAAAGTGGTGAGAAATGTATTATTTTGAATGATAGATTGTCTCATGGATGTATATTTTAATCTCTCAACCCCCACCTGAACCGACCACTTTTTCCCCAGTTTGGTGTTACCCAAATCCAAAAGCGTCTGGAAAAAGGCGTCAAAACAGCGACACAAACGAGACGAAAATGAGGATTAAAACGCAACAAAAGAGCGATAAAAAGAGCCATGAAAAAGTGACAAAAACGCCATTTTTTTTAGCTTTTAGGCAAGGAATTACACTGGCCCATAGGCTGTAAGGAAGCTGTTAGATTTGGCTAAAGCTGAACTAGAGAAAATGCGCTCGGTTAAGGCGGAGTATTTGGGGAGTAGCGAATTAAAAGGTGATTATGGGAAGCCTAACGTCGACCTTTACTATTTCCAATGTGTTCCTAATTGATACGGCTAGTCTGCTATCACGATGACGCCTAAACATTTTATACAGGTATCAAATCTTAACATGCTTCATAATGTTCTAAAGTGAGCGTGTGGATTCTTAGTTTTGATACAAAAATATCTCCATATAAAATGTATTCTAGCACCTGCTGTAAATACTCTGAGCCATCCCAAAGAGAAGTCATCTGATGTTGAATTATTATCCACGTGTATAAATGTACATATTATATCCACATATGACTCTATATAAAGCATGTTTTTTCTATTGTGAACTGTGGTTCTGAATATTGTTCTCCATTAAAGACTCCAGAAAACGGGGGGCCACAGTCCCGTCGCCTCATGTCCAACTGCCTTTCAAAGCCGGCGTGGTTTGGGTCATACAAAGATCATTATATACACAGTGCTGTTATGGAGCCAATGTGAAACGAAAGCCCCCAGCAGTGGCGGGGTTTGGTGAAGCGTTTGGACTTGTGGAACTCATTTAAACCGTTCTGACGATGTGTAATAAATGCACACAGGCTTGTCTGAGGTCAAGTTTTTATGTGAGGGTCCAGGACCGCCACTGGCACCAAGAGACAATCAGCAGAGTATGGAGAGACTTTTCTACTTAAAGCCAAGAACATGAGCAGTGTACAGTGTATATCTGTAAATAAGATATGGACATGTGATGTACAGGCATGGAGCACGTCTGTTCAGACCTGGCATCTACGGCTCACTATTTAAATGGCTGCACCATTTAGACAAAAAAAATAAAATGATTTTTCGGACAAATATTGCGATTGCGATTTTTATATTTGGTCAAACAAAATATTCTTGCTCAAATTGCCCCGCGTTAGAACAATACAAAATAATCTACATTCAAAAAGATTTGGTTTTATGTGGAAGAGTACCTCTGGGGGACAGCCACGTGACTCAAATAAGTCCGGAATGGAATCACAGAGCGTCTATCGAAACACTTTAGGGAAACTTTTATCATTGAACTGAACCTGAGATCACAAAGGCTCGACAATTCTGATCGGTGACTGATCTGTCACTCAAATGTCAGAGACAGAAGAAAGAAAGAAACGTCAGCCTCTTGAGGTTATTGCAGTCGTCAAAACCTCGATTTGATGTTGCAAGCCATTGTAGCCGCACAGCTTGTACAGGGATATCCACAACAGTGGTGCAAATGGCCATAAAAGTACTCCAAAATATTTCATGTCTTGTGGACTCCGGTCTTAAGGAGAGAGTGGCTGAGGGAAACTCGTGCCCCGACAGAGCGGTCCTGCCTGCCCTGCTGTTCCACTGTTTCATGCTTCTCTGTAGTGAGAATGTCCATCTGCTGCAGTAAGATCACTTCAGAGAAGACGAACCCTAAGGAAACCCCCCCCTTTGGGTTTGGGAGGACCCTCTCAGTGCATCGACAACTAAATATCTAACAGTATTAGCATTAGACAGAAGAAAGTCATAAGTAAGGCTTTTTGATGCCATTTCAATGCTCAAATACTATATTCTAATGCCACAAACTGCATATTTCATTTTTTAAGATTTGCAAACATCTCATCAACCATCATTTTGGTAATTGGATGGACTTTGGATGAACTAATTCTGTAAAAATTATTGAGAAATGTCATAATCTTCCAATAAATTGAGATTTAATGCCAGTGCAAATCCACGTTCATGCTTTTTCATGACTTTTAAGGCCAATTCCATTAAGGACGTTTAATGACCTGAATTATATTTTCTTTTTTCTTCTGAACTTAATCTTCAATCTTGTGTACTGATTAGGAGCCTCGGGGAAAATAATTAATGACTTTGAACTGACTCTGAAATGTTGAAATCCCAAAGTGATGCCGATCTGAACAGCCCCTCCCCTGCCTGCCTCTCTTGTACATATCCTGCCTGTCCACGGCCCCCTGCTGCCCCCCCCCCCCCCCCCCCCCCCCCGGACACCTGTGCATGCCCCTCCTTCCCTCCATACAGTAATGTCCCTGTATGCACAACAGTGTCCAAATGCAGAGTGATCTCCTTATGCATGCCCCCCTTTGAATCAGCATGTGCCCACAATGAGAGCTGACATGGGGGGGGCCGCAGGGGGGCCGTCGACCGGAGCGCTTTCATCTTTCTACCTGTTTACACTGTAAGAAGATTTAATATGTCCTTTTGAGAAGCGTTGTTAAGCACTTTTCCATGATGTACCAGAATATTGTGTAAAGGGACGTGTGCCAATAGACAGCTGTACTGCCAATAAACAACACAACCGACCACTCGTGTGCGTTTATTATTTACATTTGAATCATAATCACATCATTATCCACATACTGTATATATATATTTGATATCCATTCTACCTGCTCAAAATGCATATAAAAGCATTACATTGCATCAAAGAAGCTCAAATAGGTACATTTATGAACTAAAGACTTTCACTTCTACTTACATTTGCCCTACATAAATGTTTGGGTTTAATCGTGTAACTCAGTGCTTCTCAATTATTTTTTTCGGGCGCTCCCCTTAGGAAGAAGAAAACATTTTGCGCTTCTGATTCTGATGCTTTATTTGATTTTTTAAAAAATGACCATTGGACAACATCATATTAGTGTTTAGGCATTTTCTGTAATGTATAATACACAGTATGAGCAGGGGTCGCTCTATAATAGGCACAGACTGTAAATTAAGAATGACCTAAGTGCAAGAGTATTTGGTAACACTTTATATTAAGGTGTGCTCGTTAAGTATTTACAAAGTATTAATACACATTGATAATGAATAGGCCATGAATAATATGCTTGTATTGATAATAAGCTGCTTATCTATTTACCTATTACCTATTATCTATTTACATACTAATAGACCATGAATAATATGCTTGTATTATTCCTAATCCTAACAATAAGCAGATTACTAATGCGTATTAATACCGTAGCAATACCAACTTCTGTTCACTATGTAGTGGTTTTAGTTGTGATATTTCATAATTATATTAATTATTGCAGGGACATGATTACAACATTTCACTAAAGCGTTCAAATACAATTTGAACAAAATCATAATTAATTAGTTTTTGCATTTTAGCTTTGTTTTTGACTCAACAAAATGAGTCAAAAACAAAGCTAGAATGGTAATAAATGAAGTAAATCATGATTAAAATCAAAACTTTAGTTGAAAAAGGAACAATGTTAAGACATGTTTAGCAGAGTATGAACCAAATGCAACTACAAGTGAACACCCATGAACAATGTTTGGATGTTAATATTTTCAACACATTGATTTGGGTGTTCCTGACAGCTCGTCAGGCTGCCTCATTATCCTCATTGACCTATTGTATTCTGTCGTTTTATATATATATATATATATATATATATATATATATATATATATATTAGGGCCGGGACTCGATTAAAAAAATTAATCTAATTAATTACAGGCTTTGTAATTAATTAATCGAAATTAATCGCATATAAATATTTGACCTGAGAACAGTGAGAAGTACGTTTTTTCATATGGATTTTTAGTATACCATTGAATAATGACTGAATACATAAGCTTAAGCAACAAAATATTGTTTATTGTTGCTTCAGAGGCCATAACAGACTTTGTTGATTTAGCAACAGCTGGTTTAAAGGCACGTAAACTATTAGCGCGAGGTCGCAGCTGAAGCGCCCGTGCAGGCACTACACAACCCGAAAACAAACGTAATGGAAAACTCTCACCGGTCCTGTTGAGCAGTATCCAGAAACTCCAAGTCTTTCAGAGTCGTGTACCCGCTTCAAACCCGGGCTTTAGTCCATGTGAGGAATAGTCCGTGTTGTGACTGGGAGCGAGGGCGCGCGCACACATGCGTGAAGAAATACAATGAGCGCGCCTGCCTCAGCTGGGCGCGTAAATAACAACAAAAAGTACACACCGGATTGCGTTTACAATAAAAATAATGTTAAACATAAATTATATGTTGACTGTGCTACAAGTTGGTGCTCCAGTATAATCGGTCCGCCTAAACTCATCCAGTGAGAAACGTTCCGCGTTGTAAAAACATGTGCGATTAAAATGCGTCAAAAAAAATTAACGCGTTATTTTTGTGTAATTAATTAATCTAAATTAACGCGTTAAAGTCCCGGCCCTAATATATATATATATATATATATATACTGTATGTTCAGAGCGACTGTGGCTCACATTCAGAAAACATATGGAGTCAATCATGAAGTGAGAGCGGATGAAGCCGTCAATACATTTCATAGATGTTAGATATGGTTAGAATCCCTCCCCTCCAGTGGAACCAGGCCAGCAGGGGAGATAATTGTTCGAGTAGTTGTAGTAGTAGTAGTAGTAATAGTAGTAGTAGCAATAGTAGTAGTAGTACAGGACAAGGTATGGAAGTAGAAGTTCTGAGGTTATGTGTACTATATATATATATATATATATATATATATATGAATAATGCAATAAACCTCTTTGATATCTTGAAAGGCACAACATAATTAGTAAAGAAATTGCTATTATTAGGCTACATTATTTCATGAATGTAATAGAATATGTTACAATGTTTCAAAGACGAGGCGGTGAGGCTTATGAGCACTAGCCTGAAGAAGGGCTGACGTTGCTTCCATTGTTGGAATCTTGTATGGTTCTTAGATTGATGTTTTGTTTTATGTAAATTAATATATTTTTTCCAACACTTTCCAATATATGGTGAGGAGGAGACAAGGTGAGTGCGTCAGTGGGTAACAAGTCCGAAAACCGAAAACCCTGCTCTTCAGGGTCAAGTGGAAAACAAACCAAAAACTTAGAGGAAGAGAGACGATCCGAGGCATTCCGATTAATAAAAGTGTTTTATTTTAACGGGATAGCCGACTCAATCACATGACCAGTCACATGATCTAGTCACATGAGAAAACACAGATGCATTTATTTCCCATTGTTGAATGTGGATCACTTTTTAAACATGTCTTTTCTATTATGCCTTGTGTCCTGTATCCTTAGTGGTCGGCCCCGTAGTGTAGTGGGGCTGGAGATTTCTTATGTGGTTCATAACTGTCATCTTTCAATCTGTGTTGTTGCTACATGTATGTCATCTACTGCATACCACATCTTCATTTACAGTGTTTTTTCAAAATGTATCTGTGTTTTCTCATGTGACTGGATCATGTGACTGGTCATGTGATTGAGGTCTTGTATATTTACACCTGTGCTCATTTGTAATCATTGAATGCCCTGAGGAAGGTCGCCATGTGACGGAAACGCGTCGGCTATCCCGTTAAAATAAAGGACTTTTATTAATCGGAGTGCCTCTAATTTTCCAACATATATTGGTTCAATCAGTTAAATGATGTCTGATTTCACATTGTAGAGATGCCACGCACTTACGGAACTTGATTAATTATGGCTTTTATACATAACCACAGTAAAGCCAGGTGTTGGAATTTATTTTAATAATATTCAAAGAGGATCGATTTGAAAGTGAGAAGGCTGGTATCATGTGTCTCTATTCTAGACAAACACAAATAGCTGTTGGAGAGTATAAGTGCGCTGAGTCAATCAGTGACTACAAAACTATTTTGTGTCTCCTGCGCACAGCGGGGCACGGGCGGATGCAGCCCAACCAGAACTGATTACGCTACTTTTTTTTGTCGAATAAAGACTGTAATTAATTTGTTTCCTCACAGCCCAAACGTGTAAATCCCTCCTCCCTCAACGTCCCAGCGTAACCATGGCAACAGCGCACCCAAGCCACGAGAGTAATTTATTCCGAAGATGAAAACAATCGCGGCTGACCTAGATTGGGCCGAGCAGGAATTAGCCGATGAGAAACGGGACGGCAGGGGCGTCGAACTTTGCGGCTCCAGTCTCATTTTCCCTGAGTTTGTCGAGAAGTCTGGCTGCTCTTTTTCGGAGGAGGGGGGAGCAGGGGGGGGGGGGGGATGTGATGGTGGTTGCTATGGCGAGCGTGTGATCTTATGTGTTTGGGGCGAGGCGGGGGGCTGAGTGAGTGAGTACACAGCGTGAGGCCATAAGCTCCACGGGGCCAGAGTTATCATCTCGCTGCAGCAAATATTTGGGGCCAAACACAAAGCCGACTGGTTTTATCTGGCATTTAGCAGCCACGTGCATTGAGAGTTTTCACGCTAAGTCGTAAATCCCATTTCTCTTGCACAGGTGTTGATAAGTTGAAACATTAAGTTAGGACCGATAATGTTTTTTTTTTTTAAATCAAAACTAGGCAAGTGACCAAAAATGTTTTCAGGGATAAAATCTGAACAATGAGCGGAGCTAGGTTTACAATTATAGGTTTATTTTGATATTTGTTGGTTGTTGGAGGGCTGGGGGCTCAATGGGTCTCTGAGAAACAATCAGTCAAAACTCTAATGTGTCTTATTTTTGGGGGGTTAGGAGATGAAAGACTTGATTTAGTCAAAATTCAAGGTCAACGTTAGTTTTGTTGACAATTTCACCACAAGTTGGAATTATGCTACTCGCCCTCGGTGCAAATCTGAAAATGTAAATATGGCTACGCCATTGTTGCCCTGTGAGTCTGCCTGAGAGCAGCATGTTTGTAGCATTAGCTGCTGTCACTGTGAAGCTACACGGGGAAACCTGAAGCTGTTGAGGCTAACGTGACAGGGATGGACTTCATTTCAGTTATGGACTTCGTGTTTTATGGAAGCTTTCAAAAGAATGTACTTGTGTGGGATAAGAAGACTTCTGTGGTGGGTAAATCATGTTTTCTAGCGTTAGCTCCTGCGGCTTTATCTGCTATTAGCCACATACAACAACATCATGACACAAGCACAACAGCTCAGAATTAGCCCTACTTCGGATCTGGTTTCTTTGTGTAGTCCTAGTTTGAACCGGGTTTAGTTCTGGTTTAATCCCAGGTTTTCTTCTTCTTCTTTTTTGGGTCCAGGTTTTGTTTTGTCCTATTCGCGTTTGGACTTGGACTAGTTTGGACTTGGACTAGTTGCTGATGTAGGAATACTGCATTCCTACATCAGGCCTAATGTTAGGCCTAATCCATTTGTTGACTTTTAACATTTTGATTTAAACTATGAGTTAAAAGTAAAAAAAAAAATGGTGTATGCACAAAAGGCTGTATCATAGACTGTAGAATTAATTAGAATTCGACAGCTTCCGCTCACTCCTCCCCTTTGGTCATAATAACTACAAAATCATGGCGGATTTACAG
The DNA here is from genome assembly GCA_021464625.1 of Proterorhinus semilunaris. NCBI lineage: Eukaryota > Metazoa > Chordata > Actinopteri > Gobiiformes > Gobiidae > Proterorhinus > Proterorhinus semilunaris. Next base: position 12,734,368 of record CM038365.1, read on the forward strand.
ACTCCTACCCGACGCTGACGGAGCATGTTCCTAAAAAGAGATCTTCAGTGTAGACTTGACTCTCGCAGCACGTAGTTCGGTCTTAGCCGCAGCCGCGCTATTAGCTCTCATGCTAACGGCTCGTCAATCAAAGTCCTCATTGGTGTATACGAGATTTCTAACAATTTTCTTACGAAAACCAGCCTGGTTCCTTTAATTGTAACTAACCCAGATTAGAGGGGAGGAGCCGGGCCAACCCCAACTCCTCCTCGTGGTCTTTATCTAAGCTGCGGGCTGTACGACTGAGAGCTTACGCAGACAACTAACCCAGTGTTAACAGGAGCATTATCTAGCTGTAGAAAGTTAAAAAAAAATAGGCACCAGGCTTTACAGTTGCTTAGAACGTATCTAAAGTGCAATGGCTACTAATGGAAAACTAGCTTGTTTTGTCGCCCACATATGGAGGTACTGCAGCAATGGCGGGCCCTAGCGTCGCGGCCTTAAAGCAGTGCAACCAGTGGCCATTGGGCTGTATGTAAAATCCATGGTACAGTATTGGTTTGAAAGATCCCCAGCCGCCACTAAACATTATTTTACAATATGTTAAGGTTACGGTATACTTTATTGTCCCCGTTTGGAAATCTGTCCTCTGCATTTGACTCATTCTTCGATGCCGCTGGGGCAACCCGTTAGGAGTTGCACAGGGACTCATCTCCAAATGTGGAGCCAGGCTGATGGTCAGAATCACCTGGCTGGAGGATTCACCTATTGTACATGTTTTTAGTGGTAGAGGAAACCTACGCAGCCACAGGGAGAACATGCAAACTCCACACAAATGGAAATGAAATGCCGTGAAATAGACATGCCATATCTCGCCATTCTTTAATATAGCGCCTGGCTTTTCCATTCATTTGTATGGGGAGAGAACGCTCAACGCTAGCAGCTGTAGGAACAAGCTCAGATATCTAACTGCGTTTCTGTGATTTCTAGCTGACTACCAAAACTGGAGGATTAATTAATTGTCAGGTCTGTGAAATAAAGGCCTGAAAACCCGCTAAAGTTCAATAAAGTTCAATAAAGTGTTTAAATCAAATATTCCATCTTTATGTGCTAGTTGTAAAAGTTTCTGGTATCCATTTTGGGGAGGGGCCTCGCTGTCATATCTGTGAGCATTTCCAAGCCTGCCTTTGAAAATGCTATCAATAAATAAGCAGACCCAACAGTAATTCCTGTTGATTCATATCACCAATATCATTTATCCTCAAGAAATGTAATATATTCTATACTTCCAAATCCCAAATATTCACGGCGAAAAACGCTGCTGAATGACGGCCGCGGATTTATTTGCCGTATTGTGCTCGTAACGGCGCTGTAGCGACTGATAGCATGTTTCTATTCATATTTGTTCATGGATTGAAAAATATATTAGTTTTTTCTCCCCCTCCTTGTGTTGCTTTTTGGGTTGTGCGTGAGGAGGCATGGTGCGTGCAGGTGCCTCTAATGGGATTGGAGATGACGGATTTGTGGCTTGCATTGGGAACAGGGCACACTGTGGTAAATCGGTAAAACAAAGGTGGATGTTTGGATAAATTTGCAGAGATTGCTGGGTGGAGGAGCTTGTGCAGAGTAACGAAAGCAATCTAAAAAGCAAAATAAAGTCCGAGGCACTCGAGTCAAAGTAGAAAAATTAAAAGTCCTTTATTGGGAAATGGACCAGCCTACGCGTTTCGACCGTCAAAGGTCTTCGTCAGGGCATGTAAAATTGATCACAGGTGTGGGCATTTATACAAGAAAATCATGTGACCAAACATGTCACGTGATACAACATGTCACGTGGTCAAGAACAACAGAACAAAAAACAAAAAAGCATACAGATAGACTAAATTGTCCTGGCCAGGACTAAATACAAGAGACCCAGGGAGATAAAATAAGACAATTGTGGTAATACGTCCACAAATGGACACAAGGCGCACAAACTCAGTGAACAAAAATGATACATGAGTCATAAAAAATGTCAAACTATTGACCCTTCATAGAAAGGGGGAGAAGTCAATTTCCTCATTTAACCCAGGAGGACAGGTGGCTCCCAGAGTTTCAATCCAGTAGGTTTCACGTTGTAAAAGTTTTTTAAGTCTATTGCCTCCCCGGAGGTCCATTTCCACAGTTTCAATGACCATTACTTTCAGTATATTGAGGTTAGAGTGGCCAGAGTTTTTAAAATGCTTTGCGATGGGGTAGTCCATATTTTGAGATCTAACAGCATATTTGTGTTCAGCAAATCTTTGTTTGAGTTTTCTCTTTGTGCGTCCAATATAAAAACATCCACAGTCGCAATCAATCCTATATACCACGTAGGTGGAATTGCAGTTGGCAAAAGAACGGCAGTGGAAGGTGTTTTCAAGTTTTGAGTCCATGAAAGTTTTAGTTGTGTTGATGTGGGAGCAATGAGCGCAATGCCCACATCTGAAGGTTCCAGTCGGTTTTTTGAAGAAAGTGGTCGGTTTTCTGGAAGGAAGATGGTTGGTCACGAGTTTGTCTCTTAGGGTAGGAGGGCGCTTGAAGGAGAACATTGGTGGATCAGTGAACAAAGAGCCCAAAGTTTGGTCACAAGATAAAATACTCCAGTTTTTGAGGATGACACCTTTGATTTTGTGCGCCATATTGCTATATTGTATTGGACAGAACATTTTAGTGCTGGATTGCGAAGGAGGACGTCTATTTTTCTGCAGCAGGCTTTCTCTATCTAAAGTGCGGGCTTTACAAAGTGCATTGTTCAGTGTAGTTTTTGAGTAGCCCCTCTGAGAAAATCTGTTGTACATATCACGTGCTTGTTGTTCAAAATCACTATCCAAATTGCAGATCCTTCTTAACCTTTGAAATTGGCCAAAGGCGATGTTAGAAATCAAGTTTTTGGGGTGACAGCTTTCAGCTCTGAGTAAAGTGTTTCTGTCAGTTTCTTTTCTGAAGATAGATGTTTGTATGAGGCCTTCCTTGTCCAGAAGAATTCTAAGGTCCAGAAAATGTATTTCTTGTTGGCTGTATTCCAGGCTGAGCTTGATGTTAGGGTTCGTGTCATTCAGAAAAGTGTGGAAATCCAAAAGTTGGTCTTGAGAGCCTGTAAAGATAAACAGGAGGTCATCAATATATCTTCCGTAGAATTTGATGTAGGGTCTAAATGGATTTCTAGCACTAAACACGTACCGTTGTTCCCAGAGTCCCAAAAAGAGACCAGCATAATTGGGGGCATAGGAGGCTCCCATGGCAGTCCCCTTAATTTGCTTGTAGATGCGGTCCTGGAACAGAAAAATGTTGTTGTTTAGTGTCCATTGTGTAAGGGTGACAATAAAATCTGTAGGAGGCATCATAGGATCGTCTCTCTTTTGTAGAAAATGTGTTAGGGCCTCCAGGCCTTCCTGATGAACAATATTAGTGTAGAGGCTTTCCACATCCATGGTGACTAAAAAGGCAGATTGAAACTGTTGTAGATCCTTGAGTTTGTTAAGGACATGTGTTGTGTCTTCAAGGTAAGACTCCAAAGAGGCTGTGAGGGGTTTTATAATGTAATCAATGTATTGAGCCACAGGTTCAGTCAATGTGTCAATGCCACTTATAATAGGTCTACCTGGAGGCAAATATAGGTTTTTATGGATTTTAGGGAGGAGGTAAAATGAAGCAAGTTTGGGACTGGGAGGCAAAAGAAAGTCGAATTCATGTTTATTTAGCCAGTTATGTTCTAAAGCATTGTTAAGGATGCTGAGTAACTCCGTTCTAATAGTTTCTGAAGGGTTAGTTTTAAGATGAACATAGAATTGTGTATCATTGAGTTGTCTATATGCCTCCTGCAAATAGTGCGCCTTACCCCAAATAACTGTAGCTCCACCTTTGTCTGCCTGGCGGACCACAATGTCTTCATTATTCTTGATCCACGTGATAGCCTGGCGTTCACCTACAGAGATATTAGAGTGCGTGTTGGTATCATTCTGTAGGATAATGTTCACATCATGGTCGACCTTTTTTGTGAAGGCATTTAGACAAGCATTGTTGCTGACAGGAAAAAAGGTGGATTTGCGTTTGAAAGGGGTAACGGGGGCAATCTGGGTAGAGATAGAATTAGCAGAGGAGACATCGGGTGCCGGGCGGGTATGGTACCAAGTTTTAAGATGTAGATTACGGTAAAATTTGTATAGGTCAACTTTAGTTTGAAACTTATTAGTTTGGTATGTTGGCGCAAAGGAAAGGCCTTTGGACAAAAGTTTAAGACAGTTAGTGGGAAGTTGTACGTCGGAGATATTTATTACCGTTTGCTGTTGTAGCTCTGTGTCCGGTGTGGTTGTCGTGGTCGAAGGTGAAAACGGCGCAGTGAAAACGGCGAAGGTGGATGTTTATTTTATCAGGAGGCCACAGGGGGATGGAGGAAAGGTGTACCACAACGGTGCAGAGATATGACACATGCAGTGTCTGAGTCATCCCGTTTCTAACTCTACGGCTGTACTTCCTGGACACAAAACTGTCCTCCACATTTTTAAAGGCCATGAATAATCTGTGAACAGAGGCTGTTTCTCAATTGCGAGGATCCGTCCTCCGTTTGTCCACTTCGTTGACGTCCTCGGTGGTGGGCTCCTCCAAAACCTCTCACCGCCACGTTTGAGCTCAATTGGAACAGCTTTCAGAGCGAGCATCATGTCACATGTCCAATCATATGATAAAACATGATATTATGCTTACAAAAACTACTTTTTTATGAATAAATGCTGTTTATAAACTGGTTTTGGTTGGATGTCTTACTGTTTGAACATTTTGGCTTGAATAAAATAATAAGAAATATTACAAGAAATTGTACAAAATTCAATTCAAATATTAAATATATTTAGCAGGTCCAGTTTATCACTAATCGCCTTCAATAGGTTGCGTTCACGTGACATCACAACATTCTAAAAATCCTATAGTTTAACATTGAGGTGGAGGGCAACTGAAAATTCAATGGCTGTAACCATAGTAACGCTCAAAATGCAGATGTATAGTCTTAAATCATTGCTAATATCTCTGTAATTACTCGGCCAATTCACATGAAACAAAAACTGACACAAAGTTCAAAGTCATATCTTCCAGCTCATATGAAAATATGTCTAATTATTTCTTCACAAAGGCGTCCAAAAGTGGAGACAATATTCAAAAACATGTGCTTGATGTTGGCCAGTAGAAAGGACTTTCAGCCATAAAATTCACATGTCAGGTTTGTGAATCCAATCACTGTCACATGATGATCAGAGAAAACATTTGGATATTTTCTTTTTGGAAATTTCTTTCAAAAACTGTTTCTCTCCCATAGACTTGTATTGACACCTGCCCTCCAACTGAAATGGAATTCTAAATCGTGAACGCAACCTATTGCAGACTTACGTTAACAACCATAGGCCTGATTTATCAATAAAGAGGCTTTGACTTTATACAAACCTCGTTCTTACATCTTTACTTTGCTTACAATACTTTTTTCAATGATTTTAATATTACAATTATTTGTTTGCACAAATGTGAAACAAAACTTTTTTTAAAGAAAAAAAAACAATGTTGCAGTGCATCATGGGTAATTTCAGCCCTCTGAGGCAGCGGACGATCCAACGGTGCATCCTTCGTAAATGAGCCAAACGGAGGAGTCGAGCTGCGAGGGGGCGAGCGGTCTGAGTGAATTGGATCACCACTTGGCGGCGCTGTGATGACGTGAATTACGTCCGAAGTGGTCGAGACGCCGGGGATCCTGGCAACTGGGAAACAGCCAGAGTGTGTTCATTACGGCGCCATTGATTTGTTCGCATGCCGTTAGCTAATAGCAAACACTTGAAGGGTGTCACCCATTTTTCCTTCTGCGAGACACTCGGTATGGAAGAGTGGAGAATTGTGTGACGCATGTGCACTCGTTACAAAACCTTAAGTTAAGGTTAAGGTTTTAACTTTATTAGTACCCGCAGGGAAATTCCTCAGGTTTTTGCTCCAATTATGCATTGACATAGCCATGATTGTACTGCTATGGACTCATAACTTTCCAGTTTTGGACTTTTTTAAAGATTTTTTTTTTTCAGAGATACATATTTTTTCACTTATGATTATCTGTTAAAAAACTACACACAATATCTTAAATCCCCTCTGAAAAATGTTTTGTTTCTAATATGTCAATAAATTAAAACCCTAAATTGAAATCTGGGTCTATCCATTATTTAGATTTTGTCGCTGAAAATATTGGCAATTTTGTAAATTTGTATGCACAAAATGTCTTATTTTATCAAAACATCAAATGACATATTTATATCAGTAATGTTCAGCAAAAGTTTCAAAATGATATATCTTTAAAAAATTATAATAATAATCCCTATTCAACAACAGTAGTTGTTCACACTCTGTCATTGTATCAAACAGATTAGTGTGTGGATGCAAAACAACTTCCTCCAGTAAATACAGATAAAACAGAGATCATCGTTTTTGGCCCACAAAAACACAGAGAAGTTGACCCAAAAGTCAAGTTAGAAATCTAGGGGTAATCATGGACTCAGACCTGAATGTTCACAGTCATATTAGGTCCATTACATCAGCGGCCTATTATCACTTAAAAAACATTACTAAAATAAAAAAAACATAGTGTCTAAGCAAGACTTGGAAAAACTGATTCATGCATTTGTCTCCAGTCGGTTAGACTATTGTAACGGCTGCTCACTGGCCTTTCTAAACGAGCTGTTAGACAACTGCAGTATATCCAAAATGCTGCGGCTCGAGTCCTGACCAGATCCAGGAAATACGACCACATTAGTCCAGTGCTCCGGTCTCTGCACTGGCTTCCTGTTGCTCAGAGAATAGAATTTAAAACAGCCCTGCTTGTGTATAAGTCTCTTCATGGTCGGGCACCAAAGTACATCTCTGACATGTTAGAGCCGTATGAACCATCTCGGGCCCTGAGAACTTCAGGGAGGGGTCTCCTGGTGGTTCCCAGAGTCAGGACTAAACACGGTGAGGCTGCGTTTCAGGTTCATGCAGCAAAAGTCTGGAACAGCCTCAGTGAGGACATGAGACAGGCCTCAACCCTGAATATTTTTAAGTCCAGGCTGAAAGGACACCTTTTTACTGTTGCCTATGGTATGGTATGTACGTATGCGTGCATGTGTATGTGCACGCATGTGTATGTATATATATATGTATGTGTGTGTATATGTGTGTATGTATATATTTTATGTAATTTTATCAATTACTTTGTGGATTTTGGATTGTGTTTTCAATGCTTTTTTTGTGTGTTTTTAAATGTTTTTTTTTGTGTTTGGTGTTGCTGTGAGGCACATTGAGTTGTCATGTACATGAAATGTGCCATACAAATAAACTTGCCTTGCCTTGCCACATGCAGGGATGACAATGTAAAATTTAAAACATTTAAAATATCAATGCTGAGAAACCCCAAAAATGTCTTTGGGTACAATCCAACGGCTCATTTGTGTACTTTAACATTTAACTGTCCCAAATAAACAAAACACTATGTCCACTTTACAGTGATGGTCTGCACGTTTAAACGTGTTCTTCATCTTGTGTAAAACCATGGAGGGAAGTAAGTAATCACATAATGTCCTCAGTATCAAACTGTCTGACTTACAGTTTGCATAAAAAAGTCAGAGAAGCACAGAGGATTCAGCTATCACTCTGTTCAACACTTTAGCCAAACATCTCCAGGCCTCTGATCACTATGCCAGAATTCTCTCTGTGGAGACTACGCTAAATACAGGCGGACCTCAAGGGACAATTTTATCTCCTTTGCTTTTTGTCTATTTACACAAGTGCTTTTCGAGTTCAAAATTAATCTTTGGACAGCTTTTTAGAGATAAACGTTCTTAAAACAAAAGGCGCTCATTGTGCATAGTGACAATGAGGCACTGACTTCGGCACAGATTCAAGGTCAAAAGGTCAAAATTGTTGACAGCTTCAAATATCTTGGCACACTGATAGAGCCCTTGCTTTTCTTGAGAACACTGACTTTATTTGTTAAGAAATCCTCACAACGTTTGTATCTGTTTCGTAAACTGAAATATTTTGGTGTGAGCCAGTCTATTCTAACATGAAACATGTATAAGAGCCTTGTGGAGAGTATCCTCACTTTTAACATGCTGATGTGGTGGTAACTTTAGCGTGAAGAATAGGACTCCAGGATCGTGAACATGGGCTCAAAGATCATTGGGAAGCCACTGAGATCTTTGTGTAGTCTATATGAGGAGCGCCGGGGACAGAAGGCAGTGCGCATCATTTCACTAGCAAGGACCACGCCACAACAAAGTGCAATTAAGATTTTATCACAAGGTTATAGTGTGGAGGGAAACTGGGCGAGACTCAGATGAGCCCAGCTCTTCGGGACCCCCTCTCGAAGCAGACGAATCAGTGTTGAGAACATAAAACAGACATGGAGGGAGGGTGGGGCGACAGTTTCAAACCAACTGAGATGACGGGGCTGGGCTTGGTATGGTTGTGGTAATACTTCACCACAACTTTAACAAATGCTGAATCATGGATGTATTTTATGCCAAATAAAGATACAGAGACACGTAGAGGAATAACACCTAAAAGAAAACATATAACGGAGTATCCTAACCATAAGGCAAATGTTAGCTTCATGTAAGTGTTAATGGCCAGCTATGAGTGCCGGTTTTTCACTTCCACTGGACTTTGTGCTCTCATGATTCATGACAAGCCTCCTGGACAATTGTAACTTAAAAAACGCATTGTACACTCAATAGATTGTCAGTAGTTGCTATGATGACCAACAAGAACAAACCTTCGGGCACTCGGCTGAACTAGATTGCTTGCTCCTGTGCATCCTGTTGTTGTGTCCTGAAGCAAGACACCCATAGCGACTCGTTTACTGTGGACGTATCTTACTGAATACAATAACCACTATCAGTAACTAGATTTTTTACCTTCTTTGTATATTTGAAAGCTCTCTGACTGTCATCCAGGACAGTTCTCATGTAAGCCCATATACTTTACATTTATATAGGAGAGAGAGAGGTACATGGATCGACATGGAAGCGAGTCTGAGTGCATTACGCAAGAGGGAGATGTACAATATGAATGTAAAGTAAAAGGGAGGTAATTTAGAGGTGAATTTGCAGTTCACCTTGTAGTTTGCATAGCGCTGAATCTAAATGATTTTGTGGTTGGAAAATGTCATTCTGATCTGAAACGGCTATTTGAAAGTTCCCGAAAACACTTGTCGTCCTTCGCCACAAAAGCACAGACGATTTCTTGTATTACGAATACGAAATTCTCCCTCGCCCTAATTATCCAGCTTTGTGAACAGTCTCGTATAGACGGCATTAATTACACAAAGAAGTCAGTATGGGACCAAAAGAATGCTGTTTTATACATTCCCGATGTGATTCAGCCTTGGGGAGCAGCATGTTGTTAGTCAGGGCGGGTTTGTTCACATGCCCGTGAAGAAAACGTGTGAAAAGATACCATAAAGGAGAGCATTCATTTACACAAAGCAGCAGGACATCTGGCTTTCCAAACAGCAAAGTAGTGCCATTAGGTAGAAATGCAGAGAAATAATAATACAGTGTTTCTGAATGAAGGACTGCTTGATCAAAAAGCTGTGGCATGATGTTTTCCACTCTCTGGGCCTGGATCTTGGTCAGGAGTTTCTCGCTTGCATGTTTTCCATTCATGGGGAGAGACTAACCCCACGATTGACTCAAGTACGTGTATTGATATTTGATAGTAGTTTTACTGCTGACAAGTACTGTATGATAGAGGTTATGCAGGTAATGTAACAGCATAGACACATGGGGGCGTGGGCTAGCAAGGGGAAAGGAAGCTTGTCAAGGGAATTACAATTGTTCACTCTTATTAGACATTTTCTGGCGGACTATAAGCAAATTTGGTACGGACAAATAAAGTCCAAAATAGGGTCCATTTAAATGTTTTGAGGCAATAGATTGTCCAGTAGAACGGAAAAACCGGCACTCGAAGTTAGCGATTAGCATGTAGCATGAAGCTGACGTTAGATTTATGGTTAGCATTGTCTCTATTTGGTCAAAAACACATCCATAATTTAGCATTTGTTAAAGTAGTGGTGTTGTGGTAAGTAAAGGAGTAGTTCTTTTCTCCTCTGTTATCAGCCTTGTATGTTTAAAAAGAGCCTACAGCAGGTCAAAATCAGCCAAATCCCATTATAGTGAATACGGCTAAAGCTCCGTGGGACCCGGAAGTAAAGCAACGTCTAGCCGTTAGCGTTTAGCCTCCAAACATCGCAAACTAAGAACAATCTGGATGTTCAGCTGTTTTCAGCCCAACAACCACATTTAGGTGAGGCTTCGTTAGAAATCATTAATGAATGAAAACCCTTTTTGGAGTTTATTTAAGACAAGAATTAGCGTGTAAAAGTGTCTTCGGAGCTAAATGCTAACTCATATTCAGTTTTGTTTCGATTTTTGTGGCTCGGATACACTTCCAATGGCCACTAAACACCATCTTATTTATGTTAATGACAGAGAAATGACAGATATTAAAAATGCTATAAAATGAACCTGGCCTGGCTTCATTCAGTTCTACCAGCGTATGCATTTGTAGGAACCGGCTCAGATAATTTCACAGCGCTTCCGTTTTGGCAAAAAAAACTGTAAATGCATATTCTCATTACAAATAATACTTACTTGTTACTCAAGAAAATGTAAAGTGAATGTAACTGCCACCACTATCTGTCTCTGCTGGCTTTATGTTTTTGATCTTCGGTCTCTGCCCGGTTGCCAGTTTCTCAAAGAAATATGACTCATTTTGTGTTGCGTTTTGATGAGAGGTCAATATCACAGGTTCACTGAGATTCAACCTTGAAGAACACTCCATCAGCAACAAATGTTTGACCCTGAGAGCACAATGACAAAGACTTCCATCTCCCGAAACGACCATCTGTGGCGCCTCAGCGTTTCCCGAACATTTCCAAAATCATTTCCCCGTTAAAATCGTTTACAACAAACTACTCCCCAAAGTTAGCGTACGGCTGCCAAAAACCCTCCAAGTTGCCACATTTGATCTCCCCCTTGATCTGGCTAATCATGTAACTCCACTGCTCCATCTCCGTTGCCGTGGGAGACCGTTGCCATGGCGCCCGTCGCTGCCTCTGACCCAGACTGGGAAGAGGAGCGTTTTTGAGAAAGTGTAATTGGACAAAAATATGAAAAAGAGAGAGAGAGAGTTGAAATTACGTTTGTAGCAAATGGATTCCCGCTGAGTCCGGCTCATTAGTCAGCATTATGCTTTTCGTGACGAGGACCAAGGAAATCGAAACAGCACAGTGTTTACAGAGGAGAAGTACATTGTAGCAGGCTAATTACTGTAGAAACGGACGCGGTTTAGTGGTTTAGTATTTTGTTCTTGCGGTTTCCAATGATTTTAAACACGATTTCATGTCCAGGAATTACTTTACTGCAAGAGAGCCTGTGCCCCCTTTTTGTTATTTACTTCAGAGAACAAGAAAGTGGAAATAATGAATTGAAAAAACGACTATTTTGTCTTTTATAGTACATGTTGTCTGAGATTGAGTGGACAGAGGACTCTACCTGACCAAATGAAAGTGTCCTTTACCTGGATGTAACGAACTGTTCTGATCTGGAGCTGCTGCAGGTGGCCTCTGCTCTGCCCGACCCCGTCACATCTCAGAAGCTGGTACTTGGATGGAAGACCAGGAGGCCTGAGTGAATGTGGTGAGTGAGTGGTTAGTGGTGGTCGGAGGGGCCGATGGCGTAGAGTGGTCGCCTCGCTTCCATCAGTCTAAATGCTAAATAATAAATGGTCCCAAGTAACTGCGAAAGTACTAATACACCTTGAACGTTTGCACATTTTGTCATGTTTACAACCCTAAATGTAAAGATTTTATTTTGAATTTTTGACTGAAAGTTCACACACAAGTACCAGACAACTTTGAAGTGAAAGCAAAATGATACATGATTGTGTTATTTTTCAAAAAAGTGAAAAGTGGGGCGTGCATAAGTATTCATACAGCATTTTCTGAGTGCATTAAATTGCCTTTATAACATTCCTAATGACTGCAGAAAGTTCACACCTTGCCCTAACCATTAAATAGAGGCCACCTGTGTGTAATCTACTCTCAGTATAATTCCAGCTGTTCTGTGAGGGCCTCAGAGCTATGGTCAGAGTGTATTGGTCACTAAGCAACATCATGAAGGTCAAGGAGCTCACCAGAGAGGTCAGGGATAAAGCTGTGGAGAAGTTTAAAGCAGCGTTAAGTTATACAAAGATTTCCAAAACTTTGAACATCTCACGGAGCACTGTTCAATCCATCATTCGGAAATGGAAAGAGTATAGCACCACTGCGAACTTACCAAGACACGGGCGTCCACCTAAACTAACAGACCGAACAAGGAGAGCACTGGTCAGAAATGCAACCAAGTGCCCCAAGATAACTCTGGAGGAGCTGCGACGTACTGCCGCTGAGCTGGGGGAATCTGTACATGGGACAACTATAAGTCGTACTCTACACAAATCTGGCCTTCATGGACGAGTGGCAAGAAGAAAGCCATTATTGAAAGGAGGCCATAAGAAATCCCGTTTGAAGTTTGCTAGAAGTCATATGGAGGACACAGCTACCATGTGGAAGAAGGTGCTTTGGTCAGGTGAGACAAAAATTGGACTGAATTAGGGTAGGCGAGCTATGGATCTGTTGAGAGGGATCCTCCCAACGGACTCGTAATCCTCGTCTTTGAACGCACCACACAGCATAGGAACATTATATACAAAATCAGCTACTTTAGTTAGGGCAGCTGCGTAGGGGTTTGTTGACGAGGAGCTACTGCCCTCTACAACTGGCCATCTCTACACCTAGCTTTTTAACGCACTCCACTATGTAGAGTATATGTATATTAATATGTCTTTTTAACATAAAACGAGTGACTTTTGGTAATACTAAGAATGTTTGGCACGGTAACTGTCTGAAAGAAAGTTCGCCTTTTGTTACTTGCTTTGTACTAGACTTCGTACTTGAAACTAGACCAATGTTGTAATTGTGCTTCTTTCTGTTGATGTACGACCACTTCAAACAGTGTTTTGTAAGTTATAGTTCTTTGTAAATAGTTTGTAAATAGTTTGTAAGTATGTAGCTTTATCAGAGTTGTTTCGTAATTAGTAAGATGGTATTGCTCTGTTTTGGGGTATGGTTGGATGCTGCGGGTGTGTAGGGTCTATTTTGTTTTGCTGTTGTTTCCTTGTTGCTATTGTGTTCCTTTTGTTGTTCCACTATGTTATTGTGAAATCCATCCATCCATCCATTTTCTTCCACTTGTCCGTTGCCAGGTTGTGGGGGCAGCTGTTGGAGTTGCCCAAATCACATTGCACCAGCCCCTATGGCTCCTCAGAAGGACGGCCTCATGGTTCTAACCGGGCCTGTTGGTCTCTCATAAGGGGCTTTTGAACCGCTCTTTGTCTGACCCGTCACCTAGGACCTGTTTGCCATGGGAGACCCTACCAGGGGCACAGGCCCCCGACAACAGAGCTCCCAGGATCATTCGGGTGCTCAAACCCCTCCACCACGTTAAGGTGGCGGTTCCAGAAGGGGTGTTACTGTGGAATGATGATTTTAATTGTATTGATTTTGGGGGTGGGCGCGCTTATAAGCTCTTGCTTCGGCCCACTCCTTTTGAGCAGAGTGTTTGCTGCTCAAATAAACAAATAACTAAAGTAAACTTTTTGGCCCAAATGCAAAACGTCATGTATTGAGCAAACCTAACACTGCTCATCGTCCTGAGTGAACCATCCCCAGTGTCAAATATGGTGGGGGGAGCATCATGCTATGGGGCTGCTTTTCCTCAGTGGGGACTGAGAAGATTGTAAGAATAGTTGGGAAGATGGATGGAGCCAAATAGAGAGACATTTTGGAGGAAAACCTGCTGGAGTCAGCAAGAGAATTGAGGCTGGGGCGGAGATTCACCTTCCAGCAGGACAATGACCCTAAACACAAAGCTAAATCTAGTTTAGTTTAACCTTCCGATCGCGAAAGGACCGGCTCTACCATCTGCACCACAGTCTACCCCAGGGCAGCTGTGGCTACAATATTAGCTTACCATACTTTATTTGTTCACTCCATACCAAGCGTCCTTGAGTGTCCAGCTAAGCGCTATATAAAACCAATGGATTATTATTATGAGCAGGTTCAGCAACACAATGTGACCAAACAATGAGAATAGCTGACGAACTGAACATGGGCATATTCCAAGATAACGATACAAGGATTTGGACATTGCGGAAGCTTATTGAAACAACACCACAGTGAATGTTCTGTAATCAAAGCTAAAGCCGCTACAACCAAATTCTAACTAGAGCGTGTGACCTTTTGAGAATACTTTTTTCGTCATGCAATGTAAGAGTAACAAATGAGGTTATAGAAGAATGTATAAAGACTGTGAGAGTTTTGAAATATTACAGTATTACAGCTTGGTAAATGTTGTAGGATTTATCCTTGAACCAAGACATCCACGGTGAACCTTTTTGGAACTATAAGTAAAAATTCTGAAAAGTAGATGATCAATTCTCCTACCAAAATCATGTTTTTTATTACATTTTTCAATCAAATCTGATTTTTTTTTTTTTCCTGCATATTTTTTGGATAGGAACTACTTTTTCCTACTGCTTGTCATTTGGTTTGAGCGAGTGAGCAGTGTGAGAGATATGACCTTTGCAGTTTCAATACATTTCAACTAATGAAATTGATTTCATCAGATCAATAACGCAACGCTAACCCTTTGACGCACCCGGCCTTTTTAAGTAGAGCCTCAATTTCTGGCATCACTCTCCTCAATCAGCCAATCCGAAATGTTCTTTTTAACAAACAACTGCCAAAGGGTATCGCTTTACTCAAATTGTCCAATTATTTAGAGTAAAAAGCAGCGGCTTAAAACTTTGCTGAAGAAGAATGGGAAATCACAAAAACTGACAATGATCCATCCACAAACGGCACAGCTCAAAGCGAGAAGAAAATGTTTATACATTAAACACTTGGAAGACCTAAAGTTCCATTGCACAGAGACGTGATTAGATAAAGTTGGTTCAAATTGAGATCCGAGAGAACAGTAGGGCAGACTTTGTGTTTGAAAATGTGCGCTCAATGGAAAACAGAAAAAACAAATAGGCGAAATGAAAGAGAGTTTAAATGTGTTAGATCTGTGAGGAGAGAGAAACTGCGAGTGTTCAAACACTGAGCAGGAGTTTGACTGTGGAGGAGAGTGGAGGAAAACTTTAATGGATTTCTCTTTGAGAGATACTGATTGTTTTGTGGATCTGGCGGCCACAAGAATAATAATAATAACCGTCATGGAAAAGAAATATTTTCAAGGCCTGTACTGGAAACGATCGCCGTCTTTGGCGCGTCCATCTGGCGCTCAGAGTGCAGTGATTTGACAGGGTTATGTGCCAGATGTTAGCCTGGCAAGTCACTTTCATGAGTTCACCATGAGCTGTCGTCGTTCCTGATATAACATACTGGAACTGCAATAGGCAAATGAATGTAATATTTCATTAAACAAAGCAGTGTTTCATTTTGGAGGCGCTGAGACAGAATCTAATCATGTTAGCTCTGCGAAACGTTATGGTGACATCAACACTGTCAAACTTTCTGTTCTAGAATTCAGCTGAGGACAACAAGGGTTAGAGTTTTTGTGGCGAATTTTATTTTGGTGAGGTGGTGTATGTTACAAAAGTATAAAGGTTTCAGGGAGGAGAGACTGAGCCGTTTAGGTCCACCAGACTCCAGCTGAACTCTCTCCATTCCTAGCCCTCACTCCCCTCCGCCGCTTCTACCTGCATTCACAAACTGTGGTTCTCTGCGATGTATGCCAGTAAAGTGCAGCTAGCTCTGATTCAAGCTCTCATCAATGGCTTGAATAGGTGTGCGAAGCTGTCTGAATGAGGCCAGCCCCGAACGATCGAAGAAAAGCAGCAATCTCCGCGAGAGAAGCTCTAGTCATTGGTTTGGAATAAGAATTCGCTTTTGCTTTAGGAAAGAAAGTTGAAGAGAGTGACTTGCCAGGCTAACATCTGGCACGTAACCCTGTCAAATCACTGCACTCTGAGCGCCAGACGGACGCGCCAAAGACGGCGATCGTTGAAATTCCAGTACAGGCCTTGAAACTATTTGTTTTCTATTACGGTTATTATTATTATTCTTGTGGCCGCCAGCTCCACACTCAACGTTCTCTCATTAACATAGCATCGCCAGTACAAGTGCAGACACAGACCTCCCCAAGCTCTCGTATAGCAGCGGGAGTGCAGGGTCAAGTGGTGCTCAGGTGCGCTGCCCGAACCAGGGGGTGATGGCACACATTCTCAGCAGGCAGCGGCCTTGGTCCATCAACAGTTCTGCACAGCCCGGAGATCTGTCCCGCGACCTCACGAAACATTTCTCCAGGCCGAGCCAAGGTGTAATCCATCTTCCTTATACCTGCAAAAGAGCTCTTGGATGTTCCACAGCACTACTGGCAAAATATTCAGTAGACTGATTAACCCAGAGTTGAATTTTTTGAGTGGATCACACAACGTCATGTGTGGAGGAAAAATGGAATGGCACACCACCATCAAAACCCTCTCCTCACTTTCAAGTATGGTGCAGGGAGAATCATGGTGTGGGGCTGTGTTGTTGCCTCAGGGTCTGGACAACGTGATATCATCAATAGAAAAATGTATTCACACGTTTATCAAGATATTTTGCAGAAAGACCTGAGAAATTCACTACAGCGTGGAAAAAGTAAGTGAATCCCTGTATTAAATATCTGGCTGACCCTTCTTTTGCAGAAATAACTGCTTTTCTGTAGTTGCAGATTAGACGCTCACAACGATCAGGATGAATCTTTACAAAACTGCTGCAGTTCACTGAGATTCAGGGGTGTACTTACTTATTCCACACTCTCCTGTGAATGTTTACATGTTATGGCAAATAAAAATATGATAAAATGTAAATGTGTGGGTGGTATTAGTTTAAGCAGACACTGTTTAATCGTTCTTGTGATTTTGATGAAGATCAGACCACATTTAGACAGAAATGTGACTTACTTTTCTTGCCACTGTAATGCTGTAGATTTGTTCCGTGGCTTTCGAGAAACCACTGAAGCTTCCATTCACTGTTAGACGGTGGTGGTAAGTGAGTAATGGAAATATGGCTACACACGTTGAGTCGCCCTTAGCGCCCCCTGGAGGTGGAGCTCGGAGGGCGTTTGCTGATCATTAGCGTGTCTGCCGTCGGCGGGTTTGTTGTAGCGAGTTCATCTTCACTGTTAACGTTCCTGCATCTATAAAAAAGAATTGGTAGGACCATTAAAGCGGAGAGCATGAAGGAGCCCGCGAGCAGGTGACAAGCTGCTGCCTGGAACGCAAGAACGCCATAAAAGGCGGCTTTTTCCATGGTCGAGCGGAAGGAGACGCTGTGCTCTTCTCTATCGGCAGGGTCACTAAAGACATTTCTCAAGACAGTCCTCCATATTGATTTGTATCTTCAAGGGCTTCACTATCCGTTAATTTGCTCAAAGTACTGGTAAGAGTGGAACAATCGATTGAGGACCTCATCACTGGTCTGCCCCAACAGATGAACAATAGTGCGGATGTGGTCGTAGGAGGAGCTTTCAGAGAAGAGCTCACAGCCCAAGAATCCCTCTGCCAGAAAGCAGCCCAAAGACCACATGTCCACAGTCTCAGACAGTGGTGCAACCAGGGTCACCTCCGGAGCAGCTCAGACTTGTGATAGCCACAGCCAAAGTCGATAAGTTTGACTTTAAAGGGCTGCTCTTGGTGATTGACCAACATGATATTGTCTGCTTTGAGGTCTGTGTGAACGACTTGTGCGTCCTTTAGAGCGTTAAAAGCTACAAGCAACTGCTGAGCTATGGGCCTCAGCTCATTCAGAGAGAAGTATCTTCTCTGCTGCACCACAAGGTCTGCAAGGCCAATTGGTATTCAACGCACTTGTATCTTCCACAAGTGACGTGTTCCACACATCTGACCAGATTGGCTTCTTCTGGGTCAATGTCCTTCAAATGTTTCAGGATTTCCAGCTCCCTCTCCATCAATGGCCGCTGACTGCTCTGCTTTTTGACTACGACACTGGAGGCCGCCATTGCTCCACCTTTGCTGTAGTACCTCCATTTGACCGCTATTCCCCCATTGGAATGCATGGGACTTTAGACACGTTAAAAACAACTTTAATGCCCGGTGCTTAATGGTTTAGAAGTGGCTAGAGCTAGATATTCCTCCTGTGATTACGCTGGGTTAAAAACAAGAGCCTGTAAATCCGCCATGATTTCCCCCTCGAACGTGGTCATTTTGGTAAACGGGGAGGAGTGAGGAGGAGCGGTCTATTCTTTTTTACAGTCTATGCTACCCATGTCTCCTTTGTCATTTTCGAAGATTTTCAGAGCCACAACTTCTCCAGTCTTTGAGTTTGTGCACTTTGCGACTTTCCCATAAGCCCCTTCTCCAAGAAACTTGAGAACAACGTATTCCCCAAACTGGAGTGGGAGCTCTTCTGAAGATGAGCAGTTTGAAGAGCAGTTTCAGGAGAAGTTTGTCGCTGTCCGAGAACCCAGACAACAACAAAAGAAAAAACTTTAAAATACACACACATGCACATTCATCTGAAGATAAGAATGTGATAGGTAATACTGACCAGACAAGACAAGACATCAAGAACTACGTTATTAACAGTAGGTACACCTATAACACACAGATCTCAAACATTGCATACAAAAGGAATAGTAAATAATATACAGTACATAAACAAATGGCATAAAGGGGCTTAAAATCTGCCTTAAAAAACAGCCACAAGAATATATCACAACATCTACTTATTTATGTAGAGAAGTCCAAGTCTTCATCTATGCGTGAGAGTTAACATATTTTTTTCTGATCATTTGTTTTACATTTCCGGACGTAGCTTGGTTTCCTTGTAATGTCACATACAGCATACAAAATTGATAGAGAAACATTGCATAAACATTGGACTGCCTAATACCTGCAGGACAACTGTTATTTCACTTCAATTCTGATTAAATTCGCAGTCTTTCCATAAGATACTCAAAAGTAAAAATATAGGACATTTTAAATGATAAATAAAATACAGGCATTTATTGAATTACTGGTGTCTTCATTGGTGATACATATCAGAAGAAAAAAACACAAACATCTTTACTATATTATGTGCTGGCTCGACTCTCCTCAGGCCTGACTCATAACTCTCCTGGGAGCGTTACGTCATCAGTGCGTCTCTATGGAGATGTTGCTGCTTTGCTTGCGCCTCTAAACAAAACCTACAATATGAAAACGATCAATGAACGCGCTGTTCGGAGGTCTCGGAATGCGGCATGTATTTCCGTGACGAGCAGGAGACACATTATGGACTATTGGTCTAATAAAGTCCCAGAGGAGGGTGCAGACGCACCAGGGCCCACTATTAACTGGAATAAAAGAGAAAAGTGCACGGGAGCATGTCTGCCGTCAGCCACGGCGGCCACCGGGGAGCGCCGCTGAGCAAGAGGAGGAGACGTTACTACAGTATTTGTTTGTTTCATCTCGAGATATAAATGATGTGGAGCCGTCATGTGTATTTAGTATGACTAGCACAACACCTTTATTGAGTTCATTTCAGACTTTTTAGAGCTTTTTTCCATGTTACCATGCTCTGGCGTTGTTTTTGGACCCACTCGCGCATCTTTGAGTCATCTTTAAACCTTCCCCGTCTCCTCATGAGGTCGCACTGTACATATCCAGGAAATGCGATTCTCACCTTTCGAACTATTGATTAGTATAATCCTTTAACCCCCACGTTAACCAAGCCCATCTTCTCCAGTTCGGCTTTGCCGTGTAAAGCCTCATTTGAAAGCTAAGGCCTAAGCCCTTTCCTCTTTCACCATGTTTTGGTCACGTTTTTGTCGCATTTTTGTCACGTTATTGTCGCTTTTTCGTCACGTTTTTGTTTTGGTCACATTTTTGGGGCTTCATCTACACTGCATTACACTGAACGACATGTGGCCAAAATGCTACAAATAAGCAATGAGAGTGACAAAACACAACGAAAACGTGGCAAATGTGGCAAAAACCCTACAAAAAGCAAGAAAAACGTGGCAAAAAAAAAAACACTATAAAAATGACTAAACAACAAAAAACAAGAAGCTGCAATGAGTTTTGTAGGCCTTAGCTTTCAAATGATGAGTTGAGGAGCTTTTAAATTTGGCTGAACTGGAGAAAATGGACTCTGCTCAAATATAAGTTATTTTAAATGCCAAATGGTTATATTAAAAAAAAAAATTCAGTCAACACAGACGGGTAGCCTGGTGTTATAAGTGATTTGCCTCAGGTGCACTGTGGTTGGGTCAGACTGTTTTTAATGCAGGCTACTAGTTACCATAGACATGCACTAGCCTAGCTCTAGACTAGCACCACTAAACTCTTCAAATATAAAGACTGCATGAATAATAATAACAAATATCTCCAGAAATCAACAACACTCTGGATAACTAGGAAATGAGGCCCTATGCCAAAAATCCTGAAATATCCCTTTAAGGCGGGGGGGCTATGAGATTCAATCAATACTGCAGTTTCTAACAAATCAAGTATAAGATGGTGACGATGATGTGCTGGAGATAATTCCCAAACACAACTTTCCCAAAATAGTAAACAGACACGTAAACCCTGTGTGTCTGGGGGAGTCGAGTTAGGGAGACAGAGACAGAGCTAAGCGTTTTAATAACAGGGGCCACGCTGGTCTCACTGTTCCCCCGGGGGCCCCTCACACACAGCCGGCTCCTCGCTCCGCCGCAGTGAGACGTGTTTACAGCAGGTGGAGGTGACGGGGCCAGCGCTGCACATCTCACTCACTCTCGCTCGAATGTCCCGTATTATCCGCCGATAGTTTGGAGCTCCCCCTGAAACAGTTGGACAGGGATGTTGAAAAGTTGAAAACTTTACGGACGGTTTGCTAAAGTTCAGTGGAACATCAATACGAGCCGGAGGCAGCGAGAGCTGACCATAGCGGACCTCTCCGTGTTCTGGCTTACATAACACGAGCGCGGATAAAAATATGTCTGTCCAGATCCACATTAGCAGACGCTATCAGGGAAGGTTCTCCAAAAGTTTTCAAAGAGCCGTAATAGTTCAAGGCTTAATTGACAGGGTTATGGACACGTTTCAGATTTGAATGAATACATTTATTATATTTTTCTCATGAACTGCAAGAACAAATGCTGAGCTATGGATCTATTTTCTACCAAATAAAGACACGACAGTGGATCAACTGCACAAAGGTGTAATATGTGACCGGTCACAGACACCAGGGACACAAGGCGGGTCTGGGCATTTTGAGATTTTCACAGATTATTGAAGTGCTCCAAGCTTTCCGAGGATGTGTAACACATACTGCACGCTCTGTATGTCGGTTTGAACCTAAAGGTTTACGCTTTTAAATATACCAACACTGGAGAGGCTTCTTCATTGCTTCAACTGAACGATTCTGCAAGAAAGTGAAAATCACAAATTTTCAACAAAAAAAACATTGTTTGAGTTTTTTCTGAGACACGGGCTGCCGACTTGTGTCCCTGGGAACCAGGGTGGGTCACATATTTAACAGGGAATGCCATAATTCCAATTTAGCATGTAGCATGAAGCTACATGCTAAGGACTAGCTCCGGGCACCTGTTTTTCACATTCTAGTAACAAATCGGCTGTGTCAAAACATTCATATGAACCAGATTTTGACTTGTTATTTAAGTGTGCTAAATATGTTTATAATCCGCGTTACTGACTTCTTCCCACTTGATGTCCTAAAGGTCAAGGCCTATGTATTCTATTATTATTATTACTGTAGATTGGGACCCAATTTGTTTTAAATGTTTGCATACATTTTAAATACGGGAGATTAAATACAAATATAGGCCAAAATGTAAATGTATGTGAATAATGATCTAGTAAATCATAGATCATTGTTAATCACAGGCTGTTGGTTACATTTGGCTGTAGCTCTGGGACTGAGCCCCAATGAAAACTTAGAGTAAAATAATGAAGTAGAGCCACTGCCTGTTTTCTCCACACTCTCAGATTGTGTTCAGTGGGTCGACTCCGGCTCCCGCTGATCCACCAGAAACTCTTGGGTTTTGTGAAGGAAGAAACGTGTGAGTGACTTGTCTGTCTGTTCAATACCAAGTCGTTACGTTTTGTTTTTTACAGTGGGTTAGCGGCAGCTGCTTGGGGGGTTTCTGAGAATAAGTACGTTTTGAATGTTTAACACCGCGTATCCTTCCCGTGCACACATGTCTCGCTGTGCGCACGGCTGCCGAGGGGAGACAGGGGAGGCATTGGGGGGGGGGCAGGGATGGTCTGATACTGTGCGCTCTTGTGCTTGGTAACGGGGATGAACAGATCCAATGCAGGGAATGCATCCATGAGCGCGGAGAGCCTTTTTTTAGTGCTTATTTTAGCATGCGTGTTTAGCTGGCATTGCTGTAGTACCACCCCCTGGTGGCCCGGGGTGACTCCAAAAGACACTTGGTAAACAGTGTTTCAATGAGCACTTTGACCTTCCCTAGCATAGCTTAAAAGCCTGGCTCCAAAGAGATGTATTTTTTGTAAAAATTGATGTTACCCATGTGACAATGCTGGGCTACATGTGACATATTTTTAACCACGGAAGCCTTTTCAGTACATTGACGGAAGAAATAAATATAAAATAATATATATATAATATATTATAATAATAATATAATATAATAAGCTCTGGAGCTCTGTGGAGGCTCCGCCCTCCCCTTTTAAGGAACAGGCTTCGTAGAAGGAGACAAAGCAGCCATGTAAATTTCACAGACGACGATTACAATGAATGGGGCTGAATGGAACACTGGCTAGTGCAGGACACCACGCTCTGAACCAGCCAGGTTTCCTCCGGGTGCTACGGTTTCCCCGACCTCCGGTTCAGGTCGGCCCACAATGGCAGCACGGCTCAGGACTAACACCTGAACACTATTTTGTTATACGCCTGTACAATGACAAATAAAGCACATACTTACTATCTCTTGTACATTATATATGATTGCCATTTTTGTTACTGCACGTTTAATAATTCCAAACTATTAAAACCTTATAAACATTTTATTGTAAGACTGAGCTGCATTAAGGCTTCAGGCCTAAATAAAGGGACGGTTTAAACCCGTCTTAAATGTACCCATGTTGAATGTTTCGCCCTCCTTGTTGAAAACACTCCAGCCCTCAATGAAAAACAGTTTGGACACCCTGCGTTACAGTCTTTAACATCTCCATGGGACCTGGTGATGTCCCTTTGCAAACTTTACGAGCTATGAGAAAAGGCGAGTTCGTCTATGCAAGTATTTTTCACCAATGGAAACCACACGATAAAATGAATATTTTTTTTCTATTGATTGGGTCAAAAGTTCAGCAGTGTGGCTTCAAGCTGAACGAAATTGAGGTAAGGTCACTCTTTAATCAATCAATCGATCAAGTTTAATTTCTAAAGCGCCTTACACAACCAAAGCTGACCAAAGTGCTGCACACAATAAAAAATACAATTTAAAAACATTAAAAACAGACCATTATCACATCCACAACAGAACCTTATGTCAAATGCCTTTTTAAACAGGTGAGTCTTTAGTTTTGCTTTGAACCGCAGGAACACGTATAAATAACGAACCATTCCTTTTATTTTTTCATAATCGGTTTTTCATTAGGTCCTGATTAACTTGTCTTTTTGCAATTTCCCCGACTTTTCTTTTCTTTGACTCCAAGTCAAACAAATCATTATCAAAACGTGTTCTTCAATCTCCCACTGTTTCAAAGCGAGGCGGCGCGCGCATACGTTTCCCTGACGCAACAAATCGCGCTGATGTTGCGCCATTGCGTCTCGTTGGGATGAGAAGAAAGACCTCGCCACAAACATTGGCACTGGTTGCGTCACGTCAGGCCCACGATCTGCTTGCGGAGAGAGGTAGAGTCCGGAAGAAAAAAAAAAGGCAACAACGACGGCGGATAAAGAGTGAATGAAACGGACCGACAAAAGCGACGCCTACGAGCGAGCGGCCACAAAAGGGGAGTTTCCAGGCAGCGCGAGGAGAGGGAAGGCGCGCGGATGGCCCGGCTGAATGGGTGAAGGAGATTCCGTGAGAGAAAGCGAAACCTTTGGAGAGGCTTAGTGCACAAGCGAGACGAACAGGTGTGAACTCCTACTCGTGTTTTGTTTTTGGTTTTTTTTTTCTCAGACGCTCAGGATCTCCCTGAGAGGGGACACGAAAGAGAAAAGATAGTGATAAAAGTAAGTTGAGATCATTGCAAATACCTGTAGCTTTGTGGTAACCAAGGCCGTGGGAACCCAGGGTGCTGAGGGCGCTGCAGCACCCCCTGGTGGATAGTTTGCAAATTGCAGACAATATTATCAAATAGGAAATATGCACAGAAAAAGTGGTTTTGGGGTAAACTTTATCCCTCAGCACCCCCTAATTAAAGGTTTTCCCCACGGCTCTGGTGGTAACTGTTTTTGTGACTGACCGGTTCTTACTTACCGTGTTCTGTGCTGCTCCAGATGCGCCTCTGTACCTCCAGAACCGCTGACCCTGCGTCCTGCTTAACAACTCTTTAGCCGGATGTTTCGGTGGATGGTGAGGAAACAGCCGATTCATCCAGGCGAGTAAGCGCTGTTTATTAAAATCCCATCTCTGTGAATATTGATATCCCCACTGCTCAACTATGATCGTTTGTTTTAATACGCTCAGCAGTGCCCGGGCGTGACGGCGTCTCGATCTCCTCGAGGGTGACCAGATGTCAAGCGGTCAGTCGGTGCGGGAACTCCGTGTCTGACGCACACATGGATCTCAAGTGCCCAAAACTGGGACAAATCCATGGTTTTGGAAGAACCCACAGGGACATGGGTTAGAGGGCTTGTGGCTGGGACTGTATTGGGTAAATGAAGACATCTGGTCACCCTATTCCCCCACGCATTCACTCTCACAATCATTCACAACTACCTACACTAACCTCTGTTCTGTTACTCGCTCCTACCATCGCTGAGCCCCTACACGTTTCCCGAGGCGCCTGTTCTCTCTGCTCTGATAACTTCGTCTACCTCTCAAACAGAAAGCTTTCTCAGACGGGGGGGGGGACCAGCGCTCGGGCCTTAGAAACGCGTCTCAAGAACACGGCGGTTGTCGCGGAGGAGCGCCGGGGTCAGCGCGGGTCGCCCTGCAGCGGTGAGGTCCATTTGAAAAGGCCAGCATGAAAGGTGAGAACGCCGCGTCGATTCCTCAATGGGGACGTGCTTTCGGTTATATTATCACGCTGTGCTCAGGGGTCAGGGGTCGGAGGGAGAAAATGAGGAAGTGAATGAAAACACGGCTGAGTTGACCTGGACAAGCGTGTTTTCAGTCATTGTTGAATAAAGATGTCGCCATTTTGCCTCCTGTAGATTAGCCTCGTTTTGAGCTTTTAGATTTGGGTAAAGCCGAACTTGGGAAAATGTGCTCAGTATCTCGATAACATTGACTTTGCATGAGACGCCTTTATTGAATGACCTTTACCTTTGAGCCTGTTTCTCCCCAGACAGATTCCACTGATGCCAACGGCCCCAAGACCAACGACGTGTCGAAATGACCCGCAGTGAAAAGTGACGTTTAAAGTCGGGGTTTGTTTTTATCTTTGTCGTCAAATCTTTCTTTTATACGGTTTTCCCCAGAAAGAGGCTTTTAACTCGTCCCCGTCAGACCAGAAAAACATTTCCTCATCTTTTTCACCCTGACAAAATGGAACGTGACGCTTTATTCACACTGTCACCGGGACAGATACTATGTTTGTGATTTTCATTTGAAATGTTTCTCTGGGATTGAAAGTGTGCCTGTTTTGCACCAGAGAGTCAGAGTACACGTGTTTATTTTTAGGGGTGTCTGCGTGAGAGACCGGTCTGTGCTGGGGCGATCGTACGTCCTGAACGGTTTGGTACAGTCCTGAATTCAAGGCTTATGTCCCAGATCCAGAATCTAGCCCAGATGAGGTGCAGCTAAGACTCCAAATGTGTCCCTTTTGGAACTTTTATTTCTTTCTCTCATCAAACCGCCGCGTTTCCTCATTGTGTTGCATGACTCGCTCGCGCCCTTTACATTGTTTTGGTGATAATTGGAAATAACATTTAAAACACCCTTTCAAAAAGCCGTGATGCGCCTCGCTATAGGGCTGCAAAGGGGCAGAAAATTCCCAATGCTTTTCCCGAAATTGTCTGGAAACTTTCAAAACGACATGATGTTTTTGCATTTTTTATAATTCATATTTTTATATAGCGCTTAGCTGGACACTCAAAGACGCTTTACATTGCACTATTCATTCACTCCATACTTAGTGGTGGTAAGCTACTATTGTAGCCACAGCTGCCCTGGGGTAGACTGACGGAAGCGAGGCAACCAGTCTGCACCATCGGCCCCTCCGACCACTCACTCACTACATTCGCTATAGGCTTCCTGGTGTTCCCAAACGGTCTCCCATCCAAGCACCGACCAGGCCCTTCCTGCTTAGCTTCCAAGAGCTGACGGGATCGGGCCTTATTTTTTGTTGAATAAACGATTGGTGACCCATAAATGATGTTTTTGAACCATAAAACATGCATTTAAGTGATGTCACAGCCCGGCCCATATGAAGTGAGAGGCTCTGCTTGTTTTATCAGTCTGTGATTGGAAAAATTCACAGTCGCTAACTCCGATCACGACGGACAGTGATCATTACCTAAATTATTATAGACTTTTAAAACAATAATGTTGTAAAACTGCACAGCTGTATTACAATGGTGAATATAAGTAAGATTGATACAAACATGGAACGAGCCTGTTGGTCCATTTCCAAAAGCTCTTCTTCGTACGGGCCACAAACTGAAACACTGTCCTCATCAAACCCTGGTGTCAGAGATCGCAAAAATGATTTATTTTACACTTTCCATCTCTGTGATAGATATTTGAGTGTATAACTGTCAACTCGAATGTTTATGCTTCAGTTCATATTTATAGGATTATGAATCACAAAACTCTCCATGTGTTTTTGGTCATCTACCATAATAGACACGCTCCACTGAATGAACATTCCTTTGGACTCATGGCGCTCTCCGTTCACCACTAGATGCCGCCAAAAACACCTTCTTCTTTCAAACACCCATTCAAAAAAGAAAAACACCCAAACACCCGCAGCCTTTCTAACAATGTCTGCCTCCTTTCATCATTGTGGAGACTCCGAACGTGGAAAGTTTTCTCCGAGCAAACTTGTGCGAAGATCAAAGATTGCGTTAGCGAGCGCGGAGGGTGCGGAGTGGCACCGAGAGGGGCTGCCAGTGCCACCGAAGACTTCAAACGCATGTAAATACCCCCACGGTACAGTAACGCTTCAAAGACGCGCCAGCCAGGCGGGCCAGGACCAAATCAAGAATCAGAAAATAACCCTTCAGATCTCGGCGCTGGCGGCGTGGTGTTGACGAGCGGGAAACAATGAGCAGTGTTGTCAGTGACTGTGGACACGACTGGAATCACTCATTTAGAGGACAGGATACAACAAGAGGCCCCGTTTTGGAGAGAAAATGTCCAAATGTTTTCCCTGGTCATTACTTGGAAGTAATTGGATCCAGAGAGAGAAGACCATAAGCATAAACCAAATCCATGTAGTTACCATAGTTACCACAATAGAATTTGACACAATCTAAAAACTAAAGACCATAGAAATCATAGAAACACCTTTTAGCCAATGGTTTGCCGGACCTGTTTGACTTGAGCGTTCTTTACCCATACAAATGAATAGTGAAGCCAGGCCCGATATTAAAGTATGGCCTGGTATGACATGTTTGTTTCATGGCATTCAAATCCTTTCTGGCAGGACGATGTTGAAAGGCCACTGCGCTGCAAAAAGTAATCTTGAAATAAGTGAACATTTCTTGAAATAAGACATGTTGTCCTTGATTTCACTGAAAACTAGATGGAAAATCTTAATTTACTCTAAATACAACTGTTGTGGTTGATGGAGTACAACGGATAGAGTAAGTTTTAGCAATTAGCTCAGAGGACGCTATATGCTAAATGGGTTGACAACAGCTGAACACATCTGTTTGATGGCTAAATGCTAACGGCTATAGGAGGAATACAGCCGGCTAATGGAACAGCCGACCTGCTAAAGGTGCCTACAGCCCGAACACAGGTTGATTATTGTCCATGTGAGAAGAGCGGTGTGATCACTGGCTACGCTGTTCAGAGCGAGGGAACGCATTCAGGAACAGCGTAAAGATCATCTGAATTTGGAGCAGCATGACCACCTCTACTACCTCGTAAAGACCCACGTGAAACGGACACACGGTCTGGAAAGAGGAGGAAAAGCTTCACGACGATCAGCAGCTGTGGTTTGAAATGCCTTTCCCGAGCTCAGGCATTCGGATCAGAGGGATTATACGCCTCAATAAACCAGTTAAAGCACTGGATTACAAACACGTTTTAGACGGGATTTTATCATGACATGAGGCTCGACAGTCGGGTAATGCACACTCCAAACTGAAATAGGTTCATATCCAGGAGAGGCAGGAGTCAAAGAATCAAAGGATCCCAGAATAATTTAGTAACTACACTGCTTCGACTTTTTATTTCTATAGTTGTGACGTCCTATTCCTTAACCTGACTAACCCAATATTTCACTCTTGACTGTGTTTTCTGTACATTGACATACATTCGAATTGCGTCCAAAAATGGTTAATTATCTATAATACAAGCTAATAATTTGTCCACTTTAAAATATTATCAGAGCCTTTATGGATGAAAAAAAACATTGTCAACCCGCTCCACCGTCTGAGCCACTGCACCTGCCAAAAGCTGTTAGCGATAGCGCTGCCTCATGTTTTGCTGCTGTTCCAGGGTCACGCGGGACACTCCGCAGACGGGCGAGTGGCTCATTAAAATGTCCGCCGTCCCCAAAGCGGATCCATAAAAACGCGACGGATTCCGACGCGCGTAAAATATCACTATCAGGGACCGCCGCCGCATCGATCGCCGCCTCTGACGGCATCAATCAGGCTTCCAGAGACCGGAGTAAAACCGGCCCATCAGGGGAAGGCGGGACGATGGAGATATGTCGGAGAGAACATTTAGGAAGTGCTTTCGTAGCATTTTTAGGTCCAAAACATTGTTGACCTAGAAAAATCTGAAGGTCCGGTGGCCATGACCCTTCATTAGAGTTTTAGGACGTCATTTTTGCACTGTAAAGCATAAACCAATCAACGACAAGACAATCAAGAGGGATTAAATCGAGTGCAATATGGAGCCTTTTCCAAAAGCAATCCAGGAAGTGGTTATTTTCTGCCATGGTGCTATCTTCAGTAGGCTCCGGAGTGGAGGAGGAAGAGCAGATTGAAAGGTCATGGCGGACAGGCTGAAGGATCTGACATTTCCATCTGCCAGACCATCCCTCTCACGACAATAGCGCGGGCTTATGACGCTCCGTGTCCTGGACCCAACACGGGAAGAGTCAAATCTAAAGAAGTACCGGATGTGTGACCTGAATCTGTGAGGTCAAGTGGGCAGAAAACAGTTTTTAGTACAGTATACACATTATCATAAAAGTATGAAGCACTGAAAGCTCCGCAACTTAACCACTGGACCATCTAAATACATCAAGACATTTTAGTGTAACTTTATCTTAAATGAATCCATGAATTACTCCTGAATCTCCAGAGTTTGGACACATTTAGAACTATTCCTAGTTTTTGTCGTGTGATTAATGCCATGAACACTCCTGGCTGGTGTGGGCATCGCTCATTGAGTAGGAAACTCGGTCAGGAAAGTGCACCACCCTTTATCTGAAGGTGTTTGGTTCTAATCACACCATCGCTGTCGACCCGGCAGCTCAGGCACTGGTCTGATCCAGACTGGTGATTTAACCAATAGACCACCTCAGCACACTCTCATTACTTCTTTTTACTTCACTTCATGGATGAGTACAGTTGTAGAGATTAACGGCATTTAAATACTCTGGCTTGACATGGCAGTAGCTCAGTAAGTACAGTGTTTGGTTACTAGTGTGGCGTTTGTGAACCAAAGGTCATGAGTTCAGTTCCTGCTGTCTCAGACACTGCTGTGAAATCTAGTGTGGGACCAGAACCTGCTTTACAGTGTTGATTTGATTAGGAGTTACAAAAAACTGTGACAGAGCTCACCTCTCGAAGTATTTGAACCCAGTGAGGGTTCAATTTGTTCAACAAGCTCCTGGTTGGAGGTGTTCTTAGCTCAGGGACTAGAGGAGTGGGTAAAGTGACCAGTGTCGCTTGTGAGTTCAAACCTCAACCAGACCCATCCGCCCTGACCCAGGCCAGAAGCCCAGGAGTGTGGGTGGAGAGAAGACAAGCAGGTCCTCCACACTGGGTACTCTGCCTATCCAGTGTCTTAAAATAAAGTAGTTTTATTACTAAGTGTCATTACTGAAGTATAATTTCACAAAAACACTGCAGCTCTCAGAACCGTCACACTCTCGAGTCAAACTTCAGTGAAACAAGTGGGGCTTGAACCCAGGCCCTCAGGGAACAACAGACTTTTTAAGTCCAGCCAGTTCACCACTGAACCACATCAGGATACAGATTTTCACTGTCATGTTTCATTTACTTAACTCAATAGATGCAGAGTTGTTTTTGTTCAGATTAAAGACATTTAACTGGAGCTGTTTGGAGAAGGCCATAGCTCAGTGTCGGGAGCAGTTGGTTGAAGTGAACTGTCCATAGGTTGAGAGTTCAATGCTCTCTCTCACACATAAAGTAGTGGTTTAGTATTGTTAGTCTTACTAAATTTCAATTGGAGAGACACACATGAAAGCAACAGTACAACAGATGGGACTTGAACCCAGGACCACAGGGCAGAACAACCTTCTTATAGCCCTGTCCTAGAACCACTCAACCACATCTGTACACTGTACGTCACGGTCATGAGTTTATTTTACTTGACTAAATGGATATGCACAGTTCTAGTTGTTGCTTGTAGACGGCAGTAGCTCAGAGTGTTTGGTTAAATGTGTGCCACTCTCGCAGAAAGTAGTCTTAAACTATAGCGTAGTTTGAGTCTTACCAAATCTGTTTCAAAGACAGAAGTGAAAGCAACAGCACTATGAACTCAGCACCTCGTTGCAGGAGAGAGGTTTTTCAAGATGGGCAGCTTAACCACTGGACCATCTGAAAACACTCCGAGAGTCATGAAATACTTTCAGTTAACTTTATGGACGGACATGGTTCATGCTGCTCAGCTTAATGGCATAAAGATGAAGTAGCTTTGAAGTAGCTTAAGTTCAGCGCGTTAAGCACTCGGTCAGACTTCATTTTGCTCAGATTAACTCCATATAAACACCTTCAGTTTGACGTGGCTTGCATTGTAGTGTGATATTGTGTTTGGTAGAGAGACGTAAAACCTTACTGAGACGGAAGAAGAAAACAGATATACTGAGCTTCGTACCAGAGCCAGGATTTGAGTGTCTGGACTCAATCATTTTATTGTAAACATGAGCATTTTCTACATGTAGTTACAGATACAATCCATTTTTATTCGTATAAGGCATTGGTGATGTGTCCAATGTCAATCGGTATGAAGAGTTTTCTTCCAAAACACAAAAATAGTCATAATTGTACATAATGCCATTAAAAGTCTGAAATAAAATACATTTATTATAGTCACAGATCAATTTACATTATACCGTCAAATCAGGTCACAAAACTGATTATGATAACAAGTTCCTACATTAAAAAGAATATTGATCAAAATGGAACAAAAACGTTAAACGTTAGCTATACTGTTTGGCTTAACACATGTTTCACATTTCACACCAATCACATCATTTTCTAGAATCATACCAGAAGCCACACAGCGGAACATTCCAGGTTTAAGTTACCTCACAAGGGCAAGGTAAATGAGTTCATTAAACATGCTCCAAATGATCAACGCGACATATGGAAATGGACAGTAAATAAACCTCACGTTTGGCTACTTTAGACCAATACAATTCTATTCTTTTGGGTGAAATGTTCTGCAGTGTGGCTTTAAATCACATTATTTGTCAAATCACTGTTCAGAAGCAAAGCGAGGTCTTTTGTTTCAAATCTGGAGCGCGGCGTGCAGATGAAAGTGGCCTGTATGTGGAATATTATAGCTTCGAACCCTGTGGGGGTTGATCGATGATTTTCTAACTCTCCTCTCATCATTAAGAGCACTTTGGGTTTCATAACAAGTCTAGATATATTCATTTCAACGTTTGTTATTTTGTATGTTTTACACTTTGTACGGTATCGCTTTAAACAGGCACCCCCATAATTACTAAAGAAAAACAGCCGTTTTCCTGTGTTGTCGCTGTACACAATAAAATAGTACCGCTACGACGGCGGTTACTTTTTCCCTATTTAACATTACCTTTAATTGACAACACCGCGTATTCAAACTGGAGGAGGAGTTGAGAGTCGTCAAAAACTACTCTACATAAACTAATAATTAAATACCAGGAATTGATGACACATCAAGGAGTTAAACAAGTTAAACGTTTATTTCTCTAACATGTCATCTCAATACAGAATTCTGTTTTTCCTATCCATCGTGAGTCTGCCTTCAGCCGTTCCCATGGTCAGACTGACTCTTCCTGGGGAAGCACAGCACTCCACATTCCATTGTCCACAAGATTTCCCATTGGCTCCCCAAAGCTGTCCATTCAGTTCCGTCGTAATTTGACCCCTTCTGTCCAAATGGCCAGTGGACCGGGTGGGGGTTGCTGTGTCTTGAAACAAAAGATTCTGAGGAACCCACACCTTTCTGCACTGAATGACAACTTTTGGTTAGTTTGCTAAATAGCCAAAGGAACAAAACATCGTATAAAAATATTATCTCTTCAGACCCCCTTTTTGACCTCCCAAAGGAGGACAACAAAACCATAATATTTTCAAGTTCACAAAAGTACAGCCTGTATTAAAAATCACAGTACAATTTCACATATTATAACACCAAAAAAACATGTTCACTGTATGTAGGGCATACTCAACCAGCCGCTGAGTGGTTTCAAAATCATCTCTCTCTTCCCATGTGTAACTTCCGCTTACTAATCTTTCCAGGCGGAACTCAGCTGGTTTTTATTCCGTGTCAATGGTACATGTCAACTTTTATGTCCCCCTGGGACCGTCTCTGATTGACACAAAAATAAACATTCCTGCACACAAAACACAGCAAGCGCAACAACACCGAACAGTGTTGTTTAGATATTATCTCCACCACAATATTCTCCATCACAGCCTTGTCGGGGGTCGTTCCATTCATATCTCAAAGCCTGCCGTACTCTTTCCAAGTACAGGCTGGGACCACCCCCTTCTGGCGTTTCCCTTGTCCCGAGCTCCGTGTCCCCCTGGGACGCATCACCCATCGTATAGATGCCTCCAGTGGAACCCAGAGCCCTGGAGACCATGCTGCGAATGAGAGGCACAACACAACAAAACAAAATACAACAAAACAAGAGTATTACACCTATAAGAATACCCACCTTTTGAAGGATATGGATCCAGGAACCGGAATTTAACCAATTTAGCCAGGTCCACTGAGGACCCTGGTCTTCTTGAGACGCGAGGAAGTCTTTGAGTTCCTTTACTTTATTTTTAATGGCTGTCCAATTGCCAGTTTCGTCGGGGAATATATGTACAGCAGTGGTCAAGGCCAACTGCTGCGCACATACCACCCTGTTCAGCGTACATGGCGTCTAACGCCACTCTACTTTGCATAACCACAACAGCCACTGCCTTAAGTTCTGGACTCCGTTCCATTTGGTCCAAGATGTCGCCTATTACCTCAGTTAGGTCCTCCAGGATCCACCATACCTCATTTAGACGCTGCATGGAGGACGCCACACCGATCATAGGGATCAGCGTGGCGATAAATCCTTTCCCATCTCCGAACAGGGGCTTACGGCCGCCGTCATCAGAGAAAGGTACGTATGATTGACCGAGGGTACGGTTTCCCACCTGCAGGGTTGAGTTGGTAATCATGGCCGTGTGCTTAGCTAATTTTACCCATTTATTCTCTCCTGGTGTATGACCCCCCATATTGAAAGACCGTCGCTTCCTAGATCCATCTCCCTCTGTGGAAACAGACATGTTAGATACATCATAAATCACAGGTTTCAAAACAGCATATTTTGTTCCTTCTTTGTTTTCCCATGTTTTTATCATTTTTTCTGTACAATGGGTAATCCAGTCTAGGGTGTGTTGGTCCGACACTGCTTCTCTCATTTTCACCAACATTGTACCTGCATTGTTGCAGTCGATGACCAGATTTTCTCCAGGTGTTTTACCTACTTCTTTGCATACCTTGTAAAGGGCCAATTTCAATTCTTTGATAGGGTGTCCTCTGACCCGTCCCTCACAACTATGTGGATCGTCTATTTTTATTACTGTTGGTATGATGAGCAAGCAAAGAGCAAGTGTCAGGCCCCACACCCCGTATGGACACCTTAAAAAGGTCCTGGTTTTAAAACCCAGGCCTTAAGTCCATATTTGTTAGTCTTTTTTATGTCTTTGTGACCGTGTGGGTCGGGGTTGGTGTCCCCCACCCCCTTCAGTGGGGCTGTTAGACCCACTACCATATTCGTCAGGATGTGTCAACCGTCCGGGATGCGTATGAGTCCAGTGTAAGCCGGTTTTCTCAGAACAGGGCTTCAAGTGTGACCAGTGGTACCAGTTGTCACGCCCCTCTACCTTAACTGCGGTGGCAGTCCTTTGAGTCACTTCAAAAGGTCCTAAGTATCTGGGAGCGTCCAACAGGTCCTGGTGTTTTTAATGTAGACCCTCGATGGTAAGTCCGCTCAGGCAAGGTCGCTGAGTTAGACTTAGGCGGGCACCCGGGCATGGCCATTTTTATGCTCTTCCGCTGATAACAAGTTCGCAGCCGCCACGTCCACCAGTCCATGAAGGGTTATTAACTGGGTGTAAAAAGTGGAGCCGGACGCCCCGCTCTGTACATATGGAGGAGGGGCCGATGGGGCCAAAGCGGGAGCTCCTCCGCTCGGGAGGGGCTCTCGAATTCCTCCCCGTATTGATTCTGTCAGGTCGTTGTCTCGGTTCATGCTCCCTCCGCGTCCGCTATATTTTCTACATCACTATGCTTTGGTCAACTTTGATTATTGTAAGGCGCTTTAGAAATAAAACTTGATTGATTAATTTGGGTCAAAAACTCACAATTACGACCACTCACAAGCACCCACCGAGACAAGGAACCAACAGAGATCTGTAACAGAAACACAAAAGAACAGACGAAAATTACAAAAACAAAAATTCTCATCAGGGCCGCTCACCGTTAGAACGACCATGCCAGCTAATCTTGCAAATTATGGCTGGACTCAAAAACCTATTTAACTTAATCTATCTGTTGGAATGCTAGGGTCAATTTTATCTGGAAAATTCAGAAATTCAGGTTTCATTAATCTACAGAGAAAAACTCTCTTTTAGCTTCTGTTTCCCACATTTACCACAGATTCTGTGTGCACTTCAGAATCACAGCAAACGTAAAAAACAGAGTATTATAAATTGATTTACCTATCTGAAACTGAAATCTTAGTTGGCCATAACATTTGTCAATTCGTCACTTTATGTTTTCGTTTGTCTTGTCATTTAGATATATGTGTATCAGTTCCTTCTCATGCCAAAATAAACCAAATTATAATAATTTCCCCACATAAGTAACACCCCCTCTTGGACTGAGGACACTCAGTCCAAAAAAGAGTCACGTAACATGCATAAACAAGTGAGACCTCAATCCTTGTACAGGAAACACAACAAACCAACTCAAATTGCACTGGAGGTAAATACCTCCGGCACCTACATAACACAAAGAAAACAATAGCAAAATAACAAATGTCAGGTGCAGGCCAGGGAGGTTGAAAGTGGGAAGAATTGGGTCGACAGGGCGAGTGAGAGGTGGACACCACTCGTCAGGTTCGCGACCCGGACAGCATGTGAGGTCCAGGGAGTGTCCCCAAAAGAGATCACACCAGCACTGGTGCAGTCCAATCGCGGCAGAGGACCGTCAGACAGGCTTGGGAAGGAGCTCTCAGCGGCTCCCAAAGTGAGAATAACAGTCACCTCCAACCTGAGTACACAAACTAATGAGTGTAGATGGTGTCAATAGGGATCATAACATACAATCTTAAGATCAGTGTCCACTGGATTCCCGTGGAATCAAAGAGGAGGCTGAACTCAGGCAACAGAATGGCCTGTTTCAAGTTCATAAGAGTTTCCTCTCGATCTGCTCACGGATTGACGCCAGGAGCAGAGCAAGAGAAAGGATCGAAACCCAATTCACTTCAGCTTTTTTTTTTTCTCAGTTCTATCACATGTCAATGCCCTCTAAGGCATCAAATTCAAATTTTGTATCAAAACATTCAGACAAATGCATTTAGTTGTAACTGAAAGATTATCGATTCAATTTAGTAAATAAACCAGCATCAGTAGGTCCTAAAGACCATCTTTATCTGGTGCATTAAGATATTTTCAGTCAGTTCATAAACACGTAATTCTCTATCATGGTGTCGTGGAATGATGTCCCAAAACGGACATAAGTCTAGCATTAATGTCTATAGAGTAGGCATACATGGATGGAGAGTACAGGACATTTTAGAAACTTCAATTTCTTACCAATCTTTTGTTTCACTCACGCTTTGGTCATGGAACAAATTCTTTAGCCTATTGTCCAGGAGAGAGAGCAAACGAGTTATAAACACATCATATTACTGTTCTATAGGGTGTAAACAGTTCGCAGTCACACCTCGTTTGCCTAATTAATTTTGTTTTTTAAAAGGACCATTCACGTCCACTAAGGTTAGCCTTAAAAGCTTTTTCTATATCATTAAAGTACAGTGATCAATGGGTGGGTGGCTTTGGCAAAGTGAATGTTTGATCCAAGGTCAAACGTCAGTTGTACAGTCCTTCAGCTCTTCCCAGTAGATATATCTGCATTCAGCAACCACTGTCAGACAGCAAGGTGTTTGTCCAATCAGGGAAAAGTCACTGTTAGTCCATTCAGAGAGCACAAAACTGTTGCACTCACTGTCATCAGCATATCACATCCGAGGAGAGAAACAGGAGTCTGAGTTGGTGTGTCAGATTCAGTCCTGTGAGCTGACTAGGCACTGGCTTGGTGAAAGGTTTTGGGTGGTCTTCCTGTATCCACCCAGTAGATGGTGTCCGTTAATGATCACAGTCTCATAGTTCACAGATGAGTGTTGTTCACCTTGATCCACCAGCACGTCAAGAGTCTGTCCGTTCACCTTCACAGGTAACAGAGTTCTGCCGTCCCATGCCACTGAACCCAGCAGCTGCCAATGATCAGAGTAGCATGGTTCCCATCAGCGTTGTTGTAAACGCCTCGATCTCCTCGAACGTTGTTGGTCATCTCGTCTGAAACAATCCTTGGCCACAATTACCAACACCACACCCACAGGTCACTGCACATTCAAGTAAACTCATTATTACTCTTTTTACATTATTACTTTCATTACTCGCTCCTTTAAGCTGCACCTTTAAAAGTTGCACTCATTTCTTTCAGTTCAATTTTGCTCTCGCTTCTGGTCAAGGGCATTCTCAAAATGTATTCATTAATTTATTTGGTTGTCTTTAACAATAATTTGAATTTTGCATAATTGCTCCTTCATAACTTTTGGTAATGCGTCCAAAATGGCGCATAAAGATCAACTTAAACTCTAAATCAATAGTGGTTTGTACTTTCAATCAATGTATTAAAACTCACGACAGGTCTTCCCTGCTACAGTTTTCATACCACGGCGCCACCGTGTGGAGAGAGGTTCTATTTTTTTTAGCAACATCTCTCAGAGCCCTAAATGCTCCGTCAATCACAGGCTTAAAAAAATAGCATTTTTCTCACACTGATTTTGGATACTCGTTCTTCAAATGTATGCTGTGGAGACATAACTCTACCACCAGCAGAAATGTTCCTCTTTAAAAACAAAACAAAATAATAACTTTTAAAACAATAACCTTTAAAACAAGAAATTAGGTCAAAAAATGTTCTTTTTTCTACTCTTTTGTTTTGCAATGAGGGGCGGAGCAATTTCTCCACTTACCCTCCTACACGGATGTCTGGGCACAAAGGAAAATGGCCACTTTCCCAATGCGCCCATCACTTCCCGTTTAATCAGTCCTTTGCTGCGTCTACACAAATGCAGACACAGCAAATGCACTTTTAGTTTCACTCCGGACACACTCAGTCACTCTACAATAAAGAGAACATTACACAAAGAGACAACAAGACACAATAATTTCCACAAACAAAACAACAGTTAACAAAAAACCAAACAGACCAACAAGAACAACCAAAACAATTTAGTATTCTCCCCCTCCGATCAACAAAATCAGATAAGTGTATAAAAATAAAAACACGCGTTAAATAGTATAATGTGCCTAAAGTCCGATGCCTTTCAATGAAAACCTAGAGGCCATACGGTTGCACTACAGCGATGGCGGCCAGAAACTCCGGTATTACAAAATAACAGCCAAATAACAGTACGACATGGAAAAAACTAAATGCTAAAGCTAATCCTTTGTTCTCAGAGCTAACTTAGCAACCTCGCACACCAACAGCAAACAGATCATATCGAAAACAAACCATGCACCACACTTCAATAAAATCCTACACTACTACACAGAACAGCCTTCAGTGTCCACACACCGAGCTGGGTTTAACACATGTGTGGGTTTAGTACACGTTTATCAACAATATGCTGTATGCTAACGCACTAAGCTAACCATGCTGTATGCTAGCGCACTAAGCTAACGAAGCTAACGAAAGCTAACAAAGGCTAATATAAAATATAGAATTTAAGAAACCCCGTTTCTCAGGCCTTCAACCTATTTATAGAATCACCGTTCTAAGGGCCTTCAACCCGTCTTTTAGACAGACCCCAAATCTGTCTACGATTATTTCAACGTTTTATTTCAGACCGTGCGTCCACGGCCTTGGGCGATTCTGCCTACGTGCATTTCAGCTTTTACAGGGGTAAAACCCAACGCGCAGCCCGTTAATTACTCGTAATTTCAGTTTATCCCACTTATTTTGTCTTCTGTGGTATCTAAGA
This sequence comes from Proterorhinus semilunaris, assembly GCA_021464625.1. Taxonomy (NCBI): domain Eukaryota; kingdom Metazoa; phylum Chordata; class Actinopteri; order Gobiiformes; family Gobiidae; genus Proterorhinus; species Proterorhinus semilunaris. The sequence continues at coordinate 12,773,506 of CM038365.1, forward strand.
TATCAAATTATAACGTTTCTTTCCTTAATTCCACCATCAATTCACAGATTACACCACACAACAGACAACTCCGTTAAAAAGTAATCTAAAATTTGGAAAAATATGCCAACTAGACGTACTTTGAGACTCACACAATAGTAGAGGTCAAAAGCAGTCTTACCTTAAGCTAGAATGACGTCCATGAAATTGTTGTTGTATGATGTGGAAGAAAGAACCTGGTATTTCTAACGCAAAATGGGTTTTTTTTTCTCGAAGACCGAACCTCGTCGCGTCTCCGTTTGACGGCTCTTCAGCACCCCCTGCAGTTCTCCCGGGGTCACCACATAAAGAAAACAGCCGTTTTCCTGTGTTGTCGTTGTACACCATAAAATAGTATCGCTACGACGGAGGTTACTTTTTCCCTATTTAACATTACCTTTAATTGACAACACCGCGTATTCAAACTGGAGGAGGAGTTGAGAGTCGTCAAAAACTACTCTACATAAACTAATAATTAAATACCAGGAATTGATGACACATCAAGGAGTTAAACAAGTTAAACGTTTATTTCTCTAACATGTCATCTCAATACAGAATTCTGTTTTTCCTATCCATCGTGAGTCTGCCTTCAGCCGTTCCCATGGTCAGACTGACTCTTCCTGGGGAAGCACAGCACTCCACATTCCATTGTCCACAAGATTTCCCATTGGCTCCCCAAAGCTGTCCATTCAGTTCCGTCGTAATTTGACCCCTTCTGTCCAAATGGCCAGTGGACCGGGTGGGGGTTGCTGTGTCTTGAAACAAAAGATTCTGAGGAACCCACACCTTTCTGCACTGAATGACAACTTTTGGTTAGTTTGCTAAATAGCCAAAGGAACAAAACATCGTATAAAAATATTATCTCTTCATTACTCAGAACAACAAACAAATCACAACATCAAAAATAAATGTTCGTAGTTTAGTAAAAAAAATGACTTCAGTCTAAATGTGGTTTGCTCCTGGTTTTGTCCGTGATTTCGCCGCGTTTAAGTCCTGGAACAAAGGCTCATAAAGTCCAGTCTAGAACACCAGTTTGGATCGCTTCAGTCCAGTTTTCCCCGGTCGTGTCCAGCTTATAAAATCCAGTTCATAGCGGCTGATTCAGGTTCCACCGAGTTCAGTTTGGTTGCTTCCGGTTCCAGACCAGTTCATTCCGGTTTGATCCGGCTCAGACCGCGGTCTCCTGGTCCTCCCTCTGGATCATCTGGGAGTGCTGTTTACTGTCCAGCCAGGCCGCTAGCTCCAGGTCTTTGGCCCACTCCGCCCGGTTCTTCGGAGTCTCCCCCTGGTGGACACACAAGGTACATTGCTAATCTCATTTGCCATTCTGTGCAATATGAGCTGTTTGTGTTTTATTACTGTGGAGAGTTAGGGCCACTGTACACACAGTCTGAGCCTGATACAACTCCACAATCAGCACCAAGTTATGAAGATAAACATATTTATTTGTCCACTTTTCTACCTTTCACTGGCTTTTCCTATCTTTACTTGCGCGGACACTTGTCTCCGCTGGATTGGACTGAACCAACTTCAACTAAAGTGGAGGGGTGTTCCACTTAAACACCCCTCTGAGTTAGTTCAACGTCAAATGGTATCTTCCCATCAAGGATGCAAAAATTTTATCTGATTTTGACACATTTCCCCCTCGTGGGGGCCCACCGCGGCCCACCAGGAAACCTCCCGACTCTCCCTATGGCCAGCACGCCTCTGCAACCAGATATATGTGTGCATGGTCATCAACCCCGTGGCCCCTGCTGACCTGGAGTTGCGCTGCTCCCAAAGGCATTCGAATTAGATAAAGCTGCCATGTGTTTTTTTTTGGAAAAAGTGATTTAGAGTCGGACTACGACTTCACATCTAAAGGGCTGGCCATGATTTTCGCCTGAAGCTCCCTCTGTAGACAGCAGTGGGAATGACAGTCAAAAACAAATTTCAGTGTGCTAACAAAGTCCATGGCATCTCGATAAAAACACTCCAAGAGCAGAACTGACAATCGCAATCCAATGAATCCAATGTCCGTGCATACAAATAAAACAGTAATTGGCAACTAATCATTTGGCGCACAAAGCGGACGCAGGACGGAGGAAACCTAATGTAAGCTAACACAAGCTAAAGTCAAAGTCATGAAGCCTTGGTTGAACAACTTGTTACGGAACGCTTCAGATAATTTTAGAGCCACAAAACAAACTCTCCAATTCTAATAATAGCAAGTCTCCCATTTACCAACACCAGCCGCTTAACCTTCGCATGTCTCTAGTTCTTCGTTTCGCTGCTCACTCGTGGCATTTGTGGGGGGAAAAAAAATCATCATATATTTGTTTCCCATGCTTTATCTTCATGCCTTATTGCCTAATTTTCCAGATAGCTCGCATCAACCCCCCCCCCCCCCCCGCCCCGCCGCGTCGGTTTAAGTCAGCACTGACCTAGATACAGAAAGGGGGGAGAGGAGTGAATGAGTGAAACAAAAGGCGAAATGGAACAGGAGAAAAGTAGCTTGAAGATTGTGAAAATTGCAAATGGCTGTTAAACATTAGACTCTGTGGTTCGCCAGCGTGTTCTAGTGTAATGTTCGGACGAGTGATGAGTTAGTGGGGGAGACATGAGCCAGAGAACATTGTGTCTCCAAGATGTGAAAATGGCTAACGATTTTGAGTTTGACAAACGTTGTGATCTCTGGCGACGGGATCAGAGCATCTCCACAATTGTGGTTGAATGTTTCCTGGTCTGCATCGGAACAGAATCCATCATAGGTGCCTCAGATCTGGTTTAATCGTGTACATATTTAACCAGGAAAATCCCATTGAGGCTGTTGGATTGAAGTGTCCCAGGTGATCCGTGTGATGAGAGGAAGTGTGACCAAAGCTGCTCTACACTTTGAACCAGGTGCACAATTATTATGAAGTGTCTTTCTCTCTCACTAAATGGTAAGGGAAAGACATCTGTCAGACACGGCAAAGTAAAAAACTGTTGGATCTCTTGAAATTTCAAAAACAATGGGGAAAAGTCAAGCGTGGAGCCTCCAGGAATCCATTATCTGGCATTGCTGTCATTTTGAGCAGCTGTAACCGACCTGAAGTGTCCAGAAGTACAAGGTGTTCAGTGCTCAGAAACATCACCACTGTGAGAATAGTGGAAACCAGACCATTATTGAACCAGAGTTAAGACACATGAGCTAAAATGTTTAGACTGACAACGGTCTTTATATCGATCCTGACCCAAACGTTTTATGGACTGACTCTGAATGGACTGATGGAGCAGTAATGGGCATAAAGCTCCACTGGAGTGAGTTGGACTATTTCAAGTTGAAAGTGGACCTACTGCCAGTTCTTAGTGGATGCTTCTTCAAGTGGTGTTACAGACAGAGTCACTGTTATTTCATCAGTCCAAATAACGTTTAAAAAGTCTGTCTTAGATCATTCCTGACTCTAGTACTTCTGGACACTTCAGGTCGGTCACAGCTGAAAAGCATGGGTAAATGGATCCATGCTTGAATCCTTCCTCACAGACCGGATGCAGCATGTGCAGCTGGGCAAAATCATCTTGGACAACTACAAACACTGGATCCCTCAGGGCTGTGTACTTTCCCCCTGGCTCTACTCCCTGTACACAAACTGCTGCACCTCCAGTCACCAGTCCGTTAAACTGATCAAGTTTGCGGACGACACCACCCTCATCGGGCTCATCTCGGACGGTGATGAGTCCGCCTACAGGAGAGAGGCGGACCGGCTGGCGTCCTGGTGCAGCCACAACAACCTGGAGCTGAACGTCCAGTAGACAGTGGAGATGATTGTGGACTTCAGGAAAGTCACAGCCCTGACAGACTCTCCCACCCCCATCTCCATCGTGGACCGTTTCACTCACGCTGTTGTTCTGTGTCAACTGTTGTTGTCTTTATCATATTTTATCTTAATATTTGTGATGCATACCCTTATAGTCCTATAGTTCTAAAGTAGTTTATTATTTATCTAAGTTATATGCTATATGTTTTATGTTCCATTTTGCACAATTGAAAAACATTAAATTAAATCCTAGTTTGTGAACCTGTTTACTAACGATAGCAACAACAAAAAAACTATTCCAATTCTGACTCTGATGTTCTTCCCCCCAGTAACAAAACATTTTATGGTTCTGTGGTCCCATGCTGGTATTTTGAAGTTTCAAGAGGGCTGCATCCCTTCAACAGTTTCGGACTTTCAGTTTCTGACAGATGTCTTTTCCTTACTATTTTGTGCGAGAGAGATTCGGATCACACGGGAAGCTTCAATCCAACAGCCTTTCAATTTGACAGTCTGGAGTTTGAAAATGTGAAGAAAAAGAAAAAATATGGTCAAAAAAAAGTCCCAGCCTTCATCCCACTCAAGAATGAGGTTCACAAGGATGGGTCAAACCTCTGCCTGCAGTTACATTATGAACATGAGCCATAATAACGCAATAATATGAGCAAATCCTAGTCTATATTATCATAAAGTGATATGACAAGGCTCAGCAACTTTGACAAACATTTCTTTTTAAAATGCCATTTCCTGAAATTGAGACAGACATTTCCATTTATTCTTTATAATAAACTTCGCATTTGCTCCTACAGTGGCAGCCCGTGATGACAGAATAAGGCTCCCATTGTCACACTTGTATCTACTCTCTGATAATTACTGTAGACTGCACTTCATAATTAGGACCACACAGCCTTCCACTTCAATCCGACGCCTCGGTTTCGCTTTTGGAGAACTCACTCAGACGTTTTGTGACCTTAAAGCTGGAGTTAGGGAGTTTGAGTTCACAACGCATTCGTTACGGACGCGTTCTCTGAAAAATATCTGTTCTCTTACCTGGCCACGCTCCAGTCTCCTTCTCCAAATCACAAGTGCGCTCAATTATCTTCAGAGTGATGATTGAAATACGCGTCGAAAAGTTTCCATCCTACAACTAAACACTCGACCGCGTCCTGGCCTCTCCAGTCTAACGAGGCGTCCTGATGAGCTGAAGAGGGTCATTGATATGCACGCGAGTCTCGAGGCCTCAATTAATGCAGTCGGCGCCGTCTGTGGAAGTCGCCCTCAGCAGGACAATGGGAGCGAGTCTGGGGCCAATATAGGGTGATTTAAACCGACTATTGTTTCACGTATCGAACAATTCCACATGTGTGGCGTCATAATATTGTGGCTATTGTTTATGACACCGCATTTGAAAGGAGCTTCTTCCCATTTCACCGCTATATATTGAAGCTTTTGTAAACAGCAAAAAAAAAAAAAACAACAACAACAGCACAAGGACGCGCCCGGATTAAAGGGGACAGCGAGGGAAATATGCACACATTTGTTTAGATGCGGGAGAGAACGAAAGCGGCGTGTCCCAAAACAAACCCGATCGTTGCCTCGTCTGTGAGTTGTTCTATATCCATCTCTACACTTCTTTGAAAGGTCCTGTATGATGCTTTATTTAATCTTTTGTAACTACTTAATACCCCTGAACCTTGATATTTTAATTCATAAGTACAAGGGCTGGGTACCGATACCACTACTTCAACAATACCTGCTTTTTGATACCGGTGCCTTAACGGTACTCTTTTTGATACTCATGGATATAAGAAAGTATAGTTCAGGACGTCCTAAAACAGCACAACAGAAAGAACACAGGCCTTAGCTGCGTCACATGTAACTTCATGTTTAGAGCAGAACCAAAAATGTCTAATACATAGTGAGCACTCACTTTTCCACAAACAATCTTCGATATTCTGCCCGCGCTGCAGCCTCTATGGGTCTGTCGCTAAAGGTAAAGATGTTGTGCTTTTCTCTTTGTCCAAGAACTCTAGTTTCTCATTCTGTCCTGATTCAGTCCCGGCCCCTGGGTTACAACCCAGTCTAAGTTTAGTCTAAGTCCGGGTGTAGTGACTGGCTCTGCCATCTCTTCGCTTTAACAGTTCTTTTTTTCAGAAAACAGTCTGTGTTTGCGCTGAAGAGGTTAATTATCTCTGCATGCTGTGGGTCATATACTGACATCTGGAGAAGTACCGAAACAAGGCACCGAAAGAATGTTTGTTTTTTGACACCGCAGCTTTTCCAAGTAGGTACCGTTTAACAGTACCCACCCCTAATATGTACTACACAAAATAACATATGTATCTCTACATATCAGTCTAGGTTTTTGTGCAACAGGAGCTGCAAGGCACGGGCATAGACAGAAAATGAAGAATGTTCTTGGGAAGGCGTGACTTCTCCCGTAGCGTTCAGCGCGGGCTAACTGAATGCTAGCTAGCTGTTTGGCCGGGGTTTGGAGACAGATCCATTATTTAGAATAGAGAGAGGAGAAAAAATAGCAAAAGAAAACATTTTGGACGATGTAGCATAAAATATTGTTTAAATGGAAAGTCCATTAGGGCGGGGAACTTCCTTGGGGCTTCAGTAGAAGTAGGTCACAATTAGTCCCTTCTTAATTTACAGTCTTTGGGCATAGCAGTTTGGAGAAGTAATCTACATAGACTGTAAGACACGAAAGACATATCTGTGGTGGGGGATTATGACGGATTACTAAAACAAAACACAATCACCCTGCTGTCATCTTCAATCACTCATGGTCTGTCCACTTTAGGATCCATTTCCAAGTTCTGTCATTCATTTGTCAATGTGTGAGCGTCCACTTTCGATCATGGGTCATCCTACCTGTGTGTCCACCTTCATAAGCTCCGCCCCCGCGTCCACCAGGTATCCACAGATAGTGCGCTGACACAGGGAGGCGGCTCGGTGGAGGGCCGTCTCTCCTCTGGGGTAACAGGGGAGTGATGGGGGCGGGACAGAGACAAACGTGCATTAAATGAGGTAATTATATCGTGTTCTACTAGTCTTTCCTGTTAGTGAATAAATGCCAATAAATAAAAACATGAGAAGCATCACATCCCCAGCAGATCCCCAGCACATCCCCCCCTGAGCCCGCTCGCCCTCTCATCTATATTCTCTTTAATAATCAGCCTCCCTTTGATGGTCTGAACTTATGGAATACATAGTGAGCGCTGCAAGATCGTATCACAGTGAGACACGCAGCCACATGAGCCGGACCTGCTCTGGGTACGCTCTCTCAAAGGGCAATATCGGGATATATTTGTGGAGGGTCACATAGGTTCTAACGCAGTGGTTCCCAAACTTTTCAGAACAGGACCATCCAAACAATTTGGGACCCACACTGTGAAAGATAATGAATAGCATGCAAAAACACATTTAAATCTGATCTAGTAAAAAGTATTTACCTTGTTTATGTTCTTATTTCACCTCGATTCACAAATCTATGCTGTTTTTAGTTTTGAATTATATTCAATACATAATTAATATTGTTCTTTTTACAGTATATCATCTTGGGACCCCCAGCTCAGTGCTTGTGACCCGCTGGGAGGTCCCGAACCCCACTTTGGGAACCACTGTTATAACCAATGTGGTAAAAAATATATATATATAATATTTGGCTGAACTAAATAGACATTTGAATATATCTAATATATAAAGCTCTGATTTGATCTCCAGAAACTTCATTGGATGTTTTTATCTTAAAGCTACAGTGTGTAACATTTCACCTAATAAATAATATCAACTACGAGCAATTAAGGGTTTTATATTGGTGAAAAGTAGGACTGGGCGATATGGCCTAAAATCTATATCATGATATGAAAAAATAAATATCACGATAACGATATATTTGACGATATAGTTGACAATGGACGAATTACTTCAAAATCCCAGCCTTACGCCTATTGGGAAGATTCATTCAGTGATATTTTTATTCTTTTTTTTTTTTTTTTACGGCATAATTGTCTTCCAAATATGATCTACTCAAGCAGTTTACATCCTTCATTTCATTTTACTTTTTCAGCACGTGTCCCCGTGTTCTACAGTCACCGTTTATGCTGCTCTGATGGAGCAGAGCGCAACATAAATTATATTGTGTCCACAACGATATAAAAACTTACGATATCAAAACATTATATCACGATAACGATATGCGATACGATATGGCCCAACCCTAGTGAAAAGTACATATCTCGACAGTGACTATAACCTGGAGTGTTCCGCAGTGTGGCTTTAAAGAACATCACGCTCATACTCACTGGAGAGTGTCTGCTACATTCAGCAGGCTGGGAGCTGGAGACACAAGCATTATGTTCATTATTTTATTACTAAGGGAAACATTTAGAATGATATTTTTTTGTCTATTTGAACATGATTACCATTTTTCACAATATAGCAGACCATCTCTTTACTTCCTGTGCTGACGGCGTGGTGCAAAATGCTGCATCCTGATTGGTCCAGCACAGTGAGGTCCGCCCCGTTCGAGCGCAGCTCTTCCAGCTACAAAGCAAAGAACACTGAGAAACACATCCGCCTATTTAATGTGTGTCAAAAAGAAAAACAATGAGTTACCTTTTTCAAATCCATGTTCTTTACACATTCAAATGTCTCTGCAAAAACACAACGGTACAAAAAAAAGTGTTATTACAATTTCCACCTCCTATATTCCCATGTAAATGAAAGACTTGGCTGTTATGTCAAAGACTGTAACTGCGCCGACATAGAGATGATAAATGCTTGATATAATATCATATCTTGCATAACCGCCAGTGCTGTGGATGGATTGAAAAAGAGAAATCTCCTGTATGCGCATAACTGACTGATTTATGAAAATGTAGCTCCGTGAATACCATTTGACAAGGTCTTCCAGGGATCTTCTCCTACACATTCCCACAGGATATATTCCATCACCTCTCAATATGGAAACGCAGCGTGTCATTTTACTTCCAACGTTTTTATTGAGGTGCCCCAACAAAAAATATGACTGAATGTAATAATGACTCGTCCATTATCGCTAAAGTCATTACGGTAATCGACAAATTTGCATTTTTTGCATTTCATATTTTGAAAGTTCATTTAAGTAGCCTTTGTGGTGAAATATGGGCTAAATGAAAGCTTGTAGAACCAATTTATTTCTTATGGGTGTAGAGCACAAAGCCAGTTTGGAGGAGCAATGCTACGCAATCGTAATCATGCCTGGAAGCTTTAGTAATAGTTGCAGTGAAAGTAGTTGTAGTACTTGAGGTACTATAGGGGGACGTAGTATCAAGAGAAGCAGTTCCAGTAGTTGCCCATCGCTGTGCACACGAGCACTTCTAACTGCTGGAAGTCATCCCGAACAATATCAGAGGAGACGACCGTGTGAAAAAAACTGGCCCCGAGGGAGACCTTCTGGAGAGACACTTTGGGTGCCTGCAGGGACTCCATTTTTTGGTCCATTGCCTTGGACCAAAAACATATCATTTTGTGATATGTGCAAAAATGTTGTAATGTGGGAAACTGAGATTGTTTCGAAGCTCCGTTTGATAATGACGCTGTCACCAACCAATATTTGGCTTAGCCTTGGATGTTGAAGTTGTTTTTATATCTCTGGCTGTAGTTGGATGCGTCTATGTGTCGTATTCTGCTGCTGCTTGACCGGCGAATACGACAGCATGTACCAGTTCCCACTAATATCCAGCAACTTCGCACAGCCATTGAAGAGGAGTGGACCAACATTCCACAGGCCACAATTGACAATCTGATCAACTCTATGTGAAGAAGATGTGTTGCACTGCATGAGGCAAATGGTGGTCACACCAGATACTGACTGGTTCTGAGTCCCCAGACCCCCAATAAAGCAAAAAACTGCACATTTCAGGGTGGCCTTTTATTGTGGGCAGTATAAGGTACACCTGTGCACTAATCATGATGTCAGATCAGATCACCTGTGAGGTGGGATGGATTATCTCAGCAGAGCAGAAGTGCTCACTATCACACATTTGGACTGATTAGTGAACAATGTTTAAGAGAAATGGTAATATTGTGTATCTGGAATGAATTTTAGATCTTTAAGTCCATCTCATGAAAAATGGGAGCAGAAACAAAGGTGTTGCGTTTATATTTTTGTTGAGTGTATTTTCCAGTAAAAATTGGAATGAGTAATATTTCACTATTAGTGTCTGTACTCAAGTAACACAATCAAGTACTTTGACCATCACAGGTTCCAGAATTGATCAGAAGACGAGTGATTTAAGGTATCATTTGTGTCTATGGAGTATAAGTAGCGTTGTCATAGTAGTATTAGTTTGTGGTGACAATAACAGAAATGAAATTGGCTGTGGGTAAATGTCGGAACATCGGAGACATAATAGCAGGAGTACTCGCAGTATTGTAGTTGTATTTCGAAATATCCAATTATTTTGCTGAATGCACTGTGCAGACTTTGATCCAAAGGGCAGTTCATTTTCCAGCAAACCTCCGGGAACAGACAAGTAAAAGCAATACATGAACAACTTTCCACCTCGGTTTCAGCACCAACACTATACCTGTATTATTATCTGTTTTTCCAAACCAAGTGCGCAATGACAACTTTTCCACTCATTTGCAATTATAACTCATGTGTTCCTCCCCATAGCCCTCCATGCATCTTTTATTATGACCTATAGCGATTCACTTGGAAACCTGACAGGATAATTTAGCTGGGTCAGACGTTAGCGGCGCCCCTGACAATTGGAAACTCACACACAGCGTTTTGGAAAACATGACGAGGGAGAAACCAAACACCCCGGGCGGAAAAAGAAGGGAAAGTATCGAGAGCTCTAGAGTTAAGGAAACATTTGTGGCCTTGTGATTACTCAAATATTTGCTCTTGAACTGTTCTTGTCGGTTAATCCCGCTTAGCTGGTTGGGCTTTGGACGGGCCACTTTGGGAGCTCCTTCTACTGGGTATCCTTTGTTGCAACAGACTGGCATTAGCCGCTCTGACCAGTGAGTGGCATACTAAATACATCCAGGCACGTCCACATGGAGAAAGCAAGAGCTAAAGCCACCAATGTTTAGCCGATACAGAGGAGTATGTGTCTATACAGTGTACCTTTACATCAATGCACAATGATCCTAGTATTGGATTAGCAACATGATGCTAACTTCCTAGCGTAATGACGGCTTCCTGTCCTTGTTTATTGCTATGGAGAGTCCGCCGTGTCTCGCTGAAATAAATAAACAGTACAAGGCAGAAAACTTTACTCAGAACGTAAAATCTTAACCACAGGAGACTGCTGTGTTTTAGCACTGAAGCTAAAGGCTAACATTAATTATACACTAACAACTGCTAAAATGTCAACACAATCTGAACTCATTTTTTTATGAAACACACATTAATTTCAGTTTTATTCTGTTATTAAAATCGTATTCTATTTTTCAATTTACGTTAAAATGTTAACAGGAAGTTCTTTCCCCTTACACTGACCAACAGGACGTTAGCTAATAACATTCCATGCCTGTGCCACTGATCTTCCAGATATTGACAAGTACTTGCACAAGGTTTATACAAGTAGTAACAAGTCAGTTTTCAATGCCATTTAAAGCCCCTTTTGTTTTTATTAGGTTCCTACAGATGTGAGTCACTGCTGTTTACTGTGTGGGCACCTTAAATACTGGCTTTGGAGGCAAGATCTAAAAGTCTAATAGTCACAGGGAATGTGTTCATGCTACCTCTTGAATGCCTTCGTTTAGTCTACAAAGTGGTGGATGAGTGACCTCTAACCGACTCCCAAAGTCTCCCAGTGCATTAGACTTTCAAGGGAAACACTTCACTGACCCGAGCGGCTCCGCTTTCCGCCCCAGAGGGAATTGCATCTTCGCATCACGACAAATAGACTTGCTCTTTCAACGTTCCCCGTCTGCTTTCATGTCAGCTCTTCTATTACAGAGCCAACGTGTACTGTATCTGTGCATGGGACTGGACAAATTAGCATGCCGGCTTATGACCCCTGTATGATGGAAAACATGTTGGTTTATGACCCCTATGTGAAGAGAAAACTGCAGCTTCCAGCACCTCCATTCAATTACAATGGAGGTTACTGATATAAAGAGAACAATAATTCATTTTTCTGAGCTTTTGACAATGTTTATCTTGTCAAAAGCACCTACACATGATCATAGATGAATCTATAAATGCAGGTTAACGCTTGCTCAATCCAACATTGCTGATTTATGCATCACAATTTATGAAATTTGGGGATTTCTTCCAACACAGAAATCACAATTTTTCCATGCAAAAATATTTAAAAACACGCAATACTAATTGTAACAGTAATCTACACTAAATTACAAATCTTTACTTTATTAAAGCCTTAAAAAAAGTTAGATAATGTCTATCACAGATTGGAGTGCTTTATCTTAAGAAGAAGAAATATTTTTGACAGATTGTGTTACCTGAATAAAATTTTACCGCAATAAAAGTTAAAAGTTGCTCAGCCACATTTTTAGTTTACAAAGTACTGAGGCATTTGCTGTAGAAAATATTCAAGTATTCAATGTAGAAAGCACACATCCAATAAATAAGCGTAATGAAAAACAACTCTGCATCTTCAAAAACAAACATTGTGGTTGAATTCCCCCTCTGTACGGCAACACGACGAGGACAAACCTTCTTCCTTCTTGTGAGTCAAAGGTATTTGACAGTACATCTGCACAGCGCCCCCTCCTGTTCTGGAGTGTGCATTATTATGCTTTTAAACACGTGGACAAATTTAACTTTTACCTTGGAGGCTTTATAGAAATGTAGTGGAGTAGAAAGTATTATTTTTATCTTTCAAATGGAGTAAAAGGAGGAAGTAAAGTACAGATCCTCAAAAGCGCTCAAGTACAGCACTTCAGTAAATAAACTGACCCTCTCTGTAGGGCCAATGTTAAAAGCTCAATAAAGCTGATTTAGAGTGACATATGGTTCTATAATGGGAATCACAGCCACATCAGACAGTGCATTTCGGACGCCGGCTGGTGTTCCTCCTATTCACAGAAATGCAGATGAATTTGACCTCAATACTAGCTCCCCCCCTCCTCCTCTCTCTACCCCTAATCCAGTTACTGGTGCTTGTATGGGGGGGGGGGGGGGGGAGTTTGCCCATTGGGTTCGGGCTTCTGAGGCTGTAACAGAGGGGAAAAGAGGAGAAAACAACACCACAAAAGCCAACGCGGACAGCTCCGTGTTCGCCACAAAATAGACGGTCGCTCGGGGTGGGGAATTAGACACATCGATTAAAGATTGCTATACATACTGGCGCACACATGTTTAAGATGTAACGCTACCTTTTTGTGTCTCAACATGTATCTCGCCGCACTCCTCGCTCCCCTTGGCGTCTTCGAGCCTACACAAAAACACAGGATTAGGCTTGTAGTAGGAATATGCCACAGAATCACAGTACGTATTAGTCAAGGCAGGGAGAAATACATTTATAAGTCATAGAATATGCTTTGAACAGTCTTTTTGAATACCTTACCCTAATAGGAATTTTACGGGTGTAATTTAAAGGCAGATGGCGGGACATTCTAAATCTAGATAAAATGTTTATACATGGACAAACCTGACATGCTCCTAATGATCAGCTGCTATTATTGCAGTGGGTTTTGCTGCAGTTTCATTGAAGAGAAACCGACAATGAATAGACCGAGCGGCCCATGTGGCTGTAGTGATTCTATTAGTGCATATGACAAGTTTTAATACTTTTGTAAATATGACTTATTTAGATGGATAACATCTGTTGTGTGTAATAATTATCAAAGCAGCAATTTTAATGAAGAAATGTTGGGAAGAAAAGTTATTCATTTTTGAATTTTTCAGCTAATGACATACTGTGTAGATAGAGGTAAATTTCCATAGGAATTTGACACTCTTTTCCCATTTCCCCATGGTCAACATGGCAAAAATGGTCAAACTAAAGAAATTTTTTTCTTCTTTTTTTTTAAGCAAAATCTTAAATATAATTGTGTTAACTATGATTTAGCAAAAAATGTGTCTCATGTGTCATATGCACTTTAAGTTTAGCAGGAGATAGAGAGGTGGGAATTGCATTTGCAGGATACGTAGAACCTCAGGAGGAGCTTTCTCTGAGCTGCCGCTATGGTGCAAAAAAACGGGGAAGATTCAAAGATTACTCAAAGATGCGCAAGTGGCTCCAAACACAGCTCCAGTTCTATTTTTGATGAGAAAAATCCTTTCCAATATGGTAACAAGCACTAAAAAGTTGATTTTGCTTCATTTATGCAGATTCAGCTCATACTGAGAAGCACCACATGGAACATCAAACTGTCCACCACATTTTCAAAGCCCAAAATCCTTTTTTCCTGAAGAATTCTGCGCTCAATGGATTCGCTAGCCTGCCGTTAAGTGAAAGCGAAATGCTGCCCAGCCCTTTTCTTTACATAGACATCATTTCACATTTCAAAACGTAGTCCAGGTCTATTTGAAATGACTAAAAACACCTAAAAGCCAATGTAGCAGAGCATGGGCTTTTAAACCAACACGTGTTTCTGAGCGCAAAAGAAGTTGAATATTAACGTGGTGAATTTTTAAAGAAAGGGTTTTGTTTGGTGGAGTCTGTTCTTGGATGTTGTAGCTCATTAAAACGGTCCAGGAATAGGCGTTGGAATGTGTTTTCTGATGTTGTGAGAAAGAGAAGGCTGTAGGTTCTGGTGGCGCTAGCCCGGAGGCTTTGAAGTCGCGCTCCTTTCATAAGTCGTCGATTGTTGTTTTTCGTAAAAGAAACAGTGGGAGTTTGCGAATGTACACGGCGCGACCGGACAGCTTAACAGCAGAGGTAGCTCGGATAATGAGGGGCAGCGGAGGAAGAGACGACGCAAAGTTTTGGTGGGAGAGAAATGCCGTTTACCGTCCACAAATTGCTCGCATTTGTGGAAGTATATTTCGAAGTTTGTATGGGAAAGATGTGAACAATTTCATATCTTTTTTAGAAAAGTCACCGGCTGCATTATGCAAAATCAACAAGAGTTAGCCGTTTTAACGATGTGCCCCTCATTAAAAACAAACCTGTCATTGTTTGGTTGGTTTCATTCACCTACAGTATGTGTGAGCGATCCTGCATTCGCCGACTTTATGAGACTGCAGGAAGCTCAGTTCAAATCGACAATCTGTCTGCATTAGGGTTGAAAATATTGATCACATTTGAATCAGAATTTGCATTTGAACCGTTGCAAGTGACATATTGTGAAGCTTTCCAGAATTCTGTTGAGTGTATCGTTCCTATTGCTGTTAGCATTAGCCATCAAACAAGTATTATAAGAATAATCTCCTAGGCCGTTGTCAACCCATTAGATTATATCAAAGCCTGGTAAAAAAATAAATAGAGATTTTACTTAAGATTAGAGTGGCATCGAAGCGAAATGTCAAGTCACAAAGGTTTTGTCGTAAGGTCGATACGCATCTAGTTGCCACTGGACCTTGCTTTTTAATATGCTAATGACGGATAAACCAAGTAAAATGCCATGTCAAATGTCAAATGTAAATGTGATGAAACCGACAGGTCTGTGGAAACCAAAGTGTGGCGATAAGCTCAGATAAGAAAGACACTATGATGTCTAAGGACAAACCACCGCCCGGGGCTTTGGTGCAGGACATTAACCCACTTTACTCAAGCTAATGACACATTCACGTGGTCAACCATCCTCTATTCGGCTGCTCAGAAAAGACAACAGATGCCCAACCAGCCATTGAGACAACCAAAGCATCTGCTCATCTATCACTGCAGTTACACGACGAAGGTAAAGTCGAATCTCTCACCTATTCAGACCAGAACAGGATTGCCCAAACCCATGTGAACCCGACCGATTCGATTAGGGGAGGGGGCGCGATCTGACTTCCCCCCTGAGCCGATCGGCAACCGACCTGGGCCGATTGCAGTCAGATACATGTAACCGCTTAGTGCAAATTGGATTGGTCTTAACTGCGAATGATGTCCCTAGCCCAGAGACTAACTGTCAATCACTGGGGGGAAACCCCGGCGTAAACTGTGAGTGTTTAGTTAAAGATCCGTAGGACGTCACAGTTGACCCCAAAACAGTAGTTTGGTCTGAAAGCATTTTGGTCTAAACTGGGCTAACTGAGCTAGCTCTTTGCTAAAAACACCACAGCAGACAAAGATAAACTGGAAATGATGCGCACAGCAGTTAGCCTGCCCACTGCTGGACGGGAGTTGCGCTGCTCCCCTGCTGCTGCCAACGGACATTAGGATCGGTGACTGTCATATGGGACAAGACTGGTTTGACAGGTCTGGGGGGAAAAACAGAGGAGTAGAATCTTTAGCCTAGTTGAATTAGACTTCACATGTAAATGTAGTGAATGTGAATCCAACCAGCCATCCTCCAGTTCAAAGGGGCCACACACAACATACGCTAAATATCTACAACACGATCACTGGCTTCCAACAAAATTAATGAGGGAGTGACCCAAGCATTAAATATTTCCCCCCCGGGTTACAGTGTGATCAACTTCGATGATCAAAATCCCTTTATAATTGAGTCATAATTACTTTTTCTCATCTGCCTTTGAAAGAACACCCTGTTCCCTGTCGCTCGAGGCTTTGTGGAGCTTAAACAATAGGTCATGTATCATATATGAAAGATGAATGGCCCACAGGCGAGTATTGACGCGAGATTCATCAAACCAAAGAGTAAAAAACAAAAACAAAAAAAACTTTTGCACCAGGCAGATCTCACTTCAAAGACCACGCAGGCTTCAGGGGCCACACACATGGACATGATTATTTCATTTCTTACATCCACACAGTAAACAAACATAAAGAAACTGATAAAAAACAGTGTGGACAATTGTTACACCGAGAGAGAAAGTGAGCGGGTAGGTGATTAAAAAAAATCAGGAGCGCTTCGAGAATCCATGCAAAACGCGTAAAATAAGAAAACAAGAACCCGAAGAACTCGAGGCACTTTTGACAGGATAAAAGTCCTCCATTGAAACGAATGGGAAGTCCAGACACCTTCAACAGATCTACTTCCTGTTTCTGATCGAACTCATCTCCCGGCACAGACGATCCTTTTACCGGGTGATATCAGCACTAAGCACAGTGGTTGTTTTTTTTACTAACTTGGCCTTGACGTAAAATCAATTCACGCTCATCAGTTTGTGCACACAATAAAAGATGTGGAAATGTTAAATAAGTAAGTATATTTATTCCGCGCACATCGTTAAAAATAAAGAAGGACTGAAGTATTTAAAAAGCAAATTCCATATTCAAATGATTGCCAGGAAGCACGTCAATCACGCGTCAAAATAATGAGCGGCACGTTTGCGACGGCAGGAAGTGGCCAGGTCCCGGGGGCTGTCCACATTTGAGCGCAAGACATTTAAAAACATAAAATAAAATAAATTAACTGCAGCGAGCCAGGGGCAGAGCGGCAACATACGCTTTACACACTCCCCCCCCCCCCCCCCCCCCGCCGCCGAACACAGCTCGTAGGCAGACGCTGATGCGGCCTTCGCCATTCTGTGGGAGGAAGCAACATGTGGTGTTTACTTCACTCGATTTGGCCAATTTTGACCAAGCAGTTTGCGATTTGAATTACAATGAAGCTAACGGGAGCGAGTTGCTCAGCCTGTTTAAACTCGGTGGACAAATTGATTGAATATGGTAACAATCCCCAATCATCAATACAAGATCGTGGTGAAAATGAATGCAACACTGGATCTTCTGACATTGAAGAAGCTTTATTTGGTCAGGCAGTCCAACATAAATATCAAATGTTTACAATTATGGAATTATAAAGGAGTCCTTCATATTTCCCTAATTGCAAACATTTAAATTGCCCCACACTCAGTTTTGATGCATGGTCCATCCTTTGATTGGTCAGACCATGGACTCTCTCTCTGGACAGCAGCGTGGTCTTCAGTCTGACAGAATGCTGTGGGAGGACGAGGCTTGTTGTCCAGCGCTGCCCGACTTTGACGAGGCAGCTCTCATTTGAATACAGCGCGGCTAATGAGGACAGTTTCTCCACTGTTCCGAACAACTGCATTGACACTATGATTGATGGGCGGCTTCCATTCACTTCACACAATGCGCTCTTCGAAAAGCGTAAAAGTTTTGACGGAAAAACAATGAAGCACAACAGCAGCAATTAATAAACAAATAATAATGCTTGGCAGATATAGGCGGACTGCTGAGATGGCTGGACATTTCTTTTTAATTATTTAGATATAATTTTTTCACTACAAAGCGAGCTAAAAATAAACGTTATTGTATAGAATCTCTATCGTTGTGGGTGGTAATTGGATCTCCCTCAGTACGTCGCGTTTGTTGATTGATGGAGCAATACTAACATATGGAAAGTAGAAATACTCATGTCTTTATGTTGGACATTGGCGCTAGACTGAGAAGGTGCCGTCTTGTATTGTTGACTCTTGCTGTGCTGCGAAGGAGGGACAAGTTGTGCTACAAAGCGGGAGTGGAAGTATGGAGAACACTACCTGGTAATGTAGGGCCATGGGCAGAATTTATTTAATACAACTCTAGATCGGACACGTCAAATGTGGCGGCCATCTTGTGACTGGCCGGCGAGGCCAACCCCTACGCCACCAATGCAAAACCAGGAGCAACATTATCATTGATCCAACGGCAGAATGTGAGACACACTCATTGTTTGTGATTGGTTTACTACTTGTAAGTCTCGTATCTCAGCCAGGATCAGGTCATTTCTTTGGAATGTCTTGTTTTTTTGTCGTGTTGTTTAGCCGTATTAGCATTGTTTTACCATGTTTAATAAATATTGGTCATGCCGGGTTAAAAACTACAGGAATACTGTTTTAAAGTAGGAAACAAATGTTAATAGAGGTGAACGATTTGTGTTTGACGGAAGAAAATCCATGAACAAATGGAGCTAAAGTCTGTGCTTCCTATAAAACTGAAATATTTTCTTGCCAGATATGACATGAAGTCAGTCACAATTATCAGAGTCATGAAATAACTCAAAATCGATTAAAACAGAATCAAGGAAATAAGTGGTGTACTCGGTTAGAGTCACAAGATTTCCGTCAGAACTTACTATGGCCATGTCCTATCTAAAATTTAATTCAAGGTCATTGGGGCATAGGAAGAGCTTGGGGTAACTGTAAGCTATTAACATAAAAAAATCTGTTGTAAAGATGTTACAATTAGATGCGGCTCATGAGCTGAACCGACCTCCGCAGCACTAGCACTAATGGGTAAAAAACTAAACTCCAAGTATGTTTTTAATGATGGAATAATATTGTAAATAGCTCTGAATGAACAGTTTCGTAATATTCCCCCTTTAATAAATACAACTGAATTAATTCAGATTTACTTTCTAAGGCATTTCAACTTTTCTGTCTATTTTTATTCACAATTTTCTTCACTGAGCTCCATCCATCGCCCTTTCCTGCCCTCTTCATGCAGTCTCTTTCAAATTTGGATTATTTTGCACTGTTTGGTCTCTGAATCTGACATGCTCGTTTTCAAAAACCCAAATGGCGTGCATGTGCGTGGGCGGGCGCGCTTGTTTTTGTATGTAATTGCGTTTGGGAGGGGAGGAAGTGCTGGGTCACCTTTCGCCCCCTGCGTGGGCTACAGCCGCAGATACAGCGGTTAGGAAGAACCCATCTCTCCCAGCGCTGCCCTGCCTCCTGGCCCCTCCACCAGCCCCCTCTGCCGCCCACGCACCGCTGCACTCATCCAGGGCCCGCCAACACACTGACTATTCAAATCAGCCAGCCTTCATTTGGACAAACCGTTTGGTCTTGTGTTTTAGAGTTAATGCATACATTTATGGACTATTACAGGCAGGAGACACAGTCATTATGGCTATAGAGTGATCCGAGGAGCCATGTTGTCTGGGGCTTCATGCCCCTGGTAGGGTCTCCCATGGCAAACAGGTCTTAGGTGACGGGTCAGACGAAGAGCAGTTCAAAAACTTCTATGGACAGTACAACAACAAGGACTGTGACGTCGCCCTGCTGTGGACCCACCACCCGCAGAGGGATCTGTAGGGGTCGGGTGCAGAGTGGACTGGGTGGCAGTCAAAGGCAGGTGCTTCGACGACCTGGCCCGCGTGCGCAGCTTCTGGCGTTCGGGACATGGAACGTCACCTCGCTGGGGGGGAAGGAGCCTGAGCTTGTGCGGGAGGTTGAGAGATACCGGCTCACCTCCACGCACAGCCTGGGTTCCGGATCCCAACTCCTGGAGAGACGCTGGATGCTCCATTTTTCGGGAGTTGCCCGCGGGGAAAGACGGCGGGTTGGGGTGGGTTTGCACATAGCTCCCCAGCTCAGCCGTCACGTGTTGGAGTTCACCCCGGTGAACGAGAGGGTCGTGTCCCTACGCCTTCGGGTCATGGACAGGTCTCTCACCGTTGTCTACTAGATGGTGCTCCGGCTGGGGACTCCATTGTTCTACTGGGGGACTTCAACGCCCACGTGGGTAACGACAGTGAGACCTGGGTGGGGGTGATGGGGAAGAACGGCCTCCCCGATCTGAACCGAGTGGTGTTTTGTTATTGGACTTCTGTGCTAGTTACGGTTTGTCCATTACGAACACCATGTTCGAGCACAAGGGTGTCCATAAGTTCAAGTGGCACCAGGACACCCTCGGCAGGAGGTCGATGATTGACTTTGTAGTTGTGTCATCTGATCTCCGGCAGCATGTCTCGGACACTCGGGTGAAGAGAGGGGCTGAGCTGTCAACTGATCACCACCTGGTGGTGAGCTGGTTCCGCTGGCAGGGGAGGAAGCCGGTCAGACCTGGCAGGCCCAAACGTGTTGTGAGGGTCTGTTGGGAACGTCTAGTGGATCCCTCTGTCAGTAGGGTCTTTAACTCCCACCTCAGGAAGAGCTTCATCCAGATTCCGAGGGCGGTAAGGGACATGGAGTCCCAGTGGACCATGTTCTCCTCCTCCATTGTTGATGCGGTTTCCCGTAGTTGTGGCCGTAAGGTCTCTGGTGCCTGTCGCGGCAATCCCCGAACCCGGTGGTGGCGCCTGGAAGTAAGGGATGCCGTCAAGCTGAAGAAGGAGTCCTACCTGGCCTTGTTGGCCTGTGGGACTCCGGAGGCACCTGAGAGGTACTGGCGGTCACAGAGGCAAAAACTCGGGTCTGGGAGGAGTTTGGAGAAGCCATGGAGGAGGACTATCGGTCGGCCTCGAAGAGATTCTGAAAAACCATCCGGCGCCTCAGGAGGGGAAAGCAGTGGTTCACGAACACAGTGTGGGTGGGGAGCTGCTGACCTCGACTGGGGATGTGGTCGGGCGGTGGAAGGAGTACTTCGAGGATCTCCTCAATCCCACTGTCACATCTTCCGATGAGGAGGCAGAGGATGGGACTCGGAGGGGGGCTCGCCCATCACCCAGGCTGAAGTTACAGAGGTGGTTGGAAAGCTCCTCGGTGGCAAGGCCCCAGGGGTGTATGAGATTCGTCCTCATACACCCCTGCCCAGCCCTCATTAGTATATGAGATTTCTAAAATGTTTCTTACGAAAACCAGCCGGTTTATTTAACTGTAACTATCCCGGCGTTATTACAGGAGGAATATCTGCTATAGAAAGTTTAGGAAAATGAGAAACCAGGCTTTAAAGTTGTTTTAAAGTGTCTAAAGTGCAATGCTTTCCAATGGGAGACTAGCGGCTAAATGGAGGTACTACAGCAATGGCGGACCAATGGTGGCCTCTAGTGTCGTGGTCTGGCCATGGGTCTCCAACCTTTTTACATGATGAGCTACTTTTACATAACAAAAGCGACAGGGAGCTACTTCTGCATCAAAGAGACTTGTCTAACGATGCTATATTAACGATAATAACTTTTGATGAATGAATGAATGAATTTGTCCTTAAACTCTACTCTACTTTATGAACCTAAAAGTTTGCAGATTCCGTTCAAAATGTTCAGCACCCAAAGAAAGTTAATCAAAAATGTGACTTATCAAGCGCATGTAGAAATGTTGAAAGCCTTGGGAGAGCGAGATCCAGGTTATAAGCTGTAGAATTATGAAACTGTGAATATTTGGTTCATGAAATGTGTGCAAATGCGTTGGCCAAGTATTAATAATGAGTATGATTATTAGAGAAATGCTTAGAGAATTTCACAAGTGTGATTAATTCGATGAAATGACTATTTTGTGGGCAAAAACCAGCCGTGAGGACACAAAGCGTTGGTGTCGCTTTAAAATCAGTCAGTCCAGTTGTTTTGTTAACTAGTTAGAAGCTGGATGACCGAGAATCTACATATACCTAATACTTACAGCACATAGCACACTTTGCACTTTCATATACACAGTGGGAGTGATGTGTAAAGTGCCAAAGCCCATGCACTGAAAGGCTGTACGCACACGTCAGAGCTGGGATAATCGGATACTGTAAATGCTCTACCGGCTGATGGCATTTCCAAACTCATAATGAACTGTTTTCAGTGTTCTAGCCTCTGCCCTCGCGTACGAACGGCACGAATGGAAAAATATACTGTACCGCGAGCGCTGCTTCTTTGATGGAGTGTTGATCTTTCATCTGTGTCCCTTATATCCAACGCAAACCTCCAGAGAGTAATGTTTACAGACTGCTCCACTTCACTCTTCTCCTGGGGACTTCACAGAGGTTTAAGAGGGGGAGAGGAGCTCAGAAGAACTTACGTCACTGACTAAATATACAATACAGCCAGCAGTTCTCACTTTGACCAGAATTGCAACAACTTTTGTTTATCGAGTCGGCGCTTGTTTGAGTACATTAGCTCTTATAGGTTCTAGAAAGTTCATCCAAGTGTGGAAGTAAAACTGTGCTGTCCGCAAGTAAAATAATCAGGCGTTTTACCATGCAACCATGTTCTCTCATCATCGTTCACTCCGTTTTTGGGGCCACACGCACATCTTTGAGTGATCTTTGAATCTTCTCCCGTGGCTGGTCTTAGCAGCGCGGTGGCAGCTCACAAACATGGTTTTGGTCTATCCCCCTTATTCCTACGCCCCATGAGCCTTTACATGAAGTATGGGAGGGATTTCCGGTATAAAGGGGACCGCTGTTTGTTTGCATGTAGACCCTTCGTTCTAATCCACTTTTTATGAGCTTAAGAGACGTAAACGATCTGCGAACACGAGCTGTCACAGCTGAAACCAAACTACGAGCCGCGATTAGCTGCTCACAATAAACTTGACTGAAAATGGCACAGTCGAAAGAGTTTTCTGACCCGTGAGCGTGTTGGCCCAGTCATCTCCAATTAACCTCAGGGAGTTTAGTTTAGTTTTTTTGAGCAGTACACATTCTGCTCAAAAGGAGTGGGCTGAAGCAAAAAGCTTATGATCCCCCACCCCCAAGTGCAATAAATAAAAAAACATTTCACACAATGGTACCGAAGGAACAAAACATCAAAGAGACCTCATCCAAAGAGAATTTAAAACATTTCAAGCAGCTACATTCGCACAGACCAACTTCAGAAAGTGAAACTACTGGATGCTTTGTTTCAGATCAACATTACAGTTTCTCGCTCACCAGCAAAGTGTAAGATAGTGATAAAGATGTGTTTGAGGTTATAACCAAATACCTGCAAAAGGCACAATACCCCCTCTTTAAAAACATTCCCATGCTTACCTGAAATGTCATAATTTATTCTGAATTTCTCATGGCTTCTCAATACGGTGTACTGCAAATCGTTTTTTAAAACATCAACAACGGCCATCTGTTTCTCCATTGTTTATTCACCGGGTGCTCAGGCCAGAGCTGAATTGGTTTATAATTGCGTTTGAACGGCTATTGGTTGGTTCCACAACAGCATTTCTCCCTTTCACATGTCAACAACAACATGGCTTCATAGGCGCTTTATTCCTTTGCGCTTTTTCACGGCGTCGACATGGGAATAGCTTTTGCTTCTCCCCTCCGTCTGTGTAGAATCATATACACACACACACACACACAAGGCCAACTTTGACTAATCTGCCTAAACGCGAGTAAATATGTCACCAACTATTTCCATGAGACGCAAACAGGAAGTGTACGGCTTTAGCTAAAGGTCACGTATGCACCATGACTCATATTGACTCGGGGTACGAGGTAGAGCGTAATGAGTGCAGAGATCGCAGAATGGAGAAAAGTGAAAATACCAGCAAAACTAAAATGCTCTCTCTGGATTTGGAAAAAAAGTCATACAAAATACTACATTAGGAACCAAACTAAACTAATCAAGGAAGTTATGAACGGCGTCCTGTGGCACGGATACGAATGGTAATTTGGCGGTAAATTGCTGTGCAGCCGTAATGGTTATTTTGCGTCCACACACTGAGTAGTAGCTTACTTGCTATAATTATGAGAACGAGCCCTCGAACAAGCTCCGTGTTCACCATGTTGTGGCAGGTCAGAGGAGCTGCTGTCAAAACATCCTCCCACAGCTCAGTGCGGCGCCTGGGAGAGCGCGCTCGTGGCTAAGCGCTGGGACGTATAGGGCAGCTACATGGTTAGCAGCTCCTTGGATCTTTTACTCTGCCACTTACACGTCTGCCGCAGACTTACTGTAGATCGTCGAAGCCGAGTGAGTCACGGAGGTCAACAGTAGCGCGTGACGTTTTGGCTTTTTCCCTCACAATGAACCGCTCCACAGCAAGAAAACTCAACCCTGATATTATGTTATCAGCAGCACTGGCCTTTTTCGGATCATTCCAGTGCCAAATTGCTTCCTCTAAAAAGTCCTATTACTGGTCAAACGTCAAGATTTTGGACGGTTTTACGATTACCACGATTATAAAACAACACGCTTAATGCGCCCCTCTCTGCCTCTTTGTAAAATGAACAGAAAGAAAAATGAAAGGCAAACTCGAGCGCTCCACACCAAATCGGCTGTTCAAGTGAGTCCGCTCTTTATAGTTTATTCATCAAACATTTTACAAAAAGGTACCTTTCTACCTTCCTCAGGCCCAAAGCGCTTTACGGCAAGGAACCAGTCACTCATTCACTCTCTCCTTCATAAACCAATGTGGACGGCCCGCTCTACCATCTGTGCCGCCTCGCCTAGACTAGATTGTGGCCTAATAATAATAATAGATTTTTTTTTTAATCGCGATACATTTTTCTGTAATAATTATATTAATTTTTTTATTCATTTTTAATCATGTGCAAAGATTGGAGACTCCTGGCTTACAATATGTAGTTAATACAAGTGCTTCGTCTTTCAGGTCATGTGTGGCTCAGATACAGAAGTGTGTTTGGTCAAAACGTATGATCCGATTAATCGCGATTTATTATGTTTTCGATTAATCGCTATAAATTTAAATATATACAAAATAAAAAAATCATAATGAAGCAGTTAAGTTTACTATTGTTTTGCCTACTCAATGTCTTTTTTTTAAATGCAAAAGAATACTTTGTTATTTTTAGAAACTGTGAATGTTTACAAGTTCAAGTACACTATTTACATTATTATTTTAAGTACAAAAACTAACATTTCATGAAGTTGATAATCGTGAAAAAGTGTGAAATTGTGACATCCTTAACGTTGAAATACTTAAATACTCAAAGTAGAAATAACAAATCAGTTGAGTTGCCTTGTGTACAAAATGCGCAGTATAAATAAAGTCTATAAAAAAAGTAACTTTGCAGCTTTGAAAATACAAAAACTGCGTCCGACGGAGACAAACTTCTCACTAGTCGTGAAACACTGGCATTTGACAGTACATCTGCACAGCGCCACCTTCTGCTCTGGAGGGCTCATTATTCGTTTTTTAAATGAACACATGTCCAAATTTACTTTTTACTTTGGAGCCTTAGTAGTGGAGTTAAAGTAATTCACAATAAAAATACTATTCAAGTAAAGGACAGATCTTCAAACTCTATTTAAGTATACTTGACCTTTTTCTAATTATTAAACATGAAATACCAAATGCTGAGCTTTTTTTTTTTCCATATTGTTCAGCTACAATCAAATGCCCACCTCCTTGTGTCCTTGTGTCAAATAAGAACATCTATCAGAAATCTATATGCACACTCGCATTAGTTCATACTGCTGTATGCATATTCCTGTATCCCCGTCGCCCTCAGGCCTCTGGTGCGCAGCACCCCGTGACAGCTCACCCACCTCTGCTTTGGTATGCCGCTCCCGGAGTCGGGCAGGTCGAGCGTGTCCGACGGGTCCGTGCCCACCGTCGCCATGACGACCAGCTCCGGGTCCAAGATGAAAACCTCCTCGTGGGAGATCTCCAATATGTAGTTCAGGTGCTCCTACAACAGGGCAGACAGCGTGTGGTCAGGGGGAAGGACGGGCCTGAGGAAAATGTCAATGAACTGTCCTGGATTTAGACAATGTCCCCTCTATGTGTCTGATATGGCAAAGAAACATACCAAAAATCTTTGAAATTTTGATTTGTTTGGAGGCAAAACGACGTTCAGAATGGAAGGTCATGTGTTTTTAAGAGACTCGGCATTTCTTCGTGCAGTGGTCCTTTGAAATTTTGAGTGAGTTTTCTCTATTAGCATTTTAGTTTTCAGAGCAATAAAGGGACCAAACGCTGCTTATTTCATGGCGTTTGTTTGTCATCAACGTGCAGCACAAAAGGCAATCGAGATGACGCTGCAATCCAAATAGGGTCACTTCCTTTCTGGGAGACAGCAGCGGCAGAAATACAAAGCTTTAAAGCCTGTTTACGTTACACTCTTGCAACAACATCTCCACTTTAGTCACTTGTCTTAACAGGCACGTAAGGCTTTTGAAAAATGACTTAAGTTAATGAGAGGAAGACACACAGAGGTAAAGTTCAGAGCAGTTTGGCTCATTTCCCATTGACATAACACGGTCGGCACGGCAACAGTTTAAAAATGTTTGCCTCTATCTATGACACTTTCCGTCAGTGTCCAATAAGGAAGTGAAACTATAAACTCACAAAAGAAAGCTGGATACAATCTGAAATCTAATTGTGTTAACTATGTTTCAGCAAAACATGTGTTTGTGTGTTGATAAAAAAAACCTACCTGGGCTCGGTCAATTCTGTAAAAACGGTCTGCAGTTGTAGCTGAAAATACAGATAAGGAAACCATTAGTCGACTGAACCAATGTTAAAAACGGACACATATTAAGGCATTCAATAAATGAAAGTAACACGCCACAAAACGGCAGTGTAGCTCGACATTTAGCCATCAACAGTGAGCCTCAGAATGAAGAAGAAACAGGGTTAGTGTGACTTGGCAGCACAAAGACTGATTTTTTTAAATTGTTGCCTTATATTGAAGTAGGAGCGAGTCTAACTCCCCCTGACACCTCCGTACGGGTACAATGAAGTCATTTTAAGTCTCCCGCAAGCCGGCAAAAGTAGAGCAAAGTGCAGGAAAAATACTTTCTGTGAGTATCAGGAGGTTTACAAACTAGATACAGGATAAGGCACGAGATAAATCAACATGGCACCTGTGATGTTTAAGGGGGAAAAGTTTTTTTTTAAACTTTTCCCCCTACGTTTGTTTGAATTGGTTACCCCTCTCAACGGCCACTTAAACGGAGCACATTTTCTCCGGTTCGGCTTTACCCAAATCTGAAAAGTTGTTGATACAGGCAGACATGTTTCTCTACTTGGATAACCTGCCCATTGGAACAGACGGAAACAACACCAGGTCCCCTTTGAATACGCACGGTGACGAGTGACAAGATCGTGCTAAATATAATATTCCAAAGCGTTCACATACACTGTACACTCCCACTGTACTTACCATACGCTTGATCTGCAATCTGACCATCACAAGGCTAATTCTAATGACCAAGTTCATCAGTTAACGACACAAAGTAGGACGCACCCGTGTCTAGAGCTGGAGAGACTAATACTGGTTCGGTCAAGTTTGAAAACGGATTGGACAGCACTTTGAAAAGCGTGTGTTGGCATTTTCTGGAATCCTGCGGGCCATATTGAAAAAAAGCAGCTGAAGCTATGCATTTAAAATGAAAGCTATTAATCTGAGATAGCGCAGGATTTTTCTGGGCGCCAATATTTGGTTAATCCCAAAAGGAAATTGTTTCGTTCCATTTCCTCATCATTAGAGAAGTACAGATGTATCAGTGCAATAGAACTCCTATCCACTATACTTTTGTACAGTGAATGATATAAGAAGATAATATATAAAATCACATACATTTGCATTCTAAATATTACGAATAGAAGTAAATGATAAAATCCAACAATTCTGTCGGATTTTATCAACCACATAATTAACTGTTTAGGAACCGCCTGACCAAAAAAAAAAGGTCACACGCTCTAATATTTGGTTGTAGAGCCTTTTGCTTTGATTACAGCACCATTCGCTGTGGCATTGTTTCAATAAGCTTCTGCAATCATTCTGCATTCATTTTTCAACGAGATCTTTTGATGATGGGAGAGTGTGACCACTGTGCAAAGCCTTCTCCAGCACATCACACAGATTCTCAATGGGGTTGAGATCTTGGGGGGTTAGGCAACATCCCTCATAATATAATGGGAGCAGACCGGCCGTCGCTTCTGTGCATAACATGAAATTATGAATTATACAAAAACATATTATATACTGCATCTGATTCCAGGCAAAGATACTACCGGACTGAAACATAACAATTAGTTTCAA
The DNA here is from genome assembly GCA_021464625.1 of Proterorhinus semilunaris. Taxonomy (NCBI): domain Eukaryota; kingdom Metazoa; phylum Chordata; class Actinopteri; order Gobiiformes; family Gobiidae; genus Proterorhinus; species Proterorhinus semilunaris. The sequence continues at coordinate 12,801,923 of CM038365.1, forward strand.
TGTAAATAAATGATGTATTTGACAGTCTCTCTCTTCATTTGAAACACCCTGATTCAATTGCAGCCTCAGCAATCGCAAATGATTCCAAAATGATTATACTTCAAAGTGATTCACACTTGGTCTTAGCACGGCTCAAAGTGTGGGAACAACTGTGATTAAGGGCTAGCCAAAACGCACAGCTGCTAATCGCTAGTGCACATGCAGGCGGGAGACTTGTGCCTGCAAAAAGATTACTCAGACGTATTCATAATTCATTCATATTAGCTCCATTTATGACTGTCTCTTCAAGCTGCTTTTTCAAGTCGAGCAGCTGTGTGTGTGTGTGCGCGGCAATGTATTTTTGGGTCTTGGATATTTTTGGCATGTCGCGGCTGTGTAAGATTGATATGCATGACATTCGGAGGGAAAACAGGATGTTATTTAGAACAGTGGTCTTCAAAAAGCGGGACGGGACCCGAAGGTAGGCCAAGTATTTTTGGGTCATCACAAAAGTTATGTAACAGATTTTAGTATGTATGCTTACTCATTATTCTTGCCAATATACACAAAGCTTTTGAAACCACAGAATGGGCTTACATTTCATAGAGTACCAATAAACTGACCTCAAGAAACACCATGTGAAAGAAATACTATTATGTGTTAAAGGTACAAGTCATCCAAAAAGCTACTTTAGTAAATATGATTGAGTAAATCCTGTTTCTATTACTCCCAACTTCACAACTGTTTCCTTGTTCAGCTTTACAACCTACTGCACTGCCAACCCCCACCTAAGGCCCATAGTTGCAAAGATAGAAGCTCCTCCACCATTATAGAGCCAACACCATTCAACATTCAACCCAACAAACCCCTATCTTATCATTACTTGTCAGTGTGTAAATGACAAGGTAAAAATAATGGTGGGGAGGAAACTGTCCCCTGAGGGCTCCTGTTGCTGTATAGATAATCATTCTTGTGTCACAGTCGTGAACAATTTACAGAGCCCCACACAAAGCACAATGGCATCGTTTCAGGCAGACGGAAGAGAGCCAGGAGTAATTGATTGATAGAGATAGATAGATAGATAAATACTTTATTGATCCCGAAGGAAATTATTCATCAGTCCCTTGCTCACATTCACACAAGCAGAGCAGGATCTACAATCTTGGTAAAGTCCCCAAGGGGTTGCGCTGTTAGGTCTGATATACTGTATCTAACAATGGGGGGATGAGAAGCACTGGAAGGAACTTTCGACTGGATGTCTGGAATGGATTGGATAAACACAGCTAAACAACAATTGACATGAGTGACACGAAGGCAATGGAAAGGTTATAGGAGTTCCGAGTTTGTTTACTTGCCAAAGGAATGGTTAGTTTTGCACCAGCACTTAGCCCCACAGACAGAAGTGGCTGCACAGAAAAATGTACTTCCATCACTACAGTGATTACTTTTATTGCTGTGGTTGTTGCGGGAAGAAAGGCTAGAAAGCCACAGCAGGTCTGTCTTGTTGTTATAGACTCATCCAGCATAAGGTGACTCACAGGTTGCACTATTCACAAATAACTAAATGTTTCCAGTAAAGTCCTGTCAATGTGAAAAATATCCCGCTGCTGAGAGAACACATCTCTTTTGGAGTTGTCCTTAATTACTTGTAGTCTGCAACTTTCAAATATGGCAATATTTTAGACTTTCTCCAAATAACAGGGATACATGTTTGATATGCCATATAGCTTCGAATGGTGAGTGCTAAAACATATTGCTAGCTGGCCTTGAAAACCTTGACTCCTCAAAATTCCAGATTCTCTGATCCAAATGGGCAATACAGACAAACAGCATAGACCTGTGGCAATGAACGAATGACGGATTGGCCCTATAATATTTGTATTATTTTTGGTTCTCTTTCCGGGGTGCCATCCAGGTCTCCCTCCTGGAACATAGGATACTGGAATTTGAATATCTCGGGCCAATACACACACGAGGACATACACTACTTGGCATACACCCTTTTCTGAATGACTCAAGGAACACCAGTTGAATGCTTTTCAGTTATATTTTAGGTTTCAGAATAACATAAAAGAGAACCCCACAAAACTCCCCAAAATAACCCGCGTACCAGGAAGGCAAACAGCTCGACCGGCGGCGCGAACGGTGGACAAATGGGCTGCGTTTCCAAAGGCCCGGGGGCGTATGCTCGGAATGGAGCGGACGGTGGGGGCAGAGAGGGTGAGTACCGCTCCATACATGGGGCAACACCAGAGGGTTGTTACAATTGTACTGAAATGTAATCTTAACAGTGTTGTCATTGGCTTTTCTCACCCTCTCATCTTGCCTTGCAGTGTTTATTGTTTCACTTTACCGTTAAAAACAGTCATTCTTCTGCAGCTTTTGTTTGCCGTCTTCATTCAATGTGGCACATTCAGCTCAGAATAATTGCAAGTATTGCAGTAGCTCTCTTCAGCACGGTCTATTGTTCCATATCGCACCATAAGCTGCTCTAATACAAAAGTGTTTCATTTGTGTTCACTCACTTGTGTACATACGCCTCCTTACATGGATTAGACCCATTGTCCTCTCTCACTATAGTCACATTCAATATTATTTCTTGCTGCTCTTTGCTACAGTACGTGTTCCGTCGGCGTGTGTATGGAGCCTTGTTGTGAAAGGCTATTGAACGGAGCGAACTTACAGTCAAGGAAACACCACTTAGGAGACAGGCGCTGCGAGGAGAGGATCTTGGCTTCTTCCTGGAACAAACAGAGATTAAACTCAGAGGAGCACCATTCATTATCGAAAGTACATGCAATGCACAACGAGACACAGGCACAATGAACATGCAACGGCATTGGACTGGACCAGATAACGGTATTGTGCTGCGTACTGGATGTGGAATGGAGCGATGTACGGAACACAAAGGCAATTTCAGAGGTCACTAATGGCGAGCCGACTGTGCGCTACCACACAATGTGTTTGCCATACAGCATAGTCCATACGGGAGGCCTGCAGGATTTATTGTAAAAAACAATAATAATTGTACCCATAAGCAAATCCCAATGGCTGCAATTATTTAGGGAAAATAACAACCTTTATTTCCGACATTCACTCCTACACACCCACCATTCACAAAGGCCCTGTGTGAGATATATATAAAAAAAAAATAATAATAATTTTAGATACCACATTTGGATTAGGGAGGTCAGGATTAACCGGTTTTACAATTACCGCGGTTATAAAAGCTCACGGTAGGTTAATCGTAAGAATTTTCGGACCCAAGGTATCCATCCATCTTCTTCCACTTGTCCGTTGCCGGGTCTCACATTGCACCAGCCCCTATGGCGCCTCCTGCAGGTGGTGGGTCCACGGAAGGACGGCCTCATGGTTCTAACCAGGCCTGTTGGTCTCTCCTAAGGGGCTTCTGAACCGCTCTTTGTCTGACCCGTCACCTAGGACCTGTTTGCCATGGGAGATCCTACCAGGGGCACGAAGCCCCCGACAAACCCCTCCACCACATTAAGGTGGCGGTTCCAGGAGGGGGGGACCCAAGGTAAACCACTGTAAATGTTGTGTAAAGGCTGAAGAAACAGCTCAGTGTTAAATCCAAAACACATGAGGTCAGCGGCAGGTTCAATAATCCACTGTGCAGAGCAAACCGGACCCATTTTCATGATAACAAAGGAAGAGTCCCAAAAGAACATGGAAATCGGTTAATTTGCTTTAGAACTCTTTTTTTCCACTTATTGTCTACCTTAATTTCAATAATTGTGAATAATCGTAACATTGCAATAATTTTACTCAGATTAACCATGACTCAAGAATGTGGAATTGTGGCATCCCTTGTTTGGATGTCTGGTGGGTCTTGATTTTTTTTTTTACATGGAATGAATGCACTATATTGTTCTGTTTTCTGGTTCTATATAACCAATAATGTGGTATTGGTACAGACAAAAGTATAGTACAGGCGGCAGTATTTTAAGTGCCATTAAAGTACTGGTATTTAAAAAAAGTAAATGAACGCAGCCCTATTTCTATAAGCCACTGCCACCGTCCTTACCCGCTTTACCGTCAGTCAGTTCAACCTTCTTCAAATGCGTTATTGTGTCAGTTTTAATTTTTCTCATTCCACTTCTTTTCCGTTTGTGCGTACCATGTGCTGCATTTAGATTTCTAAACATGAATGCCAAATCTATAAAGCTGTAGAGCGACTGACCGTTGATAAGGCCTTTGCTTTTGCTTCCGTTTTGAATGACCTTGCAGACGTGCTTGTTCGGCCCTTCCATCGGTCAGTCTTCTGCTCGTCAACATTTAGCGGGGAGTTCCAGATTGACAAAGCAAGACCCTTTGCATGAGTATTAATGTGGTCTGTGAAGTCACATTTATGTGTTTTACATACTTTCACGCTGTTGTGCACTATTGATACGCATTTCCGCAAAGCACCTTGGTCTTTTTAAATGTGCTGTATAAATAAACTTCAATTGAATTTCTTTCGGTCTGGAGGGCGACTCAATACTTGCACTGCGAAGCGTCCAAAAATTCTGGAGGATAAGAACTGCTCGTAAACAAAGAGCAAAACACAAACATCTCATCCAATGCAATTTTCAGTGAGGAAATAATCTTTGAAGAAACCCGGCCTCAACATCCAATATTGGGAAACTACTGCTAATAACAAACCCATAATAATTAAACTCATGGTACGCTCCCCCTCTCCTCCCCCTTTGTGTCCCCCCTCATCAAAACCACAACACTGACTTCACAGAATCCAGTAAATCTGCAAAAATCTGCCCATTATCCCTCCGCACTCTGCACTTGACAAACAATAAGTGCTCCCTAATTAGAGGAAATCTCCGCACGCCCGTTCCCCCCCCGCGTCACATCTCCCCGCTCTGTTGTATCTTAGCTTTCTTGTCCGGACTAGTTACCCCAAACTTCTATTTCTCGACGACATTTGGCTCCGCTGCATTTTTGTGTGCGTGTTGTTATTCCGATGTCTAATTATGTCAGAGCGCCGTCGAAGCGAGCGAGCGAGATCAGAGCGTTTCGGGGGCGCCGCGGGTAAACTGGCCCGGGCCCCTGGCGCTTCTTACGCCGTCAGCGCGCCCTCAGATCTGGCATCAAGGGGGTCCGGGAGAGAACACATAGCCGCCTCAGCCAATGACGCTAAAAAACTTTCCCCCGCGCGACTTTGATCTGGCCTCAACTTTCGGCGCGAATAAAAGAGTATTTACTGTATCTGTGACTTCTGGGAGGGGGTTCGCACACAGGCGGCCGTGGTAATGGGCCCGGAAGGCTGGGGGATTTTTGTCAACAGAGAGTTTTGTAACATTTCCCGAGTTTATACAGCGCGATGGCATAACTAGAGCCGTAGAGCATTAAGAAAACATGTCACCCCCCCCCCGCCCCCCCAAAAAAAAAAAGAAATATGGCGGAAAATGTGACAAGAATATGTGCAGAGGAGCTGATGAATATGGTGATGTGGGGTGAGTTTGCGTCGTAGTTTTCGGCAGAGTTTCTGACCCCGAGACCCAATTAACTTGTGCAGTTCCCGCCAGCAGTTCAAGGCGGTTTGTGGGCCACTGGAACCAGCCTCCTGACAGCGCACCCGGCCGAGATTCACAACACTTCTAGCTCACTAAAAAAGAAGATTAATAATGGCGCCAGTGTTGGAACATTTCGTCGTCTTTGTCTGAACTTCATTTTAGGGCACGTTTGTCATTTATGCGGCGAAGAGGACCAGGCTGAAATGCGTCGGTTTCGGCTGTAGACACATTTGCATGCACAGTCAGTTATTTTTCTGTGCGTAGGTTTTTGGACAGGACAGTGAAAGGGCATATAGGCCTACATGAGCTGCTTGGACCTAAGACATGAGCCATGCTTAGAACAACCTCAAAACCTACTTACTTTTTTTGGGCAGTGCGCACAGAAAGTTTCAAACACTAACAGCCCAATTTTGCTAGAGGACTACAGTATTTAGTTTACATTATGTTAAGGCATTTTTTCTTGAGGGACGTCACGATTCTAAATCAATTAAGGAAGAAAATACAGAGAATTTCTCAAAACCTTTACAGAAACAAATCCTATTGAAAATCTGTGGAAAGACCTGAAAACTGCTGTTCACAAACCCTCTCCTTCTAATTTGACAGAGCTCGAGTTGTTTTGTAAAGAGGAATGGGCTAAAATGTCAGTCTGTAGATGGGCAAACCTTGTAGAGTCAAACCCCAGAAGACTTGCTGCTGTTATTGCAGAAAAAGGGGTTCCACAAAGTATTAAGTCATGCTGTATGAATACTTATGCACGCCCCACTTTTCGGTTTTCTATTTTAAAAATAACTTAATCATGTCTCATTTTGCTTTCACTCCACATGTCACTGTTACTTGTGTGTGAACTTTCTGTAAATAATTCAAAATAAAATCTTTACGTTAATGGTTGTAAACATGACAAAATGAGCAAAAGTTCAAGGTGTATTAGTACTTTCGAGAGGCACTGTATGATGATGAAGATGTAAGCAACATACAAAACAATGTACAAGTTTTAGATGTGTTCATAGCTCATGCTTCATGCAACAAAAAACAGACATGTGGGAAACCAGACTCTTTTGGAACATTGTGTAAAAAATGGTTATTATAAATGGAGTGATATTGAAATACAAATGGTAACCGTATGTTTTTTTCTTTTCGTATACTGAATTTCTTCTTCATTCAGTCATTTATATATATATATATATATTTTGGCCTGTTTAAGTAAGACTAGTAGCTTAAGCCCGTCAGACAAACGCGTGGTCGTGTCCAAATCAAAGCAAACATGGCGGCTTGTGCGAGTATTAAGTATAAATGTTTGAGATGGAGGACAGCAAGACGTCTGTATATGTCTAGAGAAATGACAGTAGTTAAGTAACGACTGTCAAATGTGCACAAATCTTCAATGATGTTCAGGTCAGGAGACGGTGAAGGTAAGGGCAAAGGCGTCAGCTCTTGTAGAAGCCATTTGCTTTTTAAACTTCAGCTTGGCCTTCACAGTCTGCGGACGCGAACATCATTGAAGATACTCACCACATTCACGGGTGATGAGGTAATAACTCTGCGAGGGGCCAAAACATTTGCTGGGCACTGCAAAAAGTAAGAGAAATGTAAGTATTTCAATAGAACTAAGAGTGGCCATTTTCTTGTTATTTTAAAGTGTCAAAGATGAAAATAAACCCTGATTTCTTTTTAAATGTTATAAGAATGTAACCCACTCCTTGCCTTTGGGAAATAAATCCATCTTTCCCTTGCTTCATTGTTTACATTGATAAATCCAGGGGAATAAAACTAAATGGAGACTCTACAATCAGAATAAGCTCATCCACAAACTGTTGTTTCTGAAATGCCCTTTGCCGTGCGCTGATATTAATACGCTTTGTCTTACAGTGGAGGTATTTTAATCCGCGGGGCAGAGTTGTGTAAGGCCGAGGTGCTCACATTTTGTACTTCTGTGTAGCTGCGAGCGTCCGCTGTGCTTGACGCGTGGGCGGACGGCGCTGCTCCGAGCCCGCCTTTTACGTAACCACTATTTGCATGTGCTTTATCAAACATTCGAAAAATCACGGAGCAAAAATATCGAATGGTTCGTGACGGCACTTTCCTGTAATGAAATACAGATTACTCGAAGTTTGTTGCATTTCGCAGCGTTTATTTTTAGTCCCTAAAGCGCTTCCCATCACATGTGACCAAACACTGCGACTGAAGGGGGCAGCGTGGGCGATGTGTCTTGCCCAAGGACACAAAAGCATAAACTTTAAGCACTTGGCAAACTTACAGACCATCACTTTAAGGACAATTCTAGGCAAACTGTCCCCATAGATCAGACCCTTGTTCAAAGTAGTCTTCTTCTTTCGTGTTGCTGCTCGGTTTAAACTTCAGATGTGTTTTGTTGGGACACAGAATTCCCAGTGTCACTTTAGTGGGCGATATATTGGGCTGAGTGGAACCCTGCAGGTTTTCAGTCCGGTGACCTCAGACAACGGCGGTCTCTCCAATGGTTTAAGTGTGTCAGAACAGTTCTTAAGGCAACTCCACTCTCCAAATACCAGGCTACGTCACCGCATCTGGGAAGGTGATCTTTTTTTAAATGGATGGTGAGGTTGAAATAAAGTGAACAGAATTTTAGCTCAGCCCTCATGACGGAACAATTTGGCCCGTGATAATTGTAAGCACATCTTTGCTCCTCCCCTGGCAACAGAGCAGTGGCATTGTCCTGATTTATCCCGGGCTCGTTTCAGTTGTGTATTAAAACAGCGGAGGGGATGGGGAAGTCATGCATGACTAGACCCAGTTACAAGATCCACCGAGACAGAGACACCTGTCTGCTGCTCATGTATTGTAATGGAGCAAGAATCTGGATGTGTTCTGCTCATGGTAATGACTTAGTGACTAAACTAGTTCAGCCTCAGGAGTTCACAAGCAGTGAACTCTTTGTGCAAGTCCCACTACAGGATGTATGGATGGGGAAGGGTCCGAATGTGCATTTAGCTTATGCCAAATAAATAGGCAATTACATGACAGAAAGGTCTGTTAAAGTATGCAAAATATGATTTAATTTTTAATAACAGTCTTGTTGAGTCTAGTATTTGTTCATCCAATATGTGTCAAATGACTATTACGTGGAGAAGAGTGAGGCACAGGGTTGATTTGTTTGGCTAATTTAACAGCTCAAGTCCGAAGGCTATGACCTAAAACGTCTGAAGAGACCTGGAACAGCTGGTGCAGCATCTTATCCTCACAAAACAAGCAAATCATGACTTGTTAAAGCATTATTCATTTTAGCTTTATATTCTTGTCATTAAACATGCACCAGCCTTTTCATTTTCCATAACAAATCACATCAGGAGACTGGATATCAAACTAATAAAGAGTAATAGCAGTAGATCCATATAAGGAAAACATTCAGCAAAAAATAATTGGACACCTTGACTAAGAAAAAGGCGAGTGCTTCTGAGTTCTCTTAAGATCTGTGTGGAGACAGGTGCTCTTCAAGGACTGAGCATATTTACTTGAACCAACAAAAAAATTAGACTTGCAAATAAAAGCTAATGGGCAGTCAAGAAAAAAAAAAAAAAAGATTTTCCATTTTTGACACTGACAGGAGCTCCTCGGTCATTCTTTATTGACTTCTCCTATGTCACTGTTCGCTTTTATTAGCAAGTCTAACTACAGTATATTTGGTGATTCTACTGACAGGTAATTAAATGTTACTACTTTAAATAAAACATAGCTGAACTGATCGTTAAATTCAAGCGCTGCAAATTTCACAAACTAATATATATATATAATATAGCCTACAGTAGACCTTCAGCAGTGGGCAGTAAACATTCTCTTGAGACATTACATAGTTATGGTTAGTGTTAGCAACAACCAATGCACCGTGTGTGGCACTCTAAAATGCAAAATCAAACTGTGAAACTGATTCAGCTACTCAAGTCTAGAGGTTAAGAGCTAAGAGGAATGGTGTGTCCAAATTCATTGGAAGTGCCATAATTAAGTCGTGTAATTTTGTGTTTTTTAAGCCAAAAGTTTAGTTTAGAATCGTAATAGGAATCAATACCTAATGTAGTATTTTTTTTTCGATCGGCACAGATGCCCAATCCAGTACTGCACTCTAAAGTAATTTGTCATAATTAACAAAAGATGATGAACATTAGTGGAGACATTCTATACTGCACTGGAATTTAAAACAATGCAAGTTTCTGTACTCATTTTTTGCATAGTTTCAAACAATAAGTGATACCTTTTAATACCCAACATGTTCCCGAGAGTTTCTGGTTTCCCACGTGTCTTTCAACACTTTTCACCACCGTTTACCCTTCCATCCACCCACCTGTCGTGCCAGACCGGAGTTGCAGACATCCTGAAGGGAGGGAGCGCGACAAGGTTACACCATGTCCCCTCCACTGTTTTAAACGGTCCACCCCTCCCTTTAGCGTCGCTGTCACCTAGTGTGGCCTCCTCTCCTCACCCCCTTCTACCTGTCATGTACACTCGCGCTCGCCTCCTTACCTCCTGCAGGCGCTGGATGTGTTCTCGGCACGTCTCCAAGTCGCTGTCACCGGGCACCACAATCAGTCCCAGGGGTATGGCTGAGGGGAGAGAACAGAGGAGCCGGGGCAATTATCGGCGAGCCTTTTGATATGTGGTATTAGTGGGGGAGTGGTGCGGGAAAGCGGAACACCATTATAGAGCGTGTACAGAGGAGAGGGGTGGAGAGGGACGGGGAGTGTGGACAGCTGCAGTCATTAGGGGGCATCACAGGCTGGAGACAAAGCCTGGAAATAATAATATAGCGGGGAACCTGAAGGTAATTATGAAAAGTTGAGACAGTGGAAGGACTTGGAACAATTGACCCAGACCTATGTAAGATGTTGTAGCATGAACTGTATGCAATTTAAAAGGAGGAAGGGGAGAACGGTACATTTGTCAACTAGAGCAAACTTTTTAAAATCTTCTTTGCAGTTTGTCGCATAAAAGAACTGCATTCCAAAACAGGTTTGTTGTCCTGAATTGTTTTTGACTCGTATACCCCTTGGGCCTTTCATTTTTTCACAGCAGCAACTACCTTGAGGTTAGAGACGGTTCATTAGGAAGTGACCCTGTGAAAGCGCTTACATTTTACAGCAAATAATCATTTAAATGGCCTCTCTTTTAAAATGATATGCAAATAGTATTCAGTTTCATTCTCTTTTGGAATCCAAAATAATGCCAAGTACTCCATGTTTCCCGACCAACCAAGGGTCCCTCTGGTTGTTAAAACCTGGCCTGAACAACAGGATCAGCAGGTTTTTTTTTTTTAGATTTAGCCAAACTAGACATATTTAAATTCCAAAGGTCTGAGCGAACACAATCAAAATAGATAAATTGAAAGTTCTCCCACTTAGGAAGAACGCAGAGGTCTGTCATTTTCATCAGAGGTGCACTTCAACAGGATCTGAAGAAACCTCCAGGAAATCACATTGTATGACTTTTACAGAATGTATTTGTGTTTTCAAGCAGAAAATAGGTATTTGATACAATGGGAAAAAAGAACTGAATAATCCCGCCCAAATCTCACCACACTGGGCCTCTCCTCAATACGGGTCAGTCGTCCTGTCCCCTCTGCAGAAAGGACTGATGTTTCCACCCCCAGGCTTCACAGTGGGGATGGTTTTCTTCTTCTTCCAAACACGGAGAGTGGAGTTTTGATTTGGTCTCATCTGACCTCATGACCTTCTCCCATCGAGGAGGGGCCGGATGGGGCCAAGTGTGATGAGATTTGGGGGTAAAAACCTCCTGTACCAAATGTTCAGCATGGTTTATATTTTGGGGCAACATGATCGGTGGATTTCCTTTATTTTTTTTTCAGATTCCGTCTCTCACAGCTGCACCTCTGATTAAAATGACAGACCTCTCCGTTCTTCCTAAGTGGGAGAACTTGCAAAATGAGTGGTGGATCAAATACTTATGGACCCCGCAGTATAATAAACAGCCATTAACCTGGCAGACTTCTTTTTGCCCGTGGGCGCCCCGGTGGTGACCACTGCCTCAGCACCTTCTACCCTGCTGTCAGAATGTTTAGAAATGTTCCAGCACAGCACAATATGAAGCCCCTGGTCAACACAGTGCATAAATATGTCTAGAAACCCACAGTGGTTTGACGGACATCCTTCCATTCATTAGGAATGTGTAAACACAGATCACTAGTGTGTTCCCAAATTGTGCGCGTAGAAAACCCGCGTCGAAACAATTGATTCGGGACGGCGTAAACTCCGCGTCTGCACCTGCCACTGCGCACTGTAATGAACACATCCAGGTCTTCCCTAACCGCTGCGAGCCGGCGGAGGCGGACATGTTATTTGGACAATGTAACCATTATATATTTTTTCGCGAGGGCCTATTTTCTGCGCGCTCGCTAATCCGCGCGGAGTGACGGCGCGTAACCTCCGGGATGGCATTTCTGGCACCTTGTTAGCACGTCATGTTTAGTACAGCACGCCGTGACGGGGTGGGGGGAAGGGGGGGGAGCTTTTACCGTCTGTGTGGGGACAAATGATCCACTCGGTGCCATTGTTTTTGCTTCTGAATCCAAAGACTAATGGAATAATGGGTTATCAAATTAGACATTTGGTGGAGAGTAGAGAGGGAACAGTCAAAACATGAGTAACAAAAACAAAATCACTATGAGGTGCTCCGTTAATCCAGATTTTTGCTTCCAATACCAATGCCAATACTGGGGGTTTGAGTATCTGCCCATATCTGATATTTACCAATACCAAGAGACCATGAGTGTCTTTCTCCACTGTCAGATTGATACTTTTGTTTTTGTTTTCTTACAAACGAGATGTTCATGTATCAATTATATCCATTAATGTAAAAACATTAAACAAGGATCACTGGACTTTTCTACACTAAATATCATTGGGTATAGGACAGGCTTTTAGATTACATTAAAATAAACAACTCCCATTAAATGATCTGATCATTACAACTTTTTTTATTAGGTGATCCAATCATAGTTTCCGTCCCAGCCTTTAGTAGGGCTGCAACTAACGATTATTTGGTAATCGATTAATCTAACAATTATTTTCACGATTAATTGCTTGGCTGTGAATGGTGTATGAAAAATGTATATATATGACATGTTGATGGAGTAAACTTAAAGTGAATGTTTGTTGGAGGCTCTCGGCGCTAATTCTGCTTCTGATTGGATGAGACAGACGGATATTTAGGAAATGTTCAATGTACAAAATACTAGAGACACTAACTTTAAAAACAAAGTAGGTTTTCATACGAAATACCCAATTTTCAAGTCATTTTTTTTTGTCCGTTTCCTAGAAAACGACTAATAATAGTTGACGACTATTTCATTGATCGATAATTTACCGATTAATTGACTAGGCGTTTCAGCCTTAATCATTAGCATGTTGGGGCGACGGTGGCGCAGATGGTAGAGCGGGTCGTCTCATGATCGGAAGGTCGGGGGTTCGAATCCCGCCTCCTGAAGGTGCATGCTGTTGTTGTGTCCTTGGGCAAGACACTTCACCCACCTTGCCTCCAGTGTCTGCGTACATTGGTGTATGAATGGGTGAAAGGATCCTTGCTGTAAAGCGCTTTGAGTGCCTAATGTAGGTGGAAAAGCGCTATATAAGTTGAGACCATTTACCATTTACCATGTTGTTGTTAGCCGTGCCATTTTGTTTGCCAACCAATAGATTTATAAAACTACGTCGATTTTGCGATTTCTCTAATGTTTCAGGTTCAGAGCTTCTAAATGAGGTACAGCATGTCCATATTCACTTAGATTTAGTCGGTGAAAGTTGGGTTTTTAAAACAGTGAGAGCCAAAACAGTCGATATCCTATTTTTCCAGTATCGGCTCCAATATCAGATACCAGTATTGGATCGGCGCATCTTTTCACCAGGCCAATATTTCTGGCTCCAGTCTGGAGAAGAGTCCAACTAAGGAATCCAGCCACACGTTTGTCCATGGGGGACGTTTTTTACACTTCAATGAAGAAAAAAAACATCTATTTTCTTAATTTAAAGCAAGCATTTATTTTACTAGATCTTTTTTAAATATTGAAAAATACAGTGGTCTCTCGCTTTATTTTTTTAAGGCAGTAGAACCTCTCACCACACACTTTATACACTTGCCTCACTATTTTACACGGGTTCTCCCTCATGCCTGGTGAACACTGTGTGATTTTGTTTGTCTAATAAGATTTTTAGATGTCACATTACAGACGTGGGGATGGAAACATCGTTTCCATGGAGATGTGGACTAAAGGCAGCCAAATATGAGATTCATAGGTTAGGACTGTCCTCGTCCAAATCCATTCTTTGATTGTCGAGCTGCTCATTAGGAGCATGTTTTGAATTATATTTTATATATGAAATTTTACACTGTGTGCCTTTAAGTATAAGAAAACCTCCCCCATGGGCAGATATCTTGAAATTAGTTACTCAAATCAAGGACCAATGTAGTAAAATCAAGAATATTTGATGTATTTCAAAATTACTTTTTGGTATGCGGGTGAATGGACAAGTTTGCTAAAACAGAAAACGAACGCGAGACAGCAGGCAGACATTTGGCCAACCGTTAGACCCAAAGCAACAGTGCCAGGGTGAGTTTCTGTTGCCACACGCTCCACCCAAGAAACCATTACACAAAAGGACAAAATAGTGATATCATTTAGCGCTTTTGTGCCAAAGCATTTAAGATATCCGTTACACAGTGTGAACTCTGCCATTGCCTTTCTCTTGCGGTTTATCCTTGGGCGGAAAAAGCATTCCGGTGATAGCAGGTCCTGACAGAGCTGAAAATCATAAACAATATCTTTGACTCTGTGGTTTGTCTGTGATTGTGGATAATGAGCAGTGTGGAGCTGGACGGTCATCAGTGGGACACAAGGGGCCCCCTGGAGGTTCAGGGCAGCTGGACACAGAGACGGAGAGAAAAAACAAACAGGACTGGACTAACTTCACACATTTGGGTTGGGAACGGAAACATGCAGAGTGAGGCAGCCTGGGGAACGGCAAACTCTCCATATATATCTCATCATACATTTTATCTTTTTGAAATATTCATACTCCAGGAAAAGGAATGTGCAACTTGAAATAGCGATGTACAAATCTCATGTCCAAAGCAAGATGGATGATACTGGCAAAAATAGAAGCAGAAGTTATGGGAGAAGGAGAAGACGGAGCTGCTAGCCTGTCTTCGAGAAGTCTGAAAGTCGGGCTGGTCTTCGAGGTGGGACTAACGCCAATCAGGGAAGTGTGGCGTGCGACCGGTTCGACCCTTTCCTCAGCACGAGTGGAGACAGTTGGCCATCACGCCCAAATCCAGTCATAAAGGGGAGAAGACGTTTGTAAAAGTAGCTAATAAGGCCTGACCGATATGGATTTTGGGGTCTGATACTGATATGAAGGGGTTGGCCCAATTCTGTGTAGGATGCTTCTCCATGTGTCAGTGTTGAACTGTGACAGCAGGGGGCGCTGCATGAGGGGCATAGGGCTGATTTATTCAGGACATTCATGTTAAGTAGGTACTTCAGAGGGAGTGTGTGTGAAAGACAAGAATCAGATGATTCTAAAACAAGAAAACGGCAAGTCTTCCGAAATTATACGAAAAACATAAAAAGTTGCACAAACTTGAGATCGATTTTCACCGCAATGTTTCTCTCCTTCCCTGAGGCCAAGGAAGTTGTGGGAGGGCTCATTTAAAAGCTCTGACTGAGCTCTTTCCAGCACAAAAACTAATAGATATCTGCCTTTTTTGGGCCCTTCCTGGAACCGCCACCTTAACGTGGTGGAGGGGTTTGAGCGCCCAAATGATCCTGGGAGCTCTGTTGTTGGGGGCTTCGTGCCCCTGGTAGGGTCTCTTATGGCAAACAGGTCCTAGGTGACGGGTCACACAGAGAGCGGTTCAGAAGCCCCTTATGAGAGACCAACAGGCCCGGTTAGAACCATGAGGCTGTCCTTCTGTGGACCCACCACCTGCAGGAGGAGCCATAGGGGCTGGTGCAATGTGATTTGGGCAGCTTGGATGGCTGCACCCACGACCCGGCAACGGACAAGTGGAAGAGGATGGAAGGATGGATGGATGGACGGGCATATCAATCGGGCCCATGTAGCTTGTGTAGGCTAATAGGCCATGAACCTGTAAAGTCAATTTCAATCAATCTAGTTTGACTGAAACAGGTGAAGGAGAAATAGTACGACTCGTAGTCGCAGTAGTAATAATAACAGGATCAGCAGTATTACTGTGAGAGACAGTGGAGGTAGTAAATAGTGGAAGATGGAGGATGAAAATTGTCCATGAAGTAGATTTTGGGTCGGGCACAGCACAATGAGCCACAGTGCAGGCACGAACGGATAAGACTGAGTCTCACTCAGAAGCTGCATTTTAGCGGCTGTTTAACTGTGAACAGCCGCGTTTGGAAGGAAAAGTAGATGCATTTACATATGTGACAACTCAGCGTAGGAGCACTTTAGTATGCAGCACCGGGAGCTCGGGGATTAATCCATGACAAAGGTGAAATACTATGGCTTCTATTCCGTTGACTGGTTCAGTGTTTTCCAATAGGGGCAGTAAACAGGGTCAAGAACGGACTGATCATTTCACAAGCATGAAATCAAAACTACAGGTCACACTACAGGTCACAATACAGGTCACACTACGGGTCACACTACGGGTCACACTACAGGTCACACTACAGGTCACACTACAGGTCACACTACGGGTCACACTACGGGTCACACTACGGGTCACACTACGGGTCACACTACAGGTCACACTACAGGTCACAATACAGGTCACACTACAGGTCACAATACAGGTCACACTACGGGTCACACTACGGGTCACACTACGGGTCACACTACGGGTCACACTACGGGTCACACTACAGGTCACACTACAGGTCACACTACAGGTCACACTACAGGTCACACTACAGGTCAGTGCAGGCAGCACATGTGAAGCTGTTGGTTAGTTGGACATTAAAAACTGACAGCTGTAAAAATCTATGGAAAAACAAAATGTGGATAGACATCTTAAAGTCTGGTATCACCTTCAGTCAGATCCTAGAGGCGGGCGGTCTCCATGACAACAGATTGTTTTGGCGGTGTGCACATTCAGAATATCAAGAAATTGACTTCCAACTTGAGAGCGGGAGAGACAGGGGCAGATGAAGAGTGGGAGGTGGAAAGAGGGAGATCCAGAAATGAGAGCGAAAGCCCTCGGTTGTTCCAAAAGTTGAGTGGATGCAGGTACGCACAATATTTCATTAAAAATGTTCAGCATTTAATTATTACGAGAAAATCTTGGGGGCACGTCCCCGTCACCTGTGACTCATCACGTTTGGTAGCGGTGCCACACAGAAAAACACAAACATTTTTGAACAGATGTTCCAAAAGCATAATAATGTATTGATCTTTTGCGGAGGTAAACAAACGCTCCTGGTCTATGGGAGCGAGCACAAAGAATGTTTCTGTGTGAGTTTGGAGAGAAGCTCCTTCAACTGTGCGCACTCCATTGTCATTGCACATAAAGCTCGGCTGACTGCGAAGCGTACGGATGATAAAATGTACCTATAAAAATGATAATTGTTGGTCGTCTGATAGTCTGTTGGTCATAGCCAGAGGAGATGAGTCACCTTGACGGCTCAATTTGCATAAATATCGCAGGATTCTACAGCAGACAATCAACATAATCTTCTACGCACTTCTTTTGGCGACAATAACAGTGTATTTTATTTTTATAACGTGGTTTTGCTGCCACGAATTGTCATTTATAAGATTTAGAGATTTTTTTCATACATTTAGAAGGGGAGTTTGACACTATTTTTCTCAGATATGGCTCAGATAAAATAGAGATTGTACTGATTTTGATCGATACGAGTTCAAGTTATTCTCTGGGTTGCCAGATCCTGTATGACTACAGTGCCTTGCGAAAGTACTAATACGCCTTGGACTTTTGCACATTTTGTCATGTTTACAACCCTAAACGTAAAGATTTTATTTTAGTGAAAGTTCACACACAAGTAACAGACAACTGTGAAGTGAAAGCAAAATGATACATGATTCTGTTTTTTTTTTTAAATAGAAAAGTGAAAAGTGGGGCGTGCATAAGTATTCATACTGCATGAGTTAATACTTTGTGGAACCCCCTTTTTTCTGCAATAACAGCAGCAAGTCTTCTGGGGTTTGACTCTACAAGGTTTGCACATGTAGAGACTGACATTTTAGCCCATTCCTCTTTACAAAACAACTCAAGCTCTGTCAAATTAGAAGGAGAGCGTTTGTGAACAGCAGTTTTCAGGTCTTTCCACAGATTTTCAATAGGATTTAGGTCAGGTCTTTGACTGGGCCATTCTAACACATTAATATGTTTGTTTTTAAACCATTCCATTGTAGATTTAGCTTTGTGTTTAGGGTCATTGTCCTGCTGGAAGGTGAATCTCCGCCCCAGCCTCAATTCTCTTGCTGACTCCAGCAGGTTTTCCTCCAAAATGTCCCTGTATTTGGCTCCATCCATCTTCCCAACTATTCTTACAATCTTCCCAGTCCCCGCTGAGGAAAAGCAGCCCCATAGCATGATGCTCCCCCACCATATTTGACACAGGGGATGGTGCACTCAGGACGATGAGCAGTGTCAGGTTTGCTCCATACATAACGTTTTGCATTTGGTGGTGGTAGTGGTTGTAGTGGTGGCGGTACTAATGGTACGAGTAGTAGTTTGTTTCGTTTTTGTTTCCCCCTCTTTTTTTTATTTTTTGTATTCAGGTATTTATTTCTTATTTATTTTAACTGTTTAATATACTTTTTTTTTGTCCTATGTTATACCTCATGTGTGTTGTATTGTTATGTCTTTCTTTTTCTTGTTTTAATGTCTTACGCTCCCTCTACACCTTTGTAAATATGCACGTCTTGCAATAAAAAATAAATAAAATAAAATAAAATATATGCACTTTTTGTAGTGCATATATGTAAAGCACTTTAGTTCAGCAGGGGCGCTTGTAAAGTGCTTTACAAACACAGGTTGATTGATATTGTGTCGCTTGTTTTAACATAATGAGCCCCAGTGGACATCCAAAAGAACTACAACCACGGGACATTACAAATCATAACCAAGGCCTTAAATGTCATTAAAAAACATTAAATTCAAGTCAAACTGGCATTAATTCTAAATTTATTGGAAAATGAAGACACTTCTCAACAGTTTTTACTGTATACCGGAGTCACGAATTAAATTTCACCAAGGTCCGAATTGAAAAGAAATTGTCCAGCAAAGGTCCGGAACATACGGGGTTCACTGTTATATGGGGATTTTTAAGCCTTTATTAAATCTATTACTGTGATTTGAAAATAATGCAATTAATTAAATCCAGTTGTTGTTTGTTTTACTGTAAAAACTGTTTTGGCTCCTAAATAGCAGAATGCATCGGCTCTGTTATACACAATGTGCACATAATATATGACAGTGAGGTGTTTCTCCTCTTTGCTCAGTTCAACACACTGAGCCCCGCTTAGTCCGGGTTCAGACCTGCTCACTGCTGAGCCACGCCATTTAATTAGGGCGTCCTCCACTTTTTTAAGCAAGGCATATTTCAGTCATTCCAAAAAACGTTTCTAAAAATGTAAAAGGTATCATGGAGCTCAGAGGTAGTACTTTCTCGTTCCGTTCATCTGGGCTGTAGTTTTCGCTCTGCTGTCAGAGAGGGAGGGATAGAGCGAGCGAGAGTGAGAGAGAGCTAGATAGATAGATAGATAGGTGACTAATAGTGTGACTAATACTTAACTACTACAGTTAACTCATTATGAATAGTCCTATATAAGTTGAGACCATTTACCATGAATAGTCCTTCACATACTTCACACATTCATTGTTAAGTAGTTATTAAGTGAATTCATTCAAATAAGATGTAGTTATTGTAAAGTGTTACTAAATTGGTGTCTGAAAAATATTTTAAGTTGCCGTTTTGGCCGAACCCATTATTTTTTTTTGCTAAAAAGGTTTCCAGGAAAATCAATCAGGAAATCAAAATGCACCGAGTTTTTTTCTCCGTTTGCGGCATTAAAACTTAACATTTTTTGTTAAAAAGCGTTACATTTCACTTGCTTCTGCCTGTATAAACCATGACACAGATATCATGAATGTAGAGAGTGCACTACTCTGTAATTCATCATTTAATCATCACTGGTACAATTGTGGTTGGTGTCAGTTGTTGACCTCAAACCCCAAACCTTTGCCAAGGCATTGACACATCTCGCAATAGTCAAGTACTCTGCGTGGTTCACATTGGATGAGACAATCGTTTTTTTTCCCTCTCTAATCTTTGCCATTACCTGACACAGACCAGCTGTAGTCAAGACGACATTTAACTTATTGTGCTGCTTTGGGGGAAATGCGCAAGACAATGTGTCCAATACACTTTCTAATTGTAAAGAAGAATTTAAAATGTTTTAATGATAGCTTTGCCGCCGTATGCTCCTCTTAACCAGGCCTTTATGTGCGCGGTTTATGTTTATTTGAATGTAGATGTGCATAATACGGAGCTTCTAATGCGGCGGGCGGTCGACAAGTGAGCATCAGCATTCAGAGCGCAGACATCAAAGCCTCTTCACAGAGAAAAAGTGCATTTAGTCATCTTCATTCTGCCACTGGAACAGGAGAGGGGGAGGGGAACAGTGCCCCCATGTGGACAGGAGAGGGACTCGGATAGAAATGAACAACCTCAGAGTACACAGGACAAAAAAGGTTGGGAATAGGGCTGGGAACCATACATTTGTTTCGATACCAGTACTTGTGTGTGGTGTCAGTACCACACAAGTATCGTTTAAAAGGTACCAAGCCCTATTGGGAACCATTGGAGAACAACGATATCAGAAATGAAACATTCTAGTGTCAAAAACCTTTCTGCGAACAATAACTAGTATATCCCATTATAATGGAATGTGAGAATTTACAAAAGGTAAAAAAGCCTTGTTCTGTCAAATGTCTAGACCAGCCGTGGGAGAATGTTTGGGTTACGTGAACGAGTGTCGAGTTCTTACAGGCCTGTCGGAGCCTCTCTTTGTCATAGTGCAGCGCCTCATAGTCCGCTATCCCGACCCGGTTCACCCTAATCCTCAGCTTCTCCGGGACGGCCTGCTGGCTACAAAACACACAGAATACAAGAAACTTACTTATCCGGGACATTTCCCTGGGTCTGGGGTGACTGGTGGAGTGGACAGGATGTGTATACGCACTCGTTGAGGTGGAGCGCAGAGGTGCGTCTCTTGGTTTTCTGAAGCATGTTGGCCTGGTTTCTGAGGCTGATGTGGATGACGGATGGGGACAGTTTGCACGGCTCACCGTCCACCTGAAAAACGCACAATATGTCACAAAAACTATTCTTATGACCTCTTTTATACATAATGTAACTTTTTTGATGTTCAAGCTGTTTTATTATGCTATAGCCTTTACAAAACCATACCAGGAGAGATTTTTTTTTGTTTCTTACCCGCTCACAACGCCAGCCCACACTCTGGTAAACATAACACAGAGATTTCCTTGACAACTCCCCCAAACATGCACTAAACCTTTCCGTGGTAAAACTCTGTTTTTACAGCGCTGCACACAAAAGGAAGAAGTGCGCCCTCTGCTGGCATTTTGTAGAACTGCATTCTATATAATTTTTCGAGGATTTTCTAGTCACACATTATTTCCAAGGCAGTAAAAGCCTGAATAAAGTTTGATTAAATGTTAAGAATAGGCCAGTAGGCTATGCATGGTATGTTTTTGGCTAACTTCCTGTTGGACAGTGTGAGGTTGAAACTACTTCCTGTCCATATTTTAACGTAAATAACAAAGCCTTAAAAGAATAAATTAAAAAAATTAAAAATCCAGAAGAAACTTAAGCAAACGTCAAGCCAAGTGTTTAATAAAAAGTATTTCAGATCACGGCGCTATTTGCCATTTGTTAGCGTTAAATTTGCGCTAATTTAGCCTTTAGCTTTCAGACTAAAAGTTATAAAACACATAATTATTTACATCCAGAGTACAGTGAAGTAGAATTTTTTGTGCCCTTCGTATATAGTGGAGCAGACATCTGTGAAAAAAGATCAATGTGTACTGAATTATAAAGCATATTTATCGATTGTTAAGGCTACAGTAGTTTTCATTAGCATAAAGCTACACTGAAACCTATTTGTAAACTCATTCCTCTGAAGAATTGGGATGAATTTGGACGACGACTTACTAAACTCGTTCCAATTTTTCCCAAATTTATCCCAAACTTCCCTCACTCCTTTTTACATCGTTTGTAAACAAGAAAAATCGGTCCAGGGCCTTTAATGCTTTAAGGCTAACAAGCTGCTCACTGCAATTAAAATAAAACAAACGATTAGGAAATAGCGGTGCAATTTGCATGTTTAATTAGATAGTAAGGGACTTTGCGGTGTTTCAGGTTTGTCAAGCAGTCGAGCCGTTATTTCTGAGCCGTTTTTAAAAGAATCAAAAGTGTGAAGGAGTTCAGAGGCAGCTCTTTCTCTTTCTGACTCTAGTTGTCGTCAGCTCCAGAAGGAAAAAATGGAAAGAGACCAATCCGGCTGCTTGACTGAGGGGATATAAATGGTCGGCCCCAAAGTTTGGGGTCCAAGGCTTGGGTCTGGACAGGTCCTCATGTGGATCCAGACCGAGTCCTGCTAATCCCTGGACTTTGTGATAGATACTGACAGCTACAGAGCGGGAACAGCTCACTCAAACTGCAGTTTTGGACATGCTCAGTTTAGACATCACTTCACATTACAAACATGACCGTGATCATTATAAGCTTTCTTGTCGATACAAAAAAAAAGCCATAATGGTAAACAGACTTTCATTTTAAAGAAATGTGGTCTGGATGTTTGGAACCGCGGATTACGCAAACATGGAAATAAAGAAAATTTTTGTTTCTAGCGTGCCAAGTCCAATAGTTTTTCCGCTTCAAAGGCCGCTGGCATTCCTCAGAACACATCACTTCAACGTGTTTTTCATCTTCGCCAATTTTTTCAGATGATAGGCATCCCGCGTGATGATGCAAAATCCCATGTTCAACAGTCTCTGCTGTGGAGACGGGCGAAAAACCAACTTTCAAATACAAAAAACAGACAAGGCAATGTTTGTAATAAAATATTAAACTTGTTGCTTCTTTCTGGAAATTAAAATGGAGCAACGAGGTTGAATGAAGGAAGCTCATAGTGCAAAATAACATTAGGTTTTTTCCTCATTCACCTGCAGGGTCTCGCCTCAAGTCTTTTTTACGGTCACGCACATGCACGTGTGTGGTATGTGCACGTACCTGAACGGGCAGGGCCTTGTTGGTGGTGAGCGTCACTTGCCGACACTGGTGCAGCCTCTCCCCGTGCCCCCCCACCTGCAACGCCGCCTGTCCCACAGACAGATACAAACACACAGACCAGATGAGAGGGAAGGAGGGGGTCCACCTGGGCTCTACCCCCCTCCCCGACCCACTTCTGCACCGGGGCAGACGTGATGGATGCTTCTCCTTATTACCGCAGACCCGCACCGCCCCGGGGTTTTCCTCCCGTTAGTCACTTTCTGGGTCACGAGGAGAGGAAGGAGACAACGCTAGGTCTTCTTTGCAGAATCAACAACTTTCACAGAATCCTCAGAAACTTTCACATTTGGACTTAAAAAATAAAGCTGTAGAGCTGGAGGAGACTGAGACAGGCTGTCTAGAATGTCATTTATCGCTCAAATTAAATTATAATATTAGACTATTTTCTATTGTTTCAATCTACCAACTTTAGGATATTAGCCTCACTCATGTTTGTACATTTACAGGTTACCAATTGTAAACCAAATTATACTAATAATGCAAATAATAATACATGCAAATGAAAGACATGACTACAAATTGACCAAACCATTCATTTTGAAAATAATGGCAAAACAGAACTTGTATACATTATTGTTTATCTTTCAGTTAGACTTTTTAATTATGAACCTCTGATACTTTAAAATGAAGGCTCTTGCACTTGTTGAAATGCTTAAATCAGCCTAAAAATGAATGGTTTTGTTTCTTTTCTGTACGGATAAAGAGATTTGCGGCTGCCGTATAATTAAGTATATTAGTATAGTGATATACAGTGGTACAGGTGCTCGTCATATAATTAGAATATCATGCAAAAGTTCATTTATTTCTGTAAATCAACTTAAAATTTGACACTAATATATGATATAGACTCATCACATGCAAAGTGACATATGTCAAGCCTTTATTTGTTATAATTTTTATGATTATGGCCTACAGTCCATTTTCAAAATATTCTAATTTTATGAGATTTTTTATTTGGGGTTTTTACAAGCTGAGCCATAATAATCCAAATTAGAACAAATAAAGGCTATACATATCTCACTTTGCATGTAATGAGTCTATCATTATTCTGTTTTTAGACTTTAGCTCAGCGTTCAACACTATAATCCCACAGCAGCTAATACACAAACTGCTCCACCTGGGGATCAACACATCACTGTGCAACTGGCTGCTGGACTTTCTGACGGGGAGACCAGAGGCTGTACGTGTCGGAAAGTCCTCCAGAACCATCACTCTGAACACGGGAGCTCCCCAAGGCTGTGTGTTGAGCCCCCTCCTGTTCACTCGGCTGACCCATGACTGCGCTCCAAAGTACGACTCAAACCTCTTCATCAAGTTTGCAGACGACACAACAGTGGTGGGTCTCATCAACAACAGAGACGAGTCAAACTACAGGAGTGAGGTGAGCAGTCTGGCCATGTGGTGCACACAGAACAATCTCTCTCTAAATGTGGAGAAGACAAAAGAGATTGTTGTGGACTATTTCAGAGCGCCGGTCCAGCATGCTCCTCTAACAATCAATGGTGCTGCAGTGGAGAGGGTAACCAGCACTAAGTTTCTGGGTGTGCACATCACAGAGAACCTTTCCTGGACCATGCACACTACATCTCTGGTCAAGAAAAGTCATCACTGTGTGGCACGGCGCCAGCACGGCCTCCTGCCGAAGGAGCCTCCAGCGCATCGTGAGAGCAGCGGAGAAGATCTGTGGAGCTCCTCTCCCCTCCATTAAGGACATGTACTCCACCCGTCTCACCCGCAAAGCCCTCAGAATCACCAGGGACCCTACGCACCCATCACACAGTCTCTTCAGAGTAATGCCTTCAGGGAGGAGACTGCGGAATCTACGGGCCAGGTCGAGTCGCCTTAAGAACAGTTTCATACACAAGGCCATCGGGAAGCCGAATTCCCACCCCTCTTCCCCCACCCCCCGCTCCACAATCAAGGATGAGAGAAATATAATTTCAAATCATTCACATGGTTTGACAAATAAAAATCTTGAACCTTGAATCATATATTATTTTCACAGTTTAAGTTGAATAACAGAAGTTAATCCACTTTATGGATTAACCCGGACTATATTTTAATTATAGGACGAGCACCTGTTTATGTATATAATAGTATATGTATATAACATACCAGAGACGTCATGGTGAATCCAATGACCTCGATGTAGCCGTCATCGTGTCTCTGAGGTTCAAAATCGTGATGTTCCCCAGGGTTCCCCCACGGAGTCGTCCCGGCACAATATCTTAAAACACAACACACAAAACACTCACTTCTCTTTAAGACACACTGCGGCACTCTTACTCCCCTTGGCTGTGCAACTGTTTCAATAAAGAGAAAGAAGGAGGGGAAAAATTGCCCGGGCTGCTTCATGTGGCCGCTGTGAAGATATGGCGAATGTTTTTACCCCGCTAAGACAAGATTAAAATGAGCCTTTTGGAAACAGGGGGAGCTTTTTCTGCCACTGGTGAAGATCCAAAGTTCATTCTAAGATGTGCAAATGGTCGAAAAAACGTAAAAAAACGCAAAATAACAAAAAATGCACTCTGTGAAGGTGGGGTGTGAGCGGTTAATATGCTTTTGTTATCACTGTGGTGTCGTTTTAAGGAACATCGATAAAAAATAAAGGATTCAAGGATTTGAGAAAACCTATTACAAGACTCACAAGCAGGCTATACGTTTTCATTCCATGTCCTGGATTTAGTTGCTCCAGAGCTTTGTATGCGCGTGTCGTGTACACAGACAAAAACCGCAATGATATTACAACCGCTTTTTTACCCGAGAAGAGAGTTTGAAGGACACGGAGAAACTACAAAGCATTTTGCAGTTGTCATTGAGCAACACGAAGGAAATGTACTTTCGTCAGGCTTCTTCAGACTCCCTTTAACAGCTCCTTTTCCAAGTCTAGTCTGTAACCTGTGACAAGGCGGGCGGCGAACTAACTGTCAATTAATGCCAGAGACGCGGGGCTGTATCTGCAGCAACAGGGAAGGCGAGCTTTGAAGGAGATTTTTATTAAACTATTTGAAAGGATTTAAAAAACGGTAGTTCATGTCGAGTTATGTGACCCTGGGAAAGAAGTGCCTTGGATTTAGCCACATTCTGGAAACTAATTAAAACTAAAAACTTTTAATGAATGACTTTTAAAGAATGAATAGGAACTTTTCACAACTGACAAAAAGCAAGGATAAAATGTGTTAACACTAATGTCCAGGGAATCTCTCCCTCAGGACAAATACTGTTGCGATTAACGGGTGAGAGTATCTGAGGAGGCTGAGGAATCTGCTGCTGCGGAGGAGGAGAGATGCATAATCTTAAAGTATCAAAGTGGCTTATGTGAGCTGAGAAAAATTAATATTTATCTACAGCACATTACAAGCCTGACAAGCTTTTAGCGCTAAACAGTACACTGTAGTTATTATTTGTCTCCATACTTGATGGTTAAAGGTGCACTGCGTAACATTTTGGATTCTACTGGGGCCAATACAAAACATGCTCTGAAAGACCACAAAGCTCGACACAGAAAATAGTATTTTTTTAACAGTGAGTAATCAAAGAATGGATATGAATGAGGACTGAACCTATTTAAATCCTATTCGGCTGCCTTTAATCAACATCTCCATGGAGACGTCCCACTCCCAGTGAAGTTAGTCAGGTCTGAGGAGAGCTGAGCAAACACACACGTTTGGTACATTTTTTAGGTATTTTTTAACTGTAAAATAAAAGTGTTTGTATTTTATTCTATATATTAAGTGAAATGTTCTGTGAGGTTGCTTTAAAGTGATACTGTATAAGATAGATGGTGTATAAGTGACCGTCTGGGCCTGCAATTTGACGTATCGTAAGAAATATAAAATATTGATTATTTTTCTAAAGCACCGCCCTTTGCTGATCTCCCCAGTGCCATAATCTTGACCAAGCCGGTCCAAACAGGAGGGGAGGACAACATTGATTGTTTCAATCTCTCTCTCCTCATTTTCCAATCTTACAGACCGTCGCTTTAAGTAAAGCCCTGCACAGGGCAGGTAATCCGGCGGGTCCCCGAGGACTCGTCACAGGACCTTTGGGATCTGTCAGGATTGGCGCGGCCTCAGGCGAGAGCGGGTGGTCAGACAGAGACACCTCAGACTCCCACACATCCCGGATGACAGAGAACAAGCCCCGAATGGCAGCAGAGAGAAGAGTCGGCCTCAATTTCACTCCTGTCTGATCCACAGCTCAGCACGGTGCCGGCTCAAGACTGACCAGCGGGGGCATGGGGTGTGTGGGTGTGTGTGTGCGTGTTCTTGTAATTACAACATTGTGAGGACTAGTTTGAGTTTTTAACCAACAGAATGAGGACATTTTTGGAAAGTGGAAAGTATTTGGACCCTAAAAATAGTTCCTGTAAAGTTTGTTTCTAATATTTGTTGACTGCTTCTTTGAAAACTAAAGCATATATTTACTTCTTTGTGTGCTCTGACCTTGGGGAAACTCGAGTCTCAACAGAGGCCAAATATTATTTCCTGATAAATGCAGCAACTGTGATTATAATAATTACAATACACATGTACACTGTCATGTACACTTTTGTATGGACTTAGGGTTAGGAGGTATTTTGTGTGCGTTATGATCATTAATGTGCTCTCTGAGTGCACAACTCAATATATAAAAACTTCTTAGAGGCATTGTTTCTGATGTTGGCTAAAAACGCCAATTACAGTGTTATTGAGGCATTTCTTATTCATATATTGTGAAATCAAGTAATGTGCCTTTTTCTTAGCAACACCAGCCACTGTGTCTCTGGAAGGGGAAAACACACAGTGAAACTAATTATTGAGTTACAGCGACTTCACTCCAATCATCAAAAACTATGAAATGTCCTTCAAAGTGCAAACCGAGACCAAACCACCACAAACCGCTGCCGTGGTTATGTCAAAACTACAACTTCATAAGGCGGTGTATTTATTGTACATTCCATCACACTATGGCTGAGTTACTATTACTGATTTACTTCCCCTGATATTTAGTATTTTAGCGCCTACACCAGTTGCTCCCAAGCGTGCATTTGAGCGGCTGCCTGATGTTTGCCCCTCAGGGTGGGCGTCTACCTGATGCGTTGATAACAGTGTTGTTTTCGAAATCACGACGTTGATACACCTTTTTTTTAACGAGCTAAAAATAGCTCTTTGGCAAATTAAACATTAGAGGGGAGAAAGTGGCTCGTCAGAC
Source organism: Proterorhinus semilunaris (assembly GCA_021464625.1). Lineage (NCBI taxonomy): Eukaryota > Metazoa > Chordata > Actinopteri > Gobiiformes > Gobiidae > Proterorhinus > Proterorhinus semilunaris. The sequence goes on from CM038365.1 coordinate 12,829,973, forward strand.
TTCTCAACTGAGAACACAACCAGCTATGCATTTTCACAGCTCCCCGGCGTCGTTTGAAAGCTTGAAATTTCCAGTTTCCAACACAAAAGTCTCGAAAATCGGCGATGTTGTAGAGCATGGGGTTAAAACAATTAAGGCGCAATTCGGCATCCCCCTCCAGCAGATGGCCACCTGGGTCGCCTATGACCCTGGAAATAAGGGAAATGTTCTTGATTTGAGTCTAATTTCAAGAAATCTGTTCATGAGGGCAAGATATTTACCCCTAAATTTACCCCTAAAGCCCTTAAGATAAAAGAAATCACTGCACTCAAAACTAGATTAAAAAAAAAATCATAATTTACTTAAACCAATCTGTTGTAGTCGTTTTATCGCCATTTAAGTGTCGATATCTTACTGGTTCATAATACGCATTGTCCCCACATTGACTTGTTTCAAAACACACACACACACATTCTCAGCAAACATATGACACATTCACTTATGGGGGAAAAAAAACACCCTGAAAAAGTTTGTTGTTAGTTTGTTGTTACCTACAAAACTTAACTGCTTTGCGTTGGCGTGTTGGAGGCGCTTCAGCGTTTTTTTGTTTTGTTTTTTTTTTACTTCAACTAGTGTCACTGAAAACTATGAATAGACGGCAGACACGGCAAATCCAAAGTGGGACGTGTCATATTTGAATCTTCAGCTGCTTGTATTCAATGTAGCCTGTCAAAACGGCTGGTGGGGGATGTCTCCGTTGTACCTGTCAGAGACGCGTGTCTCACTAACTGCACAAACCTGGGGATGTTGAGGAAGACCAGACACTGCAGCTTCAGCTCTTGCACCTTGGACGTCAGATCCGTTCCGTCGCACTGGAAACAGAACGGTAACGCGGTGAGGGGGGGAGCTGTGGACTGGGCGCGTGCGTGTCGGACTCACCACCACTCGGATGTGCTTGGAGAGATCTTTGGAGCTGCCCATTAGAAAGTCAGAGAAGGCCGTCTGGAAAGAGGAGGAGAGGGAACTTTAAAAAACATGACAGCGAAAAGGACGGGAAAGCCGGGGGAAAAGGATAGAGCGGCTTCGAGAAAGGGGATGTGATTGGCAGAACAAAGCGCGATACGAAGAAGGAAGGCAGGGGAGCTGTGTTCGAGGAGTCTTTGGTACAGTAGAAGTGGTTTTGAGCTCCAGGAAGAAGTCATTTTGAACCAAGCCGAAAAAAAAGCCTGTGACTGATGTTCGAGTGAATCTATTTTACATTTAATGGAGATGGACGCTAAACTGGGGCTCGGCTTTGTTAGATATTTTAGAAAGAAGTTCTTTAGGAATAAATTTGTTTTGGTTTTCTTGTTTAAAAATACCCTTTTACCTAAAATCATAACGAGAGAAGGTATTTTTCTTTTTGGGGAAGATTCATGAGGGGTTAAGAAGCCCCTTATGAGAGACCAACAGGCCCGGATAGAACCATGAGGCCGTCCTTCTGTGGACCCACCACCTGCAGGAGGAGCCATAGGGGCTGGAGCAGCTCCAACAGCTGCCCCCACGACCCGGCAACGGACAAGTGGAAGAAGACGGATGGATGGGGAAGATTCAAAGATTACTCAAAGGTGTGCCAGCAGCTTGAAACATAAGTCGAGGTTTGTTTTTGGTGAGAGGAGATCGCACGCTCTAAAAATCAGAAAGCACTCTAGCTATAACTACATATAACTACAGTTGCATAATGCACATTTAAGCAGAAAAGTCCCACTGACATTTCGGAAAGGGTTTGGAGGAATACAAAAAAAAACATATGGTTCTCAAACTTTTCACACCAAGCACCACCCTCATCTATGATTGTTGACCTTCCATTCACCACCAGGACTATACCTAAACTAAATCGTAAGTAAACTAGGTCAAAGGCATAGATACATTTGGAAGAACTTAGAACAAACTTTCAACCGCTCCAAAGCACCATTAGTCTTAAGCATGGGCTGTGAACTTAATGAAAACATAATTGAAGTATTGTGGAATGAGGGCTCCTGCTGCGAGCGCTTGATTGGCGCATTAGCGGAGTAATGTATTAATATGGACACACTTACCCCGGCATAAAACATCTTGTTCTTGAAGCGGCTGTTGAACTTCTCTGGGTTGGCCTCTGGGGGGGGAGAGAATTGAGTGGGAGTTCAGTGTAAAACATTTGTAGTTGCAGCTGGCGGTAAACTCGGGACGCACCTCGGGACTCGTGGAACTCTAGAGTGACATGAGCATCGAATCCCAGGCTGAAGTAGTTGTTGAACACGTCGAGGGGGAGCTAGGACAGAAACAAAATATACTCGGAATAAACAAACTAAATGTGTCTATTATTTGTTATATAACTGAATATAACCTTCAGCTGTTTGGAATGTAATTACTTTTTGCGCTGAAGTAAATATTTCTCATACAAGTAGAAATTATGAACAGATGGAGTGAACGTTAGTAAAAAAAACTAAAAGCCCAACTAAATCCTGGTAGTTTTTGTAAAATATCGCACCCTTAACTTCAATGTTCTATGAGAAAAGATAGAAATACTAGATCAATTTAGCGCCTCTCTCAAAGGACAAATGACCACCACTGTGCCCTTTCATCGACACTCCACGAACTTGAACACGAGCTCGCGGAGCTGTTATCCTGGTGTTACCGTGGCAACCGTCTCTGCGTGACTCATCCGTTAGTAAGTTGACTCATGCCCCGCCGGAGGAGATTACAGGAACTAAATTGGACACGAGTCTGAACCTTATCCGTCTGTTGCTCGTCCAGGTCTGCGGAGGCGCTGGGGTTTGGTTCCACGCGGAGGTTCCACCGGTCCAGCTGCACCGCGTCCCCGTCCTCCACATGGGACAGGATCTTGGACAGCGGCTCGTCCGTGTAGCCCTGAGAAAATCACTTTGTTTCACTATAGAAAGTCATTTTTGGGAAGAACCCCTTTTTGCAACGCTCCAAAAAGGTCCTTGAACAATTGGTGATATTTATTGTGGATTTACCGCGCCCCAGTTGAGCGTCCGGGCCAGGTCGTTCCCGGTCCCTAAAGGCAGCACCGCGACTGGAGGCTGGGGGTTTAAAGAGAGATCTTCCAGACATGACAGGATCCAGCCCACCTGAACAAAACAGAAGCGGAATTCAATAGTGGGAAGTCAAATGTATGTGACCCCTGTTTGCACATTCAATAAGTCGAGTACAGTTTAAAATGGGGGAATGATCAAATGCGCAGTCTCTATTTTAAATAACCTCCAAGTGCTATCGGTAGCCATTTTTATGCACGGGTGTTGGAGACGTGGAAAAACTGGTTAGCGCCTTTCATCTTTGTTGTATTTTTTATGTCGGGCGTACGCGAGATTGGAGTGAACCAAGGGCGCGGAATTATCATTTCAAACAACCTTGATACCATTTCTCAGCTCAAATGTTGAAAGTTTTTTTTATTTATTTTTTCTTCTTCTGTGAATAAACTGATCATTTGATGAGCAACCACCTCTCTGGCACTCAATTATTCAAAAAAAGATAAAAGAATCCAAAAGACGGTGTAAAAAGGCGGAATAATCTTAAAAGGGCAAACAAACAGACCACTTTGGGTTTTGGAAATGTAAACGTCTTATTGAAGGAAAATGGCATTAATATTCCCCAATCAAATTTCCATACAATACAGAAAAACAAACCGACTACAAACCACCGCAACATCTAACAACTCCCATCATGCATCGGGCTACATTTGTAGTCGGGTTTTCTCTTTTGCATCAAATAAATGTGTTTTGCCGAGCAGTAAACATTTATGTAAATAAGGCAAAGTGTCAAGAGGAAACTGAATTCATACAGATACACAGATACAAAATGTCAAAGGTGGAAAGGAGATGTCAATTCAAAACTTTTGCTGTAGATTACTGGCATAAATATTAGAAAAGATGTAGAATGTAAAGCAAGTTTTGTTATAAAAGTGGCCAAAATTGCCTATATTTTCAGCAACAAAATCGAAGCAATGGATAGAGCCAGGTTTAAATTCATGGTTATATTTTGTTGATTTATTAGCTGCAAAGATTTTTTTAGAGAGGATTTTTTTTTTTTTAATTAGTCTGTTAAAAGTGAAAAGAAAAAAAAAAACTCTGAAAAGCGCCATGGTTGTGTCATGTGAAAAGTGCTATACAAATAAGCTTCCATTCCATTTCCTGGAAAACACCCTTTAAGCATCATAAAGGGTGTGTTTGGTTTATTTTATACTCTCACATTAAAACTAAAATGTTGAGGGAGAAAAGTAGCTAAACATTTACTGCCTGGTGAAAAACAACTGTGGCCCTAGTATGAAGCCCTGTGGAACCCGAGAATGAAGACGTTTTACGAAAAGTGCAACTACTGAAGAAAATGTTAGAAAGACAATATTCTGGAGAAATGTCACTTACTGTGCCATCACCTCCACAAGCCAGAATCCTCAGGTTTGGCACTTTGCGGTATAGCTCCAGTCTAAAAAAAAATATATACATTAAATGCATTCTTCATTGTGAATCTGTATTTGTTGTGGACCTACCCCTCCTTGGGTCCCCCGTTGCTGAGGTCAAACACCTGTCTCGGGTTCAGGTACCACATGAGCGACTGCATGATCTTTGTGCCCTGAGAATACAATCACATGACCAGGAAGTACAAAAGGTTTAATGAGTCAAAGTAGTATCGTTTCTTCAGCTTAATGGCAATAGATAAACAAAGAGAAAGCGCAAAGTTAATATAAAGGGTCACTTAGCTACTGCTGCTACTACTACTACTTTTAAATCATCATATGGCCATGTTAGTTAAGAAGATCATATGACGCACTGATGATGGCAGACCTGTTTACTGACTTAATGACAGTACGACCTACTTTATGTAATATAGCGCTGGCCTGATTTTAATACAAAAGCACTCCTCACTAAGTAAGTGGTAAGAGCAAAGTAGGGCAAGATAATACCTAAAGTAGAGGAATTTGAATACAGGCAAAAAACAATACACACAAGTGCCGTCTTCTCGATTTGAAAACAATTCAACTGGACTTGCTTTTTGGGCACTTAAGTTGAATTGTTTTTTTAAATGTAGAAGATAGGATTTGCACAGTTTTATCTAAGTAAGTGTAATAAAAACTAACTTTATTGTGTCAAAGTGGAAGATGGACAGAGTATATTCATCCAATGGCTAAAAAATAAAAAATGAAACAAGCCGACATTTTCTGCATTTCTGCTCTGACCGGGACAGCTTTTTATTTATTCATTATTATTTTGACTTTAATGCTGCAATATGTTTATGTGTGGGGCCCTGCCCACTGAGCCCCCTCCTTTGATTCGCCCCTGGCCTGTGCGCTCAGTGCTTGCAGCTTGGTCCTAACTGGACTGTGCAGAGGCTGCACAAAGTTTGCAAACTTTAATCAGGAGCATCTGGAGAACGTCTGAGATTCTGTTTTTTGTTGCATTTGTTAGTTACAACCTGTGGAAGAAAAAGCAATAACTTTATTTATTTCCACGTCATGATGTCGTGCTTCGCATCATATGCGTCGTTAGAGCTCGTCTTTTTTCATTTCCTAATTTTTATCTTTTGCTGTGAATATGAGGCCAAATTTCACCAAATAAAGAGTGATCAGAAACTTGAGAATCACAGAAGCTGTTCCCCGTGCCACGATCTGCCTGACTGTTGTTTAACCTGTGTCTCGCTTTGGGTGAGGTCACGTTTTACCCGCGCCTCTAAAAGGAGAGGGATACAGACTCTCATTCATGTGTGTAGAGATGGAAAACAGGGTATGTAGGACTACGCTTGGATTTTTGGTCAAGATTCTTAAAGACTGTTACAGTTTATAAGAAATATGTACCAATTCTTATGCAAATGTTATCCAACATACCCAATCAGGCAAAGAGCCTCACTCCGATTGGCCAAGAGCCGCATGCACGTTCGCCATCCCTGGCATATCAATTAATCTAAATAAGTCATTTTTTCAAAAGCATTAAAACTTGTCTTATGAACTTTTTGTTGCCATGATCTTGAGAGGGACAATTATTGGGTGTACACTGATATTTCACCATTTTAAAAATTTGAAGAAAAAAAAATCATGTATTACTAAGTAACTCGTGCCCCTAGAGGCCATAAGCGCCACTACAGGTGTCGTAGCGTGTTGCAGTTTTTTACTCATTAATTGTCCGTGAGAGTAAATACTACGCTGACAGAAAAGACAAAGGGAGAGAGGGATATTGTACATCCAATTACACAATGGAGATCATTATTTTCACTCAAACTTGGCTGTAAGTACTGTTTAAGTGGCGCTAGTCCGCAGTTAGCTTTGCCCGTTAGCTTCTTCTTCGTGATTCCATTAGTGTGTATTGGTGGCTCCTGCCCGGTGGCAGTCAAGTTGCAATTGTAGTTTTCTGGCCAGAGACACCAGGGGGAGATCATCCCAATCATCCCATCAACACTTATAGTACCCCCAGAGGGAATAAAGGATTTATTAAGGCGATAAACAAGTTACTAAGTTCTGCTTTAAATACCAAGATAAAACAGCCCGATGTTGTCCAAAGTGTTGGCACAGCCCCATTTGACCTTTTTTCTCCATTTGAAACCATTCTAATTTGCTATGCCCTGTGGAACTCCACGGGGACAAAGCCAATTCTTTATACATAATAGAAACATAATTAGAATTCCTGGCCCAATGCTACCTTGCAAATTGTAGCAAGTTATTCATGGCGCTGCTTTAATTGCAACACTAACAACCTCCAAAATGAGGCTGTTGTAAAAGGGAATTTCCCCTTTGTGCGCTAAATGAAGCCCGTCCTAAGTCCCCTCACCTGGTTTCCCCCACTTCTCGGATTGACAAAGACCAGCAGAGGCTTCATTAGCGGCGAGGGCACGGGGCGGATCAAAAATGGCTTCCACGGCCGCCCCTCCTGTGGAAAAGTCAACACAATCTCAGAGCCAGACTTTCCTGAAGTAACGATACAGAGGCTTAAACAAACACTTTCGCCACAAAGAGAAAGATAATCGATAATCGAGGGAAGTGCTTCTGAAACTTTTTTAAGTCTACACACTTTAGTTAAAAATGTCAAGATAGTTATCACACAATGCAATTTTCCTATATCGTCCCTTATTCGAGGCGCATGCACAGCTGATATGACAAAGACACATACATGACGTCTCCCGAGGAGCCGTTTGGATGTTTACTGATTTCAAAAAGGGAAAAAGCTGACAGCCCTGACCTCCAAGGCCTTCTTGCTGCTCTTCCTTTTGAACGACGCTCGCTTGTTCTTCTTGCTGCTTTTCACAGACGACTGTCGACGGCACAAAAGGGCACAGGAAACGTTACTTTGGCAGCATTCGGCACAAACTCCTCGCTTCTTTCAGGGCGCCGAGATCAAACGACAACAATATAAAGGCATGTGGGTGCGTAGACTTAAAAACACTCAATAGCTTTAAGCTCAAAGTGTTTTCTCCGGTCACTCCTAAAGCAAGAGGCAGAACAATAACATAAAACTATCAATATGTAAACTGTACTTTGTGATTTAACAACGCGGTCTTAGCTTTCAAACGCGGCTCCACTCGAGAAGCTTTTAGATTTGGGTAAAGCCAAACTGGAGAAAATGTCCAGTGGGGGTTAAAAGATGTTTTCACCTGCCGTGTCTCGTCTGAATTTGAGAAAGTATAGTAGTAGGAAAAAGTTTGCATTTTTACACAGACAAATGTATCCCTGAAGCGTCTCCATGGTTACCTGGTGGCGCCGGACGCGGACTATCCACGTGGGCGGGACTATGAGCGCTGCGTGCGCCCCTATTGGACAGGGCTCCTCTATGTGCTGGAGCATGAAGCAGGAGACCTTATTGTGGTACTGCGGAGAGAAAACAAACTCATAAACACGCTCCCCTCCTTTCCAGATCGTTACGGCGCGTTATTAGACACATATTTCAGTCAGTGATCGCTGCTGTGGGACAGACCGACGCGATTGCTGCAGTAAATTTTGGATTTCTTCCCGCTCTCCCTGCCCAAAAGACGTGTCATAACTAAAAAGATGGATCCACATTACTGCGTGTGCATCGTGATGGTCTGTCGTGGTCGTGCGTGTGGGGGAGGCTGACTCACGGCCTGTTTGCACCAGGAGCAGCTGATGGCCACGATGTCTTTGCTGTGGAAGGTGAATTTCTGCTGGAAGCCCTGGACACAAAAGACGGGGGTGGGAATGTTTAGCTCAGCGTGAGGGAGGCGCCTTATCGAGCCATTAGCGCTCGCACAAATTGAAGTGATTCTTAGAGGACATCGATCAGACTTTGCCAACAAGAGAAGCTGCCGTTTATTCGTTTTACACAGCGGGAGTCAAATCAATGAAATATTACGCACAAAAGCAGCCTCTCGAGCGTTCAGGCGGGAGAGAACTTTATCACCAGCTTACACTTTGTTTCTGCTGCATTTTCTAAGCGACAAAGTAAATATATAGTAGTTTCAATTCCTGATTTTCACTTGATCTCAACTTAAACTCCTCCCACGTTCCTCCCACATTGCTCACCCCGCCCTCTTCTTGCTCCCTTTTGCTTCCCTTTCAAGAAAGAGAAAAAAAAAAGTCACATTGAAAATATAAAATACAATAGTCCGTGCAGCTCGTGTGGCAAAGTGATTGTTTTGACTTTACGATGACCAGATTAAGCTTAGCGAGAAATGGAGGAAAGCATTTCCCGGATGCGTAGGACCTCTGGAGGAGCGGTTTAGAAGCCGTCGCCGCGCTGTTAAGAACAGCCACGGTGACGATACAAAGATTACTCAAAGATGCTTGACTCTCAGGTTCTAAATGCTCTTTAAGTCGACCAAACCAGTGCCAGAGTGAAAACAACCAAAAACATTTACACCAAGAGTTTGAGAAACTTAATTTCCATGAAGAGAATATACAATTTGAAAATATTGAGTTGAGTTTTGATATTTCAATATTTTTATTCTGTTTATTGATCTCACAATGGAGAAATTCACTTCTTACATTCAGCTCTCAGAAACACTCAGGGTGTGCAGGATAGACAGGAAATTTGCCAACAATTAAATAGTAAATAGAAAATAAAAATAAACAGACTATAATAAAAATATCAGCATTGGCAGTACAGGTTTACTGTCATAGTGCAAGTGGTTGATAATGCACATATACATAACATACATTGAAATTGTGCTTGTTTGTAGGTGACCAAATACTTATTTTCCACCTTAATTTGCAAATGAATTCATTAAAAATCAGACAATGTGATTTTCTGGATTTTTTTTTCTCATTTTGTTTCTCATAGTTGAGGTATACCTATGATGAAAATTACAGGCCTCTCATCTTTTTAAGTGGGAGAACTTGCATAATTGTTGGCTGACTAAATACTTTTTTCCCCCACTGTATGTATGTATGTATGTATGTATGTATGTATGTATGTATGTATGTATGTATGTATGTATGTATGTACAGTATACAGTATACATATACATACATACACACACACACACTTTTGCCCTTTAAAGCTTTGTATATGTGTATATAAGATACAGCCACTCTATTTTGCACCTCCTGAGTGTTTCTTGAGAGCTGATGGAACAGCTGATTGTGAGATCAATAAAGTCCTTATCTTATCAATACAAAGCAGACGCAGCAGCAGCGACGTGCCTCACCTTCCCACACTGTTTGCACTTGCCGTCCTGTCTCCTGCGGTGGACCCAGTGATGGCGGACCACCAGAGGCTGCAAACACACCATCAAAGATCAGTCTGATTCTAATCCGTAATCATTATTGACACCGCGCACTGCATTTACCTCTCGATGGTTCCTGGGGCCTCCTTCTCGGAAAGATGGTTTACATCGAAAATTGATCTGGAAAAAAAATTACAAAAAATACATAAAAACATCTGATCTGCGACAATGAGCAGAGAGAGGTTATAAAGTCAGATCTCAAAGCCTCCTGGTCTGAAAAACTGGACAGTTAGGAGGTAACCATAGTGACCCCAAGATTATGAATGTGCTGCCACTCTTTCTGACTGTCATAAATCAATTTACTTTATGGGTTACGGACAGAAAGAGATGCAACACATCGATAAACCAAGAACAGAAGAGCAGAAAGAGAAGTAGTTTTGAAGCAACTCAACCATGCGCCTGTTCTGTATAGATTTCACTCGATCTATACGCAGCTCTGAAGTGATTTCTTGACATAATGTTTGATCGCACGATACAGGGCTACAATGCAAGGGACAGACGCTTAAATGTTTTGGTTTTTTCTGAGAAATATTGCAATCTATGTTTCCAAAGGAAGACGCTGCAGACAAAACGATTTATTGGTTTCAATTTTGGGACTTTGAGCCCGTTTCTCTCGTGGGTTTTCACCGCAGAAAATTGTCAAATCGGCGCAAGGCTTTTTTGATTCTGTGAGTCAACTTTCTTCTATATGTTTATATGAGAGATTGTAAATTTACAGGCTCTTAAAATCTTAGGGACAACTAGGGGTGGAAACCTCTGGGTACCTCACGATTCGATACGATACACGGCTCACGATAACGATAATCTCACGATACGCCGATACTGCGGTAAAATCAATAACCTACACACAAAAATAACCTACAATGCATCACGATTGATGCCAATGGAATGGATTATTTATTTATAATTAATAATAATTGAATAATAAAAACTATCATTAAAAGTATTATACTTGTGTGACAGTGCTTGTAGTGCTGCCCTCTACTGTTGCACTACTACCTTATTAATATGCGTGACATTGTTCATTAATATGCATGACGTCATCAATAGATAGATACCTTTATTACAGACTCATGGTCCAGACCAATCAATATAATCGATATCGGAATAAAAAGTATTGTATCGTCCCGCAAAACATCGCGATATATAGCAGATACTGTATAGGCAAACTTTTTGATGTCGGGGCCACATTTCCATGAGGGCCAGGTCAGGGCTAGAATTGTGTCGTTTCAAACAAGTACAATTCGCAATTGTCTAAACAGTGACACGTTTTAAAAAGCAACAAAATAGCTGCAGTTATGCGTCATCTTTTTTCATGTGGATGAAAACACATTTGTCTTTCCCCCATGGGGAATGCATATCGGGCTTTATCATCTTTATCATCTTTTGCGGATGATCGAAGGGCCCGCCCCTGATTTATAGTCACACCCCTAAGGGCGACATCTTCACTTGGAGTAGCACCTACAGGCATTCAACTTTGTGTACCGTACTAGAAATAACTTTCTAAATAATTGTTTTGATCTCATTTCTTGCCTGATTTCTCGACCTTTAAACCTTAAAAGTAATATGTAGTTTGCTCAAAGACAAATTAAGATATTCAAAACCCAGTAAACCTTTTTAGTATATCAACAGAATGAATCCAGAAAGCCCCCAACTGTGATTAATTTAGGTATTCAGTCATAGATCAGGTTCAGGATAGGGATGAAGGTCCCGAGTGTGCCAGAGGAGAGCGGGAAGGAGGTTTTGCAAAGGCTTGGGGGGGTCTCACTCTAAAAGTGGGGTCATTGAGCGGGAGCAGGGAATCCAGCAACATGGCTCTGGAGCTGGGAAACTGGAAAAAGTCAGCATGTAGTTTAGTCACACGTGCTTTAGTGTTGCCGTTTCTCTTTTCTAATCCTTCAGTTACTGCATATTCTATGAAAATAAACGTACCTTCTCCAACTGTTCTATGCAGACGGTGTGAGCCACGATTTTACAGGCTGCGCACTTTCTCCGACTCGAGGATTTCTGCTGTAGAGACAAAAGATAACAATAATTAACATGCAGATGTACCTGTTAACCCCCACCTGAGCAACAAATATCAATCAAAAACGGGAATGAAAATGCAACAAAAGAGCAAAAAACAAAATAAAAAAGCCACTAAGGAATAACAGAAAAGTGAAAAAAAAAGTGACGAATATGTGTGACAAAAACGCAATGAAAAAGAAAGTGGCAACAACGCAAGGAAAACGATCCGTTACGTTGGCCTATAGCAGGGGTTCTCAAACTTTATATCAAAAGGTCCAAAAAATAAAATTCACAAAAGTCGAAAGGTCCCAAAAAAATATATATATATTCTGTTCTCATTGCACTAAATGTAGTTAAATATTTAAATAGTAAAAATGCATTTGTAAATATAATAATTTAATCATCAGAGTGCATTTTTAACATGAGCAAAAATGCAGAATATTGGAATTTATAAAAAAAAAAAATAATAATACATATATATCAAGAGTAAAAAGTTCTAATGAGAGAAATGGCACTGCTTGTCTGTAAGCTCCAAAAACATGGTACAAAGGGCATTTGACAATTTCCTGTTTAACATCAATAAGAGGGCCGTCGTGTCTTCAACACCAGGAACAATTGTACATTACAGTTCTATAATCAGTTAATGTGTTGAAAGAATATTTATTACAACATCATCTTTATTCAATGATTTTGATCAAAGCCAATAATCTCGACGCGACCTCAAAAGCGTATATTTGCAGCTGTGTGTAAAGGGTAACGTCGTTCCAGCAGACTGCCTCTGTATATGCTGCCCCTACAGGCCAAACATGCAACTGCACTTAGGGGAACGCAACAAGCGCTGCTATGGCAATCAAATTCACAGCAGAAAGGCGCCACCAGGGTCCGGATCAATTAACCTCGAGGTACGGCTGTAATCTTTTAGATTACGGGGGTTTAAAGTGGTGCACGCTGTCCAAGATGAAGCCCGACCTGGATCCTTCATGTAAACACAAAACACCTGCTACACTTTTACACACACGTTGGACTTGCCCGAAACTTTGTGGGTATTGGCTTTGTACCTTTGAGGCTTTTTCCAGCATCTGCCCACATCCTGATCCGGTATAGTAGGGGCGGGAGGGGGGATTCTTGGTTTGGTTTGTTTGTATAATGTATTTAAGCATTCATCCTTGTTTTTGTTGCTATATTGACGCTTTTTGGAGGACGAGTTTAGATTTGGGTAATGCCAAACTGGAGAAAATGTGCTCGGTTCAGGCATTGAGAGGTTAAAAAACAAAAACAATGAAATGATGATAAGTTTTGTAATAATGTGCAGGAAGATGCAATCCCGCTCAACCCCCACTAGAGGGCACTGTAACAGAGCAAAAACAAGACCGCAGCATCCAATTTAAAGACTAAACTGTGGAGAGGAAAAGGTCTAAGAGTGAAGAGTTTAACGTGTGTTTTGAGTTTGGACCTTTGGGGAAGCATGTGTGTTTTTTTCCCCCCATATTGATCTGTTATGATTAAAAAGTGCTTTGTTATGTGTGTTCGTTTTGGGATAGTCTCAACAGTTTGGTTGATTGATCGATTCTTCTTCCAGTGTTTACTTTCATCTAACACGCTCTGAATATTCTCAAACCAACTGTGCTGATGTGTTGCCATAATAAAATGCTTCGTACTCTTCCCCCCCCCCTCCCGCCCAAACAACAAAGGGCGCAGACGGCGTCCAGTCCTTACCTGAGCTCGGGCCACACAGTCCTGCTCTCCCAAATAACAGTAGTCTCCGGACACGTTGGTCTCAAACCACACGTGCTCCCCGTACATCGCCGCCTCCTGCACACAAGGGGGGGGGGGAATCATCCCGCCGACAATGCCAAGCATCATCTACACATGAACACTCAGATAAATAATGACTAAGCGTTTTCACACATTGGATTTCCTCATTATTCTGTCCCGTTTGCGCACCGGGCGAGTGTATAATAATTGCAACGTTTATCTGCTTCAAATGCTAATCGCTTTGTTTGGGGTGAATTCAAACCGGTGTCTGGGTCAGAGGTGCTCCAAAGCGAGGCAGAGGGGGTTTGATTTGGCCTGTGAAGGGCTGGGGACGTGTTAACTTATAAATCGATTTGCGCTGTGAACAGACTGTCATGTATTGGCTTATGCAGATCGAAAACCAGCGACTGGAGCACATTAAAGAAAGACCCCCCCCCCCCTCTTGGGACAAATCTGACGCCGCCGCTGCATATAGTAAGGCACAATCCTGAACAATAGGATCGCTGCTGTACTTCCCGTCCCCTATCTTTTATATTCACGGTCAGCAGGGTCCCACACAAATGAAGCAGTAGCTCAGCATTTGGTAAAGGGCAACGAGTTACTTACCCGGATCTAAAAGCTTCAATATTGCGATACTTTTATCATCCGTAATGGGCCAAATGTGCTCCAACGTCCAGCCAGGGCAGGAAAGGGCAGCGCTGCCAAATGTCACGAAGCTTTTACGACCAGGCTCTCGCTGTCCCGTGAAACATACTTGATTGAATGATTGAATGACAGACTGTTTAATGCACAGTAGGAAATGGGCTGTTTTTAGTTTCACAGGGACTGTATACACTTTCACATTGACCAACGGGTTATAGCAAAGACGCCAATTCCCACTCGTATTCCCGGGACAGGTTGACGCCACTCTATAAACTGGACTGATTCTAAGCAAAGATACACTAAAAGGTGCATTATGCAACTTTTTATGCAGAAAAAAAAAAAAGTTGATACTTGTGCGCATTTGACCTTGAATTGACCCAGCGGCTGTAGGAGTGGTCAGCATGGCGACTTTATTTTCCATAATGGCGGTCTCTGGGACGCTCCAGGTTCAGTTGTTCGGAAGGTCTTCACTGCCGGCGGACCCTCACACCAGGAAACCTACAAAAACAATTGATCCCGGAGCGTTGTAGAGGCCGCCGTGATGGGAAGTAAAGGCGCCATGCTGACCACCCGTACAGCCGCCGGATCCCTACAAGGTAAAACACGCACAAATGTCAACCCCACCCCCCCCCCCCGCATAAAAAGTTGCATAATGCACCTTTAAGCAACATTTGTGTATATCTAAATTGAATCCTGCTGTAGCTGCGCACTCACAGTCCAGTCCACAGCGGAGTGGAGGTACTGCTCGGGCTCCATCCGGCCCAGGGAGGACATGCAGGGGTCACAGGGCAGCTGACGGAGTCCCGATCGGGCTATGGCTTTCCTGTCAACACAATAAACACAACAAGCAGAGGATTCAAACTTTCATCAGTCCTAAAGCACTTAAGTGTGGACAATCAGCCGTTTATTCACGTTCCATTTGAAATCCTACTGGTCATATTGAGAGGAAAGAGTTCCAGCTCATTCGTGTGGTTTGGGACTGGATTGTGGGTCCGTCTGACTCACTCCTGACAACTGTATTATGTGCGTGATGTAACTATGATAATCATCTCTGCTCACGACGGGACGCGTGTGCTAAAAATAGATGCCAAATAAAGTGCGGGCCGCGAGGGTCATCAGTGAGGGACAGTGTGTGTGACCATGGGGGCCTGGAGGCGCCTGGAGGAAGTGTCAGCTGGACATCGTCGCCAGGAATACTTTGGACGATCGCCGCAACATCCTGTGACTAACGGCTGAACTGAAATGAAAATGCAAGTTTGGCCCAGTTTTAGTATATTTAATATCAAAATATTTGGTTCGTTCAAGCATAATCCATTCAAAGCAAAACATAAAAATTGATCAACTCTGATTTTTAGTCTTAACAAATGAATGCAATCAAAACTGAAATTGCAAATCATTCAAATCGCTCAAATGTAAATGCTTTTAAATGTTATTAAAAATGTGCAACTCTAGTCACAAAACGAATATTTGGGTCTCAGACTCTGGATATTGCAACAACAGTGGTGACGGAGAATGTTTGAACAGCAAACACATGGAGTCTGGACCCACATCCATTTCCCATCTCCTCAGGCGAGTTCAGGCAAGGCAAATTTATTTATACAGCACATTTCGGCGGCGGTACCTGGCTAGCAGGCTGGTAGTTCATAAAGAAGCCTACAGAAACCATCAAAAAGCATATTCCAAAGCTCTAGCTACAGCCCGATCTCAATTCTATTCACACAAAATCACCAGTAATTCAGGGAATTCAAAAAAACTATTTTCCACTGTTAGCTCGCTCCTCAAACCCCACACACACGCAAACCGTGATACCAGTGAGGATCAGTGTAATAGGTTCATGGACTCTTTTACCCACAAGATTGATAAAATACGCTCTACCTTTCCTGCTCTGCCTCCCCTTCATCCAGGAAATATGCCTTTGGAGCCACTGTCCACATTCTCTCAATTTCACACTATTACACAGACAGAGGTAGAGGACATCATGATGAACATGAGGGCCTCTACATGCTCTTTGGATCCACTGCCAACACCACTAATAAAAGCCAATATCCCCGCCATCAGTCCATTAATTACTGCGGTAATAAATAATTCATTGCAATCTGGTGAAGTCCCGTCCGCTCTCAAAACTGCAGTCATTCATCCCCAACTGAAAAAACCCTCATTAGACCCAGAAAATCTGGCAAACTACCGACCAATATCCAACCTACCGTTTTTATCCAAGGTCCTTGAGAAGGTTGTTGCAGCCCAGCTTCATCATCATCTTCAAACACACAATCTGTACGAAAAATTCCAATCAGGTTTCCGGTCAGCACACAGCACAGAGACGGCCTTGGTGAGAGTCACAAATGACTTGCTGATGGCTGCAGATCAGGGCTCACCATCTCTCCTGGTCCTCCTGGATCTGTCGGCTGCTTTTGATACCGTGGACCATCGCATCCTGCTCCATCAGCTCCAGTCGGTTGTTGGCTTCACCGATACTAGCCTGGATTGGTTCCGTTCATACCTCACAGGAAGAGAGGAGTATGTCGCCCTGGGGGAGGCTAAATCGTTGCCCCACACAGTTACCTGTGGGGTCCCTCAAGGATCGGTCCTTGGGCCGGTCCTTTTTACAATCTACATGCTCCCCCTAGGTCAGGTCATCAGAAACCATCAAGTCTCTTTTCACTGTTACGCTGATGATACGCAGCTGTACATGAAGATTGACTCCACATCCTCCTCAGTCCCACCGGCCACACTCCATGCATGCCTGGAGGAGATAAAGGCATGGATGACTAGCAACTTCCTCCAGTTAAATAGCAGCAAAACTGAAGCCATCTTGATTGGCACCCGGCACCAAATCCAGTCATCCACCATATCCAATATTCATGTTTCGGGCCACAACACTCCCCTTTCCTCTTCCGTGACAAACCTAGGGGTCAGATTTGATCCTCATCTTTCATTTGAGAAGCATATCCGCCACCTCTGCAAAGTGTCCTTCCATCACCTACGAAACATTGCCAAACTCCGCCCCTCCCTCTCACAGACAGATGCTGAGAAATTGGTACATGCCTTTGTCTCCTCCAGGCTGGATTACTGCAATGCCCTCCTCGTCGGGATCCCTGGTAAGAGCCTGCTGAAGCTCCAGCACATCCAGAACTGTGCAGCCAGGATCCTGACGAGGAGGCGCAAATATGACCACATCACCCCTGTCCTCCGGTCCCTTCATTGGCTGCCCATCCATTACAGAATCCACTATAAAATCTGCCTCCTCACATATCAGTGTGTCCATGGAACAGCCCCGTCATACCTCACTGAGCTACTTACCCCATACACCACCACAAGGCGCTTACGGTCCACTTCCACCCACACTCTTCACCAGCCCGTGACCAAACTTTCCACAATGGGCGATAGAGCCTTTAAGGCAGTTGCCCCTAGACTCTGGAACGCCCTGCCAGAGTCCCTGAGGGCTCCCCAGAGTGTTGAGGCCTTTAAAAAAGGCCTAAAAACACATCTATTTAAAAAGGCCTTTTAGTCTGTTAAAGTTTCTACGTAGCCTTGTTTTACTGTGTCAATGTTCTTTTTGTTTTTATCTGATTTTATTCACCTGTTGTAGCACTTTGAGGTTTCTTTGAAATGTAAAGTGCAATATAAATAAAATTTATTATTATTATTATTATTATTTCATGCACAAGGCAACTCAATGTGCCTCACAGCAACACCAAATACAGAACAAAAACACAATCAAACAAATCAATCAAAATACTCATAAAAATATACAAAATAATAATAAAAAATGTATATTACTAACCACTAAGCCACTGTCAGACTGGAGTGTAGGACACCACTAGTCTATTTTCACCCACTTTTTAAAATGGTAAAAGGTGACTGACCCAGTTTTGGAACCACTGACTTTAAAACTACACCTGCACCTGATGGTTATACTTTTCTCTTACCACTGAGAATCAGCTTGACAGTAATTTGTTTTAGACTGTGCACATTCCGAGAACTAGAGTTACTGAAAGTAACTGCGCTCATGAGAACCGTGTGGATTCAACTCTCATTTGAGACAAAATGCTTTTTGGCTTTTTCTCTCCTCTATTCACTGCAGGAACTGCAGGAAGTGAAATACAAAGGAAAAGTGTCATTAGGATATGTCGGACAGATCACTTTAAGCTCTCGGGGGAACATCTTGAATGTATGTGATGTTGTCAAGTACCTTGGCCACATCATAACTGATCGTTTAACACAGGGGTCTTCAAACTAAGGCCCGCGGGCCGATTACGGCCCGCCACGCCCCTTTGACCAGGCCCCCAGCCCCTCTGCTCCCCACCACTTGAACCGGCCCGATGAGGCAATTCCCAAAAGTGGTCATGGCCTATTTAAAAAAAAAAAGCTATTTGGCAAATAACATGTCTGTTAGTGATGCGCGGGTTGCAGGTTCCACCGCGGGCTGCCTGCAGATCGGGTCGGGTCATTAAATTCTCCTTTGATCGCGGGGCGGGTTGGAGCGGGTCAAAAAATGCCGGTCGCGGCCGCTCTTTGCCGCCGTGTTGTACAATGTTGGATTGTAATTGTTGTGACGTGATAGTGTCGTATTGTAGCTGCCAACAGAAACCGCCGAGGCTAGGGGATGCGCCAAAGGGAACTCTGGTCCCATTACGCAATGATGTTTTATTTGAAAATACAAATAAATGGAATACCTGTGGTATTTCAAATTAACAAAGTGTGAAGACATGATTACTATTTTTGCAAACCACTACAGCTAAACAAATATGTGCCTGGAATCAAGTGTTGATCTTGTGGATGACTGTGCCAGGCGAGTAATCGCTACTTCACAATGAGGCCTGCTGCATTTTGGTCTGGGTCATACAATTCTATGTTATAGCCAACCCGGCCCGGCCCCTCATCACAGTCAGGAACAATAATGTGGCCCCCAGAGAAAAACGTTTGAGGACCCCTGGTTTAACAGATGATGAGGCATTTACCGGATGTTATGCACAAGCATACATTCTGTCTTGGAAATTCTCCTCCTGCTCTGTACAGGTGAAACTAGCTCCGTTTCAAGATGCTCACCTCTGTACACCGCACATCTGTGGGTGAATTATAAAAAGTGCAGTTTCCAGAAACTTACAGTTGCATGCATTGAGAATTTTATAGGGAAAAAAACCCCGATGGACAAGTGCCAGTGAACTCTTCGTGTCGAATGAGGGAACACTAGAAACCAATCTAGTCACCAAACTCCTGGCCTGATCCTCCCTGCCTGTCAAACAGCCTGTCACCGTAAACACCCTGATTTGACTGAGATGCGGGGCCCTTGCAGCAGTGGGGGCCCTGAGCACCTTGCGTAAGGAAAGGTATAGGGAAAACCGGCTCTGGTGACAACTGGACGGTCGCGTTATACCTGGCTCAGCTCGACTCCGCAGAATGTCTTCGCAGGTTTAGCAGGTTATAGCGCTCTCACCGACGGTACTGGACAGACCAGCCTTCAATACTTCCATCATTTTCTTGGCAGTTGTGTTTTTGATGTGCGATGGATTTTGTCTCTTCCAGAGTAAAAAAAAAAAAAAAGGTGCAATGTCCAGGTAACATCGTCTATCAAAACAAACATGGCAGCTTATGTGCGTGAAAAAGAATGGGGGAAAAAAAATAAATCACACGAGGCACTGAGAAGCAGCGCCATCTTCTACCAAATCAACAGGCGAAGCACTGAAGTATTTCATCAAACGTGAGAGATTTAAAGCAATGCATTTGAAATAGTGGAGCAGTATAAGGCCATTATTTTTACCTAATGAATCACCTTTTGATGCGTGTCATTTTGAGTTAGATTTGACCTCAGCCTTTCACTCTAGGTCCCTCAAAAACATCATTTTTCAGAGCCACTTCATTTGAAGTGCTATGAATAGGTTTTGGGGTCCGATACCGATACAAATGATTAGTGTTTTGATTTCAATAATACTGCTAGTAGCTCATTCAGAGAGTAGATTGCGAGCTTGACAAGCTCACACAATCAAAACATGGCAAAACCACCATCTATTATTTACAGTATTAGCACTTTGCTTCTATAAACAAACCTCCATGTTCCATATAAACACAGAACAAGATGGCACCTGACACATGTAGAAGATGAAAAGGTTTTATACCAAACAAATACCCAAGTATTGATCTAGTATTGTTTGAATGCATTAACACAATTTCAAATACCTTCCCAGACGCATTAAGCTGAAAAGCACCACAAATATCATATATAGAACTATTACATCCGCTGCATTTACTGTAAGTTCATTTCATATTTACATATTATGCCAACGAATAAGCGGACTGTGCATTGATTGTATACATATTAGATATGCAGCCTGTGTATTACAAACTGCAGGCCACATCATTAGGACACTTGTCTTCCAAACTCCACAATTGCAACACCTGCTGCGTAATAATCTGATGATGAATAATGTAACAGCACAAATGGTTTCAGATTTGTGTCAAACGGAGGAGCAGATCTGCAAATGTCATTTCTCTCATTGTCCTCGCAAGAACGGTGTCGCACGATGTTTCGCTGCTTCTTCTTTTTTTTATACCATTTCTCAAATTTAAAGACATTTGAGGGCTCGTTTATGCAACACCACAACTTTGACCAAGTGTTTAGGGAGAATTACTCGCATATATTTAAGTATATATTTATTTTTAAGTGGTCGGAGGAAAAGCGAGTGTGGTCATTTGCAAAACTTAAAAGGTGGCAATTATTTAGGTGACGAAACTGGAAATCTCCGTAAAGATTTATCATATGCATAAACCCAAACACCCACTCACTCACTCGCCTCGTAAGTATAAGGTAAATAATCTCTGTCTGTGTTGGGATTAGTGTCATATGGGAGCGGTAATCCTTCGCAGAATACTTCAGTGCACATGTCTACACTGTCTATCGTCTTCCAACGGCCACATTCGTTTGGTATATTTCTACAACGGAAATTAGCCAAAGACTCTTCTGTGCCTCCGATCTCGAATGCTTAAAAACAATCGGAATAGTACAGCCAATGGAAATACTTTTCGAATGCTACTTCTGAGTCCTTTTTATAAACTAGTTCCTTTACTGTCAATGTTATTTGTCTTGAATATTGCGATGACTACAATATGTTACTAAACCATGGATGCCCAAAGTCTGGCCCTCAAACCAGCTTCTTGTAAAATTGGCACATACCTCCAGAGATGGCACTTTTTACTGCAAGTTTAATCATTCTACACAATTAAAACATTTTGTTGTGAAACAGCTGTTAAAATTGTGGTTTCAAGCCTAAACAGAGTCGAGGGGAATGATTTAAATGCGTTTTAAGCTGGATTCACACAGACCTGATGCACTGTTGCCGTTTGGGGGCGCAAGGCGACTATTTGTCTGCTCAGGTTTCCTCTCGTCTGCTCCGTCTCATCTGCCACACCCACACTGAAGCCACCTGAACCCCAGACCGGGCCCGACAGTGTGTGCGGGCATAGAGTTTGTAGCTTACGTTTAGTAGTAAATTGTAACAACGTGCCTCGGTCCTCGTTCAAACGCTGCGTGGTGGTCGTCTCAGGCAAGTGAATTGTTTTCATTTTTGTTTGTCACAAAGAAGTTTGTATATTTTTCTTGTTAGCTGATAAAACAATACCTCAAAAGCTCTCCTTCCAATATCCAGCTAATTGGCTGGAGGAGCTGAACAGTGCAGGACACCACGCTTTGAAACAGGGACAAACCCAGGAGGCGGTGCTAGAGGATTACTGAAGGCAGCCTGAATGTATCCTCCGGGTGCTACGGTTCCCCTACCGAGGGCTGTGCAATTAATCAAAATTCAAATATGATTTAAAATATTACACTAAACGATAACAAAATAGCAAAAGCGGAAAAAAAAAAGATTATTAATCTAGCTTGTCCATCCAAAGCGTAGAAAGTCCGTCCTTGTGCAGAAGAGTCTAAAACTCGTATTATTTCATGCCGCTGGGATGATTGTTTTTGATCCCTTCGCATTTCACAGGCTACTGACAAATGCTTTGGTCCGACATAAACAAACGGCGCCGTGTGATGATGTCATCAGGCCGCGCACTCGGTTGGCTTCGGCAGGTGTGAGGGCTGGCCAGCAGGGGGCGGGTGTGACAGAGATCTCTCAATAGAGGATTAGTTTAGAAACGTGAGCATATTTGCTATAATTTGGGCTGTTTTTAATTGTCCAAAGAAGATATTTAGATTAATTAATAAATCAAATGTTTTTATTTTATTTAGTGTGTCAGTTACGGTCCATTTTGTCCTCACAAAAAAATAAATAAAAGATACATGGCTTTGGTTTGATACACTGCAACCAGCACTGCTCAAACCACATTCCCCCCCCCACCCCACCCCACCACCCCAAAAGCCACTCTGGATCAGGCTCTTGAACTCAAGAACCCTGGCAAAGAGAACACAGAAACAAAAGAAACAGAAAAAGGAAAAAAACAACATCACCACGTAATAGGTGAATCAAATTGATCTCATTCATGCAGCCCTAATATCAATTTAACTACCATTATCACACCTAAATGAGAAACTGACCAACATCTTGAACAAGAAAAGTGATAACTGACCACTAGAGGCCGCTGACCACATCCGTCCATCACGTCTATAAAGAGATTAGATTAGATTGTTCTATTTTTAACGCCGGTAGTGGGCCGATGTGTGAGGAGTGGGCCCTGCTGGGCGGATTAGCCACCTATTAGATTAACCGTGGTCAGTGGGACAGACAAAAACAAAACGGGACTCGCGGACGGGAGAGAGATACAAGTCTCTGGGGAAAATGATGAATTGGAAGTTAAATGCCACAACAGAGAACAGGCCTTAGAGACATTAATAATAATAATAATGATGTAATATATTTACAAATCTGAGACATGGACAGGTGTAAACAAACCACACACAATCCATCTAGCGGCATATTTGTATAGCCTGGTGGGACCAGAGTGATTCCCTCTCTGAATGTTTGTATACAGCGGGGATCAGTCTGGTCACCCCGCCCCCACTGGCTGTATCCGCAAAATCAAACCGATCCCGTGCAATCAGATTCGTTTATTCGCCGTGACGTGTTGTTAGCGAGCAACGTCACTCACGGGACGCGGAAGTCCCCTCAATAACAATCTACGAACGAAGCACGAAAGAGAGAAAGCGTGTCTCCAGTCGGCGGTAAATGTCCAAAAAAACACATCGACAGTAGGCGAGTTTCGTGATTCATAATCCTGCGCGAATATTAACGCAAAACCGCTAATAACGCCACATCAACAGCAGACGCCCGCCCTTCGCTGATTGGTTCACTCCACTTCCTGTTTGCTTGCGTATGTACCGCTGTGGGAAATGGATTCGACGCAGGGGTGACCAGACTCCCTCGCTGGTACGGCTATTTGTAGACATCTAAAGTTACCACAGGTTGAGCAGGTTTTCAATACACGGCGCATAACGATACACCGCACTTAGTAGAGCAGTGGATTTCAGCTGAAGTCATGCTACGGTCTACAAGGGCTCCACAATGAATCACATTGGAATGGAAACCACAATGTAAATGGACGTCCTGAATGACCAGGTTATTCCTCGGATTCATCGAAGCAAAAGGCGCAACAACCAAATATTATTGAGGCTGACCTTTTATTGTAGCAACTTCAGGCAGTGTACTGTAAATTATAATTGTCTTTGAATTGAATAGTGAAAAAAACTAAAAAATGTATTCATTAAAAAATATTAAAATAAAGTGCTTCATTACATTGGACATGAAATTAGATCATCTCACTTTACTAGAAATGCTGTGACTTTTCTTCTTTTTACTTGGCAGGTCAAAATGACTTAATTAAAGTCAAATATTCTTGATTTGAGCAATTTGAACTGATAAAGATGTCTTTTTTTTGTAGTGTAATAGTTTGACAGATGGTTAAAAATATGCCCAGTGAATTGAACTGAGATTTGAAAACATTTGTAGTAAATGTTATTTTTTCAAATTTGTGCAGCCGTACTATATTCGTTATATAACCGTTCAGTTCACTTGACTTTATTTGTACTTTTTGGTGTAGTTTAAGCCTAAGGAAAAATGATTAGCGCCAGCTCACTTTTAAACCTCTTTCATCTGTAGTTGGTTTCAATAGGACTAAAACGTGAACATGCGACCCCAGATCCAGGTGGAGGCGGTGTATTTTTGTCCCTCAGTTTGAGCAGCCCTCTCGTCTCCTCTTCTCTCTCACAGCATCATCATCATCGGCGTCACCGTCATCGCGCTCACCCACTCTCATCTCCATAACAAAAAGGCCGCGCTCAGCACTCCCACGCTGGCCTCATTCCGCACAGCCCCGAGAAGCCTCCTCCTGGACACCACCAATTAGCTGCAGTCATCAACAAGCCACGCATAATTCACACTCCAGAGGGACCGGGGGAAATGGGGCAGCGCTAAATTTGCCTTAAAAATGACACAAACGGTTTCTGGATAATGTGCAGTTACAACCAAAGCCACATTCAAGTGGTTTTATTAATAAGAAAGAAGAGTCAAATAAACTGCTATGTAAAATGTATAAAGGCTTTATTATAGCTTTAGCGGGGGGAAAAAAGTGACAGTCTGTAAGTTCACAAAGTGAAAGCGATGGAGTGAAATTTGAAAGTAAAACAAGCATATTCCTCCCCTCTTTAACTAGAAAGCTCTTAGTTTGCAAAATGAGGAGAGCGGGAACATCATTTTCAAAAGTAAATGATCAAGCTCCTCCCCCTCCTCCTAAATGGCCCCGACAAGCTGGTACACAGGAAAAGCTTGTCTCATTGGTCAACGCAGGAGCATACTAGACTAGTTGCCGATATCCAGGAAGGAGGGACTTCACAAAAAAATACATATATATATTACACATATATATTACACACATTATATATATATATATATACACTTACTTTACATCGATCAAAATGCAAGACCGAGTAGTGGATTTTGCTCATTTTATTCAATTTGTAATAGGTTTAGACTTCCAGACTACCACTTTAAGGCGATGTTGTGCATGTTCAGACACGTGGAGGTCAGAATGACGAGCTTGTGATCAATAAAGACATACAGTAGAGCAGTGGTTACCAACCTTTTTAGCTTGAAGCCCCCCCTGCGTTTGCTGTAGTCGAGCCGTATTTTTGCTTAAATACTACCATTTATGACCTGATCCCCCCCCCCCCCCCCCTGCAATCCCAGGCGCCCCCAAGGTTGGGAACCACTGCAGTAGAGAAGCAAAAACGTTACATGGACTGTTCACGTGAATCAGTTAAAAGAATGTATCAGCTTCGTGTATAGCTTGAAGACAACACACTGAAGCAGCATGGACATTTTTTTGAAAAAAGAGGTTACAATAAATGGGATACTCTAGCTTTAAATTAATAAATGTATCAATCTCAACGCCCTGTCTCTTGTGTCCGGAATAATGTGACGCAATGTGGGCCACATGCATAAGTTTTGATTTTTGTATCTCTAGTGTTGATGTAAAGGGCTATTGTCTGTCAGAGGTGAATCATTGACTCACATTGATTAACCCACTTCCTCTTGCCCCACACAGACGAGGCGCTCACGGGCCGCAGTGTAAGAGAGACAAACATTTAAGGACTTAAAGTTGTTCCAAACCAGTAGCAGTGAAAGTAGTGGAATCATCAGACAGAAGTAATCCTCACCGTATGATCCCCGTCTCCTGCTCCTTGCTGCCAATGATATCCCGCCCACTGACAGGTGCCATGAAGAGATCATTTGTGGGACTCACTTCCTGTCAGTGATGCTTTGTCTAATCATCACCGGTGCAACAATAGATTCAGGAAAAACAGTCCAAAATGTCAAAAAGTGATAAACTTTGCATTTTTTTGCTTTGGAAACAGCAGGGTTAGAGCTTTAAAATGAGCCCTGTCGCTGCGTGAAGTGGCAAAGAAGATTTGTGTAAAGTCCTCCCCCCTTTTAGAGAACTGGCTCTACGTTACACAATTGCCCATGCATTCAAACGATCCTCAATACCAGCAGATCTGTTTAGAGCATGGGGGGAAAAGGTACGAGTGCCATTACTGTCAAAAACAAAGCATATGTATACAGTTATATTAGAGCAACTGTATGGAGCTAAATTAGTGTCAAATTATTGTCAGTAAAAAGCCCTCAGCCCCATCTCATAAGCACTGACAGTAAAAAGAAAAACAATCTCTACAAATTGTTTATCAAAATAAAAACAAAAGAGGTGGAGCAAAGATATAAGAAGTACAAAAATAAATGTCCGGATATTATAAGAACAAGCAAACTGTTATATTATCCCCCCCAAAAAATTAAAGAAAATATAAAAGAAACTTGGGATGCTTTAAATAGCCTAATCAAACAAGGCTCTTCAAAGTTAACATATCCTGATCACTTTATTGATGAAAATGGTGAAGACTATAATAGGAATAATTTAGTAAATAAGTTCAAATTTGTTTTTGTTAATGTTGGCCCCGAGTTGGCTGCTGATATTCCAGACAATGGAGTCGCAAAATCAACTATTGAACAGAATCCTCTTGTCATTCTTCCTCTCAGAAGAGCAGTGCGGATCATTCACAAGGTTGGTTGTACATTGTTGGTATACATTTTTGTTACAATGTAATAATTATTGTTACCTGTGATGATATAACATTTGTATAATAATCATTGAACAAAGTAACAGTGAAGCTGAACGTATTAATCTCTGATTGGGAAGTGGGGGTGGGATTAAATAAATTATCTTCTGCCCAGTTCCTTTCAGGTAGAAATGGATCGTCATGTTTACATACTGTATATTAATTTTGTCAAACAAATGACTTAACTATATTTTGTCTACCTTGTATTTTCTGTGCCATTGCCTGAAATAAATGAATGAAATGAACCACTAAATAAGATAACAATAAAACAATGTTTGACAGTAACAAATTGGCCCTTCTTGAATTCTGTTACTCAGACTAGGGCCAATAGTATTTATAAATACAACGCCAAACTGATCAGTGTGTCAGCCCTAAGTTTAAAGTGATAGTCTGGCAGTCTAAATGTTTTACACATTTTATCAAATGTGCAAAATTGACCACCGTGTCTTGCATTTTGATGTGAAGTAAGTAATGTAATACATATTATTTTTTGTAAAGTTCCTCCTTCCTGGATCTCAGCAAGTCTAGTATCCTCCCACGTCGACCAATGAGATGAGCTTTTCCTGTCAGGTCCAATCAGGGGGGAGGGGGAGAAGCTTGATGGTTTACTTTTGAAATTCTGTTCCTGCTCTCCTCATTTTGTAAACTAAGAAAGGCTTTCTGGTTAAAAAGGGGAGGAATTTGATTGTTTACTTTCCAATTTCACTCTCTTTCCTCACAATTTACAGACTATCACTTAAATACAAAGTGACAAGTGACAATGATAACCCAACACTTAGAACCAAAAGCAGGCTAAAGCTAAAGACGTGGCTTTGCTATAGCACACTAAATTGTTCAGGAGATAAAAATGAAATCACTCATCACATCAGCCTATACATCGGCTATAAATCCTAAATGGTCAGCACGTTCAGCAGGTGGGGGCAGGCGAGTTGGGACAGACTGGCTGCATGATTACTGCAACTAGAAAGAAACATTACATGGTTCAACGCAATAAACCTCTCCGTGCCATATGTTCTCATATATAAAAGGTGGCGGATCCAGATCCAAGTGTTCAGTAGGTGCTCTCACAAGCCCCAGCTGATCCTTATATAACCCTCCAGTATCTGTGCCCCTCCCCCAGCGCCCGGCCGCTCACTGCCCCATCAGGACGCCCGCGCGGCAGGATTACCAACGCTCTGGGTCGTACGGAGAGTTTGGCGATGGGGATGCGGAGTCCATCGATATAACAGTCACCCAGGCCCTCATCTATTATGGCTTCATTGCCAAAGTAACAGTTTTGCCATATTTACCAAGGATCTGTGGAGATGATGAGGTGCGAGTACACACGAAAAACATGGACAGAGACATCACATTACTGTCCGCGGTCCTCATGGTGACACACGTGCACAGCGTCAGCCATGACAGGACACGTATCTGGACTCATTAAGGCAACAATACGAAGCCAACGTGAGCAGACCTTCAGGTTAAAGAGCTGTCCACGAAGGGCACTTTTGGCCTAGCGTGTGATGTCACTGGAGTGTCCTGTTTAGAGCGGTGTGAGGACAGCGCCTGGGGGCCCTTCTCAAGATCGGTGCCGTCTGATGGGAGATGAATGAAACTTGCCACGAGGTTTAGGGGAAAACTCCACACAGAAATGCTCCATACAGTTCAAACCTGGGATCTTCTTTAGTCATTTTTTATTTGCTTCTAATAGAATGCATCAATACACATTTCCAATACATTTGACCCAACCTTTGGTGCCGTTGGGGAACCGACATTTTCCTCAAAAGGCAGTGTATCGTCTGTTCAGGGTTTCACTCAAGCCAATGGGGAATTCAGAAGAAGTTTGATTGACGTGAGGAAACTGGTGACAAACTCCTTCGGGCTCCCTCATCCAAGCCATTTACGATTCGTGCACTGTTCCAATGCTTTAGTGTTTTCACTTTTTATGTTATCAAAGAAATTAAATAGAAAATTACAGTTAAGCAGTGTTTTGAATTTAAGGACTTCGTAGTGTTAAAAGAAATGGGATTATTTGGTATGTGTAGATGAAAGTAAAATAAAAGGAGTAGATGGATTTGAGTGTCGAGTGCCTGCCTCCATTAAGCAACAAAAAGAAGAAGTCGTCTTGCGCATTTTCTGTTGTAACCCTTGTGACGTCCCTGGGGTCATTAATGACCACAGCCCCATTTTGTTTCTCTAATATTTCACTCATAAAATAACATTTTGAAATAAATGTGGGTTCTATCTTTAGTTTGACTTCATAAAAATGCACCGATACTAAATGTACCAGTTTTTATTATTGTTTGGGTTGGTGGGACATGTTGATGTAAAAAAAAAAGGAAAAAATGGCCCTGTAACACTGACATTCCTGAAGTATATATTATTCAAAGTATTTGGTGAATTGGGCGCTGGTAGAGGCTCAAAGGTAGAGCAGGTGCGGTTTCTGAAAAATGCTTTATTTTTGAGTGAGAGCAAATAGTAACACTCGTGGTCACATCCCATTCATTTCAATGGACATGAGCCGATCCTGCATGTTTTTCTGTCTTTTCGTACCGACTTCATTTGTGCTTCAGATATGAAACCATTATTATGTATCCATCCCAGAGGACCTCCTTGACATGCACATTCACCAGATTTTGAATCACATATTTTTACAATAGTTCTAGGGCCTAAAGCCCAAAAACAGCAGCAGCTCTCCATTCATTTCAATGGCAGTGTCCTCCATGTCTGTGAATCCAGCTATATTGTCTCCAGCCTTTCATACCAACTTCTTTATAACTCTAAAACCATAACTATTTTAGACGTACACTCCACAGGACCTTCTCTAGGACCAAATTTTGAATTCACTATTTTTTTCATAGTTTTAGGACCCAAAAACCAGTGCCATAACCCAGTTTTGAAATATAGCCAACCTGTGATTCTAACACTCTTATTTCAGGAAAGTCCTCTATTTTCATCAAAAAATCTGCTCAAAGCAGAGTTTACATCTTAATTCATGAACTTTTATCAAATTATAGAATGTTCAGTGCAGTCTGACAGTGAAAGTAAACTACAATAGAGCAGAACTTGTTTGGAAAAACAAAGCTGTAAAAGTTACACAAACTGACATTCTATAAACACCAGACAAATGCACATTTATCGCTGCAAAATCATCTTTTTTGATCATAATCTCTTCCAAAACTACTCAAAGCACTGATATGCATCCCATTTTATGATCCGAGATCAAAGTTTTGAGTGTTCACAGCCTTTTGCCTCTGCAGGTGAACAGTAGAGCAGCTCATGCTCGGCTCATGTAAAGTTTATAAACACTCAAACTAAACTGTACTAAATACAGCTTCAGGACCAGGGACAAGATATCAGAGTGAACATGTTCCTGGACCTTCAGAACTAATAAAACACAATTCAAACACAGACGTTTCTCCGTCACAGCTCAGTTTGGGAATAAACATGTATTTATATTACATTTTATTTTATTTTTGTGAATATTCATAAGTGACCACGAGTGTTACTATTTGCTCTCACTCAAAAATAAAACATTTTTCAAAAACAGCCCCTGCTCTACCTTTGAGCCTCTACCAGCGCCCAATTCACCAAATACTTTGAATAATATATACTTCAGAAATGTCAGTATGTTAGTGTTACAGGGCCATTTTTGGCTCAAATAGTTTTTACATAAACATGTCCCACCAACCCAAAAAATTATAAAAACTAGTAAATTTAGTATTCGTGCATTTTTTTTAAGTCAAACTAAAGATAAAACCCACGTTTATTTCAAAATGTTATTTTATGAGTGAAATATTAGTGAAACAAAATGACCACAAGTGTAACTATTTGTTCTCATTCAAACATATGAGAAAATTCAAAAATTGCACTAACACAATTATTCCCACTGGGAAACTGACCATAGTCCGAGTTATCCTCAGAATTCATGTTTTGATATTTTATGACTTGTTTGTTCAGGATTTGTTTTTTTGCATGAACAAGGCCTAAAAACTGAAAAAAATTAAAATAAAAAACACACACAAAAATTTAGTATCAGGCCGTTAGTCTGAAGTTACACTAAAGATAGAACCCAAATGTAAAAATTATATTTTATGACTGAAATAGTAGAGAAACAAGTGTAACTTGTAAGGGGTCACACAAGGGTTAAGCTAAGTTACCAAAGAAAGCTTCAATCTCAGTCACATGGAAGACTTTAGTGATCAGTGATATATTGTGGCATCACTTCATATTGCAATATATTGCACATTTTTTGGCGCCATATAGTGAAGCTACAACATGGTGTTCAAAATGTTGTACTATCGACTGAACCAGATGCTAATATGCTGATGGAGAATGAAAGTGGAGAAACAAAGTGGCCTGGGCAGGGCCTATACCCACACTAACCACATTACAAATTCACTTCCTCCTACTCATCCGCTGGCAAGGCAACACACGCTGCCACATAACCAACCAACAAACAAAGATACAATGTTCTATCTATAAAACAGAAGAGCTGACGTGATTGCGGCATTAGCCAGGGCATCAATGAAGAAAACCAATATAAATATAATTGGCTTTCCTCGCGCCGGAGCAGGGATAGCCAATTACACTCACCAGGCCTAGTGCGGTTTGAAAACAGCATCACACATAAACTCAACCTCCATTTTTCATCGTGTTTTCAATCAGAGTAATAATAAGAAAATAATCAAATGTCATAAGAGGATTGGAGCTCACGACCAAGGCAGATGTTTGCGTGACACAAAGATCGCAAACTTCCTCAGGGAAAAGCATGCAATGTCGATTATAAAACAAAAACATTTGGCTTCTCTGCCGTGTCATGAGGATTTGATTCATGGTCAAAGTGTATTTCGACTCCCAGTTTGAAGTCCGTACCTGTAGGACGACTGTTTCCTGAAGTTGAGGTGAACAAAATCCGCCTCTGTTTGGGCCGGCGCCTCGCCTGCTCTGATCGAGCCCTCAGCTTCCCATTTTGGGATCTGCAAGACAGATTAGGAAGCAGTCAGTGACACATCGGTATAAACATCATAAACATGGATCAGGATAAATATTGTGAGATATCAGCCTTACAAAGCACTCACTTTTTTATGAATCGGAGGCGCTGCTCTGTTGTGATCATATCATAGCATTTTTGAAATATTCACAAAACTGCCCATTTCCATGACTAAGATTAAAACTTTGCTGAAATATAGTTACAAAAGGGAATTGGATTGTAATTTCTTATTCGTGTTAAGATTTTGGAGAAAAAAAGTCAAAATAGCAACAAAAACGAGGATGAAAACTCAACAAAACAGTGACGTGCCGGAAGAGCAACAACGCCATAAACAAGCAACAAAAGAGCAACAATAACGTGCCAGAAAAGTCACAATAGCGCAACAAAAACGCGACAAAAACACAACAAAAAAAAGCTATGAAAAACACAGTGCCCTAGGCACAGGCGACCCAGGCGGCCTAGGAATCCATCCGCTGGAGGGGGCGCCGGATTACGCTTACATTTTTTAACCCGATCTACATCATTGCCCATTTTCAGACATAACTTTGGAACAGAAATAGAGACAAGCGATCTTTAGTGTTGGGAACTAGAGATTCCAAGCTTTTATTATTTCCCTTCGGGGAGCCACGGTACAAATCGTGAATTTACTTCAGATGTAGTTCTGTATGTTCTGATTTTTTTTAATGAATAGTTAACATAATATAAAGTAACAATAATAAACAGAATAAAATGAAATACAACTTTTTAATAAAGCTTTTTCCATATCCAAAGTCTGTCCAAAAGTATTTGGGGGAAGCAGCAAAAAGTCTATAGAATGTTATTTAGGTAAAGAAAATTCAGATAGCCATTAATGAATTTATATTATTATTATATTGAGTTATTATCCCAATTTTGTATTGAAAAAGTTCAATCTCGCCAAGGGCGCCAAATTGGCCTGGATAAACACCATAGCAACAACCAAAGAGTTACGATCAGGTTTTTTTGTTTTTACCTTTATTTATCCAGGATAAAGCTCTGAGATTAAATGTTCTCTTTAAAATTACTTCTGTAGGTCTAGGCGTTCACATGAGGCCGTATAGGCTGTTGACTCCAGCCAAGAAACGTTTAGATTTGGGTAAAGCCAAACAGGAGCAAATGAAGGTTAAAGTGGGGGTTAAGACGCGATGTTAATGTGCTTCAAAGTACTCGGCAGAAGGTTTTCACAAGAAATGTGTGTATGAATGTTTAGTCATAAAGAAATAATAATACAAATAAAGTAAATAAGCCTAACCAGGTAATAATATTTAACTTCCTCCTACAGTGTAAAAGTGGCCATCTTTGGCTTTTACTGGCTTTTAGTCTTGCAACATTAACAAGCAAACAACAAATTTAAAAAAATAGCCATGTTTGCGTGTTTCTAAGTTTTAAAGGGTTTATTTTAACCGCTTTGTTCGGATCTTAGAGAAATAGCCTGTAATCTCGGGCAGGTGGAAGTTGAACCACGGCTAAACTGAGCAGCACGCGCCCACCTCCACGCTTCTTCTTCCCACCTGACTGCTGCAGCTTCCGGGCTTGAGGGCGCTCGTGGAAGCGCTCTCCCCGGCCAGCGCGTCCTCCTCCTCGGCCACGTCCTCCAGCCCGAGCCGCTCCACAGCCGGTGCGTTGCAGCCCCTCATCATCCTCCCTGCCGCCCTCCTCCTCGGGAGTTCAAAACTCTTCGCCGCTTTTCACCAAGTGGCCGTCGTCCCTCCGCGCCTCTGTACGAACCGTGGCGCGCTCAAAAGGTGACCTGCCCCGTCCATATGGCAGCACACGCCGATCTCGAGCTTAGAGAGTGTTTTGCGCAGTTTGTGTCTCGCCCTGTCGCGAACAACGATGAGACACCAGACATCAATGAGACGAATCCAAGACACGGTCGCGTTTGGCTCCAATGTTGCAGGAAATCATCTGGGAGTTCTCTCTCCAACCCCGCCCCCTGTCACTTCAGCCGCTGTCTCTACTAGACATACCAACAAGCAGGCTTTCTCCGCTAGAGGGCGCCAGAGTCCAAGGATGTGGGTGTCCCTGGTTTTTCAAGGGCCGCAAAAGGTCGATCAATCACATCATGCTGCTATCAATGTTTGATATATATATATATATATATATATATATCTCATTTGCAGTACAATGTTCAAAGTCCAGAGTTGAAGGGCTGCATTGTTGGCCGTATATTGGAAACCCTTAACCTTAACCCCCTACCTAAACCAAGCACATTTTCTCCAGTTTGCCATTACCCAAATCTAAAATCTTCTTGGGGGAAAAAAAGCGACAAAACCACGACTAAAAAGTGATGAAAGAGCAACAAAGAAACTACAAAGGGTGACAAAAACTTAAAAAAAGTGACCAAAAAAATCTACGAAAAAAAAAAGATAAATGGAAATGGAGAAAATGCGCTTGGTTAATACTGTATTCAGGGTTCAATTTGGGGAAATATTTTATTGTGATTGTTCTGACAAATATTGATTGCCGAGGACTCAAATTCACATCTCAGTGCGCAGTCATCATTTACTGACTTAAAACATTGAATATTTTTAAACTTCATAAATCATAGCAGAGTCCAATACAACTTTCACAGCCAAGCGATTCCCCTCTTAATCCCCGCACTAACCGAGCACATTTTCTCAAGGTCAGCTTTACCCGAATTTAAAAGCTTGACGGGAGTTTACAGCCTATATATGCCAGAGTAATGCCTAATTTGAAAGCTAAGCCCCACAAAACTAAATATTATTCCTTGAGTTGCCCTTACTTTTTCATTGTATTTTTGGTGGGTTTTTTTTGTTGTCATTATTGTGTTTTTGTTGCATTGTTGCTTTTTTGGTAAGTTTTATACTTTTTTTTTTTTTTCAACTGTTTTGAGGTTAATCGATTAATTAAAGTAAAAAATAAACTGTTGATGAATCGATTACGAAAATAATCGTTAGTTGCAGCTAAATATAGTCATTGCATACAGTTTCCGAGTTCTCTTTCGACCCTGAAGTGAACCTAATGTGTCGAGTGTTATGGAAGCGGTGCCCTCTCGACCCGTCCTCCATTACCTAACCTGCTCCTCCAAACAGGCAGGTTACCGTGACGACAGCCTTTCAGCGCTCCATCCCTTTGTGGCCGTCTGTCTCCCTAACACCCAGAGAGCTGACAATGCTGAACCAGGGCCATGGCTAACCCACATGTATGTCCGGTCTGCTGCCCCCCTGAAAACCCGGCAGACAGACCCAGTGCGGTCAGCAGCCTCCACCGGGCCGGTCACACCCAGGACCGCCGCCCCTCGCCTGGACCGCAGCGCCAGATAAGCTCCTCTGTGAAGGGTCAAAGCCCAGCGGGGTTAGCCGAATGCCAGACATGAGCTGCTGGTATCAATGAGCCGAGACTGAGCTTACGTCTTACAAATACATTCCAGACATGACTTCAATTCTTTTAGTTGGTCTGTTAGTAAATAATAAGGACCAGAATATTAATTAAAAGCTTTATAAAATGCAAAGGTAAATGCGTTTCACCAAATGTTCATGTATTTGGTGTTTTCCTTTCTTTAAAATATTTGCACTATTTTAAAGAAAATAGTGCAAATTGTTGGTGGGTCTCATCAACAACAGAGACGAGTCAAACTGCAGGAGTGAGGTGAGCAGTCTGGCCATGTGGTGCACACAGAACAATCTCTCTAAATGTGGAGAAGACAAAAGAGATTGTTGTGGACTTTCGTAGAGCACGGGTCCAGCATGCTCCTCTAACAATCAATGGTGCTGCAGTGGAGAGGGTGACCAGCACTAAGTTCCTGGGTGTGCACATCACAGAGAACCTTTCCTGGACCATGCACACCACATCTCTGGTCAAGAAAAGTAATCAGCGTCTCTACTTTCTCCGCAAGTTAAGAAGAGCTAGAGTCCCAGCCTCTGTTATGTGCAACTTCTACAGAGGGACTATAGAGAGCATCCTGACCAGCTCCATCACTGTGTGGTTCTTCTACAGAGGGACTATAGAGAGCATCCTGACCAGCTCCATCACTGTGTGGTTCTTCTACAGAGGGACTATAGAGAGCATCCTGACCAGCTCCATCACTGTGTGGTTCTTCTACAGAGGGACTATAGAGAACGTCCTGACCAGCTCCATCACTGTGTGGCACGGCGCCAGCACTGCCTCCTGCCGAAGGAGCCTCCAGCGCATCGTGAGAGCAGCAGAGAAGATCTGTGGAGCTCCTCTCCCCTCCATTAAGGACATGTACTCCATCCGTCTCACCCGCAAAGCCCTCAGAATCACCAGCGACCCCACGCACCCATCACACAGTCTCTTCAGAGTAATGCCTTCAGGGAGGAGACTGCGGAATCTACAGGCCAGGTCGAGTCGACTGAAAATACACAAGGCCATCAGGAAGCTGAACTCCCTCGTTATCGTTATACCGGTATAATTGTTTGATATGTCAATTATATCGTCAAATATATCGTTATCATATTTTATATCGTGATATAGATGATAAAATATCCTAAAACATCCTAATCTAAATTAGAGCTTTTTTATTTTGGGGTTGGTCCCCTCTGCTAGACTTTGCCACCGCTCAAAGCTGTACACGGAAACGTGCATATAATTCATTTGGAGGGATTGTGAGAGCTAGAAACGGGTTTGGGCCAAAACAAAAAACTTCACAGCTTGAACAAGAAAACTCAGGTACCCCTGGCCTGGCGAGACCAGAATGATAACGATCAGATTCGTGTATTTGCGGTCACATTGTTCGCGACCAGCGCCACTCATGAGACGGCGGTAAATGACCAAAAATACATCAACAGTAAGTGAGTCTGCAATTTGCGCATAACCGCCCTTTGCTGATTGGTTTACTCCACTTCCTGTTTCCTTGAGTATGTAGCGCTGTGGAAATGCAGTTGATGCCACAGTCACCAGACTCAACCGAAGATACAGCTTTAAGACTGGGACACATTGAACTCCTTATATCGTCATTGTCACCGTTTTTTTTATTTTTATGTTCATTTATTTGCCTTGGGAACTGGAAAGTCCCACTGAGATTTCAGAATCTAATTTTCAGGGGAGTCCTGGCCCCAGAGGGGCACCTATTGTACATGTTTTAGTGGTGGGGTAAACATGCAAATACATTAAATAAATATCTATTTCTGACATGGTACACTGTAGGTTGAGGTCCATTCCAAATTACAACCCATGTTGTGAGCCAAGAGATATGTCTCAAAGAATGTGCTGCACAGGCCACTGAGATCATTGAGTGCATACCTAATCCATGAAAAATAACTATTGAGATGAATACAGCGGTTCTGAATGTGTTCTATGTGCTCAGTTCGAATCTACTGTATTTTTGTCTGTCAGAAGTTGTTCTAGTAAACGCACTATACCTAATCAATACATTAACAATGCCAATCCCACCCTAGAGAATAAACAAAGACTAAGAGAGAGCAGCCAGTACCTCTCCACCCCGCTGACTGTCTGATATCCCCGGCCTGTGTCCCTAAGGCGGTTTATTTTGGCAGGCCTGGCCGTCTGTCTGGCATTGGTGGATGGTGTGGCATCCCATTGACCTGGAGCGCCCACCCCGTCCCGCTACGATTCTGCTGACAGGACAAAGGCCCATGAGATAATGCCATTCCAGAGCTATCCCAGTGACACCCCTCAGGTATAAAAGAGCGCACAGGCGGGGGGCACTGGTCGAAACCCGCTTTGTTTTCTCCCCCCATACATTCACTGTCTTCTAAACAGACCTCCACCATGGACATCTCCATCCAGCACCCGTGGTTCAGACGCGCCCTGGGCTCGGCGTATCCCGCTCGGCTCTTTGACCAGTTCTTCGGAGAGGGGCTTTTTGACCACGACATCTTCCCCTACGCTCCCTCTACCATCAGCCCCTACTACAAGCAGTCGCTGTTCCGCAACTACTGGGACTTTAACAACTCTGGGGTCTCTGAGGTAACGCAGAACACACACAACCTAGAATCAACATATAAAAACCTTCATTCATTGATTACCAACAGGAATTAAAAACTAGAACTAAAACCATGCTTTGTTTACTATTCCTGTCTAACAGGGTTCGAAGGTTTCATTACTGAATAATTGTTTTAGGCAAATTTGCAAACACAGATCATTTCTAATGTGACGTGTGTGTTCCAGGTGAGGTCCGACAGGGACAGGTTCAGCATCTACCTGGACGTGAAGCACTTCTCTCCAGACGAGCTCAACGTGAGAGTGACCGATGACTACGTGGAGATCCAGGGCAAACATGGGGAGAGACAGGTCAGAACACCGGGATGTTATCTTTTTTTAAATATTTACGCAATATAGATGATATATGCAAGCTTATAGCTTGCATATATCAGTAATAAAATTTCCCAAAATAAAAATGCGATATTGTTTTCAAATATTAGTTGTAGCTTTACATTTCAGTAATGGTTAAGGTGTGCTTTATTGCCACTGTAGGGAAATTTAAGAAAATTACTGGGAAAAATCATTAGGAAATTTACAATTGGGTTAAAAAACAATTAAACCCAGATTAATTACATAGACAGATAGAATAATTACATATTATACAGTTGATTAGAAAAAAATATCTAAATTAATATGAAGCAAAGCAGATCTGAAATGATTTTTGTGTTAGTTTCATGTTTGGGTCGCATCGCAATCACAATTCGATTGCAAATTTATATTTTTCCAAAATCGTGCAGCCTTGTTATAGCAAGAGATAGCACGAGATGCCTAATCGATTTGGTCACCAGGAGTCGAAGTTGACTCGATGAAGAAGAAGCACGAGGCGGGTGTTACTTTTGCTGACAACCAGCACTTTATTAATTTATGAACATGAAAAATGCTTAATATGCTGCAACACGTGTATCAAGTTTAGGATATAAACACACATGTCTTAGTACCAAATATAAATGTATTTTCTTTTGTTGTGGTTTGTTGTTTGGAGACTTAGCTGTGATTGGTGAAAACAAGGTGTGCTTAATCCAATTAGCATCACATTCTTTGCTGAAAGTCCATCCTCTTTTCGAAACAATTTAACCGGGAACCATGTCCAGATTGATATTGCAGTGCTAATGTTATTCGCAAAGTAATATCAGTCTAGCTCTTAACGTGTCACCTTATTTTTGCCATTTACAGGATGACCACGGTTTTGTCTCCCGCGAGTTCCACCGCCGGTACCGTCTCCCCTCCAACGTGGACCAATCAGCCATCACCTGCTGCCTGTCGGCCAACGGCATGCTGACCCTGTGCGGGCCCAAGGTTAACGGGGGCAACGAGGCCGGGCGTGGCGAGCGCAGCATCCCCGTTACTCGTGACGACAAGACCAACGCCACCCCATCTTCCTAAAAGCCTTACTGCCCCAGGATGGCTGCCCACAATCTGTGTTTTTTCCCCTCTACTTTTCTTCTAGTATATTATATCTATGTTCCCATAACTCTACATTAAAACTGGATACAGTGAGGGGCAAGTAGATGTTTTATGACAGCATCAGATAGAACCTAACATTGGGTTTGCAAATAGTTTTACGTCATTGTCAAATGTCTAATCTCAATCATTTGCACCCTCACTACTGTATTCTATAATCTAGCCTTGTCCTGTTCATAACCAGTGCCATGACTTTGAAATCTAGAAATAAATATTAAAAGATATTCACTCATGACAACAGCTTTGTGTGAAATGATTCTTATTATTTAAAATGTATTAACAGCTTGATGAGTAATATAGAAGAACAAGAACAATTGGGGGAAAAGGCTGCGGTTGGCAGTAAGCTGAGAAAGATCTGATCTGAAGATATTAATGCTTGGAGGCTTTCGACCCTTGACTCTGAAACACAAACGAAAGAGAACTAATTATTTATTTAGAGAAAATTAGGATAGATCAACATTTTAGACATAATACTTTACTTGAAGCCAGTTAAAAACATTTTGGCACTGACTGGATTATGGTTGTAACAATAGAAGTGAAGTAAAAACGTAGCGGACATCCACACTGCGTTCCAAATTATTATGCAAATTGTATTTCAGTGCCATAAAGGTAAAAAAAAGAAAATGTACCATCAATGGTATTGTGTCTCAGGGCTCTTTGAATCACTGACATCAATCTCAGACACCTGTGATGATTAGTTGTCAGTTAAGCCCAGATAAGGGAAAAACTACTGAAAAAGTACGTTCCACATCATTAAGCAGACCACCATTTTCAAGCAAAATAGGAAAGAAAAAGGATCTCTCTGCTGATGAAATGGGTGAAATAGTTGAATGCATTGGACTAGGTATGAAAACATTCGATATTTCATGAAAGATCAAGCATAATCATCGTACTGTTAAGCAGAGCCGGTGCTGGCCCTTCTGGGGTCCTAAGCAAAAATCCCGGGGGCCCTACAGTACCTACGCATCCCATGGTTATTCGACAAAGAGCTAACCCATTTACGGTCAAAAACAGTTCCACTGTGCAGTAGTGCAGGGCAGAAGTGGAACATAATGACCTCAATTCAAGCCCTGCTCCTTTGTGTGAGAACCACTAACCACTAAGCCACTGTGAGACTGGGATTCAGGTCTACTACTAGTCTATTTCCCCACTTTTTAAAATGGTAAATGGCAAATGGTCACATTCTCTCACCTCTGGTTCCTGACCCACAGTTTGGGAACCACTGATTTAAAACTAACTGAAACATGCACCTGACGGTTATTTCTGTCTCACCACTGAGAATTATCATGAGAACCGTGTGGATTCAACTCCTCTTTGAGACAAAAAGGCCACATGTACGACTTTACTCTCGACTATTCGCCAAACTATTGTCCTGATACTCCGCTAGACACAATAAGAAGAGAGTTTAAATGAGCGTGTGGCCGATGCAGCCCCGAGTTCGAGCAGAGAAAACATGAGAGCAGCGCCCGGGACACGAGTGACATACAGGCGCAGAGGAGCCGCTCATGAGGGGAACATGAGGCGAGCACCGGGAGACAGACAGCCAAGCAGGGACGCCAAAGGGGAGAAGCACTTGCGCTTTGGAAGCACCTGCTCATTCACTCCAGCAGACTGCTGCGTTTTGGTGTTACATGTGGCAGAGTAGGCGGAGGGTCAGTGAGCGCTGTCAGAGAGCCTGTCCCCATGACAACGCGTTGATAAAACAGTGAAACAACACCGTAGTTTGACTGAGATGCGGGGCCCTTGCGGCTGCAGGGGCCCTACGCACCTTGCGTAGTTTGCGTATAGGAAAAACCGGCTCTGCTGTTAAGAGATGTGTGGCTGATTTAGGGCACACACGGATTTATGCAGATAAAGGCACAATGAGGACGGTTTCTGCCAGACAAATACATCAGATTAAGAGAACAGCTGCTACAAAGCAGAAAACAGGTATTTGAAGCTGTTGGTGCCAACAATTTGGAACAGTACATTTTGAGTTGTTAACTATATTTATTTTCGAAAAAAATACTGTTATCACTGGGAGTTTTTTTCCAATCACATTCATATTATCCTCTAACAGTTAAAGACTTGAAAATTATGCTGACTGTCATTTGACTTGATAATTTAGAAAATCTTAGAAAAATGTCATTTGCATAATAATTTGAAAAGCGGTGTAAATGAACTAGCATAGGTGCAGATGTTGGGCAAAGTTCAGCTTAAGTTAGCTTTAAGTAGTCAGATTGCTGTGAACCAAAAGGTATGCAATGTTAGTGCACAATGGTGTGTTTTTTCTTTGAAGTGACCACAAAAGTAGCAGTAAAAATAATGACAGTACTAGCTTCAGTAATAAGCAGCTACAGTATTAGACCTGAGTTGTATTATTAATTTCAAGTTTTATAAATATATCTTTTCATCTTGGTCATGAATAGAGCTACGGTAGATACATTTTTCCTTCTCATATTGCACTGAGACATTAATTTTCATCATATTTCCTTATGATATCAATGGAAATGTGTAATTGCTAGAGAATTCAAATGCAAAACTGTATTTCTA
Organism: Proterorhinus semilunaris; assembly: GCA_021464625.1. Classification (NCBI taxonomy): domain Eukaryota; kingdom Metazoa; phylum Chordata; class Actinopteri; order Gobiiformes; family Gobiidae; genus Proterorhinus; species Proterorhinus semilunaris. Next base: position 12,871,573 of record CM038365.1, read on the forward strand.
GAAGTATAATATTATGGTATACTTTCTGTAGGGCGTGCAGGTCCTCCAGGGTCTGCTCCGCGGTCGCCCTCAGGCCGGGCTGCGCACTGGAGCTCAGCTTCCTGACGCGCTCCTCCAGTTCTGGGTCCACCACTGCAGGCCCCAGCAGCAGCAAAGCCTCTTCCTCCAGAACCAGGGACTGGAGCAGGCGCAGGGAGTGCAGGCACACCTCCCAGTCCCGCTCTGAGCCACAAGAGGGCAGTGTTAGACAGAAAAGTGGAACTACAATTACTGTATCGAATGATCAGAGAGTCCAGGGAAACAATCTGAGCGTTGGTGTGGTGCTTCTTACCCTCCAGGAAGTTCCATGTAACCGACAGCAGTCCTGGGTTCTTTATCATGTACTTAAGTCCCTTCACACTGATGCTCACGTTGTACAGAGCCATCAGCATCAGCCTGTGCAATTAGTTAACAGTTAATAACATTGAGCTTAAATTTATGCATACTATTATTGCTTTTTATTTTTCTAAAGATTTGCATTGAATACTAGCAAACCTTGTTGTCCAAAAGTCCCAAGTGGCCCCCCAAGTAATGCCTTTCTTCTTGCATGTTCATAAATAGTGTAAAAAATTAGCCCCCGGACTAATGTGGACCTACACTTTGAGTTTGGGGAAAGCTCCTGGCTTCATCAGCTCCAGCATTCGGATGAGAGTGTCCAGCAACACATGAGCAGAAGTGGCCAGGAAGTCCCGCCCATTGGTTACTGCTGCGATATCTGATTAATTGCAATAAAACAAATAAAAAGTGTTACATTTGGCTCACACGCCACCAGAAGTATGAAATATCGTTGCACAGGACTGTCACATTTGTGACTCACTGGTGATAGTTCCAGCCAGCGCCAGCACAAACTTGTGTTCCTGCGAGTTTGGGTCTTCAGTCTGAACTTTGACATCTTCATCAAGAGAGCGGACAAAGCTCTCCAGCGTCTGAGCAGCTACAACCACAAAGGACTGCAGCTTCCACTGCTGTGGATGTAACAAACAGTCACAATCTATAGTTTTCAGATGACATCGTTGAAGGAGAAAGCTCACTGTATGACGAACTGTCAAGTTTCTTTTGTTTTTACATTCACATATTCTGAAGCCTTGGTGCAGTGGTTCTCAAACTAGGCCTTTTGGGGTGGTACTCAGGGGTAGCCCATTGTATTTAGAGATAATTGTACATATGCTTTAGTAATGCATTTAGTGTAGGTTTCTGGTTTGTTTGTTTACTTTTTAATGTTGTTTTGGCTTATGTTATGGTATGACACTTTCCTTCAAGTGATTAACGTTTAAGTCTATGACTGTTGTTTGAGTAGCCAGCATGTGAGCTCACATCGGCCAGCCAGACCATGATGGTGTCCTCCCGAGCGGAGCAGCTCCACAGCAGGCTGCAGGTGGCAGAGCCCAGGCCGGAGCAAAAGTCTGCCTGCTGCTGCAGCTCAGTGCCACTCTGCCACAGTTGCTCCCGCAACAGCAGCTTCTCCTGCACACAGCACATCGAGTATGTTTAATGTCACATTGTGGGAGTTGTGTGGCCCTATGTCTTATATTTTGCACTCTTTAAACTCTTAAACTTTAACTGTTAAAGTAGACTATGTACTTAATATCCATGTAATAAAGACAGCCTCTGACCTCTCTCTCCTTCTGACACTCAGACTGTGAGGCCTCGAGTCGACATTGAAGGTGTGCACAGTCCTGCCTCAGCCTCTCCTGCTCTTGAGCCATCTGCTCTTTCATGGCACTCACTGAGCACAAACAAACCACAGTTCAGAAAAGTCCTATAGCAGACAACCCTATAAATGTGTATTTCACTTGTTTGTGCGGCTTTAGACTTGTTCAGCATTTCCATGAGCTCCCCGTTGAGAACCCTGGGCAGGAACTCTCTCAGCTGCATCACTTCTGTGATCAGTTTGTCCAGCTCCCGCTTCCTCACTCTGACAAAGCAGTCCTGCAAGACAAAACAATGGTTGGTTCACAATTATTTACAGATAAGATGTTTACAAGCTGTTGAATATTTGAAGTATTACTGTACATGGAAAAAGTTTCAGAAAAAAATTAATCCATGCTGATTGGGTGACTGGTCCCTATAGTTAGGGGGCAAGTGCAATAAATCGAATGTTACTAGAGAAATCTGTCATTTTGAAGTGAACTAACAAACTTTGTCCATTGAGCAATATTACCAAACGTAGAAAACATTTTTTTAAACCAATCTGTTAGCTTTCAGGTCATAATAGGAAATACACCAAACACACTGTAGTGTCTTAATGTTTACATGTGAACAATAAATCCAGGATTTCACATTGTAAAATCTCCATTGGTTTACAATGTTATGTATCTCTTCTCCCAGAATACTTAGCAGTTTTGATGACATAATCCTCTATTTTGTTTAGGATTGTGCCCAGTTCATCGTAATAATATAAAAATGAACTAACATTGGAATAATTGAGTCATTTACACAATTTATTTTAGAAAATCATTTTCAATTTGATCAAGCTAGTAAGCTAGCACGTTGCACAAAACCTAAATTTGAGACATTATTGGTGATAATTATGCATGACTATTGATCTGATAGTCAAAAAAAGTAAATAATGTACAAAAAGTAATATATGTTCAGTGTTCAGTGGCATCATTACATCCTTACCTTGGCATCGGTACTATCCACAGATTTCCCGCCCAACATGGTGAACATATGGGTTTTAAGTGTACTTGTATTTAAGTCTTAAAAATATTGTATATCTGTATTTAATCATTCAGGGAATCGGTGATAACATTAGTTAAAACCCCTTTCGACTTGGCCTCCGGCTTCTGACCCCAGTGCATTGAAGTAAATGTGTAGTAACACAATAGTGTTATTGCAAAATTTGCTTCCCTGTCAACGCCACATCTGCATAAAAAATGCACAAATAAAAGAAAAATATTTAAAAAATATTATTTGTTGTATGGTGTAGTTCCTATAACAAATACCTCGTACGATAACATTTCTTGGGAAATATTAATAGATAAATACAACAAAACCAATCTGATAGGGACGCAGAACTTGTAAGCACACCGGACCGGACTTTAGCTCCCGCCAGAACGTTCCACGCGGATTGGCTGTTCCCTTTGACCAGGTAGCAGCAGCAACGAAGAGTCAGTTCCACTAAATCCACTCCGTCTTTTGTATCGAACTGGCTACGTGAAGCTTTCATTGTGGCTAAACTTGAGCCCCCATCAGTTGGGACTCCGATATTTGACGTGCCCGGGTCACTTCGGAGAGCGACTTTTGTGAACTTTCATTATGTCTCTGAGGACTGATTTGGAGTTTTGCAGCGAGGAGGCGTTCATAGAGCGGTTCCCTCTCCACCGCGCCTGTCGGGATGGGGATGTACCCGGGTTGCTCGCTCTGCTCCAGCGACTGTCGGATCACTCAGACCACGGCCACCTGAGCGCCGAGGACTCCCGCTACGGATGGACTCCCCTGCACTGGGCTGCCCACTATGGACAGGTAAGTTCATGATCTTCTAAAAACTAATTCTAAATGATGTATGCGATTTTGAGTACGGGCTACAGTCAATACACAATAAAAGTCCGGTGGAAAAACCATGCCGTCTGGAGTGGGCATTATAATGTAGGTCATGGATGTAAAGTTCATTGTTAGAATCTAGCCCTAAAAGCTCCTACGTGGTTACGTGTTATTGTCTATTTACTTTTTATAGACATGCTGAACGTTACTGTAAATAGGAAATAATCTACTGTACATTTCATTGATAGAAAGATTCTAGTGTTTTATTGGCTGTAGTGTAGCCAATGGACTCGCACGAGCTGAAGTACAACCCGGAAGCCATGATTTAAACTTATTTTTAAATGTGAGGCCATATAGTTTATGGTTTCAATACATTTATGTTATTTTGTATTGAAAGGGGGAAACAAAGCACCCTGAGTAAACGCATCTTGACACAGCGAGAACTGATTTGAGTAGAATAAACTTTATTGTCCCCTGAGGGAAATTTGTCTTGGCACTTATCACCACATTAACACAACAGCTCACATTCAATGACAATAGACGATATTAAAAGTACAACAACAACAAAAGGTGCTTGGAGCTTGTAAGCCTAAAATGATTAGGAATTGATTTAGGAAAGTAACAGAAGACTGTGTAACTTCTTAACCCCCGCTTGAATTGAGCACATTTTCTCCAATTTGGCTTTACCCAAATCTAAAAACGTATTGGAAAAAAGGGGTAAAAAAACAAAAAGCTATGGAAAAAAGTGACAAAACTCGCCGGAAAAGCAACAATAACAACAACAACCAAAAAGTGATATAAACATGGCTACAACGCGACATAAAAAGTTACCATCAGTTTTGTAGGTCTTAGCTTTCAAATGAGGCGTTACTCGGGCCTATACGCTGTAAACCCCAGTCGAGAAGCTTTTAGATTTGGGTAAAGCTACTATATGCTTGGTTATGGTGGGGGTTAAGAGTTTTTTAAAATCCTAACTCCACAGATATCTGATTTAAAAACTCATCACAAAAGTTCTACCGTGTTTTGCTTGTTTGTGTTTCCCAAAAATGTGGTTTAATTTCACACAAAAATTGCGAATATTCGTAACATATTTATTATATTTTAACATGTATTGCGTTGTGTTCCCAGCTGGAGTGCGTAATCCTCCTGGTGCAAATGGGTTCTGAGGTGAACACGGGAAGCAGCCGCTTTGACCAGACCCCTACTCACATCGCTGCGTTCGGGGGGCACTCTCACTGCGTGGTGTGGCTCACGCAGGCCGGAGCCGACATCAACAGGCAGGTGAGTGAATACATTTGCTGAAGATGGCAATCGACTACTTCATTTTAGACGGGCCGACACTACTCTAGTCAGGCTGTTGGGAATTATTTTGGATCCGATCGAATCAATCAATAGGCCCTGCCCCAGATCAAACAGCGCAACACCAGCCCAGAATCTGAAAACTACTACAAAGAGTCAAATGAGTCTGGTTTCACTGATTTCCTGTTGAGCTGTCAATTACGTCTTCTAGACTAAAAATGTCTTCTTTCTTTTTTTTTATGACGTGATTTTATTGGTGCATAGTATCCATTTCGCAAGAAGCCACAATAGTATATCGCAAAATCACAGAGGCTCTTCCATCTGACAGAGATCAACACACTTTATGTCAACACGCTCTTATACAAAAATGCATAGTTGCTTAAACATGTGCCTTTTAGTCATGATTTTCATAATTTAACTCGATGTGTAGCCTTGTTTTGGTCATGAATCTGATTCTGTTTTTAAATATTGTAAAGTTTTTTTTGTACATTTTGTAAATAATATTATCGCAATATTCAAGAGTTATCGAACTTTTTCACATTTGGCAGCCCAAAATATTAAAATGTCTCTTTCAGTAGAAGTCTGCGTTACCTGTAAGGCTTACAATCTTACAATGATTTCTCATCCATCTTATTTCTTATATACATTTGTTTTCAATTGGAAAAAGTTGTGTGTAGAAAAAGGCACATAGTCAAAAGCTTTGAAAGTTGTGCGGCTGTTGGACATTCTTAAAAGTCTATGAACTCGAACCCATGTCTCCAGGACCTGACCGGTGAGGCTCCCATCCACAAGGCAGCTCGCACTGGCAGTCTGGAGTGCATCCAAGTGCTGCTCATCGCCGGAGCTCAACCGCAGTACGTACCCTTTTACTGACAAACCCTCTGGCGTTTGAGCCCTCGGAAACACATTTGACACATGTACTTTTTTTAGTCAGGACTGATAATTATGTAATGGGCTTGTCAGTGTTTTGTATCTCTAAACAGGTGTTCTCATTTAAAAGGCACATTCTGAATTATTTAGTAACCATAGATCATGAGCTTTTAAGCCAACAGAAGTCGTGATCGTTTTTATTGCTAAGACGTACATTTTATCGGCTCAAGGGAGGACATGTTCTGCTATGTGTCCTGGTTAATGGGGGGGGAAATCCCTCTCAGAAGTGTCCCAACGTTAAACCTTTCATCTTACAGTGTGAGGAATGCCCGCGGACAGACGGCGGCTGACCTGGCTCACGCCAAGGGCTTCCACGACTGTTTCCACCTCATCTCCAACCTGCAGCAGCACAACGGCGCCCCCTGTGCTCAGAGCCACGGCAGCAGGAAGAGGCTGCTCAACGGGCACGAGAACAGCCAGAAGAAGAAGCCAAAGGTGGACGGTAAGCACAAAGTACTGTATGATACATGGTTCTGCCTTGGCTTTGGATGGGTTCAGAGTGCTGTGTTCTCTGTAGATGTGCAGCGGCAGACTGGAGCTGAGGACATGGAGAGTGCAAACATGGACTGTGCGTTACTGCCAGGTTAGCAGCTCATACTTTTCATCTCTTCCAAAACAAGGTGGATTTGTCGATACCAGTATCCATCCCTTGCATGTGACTGACTACAGTGTGACTTTCACAGTCAATTGGCCAGTTGCACGATGTTGCTATGCTAGTTCCGATGACTGAAGTTCTGAGGGCCTTTACTTCCTGTTCATTTCTTACTCGAATAAGCACATTTCCAAAGATTCCATGTTGGACAGTGAGTTCTGTGTTAAATACTTGATGTAGGATGTAAATACCTCAGCAGGAGATGTCTGCGTTTAGAGAGAAGCGAAAGGCTCACGCTAACTTGCGGAATTACAAAATTTGAAATAGAACTGCATCTATGAACAAATCTACATTAAACAATTGTCTTGTCTATGGTTATGATTTTACGTAGTTATTATTATTGTACAATGAATTCTTGTATGTTAGCCTTTAGCTTCAAGACAAACTCTCTGACCTTTTTACACGCAGATGTCTCTATTTACATCCTACATCAAGTTTATAACACGCAGTAATGTGATCAACTACCAGGAATTTGGGTCTTAGCTCATCCACATTGGAAATGAATAGGCTTGTGTAATGAGCAAATAGATGTATTAGCGATTACTAGAGATGGTGATTTCAAGACCTCATCATGATGTATTGAACCACTTTGAAACTCTTGCCTCAGACCAATATGCAGCTTGATACACTTTATTATAATATTATATTGATGGATATAGAGATTAGCGCCGTCTAATGACTGTCTGCAATACTGCATCTCATTGGAATACATGGGATTAAGGAAAGTGGCCTCATGGCTCTATTGTGGTCCAGAATGATGCCAGGACAGTACAGAGCAATACAAACATTTGATACTACTTTATGGGACATTTCCATTGGTAATAAGTGTCCTCCTTGGGTTCAACCCACAGACGAGACGGCGGCCTTCGCTCCTGACGCTCACCAAATCCACCACCTCAACCACCACAATAAGCTCACTCCGTCTGGCCCCCAGCCCTGTCAAGACGGAGCGGAGCGGTGCGGCTCCCTGCACCTCAGCAGCAGCCCTGACAGCAGCGGGGCGGACAGGCTGGTGCACTGGGGGGTGGTGGGAGTGGAGGGGGCCGAGCTGCTCTACGGACACTACCACGGTCTGGGGGACACCGCCGAGGACCTGACGGATCACACCGCTATGACCACGTGACACAAGGGTTTCGGGATCGTTCACGTTTTAAAGTAAAACATCTAAGAGTTAGGGGTTGGGGGATTTTTTTGGTACCATTAGCTCTCTAGCCTTTTCCAATCCTCTTTTTTGTATTTGTTAAGTTTGCAAACTGGGGCAATCTGCATACATTTAGCTCACTAGAGTAAAGGTTTTAAGAGGAAACCGGAAACTAAATCATTTTACTTCCTTTGCGGTGATATATCACATTAGCTTGCAGTGATATATCACATTGGCTTGCAGTGATATATCACATTAGCTTGCGGTGATATATCACATTGGCTTGCGGTGATATATCACATTGGCTTGCGGTGATATATCACATTGGCTTGCGGTGATATATCACATTAGCTTGCGGTGATATATCACATTAGCTTACATTGATACATCACATGAGCTTGCGGTGATATATCACATTAGCTTACGTTGATATATCACATTAGCTTACGTTGATATATCACATTAGTGGATTGCCATATCAAAACAGGTTAGCCTTCATCTGGAGTAACATTTTTCACAACAAACCGTCTAAGAGTATGTTTGAAGAGTTCAGGACAAGGATATAAGCTAGCCCCATCACATACTGTGGGGATAAATGGTAAGATGTCATACTTACACGGTGTCTGGGAATGAAACCTGAGACCTGGTTACTGTGAGAAAAAATCTACTTGCCTATGAAATTATCATTGCTTTATTGCAACTGATAAAATAAGAATCTATCTTTAAAGGCCCTATAAATTTTTTTGAGATAGGGAGTGAGGGCTATTTAAACTGTTTGCCATGGTCCAAACGGATTACTTTCATTACACATTTCTAACATCCACATTCACCGGGATGATTTTATAAGCACAACTGTCGGGGGGCAAAGGGTAGCTTTACTGTCGCGGTAATGCTAACAACTAGCCTATAAGTACATGGTCGATAAAATGCCTAATACAGTATACAGTTGTTGTTTTTTTCCCACAAATGACCATGACTTCTTTTACTATAAAAAAATAAATCTCGTACAGGCCCTTTAACACACACACACACACAAAGGCAACAGACTTGATTATGCTAATAAGCTATGTGCTATTGTTTTTAGCACTGCACCAATACTATCTTTATAGAAAGTGAGGGTGCCTTTGGGGAATTTTGACTTTAAACAGGCAGTCATTTTCCAGTGGAATTGACTCAAATTGATTCGTCCATATGAATGTTATAAAATGTGTATTATTCCAGATTCTGAGAGCGTTTTTAAATCTGATTCCTGCCCATGCACACTGTACTGTATATAACATGCAATTTTTCTTCAAGGGAAAGTGTGGCATATTTTCAAATGTGCTGTCTTTTAGTGCCGAATATTTTGTACTCATTTTTGCAACTTCTGACTGTTCTGCAGCAGCTGTATTGTTATGGTTAGCATGTCTGTAAATGTTTACACTATAGCAAGTTTTAGCATTAGAGTGAGGGACACGTTTCGTTTTGTATTTGAGTTCAGTCTGATTTTTATGTCAGGTGCTGATGAGGCCTGGAAGCCAAAGTATCACTTTTATATTCTGAATTTCGCTAGATGTTTGTACGGTTTTGTATTAAGCGCCTCAGTATTATTGACAATTTCTAAGTGACATTTTTCTCACCAAATAAACGTAATTTGATTATAAGATGTTTGTGCGATCTTGTATTTTCATAACTTTGATGAAACTGATAAACCTAACACGTTAGAAAAAATAGCCTATAGTCTTTATGATGTGCACAAATTCAGTACTTCCATCAATCCATTTTCTTCCACTTCCGTTGCCGGGTCGTGGGGGCAGTTTTTGGAGCTGCCCAAATCACATTGCACCAGCCCCTATGGCTCCTCCTGCAGGTGTTGGGTCCACAGAAGGACGGCCTCATGGTTCTAACCGGGCCTGTTGGTCTCCCATAAGGGGCTTCTGAACAGAATTAAAAAAGTAATTACAACTTTTCAAATTGCAAAGTGCACAGACTGTAATTTAGTTAGTATCTCTTCTCTGGGGACTCACTTCCTGACTACCAAATAAAAAGGTAGGCACTTTTTAGTGCCATTTTACCATCATACCACAAATGCACAAAAAAGGATTTCATTTTGTAAGATTTGTAAACATTCAAACTAACTGGGGAATGAGTATCATATTTCAAACCAAAATTAGACACAATGGGAAACTGACATTTCCAAACTGCAGTTGAATTTGTTATATAACTAGACCAGTGTTTGTTTTTGACTAATGTAAAAAAAGAAAAAATGTCAGAGTAGATTCTGTCTTTAGGGGAAAAAATATACTTTCTAAAGAAATTTAGACAGTTTTAATAGAATTCTTTTTAATGACTTAGGTCTTCATTTTGGCAATAATTTAATGACTATTCCCCGCATAAACCCTGGTGTATATCAAGTGCATGAGGTACTTTCTTCACTAACTACATAGTTTAGACCCACTCTATTTCAGTACACTTATGACCTATCACCAAGAACTCTACAAAAACTGTAAATATCAGAAAATATTTGATTATATAAGTTTATTAATCATACATTTGCACACACAAAACATAATTCGAGTATCCACCCCTCAGCACCCAAGTCAATCGCATTAAAAATCTCGTGTTATGTTTTGACCAAGTCCATTTTGAGCGTCTGCTGGAGACTGGCAATGCTGGCATCCAGAGCCGCCAGCCCGTCCCTAAACGCAGCCTCATCGCGCGTGTTGAAGCTGGACTCTGACTGGACGCTCCAGTCGCTGATCAAAGACTCGACGTCCCGCTCGGGCCTTTGGTGTGGGCCCCGGTGAGGTCCCGGGGCCTGGAGCGAAGGGGACAGGGGTCGGGACAGGGGTCGGGTCAGGGGTCGGCTCCGCTCCAGCGACATCAGGTACTTGGTGATGTGCTCTCTGGCGGCCCCTGGTGGACTCGCTGGCAGATTGTCAGGCGTGGGAGTGGATGAACTGCAACTGTCAATTATTCTAAAGGAAGGTAAGCAGGAAAAAAAGTCACACAAATGTTCCTTATAAACGTTTTTTAAATGAGAAAGCTTGCGGCCAACTTGTACTTTTCACTTGAGAGCCTTTTGAGAAATGTAGTGGAGTAGAGCGTATTATATCAATCTTTCAATTGTGGTTAAGAATCAAAGCTACGAAGGAGGAAGACACGCACATCCCAAAAAAACTTTAAAAGGCGTGCCGGACTGAGTGAATAGACAAACAAAAAACAGAGAAGATCCGCACAGCTTTCTTAGCTCCCAAGTAGCGATTTATTAATAATAACACCTAAGTGGTAACTAAGAAAGCTGTGCGGATCTTCTCTGTTTTTTGTAAGAATCAAAGCTCTCATCAACAAAAGTTGAAGTTGACATTTTAAGTTTAGTATTCCAAAATGTTGTCCATTGTGGATACCTGTGGAGTCCCTCGATCTCCTGCTGTTTCTGCTGAAGCGTCCCCTCCAGTTTGAACTTGTCCTGGAGAGTAACCCTCAGCCGGGCCCTGGTGCTCTCCAGCTCTACATACACACACACAATAATCTGCTTTCAATGCTCATTTGAATACTACATAACAGGAATGCACCCGCTCTGCTTACATACCCGTTTTAAGGCTGATACTCGTCTCCTGGAGAGCGCCCTGGACCCGAGTCAGCTCTTCCTCAGCGGCACTGAGCTGCTCCTGCAAACTCAACACTGACCGCAAGCAAAAGGTAGATTTTAATGACGGCAATTTACAACTTGCGATGATAGCAAATACTGAACTGTACCTTGTGAGTTCAGGAGCTGCTGTGTTGCCTCCTGGTCCTGAATTTGCTGCTGTAACGCCATTACCTGCCTGGGACGGACGCACACACACATGCAGTGGATGAGAGTAGGCACCCGTCAAGTTCAAATCAAACTAAACTCAATGTGCTGATGTTACCTCTGTAGTTGGACGTTGTGAATCTGTAGAGTCTTCGGCTCTTCTGTACTCCGCTGCTCAGAGGGTGTTTTGGGGACTTCCGCTTCAGCACTGAGTGTAGAGGACACGGTCTGCTCCAGCAAACTCAGGTATGTCTGAGCAGAGTCTCCTACGAGGACGCCACAACAACCAACATGTCACTTTGATAATAATATAGAAAATCTGAAAACAAACTGACTGTCACTAGCCCGTTTCCCTGATAAGTACATGACGAGATACATCAATGAGTTTTTCATGGCTGATGCCAATGCCGATTTTAAAACTCCTGAGGGGTATATTCCAAAGCTGGATGCGGTCGTGGTTACTCCAGGTTTTGCTGTACAATGAAGCTGGATCACTTTTTAGCCAGGTAGATCTCTATAGTAAGAAGGCCTTAGAACATAAGCTGCTCTGGAGCCGGTTACGTTCCCTTATCAGACAGAGAAACGGCTCTTGTATTGAGGGGAGTGAGGGGGAGAGGCAGAAGCGCTGTGGGCAGCAGCTTGACAATTATTGTATATCAATGAGCGCATGGATTTGAAAAAGTAGCAACTGTTTCTATCCGTGTAGCTGACAGGTCTTAGAGGACTACATCAAACAGGATTATTTCGAAACTTGTAATATAGATTGCGGACACTAAAACATACTCCTTTTCATGGCACTGTACAATACATGTGTTTAGAGATGGATTTTGATATTTTCCGATGAACTGGCTCCGTGGTGTCTCTGTGCCACATGACACAGCCGGCTGATTATGAGCTTTAGAGTATCCAGAGATGCTCATGGTTAACCTGCTTTGGACTACAGCCTTTTGAGGTGCCAATGGCCAAAAACAGATCTATAAACACGCACTGTCCCGACCAAATAACAAAATTGGAGCCGATTTTTCTCCAAATGATATGAAATCATGACAATTGAGTGCACTACTGTATCGAAAAGCTAGAATATTGGAGGCACGGCTTTTCTGGAACCCACGGTGAACATAAAGCAGGCAACAAATCTTACCATGCCCGGCCATCAGCGTCCTCAACTCCCCCAGAAGAGCCCGCACTCTCCTCCCGTTGCCCTCCGACTCTGGTGCTCCCCCTGGTCCCTGGTCCCTCTCCGGCAGGCCGTCCGGAGCAGCGTGCGTTCTGGCGGGGGGCACAGGGTGGCAGAGAGGATGGATCTGTGGGTTAGCCGGCTTGGACGGGGTCTTCTGCAGGTACTGTTTCCTGATGGGGGGCTGGAGGCTCACGCCGTAGTGGGGAGGGGCGGGGCTGCGCTGGGGCGCGGCAGCGGGGGATTTGGTATAGGACTTTCTACGGACCTTCTGAGCGCTGCGAGGGTTCGAAACTAAAATAACGGAAATATATAAAAATAAAAATCAATCCTAGTTAGGACTTCCAATGCAAATAATTAAATTAAAGGTCCGGGTCACATTTAAGAGGAGTTTTTTTAATTATTTTCCAAGCTGTGTTCGTTCAGTGCTCCCCCGTATGAATTCTTATAGCATTTAAAACCCCCGTGTTAACGCTTGTTTATAAAAACCGATATTCAGGGTTCAGTGAGTCCAAAGACTTGAGAGTCCAAGTATATCCTGCATGCACTAGAATACTGAACACATCTGTAAATAATGACCTGATTTGGGGATGGACCTCCGGATGGCCTTCTTCCCCGTCGGAGTGTGGGGGCGACATTTGGCCCCTCCATCCTTCATCGCGTTGTCCTGCTTTGGGACAGCCCCTACAGCACAAATACAAAGGGGTCAGGACACTAGTTACAGAGTGCACCTGCCTATGGTCCTCACGGTGTCTATCCTACGAAATGACAAACCGCTGATAAATGTGTTGTGTACCTGGGTTTTCGCAGTGGAGGATGTCACCAAGCAGAGCGGCGCAACGGTCCAGCCCTTTGTGAATAGTGGCCACCTGAAGTGATCCACTCACATTAATATTGTAATAGTTTCCACTTGTCTCATACCAACTTCATAGTTGTTTGAACAAATATGACATGGTCTCACACACCTGGTCCTCTGCATCTTCTGAGTACAGGGAATATGCCACCTCTGGTCTAGATATTGGAGTCCCTCTGCAAAACATGAGCACATTCAGTCAATTATTGGTGTGTAAAATAAGAACTGTCACATCAACACGATAAAAAAATATTTTTCTTCAATGTTTGACTATTGTGTTCAACATGTCCATGTCTCACTTGAATAAAGAGAAAATGCATACATGTAACTTTACGCGGCCAAAACGGCAATCCAATTTCACTATTTTGGCTTTTGTGGGAATGTAGAGCTTACCTCGTCCTGACTGCTTTGACTGCTCCCGTTAGCCTGCCCGATGTGACCGTCTTAAAAAAGCACAAAGACGATAATACAGGCTGGTGGATCTGCAGGTTTTGATCACAGAGCAGGGAGAATTGTTGATTGTTGACCTACCTTACTTTTGGCGGAGACCCAAGGGGCAAACATCTCCCACTTTAGACACGAAGCTAAAGCCGCTTTAGCTTGGCTTCGTGTCAGTCATTTCTGCACAATGTATCAAGTTAAAACGATCAAAGCTGTAAGAGTGGCTTTTATCCTGTGTTTCCGTGCCAGGTTTGTCTCGTCACATCGCAGCGCCGTTGAAACACAACATGCGTTTCGAAACAGGAACCGCGGTGAGACTCGACCAATCAGGTATCAGCTTCAACCGAATACCCGCCCCCAAAAGGTTCATCTCCGGAAGTGAAGTTCACAGGGTTTATTGATCCTGCAGTTTTTAACATATGCAGACTTAAGGCCTGTACTGTACCCGTAACATTTGTCATGTCCCACATTCCCATTGGTTCAAAGTTAAGGAAACATTTTACCATACAGCTAGTGTTCATTGGTTACCATTTAAATTATCCCTTGCTGGGAACATGTTTTGACAGCTATGACCCATTGATACTGATATTGTTAAACTACATAAGACTAAGTTTAGTCAGTGTACATGCAAATCAAACAAAAAATATTTAAAAATAAAATACACAAAACACTTTGCTTCAAATATTTATGATTTACTTGTCACATCTCAGAAAACAAATACTTTTCAGACTCTCCATGTTTTATCAAACATGCACTGTATAAAAACGCAAGACAAACTAAAAAAAATAAACTTTCCACAAATGGGGTTTTCAGTAACAGCATGTAGAAAAACATCCTTCAAACAGAACAGGATGATGGTGCTTAATTTATACAGAATAGCAATAAAACATTGAGAGAAGTAGCTAGCCCCAGTCCTCCTCATCCTCAGTGGCATTTGCTACGGGCTGGCCACTGCCACCTAGCCCGTTGTTCTGGAAGGTCGTGGTCTGGGCACCCTGGAAAAGACAGACTGGGTCAACAATGAGTCAACGGAACTACAATCATTTATAAATCAGTCCTCTATACCCTTCGAGAGTCAGTGGCGCCAAAGCCCCTCATAGCAGGTCCTGCAGAGCCAGAGCCACTGAAGGCAGTCTCCTCTAACCAGGCTGGCACCTCCTGCTGGGCCTGAGGACACACAGAACATGAGTAACAGTGACTATTAGCACCAGTTTGACCGCAGCATACAGGCATACCTTAGAAAGGATGGAGATGAGAGATCTGGCCAGTTGACCATCATTATCTGGATCATAGAAGGCCACAGCTCGACCAGTGTTCCCACAGCGGCCTGTCCTCCCAATGCGGTGGACATATTCATCGATGTTGTTGGGCAGGTCAAAGTTGACCACGTGCTGGACATCTGGAATATCCAGACCTCGAGCAGCAACTGAGGTGGCCACCAGGACAGGACACTTCCCTGAGCGGAAGTCTCCCAGGGCCTGCTCTCGCTCCCGCTGCTCCCGGTCTCTGAATGCAGACAAAAACACATTACACCACATTTCCCCCACAGTGGGCAGTGTAAAAGCACTCACCCGTGAATACTGGTAGTGGCGACCTTTTCCTGACACAAAAAGGTGGCAATAAAATCTGCTTGTCTTTTTGTTTCCACAAACACCATGGTCCGCTCGGCTCCTGAAAGCAAAATCAAAATTTGAGTACTTTAACATCTTAAGAGTAAAATGGAGTCATTACCCGTTTCCTTGAGAATGTCTAGAAGTTTTTCCCTTTTTGAAAACTTTGTGACCTCAACAAACTCCTGCCGTACATCAGTGCAAGCTCCACCCACAATTCCCACAGCCAGGAAAAGGTAATCTGTTTTGAGGAAGTCCGCTGCCAGCCTTAAAACACACACACACTATAAGTTGACTCAAAGCTCCACAGAGACTGCAGTCAGATATACAGTACTTTTGAATATCTTCTGGGTACGTGGCACTGAACATCAGAGTCTGACGCTGCTCTTTGGAAGGTATTCCCGGAGAGCCCACCAGGCGCCGCATGTCTGCCTCAAAGCCCATGTCCAACATTCTGTCTGCTTCATCCAGTACAAGGTACCGCAGCTTTGTCAGGCCCACCTGAAAAAATAAAAACACCAGCTCACAACAACTGCTGCTGCAACAATCATGCCATCATCAATGAACAAACGAATAACATTTATTAGGAAATGATATGAGAGCAAAGACATGTGTAGAACCGACTTTACCTTCCCTCTGTTGATCACATCCAACAGCCTTCCTGGTGTTCCACACAGAATATTGCATCCTCTGCAAAGATCTCTGATCTGGTGTCCAGTACTTACTCCTCCATACACCACTACAGGCCGCACACACGTACTGGAGGCACAGACAAGTACATTTCAGCACGTCTGTAGTCAATAAACCCTCACAGCATTGACAAGATCTAGAAATACAAAGTGTTCGGTACCCATATGCAAACTTTCTGGCCTCTAGGTAGATCTGGTTGATTAGCTCTCTAGTGGGAGCCACTATAATGGCCTCAGGCTCCTGAAGCTCACTGAACTGACTTGCTGCTACGCCGTCTGCCATGAGCTGCTGCAGGATGGGCAGCAAAAAGGCCGCCTGGGCAAAGAGGACATCACAGTTAGAGAGAACATTCAAACATTAATCCTCTCACTAACTCACCGTTTTCCCAGAGCCGGTCTGAGCACAGGCCATCAGGTCTCTGCCGGCAGAGATGATGGGGATTCCATGCTTCTGAACAGGTGTGGGCTTCACATATCCGGTTTTACTCACATTCTTCTTCAAAGAATCACACAGTCTTGCTTCTTCAAAAGTCTGAAAAATATTTAGACATCATTAAGCATTTACCACTCCTGGAACCGCCACCTTAACGTGTTGGAGAGGTTTGAGCACTTGAATGATCCTAGGAGCTAAATTGTCAGGGGCTTCGTGCCCCTGGTAGGACCCGTTTTGCCATGGGAGACCCTAGGTGACAGGTCAGACAAAGAGCGGTTCAGAAGCCCCTTATGAGAGACCAACAGGCCCGGTTAGAACCATGAGGCTGTCCTCCTGTGGACCCACCACCTGCAGGAGGAGCCACAGGGGCTGGTGCAACGACACGGCAACAGACAAGTGGAAGAAAATGGATGGATAAAGCATTTAGAAAATCATCTAAGAGCCACCACTTAATCTTTAAACTCACCAGGATCGCTTGTGGGGGGTTGGTGCCGCCAACCTCAACCGCAATGTCATCATATTTATCAAAGTTGATCCCACTTTTATACTGAGAGAAAATCGTGTCCTCATCCTCAGGGAGGTCGGGAGGAATATATGTAACCCTTGGTCCTACAACAACAAAAAACATTTAAAAATGTAATACAGGACTAACTTGACTAGTGTGGGATAACTCACTCTCTTCACCATCGCCCGTGTCACCCTTCTGGTCATCTCCTACACAGAGGAATGCACCATGTTAACACCGAGTTATGTCAAATTACATGTAAAGACTACTTACCAGCTCGTGTAAACGACTCTTCATCATTTCCTCTGTATCCTAAATGACAAAGTATTATAATTCCTCCTGCGAGCACCAACTACAATACTTCGTAACTACTTACCTCCTCCAAATCCACCTCTGCCCCCTCGTTCACCTTTAAGACAGAAGAATGAAGTTTATGATCACAGCGCGTGTGCTCAGAGAGCCGGTGAGGACAGTACCTGAGCCGAAGCCTCCTCGTCCCCCGCGGCCTCCTCTAAAACCACCATCAGAGCCGCCATCATTGTCATCTGTAAACAGAAGTACACATTAATTAGGGATTTTATCATTAAAGAGCTACTAAACACCCCTTCCAGAGCTTACTCCACCCACTCCCAAAATAAAAAAAAAAAAACTCAGCGAAAGAGGCGTGGCGGGAGGCTTTGGGGGGACGCGGGGAGGAGGAGTGTATGAGCGGTCTCTGCTCTGTTGACAGTCTCAGACCAAGGGCCAGAGTGAACAGGACTGACTGACTCCCGTTATTCCGCATTTAGACGATGTGGCGCCACTTTCCCGGACTTTTGGCGCTCGAATTTCCCCGTTCCCCCTCCTGGCTTTAGCGGACACTCAGTCACACACTGCCCCGCTCTGAGCCTCGAAGGCAGCCCGGGATGGCTAACCGCTGCCCCCGGTGTCTGAGTCCTCCCTGGGGGAGATTACAGTAAAAAGCAGCCCTCAGCCCCATCTCATAAGCACTGACAGCCCTAAAGAGCTCTGTCTGCCCGATACAGCTTTATCGTGTCTGTAGTTTCAACGTGAAAACATCCAGCCATGTCACTAAATAAGTGAATCTGGGTATTTTGGGGTTACATTTGTCTTTATTTAGTAGGAATGGGGAGGACAGGCACGGAATTCAAATGTAGTGCAGCCGAAAATGTAGAGAGGGCGCTACACAGACTGTTTTAGGCTCAAAAGTGAGATTTTATCCAATTTGCACTAAAATGTCAAAAAGAAATTACCAGGACATGTAGAGAGCACTATAAGAAACATTTATGCAGTTTATAAGCTAAAAGTTGATTTGGCGCTTAGTTGTCCTTTAACTTGTGATTCTGAATTAGCATTTACCATTGTCTGTTCTGCCAAACCCACGGCCTCGACCTGAAAAAAATAGACAAAGATACATGTATGTCAGAAATTTACCATCAGTTCATTTAATAAGCAGATAGTAAAACACTATTCCACAATGAGTGTTGAGTCACTAGGTCAACATTCACTGTTCTGCATTGGTGTCACCTCTGCCTCTCCCCCGAAAACCTCCGCGGTCACCTCCACCTTTGTTCCAGTCACCATCATCTGAGAAACACAAAAACAAACATATCAATGTGTGTTTTCAAATCAAATAATAAAATCTAGAAACACAACAGATTAGGACTTGCCCTCATTATTTCCATTCTCATCGCCATCTGAAAGTTAAGGCAGATACATTAATTTAATTTATACATTTGTCAAGACACTGTACAAATCGTTAAGGCAAAGATGACTCTACCACATTGTAAATTTTCCAGGCAAATGATCAATAAAATAAATTACCATTGAATGATTTGAAACCTCCTCTCCTTCCTCCTCCTCGGCCTCTGCCCCCACGCCCTAGAATAAACAGATGCCCAGGATTATGTCCATGACTGATAATATGAAATGAGCAAAAATTCAAATCAACTTTCAAAATAAATCAAACCTTGATTTGATATACAGGGTGTGCTTGAGGTGGTTGTGGACGTCTGCTGAAAGATCAAGTGTAAGCAGACATAGTTCCTTTGAGCGCACGCCTGGTGCTACAATTTCAAAAATGTGTACGTAATTAATTTACTTACGTCTTCGTCCCATTCATCGCCCATGGTTGCCTCTAAAATATAACGAAACCGCGTTACAAACAAAAGTGAATTCTCACATAAATTCTGATTTACCAAAGGCCTGGGACCCGCGCGGGAGCGGAATAGCTTTTTACCAACCACGTGTAGTTAGCGTAGCATTTCCCCCCCAACCTTTTAAGCGTGAAGCGTAAAATAGGGATACCAATGGTTAATATAATGTAACGTGATACAATGTTTAAACCAAAAAAAACCTGCTTGCTGTTTTATAGCTGTTTCTTAAAAAAGGAGAGCGGCACAGGCCTGCACCGCACGGCTAATAGCGTTTAGGCTAAGCTCATCAGGCTTGTGCAGAGAGCGGTCGAGATATTCAAGAAAACGCTACGAACTTATACATATTATATTATTACTACATAAATACTTACACGTAATTTGAAGCGCCTTTTGTTCACTTCGGCGGATGTTTCTCGGTTGCTGCCTGTAACTGCCCGGTGTCCTACTCGGAATGACGCGCACTAAAACACGGTCAAAGGACTTCGCCACGCGCTTGGCCGCTGCGCAAAAATCCGCCCAATCAGAAAGTGGTACCGTTTGATTGACTTCTTTATCCACCTATAATTTGACCTTTTTAATTTAGTGGGACAGTGGCCAATCAAGAACTAAACAGGCGACGATCCCATAACTATAAAATAAAACAAGATAAAACTTGGTAGTGAGCTCCTAGTGCTGTTCTGTAGGCCCATGTGTTCATATTTGTTTTAGCTTTTTATCATAATCGTTATTGTTGCTGTTTTCTGTCTTTTCCGTTGCATTGTGGTTGCTTTGGAGTTTTGATTTATTACATCGAAAAAGCAATACAAGTAAAAACAATTTGAAAACACACACACAATTGTTAATAATAATCATTGTCATTATTATAGCAAGAACGATCATAATCAAAATGTTATCTATTTCTCCATCTGAAAGAAACACATTTCTAAATAATTTCTGGTATTTACCCTGTCGCAGACTTTTTACACAAAAACACAACCAGTGCTTAAAGGATCCGGGAAATATTTAAGAGGATCCGGCAAATATTTGATCTGATATAATGGAGTTTAATGAAAGTGTTCCGGAAAATGTTTTGGCCTGTTCCCCCGAAATCCATCAGATCAGACCAAAAGTCTTCCTAAAACTATACCAATTTACTAATTAAGCACTGCACAAAAGGTTTATTTTTTAACTTGAAAAACTATGTACTCTTTACTCAACAGAAAAATAAACGAGCAAACATCTATTTTTTAGTTGTCCGTTTGTTGTTGACTTCTGGACTGCCATGCACAGCCTCAGCGGGATGTCTCTGAATATTCAAAATGTACCCTCTTTGAACTAAGTTATATAAATTATTTTATGGACAATTTGGATTTAAATTTTTTTGAATTTTCTAATTGTAATAATGGGTGAATATTTAATTCATGTACTTCAATGTAAGTAATGACTTACAAAAACACCACTCCTGTTCTTTCTATATTTAGGAATTATGTAGATTACTTCAGGTCCTTGAGATGTGCCTTAAACTTGAGTAATAAACCCTCATTCATTTGTATCCTTGTTATTTTAAAGGTGCATCATAGAACTTTTTATGTGGGAAAAAAAAACGTTTTACTTGTGCGTATTTGACCTTTTAGTGATAAAGCGGTTGTATGGTGGTCAGCATGGCACCTTTTCTTTTCATCACAGTGGCCTCTATGAGGCTCCAGGATCCATTGATTTGAGTCTCTAGGTTTTCACTGCTGATGAACACACAATTATGTTGTTTATGTGTTTTGATTTTGCCTGAAAAGTTCTTTATTGCACCTTTAAATGTGTAGTCTTGCCTTTGTGCAGGGCAAGTTTGCTTGGTGGAGGGACAATTTTCTTCAACGTCAAAAGACCAAGGGCCGTACCCTCCAATTCTACGCTGAAGTAAAGCTTCAGCTTCACTTTCTACAAATACCAGTGTTGTACATCATTTCTGGCCTAAATGGGTGTTCTGCTATGACATTTTAAAGCAATTGACACTATTTTTCCAGTTTACCTAAACAGGCATTTGATCTCTAATTTGTGTAGGCTACTATACCTCAAAATAATTTTGAGGGCCAGAGGTTCTGTAACGGAGGGCCGGTTTTGGCCCCCGGGCTTGACCTTGCCTACCTCTACCTTAGTGTGTCACAAAAAAAGGTTTTCACTTTTTTTGGTAAATGGTCTCAACTTATATAGCGCTTTTGTACCTTCATCAGGCCCAAAGAAAGGAACCAGTCACCCATTCACACACCAATGTACGCAGACACATGGAGGGAAGGTGGGTGAAGTATCTTGGAAGAAAAAGAAAAAGATCCACACAACTGTAGTTAGCTCACCAATTTATTGCTCACCGAAAGTGGTAACGTTTCGGGTCCTAGCCCTTCATCAGACATAAAGATTAGGTCTGACACACCTGTTATATACACATACTGATTGTGTCATGTGATACAGAGGGGTCACATGATAGTTGTAGGTGTGTACAGGCACAGCTAAACAAACAAACAGTGGACCAGTACAACCACAACATAGTGCAATGAACCATACATATATACACACACACATATATATATACATATACACATATATATACATATATCAGAAGAATAAAAGAGTATTTACAAATATTTACAGGTATTGAGACATTTAGAGATACCCCGGGGTAGGACAATAACGAACACGGCTACACTATTACAGTAAAGGTATGGTAGCGACAGGTACTGTACTATGGTGGTAAGTCATAGGAAGGGACGTAAATCAAATTGTTCATTAAGACCTTTTGGGCTCTGTGTGTCTAGAGTATAGATCCAAAAGGCTTCTCTTTTTAGAAGCAAGTTATTGATATCACCGCCCCTTTTGGAGTTTTTTATTAGTTCAATTCCAAGATACCTCAGACTGCTCACATTGTGCTGGGCTGATGAAAAGTGTACTGCCACAGGGCTCTTGGGGTCATGGTTACGTATATTTGATCGATGTGAAGTATCTTGCCCAAGGACACAACGCTAGTGCGGAAGCTGGGATTCTAACCCCAACCTTCCGATCATGAGACGACCCGCTCTACCAACTGCGCCACTGTCTTTTTTTTTACATTTTACAAGTAACAGCCATGGTTGACTCCGGTCCAGTGAATCCGCTCCGGGTCCATAAAGAGCCTGATGGCTGGGTCTTGTCGTTCTTCCGCGCTGCATTGTGGGACGTGGGCTGCTGCTGTAGTCAAGATGGCTGTGAACCCGAGAAGGGGCGAAAAGCCTGCTTTAGCACAAGGCCGCGAATGAAGTTTTTAACAGCAAATCCGCCGCGGCTGATCAGAAACCCTGCTCACCTGAAGTTGGACGTAACCCGTGCAGTGACTGAAACGTGCCCACACCGCAGCGAAGTCCCAAACAACAGAGGATAAAGTCGTATGAATCCCGACGAGAAGGAGGACTGTGAGTGTGCGCCACCACAGGCCGAGCTTAGCCCCGCGAGAGGAGTCGTGAGGTGGGCAGCCGCACACGAGAGGCCGGGGATCACGGGCCTCTGCGGAGATAGGCTGCTGAGGGGAGCTAGCTATATCCTAGCAGCCGGGGCTGTCATTGCTCTGTCATTTCACTCAGCTTTTAGTTATAACAACGGCACCAGCACACATTTAACTTGTATTAAAAAACGCAACACAAAATTGACATCTCTACTGGTTCATAAAATTGCAAAATGAAATGGAGACATTGAGGCTAGGTTATTTTCTACTTTAGCGCCAGGATGCCTGCATCTGACATCTTTTGCTGCAGCCCTAAATGTCCTTGCAACACTAGTCTCTCTGCGTTTTGCTTTTGCATTTCTGGATCAAAATGATAAAATAAATACGTATACTTTTCACTTGTCCTGTTCAATTCCGGCGTGTTTTCTGTCCAGAGTGCGAATGCCTCATTCATATTTGTTTTGTGTGTGTGTGTGTGTGTTCTTAGAGAAAACGAGGAGTCTGAAAACGAAAACCCAGAAGCAAGCCGAATGTAGGTACCATAAATGTTTTCAGAGTGTCAAAGTCTTACTTCCTGTTTCGTGCATAGGACTTCAGTTATTCAGAGAACACAGATTTATTAACATGCACACTAGTACAGATCATCAAGCATTGCAACATGCTGTACTGTGCACTTCAATACTTTAATAGCTCCTATTTTACATTTAAGTATAGCTTCATCATTTTATTAGCTCCAGTGAACAGTGATCACACATGTCATTTTACTTTAAGTTCTGAGCTTACCTGGAGCTATGCCAATATATTCAGAGTACAAACTTGTAATGGGCAAATTTATGAATTGTTTAAATTGTACAATCAGAATGACTTGAACTGCTATTAAATGCATATTGGAAGTGCTCCTTAACGAGTATGTGTGTTGTCTATTTAACAAAAACGTCAAATCTGTCAGATGGACATCAGTGTGATCACAATTTGCATTATGTTTACTGTGACACGGATATTGCGTTGGCTATTGTGATAATTTGCCAATATGTTGTGCAATGTGCTCATGTTTTTATTGGCTTTTAAAATTTTTATATCTCTGTAGGAAGCGAGCAGCCGCCAAGCACCTCATAGAGCGCTACTACCACCAGTTAACGGAGGGCTGCGGGAATGACTCGTGCTCCAACTCGTGGTGCGCGTCGTCGCTGGGCTTCAGCCGCATGGACAACAACGCGGCGGCCGTCAAAGCACTGGATCTGTACAAGGTGAATGCTAAGCTGTGCGACCCCCACCCGTCCAAGAAGGGCACGGCGTCGGCGTACCTGGAGAGCAGCACGCACAGCAACGCTGACAGCAACAGCAAGATGAACAACAAGGCCAACCACTCGGTCAGGGACAACTTTAAAGGTGGGCGCTTGTTCTGCTCATTTAATGTAACACACTTCAAACTACAATAGGAAAATTGTGATGTTGTATAACCGCCTTGAGTATTGTGATGATGATACTTTTGTAATAACTAAAACTACACCATATAACATGCTCCATTCAATTACATTTAAATTAAAATTGTAAGCTGTTTATTGGCTGGCCAAGCTTGGAGAGAGTTCATTGTCTCCTCCACTGTAAATGGGGTCAGTTTTAAGTTCAGTGGTCACATGTAGTAAATCTTGAAGACTGCAATGATTTAGGTCAAACTTGTCATTTTAGACTTTATTCAATTAAATTAAATACTTTTGTTTTTGTGTTACTTACTATAACATTTAAGTTGTTAGTGTTTTATTGAGATCCAATGATTTTAGGTAATTTAATGTTATAAAGCTGGGCAATTTTTCCTCCCCAAAAATCTTAGATTTTCTTATGGAAAACTCAATTTACCAACCGACTCAATTATTTTCTCTATTTAAAACAAATAAACTGCTGACTGTAAATACATTTGATATTCATTGTTTTAAATATATTTTATATTCATTGTTGCTTTTAGTGCATCAACAAACCCCAAAAGGCAGTCTTTGTTAAAAACTGCACGGTGACTTAAGTTTTTTACAAAGC
Organism: Proterorhinus semilunaris; assembly: GCA_021464625.1. NCBI lineage: Eukaryota > Metazoa > Chordata > Actinopteri > Gobiiformes > Gobiidae > Proterorhinus > Proterorhinus semilunaris. Next base: position 12,896,229 of record CM038365.1, read on the forward strand.
TTTTTAAACATCCAAATTACTAATACTAAAAAAAATATATATATAAATTTGATTTTCTGAAAATATGAATCGATTACCAACTTTTTCCCCAGCCCCTATAATGCTCCCTGAAAACCATCACGCCATGAGCATTCAATATTCATCATGTGGAAAACCAGCTAACCCTGTAGTTTAGACCTTTACAAACATTTTACGTTATTAATTTATTATTTTCAGTCTCATGACCATGTCCTTGGTATGGAGCTCAACCACAAATTCACTAAACCATACAAAACGGTTTGCAACGCGTACTATTTTCCACCTTTTTGATTTTCAGTTTAACATGGATATAAACTTTAGGCTAATATTTCAACTTCCACAGTAAAAAAATTCAAACAGCAACTGAAACTCGTCACTGTGGAGATTACAGTAACAAAATGTCCTTGTATCGGTCCTTTATTTTTTTGTAATTCTTTGTTTGAAATGTATCCTTTTTCGCGTGTTGTCTTTTTAAATCTAAATGATAATTACCTGCCTCTATGTTTAGAGGTCGCGTACCTGACAGAGGAGAAAGTCTATGAAATCCTGGACATCTGCGGGGAGAAGGAGGACTACTCTCCTCTCATCCGCGTCATCGGTCGGGTTTTCTCCAGCGCTGAGGGGCTGGTGCAGAGCTTCCGGCGCTCCAAGCCTCACACCAAGGAGGAGCTCAAGTCCCTCCAGGGCAAGGACGAGGACAAGGACGAAGACGAGAAGGAAGCGGCGACAGCAAGTGCTGCCGTGGCCATGGAGGAAGACTCCCCCGCCTCCTCGTCCTCGTCATCGGGGCGGCTCGGGGACTCGGACGTCCAAAAGCTGGGTCCGGACGAGGTCTCCGTGGACGTGGAGGCGGTGCGGCGGGTCTACGAGCGCCTGCTGTCCAACGAGAAGATCGAAGCGGCCTTCCTCAACGCACTGGTCTACCTCTCGCCCAACGTGGAGTGTGATCTGACCTACCACAACGTCTACTCGCGGGACCCTAACTACCTGAACTTGTTTGTAATAGTTATGGAGAACAGCAACCTCCACAGCCCTGAGTACCTGGAGATTGCCCTGCCGCAGTTCTGCAAAGCAATGAGCAAGCTCCCCTTAGCGGCGCAGGCCAAGCTCGCGCGCCTCTGGTCGCACTACAAGGCCAAGCAGATCCGCCGCATGGTGGAGACCTTCCAGCAGCTCATCACATACAAGGTCATAAGCAACGAGTTCAACAGCCGCAACCTGGTGAACGACGACGACGCGGTGGTAGCAGCGACGAAGTGCTTGAAGATAGTCTACTATGCAAATGTCCTCGGCGGCGACTTGGACATGGAGCATAACGAAGATGAAGATGAGGAGCCCATCCCCGAATCGAGCGAGCTGACCTTACAGGAGCTGCTTGGGGAGGAGCGGCGGAACAAGAAGGGCCCGAGGGTAGACCCGCTGGAGACGGAGTTGGGAATACGCACTAACGACTGCCGACGGCCGCTGGTGCTCTTTGAGGAGTTCGTCAACGAGCCACTGAACGAAGTGCTGGAGATGGACAAGGACTACACTTTCTTTAAAGTGGAGACGGAGAACAAGTTTTCCTTCATGACGTGCCCCTTCATCCTCAACGCTGTTACCAAGAACCTGGGCCTCTACTACGACAACCGCATCCGCATGTACAGCGAGCGGCGGATCACAGTATTGTACAGTCTAGTGCAGGGCCAGCAGCTCAACCCCTACCTGCGGCTCAAGGTGCGCCGCGACCACATTATAGACGACGCTCTCGTGCGGGTGAGTCACACTGCTCCGTTCATTTTTGGTCATGGTTTAGTGAAATAAAGAACAGTCAAGGTCATATTTGTACACGGTTTGAATCTTGACTCTTGGGAAAGACATTTTATCCATCTTGCCCGTGTGATTGGCTTTATGCTATATTATATAGGATTATAGTATCATGACTATTGATGAAAGTGTAAATGTCCAGTTATGAAGCATGTGTTTGGTGTGTAGCTGGAGATGATTGCGATGGAGAATCCTGCAGACTTGAAGAAGCAGCTGTACGTGGAGTTTGAAGGAGAACAAGGAGTTGATGAAGGAGGCGTCTCCAAAGAGTTCTTTCAGCTGGTGGTGGAGGAGATCTTCAACCCAGATATCGGTGCGCATTTCCCCACTGCACTTTTACAATATAAACCTCCCCCCTAAAAAATCCATGTGACAAATGACTTCACTCCTCTTTCTCTTTCAGGCATGTTCACGTACGACGAGCGAACGCGGTTGTTTTGGTTCAACCCGTCTTCATTCGAGAATGATGGCCAGTACACACTCATCGGCATCGTCCTGGGCCTGGCCATCTACAACAACTGCATCCTAGACGTGCACTTCCCCATGGTGGTCTACAGGAAACTCATGGGCAAGAAAGGCACCTTCAGAGACCTGGCAGACGCTAACCCAGTAAGACTTTGTTTTAGTGATGCCGCCCAACGGGGGGAAAGTCCGGCAACTGAAACTGAAGAATTAATCGTCTGTTCCTAGGTTTTGCATCAGAGTCTGAAGGAGCTGATGGAGTACGAGGGCAGCGTGGAGGAGGACATGATGATCACCTTCCAGATCTCTCAGACCGATCTGTTCGGAAACGCCCTCATGTACGACCTCCGGGAGAACGGCGACAAGATCCCCGTCACCAACGACAACAGGAAGGTCAGGCTCTTCCCACAGAACACGCTCTCCAACAGTCGGCTTTATTTGATGTAGCATGAAATACTTCAAAGTTTGTGTCCCAAGTCGTCGTCGTTTTGTTTTCCAGGAATTTATCTCGCAGTACACGGACTACATACTGAACAAAAGTGTAGAGAAACAGTTCAAAGCCTTCAGAAGAGGGTTCCATATGGTCACCAACGAATCACCGCTCAAGTACTTATTCAGACCAGAGGAGATCGAGCTGCTCATCTGTGGGAGCAGGGTGAGAAGCTACAGAAGACTCCCTAAAGATGCATCTGTGTGGTCCTTCTCTGTCCTAATCTGCAATCTCATCTCTGTAGAATCTGGACTTCCTTGCACTTGAAGAGACGACAGAATACGACGGCGGTTATAACAGAGATTCAAGGATTATAAAGTAAGTCTGCGTCATGTACAGTCAAAAGAACCATAATAGTTCTTCAGATAGTTTGGTACATGAGCTGATCGACTTGTTTCCCCGGCGCAGGGAGTTCTGGGAGACGCTGCACTCGTTTGGGGAGGACCAGAAGCGCCTGTTCTTACAGTTCACCACTGGCACCGACAGAGCCCCTGTGGGAGGGCTGGGCAAACTCAAGATGATCATCGCCAAGAACGGCCCCGACACAGACAGGTCGGCACTTTCTATTCCAATGTCATCTCAACATATTCATAATACATTATCAAAATTTACTTATTTGAGCAGGGAAGAGTGTTTTGCCTTGCGTTGCTGGTCTGAGCAATATGTTTCTTTCAGAGCCACAGATGAGTTGTTTTGTGACAGATCCTACCTATTCTCTAAAGTATTGTAAAAGTCCATGAGCATTTCTGTGCTCAAAATAAATAAATCTCTAAAACGGCATTGATCTGTTGGAATTCCAGTAGCTGAAATTGCTGCCAATCTTTTTTTGTTCATTGTTTCGGGGGGGTTTGCTTGTACTGTTCTTTCCTGCTGTCACAAGCAGAGGGCGCTGTTGGCTAAACAAAGTTCTTATATACGGTCCATGGTCCAACATAAACTTTGTTTTAAACGTAGACTGTAAATTAAGAATAGACTGAGGGGCATGTGTCAGCGCAGGCGTACTGAACCTCGTTCATACTCGTTTGGCTGTGTTTCCTACATTTCATATACGTTTAGGTTAAGCAGTGAAAGGAGAATATTATGTTGCGCTTTGAACTGCACATACAAACTTTAGCTGTCTGTTCATGAAATAAATAATAAGAGATGTTAAAGCCAGGTTTAAATTTGTTGGTTAATTTCTTTGAAGAAGAGCCGGGTAGACGCGCACATCCAAAACTAGAAGTAACAAACGTAGAGAACAAAACGCAACTTCGCTTCATCTGCTATCAATTTTTTTGTCTTTTCTTTTTTCTCTTTTGAAAGACATATCCAATACAAAGTTTTTTGCATATGTGGATTGTGTCTTTGCATAAACCAGGTATTAGGCAGGAGTTCAAATTTCTCCTTATTTATGGGAATTCATAGTTCAATAAAACTGGCATTCGATATTAGATTCGGGTTGGTCAAAAAGGACTGGAAAAGTTGGTGTCTGTGTGTCCCTAGAGTTTTCACATTATTCTATTGAGGATTCAGTGAAATGAATTGTGATTATTGTGTGGATCAGAGTAGATTATTTTCTTTTATTACAGGTGAAGGTTTACGTACTTAATTAAAACGGCCTTGTTTTCAGCACTATATTATCCAGTCTCACTGTGAATATTGTCTGCGCAGGTTACCCACGTCCCACACCTGTTTCAATGTGCTGCTGCTGCCCGAGTACAACAACAAAGAGAAGCTGAGGGAGAGACTGCTGAAAGCCATTACCTATGCCAAAGGGTTTGGTATGCTCTGAGCCCCTGCCCCTCCCCTCTGCTCGCCCGCCCACAACATGACAAGCGCCCTGCCCTCAGCCCTTTACCAGCCACAGAGCGACCAATAGGAGTCCAGCAGGTGAGCGCTCCGGTCCTACGGTGCCTGTCCCGCCCCCCACATCCCTTCGGTCTTCGGAAGCACAGATCCAGCCCACGCTCCACACACTCTGAATGTGCCGCCTCAGTTCTGTACAGCATCGTATCGGGATTATTTATTTGCCATGTTTGCTGTCTCGGTTATAGGTTAAACATGTCGGGAGTGGGTCTGACAAAGTGGCACGTAGCCCCTTCTACGGTGGCCAAGAGGTGCAAGGAAACGTTTGAAAGAAGCAAACTATACGTAAAATTACTATGTATAAAAAAAGAAAAAGAATTGGGTGGGTAACAAATTTAAATAATGTTAAAATATTTACACTTTCAAGCAGCTCTTGACCACTGTAGACTTGAATTGTTCTGATATTTTGTTTACTATTTTTCGTTTGCACCAAACTGTTGTTTTTTAGTAAATCATTACCCCTCATTCAGCTCCTAAACGGCTGTCTTTGTTTCGGGGGAGGATCTTAGGTGAGACTCAATCTGAGCTGTGTAAAGTGCACTTAGACATTTCTTTCCGAATGTTTTTTTTTGGTCACAGGTTGCCGCGATTGTCGCAAGCATTTGATGTCTTCCTGTGTTCTGGATTAAAGACCAGTATTGCTGTTTAGACGGGAGAAAAAAAACGAAACAATAAAACATCTATAGACCAATGTGGTTTGTTGGTAGACAAAACTCTCAAAGTGCCAACCACTGGAAGGGAAGTTCGAATGCCGTGTAACTGAACTCTCAAAAATGTGCAGTGATCAGCAACGTCGACTATTTGTTTAATCGGAATTTATGTAGGAGTTTGTGCCGGAAGAAGGTGGTAGTCATATGTCAGTTTGGGGAAGCAGATCGGAGACGCTTACTGCATTCCCTACATTTTAAGAAGGAAAACAATTATCCGACAAGTTATGCATGGTAACAACATACTGTATTTGTACCATGTAAGAGACTTCATATTGTCTTGTTCAAAAAATGGCAAAACCACAACACATTTATCTTTGGTAAATGTTTTAAGGCAAAGAAATAAAGATAAAGTGTCCGCCATTTTGTTGGTAAAAAGCTAATGCCATGCAAAAACGAAACAACCTTTTTTTTTTTTTATAATCTCCATTGGTTTAACATTACTGAGTCTCTGTCCGGTTATGACGACACAGTCCCGATCTCTGTAACTTCTACCTGCTTCTCCAAATATGTATGTGCTTTAATCAATAGATGCGTAAAATGATCACTTCACAGAATATAATTCAATGCTTCGGAGATTATGAAAGAAATTGGTTTTACATTCACTCAGTGGTTTCATTTGCATTACGCAGTGTGAATTATAGTAGGAGTCGGTCTGAGCCACTGTTACCAAAGTCGTGGTGCCCCCAAGCCAAAATTCCATAGCTGTACTTTTTGACTGTGAATCTTTTTGATCAATTTTAGGTTCTCTTTTGAAATTCATCGATCAAATGACACACAAAGCAGTTTTTTTTTTTTTGTGAATGGTCTTCAGACTTCTCGTGTACTGACTGGTAAATCGCTTTTACAGTTAGGATTTCTACTCTGAATGTGGGTCAGTAGAGCTGAAGCTAGTTTTACAATGTTCTTGCACCGGACCCCAGTTTGTCCTGGAGTAACTCGACTGCACACCTAACATTGGGTACATCTGTTCCGCATCTAACCAACTATTAAAGCTGCAGTTGATATATTAATGTAGGACCAAGACATGTTCCAACGCTGCATCAGAAATGTGACCGAGGAGGATTTATCTGATTTTGAGCTCACTGAAATAATTTGGTGAGACTTGCTGGTGCTGCTCAGTGAATCTTTTTTTTCAGACCAATTTCAGCAAACAATCTCTCTTAAACCCTCCTCTGTCTTTCTGATGCATATGGGGCTCAAACATTGTTGGTTGTGGCCATCTCAATAACCATAATGGCAATGCACTTCTGTAACCTCTGGTTACAGAAGTGCATTGCCATTCTTCTTTCTTTTTTTTTTACGATAGACCTTTCAAAAATATCTGTGAAAGGACGGACGCTATTTTAATGGTAATGTTCCTCTGAAACTTTACAAACAGAAAAAAAAAAAATCCGCATTTATTTTATTTTTTTCGTCCGAAAGTAACAGATAGTAGTTAGCACAGTGCTGATTAGCATTTGCCGTGCCTTTCAAACTCTTCAATATTTCAGTTTCTCGGAAAATGAATGTGGATTATACTCTAAAACCTGTGTGGGTTTTGAGGTGGGCGCAACTGCACTATTCATTTAACTAAATGAATTGCTGTCATTAGATTGGTTAGCGAGATATTAGCATTTTGTATCTGTTAAATAGGTGTACCCAATAACTTATTGCCGCTGCTGGGCTTGTGAGCGGGAAGGGGCTCCAACAACGCCACTAATTCACAACCCTGAGCCATTCTTTCTGTATCAATGCACTTATTATTTTTTTACATTTTCTGCGGCTGGGGTAACTTTTTGATTTATATTTTTTTTTTGCAACGCTTATTTAAACTTTTCAATTTGAAACGGCACAGTTTGCGCTCGGACACTGGATCGGAAAGGCACCAGTGTGTTCGTTAGCAGGGGTTAGCATGTGGCTAGCATACTCCATAACTTCACAAGCCCAGGTTCATGGGTTCAGCAGTTTTGTTTTGTTGTCGTACCTCTCTGTTAGGAAACGTTTATTTTTTTTATTTTTTTCGGACGCTCGAGATGCTGCACACACCTCGGACATGTGAACGGACTCTAGAGCCTAGCGAAGGTTGAAGGTCAAAGCTCAACCTGGGAAAGGGAAGCAGTTGATTGGTTGGTTTTGACTTCTGGAACAGTGGTGGACAGCGCAAAGTATTCAGTGTTGTGAAAACATGCTCAATAAAGATGACTGCTTTTTCCAATGTGTCTTGTCTGATTATTATAGTTCTTAGCCTATATCAATCTTATGCTTAAAGGTTAATGCAAACACACATAATTTAAGATATTTCATCATTTATTGGACATATTTACTTCGATTAAAAAGATTTCCCATAGTTTCATTATTAGTTTCAAATGCATTCTTATACAGTGCAAAGATTAACAACCCTCATGAGGCTCTTCCACAATGAAGTTCCAAAGTCAATGAGTCATGAGGTACCATATTGCTGTTTCGAGACTTATTTTAAACCTGGGGTTCCCAAATGGCGGACCTAAGGTTGAAAAAATATTAACGTTGAACGAAAATGGGGTTTACCCTTTTCATCACATATTGACTCCAGAGGACCATGATGGTAAAAATAACCATTTTGACTAAAAAGGTTAAAAATTAGGAATAGTGCCTTTATTCTGCATCCAGGTTATTTCCCACTTGGACATCACAGTTCTGTCTTGAGTAATTACCCATGCATTGTAGACAATTCGATATCAGATTTCCATCTTTCTCCTTAAAAAGAGCAGTATCTTTACATTCAATTCTCATTCAGAACCCATGCCACTGATATGTATGTTCAGACAATATGTTAAATGGAAGTTACAGCAGTACCAGGCATGTCCGTTAGAAGTTTCAGCAGTACCAGGCATGTCCGTTAGAAGTTACAGCAGTACCAGGCATGTCCGTTAGAAGTTTCAGCAGTACCAGGCATGTCCGTTAGAAGTTTCAGCAGTACCAGGCATGTCCATTAGAAGTTACAGCAGTACCAGGCATGTCCGTTAGAAGTTACAGTAGTACCAGGCATGTCCGTTAGAAGTTACAGTAGTACCAGGCATGTCCGTTAGAAGTTACAGTAGTACCAGGCATGTCCGTTAGAAGTTACAGTAGTACCAGGCATGTCCGTTAGAAGTTACAGCAGTACCAGGCATGTCCGTTAGAAGTTACAGCCGTACCAGGCTTGTCCGTTAGAAGTTACAGCAGTACCAGGCAGGTCCGTTAGAAGTTACAGCAGTACCAGGCATGTCCGTTAGAAGTTACAGCCGTACCAGGCTTGTCCGTTAGAAGTTACAGCAGTACCAGGCAGGTCCGTTAGAAGTTAAAGCAGTACCAGGCATGTCGGTTAGAAGTCTGTGTCTGAGCGGAGAGTGCGGACCTGGTTGCACATGTTGTTCAGCCTCTGTTTCAGTTTCCTCTGTGACGACTCGTAATGCTCAACGGTTTTCCTCAGCTTCAGCATCATGATGTCCACACTCGCCTCCATCTGGGTCACCTTGTCCTCCAAGTCTTTAGCGTCGGTGGCTTTGACCAGCGCTTCGTCTATCAGGTTATCCTTCATTAAAATAGCCCTGCCCTTGTCCTCCAGTGCGTATTTAGCGTCCGGGTACTCAATAAGCGCATCCATTAGATCTTCCTTAGACAGCGCGAACAAGTCGGAATATCCAACGCTACGGATATTTGCAGTTCTCCTGTTTCCCGCCTTGCTTCCTTTAATTCCAAGGATGCTAATTTCTCCAAAGTATGCTCCATCGCCTAGCACGACAAATTGCGTAACGCCATCGTCCGCTACAACGGCTAGCTTGCCTGCTTTGATGATGTACATTTCTCTTCCAATATCCCCCTTTTTGCAAATGTAATCCCCCGGGCTAAAAACTTGTGGTTGAAGTTTGAGAACCAACTCCACAAGCAAACCAGCTTCGCAATCTTGAAAAATCCGCACCTTCCGAAGAGTTTCCAGGTGGACATTGATGGCGATTTCCGCTTTCAGCTTGTCTGGGAGATTCTTTAGGACTTGCTTCTCATCGCAACTTTTCTCTTCAGTCCACAAATAGTCGAACCACTTCACGACCCTGGCTTCTAATTCCTTGGAAACTTTACGGAATTGCATGTACTGCTTGATGGAGTCGATTTTAGCTTGGAACTCTACACGTGCAGTGCCCATGTTGGAAATCATAGCACCAACGTTACCGACGATTGTGGCGAAAATGAGCACTCCGGTTAAAAAGTCAGCTACGACAAAGAAATATTCGAAGTCCCGTACAGGGGGTGGCGTTTCTCCTATTGTGGTTAGCGTTAGCGTTGACCAATAGAAGCAGTAGATGTATTGTCGAGCCAGACGCCCAAATTCTCGATTCTTTTTAGCAGATGGATAGACCCACGTGTCCGACCCGAATCCCAAGACTTTGGAAATGGCAAAGTAGATGCATCCGTTCCAGTGGATGATGATAATAATATAGAGCACGAGGTTACCGATTCGAAAAATGTTGGGGAAGTTGGTTCGCGTCTCAGTGCGGTCGAAGAACTCAAAAAGGCGTGCCAAACGGAACAGCCGGTTGAACCTCCACTCGGGGTTGTTGACTCCCAGGAAAATGAAGACGAAGTCTGTGGGGATGATGGAGATGACGTCCAGTCTGAACTGACGGGTCTTCATGTACCTCTCCTTTAAGACTTTGGGGTCCTTTACCAGCAGGCCTTGCTCTAGAAAACCTAAGGACACAAGATAAAAATACTATTGAGTGACATTATATTCACAATACAGGCTAGGGACAAAAAATATGTTTAGTTTAGTTTTGTTTATTTGTTTATTTGAGCAATACACATTGTGCTCAAAAGGAGTGGGCTGAAGCAAAAAGCTTATGAGCCCCCACCCCCAAGTGCAATAAATAAAAAAAGAACATTTCAAAACATTTCAAGCAGCTACATTCGTACAGACCAACTTACATCAAACAACAAAAAATATATTAACTGTTTATATAATTAATTGGAACAACGCACAGCTACAACAACAATCTAGTTTCATATACGATGTCTAATACAAAGCAAGTCAAAAAAATGTGTTACTTAATATATTGCTTGCAGATTTTTACCCGTGATTACAGAGTTACTTTTTATGGTATAAAGGTACATTAATAGATATTATAATCTGAGATCTTGATACTTTCCAGTTGTCATTACCATTCTCAGTATAATTTTAATTTGGGTTTAATTATCATCATCATTATTATATAATTTATTTAATTGAGTTATATGTGAAGTATGATGAAAGCCCTGCACAGTGTGGTGCATTAAATGTCATATGTCAAGGAAGGTCGATCCACAACAATTAGGCCTATATTTCATCATGTTTTTATTTTTTTCAAACCATACCTTTAATGCTCACCAATAATTAAGACCTATAGTAGCCTGTTATAGAGTTTTGCAGATGAGCCTTTTACTCACCGGTCCTCAGTCTGACAAAGGTGTCAACGTAGTAGAGCACGTCTGAGGTGTGGTCCAACACCAGCCACATGGTGGTGTTCTGCGCCTGGAGCTCATTAAAACACGCTCTACGAGATCAGACAGAGATGATAATTTAACAACGAGGGCCTTTGGTCTTGTCACGCTGCTAAATGGAGCAAAGGAAATATGGTGTAGCCTAATTTCAGATTAATAATTTGGTCAAGGGTAACAGTAATTCTTCAGGTGAGTTACCTTGCCACAATCAGCATGAGGTTGTAGAAGACCGGGATGGAGATGGTGGCCAGCCAGTAGTAATACGTGTCTGTGTTAGGGTCCATGATCCACACCTCCTTCCTGTCAAAACGCAATCAATATGTTCAATAATCTACTGTATATGTTAGCATTGCTCTATCCGAGATCACAAATACACTCACGGTTCCTCTTTCTTTTCATCCTTTTTCTCATCCTTTTTGCTGAAAACATGAAATAAAGAAACACATTCTATCAGCCATGAGCACAGCAACAAAATCACACGCCTGAGAGTCCTGACAACATTTAAATCTTACCCATCATTGTTGTTGGAGAAGTTAGTGTTTTGCGAGCCTAAAGGCCACGGAGAAACACTGGGAAAGACAAAAATAGGGTGGATATACAGAGATGTTTCTAAACATTTTAGAAACCTGACATATAAGGCATGTTCACACATAGTGGAAACTTGTGCTTGTGTTCTTCATCTGCAGCGCAAGGCAACCAATGCTATTTATTTTGATGATGAATACATAATGTTTTCATAGCACTTATGACAAGCTGGGCCCCCATATATCCTAAATAGCCACACAGCTATAGTAACGGACAATTGCTGCTGCTTATTGGACCGTTTGGACTAACCTGGCTTTGTTCTTCATGGTGAGCCCGACCCTGGGACCTGGTGGCTCTGAGGAGATCATGCTGCTGTCACTCTTCTCTGAAAAAACCCAACAAAAAATTTCATTGAGATTGGAATTACTAAAGAAATTAATGTATCAATTGAAAAAAAAGACCGGCACTGGCCCTCCCCTTGAGACCACATTTTTCATTATTGCAGATTATATTACAGCATAGTATAAGTATCAAATAAAATAACAAACAGAAATTTATAATAGAAAGAACCACATAACCAGTTATTTTAACCAAGCACAGCGTTATTGTCTCACTTGTTGGTTCCAGATTAGCAGGTGCCTCGTTTTAGCTCCGTTCTCTCCAATCCCTCAGATTACACGCGCTAAAATAAACTCTTCAGGCTTCTGCTACGTTTGTCTGTTCAAAACCTCACAGAAATATCAATAACTAATCTCTGCATAGATGTCATAGTTTACCTGTGGGGGCTGAAGGAAATGTTCAAATTGAGAAATGTTGCGAGTCCTCGGTGACGCTTATCTCGTTGAGTTGTGAACCCTTCAAAAAGTGAAAGATAGTTTATGTCAAAACCATTCTAAATCAAAAGGTAGGAAAATAGGCCCATGAATATTAGTGAGAGTGGAATACACTTTATGTTGCTTCAGTTGTTGTGGTTTTTCTCTGATCTGCTAAGCCCCACCCCCTGAGAGAGAGCGGGGAGAGAGGGAGATGGAGAGAGGAGAGAAAGGGAGAGAGGAAGAGAGAAGAAGAGAGAGAGAAGGAGAGGGAGGGAGATAGAGAGGAGAGAAAGGGAGAGAGGGGGAGAGAAGGAGAGAAAGGGAGAGAGAGGGAGAGAGAAGGAGAGAGAGAGGGAGAAAGGGGGAGAGAGAGAGGAAGCGAGAAGGAGAGCGGGAGAGAAAAGAAGAGAGGGAGAGAGAAGGTGAGAGAGGGGGAGAGGGAAGGAGAGAAAGGGAGAGAGAGAACGAGGGAGAGAGAAGGAGAGAAAGGGAGAGAGAGAAGGTGAGAGAGGGGGAGAGGGAAGGAGAGAAAGGGGAGAGGGAGGAGAGGAGAAGGAGAGAGAGAGAGAAAAGGAGAGAGCGGGAGAGAGAGATACATTTTTAATCTATTCTGGGTGTTTTCAGATCAATTTGAATATTTTGCTGTGGATTACTGACATACATTTCCTGTCACTTTATGCTCTTTTATATAAATAAGACATGTTGTGGTCCGAGGGGATTTTGGATCTTTTTGAATGGGCTAGTTATTGATGAGAACGTCTAAAAAATTTATATTTTTAAAATGTCTTGGTTTTTGAGGTTCAAAAAATTCAATAAATCCGGCAGAAATACTAAACTATCCCTCAGAAAAACACCCTTCAAAATATTGTAAAGTCCAAGGCTGGAAAGTTTGGAGTCAGTACCAAAGTTTCCTGTCTTTAGCCGCTGTGGTCTCCCAGAAAGGAAATGACCATATTTGGATTACAACATCATCTCGGTCTCTTACAACACGTGCCAAACATGTCAATATTTGTGAATGAACACTCGTGGAAAAGGTCAAATATAGTTGCTGATGAAGCCTCTTGAGTTGAAGCGAACCGTCCACAGAATGAGAATTTTTTGAAGGCATTATATATTATTCTCTATACCGCACCTGTTGATAATCCTCTTGTGGCTAATGCTCGACGCCAGCAGCAGCGCAGATGGGCCTGATTTCTTCCCATCATGCAGTTAATCTGTGCTCCCGGCGGGACCTCAGTGACGCCCGGCCCGTGCGTCAAGTGCAGTGTGACTCCTGACGGTGCACAAAGTTGTCGGAAACGAGGCAACTAATTAGTATGAAAGTGGGTGATTGTATTTTTGTGAGAAAAATGTCCCGTGGGGAGGGTTGGAGCGGAGTCAGGTTAGGCCAAGTTAATGGGATTAGTGGGTAATCCGCTAATTCCTTTTGGTGAAGTGCTCTGACAGATCACAGTGGGGACTACGGTTTGCAGTCACATCAGGAACAAAGACTTTGAGGAAATTAGTATTAAACAATCGGGCAAGGAATTAGTTCATGGGAGCCCCTTTGGCAAAACACTTTCGAATTTTGTCAACAGCAGGACTGGAGGTTTTGGAGTATCGGTGCTACTTTATGTCCACTGAAAATGCAGATTGGGGAAAACAGCCTTTTAAGATATAATTTCCCATATTCCTCTATGAAGGTGTTGATTCAGTGAAATAAGGAAAAAAGTTTCAAGGCAAAAGTTATTCCTTAATCCAACAAGTATTTTGTTTTGACACTGCAGGTGAATAGGGAAACTTGCCAGGTTAAAGAGCCAGGTTTAAATGAGTTTATGTATTAGTTAGAAATACTTTTTAAGAGGGGATTTGGGATATCTTGCTTAGTTTTAAAATAAGATGTTTATAAGCGGTAAAATCTGTAAAAAAATCAAAATTTTGTCTTGATTTTTGAAATTCAAAAGTCAATCAATCAGGCTAAATATAAGATATTAACAAATCACTCTGGGAAAAAAACTTCTTCAGATTCTTCAGACCAAGGTTGGAAAGTTTGAAGTCTATAGGAGCTACTGAAGTGGAGATATTCAATGTGAGAACAATGTATTTTGAGAATAATGGTCCTTGAAAAAAATCTATTGCAAAACATTGAACATTTTATTGTGAAGATTAGGTATATGTTAAACTGCCCAAAATCAGAATGCGTGCCTGTAGTGTCGCCCCTTAAACTAGTCTTTCAGAATTCTGAAAATAAAATGGCTTGTGAAAAAGAGCCCAGTGGGGGCCTGGGCCGCGGCTGGTGTAACGTGCGCTCCTGTGCGTAGGGTAATTGGGAAGAGACAGTGGACTCAGCATGTTGTGCGCGGTGTCCAAGGAGACGGTTGGCAGCGTCATAAAGCCTATACGGGGGCTGTGGCCCAGGCTGCACAATATGATGGTCGTGTTTCCTTTCAGTTCGGAAATACAGTGCCTTGCGAAAGTACTAATACACCTTGAACCTTTGCACACAACAGACAACTGTGAAGTGAAAGCAAAATGATACATGATTGTGTTATTTTTCAAAAAATAGAAAAGTGAAAAGTGGGGCGTGCATAAGTATTCATACAGCATTAAATTGCCTTTATAACATTCCTAATGACTGCAGAAAGTTCACACTGAAGAAAAACAGCCGTTTTCCTGTGTTGTCCTTGTACACAATAAAATAGTATCACTACGACGAGTTTACTTTTCCCCTATTTTAAACATTACCTTTAATTGACAACACTGCGCATTCAAACTGAAAAAGGAGTTCAGAACCGTCAAATTTCTACGCTACGTAAAACTAATAAAAATACATACCAGGAATTGAAGACAAATCAAGGAGTTCAACTTAGACGTTTTATTCCCTAACATGTCATCTTAATACAGAATTCTGTCTTTCCCAGTGCCCTATCAAATGTGTCTGTCAGCAGCCGTTCCCAATGGGCATACTGACTCTTCCTGGGGAAGCACAGTATTTTTACACATTCCATTGTTTACAAGATTTATGAGTCTAAGACCACATGTAATGTTTTCATCGTTCCCATTGGCTCCCACAGCTGTGCATTCAGCTCCACCTTGGTCTCCCTTGTAATTTGAACCCTTTATTGACCATGTGGCCAGTGGACTGGGTGGGGGTCGCTGTGTCTCAATCTTCCCTGAAACAAAGGACTTTTTTGGGGAAACCACACCTTTATACTGCACTGAATGAAAACTTTTGGTTAGTTTGCTAAATAGCCAAAGGAACAAAACATCGTATAAAAATATTATCTCTTCAGACCCCTTTCTGACCTCTAAAAGGAGGTCAACAAAACCATAATATTTTCAAGTTCACAAAAGTACAGCCTGTATCAAAAATCACAGTACAATTTCACATATTATAACACCAAATAAACATGTTCACTTTATGTAGGGCATACTCAACCAGCCGCTGAGTGGTTACAAAATCATCTCTCTCTTCCCATGTGTAACTTCCGCTTACTAATCTTTCCAAGCGGAACTTGGCTGGTTTTTATTCCGTGTCAACGGTACATTTCACCTTTTACGTCCCCCTGGGACCGTCTCTGTTTGACACAAAAATAAACATTCCTGCAACACAAAACACAACAAGCACAACAACACCGAACAGTGTTGTTTAGATATTATCTCCACCACAATATTCTCCATCACAGCCTTGTCGGGGGTCGTTCCATTCATATTTCAAAGCCTGCCGTACTCTTTCCAAGTACAGGCTGGGACCACCCCCTTCTTGCGTTTCCCTTGTCCTGAGCTCCGTGTCCCCCTGGGACGCATCACCCATGGTGTAGATGCCCCCAGTGGAACCCAGAGCCCTGGAGACCATGCTGCGAATGAGAGGCACAACACAACAAAACAAAACACAACAAAACAAGAGTATTACACCTATAAGAATACCCACCTTTTGAAGGATATGGATCCAGGAACCGGAATTCAACCAATTTAGCCAGGTCCACTGAGGACCCTGGTCTTCTTGAGACGCGAGGAAGTCTTTGAGTTCCTTTACTTTATTTTTAATGGCTGTCCAATTGCCAGTGTCGTCGGGAATATATGTACAGCAGTGGTCAAGGCCAACTGCTGCGCACATACCACCCTGTTCAGCGTACAGCGCGTCTAACGCCACTCTATTTTGCATAGCCACAACAGCCACTGCCTTAAGTTCTGGACTCCGTTCCATTTGGTCCAAGATGTCGCGTATTACCTCAGTTAGGTCCTCCAGGATCCACCATACCTCATTTAGACGCTGCATGGAGGCCGCCACACCGATCATAGGGATCAGCGTGGCGATAAATCCTTTCCCATCTCCGAACAGGGGCTTACGTCCGCCGTTATCAGAGAAAGGTACGTATGATTGACCGAGGGTACGATCTCCCACCTGCAGGGTGTCCCTTTTTCTCATGCCGTGCTTATGTAGGTTATGGTGTCTATATTCTCGTACGGCGTCTTGCATTAGTGCATCTGACACCACAATAGATGAGGGCTTCAAACGAGCCAGAGTGCAGGTCCCACACCACCCCCGCGGCAGGGTCAAATAACTATTATCGCCGCATAGCCAGATGTGTCCGACCGGGGTGGGAAATCCCCCTCTCAGTGGGACTGATACTACCGCGGAGTAGGTTAGGGGAGTCATTTCCACTACCCTAGCCCAAGTGGTTCGGTTCAACGGCCATGTTTGTCCGAAAAACGGATGCCTTCTATGTTTTATCTCGCTTTTTCTACGAGGTCACTGTGGAATTTCACTACTCTCTCGGCCCATGTTTGGTTTCTTACAGAAAACCCATCACCTATGTAATCTAAGCACGATGTTTTACCCAAGTACCTGTCCCCCTGCCCACATTCCCGCTTAAACCCGAGGGGCGCTACTAGCTCCTTCCTAAAATGTGTCACGCCAGCAAACCGTATCCCCTTCCTCAAGGTGTCATTGGTTCCGGTCGTCCAATTCCCTGGCCAGACCCATTGTAAGGGACTAGCATACTTTTTGTATGGCTCGCACCCCGGTAGGACCCTATCAGTCCACCTCCACCAATGGTAGAGCCACAATAGACACACCGAGGCCCTTACCGAAATCGGGACTGGGACAGTGGACGGCACTTCTGCAGCATGATGGGGCCTGAGGGAGCACACCCAACAGGGCGGGGTTGAGTTGGTAATCATGGCCGTGTGCTTAGCTAATTTTACCCATTTATTCTCTCCTGGCTTATGACCCCCCGTATCGAAAGACCGTCGCTTCCTAGATCCATCTCCCTCTGTGGAAACAGACATGTTAGATACATCATAAATCACAGGTTTCAAAACAGCATAATTTGTTCCTTCTTTGTTTTCCCATGTTTTTATCATTTTTTCTGTACAATGGGTGATCCAGTCTAGGGTGTGTTGGTCCGACACTGCTTCTCTCATTTTCACCAACATTGTACCTGCATTGTTGCAGTAGATGACCAGATTTTCTCCAGGTGTTTTACCTACTTCTTTGCATACCTTGTAGAGGGCCAATTTCAATTCTTTGATAGGGTGTCCTCTGACCCGTCCCTCACAACTATGTGGATCGTCTATTTTTATTACTGTTGGTATGATGAGCAAGCAAAGAGCAAGTGTCAGGGCCCACACCCCGTATGGACACCTTAAAGGTCCTGGTTTTAAAACCCAGGCCTTAAGTCCATATTTGTTAGTCTTTTTTATGTCTTTGTGATCGTCTGGGTTGGGGTTGGTGTCCCCCACCCCCTTCAGTGGGGCTGTTAGACCCACTATCATATTCAGCAGGATGTGTCAACCGTCTGGGATGCGTATGAGTCCAATGTAAGCCTGTTTTCTCAGAACAGGGCTTCAAGTGTGACCAGTGGTACCAGTTGTCACGCCCCTCAACCTTAACCGCGGTGGCAGTCCTTTGAGTCACTTCAAAAGGTCCTAAGTATCTGGGAGCGTTCCAACAGGTCCTGGTGTGGTTTTTAATGTAGACCCTCGATGGTAAGTCCGCTGTGTAATCAGAAACAGTGGTGTCAGTCGCCACAATGGGTGTTAGTTCCTTCAAAAGTGTATTGAGAGCCTCAAAATACGGTCTGAACTGGAAGATGTTAGTAACTTCAGGCAAGGTCGCTGAGTTAGACTTAGGCAGGCACCCGGGCATGGCCCTGCCAAACACAAGTTCAAATGGGGTGAAATGAGTCGTGTTATTCACAGTGGACCTAAGGTGAAGTAACGCAGCGGGGAGCGAGGACAACCAAGTGGCTTTAGGGTTGTCTCGCAGCATTTTGGCAAGAACACTCTTCAGTGACCGATTCATTCTCTCCACTTTAGCGTTACCTTTAGGGTAATATACGCAGGAGAACGATTTGTGAACACCCAAGAGACCACAGAGAGTCTTAACATCATGGTCCGTGAAGTGGGTCCCGGAATCACTGTGTAACTCCGAGGGAACCCCAAAGAGAGGGATCCAGTCTTTCAGAAGTACAGCCATGACCTCAGCTGAGCTTTCCCTTTTGCATGGGAAGAACGCCGGCCATCCCGAGAACGTGTCTACAATACCCAACAGAAATCGCTTACCTTGGTGAGGCACGATCATGTCCGTGAAATCAATCTGGATCACATCACCAGGGTAGCGTCCAGTTTTCACCGCACCCGCACCTCGTTTGTGGTGTGGGTGAGGATTAAAGGCACCACATGTCTGACACGCACGTACAAAGTCTTTACACAAAAAGAGAGGCACCTTATGGTAGTAGAACTGTTCCAAGATGCTGGCCATGCCCTTCGGACCAAGGTGATTCAAACCATGTATTTCCTCTAGAACACGTTGTTCCATCGATGGCGTCAAGAATGGCAGGCCATTAGGGCCACGATAGACGCCATCAACGTACGCGTCAGCAAGGCGATTTCGTGACCAAAAGTCCTCACCGTATTCATCATGATAAGAACGGCACTCGTCGACACTCAGAAGTCCCTGAAAAGCAACAGGCGTTAAGTGGGGCTTCCAAAAGGTGTCTAAATGAAATTTAAGGCTGTGCGCCCTGCCTGGCGGCAAGTTCTCCACCAAGGTTCCCAAGCGATCCCACACTTCCATGGGCATCCAGAGATGACCTGAGTCAGTCAGAGCAACATCATGACCGTCAATTGTAGAAATACTGACCCATACATCCGAGACCAGCTGCAAGGACTCCAACAAAGGAGCCTGAACAAGTCCTACCAACATCAAAGGATTACACTCCCCTTCACCGGGAGAGTCAAAATGATAATCACCCGCCATTTTCGCCGCAACATCCGCCGCCCTGTTGCCAATGGCAGTCATTGTGTCCGCCTTAGAATGACCAGGAACCTTCACTACCGCCACAGCAGCAGGGAGCAACAGACTGTCAGCTACTTCTTCGCAAAGTTCTTTATGGGCTACAGGAGTGCCCTTAGCGGTCAAAAAGCCGTTCCTTTTCCAAGACGACAAATCACGCAACACTAGGCCACACACATAAGCCGAGTCGGTGTAAATCGTGACACGCTGACCCGAAGCAACCTCCAACGCCAATTTCAGCGCCATCAACTCCGCAAACTGGGCGGAGGAGCCACCATAGGGGCCCCAGCTGGAAACTGTGCGAGTGTGGTTCGGTGGCGAAAGTTCAACAACCGCAGCCCCAGCTGACAGGGACCCATCCGGGAGCCTGTGACAATGTCCGTCCGTGAAAAGCAAACGAGAGCCCGGTAAAGGTTGGTCTGATAAGTCAGGCCTAATCCGAACCTGAGATTGAGAGAAAGACTCACAGCAATGTGGGGAGCCAGTAAGGGTCAGCCCTGCCGAAACGTTAGGAGCGTCATCGGCAGCAAAAGTTAAATTTGGGGCAGCCAGTTCCCTTGCAAGTCTCAATTGTCTTTGAGGAGTCAGGGCAAAGGTTTTAGATTGTACATAAGCTACCACCGAGTGAGAGGTATACACCACCAATGGATGACCCATCACTACATGAGCCACCTTCTTCAATAAGGAAGCCAATGTATCAGCATACAGCGCACAATCAGTGGCCTTCTTGGCAATTGGGTCCAACAAGGTGGATGCGTAAAGTATGATATTACGCTGACCACTCGCTCCTTTCTGCCACAAGACCGCATGTCCGGAGCAATTGGTGATGGTGGTATCAAGATGAAAAGGCTTACCGTAATCAGGAATGGCAAGGTCCGCACAGGAAGCCAAAGCTGCCTTTAGGTCAGTAAAGGCTTTGTCAGCCTCCTCCGTCCAAGACAGGGAGGCTCGGAGATCTCGAACCCCAGCTGCGCGGATGATTTCTCGCAAGGGAGCAGTCTTACCTGTGTAGTCCAAGACATGGTGTCTGGAGTAATTCGCCAACCCTAAAAAGGAAAGAAGGGACCGTACCGTATCCGGACGGTCGGCCGTAAGAATGGACTGCCTCTGGGTGGCACTAGGGGTAATATGACCAGCCGAAATAACCTTACCCAAAAAGAGAACTTGGGGTCGGCAACATTGTAGCTTCTCCTTTGAGACCTTAAAGCCACATTCAAGGAGACGTGACAGGACAGCGGCCGTCACGTCCAAACAATCTTTGGCACTTTCAGCGCCAATTAAAATATCATCAACGTACTGTGACACAACAGCACCGGGAAGTACTTCAATAGGGGACAAACAGTCCTTCAAAACTTTATTGAAGATTCCTGGTGAGTTCCGATGACCTTGAGGTAAGACCTTGTACTGCAATTTCACTCCACCATATGTAAATGCAAATTGATATCTACACTCCTTAGCCAAGGGAATGGTGAAGAATGCATGTTTCAGGTCAATGACTGTAAAGTACTTCATCACAGGAGTCAGGATAGAGAGACATTTGTGAGGGTCTGGAACAGGCAAGAGAGGTGTGGTTGTGACTTCGTTTACCTTTCTTAGGTCATGTGCAGGTCTAAAAGTGCCATCATGCTTTGGCACTGGGTTTAAAGGAGTATTCCAAGGAGAATCAGAAAGCTCTAATACCCCAGCTTCCCATAAGTCTGTTAGGGCAGTTTCAATGCCCTCCCGCTGTTTGTCCTTACGAAAAGGTCTTTGCGGGACATAAACACGAGACCCCGGGGCAACATCCAAAGTTACCGGGTCCACTTTCGTGCAATAACCGATGTCCGATGGGCCCCTCGCCCACAAGTCCTCTGAGAAGCGCTTTAACATGTCCTCCGCACCTTCATGGTCGGTCAACTCGCGGCCATGAGACCGAGAAAGAATCTCTTCTTCAGCCATTGTTTCGTCTATCGCTAAACCTAACTCGACCTTGTATGCCTGTGTACTGGAACTGTACATTACCCCATCCATACCAGTCTGCTCCCAGTCCAGAACCTTGTTAAGTTTATGTGTTAGGGGACCCAACTCCCTGGCCTCATGGCCAGGGCCTAAGAACAGTGACACGTGTGGGTCAGTTAGAGTGTCTCTTTTATAGAAACATTTTATGTTTTCCGGCAGAACAACTGGGGCAACAACACCTGATTCATGTACATACAAATGTGTGGATGTGATAGTATATGTATTACCTCTAACCTCACTATCAAAAGCCAACTGGTATTGGGCGTCAGCACTTCTGTCATAGAAGAGAGTGCAGTGCAGTGGATCAATTGGAGGGGCATATGGGTGGAGCATAGTGAACCATGGTTTCCATTCGAGCATTTTTGCGTAGAGTCCAGTCATGTCAGGAGTCCCTGGCTCTAGGAGTAGCCAATAGATCGACACTCCCTCAGCCATACGCTCTTCCCGAAAAACATAAAGTCCATGGGACCGTGCCGGTGTGCAGGTGATGGAATATCCGTTTGGCCAGGTAACATACATGGCGTCAGGGGAACAGTTAATAATGGCTCCTGTAGCTTGAAGGATGTCTCGACCAAGCAGATTCACCGGAGTCTGGGGTGAATATATCAATGACGATTTGAAAGTCTGTCCAGCCAGTTTGAAAGTCAGTTCTTTGGTCATGCGTAGAGGGGTTGCCTTTCCCGTGAGTCCTGAAAGGTTAATGCTTTTGTCACTTAGCATGTGTGGTGTTGCTTTTCTAGTCGTGGAATGAGTAGCTCCCGTATCCACGAGCATCATCAACGTTTCCCCACCCACCTCTACTGGGACAAATGGTTCTGGGGTGGGTCCAGGACTCACTGGGCACCCCTAGTAGAAGTCCTCTTGACCGTATGGGAGGCAACCATGAGTGTCGTGTACTGGATAGTTGCCACCACCGCCCCCACGAAACCACGGGGCTGGTCCAGAACGGCCAGGTCCCCCTGCCGGATGTCGGAGCTGTGGTGCCCCACGCGCTCCTCCCAAAGGCACACGAGCAGGTGGGTTGGGACAATCCCTAGACCAATGACTGGGGTCCCCACAGTTGAAGCAGCCCGCCTGTAGGCCACCTTGGGTACAGTCTCTGGCCCAATGATCCTGCGCCACACAGTGAAAGCAGGCCTGGTTGTGCTCTTGGCCCCGCCCAGCTCCAATAGCCCCATAGCCCGTACCGCCGGACCCCCTGCCTCTTGATCGTCCCCTTTTGTTGCCTCTACCCCTACCCCCTGAGTTTCCTCCTATCCCGTGAACATGAATGTGCATTTGTGATGTTGGCCCTAAGGGCTGATTCTGGGAGGCGTATAGGACGCTTGCTGGTGTAGGGACAGGTGTCAGGGGTGTGTGTATGGGAGTTGTTGCCACCATTTGTGTCTTTTTGTTATCTTTTTTGGCAGCCGTTAATTGCTGCCGTGTCTGGTTAAGCTGATTCTTCAGCAGCTCTTCCTGCATGATTTCAATGTTACTTTGTCTGGCACTGTGTTTTTTGTTGAAAATTTCAGCGTGATGTTTGAAATGAGTCAGAAATGTGGTTGAGTCTGAAGTCAGTCCTGGGACATTGGTCAGACAGGTCTTAATAGGTTCTGGAAGAACGTCCAGCACGTTCTGAAGGAACAGACAGGATGTCTGTGGGTGTCTGTACGGGTGTACATGCATGGATGCAATGTAAAGTTGGATACATTTATCCAGAAATTGGGTAGGGCAGGTGCCCGGTACAAATGATGGGAATGTGGGAGGTTGGGGGGATGGTGGTGGATACATAAGATCCACCACTGTCAGGAAATTCTCTGCCAGTGGATCAAAGGGTTCATGGACCTGCGCGTTGTGCAGGTTCGCGGTTCTCAGTAGGTGGCTTACAGCGTGAGGGGCTGCACACGCGGACACCAGGCCCTTAATATCGCCGACCGCCAGCTGCGCGTTGGCGCATTGTAGCTTTAATGTGCTAAACCATTTTTTGCCCCCTTCCTGTAGGGGGGGTAAGGTGTCCCTAAGGTGTCGTAATTCAATACTACTCAGTGGTTTATAGGCCACTGGGACCGGGCCCCCTGCATTTACTGGGGGTCCCGTCTGAATAAGAGGATAAGTACCTCGATATGTAGCTCCTTGTGGGAGCTTGGCCAATTCCTTAGTCTTTTTTTCAATTTTCACCTGTAGGTCCGCTACCACCTTTTTTGCCTGTTTCAGCTCCACTTTCCAGTCCTCCTCCTCATCCTCCTCATAGTCTCTATTCTTAAGTTCAAATACGCGATCCAAAGCGCCTCTTTTTTCGGTGTAAAGTGCGCTTAATTCATCCGATATTTTGTATGACTCCACATTGGCCCGACAGTGGCCTTCGTCCTCGCTATCATCCGAGAACTGGGAAAGACTAATCTTTTCAGTTACTTTCTTCTTTTGTTTCACCACTGGGGCCGGCTGGGCCACGTTGGCCTTAAGCGCGAGTTCCTGTAGCCTTTCAGTCAGCTCGTGAACCTCAGCCTTTCTTGCTTCCGTCTCTTCATTAAATCTTTCCATTAATTGTTGTTGGGCTTTTAGATGATCTTCAGTCACCTTCTGTGTCTGAGACAGCGAGTGTGTCTTCAATTCTTCAAGGGCTTGCATTGTTTCCTTGGCGCATTTTTCTGTTTGTTCCACCACCTTTGTCCCCCACAACTGTCCGCCTGGATCCCTTGGTATTGTCTTGGAGTCAGTGTAAGCGCGTGTTATCAAGGACCTAACATGTTTATGCTCGTCCGCTGATAACAAGTTCGAAGCCGCCACGTCCACGTCCACCAGTCCATGAAGGGTTAACTGTGGGTAGAGAGAGGACCCACACGCTCCGCTCTGGTCATACGGAGGAGGGGCCTGTGGGGCCAAAGCGGGAGCTCCTCCGCTCGGGAGGGGCTCTTGAATCCCTCCCCCTGAAGTGGGGGAGATTGTAGCAGGGGCCTTCGGCTCCACGGCGGGAGCCCCTCCTCTCGGGAGGGACTTTTGAACCCCTCCCCCTTGAGTTGGGGAAAAAACCTGTCTCTCTTTCAACCATTGTGCTGAAGCAAGTGCAAGGACCGGGTCGATGCGTTTTCTCAGTTTTTGATACTTACTGATCGTGAGTTTCAGCAGTTTCTTCTCACTCTTCGAGAGTCCATTACTCCCCTTTAATTTGTCCTCGTCCTGCAATTCCCTCGTGCAGAACTCCACTGCACCAGTCAAAACCCCGCAGAAAAACTCCAGTGAATGTGGGACCGTGGGGTCCCTCTGAAGCAGCTCAAAGCCTTGAAAACAGGCCAAAATCGCCTTGTTCAAGTCTTTTCGCGTGGTCTTTGTTAAGAGAGGCGACGCCTCCGTGACTGCCTTCCCCCAACCTTCACAGTCCATTAATTCCAGCATTTTCTTACCTTCCTCGTCGCTGTTTCCTTCACACAAGTTTATACTTACCACCACTCCAACTCACCTTAATACCGTTTATGATTTCCAAAAACCAAACATAAATTCACCGAATTTACTATGTTTTTTTTTCTCGTTTTTTTTTTTTTTTTTTTTTTTTTTTATTAATTAATTTTTTTATACCACTTAATCCCGTATTTTTTTTTAGAATTTATAGAACCCCGTTCTAAAGGCCTCAAACCTGTTTCTATGTAGAATTTATAGGATCCCCGTCCTAACGGCCTCCAACCGTTTATTTTAGACAGACCCCAAATCTGTCAACGACTATATTTCAACGTTTTATTTCAGACCGTGCGTCCACGGCCTTGGGCGGTTCTGCCTACGTGCATTTCAGCTTTTACAGGGGTAAAACCCCAACGCGCAGCCCGTTAATTACTCGTAATTTCAATTTATCCCACTTTTTTTTTTTGTGGTATCTAAGATATCAAATTATAACGTTTCTTTCCTTAATTCCACCATCAATTCACAGATTACACCACACAACAGACAACTCCGTTAAAAAGTAATCTAAAATTTGGAAAAATATGCCAAATAGACGTACTTTGAGACTCACACAATAGTAGGGGTCAAAAGCAGTCTTACCTTTTCTAGATGGACGTCCATGAAGTTGCTGTTTATGTGATTGTGGAATGATAAGGACCTGGTATGCCTGCCGCAAAAGTGTTTTTTTTTCTCTCGAAGACCGAACCTCGTCGCGTCTCCGTTTGACGGCTCTTCAGCACCCCCTTCAGCCCGTCGCGGTCACCAAAATGAAGAAAAACAGCCGTTTTCCTGTGTTGTCCTTGTACACAATAAAATAGTATCACTACGACGAGTTTACTTTTCCCCTATTTTAAACATTACCTTTAATTGACAACACTGCGCATTCAAACTGAAAAAGGAGTTCAGAACCGTCAAATTTCTACGCTACGTAAAACTAATAAAAATACATACCAGGAATTGAAGACAAATCAAGGAGTTCAACTTAGACGTTTTATTCCCTAACATGTCATCTTAATACAGAATTCTGTCTTTCCCAGTGCCCTATCAAATGTGTCTGTCAGCAGCCGTTCCCAATGGGCATACTGACTCTTCCTGGGGAAGCACAGTATTTTTACACATTCCATTGTTTACAAGATTTATGAGTCTAAGACCACATGTAATGTTTTCATCGTTCCCATTGGCTCCCACAGCTGTGCATTCAGCTCCACCTTGGTCTCCCTTGTAATTTGAACCCTTTATTGACCATGTGGCCAGTGGACTGGGTGGGGGTCGCTGTGTCTCAATCTTCCCTGAAACAAAGGACTTTTTTGGGGAAACCACACCTTTATACTGCACTGAATGAAAACTTTTGGTTAGTTTGCTAAATAGCCAAAGGAACAAAACATCGTATAAAAATATTATCTCTTCAACACCTTGCCCTAACCATTAAATAGAGGCCACCTGTGTGTAATCTACTCTCAGTATAATTCCAGCTGTTCTGTGAGGGCCTCAGAGCTATGGTCAGAGTGTATTGGTCACTAAACAACATCATGAAGGCCAAGGAGCTCACCAGAGAGGTCAGGGATGAAGCTGTGGAGAAGTTTAAAGCAGCGTTAAGTTATACAACGATTTCCCAAGACTTGAACATCTCATGGAGCTCTGGTCAATCCATCAAAGAGTATAGCACCACTGCGAACTTACCAAGACACGGGCGTCCACCTAAACTAACAGACCGAACAAGGAGAGCACTGGTAAGAAATGCAACCAAGTGCCCCAAGATAACTCTGGAGGAGCTGCGACGTCCTGCCGCTGAGCTGGGGGAATCTGTACATGGGACAACTAGAAGTCGTACTCTACACAAATCTGGCCTTCATGGACGAGTGGCAAGAAGAAAGCCATTATTGAAAGGAGGCCATAAGAAATCCCGTTTGAAGTTTGCTATAGGTCATATGGAGGACACAGCTACCATGTGGAAGAAGGTGCTTTGGTCAGATGAGACAAAAATTGAACTTTTTGGCCCAAATGCAAAACGTTATGTATGGAGCAAACCTAACACTGCTCATCGTCCTGAGTGCACCATCCCCAGTGTCAAATATGGTGGGAGAGCATCATGCTATGGGGCTGCTTTTCCTCAGCGGGGACTGGAAAGATTCTAAGAATAGTTGGGAAGATGGATGGAGCCAAATACAGGGACATTTTGGAGGAAAACCTGCTGGAGTCAGCAAGAGAATTGAGGCTGGGGCGGAGATTCACCTTCCAGCAGGACAATGACCCTAAACACAAAGCTACATCTACAATGGAATGGTTTAAAAACAAACATATGAATGTGTTAGAATGGCCCAGTCAAAGTCCTGACCTAAATCCTATTGAAAATCTGTGGAAAGACCTGAAAACTGCTGTTCACAAACGCTCTCCTTCTAATGTGACAGAGCTTGAGTTGTTTTGTAAAGAGGAATGGGCTAAAATGTCAGTCTCTACATGTGCAAACCTTGTAGAGTCAAACCCCAGAAGACTTGCTGCTGTTATTGCAGCAAAAGGGGGTTCCACAAAGTATTAAGTCATGCTGTATGAATACTTATGCACGCCACACTTTTCACTTTTCAATAAAGGGGTTTAGGGTGTTTAGGGTTGTAAACATGACAAAATGTGCTAAGGTTCAAAGTGTATTAGTACTTTCGCAAGGCACTGTAGGTCTTCAAATACTTTGTCCCATGACTAACGGTAACAAACTACCTTTCTCTGACACTTGGCACTTAACGCAAAGCTCGCCTCTTTCCTCTCTCTTGGATATTATCTCGGTATGTGTGGTTTGGAGTGTGCAGTAGGCCTACCTGTCCAATGATCAGGTCATGATTTGGTGGTGCGGTGGCGCAGTGGTTAGCGCTTAAGTTCCCGGGTTCAATCGTTGGACTGGGCCTTTCTGCGTGGAGATTTCATGTTTCTGCGGGGTAGCTTCGGTTTCCCCTACCGCTAAAAACATGTACAATTGGTTAACCCCCCCCCCCGCCAGGTGTTTCTGACCATCAGCCTGGCTTCACATCTCATCACAAGTGTGTTTTCTCTCCTGTATGTGCAATGTACTGAGTTTGTAAGGAGGTCACAGGTCATAGGGCCTGTCTGCACCGTGTCTGCGCGCGGACGACGCTTTAGACTTGCCGTGCAACACTTTTTTACCACACTGGTCACATCACATGAGATCTCCATTTCCCTTGTGTGGACGTTTTGATGATCCATCCGAGAGCTTTTTTTGGGGGGGGGGTGAGAAGACTGATCACACCGCCCACATGTGTACGTTTAAACATCAGTGCATCTTTCCTTTTAAATACAGTGGATCTCGTTTGAGAGCGTTGATTGACAGTCAGACGGGACAATGACGCCCCCTGGTGGACATGTAAGTGAAGTGCAACATTAAAATGAACTTTTCATCCAACATTGAAGATTAGATAGAACTAGAAGCAGATTCCAAATAAGGACTTAAGGTAAAGGTGTTTTGGGGATAATTAAATCAATATCTTAGTTTTAAAAAACAAAGTGTTGTTTTATCTTATTTCCCACAGAGCCGACAATGGACTAATATTCTTTGGTTTGGGCACTATAAACTACAAAAAGTAATCCATATGTGGTAAGACGGGCTTTGGAGGCCTGTGTCAGGTGCGCTCTTGCCTGTCACCCCGGTGCGCTGGCTTGGTGGACTATTTAAGCGCTCCCATTCTCGTTCGCTCCTCCTCGCCCCATACGCTCTTCCGGGTCTTCTGTGTTGGCCGCCTTGTCCTCCAGCTCCAGTGCCGCTGTCGGCCGTGAGCTCCGCACCGCCGCACGCTAGTGCTCGGCACCTTCACGGTGCGCGTAAGCGTGACGCCTTTCGTAAAGCCACGCTGCGGGTCTGGCAGACGTCTGTGCACTCTGCTTCTCCACTCCAACCAGTCTTGGTCCGTGCGCAGTCAAGCACTTTCAGCGGTGTCCTCAGTGGTCTGCGGTGGCACTGGCACGTTGCCTCTGCTGCTTTGTTTTGCCTCTGTTTTATTTTAGTTTTGCTTGGCTCTGTGCTCGTTTGCGCTTCGCGCAGTGTATCTCCAACTCGGACACTTCCTACGGGCTCGAGTACCTGGAGGTCGCTCGTGCGCCCGCCACGCGCCCTGGGCTTTGTTTGCCAGGCAGGCAGTTGGTTTTAAATAAGAACTTTATTTTAACAACTGTTCCCAACGCTTTTTAATCAAAAGGATTTTAGAAATCGACCATTGTAAGTTGATAAACAATGAAATGTTTTGAAATCAATGAAATGTTTTCTTAAAGTGCAAAATAAAGGTTTTGTAAACTAAATGGAACCAGTGCCTCGAACTCTCAATATACTTACTTGCGTGCCTTCAAACTGTAATACTTTATTTTCCCCAGAAAGTCTGGGGTGGCGTTGTCGGAACTTCTATATATAATTTTGAGAATATAACTATAATTTATAGTCTGTTAACCCCTCGGTTGCCACATTCTGGCGCTGTCGGCAGGATTATTGAAGTGAAAAGAGGCCCGGTTTCCATTTAAGTTTTGTGAAAATGCAATGAATGTCTAGCTGTGGAATTTACGTAGCGCTAAAAAGGTTTTCTCACTACCTAAGTTAAACCTACTGGTCTAGTGTTGTGCCAATTCAATGCATGTTTATTTGTGTGTGTGTATATACATTATTGTTTTCTGCATGTAATGGTTTGTTGTGATTTAACAATGTATTTTTCTATTGCTGTGTATATATTTTTGTGGAATTTGGTACTCTGCTAACTGGTTTTGTGTTGCTGTGGAGGTGTAAAACTTAAACTAAACTACTACTTCTCTACAGCTGGATTCCCTGTATTGTATCTTGTTGACACCTATTTTACAAGGTGAAATTTGCAATTGTTCACACTCGCACAGTTTTCAGGCAAAGCAGCAGTTGTTGGCAACGTGTAGGGTTTTTTTTTTCTATTGCGTTTTTTTGTTTTTTTCCCTCCCCCCCACGTGTTTTCCAATGGCAGAGCTTCAGAGCCTTAAAGATCAGGTGGCCCAGCTAACCGCTGAGAATGAGAGGCTGCGTTCGGACCAGGCTACCCCTGGTAGCTCCAGTGCAGGGCCCTCTGCTGTGCCTGCAGCGTCAACTGCCTCTGTAACAGAGAGGCTTATGTACATACCCCGGGACAGGAAATGTCCTATGTTCAGGGGGCATACAGGCATTAGTCTGAGTGAATGGGTTGAGGAGGTCGAGGCCTGCATGAGAGCGCGTCACCTGTCCCGAGCAGATCAGGCTTACTTTATGTTCGATCATTTGGAGGGAGAAGCCCGAGATGAAATTAGGTATCGCTCCAGTGAAGAGCGAAGGGACCCAGACAAATTGATCTCCATCTTGCAAGATTTGTATGGATGCTCCGACTCCTATGTAGCTTTGCAGGAGTCTTTCTTCTCTCGCAAGCAACAGGAGGGGGAGACTCTGCAAGAGTTCTCCCTCACTTTGTTGAGCTTAATGCATAAAGTGAAAGCGCGTGCCCCGAACAACATGCCCAATTCTGAGATATTGTTGCGTGATCAATTTATTGAGCATGTACTCGATGGTGCCTTGCGTCGCATGCTAAAACAATACGTTCGTCAAAACCCCACAGCGACCTTGCTTGCGGCGAGAGAGGAAGCGATGAGATGGGAGCGTGAGGGTCTTCCAGCCAGCGCACGGGGCCGGAGTAACTCGGTGCCTTCAGCATATGGCCTCCAATACGCCGTGCACGGCGCACCACCGAAAGCCACCTACCCCTCCCAGTCAGAGGTAAGTGAAATGAAGGAGCTCCTAAAACGGCAGCAAGAACAGCTTGATCGGCTCACACAGAGCATTGCCCTCCTGCAGTCATCGCGTAGTCACTCCCCTCGTCGCCCAGCGCCTGTCATCTGTAACCGGTGCCACCGACCTGGACATATTGCCAGGAACTGCCGAGGGTCACGTGGTCCTGCTCACCAACAGCCCTTGCTGCCGGATCACAACCGTTTGGGACAGCAGTCGGGAAACTAGAGCCCACCGAGCTGCAGAGCCACAGCTCGGGTGGGGTTCCTACTGGCTCGGGAAATGTGTCTAGTCGTTCCGTTGCAGTTCCTAAACTTATAGCTTCTTGCCCACATATAGACGTAGACATGGCTGGCGTAAGGGTACCGTGTTTGCTCGATACCGGGTCCATGGTGTCCACCATCACAGAAGGTTTCTTTCGAGAGCATTTTGAGTCGTGGGGTAATGAGCGTCTTCAGGCATGTCACTGGCTACAGCTTAGAGCTGCCAATGGCTTGGCTATTCCCTATCTAGGCTATTTAGAACTAGACGTTGAGCTTTGCGGGAAGTTAATGCCTCGGTGTGGTGTACTGGTTGTAAGAGACCCACCCAGTATGCCTGTACAGGTTCCTGGCGTGCTTGGTATGAATGTCATCCAGAAGTGCTACAGAGAGCTTTTCGGGCAATACGGGCCCTCCTTGTTTGACACCGCTCCCGTAGTTGCGTCCCCTAACTCTTTGGTCGATGCCCTTCAGCAGTGTCATTCGGCTCATCAGAAGCCAACTCCAACGCGACCAGGTAGAGTCAGGGTGCGGAGAAAGCAAGTTTGCCGCATCCCGGCAGGTACGATGAAGATGGTGCCTACTACGTGTTCGGGACAGTATAGTGGTACATCCGCGCTTTTCGAACCCTCGGAGTCTGGCTTACCGGCTGGACTACTGGCTTCTCCATCGTTGGTTCGGGTAGATTGTGGGACCGCTTATGTCCCAGTAGTTAACGTAGGGACCACCGAGGTCCTGCTGCATCCTCGTACTGTTGTAGGTACACTGGACGTAGTAAACGTGGTGAGCTTGCCTGCGGGTGTGACGGAGGTGTCAGCTGCAGCCGCGTCCGTCTCATCGCAGACTGCCACCACCGGTGTGCTAGACGCTTTTGAGGGATTAGATCTGTCTCTTTTGTCCAGTGAGGAGCAGGACCAGGTGCGATCTCTCTTAAGGAGGTATACGTCCGTGTTCGCTGCCCATGACCAGGACTTGGGCTGCACCAACTTGGTCACCCATGACATCCCTCTCACGGATGATGTGCCAGTCCGACAGCGGTATCGTCGGATACCTCCCTCCGAGTATGAGCTCGTTAAAGAGCACATCCATCAGCTCTTGGAGGCGCAGGTGATTGCAGAAAGTTCCAGTCCCTACGCCTCCCCCATCGTTCTCGTCCGGAAAAAGGACGGAAGCCTCAGACTGTGCGTTGACTACCGCCAACTGAACAACAAAACCCGAAAGGATGCGTTTCCACTACCCCGCATAGAGGAATCCCTCGATGCTCTGACAGGTGCCCGCTGGTTTTCCACTATGGATCTAGCCAGTGGATACAATCAGGTACCTGTCACTAGGAGCGATCGGCACAAAACTGCGTTTTGTACGCCGTTCGGGCTATTTGAGTGGAATCGCATGCCTTTCGGGCTATGCAATGCCCCCGGCACCTTCCAACGTCTGATGCAACGCATCTTTGGGGACCAACAGTGCCAGTCTCTCCTCTTGTACCTGGACGACATTGTGGTGTATTCATCCACAGTCCAGCAACACTTGGAGAGGCTGGCTGTGGTGCTGGGTCGGCTGCAAAAGGAAGGTCTGAAGGCAAAGCTGAGTAAATGCAGCTTTTTCCGGACAGAGGTGAACTACCTTGGGCATGTCATCTCTGATCGAGGAGTAGCCACTGACCCAAGCAAAATCGAGGTAGTAGCTGATTGGCCCACGCCCACCACGGCCACGGAGCTGCGATCGTTTTTAGGATTCGCTAGCTACTACCGTCGATTTGTGGAGGGGTTTGCAAAGTTGGCTGCTCCTCTGCACCGCAGGGTAGCAGAGCTCACTGGTAAGCCCTCCAAAGGAAGGAAGACAGCCCCAATCACTGCTGGTGACTGGACCGAGGAGTGCCAACAAAGCTTTGAAGCCCTTAAGGCCAAGCTCACCTCTAGTCCAGTCTTGGCCTACGCCGATTTCTCCCATCCTTTCATCCTGGAGATCGACGCCAGCCACAGCGGATTGGGTGCTGTGCTCTCACAGGAGCACGAGGGTAGAATAAGACCAATAGCCTACGCCAGTCGTGGGTTAAGACCGACTGAGCGGAACATGTCGAATTATAGTTCGATGAAGTTGGAGCTGTTGGGTCTCAAGTGGGCTCTCACCGAGAAATTCAGGGAATACCTGTTGGGGCACAAGTGTGTTGTCTACACAGACAACAACCCATTGAGCCACCTGTTGTCTGCGAAGCTAGGGGCTGTAGAACAGCGCTGGGCTGCCCAGCTGGCCTCCTTTGACTTTGAGCTCAAGTATCGGTCGGGGAAGAGCAATAAGAACGCTGACGCCCTCTCTCGGCAACCCTGGTCCTCGCAGGCACTGGCACCCTTGGCACCAGGTACTTCCCTACCTTCTGCACTTCAACAAGCCCTGCAGGGTCAGCAGGCACAGGCGTCACAGTCCGTGGTGTCGGTCTTTCCGCGCTGTGCCCCCGCCGACCTCCATGTTCTCCAACAGGGAGACTCAGTCATCCAGGAAGTCATAGCATTTTGGCGGCAGAAACGACGGCCCACTCCTGACGAGCGGAAAGGCTTTTCCCAATCTGCCCTTACCCTACTCGGACAGTGGGACCGTCTGGTGGAACTGGACGGGCTTCTGTACCGACAGGTGTTCCGTTCGGATGGTGGTGGGGCCGTCTATCAAGTTCTGTTGCCAAGGGCCTTGATCCAGGATGTCCTAAAACAAGTGCACCAAGAACACGGGCATCAAGGAGTGGACAGAACCCTGGCCTTGTTGCACGCTCGTTGCTACTGGCCCGGGATGTCCCGAGAGGTAGCTCGTTGGTGCCACGCCTGTGAGCGTTGCCAGTTCGCTAAGAACAACCAACCTGCTGCTCACAGTTACTTGGGTCACTTGTTGGCCTCTCGGCCGAATGAAATCGTTGCCATCGATTTCACCCTGCTTGAGCCTACTCCAACTGGTTTGGAAAACGTCTTGGTGATGACCGATGTTTTTAGCAAGTATACCTTGGCCATCCCCACCAGAGACCAACGTGCTTCTACCGTAGCTCAGGTTCTGGTATCCGAGTGGTTTACAAAGCTTGGCGTCCCTGCTCGTATCCACTCGGACCAGGGCCGCAACTTCGAAAGTGCTTTGATTCAACAGTTGTGCAGTCTGTATGGGGTTACGAAGTCTCGCACTACGCCCTATCACCCGGCTGGTAACGGGCAGTGCGAGCGCTTCAACAGGACGCTTCACAATCTGTTACGTGCTTTGCCCACTTCGCGAAAACGAGATTGGGGCTCCTGCTTACCGGAGGTTCTGTTCGCTTACAACACCACCCCTCACCAGTCAACGGGGGAATCTCCTTATTTCTTGATGTTC
This sequence comes from Proterorhinus semilunaris, assembly GCA_021464625.1. NCBI lineage: Eukaryota > Metazoa > Chordata > Actinopteri > Gobiiformes > Gobiidae > Proterorhinus > Proterorhinus semilunaris. The sequence goes on from CM038365.1 coordinate 12,930,432, forward strand.
GGGCAAGAACCTCGGCTCCCCGTTGATTTCTTTTTGGGGCAGGTGCGGGAACCGGTGGCAGGGAGTGTCAACGAGTGGGTTCAAGAACATCAAGCACGGCTAGAAGTCGCTTTCGAAGGGGCTCGCGAACGCTTGAGGGCTTCAGCCCATCGTCGCAAGACCAACTACGACAAACATGTGCGGGCCGCACCCCTTCAGGAGGGTCAGCTTGTACTTTTGCGCAACTGTGGTTTTCGAGGTCGCCAGAAGACTCAGGACTTGTGGAGTTCAGTGACCTACCGGGTCATGCAGGTCCCAAAGGAACAAGGTTCTGTGTATACTGTGGCCCCTGTTGAGGACCACAGTAAGGTTAAGCGGGTACATCGCTCTTTGCTTAAGGCCTTGGTCAGCTTTGACACACCTTACCTTGTGGTTGAGACTTCCTCTGGCGGACAGCCACCAGCCGGTGACGAATCTTCTTTCGAGTCCTTGGGTGGTGACCTGTTTCTAAGGCCACAGCCTACTCGGGAACCTCCCTCGGTTCTTCCACATCAACATGCTGCTGTGACTTGCACCATTCCACCGCCCTTGCAACCATCACACCCAGTTCCGTTAGCTCCAGGACCTTCTCAGGCTTCTCCTTCTAGAGCGACAAATCAGCAACATGCGCCAGTGGCATGGACCGCCGCTCCTGGCCATAACGAGGTGACCACGCGTAGATCTGCTCGGTCCACGGCTGGACAGCATGCTAACGTTCATCATCTTCCAAGGTCATTGCACCATTCGGCCCGGGGAGGACATTCTGCTTCCTCTTCGTCCAGCGCCGCGGGTGTAGTCTTTAGGCCATGGTGCTAGGTGAGTATGTCCATTGTCGGGGCGACAATGCAAACTGAGGGGGTAGAATGTGGTAAGACGGGCTTTGGAGGCCTGTGTCAGGTGCGCTCTTGCCTGTCACCCCGGTGCGCTGGCTTGGTGGACTATTTAAGCGCTCCCATTCTCGTTCGCTCCTCCTCGCCCCATACGCTCTTCCGGGTCTTCTGTGTTGGCCGCCTTGTCCTCCAGCTCCAGTGCCGCTGTCGGCCGTGAGCTCCGCACCGCCGCACGCTAGTGCTCGGCACCTTCACGGTGCGCGTAAGCGTGACGCCTTTCGTAAAGCCACGCTGCGGGTCTGGCAGACGTCTGTGCACTCTGCTTCTCCACTCCAACCAGTCTTGGTCCGTGCGCAGTCAAGCACTTTCAGCGGTGTCCTCAGTGGTCTGCGGTGGCACTGGCACGTTGCCTCTGCTGCTTTGTTTTGCCTCTGTTTTATTTTAGTTTTGCTTGGCTCTGTGCTCGTTTGCGCTTCGCGCAGTGTATCTCCAACTCGGACACTTCCTACGGGCTCGAGTACCTGGAGGTCGCTCGTGCGCCCGCCACGCGCCCTGGGCTTTGTTTGCCAGGCAGGCAGTTGGTTTTAAATAAGAACTTTATTTTAACAACTGTTCCCAGCGCTTTTTAATCAAAAGGATTTTAGAAATCGACCATTGTAAGTTGATAAACAATGAAATGTTTTGAAATCAATGAAATGTTTTCTTAAAGTGCAAAATAAAGGTTTTGTAAACTAAATGGAACCAGTGCCTCGAACTCTCAATATACTTACTTGCGTGCCTTCAAACTGTAATACTTTATTTTCCCCAGAAAGTCTGGGGTGGCGTTGTCGGAACTTCTATATATAATTTTGAGAATATAACTATAATTTATAGTCTGTTAACCCCTCGGTTGCCACACATAGTTACAGTGGGGAAAAAAGTATTTGGCCGAAATTCTATAGAAAGTCTATGGGGAACTGAACAAATAATTTCCCCCCCACTTTACTTGAAACACTAATTATAGTGTAATAGGTTGCGTTCAAGAATGAGATGTCATAATGTCAGGTGTAGGGCAGGTGCTCTTTCAGAGAGAAAACTAATAAAAATGACTTCCCGCACACTACCAACCTTGCAAAAGTAGTTTATTAGGATATGGTCAACGTTTCGGTCCTGAGACCTTCATCAGGCAAATTGTTGAAGAGCTCCAGGTGACCAGTCTTAAGTAGGGTCACCTACTTAAGGTGACCCTTAAGTAGGGTTAAGACTGGTCAGCTGGAGCTCTTTCATTAATTTGCCTGATGAAGGTCTCAGGACCGAAACGTTGACCATATCCTAATAAACTACTTTTGCAAGGTTGGTAGTGTGCGGGAAGTCATTTTTATTCATGTACACTGGGATTTTCCCTCATCTCCTACACACCTGCCTCAAGTAATTGATGTGCGAAGTTTCTCTTCTAATAAGAGAGAAAACTAACAAATGGCCTTGATCATTATTTGTCATATTCATCTTTTGTCTGAAAGTACTTTCATATGACTATTATCATTATTTTGGACGCCTTAATGAGAAAATATGTTTTATTTTCTGTTTGTTTTAGTCATTTGTACTGACAGAAGAGGTTGAACTTTGTTACATGTGGATAGATCCAGGAATTGGAGATTTCAACCATAAACCAAATCCAAAACCATCAGCATTGTCAACCATAGTTACCAGTAGACTTCAATTATACTGTTTTTGGCTATTTCAAAGTATGCTGTACTTTAGTTTTTTATACATTTTTGTAAGCATCTGTTTCTTTCGCGGTCAAAGCACAGTTTAAAATGGAAACTGTTAAACCAAAGCCAATGCGTGAACTGAACTCAAAAAGACAATATACCCGTGACAAAAGTGAATGTGGTTACTAAAGAGGTCATGAAGAAGTGTTTGAAAGGGGAACCCGGAGCAGAACTAAAGGATGCCTGCTCACAACCATGACGAATTTATGAATAAATTGAAATTTTTGTAGATTGTTTTGTAAATAATCAGCAGTATTTTTAAGACAGCGGCACCTGAAGACAAAATGAACGGCCAAAGGTCTGACCAAAAACAATTGAGATTCACTACCTTGCGTGAGCCACAAGCAAATACTTTAAGACCTCCAGTACTTTGGGGACAGACAATAATGTGATTTCACTGACATTGTAATCGTGTTGAACGTCAGTCTCTGATTTGGTGACAAGGTTTCCCTTTCTGACTGACTTGGTATCACTGAATATCGCCCTCCTCACATATTAGTGTGTCCATGGAACATACCTCGCTGAGCTAGTTACCCCACACACGCAGAGTGTTGAGGCCTTATTCATTTGTTTTTGCCCTTGTGCTCGCTTTGTTTTACTATGTCAATGTTCGTTTTGTTTTTATCTGATTTTATTCACCTGTTTGAGGTTTCTTTGAAATGTAAAGTGCAATATAAATACAATTTATTATTATCATCCAAATCCATTCTTTGATTACACACTGGATCATCTGTGTTGAGCTGGTCATGAGAAGCATGTTTTGTGTTGCTGGCAACAGTATAGTCCAAAAATGTTACGCAGTGTGCCTTTAAAAAACAATCCAATTAGCTGACCTATTCCACAACTGGAAAACTGAAAAAATAAAAAATAAATTCTCTCAGGTTATTTGTATGGAGCAACAGTGTGCCAAAGTAATGGCCAACATGTTTTCCTGCTTGGCGTGTTCATTACAGTGATAGACTCTGCTGCTCATGTTTTATTCAGTCTGTCTCCACACAGCATCAGGTGACTGAACATGATCAGACCAAAGGTATACTCAAAGTGACACTTCCTGAAGAAAGAGGGCGCCACCTGATGGCGTAGACCGGTGGAGGCCCATTTCCATCTCTTGAGACAGTTTAATTTACTGAGAAACAGCCAGTGATGAAGAAATAAAAGACCAAATGCTAAACACATCTTTTTTTAACCCACTGCGCAGACTGTATTAATCTTTGTCTTTCCTTTACGTTTTACACACCCAAATAAAGCAGACGCCACACACACCAGACGAATATTTCATATAGTTTTTATTTTAGAATTGGTCGAGCTCATGTGGAAGCTCTAGAACTTTATATAGACATTAAATCCCGGAAGATATTGCCTTCATAATTCTCATTGGTCATAGAGAGCTCGTTGCATATATTTAATGTGTGCAGATACATCTACCACTGTAGCAGTACATTCAACGTGGCCTGGGAAAATTAAGACATCAATGTATTATAATAAAACGCCATTGCCATCGTTAGCACTTTGGTTTGCGTTTATACATCACGAAGAACATACAACATGTACAGCTGCATAAATAAAAATAAAAAAAATAACTGGAAATTCTTAAGATCCAGCCACAGTGGGTGTTAGGAAGTATTCACAAGCGCTCTCAATATTCCCATGTAGTTTTTGAAATGGTTTGTCATTTTACGCCAATAGAAAAAGATGATTCTAATATTGGACTGCTACATAATTATTATTTTTTTTTAAAAGACAAAAGAGCTGTGAAAACTTTCTGACCCCACTGTAAATAGAGTAGCTATAGCTAGCACCGGAGAGGAGGTGGCTAACCGGGCGTACTACACAAGGCAGAATGATCATTTAAAATAGAGGGAAAAAAAGATTAAAAAGAAGGAATAAAAGAGGAGTTGTTCCCTGGAGTGTAGCATGTTCAAGTTTGAGAACAGTTTGTGTGCGTTAGGGCCACTCCGCACTTTAATAATGTACGCAGCAACACAACTTCAAAAGTCGATACAATGCGATGAGGGAATTCAGAAAGATTTAAAAACACAAGTCACGCTTATCCATGGCTTCAGGAATCCTTGCTCTAAAATCTAAGACTATTTTTTATTCTTGTGCTGGCTTATTTCCACTGCTAGTTTCTCTAAAAAACAAAACTAAAAAACAGGCAAGCCTTTGTATAGTTTCACCAATTATGTATAAGACAACCACAGAAAATGTTTACATTTTCTTTCTTTTTTTAAAGAAAGCGCAATTTGCTGCATTCAATCCTCGGAATTTTTGGTGTTAAATTAGCAAAAATCATTTTTGGAAGTGTGGTAATAAATAATTAAAATAATTACTGAACATTTGAGAGTTTTTTTGTATCTGTCGGAAAGACGGAGAACCACGTGAGCGCAGCACCGCTAAAGCATCTATCATCTAAAATTCATTTGGAAGCCTCAGGAATACGCTAGAGTTTTAAAAGCTAAAGATTTCTCAGTGATTGACTTAGCCGCTACAGCCTACCTCCCTTTTATGTTTTTATTTTTTTTTATTTACTTTTTTCTCCATTCTTTTTCAAACAGGGCTGGACATTAGCTTGCCAACTAGCGTTTTGGCTTGGATCAATTAGTCAATTAATTATTAGCAGCAATGTTCTGTTAAATTTGGCTTGTTATCTCATTATTAAAGCCATAATACATTTTATTTATCTAAATTTGGTAGAGAATAGCATACATTTAAAGCTACCTCTAAACTCTAATTAGCCACTCAGTAAGGCTAGTAGGTAGGCTACATGCTACTAGCCAAAATGAAACCTATCATATGGCTAGTATACAAATGCTACTTTCAAACAGCGTAAAAACAGGTCACGAAGGCTAGCAGTATGCAATACTAGCCAAACGACAACCTACCAGCATTAGTAAGCTAATGCTAATGTCAAGCCCTGGTTTCAGATGGTACTCTAGATGGGGTTTTTACAATGGTATGGGGGGCTCATAGGTAGCTGGATTTAGTTGGGATGGGAGGGTCATAAGTTGTTTACATGGAACTTGATCTCAAAGCGACCCTGGTAGCGGTCCTTCTCGTTGTAGTAGATGTTCTCTCCGAACACCTTGCACTCGACGCGCACCGGCGTGTTCATTGTCAGGTTGGTGAACTGAATTGCCACGAGGGGCTGCAGGTACTGGGGGTGCAGGAGCTTGCCGTAGTAGGGGTAGTACTGCAGAGGGAAGCCCTCGCCGATGCCGTAGTACTTGACCTCTCCCACTTTACCCGCGTCCTCTTCTTTCTGTTGGTGGCGCGATGAAAGACATCAATAATGTGAGACAGTGACAATAGAGTTGCACAATCTTAAACTATTGTCATCTCGAGATAGGGTGACGCAGTATACAACTGCAAGAAGTCAGGTCTTCCATCTGTGAGCTTTACACTTTTTCTTTCACCAACACAGCCTAAAATGCACTAGTATACATTGTTTTGTGAGTACAAATGATGTACAATCGGATTGCCTCCAATAACATTGGAAAAAACGGACAGGGATTTCTGGTTTTGGAACTTAGAGTTTATGAATATTGAATGAGGTCACAGGTGCTGTAAAGCATGATGACCAAATGGTTAAAGTGCTTATGACACAATAGACCATTTTTGCATAGTCAACACAATTATATTTAAGATTTGGCTAAAAATGTCATCGGTTTTTAGTTTCAACATTTTTGTGACGTTTATACCATTTATAGTTTCACTTCCTCATTGGACACTGACAGGAAGTGACATAGATGGAGGTGAACAAATTTAAACTGTTGCCAAGCCAACCATCTCTAACAACTAAAACATTTCATTATTTGCATTTTTCATTTCACCAGTTTTATGCAATGCAGGCTTTAAAAACATTTTGCTGTTTAAGTTTGACATCATTTTATGGCCAGCAGATACCACACAGCCGATTAGCCTTTGTTGTGCCTTAAAACTCATAACTTGTGATTATAAGTTTTATAGAAACTAACCAGAAGTCCATGCCCATATTGCACTCCACAGCATTAAAAAACAAACCTGTTTGTTTCGGCCGTTTTTGCTTTATGCAGAAACGTTTGCCGTCGGGGAATTTGGAGTGTCATCTCTTGTGCTATACTTTACACAAACCACACACATTTTTACCTTCGGAACAGGCCGTTCCTCCCCCCTTTTTTTGGTCTCCTTCTGTAGTTTTTAACCATGAAGGTGGAAATTAACAGAAAATTCAAATAAAAACATTTATTAAAGAAGACCACAAAATCGCAAATTAAAAAAAAGAAAAGGCCGACATTATATGTGTTTATAACTGAAAAAGTGAAGTAGTGCATACCCTATTGGTGCAGTAGATGGGGATGACGTTGGGCTGTACTTTGGCCTGGGCCTCTTCTGGGATGCTCTCATTTGACGCAGGAGGCTGAAATGACACAACAAGCCATTCATGTGCTTGATAAAAAGAGCTTGGAAGGAGTTGGGGACAATTACAAGAGCAAAGTTTGATAGAAAAATACTTTTACGAGTAGTTATACAGAACTTTTACTTGTACGTTTGTAATTAAATCTTTTCGCCGAGTCTTCATATAGGATCTCCGGCTGGGAAACATTTCAGTGACAGGTGGACAGACTGTACTTTCCACTCCCCCGGCTCCGCTCGTCCGTCTCGAGTCCAGGTGAGAGTGTGCTTGTCAGAAGTAACAGGAGGAGCGGCCTCCCAGCACATGAGCCAGGACCAACTCGACAGATCGGCTTACCTCCGCACAGGTCTGCTCCTTTGTAAAGCACTTTTTTACGATAGAGGCTATCATTTACTCAAGACAAGTATCGCTACAATATCAGATGCAATATTATAAAAAGATACATTTAGCTTTCATTACATTTTATTTACTGTAAATGCATTTGGTGTAGTGAGTCTACCGTTTTGAAAACAATCCCCAAGGTGAACACTAGAGGGAGTCGTAAACCACTGCAGTACGGAACAGAGGTCAAACTCAGAGCTACTTTGACCGGAAATAAAAACAGCAAAGAGCAACTTAAAATGTCTTGAGTCACTGGGAATTTGGTGTAGTACAGTTAAAAGCCATGATGGTACTTCAACATCAAGAAAATAAATGTAGTTTCCTCACAATACTTTGTTCAATACTCAATCACTTCACAAAAGGGACTTTACACAAGTTAATTGTTTGGCAATGATAAGCTGACAAAAAAATCTTGTTATTTGTACTTTTGACAAAGTTCTGTAGCAAGAAATGCAACGGTGTCATATTTGTTGTTGTTTTCATTTTTTTACACTTTTTAAATGATATTCAACGTAACTGAGTGGCGTGCGTGTGTCGTCCCTTACCTTGGGCTTGAAGTTGACGATGCGGTTGAGTTTGACAATGACGCAGGGTTTACCCTTCCCGAAGCCAAACTCGCGGTCTTCGATGCCGGAGCAGGGTCCCAGTATGGAGCGGGAGAACTTGCAGGCCCTGCGGCTGCCCACGTCACTCTCTAGGTCCCCCCTGTGCTTGAAGTCGGCCGGCTCGGCTAAACACAAGAGAGGAAGAAAAAACAAAACGTATTCAAACTGCAGCAGAGAATGATAGTTTTGTACTTCTACGATGGAAAATTCTCGACCGACTTAAGACACTAGGTTTCATTCTCCACGTGACTTACTCCCACAGTCCTCGAACTTTGTGGGGTCGGACTGTTTGTCGTCATCATACTTGGCAAGGAAATCTTTCATCGCTTTGGTGTAGGGCAGGTAGGACTCCAGGTCGTTGACGTTATAGTTCATTTCAGCTTTGTCCGAGTTCGGCGTGTGTGACAGGCCTGCGGGGAATAAAAATCACATCAGTATTACAACATGGAAGCCCGCATCACAAAGACCGGACAAAACAAACAAAAATCCACTTAACCGGTTACGATCGCAAGAGACAATATTTTCAGAATAATACTGGACTTAAAATCCACTTTTCATCCGCTCTCTACACTGTGCTTTAGTTATCAAGTGCTTCGAGTGGCACGACATTGAGGATGAATGGGGCATTGTGCAGTATTTGCACTGTTGTTTTATAAAAGGCAGACAAACAACAGGCTTGTATTCAATGTGAACAATGAGGAAGAGGAGTAAAAAGAAAGGCTTCACACACAGGCATCGCTCTGTGCGTGAAGTCTCCTCGTTCTTTCAATAGACAAAATGAAAAAAAAAGAAAATTATGTCACCAAATACAAGTTCAGGCACCATGACAGAAAGTTAGCCTAGAAATGTTCTCTGGAACCCGTAAAAGCACCTGCAGGGGCGGAGTAGAACTTCAGTTCTGGGGGCCTCAATTATCAACTTATACAGTTACTTGTAGTATTTTTTGTTTTGGTGGTGGTCCCAAGTCCCTCTATAAAATGTCATTAGCGTTTATAAAAATGTAAGCTGCAAAACATTTAAAATCTGGTTTATGTTATTGTTTGGATATGTGGCTTAATTTCACTAAAATCTTCTATTTTCAATAAAAAAAAATACATCAAATTCAAAGTAAAAAAATATATATTCTCAAAATCATCTTGTGACGCCCATTTCAGTGTCCCGCGACCCCCACTTTGGGAACCACTGGTCTAAAAAACAAATATGCATATTTAGTTATCCATACTTTGCCATTTAAATCAGTTTGCTCTTTTTTTTAAGGGATTGACATAATTGAAATAAGCCCAAGGTTACATACAATGCTGTGTGGCTTGTTCATTAACATGCACTGTCCCTACCAAATAAACTAAACTAATAAAGTGAAATCATGGTTAGAACCACCGCGTAACTTTATCGGTGTCTGGTCCTTCAGTAGATAAAGGTTTGCAACCCAGTAAAAAAAAACAGTTCAAAAACCCACTTTTGGGTCTCGAACCACTGCTTTTGTAATGCATTTAATTTCTTTCTGGTTTCGACTTGGTTTACATCCAGTTTAGACATAATTTTGTCCAATTCAGATTCTTCTTTTTAAACCTGGTTTAGTCCCGAGTGTGTATTGAGGATTTCAGTAGCTTTATCATGGTGTAAATACCTTTACTATTATTCCCATGTTCAACCATATAATCATTTTAGGATATTAATGGTCAGTATCCTGTCCACACTTTCACTTGACCACTCTCATCTACAATAATTGGATTGGTGCCGGTGTCTTGCCTCTCACATGAATCTTATTTGTTGCAGGGACTAAAATAACCTCTACACAGAGACCATGTGACACGGCAAGAAAATGGGAATAGTTACACGAGCAACGGTGATGGCACATCTACACGAGCTTATGTGGAACTTGGGTATCAAAAAGGATTTCTACCAATTGAAAATAATGCATACAACCAAAAACCAAAACGCTCTGAAGAAAAAAACATTACATTTCACTCGCTTATACCTGCAGAAGACTGAATTCAGCTACTACACAACCTAGATTTGGTCCTTATTTTTAGCCAGGGAGCGGAGTGTGCTGCTCTCACCTGGTGGGGCCACGCGGTCCTGCCAGGTGGGTTTGTAGCTGCTCAGCGTCAGCATCATGCCTTGGATGGTGCCGATGAAGAGCCCAGCCAGACAGAGATAGAAGATGACGTAGAATAACGTGATTTTAACTGTGGGAAAGAAAACACTGCAATTAGCAAATCTCCAGAGACGGCAATCATTCAGTTAGTGTAGTGTTCCCTGCCAATAATGTCCATGGGGTCTATTTATGTATAAAATCTGCTAACCTAGTTATTTGGACCTCTACAAAACATGTTCTTCAGCTCATATTTCAGTCTTTCAAATGTTATTGCCCCCGGACAAATCTATTTACAATATGAAAACAGCCTAATATAAATTCATTTCCTGATCCTCCAAGTGAGCTACCATAAGCCCCTCCCACTAAAAAGAGAGAGAGAAAAAAAGCTAAACTATGTGCGTGTGGCTGTAGTGAAGCCATGACGGGTGTGTTGAAACTTAGCAAGAGATGGAGAGGTGAGCAGAGCGTTCGCTTGATAGGGAGGACCTCAGCAGGAGCTAATGGTAATAACAGCCACTGGAGAAGATTCAAAGATTACTCAAAAGATGCGCGAGTGGGTCCAAGGCTTTTGATGAGGACAATATTGTAACATGGTAAAAAGCGCTAAGAAAAAAAAAGCTAGATTTTACAAAAACACCTCTCCTTTAAATATTTCATCCACGGTTGTTGTGCTTTTGACATAGAGCCAAGTAATTAATCACAATCTAAATCAAATCGAACGGTCTCAGCTTATTTGTTTTTACTAGACGTTCTTGGGAGGTCAAAACAAGAGCACGGTTAGCTTGGCAGGCTAGCAGATTAACATTGCTGCATTGTCTTAAAGCAGAACTGCTCATGCCCCTAGAGGCCGTAAGCGCCACTGCAGGTGTCGTAGCATGTTGCGTTTTTTTTTACTCCTCAAGATTGTCCTTGATACTAAATATTACGTTGACAGAAAAGACAAAGGGAGAGGGATATTGTTCATCCAGTTACACAATGGAGAGAATTAATTTTTTTCCCACTCAAACTTGGCTGTAAATACTGTTTAAGTGGCGCTAGCCCGCAGTTAGCTTTTCCCATTAGCTTCTTCGTCATGATTCCATTAGTGTGTATTGCGCCTGGGAAAGTTTCAGGCATGGTTTCCTGGCCAGAGAAACCAGGGGGAGATGAAAGACCCCCCAATCATCCCATTAACACTTGTATTGCCCCCAGACAGACTACGAAAAGGATTTATTAAAAGAGGTAAAACAAGTTACTTCGTACTGCTTTATGCATCATTTACTCAAATTGAACAAATGTCCAAGCTTTAGTTTTACATATTTCTATTGAGGTAACTAAACAAAGGAACAGGGCATAGCGCCTTTTATAGATCACAGTTCACACTAAATGTGTAGTGTTGTTTCAGAAATTGTAAAAACTTATCTGCCAACAGTTGGGTGGCTCTACGGGATCCATATGGGAAGCCACTGGATTTAGCTACGCCATTTTTTACATAATATTTCTTGATGAAAATCAAATTTTTAATGAAACCATCACAAATCTAAGACAATAAGAGCTGCCTTTTCAATGAAGGAGGGAGAAGGGGGGGCAGTAAGTATACATTGGGAATTTTCTGCTACGGGGTTTGGGCGGTTTTGCAGATATTGGCTGCTGAGACATGGCAACCCTGCCTCCAATGAGTGTCAATTAAAATTAAAATAAAAAATAAAAACTTGCCTGCCCTTTAGTTCAGTCCTCTACAAACTGAAATGCATACAATCTTTACATTTAACAGTTCATATTTAAATCTTCTATCAAAGGCCACTGCTCCTGGATGCGTTTAAAAACCACACTATAAACTGAAGCTCCATTTGGATGATTTACAAATCTAAATCAGAACAAGACAAACGTATGTATTGGCTATTCCTTTAGCTGTGGCAATAGGTGCAGCTGACAGTTTATAGTGAGATATAAGGTTACTGTAACAGAAATACAGGACATTAGTTATTAATAGGCAATCGAGGGCAGATGCGAAGTACAAAGGCCATCACTACTGTGGGCTATAATTGCATTTTATTTGTTTATGAGGGCAGTAAAAGTTTAGTTCAGTTTGACGGCTCATTTCTCCTTCAGAGGTGATACGAGGCTCCTTAGCCAAAACCAAGTCTAAACAATAGCACTGTCAAGTGTCAACATGACATTGTACAGAATTAGCTTGTTTGTTAGCGATATAAGCAGTCTAATTGAGCAAGTTGTGTATTCAGGTGCAAGTAATTGAAGTAACTGCAAAATAAGACTGTTAGATTTGAGTTTTTAGAACTTACATTTACCCTTGTACTGATAGGAACATCTCGGAGAATAATGCCTTGGTCTCAATGTCTAACTAATTGATAAGTCACTGAAGCACAGTGTCCCTGAGACAAGCATGTCTATTTCAGTTCTATTTCTGTTATGGGCTTCATTGAGAACTTTGACCATTCAAAAGATAGAAAACAAAAGCGATGGCATCCATCACATCACGTCAAACTCATGGATAGTTCAACAGTATTTTTAGCCTATTATAATAACTTCATCTGCATTCCCTTCCCATTTTGCGAAATCGTACCATGCATGGATTTCAATCACATGGAATTCTGTCTATGTGAAGCACAATGGCAAAGGTCTTAATTTTACAAAGCTCGAAACCCATGAATGGCCGACATAAATGAATAGCTTTTCGTCGGTTTCCAGAACCCACTCTCCATGACGCATCCCCAATAACCACGCAGACTTGGACACAGCTGTATAATGCTCCAGTTGTCCTACTATCAAGTGCTTGTTCCAATCTTCAAGGACATAAAGACACAATGCGGTGGAACAGGCTTCGAGTGAATGAATGAACGCCATGTGACAGAAGAAACTACAAAGGGCAGCATTCACACCGGCGACAAACAGTGGCGGCCATTGTTTTAAACGGCTCCGGAGAATGTACTTGCGAGTAAAAGCGCGCACGGGTACGGTTACAGGTAAGGCATACGGCGATTAATAATAGATGCGCGCGGTTCCGTCGGATTCTACGGACCTTGGCGTGAGAACTCGATTACTGACCGAGGTGGGAACCAACTATACACTTAACTCAAGTTACTTTAGAAGGGAGAATAAAGTTAAACATTCTACGGCACAACTTCATTCTAACATTTGAAAAACTTTCATTTGTCCTCTGTGCCAAGGTCAATAGCATTCTTGCCTTGCAGCAAGAGGAAGTCCCATCCATAAAAGGCCACGGACACTACATTACACACACTACTTTAAATTTCTTTGGAAATGTTAAGAATCTTCAGTTAGTACATTCACTTTTATTTCTTGAAGGAACCACAGGAATATAGCAGTGCCAAGTTGTCTTTGCTCAAATCCAATCGAATCCTGGGGGTCAATCAAGTTTTTATTGTCACTTTTAGATAAAACAAAGCAAATTATAGAGAAAAGGAACAAGATATAATCATTCGAAATAGCCGCTTTTGACCCGAAGCGCATCCCGGCTTTTACGCACACTTTACGCACAATGTCAGAGGGGTCACCAAGCATGAAACCGGAACGAAGCATCCAATAAAAAATAAAAAAAGACGTTAATATATTACATCACCACTGCGCATGTCAGAGCAACCCGATGCATCAGCACTTTCTCATGACCCGAGAAGGACAATCACACACACACACACACACACACACACACGCACACACATCCCCCTGTTATTGGTGCAGACGCCGGGCATGAACCTTCAACACTTTTTTCGCCCTCTTCCATTTTACGCAGGTGCCAAAGTCTGAAGAGAGGTGACATTGAAGGGGCATGCGCACTAAGGTTTTTTTTTTTCTTTTTCCTTACGAACTCCAAACGACGGGAGAAAGGTCGGAGCAAGTTAATCAGTGGTATTCCTCCTAGATTACACGGACATCTGATCACGAGAACCCGACACGGATCGATTCTTTCTTCGCTCTCTCCGGTTCCACGCCGCTCTACTTCCCCTTTTCCTCCTTTATTTTCATTTTCTTAACCTTGAGTCACCTTGAGCCATGATGCAGTTTTAACCCTACTGCCTCCCGTTTCCAGCAACATCATTACACACGTCCCTTGGCGCGTCGATGGCTAGAGGCATTCGTTTCATTCGCGCAGGAAAGTTGCAGGGCGGAGGATAAAGTTTCGCGGAGTGATGCTCTTGCACAAAGCGGGGCAGGTGTAGCGCAGGGGAACGTCTCATCATCGGGACGTCAACGTTTACGAATGGTGGAAATGCATAAAAACCCAATGAGCAATTGACTGAGGTCTGCACACATGTTCATTTAAGTTAGCAGTCCTGCAGCAAAGAGCTAGTTCATCATTTGGTTAAATGCATTGGTTGTCATGGTGTTAAGGGAAGAGAGTGTCGCTGCAACCCCGGGGAAAGACGAATAAAAAGTTACAGATTTGTATGTCAGTAATGTAGGGTCAAACCAAAGTCTAGCCTCCAAATGAGAGAAACGAGATGGAACAATTTAAGAAATCATAATGAAAAAACAACGCGTCAGTCCAAAAACCAAAAGTCTAGCACCAGGCAGACGCTGAAGTCGTGATCGCTTCAGTGGGTGCCTTTCTCGTCGCCACACCGGTGTAGGAACTCCCCCCCAAATGCAGCAAAGTCACAGGTGTGAAGCACGACACACGCGCGCACACACACACGCGGAGCCCCCTCTTGGTCCTGCGGCGGCTACTTACACCAGCTGGATCCCGTGCGCCCGAGGACCTCTCCCGTGTCCGAATTCCACAGAAACCGCTTCCACCCGCCGTCGTCCTTGTCTTTGGGCATGATTGATACGTGGAGGTGAGAGTTATCCCTAAAAGCTTAACATAAAACGCACACGGGGGGGATAAAAGAAAAGGCGGTTCCCCCTGGTTAGTTTTGATGGCTGCGGATACGAGGAGACAAGCGGTTCGGCGTAATTGAAGTCTACCTAATATATACCACCCGACTCCGCCCCGAAGTTCGAACTGGGCACCTTACGGGGAGGGTGAGTCCGAGCGGGCCAATGGGGAGGCGGCAGCGGCGTGCGTAAAGGGAGACAGCGGTGAGCGAATAGGAGTGACGCCGGTAGGGGCTCTCGGTGTGTGGGGATGGGGAAGATGATTTATATGTGGCCAGTGGCAGTGGTCACAGCGAGAGTCATCTGGCACAAAAATGGAAGGTTCAGTCTGTGGCCCATAGTCTGGTCTTTGTAGATATTTGGTAGATTAAGAAAAAAAAACAGGATTGGGGGTGTGTTTCGTTTGTGTTTCGTGTATGCATTTGTTTCATTCTAGGTCTAGTTGTAATTAGAAGAAAAAGTTTGATCATCCCCAAACATTTTCAGCATGCTCAGACTCGTCATTTCGGTGCTCAGATTTCCCTCACTACACGCTTACTCTCAAATAATTCTCATGGATTGTTTTTTGCCTTGGATTTCCTCCTTTGGGGATCAATATCAATCTCTATCTTAAACTTCTTTGGTAAATTAGGATTCTGTGTTTTCTTGTTTCCCCCTCACAAAATTAAATATATTCTAAAAAGCCAAAGTATGTTAGTCCTTAAAGTGCATATGACACATTAGACACAATTTTTTGCGATAATAGTAATATTTAAGATTTTGCTGAAAGTTTTACCCAGCTTTCTTTAGTTTGACCATTTTTGTGATGTTTGTAGTTTTACTTCCGTATATAACCTTTAATTGTAAACATTCCGGGTTTGGCTGGAGGCAGGAAGCTCGATTCCTATCTATTTCCATTGTAGCTGTTGTCATAGTAACAATAAACAAATGTCTAACTGTTGTTGGGAATATCAGATAAACCTTATTTTATCAACACAAATGTTATTAGGCCCGAGCGCCATCCAGAGCCGGCCACAGAACAAACTGACTGAGGTGCATTCGAGTTTCAAAAGGTGCAAATAGACTTTCTCGCCAATGAAATACATTGTGATGTCATTAAAACTGAAGGTGCAAACATTTCATTGCACCCCCGTAGATCTGGGCCTGGTGCCATCAGGGCTAGCGAAGGGGCTCTTGTAATTCACACTCCCCCAAAGTGGGGGAGTGCGCCTCCTCTCAAACATACACTCCAATCATCGTGCACGTTCTGCAAAATTATATGGAGAGTACACATTTTGGTTTTATGAAAATGAAAATAGTTTGGCACAACATTCCATTTGGTCGTTCCGATCAGAAAGTCAATCACACCCATGGCATATTTTTCACGGTGTTGCCGTAGTGATGACCAGAACGCCCCATTTAATTCTGATGGAAAAATGTTAAACTCCATAATTCAGCGAAAAGTGAGGAACCAAAGGTTATCCAAAGTACTTGGATCACCTTTGTGGATTTTATGCAGCGCAGCCGCAACCTTAAGTTAAATGTAAAAATATGCTTCAGTTTGCAGATATAGTGTGATACACATTCATAACAATTTGTCTCTGTATAATGTCAAAATTGAGCGTGTCCAAAAAATGTGGACACTGACAGGAAGTGACATAGATGGTGGCAAACTATTTTAAACTGTTGCCATGCCAACCATGTTTGTTAAGTGTGACATCACACACACTAATAAGCTTCTTCTGGGTCCAAACTGTTGAGAGTTCCACAGATAAACACAGCACAAAACACAAACCTTTGTCTAAATCTCCTACTGAAATAACAGCAGATAAAAGACAAAAACTGTTTTACTCCTAATTCTAATAATATAGCTCACCCTTTCTCTAAAATGAAGATATTTTTATATTTGAAATATGCCTTCATTGTGTATGTGGAAAATAACTTCATAATTAATGTCAGATAAACATTACTAAAGAAAATCCAGAGTGAATGTAATATTTCTGTGTGATCAGATGTTCATAAAGAGCCTTGTAGTTGACTCTACAGCAGGTTAAAATCAGCGAAATCCCAGTATAGTGAATATGACTAAAGCTCCGTTGGACCCGGAAGTACCGTGATGACACCATCACTTTACAAACGTATGAGAAATGAGTCAAACGGCTATGGAACTTTACCTCTATGTCTATAAATGTCTATAAAGATCCATTATGGAACTTGTTATGCAAAAAAACAACATCTTGATATTTGTGCCTAAGCTGAACTCCCCTGCTCACTCTGGTGAGCAGTGAAAATCTATCAGAAACTCTAAAAACAATTGGGTCCTGGAGCGTCATAGAGGCCTCTGAAATGGAAAGTAAAGGCGTCATGCTAACCGCACATACGCACAAATACAAATTCCCTAATGTACTTCTAAATGACTGCAGATCCTATACCTGGAGGTAGTATGTACACCCGTTAATTATTATTATGGAATACCTTAAAATAAAGATTTGAAGTTAATTCGATTCTGGCAATACTAAAAATGAAAAAGAAGAAAGTAGCTTCCTAAAACTATGGCTCTGTTTGAAAATGCAAAGATGATATTATTTTGAGCAGTGATCCATGAAATTAATTTTTAGATTTAGTGCCAGAGTGGAACTATAAATTCTAATGCAGATCATGTGCTTGAAACGACCTATTCCAGATGACGTGTATGTGTTGTGTGCACTCCGGTTTAAAAGAAAACAACAACCACAACACAATCGTTTGCCCTGATTAACTGAAACATGTGGACATGCCATACCTCTTTTTGAAAACTATGGAGGCCTGCACGGACCTTTTTGAAGGATTAGGCCACGGATTTTCCATACTGAGATATGTTCTTACCTCAGCTTAGACGAGTTGATGCGTACCTGTCTGGTCCTTGTGCGTGCGCTCAGTCACGCAGAAAGACCAAAGATGTAGTTAGCATTTAGCCTCTCCTCCTCTTCTCTATGGGGCCAAATGAGGGTGAAGTTAGAAGCGACCAAGCTCTTCCACGTTTCCCCTATTTAAAGGAAAGTTTTTTTCCATACTGAGATATGTTCTTCCTACATTAGCTTAGACGAGTTGATGCGTAGCTGTCTGGCCTTTGTGCGTGCGCTCAGTCACGCAAAAGTTGTTAGCGTTTAGCCTCTCCCGCCAAAGGTATAGCTCCACACTGGGGTGAAGTTTAAAGCTACCAAGCTGTTCCTCGTTTCCCCTATTTAAATAGATTTAAATTGATGACATTACTGCGCGGACGTCGAAGTACTCCAGGTGTTATTACGCCTCACAATATAGTACCCACTTTTATATGTTTAATTTTGTGTAACTAGACTTAGATCATGTAAAGGATATCACATAACTGTATTTCTAAGCGGATAAAAAAGGGGTACTATATTGTAAGGCGTAATAACACATTAGGAGCACTTCGACGTCCGCGCAGTAATATCTTCACTTTACTGCGTATAGACCTGGACGGGGGCCTTTCTGTGTGGAGTTTGCATGTTCTCCCCGTGTCTGTGTAGGTTTCGTCCGGGTACTCCCGTTTTCCCTACCGCTAAAAACATGTACAATAGGCCAGGAGGAATGAGAGCGTGTTTGAGAGTGCTAACATCCGGCGTGGCGTGTTTTCATGCATGTAAATCAAAATGAAACGTCAATATCTAATTCGAAACGGTGTATCTCCTCTAGGGACACAAATATACAATGTCTATGAAATATTTTTGAGAAATACCAACAAACTTACCATCATATACCATGTGCCAACTAAAGAGTGGCATAGATGTTGGGACTGCCCCCTCACATCAAGGAGGTCCCAGGTTGAACAGAGCAGTGTGGCGGGTCGTGACCCCACAGTGAGTCGCAGTCACCGTTGAGAAATTGTTTTGATAGGCTGGGAAAATGTCTGTGTAAAGTTTGCACGTGCAGCCACTGTATTGGCGATTACATAATACTGCAGTCCCTATCAGTGACCGATGGACATCCTCTATGGACAGTGCATCCAATTTCACCGACACATGCATAACCGAAACCATATCTGTGTTATGCGTTTTGGACTTCAGATTGCCACTATAACTGTTCAGAGGCCACTGGTTAGCTCGGGTCGTGTTTGGCTGTATGGGCATAAACATTTTAGGGTGCGTAAACCATAATTGGATGTTTTTGTCAAGTCACTGCAAACGCGCGTACACGTCTAACTTATAATTTAGCTCGATCCCAGTGGCACAAAACAGTCATTATAGCTTGAACAATAAGTCGGCCATAATTCCACTTTCCAAGAGTCTCTGAAGTGGCCCCGGGAACTTTTTGCTCAGACTCTGGCAACGCTGCATTTTGCCACGCTATCGGAGTGAGGTGAACGGCGGGCGCGTCTGTCCCATAGACTGTATCAAGTCTGTCCTCTCCGGTGCGTTCAGGGGCGTTCGTACTGCAGAGCGCCGTCACGACTCGGGGCTGCGGCCGCGCTTTTTTTTTTCTTTCATTATGAGACTGTGTGAATGTGTGTGTGAGAGAGAGTGAGAGAGAGAGAGAGAGAGAGAGAGAGAGAGAGAGAGAGAGAGAGGGAGGGCAGCAGATGTGCACATGTGTCCGAAACGAGAATGACAAATAGAAACTCCCATTTCAAACTTGGAATCAGAAAGAGGTGGCTTTTGCTTTGTGGCCCTCTCAGATGTTAGCGGTACGATTCCCCAAATTGTAATGTCCTCTATTGTTGTACCCTTGGGCAAGACACATCACCTACCTTTCCTCGATGAATAAGTAAATGAAGTACTGGAAATTGTGCATAGTCATCTCCAATATCACACGTTTGTTAATAATTCAGTTGTGTCGCAATGTATTGGGATTCGGGGTCAGATTTACATGTTTTGGTCTATGTATGGCTGGTCCCCCCGAGGGCCCTATAAAAAAAAAAGTGTTACACCTAAACCGGCAAAGCATCAGACTCATGTAAAGTAAATAACCAATTTGGACATGAACTATATTATGCATATTTCATGTATATTTATTACTAGTTTGTGGATGCAAAGCAACTTTCTCCAACTAAACTCAGACAAACTGCAGCTCGAGTCCTGACAAGAACCAGGAAATACGACCATATTAGTCCAGTGCTCCGGTCTCTGCACTGGCTTCCTGTCACTCAGAGAATAGAATTTAAAATAGCTCTGCTTGTGTACAAGTCTTTTCATGGTTTAGCACCAAAGTCCATCTCTGACATGTTAGAGCCATGTGAACCATCTCCGGGAGGGGTCTCCTGGTGGTTCCCAGAGTCAGGACTAAACACCGTGAAGGCTGAAGCTAAACTGGAACAGTCTCATGAGGATGTGAGACAGGCCTCATACGTCAACTCAAAGTATTTTTGCTTTTCACTTAATACATTTTCATGTTGATGTTTTATGGATTGATTTGATCTGCTTACTTCTATGCAACTGTGAAGCACTTTGAAGTGCCTTGTGTATGAATAGTGCTGCACAAATAAACTTGCCTTGCATTCTAGATTATGTTTCATGTCACATAAATGCAATTTCCTTGTTTGCGAATGTATCGCTGACAATGGCAATAAGCCTGTTCTGATTCTGATATCTGCTTCTTATTAATGCCTTTAAACCTTTTCACACCATTTGCAACAACGAAGGAAGTTGTTCAAGTATACTGGTTTACACATTACAAAGTACATCAGTCTGTCACTGAGAAGAAGTTGGATCGCAGTGAGCCTGGGAATTGAACCTACAACTCCTGAGTGACATTTTGGATCATACTTTTGCCAGCGATACAAAGCGTGCTCCTAATGACCACGGGACCAGTGGTTCTCATCATCAGGTATGGTGTCGGGACCCACTGTTTCCCTGGGATAACAAGCCGCGACCCAAATAAGACTTTAACTTGTAAGATATAAAATAAAATACTTTATTTTCCTCACAAATTATTGTTGAATAAGCAATAAATAAGCCAAAAAAGCTGACATTATGATGAAAAAAAACAACAACCCGATAATAGCCATTTTAAGATTCAATATATACCTTTTACTGTACATACATTTGAAAATAAATGTTTTCTGGTTCATTTTCCATTACCCACCAGTTGAGAACCACTGATCTAGACAGGGAGTAAATCGTTAGAGCTTTACGTAAAAGCATAGTCAAAATGTCAGGATTCGTCCTGTGTCCCCGTTTTTGTATTCGTCTTTGGTTTGGTCCTGTGTTTTATTTTGACATGTCTGTTCTGTCCTTGTGATTTTGCTTTGCTTCCCCTGTGTTGATTACCTGCCCCGCCCTGATGTGTTTCACCTGTGCCCTGTTTCCCTGTGTATTCATACCCCTGTGTTCTCCCCTGTTCTTGTGGGTTCATTGATTGTATGTATGTCGTCCCTGTTACTGTCTGTGCTCTGCGTGTGCCTTGTACAGCTTTTGGCCTGTAAGTTTTGTTCAGTTTTGCTTGCACTTGGACTGGTCCATTAAATTTTATTTCTTCTCTGATTTTTGGGCTGTTCTGCTTTTGGGTCCCACTTCAATTCATGACAGAATGAACCGACCAAAACGCGACCCAGCAGGTAGCCCTCTATTTATGTTCCGGGAGATTGAGCCAGATATCCTGGTCCTGGCTACCTCCGCCCCTGAGCCACCGCCAGCCCCCGTCCGTCGCTCGAGGTGGGCCCCTTCCGTTCCGGAGCCACCGCTGGACACTTCGCTCCGTCCAGGGTGGGCTCCCCCTGTCCTGGGGTCACCTCCGAGCCGGGACCTTCGCCTGGGGTGGGCTTCTTTCGCTTCTGTCCCTGTTCCGGGCCCGAGCCCTGTTGGGCAGCTGCCTGCCTCTCTCTGGGGCTCGCGTCTCGCTCGACCGCCGCCTGGCTCGGCTCTCCTCCGGGGCTTCGTCCGTTCTCCGCAGCTGCCGGCGGACAAGCCCGCGGACCGACCCACACCGCGGTCTCCACTGCTGGACACCGACCTGGGCTTGGGGTGGGCCCCTTCTGTCCCAGAGCCACCGCTGGACATCTTGCTCCGTCCAGGGTGGGCTCCTCCTGTCCTGGGGCCACCACCAAGCCCAGACCCCCGTCCGGAGTGCACTCCGCTGGTCCCTGCTCCTCGCCGGAGCCTTGGCCCGCCGCCGCCTGTCCCCGCTCCTCGGCTGCGCCCCGCCCGGCCGCCGCCTGTCCCCGCTCCTCGTCGGAGCTCCACCCGGCCGCCGCCGGTGCCCGCAGAGCTCCCGGACCTGCCTCCTCCTCCGTGGCCGGCGGAGGAGGGTGCATACCTGCCGCCGCCGGACTTCGCGGACCCGGCCCTGCTCCCGCCGCCGCCGGACTTCGCGGACCCGGCCCTGTTCCCGCCGCCGCCGGACTTCGCGGACCCGGCCCTGTTCCCGCCGCCGCCGGACTTCGCGGACCCGGCCCTGTTCCCGCCGCCGCCGGACTTCGCGGACCCGGCCCTGTTCCCGCCGCCGCCGGACTTCGCGGACCCGGCCCTGTTCCCGCCGCCGCCGGACTTCGCGGACCCGGCCCTGTTCCCGCCGCCGCCGGACTTCGCGGACCCGGCCCTGTTCCCGCCGCCACCGGACTTCGCGGACCCGGCCCTGTTCCCGCCGCCGCCGGACTTCGCGGACCCGGCCCTGTTCCCGCCGCCGCCGGACTTCGCGGACCCGGCCCTGTTCCCGCCGCCGGACTTCGCGGACCCGGCCCTGTTCCCGCCGCCCCCGGACTTCGCGGACCTGCCTCCGCCGCCGTGGCCCGCTGCGGAGGATCCGGACCTGCCTCCGCCGCCGTGGCCCGCTGCGGAGGATCCGGACCTGCCTCCGCCGCCGTGGCCCGCTGCGGAGGATCCGGACCTGCCTCCGCCGCCGTGGCCCGCTGCGGAGGATCCGGACCCGCCTCCGCCTGAGACCCCTGACCCACCTCCTTCTGAGACCCCTGACCCGCCTCCTTCTGAGACTCCAGACCCGCCTCCTTCTGAGACCCCTGACCCGCCTCCTTCTGAGACCCCTGACCCGCCTCCTTCTGAGACTCCAGATCCGCTCCCGCCTCGGCCGGAGGCCCCTGATCCGCTCCCGCCTCGGCCGGAGGCCCCTGATCCGCTCCCGCCTCGGCCGGAGGCCCCTGATCCGCTCCCGCCTCGGCCGGAGGCCCCTGATCCGCTCCCGCCTCGGCCGGAGGCCCCTGATCCGCTCCCGCCTCGGCCGGAGGCCCCTGATCCGCCTCTGCCTCGGCCGGAGGCCCCTGATCCGCCTCTGCCTCGGCCGGAGGCCCCTGATCCGCCTGAGCCTCCAGACCCGTCGCCCCCGTGGAGACCCCCGGATCCGCGGCCTCCGCCGGAGCCCCCAGACCCGCCTGAGCCTCCAGGGCCACCTGACCCGGATCCGCCTGAGCCTCCAGGGCCACCTGACCCGGATCCGCCTGAGCCTCCAGGGCCACCTGACCCGGATCCGCCTGAGCCCACAGACCCGCCCGAGCCCCCGGACCTGCCTCCGCCCCCGCCCGAGCCCCCGGACCCAGACCTGCCTCCGCCCGAGCCCCCGGACCCGTTCCCTCCTCCTGGCCCCCTCCGCCCTCCCTGTTCGGTTTGGACCTTGGGCCGTCTGGGAGCCGTCCCTTGAGGGGGGGGGTACTGTCAGGATTCGTCCTGTGTCCCCGTTTTTGTATTCGTCTTTGGTTTGGTCCTGTGTTTTATTTTGACATGTCTGTTCTGTCCTTGTGATTTTGCTTTGCTTCCCCTGTGTTGATTACCTGCCCCGCCCTGATGTGTTTCACCTGTGCCCTGTTTCCCTGTGTATTCATACCCCTGTGTTCTCCCCTGTTCTTGTGGGTTCATTGATTGTATGTATGTCGTCCCTGTTACTGTCTGTGCTCTGCGTGTGCCTTGTACAGCTTTTGGCCTGTAAGTTTTGTTCAGTTTTGCTTGCACTTGGACTGGTCCATTAAATTTTATTTCTTCTCTGATTTTTGGGCTGTTCTGCTTTTGGGTCCCACTTCAATTCATGACACAAAAGGCCTGCATTTACCGCTTAATAACCAGACTAAATTCTGCCCACATTTTGTAGCCAAAACACAATCTACAAGTCCGGGTAAACCGAAAGCTTAGTAAAATTTGCCAAAACATTGCTTTCAAATGTTTGCAATAAAGTACTATCTGCCCATAATATCCTGATTATGTCGAAAGACATGTGTCTTGCGTGAAGTGAAAGCCTTGATGGCGCCACGCCTATAGACACAGACCTTTGCCGGACTGTGTACACATTAAACAGACAGTAATGGCACTGGGGGAGGGACAAGGTGTCAAGGTGAACAGCACTTCTCTAACCAGTATTTATACCACAGCAGCGGAGCCTGTGGGAAGAACGTAAACCCGTCTGCAGCAAAGGGAATAAGTGTGACGTCAGCCATTGTGCAGACTGAACAAGCAGCTTTACCAGGAATTCTGTTGAGTTTATGGAATTAGGAGATATTAGGAGGGAGTATGAGGGAGTGTCACTTTCCACACTTTTTCAATGTGGATGCAAGTAACATTTCTTCATAATGAAGTGGCATGCAGTACAAAGGTCACTGCTGTTTAAGGGTCAGACAATTTAAATATTTGTATGACTACCATATTTGTAAAGTGGGGTTCCCCAGGGGATAGTTTTGGGACCAGTACTATTTATAATTAATAATAATAATAATTAATAATAATGCATTGGTTTTCTATAGCGCTTTTCTGGACGCTTTACAGTTGCATTATTCAGTCACTCCATACTTGGTGGTGGTAAGCTACAGCTGCCCTGAGATAGACTGACAGAAACGAGGCAACCAGTCTGTGCCATCGGCCCCTCCGACCACCACCAACCACTCACTCACACACTAAATTCGCCCAGGCTTCCTGGTGTTCCCAAACGGTCTCCCATTCAAGTACCCACCAGGCCCTTCTCTGCTTAGCTGACGGGATCGTCACGGTACGGTAGTACAGCGCTTAGTACTCGTGCTTCACAGCTAGAAGGTCCAGGTTAGATTCCCACCAGGGACGGGGCCTTTCTGTGTGGAGTTTGCATGTTCTCTCCGTGTCTGCGTAGGTTTCCTCCGGGTACTCCAGTTTCCCCTACCACTAAAAACATGTACAATAGGCCAGGATGAATGTGAGTGTGTTTGAGAGTGTGCATCGGGGACGATGGATGGAAATTAGCCCAAGGCTACAATCCGGTGTGGATTGTTTAGATGCATGAGACCCATGTATGTTCATTAAAATGCACTGTCCTGATCAAATAAACCAAAAATTGTATATATATTGCTCTAAGTCACTTCCTACTATCCCCTTACCACCACAGAGGAACAGAAGAAAGGTGACTACATTTCAGGGTCATCTTGCTCACTGACTGCTGTAGACTACTGGCATATAGGCATTAAGTAGCAGTCTCTAACAACTTAAAGAAGAAAAATTTTTAGTTTTGTAAATACTAGATTTACAGTGCCTTGCGAAAGTACTAATACACCTTGAACTTTTGCACATTTTGTCATGTTTACAACCCTAAACATAAAGATTTTATGTAGAATGTTTTACTCAAAGTGAGTGCATTAAATTGCCTTTATAACATTTTTAATGACTGCAGAATGTTCACACCTTGCCCTAACCATTAAATAAAGGCCACCTGTGTGTAATCTACTCTCAGTATAATTCCAGCTGTTCTGTGAGGGCCTCAGAGCTATGGTCAGAGTGTATTGGTCACTAAACAACATCATGAAGGCCAAGGAGCTCACCAGAGAGGTCAGGGATAAAGTTGTGGAGAATTTTAAAGCAGCGTTAAGTTATACAAAGATTTTCCAAGATTTGAACATCTCACGGAGCACTGTTCAATCCATCATTCGGAAATGCAAAGAGTATAGCACCACTGCGAACTTACCAAGACACGGGCGTCCACCTAAACTAACAGACCGAACAAGGAGAGCACTGGTCAGAAATGCAACCAAGTGCCCCAAGATAACTCTGGAGGAGCTGTGACGTACTGCCGCTGAGCTGGGGGAATCTGTACATGGGACAACTAGAAGTCGTACTCTACACAAATCTGGCCTTCATGGACGAGTGGCAAGAAGAAAGCCGTTATTGAAAGGAGGCCATAAGAAATCCCGTTTGAAGTTTGCTAGAAGTCATATGGAGGACACAGCTACCATGTGGAAGAAGGTGCTTTGGTCAGATGAGACAAAAATTGAAGTTTTTGGCCCAAATGCAAAACGTTATGAATGGAGCAAACCTAACCCTGCTCATCGTCCTGAGTGCACCATCCCCAGTGTCAAATATGGTGAGAGAGCATCATGCTATGGGGCTGCTTTTCCTCAGCGGGGACTGGGAAGATTGTAAGAATAGTTGGGAAGATGAATGGAGCCAAATACAGGGACATTTTGGAGGAAAACCTGCTGGAGTCAGCAAGAGAATTGAGGCTGGGGCAGAGATTCACCTTCCAGCAGGACAATGACCCTAAACACAAAGCTAAACCTACAATGGAATGGTTTAAAAACAAACATATTAATGTGTTAGAATGGCCCAGTCAAAGTCCTGACCTAAATCCTATTGAAAATCTGTGGAAAGACCTGAAAACTGCTGTTCACAAACGCTCTCCTTCTAATGTGACAGAGCTTGAGTTGTTTTGTAAAGAGGAATGGGCTAAAATGTCAGTCTCTACATGTGCAAACCTTGTAGAGTCAAACCCCAGAAGACTTGCTGCTGTTATTGCAGCAAAAGGGGGTTCCACAAAGTATTAAGTCATGCTGTATGAACACTTATGCACGCCCCACTTTTCGGTTTTCTATTTTTTGAAAAATAACAGAATCATGAATCATTTTGCTTTCACTTCACAGTTGTCTGTTACTTGTGTGTGAACTTTCAGTAAAACATTCAAAATAAAATCTTTATGTTTATGGTTGTAAACATGACAAAATGTGCAAAAGTTCAAGGTGTATTAGTACTTTTGCAAGGCACTGTATAGACGAGTGTGAAATAGGATTAGGATTGTTCTTCTTATGCCGGTCTCCATATAGCAGACTGGAGGCCGAGGTGCATTCAAGGACTCTCCCGAGTGTCCGTCAAGGTCCCTGGGGTTAATAACTCATTAACTCCGCAGTTGAATGCCGCAACAGAAGTTTTACTACTTCCTCCATTTCTTCACTGCTAATCCCACACAACGTCACTTCTGTCCTCTCCAAACTCTGGGATTTAATGTGGGCCATGCGATTCGTTATACAGGCAATTTATTAGTCAAATACAAGTGGCTATTTTACAATTTTGGACCATTTTGATTATTTGATAAAATGCTGTACCTTAAGATTTGGGTTGCAAATATAAAGTGCAATATAAACAAAATGTACGATTATATTATTATACAATGAAACTGTTGTACTAAACATGCTACTAATGATCAGCTGGATTGCCTATACCGTTCCCAAAGTCCCGCATGTCACGGCCCCCTTATTGATACAAAGATCAGCCCCCCCAGACTCCACTTTGGGGATGGCTGGCCTATGGTAATGGTAAATGATCTCAACTTAGCACTTTTCCACCTACATTAGGCGCTCAAGGCGCTTTACAGAAAGGAACCACACACCCATTCAAACCATTATATGCTGACACTGGAGGCAGGTGGGTGAAGTGTCTTGCCCAAGGACACAATGACAGAATGCACCTGCAGGAGACGGGATTCGTACCCCTAACCTTCCGATCATGAGACGACCCACTCTACCAACTGCGCCACTGTCACCCCATACTACAGTATCTAAATAAGAGAGGACCTAATGTGTTTAAACCTCATGTTAAAGGTGCACTATGCAACTTTTTAACTTTTTAAGTAAAAAAAAAAGTCTTTCAGTAGCGGTGTCTCACACACCCGACGTTCCACACATGTGACAGGGAATACCAAAAAAAAGTGAGAAAAAATGAGTAAAAGAACCAGGAGCAACAACCACAACTGGGAGACTGGGCCTACAGGAAGTCAGAGGTCAAATAATAAACGGAAGTACTATTTATACTGCCACAGTTGCATAGTGCACCTTTAAGCTTGTCAAAGCAGAGCACCAACATCTCCATGGAGACGAGCTGGTGATGTCCCGCTCCCAGCAAAGTCACAAGGAGGAAGCGATCCAGCTGATTGTAAAGACACATGTTTTTGAGATTATTGTTATCTCTTTTTTTCCACCAATAAAACGTAATTAATACACATGAAGAACTGAATGGATTTTTTTTAATTCTTACTGGGTGAAATGTTAAGCTGTGTGGCTTTAAGATTCTTTCTCCATGTTACATTTCAAAATGGTATTTCTTTAGTGTCATGGGTAACTATGCGACAGTCTGTCACTACGTATGTCACTACGTTGTATTTATGTTTCACATACAAACAACATGCTGTACAACAATGTTTACAAAATTGACACTCCTCAATGTTCCTCAATGTACACACCATAAACAATGGCTACTCTAGCATGCAGGACTCATTCCAATCAGACCATGAGCGGAATAGATTGAAATTTTAAATTTCAATCTATTCGGGGACTGCTGAGAGCAAAGGGCACCAACTGGACATTTTCGACCAGAGCATGATCATGTGACATAGCAAAACCCCGCCCCGTTGGATATGACAGCGTTGTGTGACTCCCAGGCCAAGGCTCCCCCCTCTCCCTCAAGGTTAAATTATTAATAAAGGATCATTATGGAAATTTTAAATGGGCCTTCTCAGAGACATAAGTTAATGTGTAGAGCTATGGGGAAAAAAGTAGCAAGCAGCTGAGGTGTTGTTTTTACTATAGGGGCTCCAAATAAATTTTAGAGAATAAGCAAACTTCTATCAACTTAATGTAATAGCGCAAGATGATTTCCTGAGTGATGATGACATTGATTTCAGCTGTTTTGGGCTACACTTCGTTCCAGGTACAGTGTGTCCCGTTTGGACAATGGCACAAGCAGCCCCCATAAGTGACAATGAATAACACCACTGCATACATGGAATGCAGCTTTTTAGTCAACATAATCGATAGGGGCTGTGGAGAGAGCAGTGATATCTAATCTGACTGGGAAAAATACAAAGCCATAGATGTATAATGCGGCGTGGACAAAATTGGCCAAGTCATGTCTCTAGTATTGTCCCATACGTGGACAATTTCTTAAACATTTTTAACAGGCCTGGATGCCACCTGTTTTCACAGAACATTCAACTTACAATAGAATCAGCAGCATGAAGGCCTCCCTCCACACCCACCATAACGGATATTTCTGTTTTTATCAGCAGAGGGCGCACCAAAGGTAAAACTACTCTTTTTTTAAAGAAAAGATCGCGAATACAAGTGGCCAAAATGACTTTCCTTCGCAGGGTGGCTGGGCACACCCTCCGAGATCGGGTGAGGAGCTCAGTTACCCAGGAGGAGCTCGGAGTCGAGTCCCTGCTCCTTCACGTCGAAAGGAGCCAGCTGAGGTGGCTAGGGCATCTGTTCCGGATGCCTCCTGGTCGCCTCCCTC
Organism: Proterorhinus semilunaris; assembly: GCA_021464625.1. Classification (NCBI taxonomy): domain Eukaryota; kingdom Metazoa; phylum Chordata; class Actinopteri; order Gobiiformes; family Gobiidae; genus Proterorhinus; species Proterorhinus semilunaris. The sequence goes on from CM038365.1 coordinate 12,959,776, forward strand.
GGGAGGTGCTCCAGGCATGTCCCACTGGGAGGAGGCCTCGTGGAAGGCCCAGGACACGCTGGTGGGACTATGTCTCCGAGCTGGCCTGGTGTCGCCTCGGGGTCCCCCCAGAACAGCTGGAGGAGGTGTGCGTGGATCGGGAAGTCTGGGCATCTCTGCTGAGACTGCTGCTCCCGCGACCCGGCCCCGGATAAAGCGGAAGAAAATGGATGGATGGATATTTTAATTTCCTCTTCCATCTAGACAAAGTACAGAGCTATTCCTTTGGCGGTGAATGTAAATTATATGAGGCTCTTTCAAACTGTCAGTGGACGTTTGGATGATTTTAGTCTCTTGTTTTCAGTTTTATCTGGTATCTTTAGTATATATGGACATTTTAATCATAGTTTTAGTCCAATTTTAGTCGAGCAAAATATTACTTTGACTAAATGACTAAATGACTGGTCGACGAAATTAACACTGGGTCAGTGGTGGTCGGACCAGAATAGCAGCCTCACTTTCGTCAGTCTACTCATGCCTCCAGGTACAAGCGTCTGAAATGGCCTCTGCTCTTCCTCAGCGACAGTAGAGCCAGTGCTTCTCCACACCGAAAAGTGCAGCTGCAGAATCAGCTTTAGAGAACCTGCCCTTCCCTCAAACATACTGTATTATGCTGAGCCTCTCTTTGAAGTGAAGCTCACTGTCACTTTCTTTGTAAAAAAAAAAAAAAACACACACACATTCTAAGCGAATCGCCTTTAATATTACGCAATGCGCTTCTCTTTGTTGCTCTGACTTGTCCTTCCAGGCCACCATACCCTCTCTCTCTACTGTCCTGTCCCCGTTCTGAGGGAATAGTAAAGTGTTGCGAAAAAAAATGGTTACAAATTAATCCCTTTGTGCTTTCCTCTCATAAAGGACAAAGTTTACTGCCCCGTCCCACAATCATTCATGTGAGGTTAATATTTGAGCCTAGTAGATCAACCATTTTTTTTTTTCAAATATATAAAACGCTCATGTGCATATTGGACAGCTTACTGCTGGGTTACCTTCTTCTTGATCTTCCCCTTTGATTATTATTTATTATAAACTGTCACATGACTTCCACAAAAGTATAGTAGACATACGTATCGGTTCAGCCTGGTTTGGCCATAGCGCTGTGGTTTGAAATGAGCTCGTGTTGAAAGCAATCTGAGGAGGCGGGACAAAGGAAACAGCCTAGTGTCATTCGGGCCAAGGTGACAGGTAGAACAGTACACACACCCTAACCCCTACGCCTCCCTCTCTGCTCTGTCGTCACACCAAACACTGCTCTGAATAGTTTTTAAAGTGGGATTCCGCAAGGCTTCGTAGTAGGGCCGGTGATATTTTTCTGCGTGCAGCAAGAGTTCGGGGCAGGACGCGCCTGTCTATCTGAAATCAATAACACGTTAAGTTAGTGATTGTAGATAGAAAGTTAAATGCAGTTTGACATATTCCGGCGAGGTGCGAGGTTTATTTAATTATTTTACGTTTTTTATGTAATATATATGGCAAGTATCAGAGCTTTGATCATGTCCATAAATTAGAACAAACTTGTACACCCGGATGCTGAAATACAAAGATAATTAATCAAACTCTAGATCAGAAATGACGCTTGTTGACGTGGCAAACGTGGCGGCCATCTTGTGACTGGTCGGCAAGGCTAACCCCTATAGCAACCAATGCAACATTTTCATTGATTCGACGGCAGAATGTGAGATTAAGTCTATGCCCCCTATAAAACTGGTATAATATTTGTAAACCTATCTTTCCAGATATGACATAATAAGGTCAGTCACAATCATCAAAGAGTCATGGAATAACTCAAAATAGATAAAAACCGTATTAAGGAAATAAGTGATCTTTACATTTGATTACATTGCACTGGGTTAGAAGGGCCAGGCTCAAGATGGCCGACAGAATGACCATTCATTCCAACGTATTACAATGGCCTTGCCCGATCTAGAGTTTAATTAAAGGGCTTTGACTGAAATGTATGTACGCATTAATTTCTCAATAAACATTTATAACCCTGGTCCTGGTGCCACACCCAGGCAACCCCAATGAAAAGTGTTTGAACACAACCCTGACATGCAGGTCAGTAATCACGATCAGCATTCTGTAACACTGTGAATTAGACTAACTATTTTACCTTCTAACATGCATTATGTTCATTTTTCCATTATAGAGCGACGGTGGTGCAGAGTAGAGTGGGTTATCTTGTGATTGGAGGATTAGAGGTTCAAACCCTGCAGGTGCACACTGTGTCCATGGGCAAGACACTTCACCCACCTTGCCTCCAGTGTCTGTGTAAATGGGTTTCTTTTTTTTTTTTACAATGGGTTGTAAACTGGTTCCTTGATGTAAAGTGCTTTGAGTTCCTAAAGCAGGTAGAAAGGTGCTGCATAAATGTGACTATTTACCATTTATAGGTACACATAGGTGTTACGATGTTTACATTTCATAAATGGAAGAAAGATTTGAAGACATTGGGGTAGTTCGTAGAGAATTGTGGTTTGTTTATCCCACAGCAGGTGAAGAGGAGGAGACGCCGTGTGTGCAGTAACAACAAGAGTTTGTGGACATGGATTACAGGTCACATACCGTCAACACGAGCAAGGACACACAAGACGCCCTGCCCTTCACCTAAACTCTACTACTACTACTACAACAACAACAACTACTACTACTACCACACTACCACCACTACTATTACCACTAATATAACTACACATTAAAACGACTACTAGGCTCCTTTCCTTGTTCATTCCGTGTTACATTTGCCTTTGGTTCTTGCAATGAATCTTATTGTCCTATATGCGATGCAGTATTTTTGGCACCACTACTTACTACAACCCGACTGTGGGTCAAGGTGGGGGGTATGAGGAAGTGGGCAGGGCTTGTGTGTGTGTGTGTGTGTGTGTGTGTGTGTGTGTGGGGGGGGGGGGGGGGGGGGCAGCTCAAGGTGACTCCTGCATGAGACCTGGAGGGGAGTTCATTCATCAAAACATGATTGCAGAGTACACAGAACACACACAAAAAAGGAAGTCAAGCGAGACAGAATGCACAGGAAATGCTCTTTTACAGCATATGGTAGAAATGCAGCTAAATGGAACCTTCCACTCAGTAACAAGAAGACAGTAACAAACAAGTAGAAGCGATAAAAACAATAACACAAGTATAAAAGCACTTGAACACTGAACAACTGTAATGTCTGATATATGTTTAAGCGTCGATACACAAAATTTCATGGAAGTCTATAAACGTTGGTACATTTTCATAACATGCGGCTTTTGTCACTGTTAGATTTACTCGCATTTGAAAAAGTGACCAAATGTTACCGTTACATCAAATAAGTGAGTAAAAAGTACTGCATGATAACACTCTGAGACTCTATATTTAGTACAATATGAAGTGCTGTGTAATAATCTGTAATAACTTGTACCTATCTGTATTAGTAGTTTGCAGTACATAATATGATAGACCCTATACAAATGGGCTTTCATTCCATTCCATTATGTGATAAGACTCTTAGTTAGGTTTACTATATTTACTATATAATGCTCGGAACAAAAAGAACAGGCATCTTTTTACATTACGTCTTATTACATTCTGTACCTCCAAAATTCCATTATGTGTGTAACCCAGAGGTACAAGCTATTACAGATTGTTACAAAGCACATTACATTGTGCCGAATCTGATAGGTGCAATGTATCAGGAGTAGTGTAAAATAAAGTCTTAGCACCCGAGTCTGGAATTTTGAGAGCTTCCTTTGACCTTAAGACCCATATGTAAAAAAAAAAGCAGATGCACAGCGGCGGGCAGTGCCAAGGACTCGACAGGACAGTCGGTCAAGTTCGAGGACGAGTTCAGGTATTGGAAAATAAAAACATTGACTCCAAAGTTAAAAACAAAACAAACAAAACAAGTACTTGGTGAAAATGCAGTAGCGGAATGGGAAAAGTTGGATGTGGTTTGTAGTTATGTGTGACTTTTTCAAAGAATAGACCATAACAAATACAATAGACTACATTTACTTCAAAATAACCCTACTCAGAGAAAATGATGGTGAAGATGAGTAAAATGTGTGATGGCATGGTTGGTGTTGTCAGTACATGACCCACAGCCGGCGTCGGGTTGCACTGTGGGTCCCGTCCCGTGGGCGCTCTGTCCTCCTTCACCTGGAGCGGAGGATGTGACGCTGCTCCAGTTCTGCTGCGGAGAAGAGGGAAAGTGCTGATGGAGGGGTAATTTTGCAGAGAGAACAGAAATAGTATCATGCACAGGAGGCCTAGTTAGACTTAGATACGTCCTCGCAATACCCAGAAATGAGACCGTAGCGCTGCGTGTTCTCAAACTGAGGTACATAATACATTTCTACTTTAAGATACTTTAGGTGTTTTTCTTGCTTAGTCGTGGTTTACACCCAGTTCTGACATAATTTGGTGTCATTTAGATATTTTTAGAGACGCTATTTAAGGGTACTTTTGCACATCTTTGTGTATTTGTGAAGTCCATTGGATTTTGTAGAGCAGAGAGTCTTGAAGGACACAGCTTTTAAAAGTAAACAAACAGCTAGCTTAGGAGCTAAAGCTATTTGGGACATACACATTTATTCTTCTGAAACACTGAACAGGCACCGAGAGCCCCCCACACATGCGGCACAGTGGAGGCGTCACAGGAGGCGCTTACAGGAAAGGATATGGCAAATGAGGAGGTACCCGGGCAAGACTCACAGCTGAGCCGCACAAATCTTCCGTCCCTACTATTGTTCTGACTAATGTACTGGAGAATAAGACAGATTATATTCGCCTGCCACTCTTCTTTCCGATGATGGTGAAAGACTGCTGTGGAGCAGGGGGAGCTGAGCAAGAGGAAGAGGAAGGAGGAGTAGCTGACCAGTGCAGGACACCACGCTCTGAAACAGGGACAAACCTAGGAGGCGGCGCACCGTTTTAGAGGAGCACTGAAGGCAGTACTCAGGTTCTTAGAGCCAGATTGGGTGCCCTTATTTGCCTGCCGCTTTCTACCACCAGAGGGGGGGATTTTATTGATGGGAATGATGTTTATGGAAGCACATCCTTTACTGCATTGCCATCTGCCAACAAACAAACAACGCGTCAGAGAAGTCTTCGGGTAGCAAGTAGCTGTTCATGTTGACACTGAAGAACATGACACTACACAGGTTTCACCGACCTCTATATTATAACTATCACAGTCTATGTAGGGCCCCAATGCCTCTTCTTGCAAAAGGCCCATACCCAATGAAACTCAAATCCAAGTTTTCCATTATCAACTCTACTCTTCTTCAAAACCTCGTCATTCTAAAGGTCACAAATACTGCTCCACGCTTCACTGTAAATAGACGATTGTTCATATTGTATCTTCGAGTGTGTGCTCTATAGGTTGATGATATCACAGTTACATCATCACTATTCAAATCAAATCAAATCAAACTTTATTTATAAAGCGCTTTTCATAGCAAAATGTATCACAAAGTGCTTTACAGATACCAAACAAACAGTCAAACAGGCGCACTATTGCTACACTGCCTAAAATAGCGCCATGACTTTGACTTGTCCTTCCCCAGTGATTAAAACCCAAGAAGAACCCATGACTCAGGGGGAAAAAAAACATACATAAGACACTTTTCAAGCCTTCAGACATCACACATGCAAAAGGAATCATAGTTGAAGGCTACAACCGCAAATATCAGCCAATTATTATTAGATCTACTAATTTGACCATTTATTGACTCACTGTTTCATTCATAAATACCTATAAACAAATACATCTGAACAACAAAGCCCTTAATATAGCCCTTCGTTAAAAATGCAGAAACATGACTATTCTGAAATTGATAAAGGACTGACAAGCTGTGCCTGTAAAGGGTTTGCAGAGTCAGCAGTGAGGTGTAGTCTGGAGAACATTGTCATTCAGTGAGTGAAAGTGACCTTTTCGAGCTTAGCTTACTCAGTTGATAACAATGTCAGAGCAGCGGTGACATCTAGCGGAGGCAAGGGGCTATAGCAGCCTATCACAAATTCTTATCACGTTAACCTCTTATCCTGAACCGAGGTCATTATCTCCAGTTCAGCTTTACCCTAATCTAAAAAAAATTGAAAACCAAGATCTACAAAACTGATCTAAGTTGATCTTCATCCTTGCGCTGTTGCTATGTTGGCTTCACTTGTTTATGTTCTTTTTCATCGCTTTTTGTTATTTTTGATCGTTTTTTGTCACTCTTTCATCGATTGTTTTTCCACTTTTTGTTGCGCTTTCATCCTTGTTTTCTTCTCGCGTTTGTCGCTATTTTGACACGTTTTTCAAGAAGCTTTTAGATTTCGGTAATGCCAAGACTGGGGAAAATGCGCTTGGTTCGGGTGGGGGTTAACAGGTTAATGAAAGTAGGCTGGATAAAAAATAAAGGAATAAATAATGGAAACATAAAAGCGCACACATCAAGTCTAATACATAAAGCCTAATAAATGATCATTTTAGGACTAGTTTGATGATGGTACATGGGTCTGCCACTAGATGGGGATAGCGCACACTTCTTTTCTGAATATTGAATAGGAATTGACGCATGCGCTGTTCAACTGACAACAGTGTGGCTTAGCTGCACTCAAACAGACATCGTAATTTATTAATATACAACCCTTTAATAAGCTTTACGTTTTTTTGATTCGCCATGGATCCGGTCTTATACATAACAGCTGCGGTTATTTTGCTCGTCCTCATTTTTTTCGCTGTGAAAGTCCGGGGGAAAACGCAACAAGGTGTGGTAGCTTCTTTGCTAACCTATATTATTTCTTTAAGCGCAACAAGGCTGATATAAGTGAGTTGTTGCTAATAGCAACAACGTGTTACCGAGATTAAACAGTGTACACACCAACAGTTAGTTTAACTTTTTGCTTATTATTACTACTGTGGCTTCTGTCATGTGCAGTGCTAATGCTACGTCACCAAACAGCTGTCAAACTGTAAAACACAAGAGTAGGACTATACAGACAGGCCTAGTAGAAAAATACATAGAAAATAAAAGAACATTTTTAAAGTGATGCTTCTTTAAAATAATGTAACTCATGTAGGTGTAAAAAGATGTAACCCAAATAACTAATGATAAAGTATTATGTAAAAATTACTACATAAGCCAAGATAGAGCACTGTTTCTTCACAATCATATTTCTCAAGTCGTCTCTCCCCACTCTCAACACGCCTTTCACTCTAAGCTGTTCTGTTACTCAACTACATGTACTTTAAGTAGTATAACTACACTGTAATAAGAATAATTCAAAGTTTTAAATAAAGCCCAAAGCACATAAAGCTGTCATATACTGTACACAGGCGCATGTGAATAATAACTAATAAACAAAGGAAAAAGAGGCATGTTTTGCTTGTGATTTATGCAGCTGATGTGGAGCATCGGCGCAATGTGGTCCAGGCTGCGGTGGCCCGTCCCAGGGTTCCAGAGGAGAGGGGGGCCGGCATGCCCCGCCGGAGGGGGACCATGGCTACTGTGATGGCCCATAGACGGCCACAGGCAGAGGAGAGAGAGCAGGACCAGGACCAGTGTAAGGATGTAGACACATTTCATCACCTTCATATTCTGTTAAAATCTACTGAAGCATAATCTCTGGACAATTCATGAAAATATTCAGTTGACCGAGTTAAATTCTGTTTTTGCTAAATTCGGCTCAATACTAGTCTTTGAAAACTAGGCAGTTGAAAAAAATGGCTACTTGTTCTCAGATGTGCCTGAAGATGAAGAGGACACAGAAGAGCCACAAATCGTTCAGCCCACCGTCAAAGTGGGGGCCAAAAAGCAGCGGAAACTGGAGGAGAAGCAGGCCAAGAAAGCCCAAAGAGAGGTCTGCGTTTGCGTTTCTACTTTGCATTGATGACTGCGCTCACTTATCGATCGTGCTGGATGAATATTTCCGCAGGCTGAGATGGAGGAGCGCGAGGAGAGGCGGAAGATGCAGGAGCTGAGAGACCAGGAGAGAAGAGAAGAGGATGAGCGGGAGAGGCAGATGGAACTCAAACAGGTCCATACTGTTTTGTTTACACACTGACCCAAAGTTATACTGATGCGCTGCACTGGTAGAAGTAATCGTAAATGTTGTTTTTCCACAGGAGGAAGCAGAGCAGCGAGCCAAAGAGGAGCAGGAGAGGAGAGATGAGGAAGAATACCAGAAACTGAAGGCAGAGTTTATCATCGAGGACCAGGGAGAGGAAGAGCAGCTCACTGAGGACCAGGTAACCAATCCCACTTTGTCATATTTATATTGATTAAAACTAAAGAAAAGATCCTGATGCAACAATATGAATGTAGTTTGTTTCCTTTTAGTGGAGTTGATGAAGTTAGAATCTTCTCCAGGACATACTCAAAAACTAAAAACTCAATACGACAGAAACAAATTATCTATTTTTTTCACTCTCTTCCTTTCTGATTGTGCTTTTCAGTCACGCAACCTCTTGCAAGAATTCATCCAGTACATTGAGGTAAGGCTGATTTCAGAGACGGCGGTAACAGAGATGCTTTCTTCTTTCGTGACTATAAATGAAACTGAAATGGTGTTGCTTGTGCAGAATACAAAGGTGGTGCTGCTGGAGGACTTGGCGTCTCACTTTGGGATGAGGACTCAGGACGCCATAAAGAGAGTCCAGGACTTGTTAGCAGACGGCTCCCTCACAGGTAATGGCTTTCAATTGTTTGGATATTGTACTATTTTGTTGAAAATATATTGGATTTTCCCATCCCCCCATTGAGTGGAATTGGTGACTGATGTTTGCAAATGTTGCCCCCTGCAGGAGTGATCGACGACCGGGGGAAGTTCATCTCTATCACCCCTGACGAGCTGGAGTCTGTGGCCCAGTTCATTCGACAGCGAGGCCGAGTGTCCATCTCGGAGCTCGCCCAGGCCAGCAACAAACTGATCAGACTCACACCGGAGAGCGCTGTGGCTGTATGAAGCCAATGAGACTCACCCTGAACCAGGACTCCCAGAGTGAAGCACTTTTCCAGACAATCAACGCTTTGATCACATGATCAGCTGTTGTGAAGCAGGCAATCTGGTTCCGGAAGAGCAACACAACCTCCGGAGTGCTGTTTTTTTTGTTGCCCATCGAAAGTAGTTTAAAAAGGCAAACGAAATGTTTTCAATTTTTAGGTTTTAGGCGAAATTGGTCTCTTAACATATAAACTTTCACCTGGAAACAAAAATAAATACCTAATTATGTTTAAAGACCTATGACGGCTTTTCATTTTGCCTCATTATGATTTTGTTTGAAGGATAATGGTGGAAAGTATTTACCGCAGTGAAGAGACAGTGTTTAGGAGAAGGGAGAATCCCATCCATAACTGACTGACTCATGGCCTTTCTGTACCGCATGTTTGCACAATGTCAGTTTGAGAATATTTATGTTAACTACTGTTAACATGCTACTACTGTTATGGGTAGACTAACGGTGTAGAAATTTAGGGCATATTCAAAAAAACAGGCAACTTTTTATGTTTTAAATAAAAATATATTTAACATTTACCAAAATAATTATAACAATTAGACAGAATATTGTACATACATGATCAATAAACTATTTGCCGTGCGTTTTTCGGTTTCTAATGAAATCAATGTGATGCGTCCTGGCCTGTCTCTGAGCCTGTCGGGCTGAGTCTCCTCTGGGTCGTCTCCCAGGTCGACGCCGTTCCCCTGTCCTGCAATACAATAATTATAGGCCCATTACTACACTACTTTTACTTGAAATTTAAAAAGGCAAAAGCTATGATTATTAGGACGACGTGCTTGTGAATGCAACTTGTCATTCACTAATTGCATGTACGTAAACAGGCACATGCACGCTTCTGATGTGCCTGGGTAACTCAGGAATGTGTAATGTAAAGTGTTATATTGTATGAAAACACGAGATGCTGCTTGTATCATCGTTATTATTACCCCTATTGGGGAGTACCTGCAGCTGGACACATGCGTTTTAGGTATGTATATTTCCAGTGGGCCTTTTCTCTTGAAAGGACTTACAATTATGTTTTGTATTTTCTTGAACTAATCTGAAATGCATGAAAGTAATCACTTTGAATAGGGGTAGGCCCTTATAAGCATTCTTGCTTCGGCCTACTCCTTTTGAGTTTTCATTACAGTGTAATGATGTAACGATGCAAACTATGTTTGTAAATTGCTCAAAAAAACAAAAAAAGTTACCTTAATAACCACTCCCAGTGCGGCCAGGTCATCCCTAAATGTGTCACAGGCTTTGAGCAGAGGGATTCTCTCAGGGTACAGCCCAGGTTTACTACTGCTATTAGTGCGCTCCTGTTGGGTGAGAGCAAACGTCCGCATCTCACTCCTGAACTGGGTCAGCAGATCCAAGATGCCCTCCAAACTCTCCACCTTCTCCGACACTTGACCTTCCTGCAACCAGAGAAGAAGATACAGCCTTTTAACCAGAGCTGATGGATTTGACGAGGCACTTTTTAAACAGGCGCAAGAGCAGGAATGTATAAGATTAAAAAAGTGACTTGATGACCTAATACAGGGATCCCATGCATGTAAGACTTGCCTATTCATCAATAATCAAAAGAGTATTTACAGGCACACACTTCCCAAGCATAAAGCAAGTGAGTGTTCCTCTCTTCATTGCGTCTGTGGTGAAATACTGACCGGGCTTTTGAAAGTATCGATTCCAAACAAGTCAAAGATGTCCAGGATGTAGCTGACCAGAGCTCCCAGCACAGCGGGGCTGCGGGCCTCCCCTGTACACTGCAGGAATAACAACAAGCATTTGATCCACATTTGACCGTTATACTTGGTTTTTCATATTTTTCAGTATTGAAGATAATATCATAGTGATGAGTACTTTGGAGATGGGCTGGAGCTGGCAGTTGGCGTGGTAGACCAGGCTCAGGACTGCGCTCACAGCTCTGGGCGTGTCAAAGTCATCAGCCAACGCTGTCAACACGGACGACTTAGTCTCCTCCAGCCTTAACACATGCAAGACATCAAGGAAGGAACGATTATATCACACAGAACAATACAGGAAAACATGTGCTGTGATTGTCATGTCATAAAGCAGTAATTCTTAAAGTGTGAAACCCCCTTTCTGTTCCCTGTGCCAACTGACTCTGTGCAAAACTTCAAATCATAACAACGCGGCCCAAGAAGTGACTTCCTGTTTCTATCCAGCACACCAAAATAAAAGCACCATCTTATTCATTAGTTCAACTTTCTTTCTGCCTAACTATTAACACACAAAACACTTAAAATGTGTGTATTTAATTTGTGTAATGTTGCAAGTACCTGCTGAACTGATCAATGAGATAAGCTGTGTGCATTTATTTTGGCGTGCTGGATCGAAACAGGAAGTCACTTCCTGGGCAGCGTTGTTTTGATTTGAAGTTATGCACAGTCAATTTCAAATCCCAACTAGGCAGCTAACTCTGCCCACATTCTCAGGACAAAAATAATTTTCAAAGTGGGGGACCGTGGGGGTTAGAGCGGCTAACTTCTCCATGGTGAGTGCTAATGATATGCAAATGCTCACACTTTTCGATGAGACATTATTAGTATTTCCTGGCGTGGTCATTACTCTGTCGTACGTCTGCTGTTGTGTTGACTTACTTCTCCCAGAGCAGAGCCTCCTGTATGGGTGAGGTGTGCAGCTTGCCCCTCATATAGGCCTGGGCACTGTTTATGAAGGCGGACACGGTCTCCAGCGATGCCCTGGCCGCTAGCATGCTGTCGTCACTGTAGTCTATACCTGCGCATGCACAAAGACATGTGAGAATTCAAACACATACAACACATACATAAATAAAATGATATAAGTAAAGTATATCTCACACCTGATCTGTATTTGGTCAAGAGACAAAACATCCGGAACTCACTGGCCGAGTAAGACTGCAGAAAATCCTGAAGGTAGAAAAATTCATAAATATATAAATTCTGATTTCAATTGATTGAGCGCAATAGAAACATGTACAAATATAACATCATTTACTTTTATTGTGATGTAATTCTTCAAAGATTTTGACATCTTTTCTGCCCGACCCTTGAGGTGTAAATGGCCTACAAACACAGAAATCAGAGAAAATTTATGCTCTGCAGTGAAGGCAATTTGACCGCTGAAATGAATAATCAGAACAAACATAAAAACAAACAATATAACAAGGTGAAAAGACAGAATGTTTAGCTTAAACATGGATCTTTCAAATGTTTTAATACCCGAGTGGAGGAAGTAGTTGCACCACTGTCCGCACTGGTGATAAGCCTCACTCTGAGCGATTTCGTTCTCGTGGTGAGGGAAGGCCAGGTCGATCCCTCCCGAGTGAATGTCCAGCTGACTGCCGAACACCGAACTGCAGCCGCGACAAAAGCAAAAAACAGCGTCAATCAATCCATTGGTATCATCAGAAAAGTCGTTTTAAGAGTTAGCGTCCGAACCTAGCCACTGTAGAGCATTCGATGTGCCAGCCCGGTCTCCCTCGGCCCCACGGGGACTCCCAAAAGGGCTCCTGCGGTTTGGACTTCTTCCATAGAGCAAAATCTCGAGGGTCCTTTTTATCGAGGCTCACTAACAATGGAAAAATAGCGATCACGGTATTAAAAGCCACTGGAATTGGATGAGCAGAAAAGGGGGAGTAAAATAGACCTCAAACCGACCAGTTTCTTGGGACTCCATAGCGCCAATGAACCGTCCATATCGATCGCCAATGGACTGAATGTCAAAGTACACATCTCCTGGAGTTAAAAAGAAATGGGAAATTATCCTATGTCTTATTAATAAATGCTCATGTGTAATATAAGTCACCATCGCTTGTTGCATAAGCATGTCCATTCTTGATGATCTGCTCAATGAAGGTGACTATGTGGTGAACATTCTCTGTGACTCTCAGATAGACTAAAGGGGGAAGCACCTAAAATGCAGAACATTTAAATGATAATAACATATTAGTTCATAATGAATAAACTTGCAATAGAAATAAAGAATTACCTTTAATAATAGCATGTCCTTCTTGAATTCATCTTCAAACATTCTTGTCAGCACAGATGGAGAAATGTTTTCCTGTGTTAATACAGTATTATAGACATTATAGCGTTAGTATTTTAAAATGCAATGTTCTTACTCAACATTCACCATTCAAGTCACGGAGCTAAACCAGACAAGGACTGAGGCAGCGCGACTATATTATGAACAGATTCATTTCAAGGACCATGTAAATAACACACATCCCCTCCCTAACCACGCCACAATCCTTCTGCTTCCTGCTTCATGACCATTTCTCAACCCCCCTGCTCCTACCCAAGAAACATTTCCAACACTTGTGTACTGTGTATTTCCCATGTTTTGGAGTTCTTTATGCTTTGCCTTGACTTTAACATGATTGTAATTTCGCATATCTTCTTTTGTAAGGCACATTGAGTTGCCTCGTGTAAGAAATGGGCGATATGAATAAAGTTGCATTGCCTTTCTCTCTATACTATTACTATATAGATTGACGATACAGTGGGATGAAAATGTATGTCAACGCTTTGGAATTTCTCGCATTTCTGGCTAAATTGGTCATAAAATGTGGTCTGATCTTCATCAAAATCATAAGAATTAATAAACAGTGTCTGCTTAAACTAATGCCACCCAAACATTTGCATTTTATCATATTTTTATTGGCCGTAACATGTAAACATTCACAGGACAGGGAGGAAAAAGTAAGTGAACCCAGGAATCTCGCTGAACTGCAGCAGTTTTGTAAAGAGGAATGGTCCAAGATGAATTCCTGATCGTTTGAGCGTCAATCTGCAACTACAGGAAAGGAGTTATTGCTACAAAAGAAGGGTCAGCCAGCTATTTCTTTTCTCATGATTTTGATGAAGATCAGACCACATTTTATGACCAACTTAGGCAGAAATTCGAGAAATTCCAAAGCGTTCTCATACATTTTCATCCCACTGTATTTAGTGCGGCCCTAAAGTGTACCTACCTCCCTGCTCCTCTTAATAATTTTGTCGTCTATGTCCGTGATGACCATGGCGTGGATGACGGTGATCCCGAACACTCGAGTCAGAATCCTCTGGACGATGTCGAACCTCACGTAGGAGCTGCAGGAAGGCCATAAAAACACGGTGAGCAATAACAACAATGACACAAAAACCAAGCCTGTCCTGATGACTACCTCTTGAAGACTTTTGCTACAATTATGGCGACGCAATTAATCACCAAATTATTTCTATTATTGCAATAGTAGGTAACTTTATATCCGTATTGCAAGAAGTCTGCGAAGCCATAGGACTTTCATTTAGTATCAGGTTATTTAATCCTCCCTGGTAAATTATTACACTAAAGGTTACACTAGGCAGTTACTTACCATGCATGACCAAGGTGTGCATGATCATAGACAGTGGGACCACAGCTGTACCTGAAATACCACATGTTTATTATAGCTACAAACCTGTGTTACAATACAAATGCACCAAATACTCCATACCAGGTGGCCACCTTCTCCCTGGCCAGAATGAGAGGCTCCTTCTGCTTTGTGAGGCTGTTGAAAACCTTGACACCGGCGTCATAGCCACTGGGTCTGGTCCATTTCTTGTTTGCAGCATGCATACAGTGGTTATGGCATCTTCTCATGGGCACAAAGTCAAATGGCACGCCAGCAGGAACCAAGCTGCGTAAACATATGGATGTCCACGCTCTTTTCCACATTTCGTTAGCTTCCTGTGGCTTTCCACACGTCCTGGCAATCCTCGTACAACTATTATTCTGTATAAAGTAGAAATATAATCACAATTTACATCAAATATGACCAGCAATTGACTACACGCTGTATCGGTGGTGTTGTCATTCCGGGTTGCCAGCTCTTAAGAGAGAAAGAAGCAAGTACAGCTAGAGAGGCCACACAAAACTATAATAATAATAATAAAACTATAATAATAATAATAATAAAGTGAAAGAAATGGCTGTATGGATATTTAGATATATTAGTGTTGTTGAACTGCTGTGTAAAATCTCCTGTACCTTTTATATAAAATTAGCGAGCGATTTTGCGGAAAGAAAAGGAGCCAAAATTCGCTATAATTCAACAGACATGGCAACTACGCCCCCGCCCCTCGCTCCCTTTGATACCGGAAGAGTTCCTGGTGGCGTGTCATGTGATTAGCCTATCTGATTGGTGTAGCTATGCCCAAATAATTTTGACAGGGCGCTTTGGGGAGAACTTTTGAGACCATTTAAAAGAAGTTGGACACGATGCAGAACGTGATCAACACCGTGAAAGGCACTGCCCTCGGCGTGGCGGAGTTATTCACGCCCGTGCTAAAGGTAAGCGAGCTAGCTTAGTCAGAAATGCTATTTTCCTATAACACCGAAGGAAAACTAGAGAACTGTCAGGTAACATTTGCAAGACCAACGTACATTTTACAATCAGTGCGATATTAAGTTGTCAGGGAATGAAATGTAACAAAATGATAGAAATGTATGAGTTGACTAAAGTATGGTGGTGGGTTATTGGGAAGTAAACGCTCTGGCTGACTGTTGGAAACAAGCCATGAATAACACAACTAGGAAACCTTTTTGCCTTCTCTTCAGGAATCTAAATTTAAAGAGACTGGGGTCATCACGCCAGAGGAGGTAGGGACCTATTCCAGTGAAAACGATGTGTGAAATATTCAAGTTTAATGTGGTAATGCGTTTTGGTTTGTGTGTTATTATGAATTAGTTTGTTGCAGCTGGAGATCACTTGGTGCACCATTGTCCCACGTGGAAATGGTGAGTCGTGAGTCAAGTCCATTTGTTTGCAGTTTGTTTGACTGCTGACAAACAGCTGTCATGTGTTCGGTCACCAACATGCCAGCCATCTGTCTGCTGTCGCTCATTGTAGTCCTACATAGGATACATCATCTTAACCTTCCCACTCTTAACACATTTGGGATTTTTATTTTCGTAATTTCAAAAGCCGTAACCCATAGAGGAAGTCGAGTAGAATTGACATAATGTTCTCTTTCTCTTTTTCTTTCTTTCACAATGAGCCTATCACCATTTTGTATTACCACTGCAGATTAGCCATAATTTAGCCATGGATTTGAGCATCATTCAGATCAAAATGTAATGAATTAACTCTCTGCAAATATTGTGTTCATATCTAATTAGAACCATCGTTATAACCCCAGTTTGATTCATTTGATTGCACATACCAGAAATGAATTTGCAATTTGTTGGTGGAATACAAATTAAGTAAATTAAGAGCTTTGCAGACCTCATCTGTTTATGTACTTTATGTACCGGCTGCTCTTTCTGTGCTTCTCTGCTAGCTACATCCAAAATGTCACATAGTAGTGTGACATCGCACTCATTAGCTACTTCAAAAACTAAATTAGCCACATTTTGAACATGCCTTTTCAGGGCAGCGGGAGAAGAGAGTAAAGTGAAGCCCTATTTACCACCAGATAAGCAGTTCCTTCTGACACGTAATGGTAAGATTGGTATAGACTGAAATGTATGTTCCGATATGGTTACATTTGTAGATACCGTTGTTCATGTATTAAGTGAAACGTGGCTTGTGTCTACGCAGTTCCCTGTTATAAGCGCTGTAAACAGATGGAGTACTCGGACGAGCTGGAGGCCATTATAGAAGAGGATGATGGAGATGGAGGCTGGGTCGACACGTATCACAATGCTGGTAAGGGATTTTTATGAATGTTAGGGAAATGGGTCTAGTGTTGGGGTTGCATCTTCAAGGTAGTTGCATGTCTTGTAGTGTCTGAAACGTAATCTGTATGGCAGCAATTTATTTCCTCAGGATGTATATAATATAATTTTTCTTTTTTATTTATAAAAAAAAAAAGAATAAAGTCAACCATTTTAAAGATAAGGTAGATATTCCTCACAGTGGGAGGAGTAACCAAATGTTTCACTATGGAAGAGGTCAAAGTACTGGAGAAACACCAGCCATTTAACTTTAGATTTTTGTCATTGTTGTTTTTTTTCTCTCTAGGTACTTTAGGAGTCACAGATATGGTTCGGGAAATTTCACTCGATAATAGTAAGGTATGGCTCAGTATTTACAGACATAATGTATTATTGATGTAGAGGGGGAAAAAAAAAAATGTATAGGATAATGTAATTGGGCTCGGTCAGGACAAGAACATGAACGCCACATCTCCAGCGTGTTGTGACAATGATGACGAGGATGAAGAGGGGGAAGCGGCAGATATGGAAGGTCATTTATTTAAATTCATTCAAAGTTAATCATCATCCAGAATCTTAATCACTGCTATTCTGATTCGCTTGTACGATGTTGTCCTTTCAGAATATGAAGAAAGTGGCTTGTTGGAAACGGATGAGGTTCATATCTCCTGAAAAAAAAAAAAAAAATCCTTTGTAGCCTACAGTTCACTTTAACTCTTATTTTGTTCTACCTTTCGTCAGGCAACTCTGGACACGAGTAAATTGGTTGAAACAAAGGCCAAAGTGGAGCCGGGCAATGAAGACGCCATCCTCCAGACCCGCACTTACGACCTTTACATCACGTATGACAAGTACTACCAGACCCCGCGGCTGTGGCTCTTTGGCTACGACGAGGTGCGTCAGAGCTGTACTTGGTGCGCTAAGTGCTAATGACACACGCACCTGATGCTTTCTGGCTGTAATAATGAAAACATGCACTCCTGCTTCCTCTTTCTTTGGGTGTGATTGTGGAATAATCTGCTGATTGCCGTGTGGTCATGAGGTGAAGTTCTACTTTTACTGAGACTTCTACAAAAAAAAAGAAAAAAAAAATTTACAGTCCACTGTTTAGCCATGAGAGGGCAGTACACACACGGTTTTAGACAGATTTTGGACTACAAAAGTGCAAAACCCACTGGTTTACATGAAAATGACAAATATAGTCACATAAAATAAACAATACTCCAAAACACCATATGTACATTTTTTTTAATTTATTTTTTACAGAAAATAGTTGGTTTGATGTTTAGTTGCACTTTAAACGTCTTTCCTCGCCACCTCCATAATTGACTCACCGTGCTGCTGTTGCCTCGACAGGACCGGCAGCCTCTGACTGTGGAGCAGATGTACGAGGACATCAGTCAGGACCATGTTAAGAAGACGGTGACCATAGAGAACCACCCTAACCTTCCCCCACCAGCCATGTGCTCTGTCCACCCCTGCAGGTCAGAGTATACACATGCAAGAGCTCTATTAAAGGACCTAGTAGAGGGAAATCCTTACCGTATATTGCATTTATGTCAATGTTGCCAATGCATGAGATTCCCACCATTGTTTTACTCTCTTTAGACATGCAGAAGTGATGAAGAAGATCATTGAGACGGTGGCTGAAGGAGGGGGAGAGCTCGGGGTCCATATGTATCCTTTCACTCAGTGTGCATAAATGAGATCCTAGTAAATAATCCAACTCTAATTCACTTTTCCTTAACTGGGGTTTCCAGGTATCTTTTAATTTTCCTAAAGTTCGTCCAGGCGGTCATTCCTACAATAGAGTACGACTACACGCGGCACTTCACCATGTAGCTTCTCGACATATTTCCTCTACGTTACCCTGTGTATCTGCTCTCTGCTGTGTCCAACATACAGCAACATCTCCCCATCTACTGTGCACTCAAACCTGCTTATGTACAACGGTATAAATGAATGTTACAGTCTAAAATTGTATTATATTTAAGGTGATATTGGTGACATCCTCAGAGTGAGCTTCCAAGTGCGGTGAGCTTTGTCAACCAGAAACTCGCCCATTTCCACAGCTTTTACTGCAACATATTAGGAAAGTCTAGGAACTCGAGTTAAATATACAAACAATTCTCAAGTGACAATTAACCTAAATCTGTCAAAATGAGCGTCACTTTTGTTTTGGATTTTGCCTGAAAGCAGTCTGTGTGCCCTCCGTTCCATCTGCTCATGGTCAGCCTCTTAGCAGTGCCGTATAGTGGACTTCCCTGCTTCACACTCGGGACTGCCGTCATGTCTTAATCTGTGCTCTGAATGTGTGAGACGGTTTCATAACATGGGTTTACTTTGCGGCTTTTATCAAATGGATAACTGTACTCTCTCTTCTGGTTTTACTGTCAAACATCTGGGTGTATCTAAATAAATGACTTATTCTATGGAGAGACGTGTTTTGTTTAACAGGTTGTCACAAATTCACAAAGCAACCTGATTGTGATGTGAATAAAATGCTCTCTCACCTTGCATGCAAAGTAATATTTCTGCATTTGTGGTGTGTTTTGGGGGTATGCCAAGTGGCTTATTCCTGGCCCCACCAGCACCTAACTAATGTGTTGTATTTCAAGTATTTATATTCACATTTTGAGCTTTAACCAATGGAGACCTTCACTACCACTAAATAGGACTTGATTAGGGACACTGCTGAGTTTATGAAAGTAGGAGAGCGTTCCTAATTTTATTTTTTTTAGCGTTCCTAATATATATACCGGGAAGCGTAAAAGAAACAACATAGAAATAAAAAACGCCGAAAAAAAATAAAATAACATAAATGAAAAAACAAAACAAAAACTACTACTGCCAGAACGTAATGTCCTGGCACTTCCAGAGCAGTAGATGGCGCTGTTAGCAGCCCCTCCCCCGCAGATGTCAGCGTGTGCCGTGGTCCGTGGATGTTGTGTGATCCATGGGACTACTTCGGGTGGCGCGCGTGGAGCTGGAGTTCGGCTCGTCATGTCGCTCCTCTACCCCACGCTCCTGCTGTGTGTCAACGGCTTCTTCTCCAACCTGCGGCCGTCCGAGCCCTTCCTCACTGCCTTCCTCATGGGCCCGGACAAAAACCTCACCGAGGTCCAGGTAAGACCGAGCCGTGCCATGCTAAAGTCATTAGCCGAAGTGACCATGGTGACATCTCCAGAGACTATTGTGTCAGTCAGTGATTTAAACACGAAACAAAAAACGACTTATTCTTTGTACGTGCGATATTGATAAGTTATTTGCTGCTTTAATTAGTTCTTGATGGTATCTTACTTTTTGAAATAATCTGCAGGATTGCACGATTAGTATTTACTTTGGGTTTCTTTTAAGTTTTGCAGTTCACATCGTACTCTTCATTGTTTACTTTACTTCTTTACTTCCAATTGCCTTGTGCCCTTGAGGAAAAGAAATAGAATTGCTAAAGAAATAATTTGTAAATAAACTATTGTGTTGATTATTGTTTCTAGAGTAGGCTATTGTGGTTTTCAACCTTTGTACAAATTATGAAGTTGGCTGTACAAAATGCCTTTAAACCGTCTTATTGCAGATGTGTTGACCTGGCTTATGGTTATATTATTTTGAGGGGTTTAAAACATGCCTCACCAGGGCTGGGGATAGACTAGCTCTAAATTGAAGTTTGGAGAGCACAATTTGTACAGGAAAAGGTACAAAAGCGCTTATCAGAACCTCCTAGATTTCTATTCTAAGTTCAGGGGGTGAGACTCATGGTGGCTTCCAAAACGTTCTCCTTGGTTGGGTTGAAGACGATTTACTTTGACATTTGTGCTTGATAACACACAGCCTTTCACAGTCCATGACCTTCTCGCTGTACGTTATGTTTTTTGTTTTGTTCAGACGACACAGATCAGAATAGCCTTGGCAGTTTCTAGACTGGAATCCCATTGTTTTTAATGGGCCTAATCTGTGTTGTACTGGTTTAATCCATCCTCATGAAAAATAAGTTGACGTGGCACGTTGGGCCCCTACACTTCCGGGAAGAGTTTGATAATCCAACGATAATGACATGCCGGGGAGGATTTGTAACTTGAGTTACTAGTGTTTTTTTTTGTATAGATTAACTTGACGAATAGGTTTTTAGCATTCTCAATTAAATGATGGTTACTGTTGTTCCTAATTTATTAGAAAACTCTTTGTGGGACGCTCGGGTTCACTTGGAAAGATGTCCAAATCTCATATTCCATAATATTCTTCCCCTCTTTTTCGCTTCAGGTTGTCAATGAAATCTTCCCAGTCTGGACCTACTCCTACCTCGCTCTGTTGTTCCCAGTCTTCCTGGCCACCGACTACCTCTGCTACAAGCCCGTGCTGATCCTCCAGGCCAGCAGCTTGGTGGTGACCTACGTGATGCTGCTTAAGACCAGCGGCGTGCGGGCCATGCAGCTGACTGAGTTCTTTTTCGGGCTGGCCAGTGCCTCCGAGGTGGCCTACTTCTCCTACATCTACAGCGTGGTGGCTCCGGCGCATTACCAGAGGGTGACCGGGTACTGCAGGAGCGTGACGCTTTTCGGATCGGCCGTGGGGTCGCTGCTGGGGCAACTCTTGCTCTCCTTAGCGAAGGTGCAGCTGTATTACCTGGTGGTGATCACGCTGACGTCTTCAGCGTTGGCCTTTGTGGCGCCCTGGTTCCTGCCCATGCCCAAGAGGAGTCTGTTCTTCCATAAAAGTCCGCGGTTGATGCAGGACGGGCCGGAGAGCAGTGCGGGGCTAATGCGTGGGGAGACTGACAGTAAAGTGCCCATTGGGGAGAACGGAGTGGAGGACTCGGTAAGTTCTAAGAAGTAACACAATTTAGCTTGGCATACAATAAATTATTTAAGATTGTTGAGTGGCGTGAAAGACGTGCTCATGTTACTCCCAGTCTTGTGAAAATGTCAGTGATCTTTGGTTCCTTGATTGCATAATTCAAAGATTTAACAATGTCATGATGAGATGTACTGAACTAGATTAGAAAAGGAAAAGATCCGCACAACTGAGGTTTGCTCACCGATTTATTGTTCACCGAAGGTGGTGGTTACGTTTCGGGTCTAGCCCTTCATCAGACATCTGATGTCTGATGAAGGGCTAGACCCGAAACGTAACCACCACCTTCGGTGAACAATAAATCGGTGAGCAAACCTCAGTTGTGCGGATCTTTTCCTTTTCTAATCATGTGCTATTTTGGATCCGGCACACTGGTTTAGAACGTCGGATGTGCGTGTCTCTCCTCTTCCATGTACTGAACTAGATCTATTTATTTTGGCCAAGCGTGACACCGCCACAAGTCTTTGTTCCATTATAATCTCTGCATATTTGTATTTTTGCTCTTTGCAGGAGACCAGATCAGCTGACTCGTTTGGCCGCCATGGCTTGATGCAAGTTCTTCGGCAACTCTTCTCAGATTTCCTGTGCTGTTACGGCTGCCAGCCCCTGCTGGCCTGGTCACTGTGGTGGGCGCTGGCCACATGTGGCTACCTCCAGGTCCTGAACTACACCCAGGTCCTGTGGGAGAAGATCCGCCCGTCCCAGGACTACGATATCTACAACGGATACGTGGAGACGCTCTCTACGCTGCTCGGTGAGAAAGGGGAATGGAAGATTATATAGTGGAGCAGTTTTCATCAGTTTTGAATTGTGTATGGGACCACTGTGGCTTTGTGTTGCAGGTGCCCTGGCGGCCCTCCTGGTGGGACACCTGCCTGTGTGCTGGTCAGTGTGGGGGGAACTGTCCCTCTCACTCCTCTCTCTCCTCATGACTCTGTGCATCTTTGGAATGGACCTCTTGGACAACATCTGGGCCTGCTACAGTCTGTACGTGCTCTTCAGGGCCGTGTACATGCTGCTCATCACCGTAGCGACGTGAGTATCACAATAGGGAAGGCCGCGAAGAACATCCAAAGAGTAGGAACCATAGAAATAAAAAGGAGAAGCGGACAGTTATCAAGCTGGCTAGTCTGGGAAAGTTTTCGGAATCCATTAGCCTGCTCAGTGTATTATTCCTATAGCTGTTTGCATTTAGCTATCACACATCGCAAATTATGAGCCATTTTTAGCTGTTGTCAACCCAATGTCCACATTTAGGTCTGCTCAAAGGTTAATTATTTATCATGAATGAATGTACAGATTCTTTTACATTTTAGATAAGAATTACTATTGTAGCGGCCAAATTGCCCTGTGCAATGTCCGCTTTGTATGCAGTGTTTAAAGGCGTCTCGGACGCGTGTCTTCCAACAAAGTCCATAAAAAATACTGTGTTCCAAACAGGTTTTATTGGCATTACCTTACAGCCATCCACAAACCATAAAATACACACAGACTCCATAGACAATAGAACACGGTCAAAAGACTGTTTACCTCTACACTGCAACACCTGTGTGCATTTGACTCTACCCTCTTATAGGGCAGGTAATCACAGAATAGGATACACACAGCGCCACGCAGTGGCAGGAGGCTGAATATTGCTAAAGGCATAAACTATATAAAAATGGACTCTGAGTTGAAATGCCAAATCATCATAGTGTTAAGTTTCTGCGTTTTGCGGGGTCAGACACTCAGCCAATGCCCAGTAAACATCATCTTTATAATATGTTAATGAAGGTGAAACTATGCAAATGTTGTAAATGCCATCAAACGGACATGTCATACCTTGCCATACTTTAATATAGGGACCTTAATATAGGGACCAGCTTCACCATCCATTTTAATTGCGATAAAACGCTGAATGCAAACGGCTCCGGGAAGCCGTTGGCTACAGAGGTGCATAGTAAAAGACCTGACAAACCACTATTTCATCAGAGATGGGACACACTACACAGTGAGTGGTATATTGAAGGATGATGCAATAAACGATGTCAAAAGTTTCCTCCTTTTGTCGGTAAGTTTGTTGAACAGTAACAGGAAGATGACCTTTCAGACGTATGTCTAAAATCTTTAAAAAAAAAAAAAAATCATTAGTAATCATAATTAATTTTAGCGTCAGTGATTGAGCTATAATTATTGCAAAATAGACTTATTTTTTTTCACGGAAAATAAAGGAAATCAAGGAGCGAACTCTTTTAATAAATATACAGCAAAATCCTAGTTCTAACCTGTAATTCAATGTCTTTTCTGTTTTCCAGTTTCCAGATCGCAGCCAGTCTGAATATGCAGCGGTACGCCCTGGTGTTTGGGGTCAACACTTTTGTGGCTCTGCTCCTTCAGTCCCTGCTGACGTTGGTGGTGGTGGACTCCGTCGGGCTGGGGCTGGACATCTACACTCAGGTCAGGAAGATCAGGAATACAATTTTTGGCCTGTACTAATAATACCATCTACTTTTTATCCGTTTAAGGGGGAATGAAGATGCACACCAGTAATAATATTGCATTTTGTACCTGCAGTTCCTCATCTATGGTGGGTACTTTGCCTTCATCTCCCTGGTGTTCCTTGGGGCTGGACTTTACAAACTGTACACCAGGAGGCACTCCGCGCAGGAGGGTGGGAGCGGAGACGAGACGCTGTCAAATGGCGCACCTAACGGTAACATCAGCTCCTCCTGACAGCTGTGGTATGTTCTTCTGAAAACATGATGCACTGTGCCCTCATGAGAGCATCTCCTGTTGCTATAGTTGCTCTGAGGCGACTAAAAAACTATTTGGAATGGTATATTGTGTGTAGCGCTCCTTTTGGTTACAAATGGTTGAACCCATGACGTGACACTCCATAAAGTTTATTTTTAATGTGAGAAAAAGGTCACATACTAAACCAGGTCCAAAACGAGGCTAAACCACACTTCAGCTGGCGGTACCAATTTTTTTTTTTTTATATTGCGCTGGTTTCAGACGCCGCTGTTGCCTGGCTACTGATCTTTCCGGTGAAGTTGATCTAGTGGCCTTGACATTCATACCTCTTTTAATCAATAATGTATGGCCTTTATCTGTTACAGAGAAGCAACAGCGTATAAATGACATCATTGGTCAAAGTTGGCAGCCCACCAACTCTGCATTGTTTGCCTTAAATCTATTATATTGGCTGCCTTCTTGGGCCATACTTACTGTAGCTTAAACATCTGAAGGCAATGACACTGAACTCACTGAGAATAAGCAGTAGATATGTCCAGGAGGATTGAAATATGAGAGGGGACAAAAATAGGAACTGCTAAACTAAGAAACGCATGCATTTCATAGATTTTATACATTAAAGACTTTCATTACCGGTGTAGCGGTAAACCCCGGTAAAAATGTTGACGGTAATAACTACCGTCTTGTTTTTGAAAAACTATATAATCTCGGTGGATTACCGCGCCCGCGGTGTCGGCAAAGTGAGTCTCACCGGCCACCGTCTCATCTGCTGAAGGCTCATCTTCATGGCTCACCTGTGTGACCGTCAGCACAACTCTGACTATCTAGTTAAAAATATTCTAACACGGTTCTGGCGCTATAAATAGTACATGTAATAACCTCGAAACGATCAACAATGCATAATTATAGTTCCTTTACTTTGATGTGAACATTTGCACTTTGGATATGGCTTTGTTTGTCTTTTTTAAATATAACAAACACTGTTACACTTTTTTGAAAGTTTGTGTAGGACTATCACCGCTTTTTGAACTTATTAACACGCATTAAAAAAATATACCGCGATAATACCGAAAACCGTGATAATTTTGGTCACAATAACCGTGAGGTAAAATTTTCATACCGTGACAGCCCTAATCCAGACTATTTTGTGTTATTTGCGGTGCAGATTCTAATCCATAAATCACTGCAACCATTTAACTGGTGATCTTTAAAGTATTGCAGCCCCAAATGAACAACACCCATTAAAGCAAGTAATCTTATTCCCTGAACCCTCTCTTTACATTCTGTTCTACCTACTGCTCTGTATAAATGTTGAAGTGATCTTTATCTAACCTCAGAATGTAGATAAAACACGCTTCTTTACTTTTGTCCAAAATGTTGACAAATCAAAGCCAAATGATTGTATTTGGAAGCTGCTATTATGTAATGTGGCGTAACTGCTCCTACTAGTTATTATTCATCTATCTGATAACTGTGCCTTAAGTGTTAAGTGAAAATGTACTTATGCTGCTTTACAATCCAAAAATGAAACCTATTTTTGTGTGGAGTTGTTACATTTATTGCAATTATTATGATCGCGTCAGTGTTGGTATGAGTAGATCATATGTCAATAACAGTGGTTGATATCAGTGTGTAGGGAAGATCTAATAAAGCACTTCTTAGCCTGATAGAAATACAAGCACAATTAAATTTTTTTTAACCTAACATTTTGTAATCAATATAGTTTTGTTACTATTGAGCTTAGAAGAACATTGCTGTCTATTTATTGTACTTTTAAGTTACTACTGTATATTTGTATAAAAATGTGCAAAATGTAAAATCTAAGATTTTTTTATAAAATCCAAATTCTGTTTCATGTTTTTGGTTTAAATCATGTTAACGTTTCCTTTTTATGATCTATAATTATTACTCCATGGCACTAATGTTATTGCACTGCCTTGTAAACCTTGCTTACCTGAAAAAACTTGACGAAATATTCTATTTCTTTTTTACTTATTTTTGTCTTTTTTTTCTTAGAAATGGTTGTATGGAAGTTTTAATGTGGGATGAGAGGGATTTGGTAAAATCTTTGTATTCCTTGATTTAATACATTTGCTGAAAGAAACAAAATGTGTGAATCGTTTTATTACAATTTATATGCATTTAAAAAAATTCCCACAATGTCCATACTCATCGGTCTTGGAAATGCATAGGAACACATAAACTGAGTAAAAGAGTACAGTGTATGTCCAAAACCTATGAATAATTAATACAATTTGCAGAGAAAGTATAGGCAGTAAAACAAATTAACAAAATATGAGCAAAATTTCATACAATTGTAGTTGGTCTCAAAACACTCTTGTAGATCATTTCACATAATGACATATAAAACGTCTAGAACAATGTGGATGCCTAGAGCTGTTAGAAATATCTCTGTAGCACATAAAGAAACTGAGAATAATGGTTACATTGCATGTTGTTCCATGATATGTTGGGCTACTTTTCCAAGCTGGCTTTCAATTTTGGCGTACTTGGTCAAAACTGCTTAAAATATATACAGTAACAGATCTATTGCAGCTTTTGGGCATAACTAAGGTTACACATAAAAGTGTCGGTCAGGTGAGACTCCAAATGACGGTAAACATCGCCATGATGCCGTTCAGGACTGCCATCCCATAATCCAGCTGGGCACCGTTACTATGGAAACACCTGCATTAGCCCTAATTCCAATTTAAAAAAAAAGAATGTGGCATTGTGGGTGTTACCTGTTTTGGGGCGGTCCCTGTGGGCGGGTCATGGAGTGGGTGGAGTCTAGGTGTGTCAAAAACAAGGAACAGGTGGAGCATAGACAGGCTACGACCAGAGAGAAGGCCAGGATGCTCCAGAAACCTACAGAACGTTGAATATTGTTTGCATTTTAATGTTATTCTGCATTTATTTTTGATGTTATAGGATTTTTATGATATAAAACTGCATTGATAGTCTGTACTAAATTATAAAATGATTATTAGTCATCATGACATTACTCCATTCTTTGAGATGTTTATATGTCTGCGTACACAATGTATGAATGAGAGTGTGACTGGATGAGTAAAGTGCTTTGAGTGCCTAATGAACCTGGAAAAGCGTTATACAAGTTGAGACCATTACCATTAAAACAACATTTTTGGATGCATCCGTGGCTCATGTGCTGGCTTTGAATTAAAGCGATAGTCAGGAAGTCTAAATGTATTACACATTTTATAAAATGTGCAAAATCGATCACCTGGTCTTGCATTTTGATGTAAAGTATGTATAATTTTTTGTAAAGTCCCTCCTTCCCGGATTTCAGAAACTAATCAGAGTCTAGTATCCTCCCGTGTTGACCAATGAGACGAGCTATTCCTGTGAACCAGCCTGTCAGGTCCAATCAGGAGGGGAGGGGGAGGACCTTGATTGTTTACGTTTGAAAATTCTGTTCCTGCTCTCCTCATTTAGCAAACTTGGGCTTTCTGGTTAAAGACGGGCGGAAATTAATTGTTTACTTTCACATTTCACTTTATCTGTCCTCACTTTGAAAACTTACAGACTATTACTTTAAAGCTGTGATGTACAAGACAAATTGTGTTTTTATGTTATTACAAAGTAACGTACCCAGCATCCTTTGTTCAGTCCCATCTTCTCCTCTGACCCTCAACTCCCGTAGCTCTGGGGGAAATAAATACATTTTAGTTTCAATTTACAATTCAGTTTGGCTTAGGCTGGGGGCAAGCGACTGTGGCTACTCATTAAGGGCAGGGGAGCACAGTGTCCTGCCCAGTTCTCGTGTCTACCCTTAATATATTTCATACGCTGCTTATTACTTGATTACGGAATGCAAAAATACAAGTGGAATATGAACAATATTCAGAAATGCTTTGTGATTACCTTTGAGGACAGGGTAGATGAGGGCGCACACACAGCCCACAACAGCCAGGACAACAGCCGAACACAGCGCCGACAGCCCCAAGCCAAGAACACCGGGTCTGGAGCTCTCTGTGCGGGTCAGCCCAACCCGCTGTCTCTGCACTGACATCATCCTCCCAGGTCTGTCCTAAAACCTATACGCCTACCTGCTCCGAGCCACTTCAGCATAACACTGACACAACTTTTTCAGCCCAAAGTTTTCCTCGCCATTTTGTAGCGTTACAGGTTACTTCCGTACACAGCTCCGCAGGGACAGGTCGAGGTAGGTCAGTCCCATACGCATTGTAGGGATTCTAACAGCAGGTGGCGCCATAACCACTTCCAGGGAATGTCGCTTCAAATGTTTGTCATAATTTTAGTCGAGGTAAGGTTGTTGCTGACTAAAACTAGATTTAAAAAAAAGTCACATAAAAATGGTGAAAACTGTGATAAAAAAAAAAAATCTAAACAAAACAATTACTGAAAAACTAAAATAATAGAAAATGTAATTAATGAAAATTAAGATGAAAATAAGGAATTTAATTAAACGTCTAAACTTTCAATGACAGAATAAGCACGATATAATATAGATTAAAAATAAAGTCTGATTCTTTGTCCACCTGGGTTAGTCCATAAAGTCCAAAATAAAGTCCATAATAAAAGGTATTATATTCAGTCGACTAAATTTATATGGCATTTTTGTCTATTAAAACTATCTTTTTAGTTTTAATAGTTTAAATAATATAATAATTATTATAATTAATATAATAATGAATAGTTTGACTCAAAAAATATAATGTCAGAATTAACAGTGTAAAAATGTTCTAATTGTGATTAAATAGACCCTTTAACTGCTGACATCAGTGACATTAGCTGGAGGCAGGAAGTGATCAAGAGAAATAAGATTAAACTAAAACTAGCGATTTTAAGTGTAATACTACAACTGAAAAATGTGGTCCTGTTGTGGCTTAAGGTGCAAGAGGAATGACATTTGAGACGATAAAATAAGTTTTATCTGATATTTCCAAAAACAGTTAGACATTTGTTTATCGTTACTGTGACAACAGCTACAATGGAAATAGATAGGCATTGAGCTTCCTGCATCCAGCTAAGCCGGAATGTTTACAAACAATTAAAGGGTCTATAGTGTCAATGTTATTCTTTTTTAAAGTAAAGCTAATTGCATACTTTGAATACATATATAATCAATATTTAACTCTAATACATACATTTATTACAGTTCTTCAAGTTTTCCAGACTTTTATTTTGTTGACCATCTTGTCCCGCAGCTTTGACCATAAACCACAGACCGTTATTAAAAATGACACAATGACGCTTTTATTGCGACAGGGCGCGGGCGGAAAAGGAGTTGACGCAGATGTTGATGTCAAGAGTGAAGACCTGCGACAACAACCTTCTCAAGATTCTCCTCTGAGGCTGTTTCAAGCCTCCTAATTGCGGTAAAAACACGTCCATTCATGTCGTACATTATTATTGACCGACGAGCTAATGCTAATGCTAACACGCAGCTTCCCGGGGTTGCCCAGTGTTTACCTGATGATGTCTGCGCTAAAAGGAATGCTGGGGCTAATGTATATGATAACTGCATATTTAATACATATTCTATACAGTCTAACTGTTAAAATACATCAGGTTATTTGTGTATTGATTTCCCTATCATACGATTATAAATGTATTTCATATGACAAATGAAGTGCTCATTTTTTATGACGTGTTGACATAATGCGCTCTGCTAACTTTGCTAGATAGCTGCAGCTCATTTTCCGCTTATAGGCTTGAAATACATCAAATAGGTATTACTCTGTGGAAGCGTGACACAGTGGCTAGACTGCTCACTTGTTGCATTATCAGAGCAAACATCTACTGCTCCTTTTCTCAGAATCAGAATCAGAATCAGAATCAGAATTCGTTTTATTGCCAAGGTTTGTGAACAAGGTTTACAAACTAGGAATTTTACTTGGTTCAAACGTGCGACATAAAACATATAACACAGAATTAAGATAAAAAATAAGCTAAGAACGTTAAACTATAAGGCTATAAGGGCATGCATAAAATAAAAAATATTAAATAAATAAGATAAAATAAAGTGACATATGTTAAGACAACAACAATTTGACAATGAACAACAGCGGGATTGTATATACAGATGTTTTGGCATTTAAAGTGGTATTAAGTGTTTAAAGTGATAAAGTGATAAAGTGATAGCAGCGGGTCTAAGTGTGGACACACCGCACACTGCAAGTGCAGATACATCCAAGTCTCTGTAACTAAGCTACAGAGACTTGTATTTGTTCATGAGTCTGATGGCGGAGGGGAAAAAACTGTTCAAGTGGCGGGAGGTGTGGGTCTGGATAGACCGTAGCCTCCTGCCTGAGGGGAGAGGGGTGAATAGTCCGTGACCAGGGTGAGAAGGGTCAGCTGTGATCCGACCCACACGCCTCCGGGTCCTGGAGGTGAACAGGTCCTGGAGAGATGGGAGCTCACAGCCAATCACCTTCTCTGCAGCACGCACAATGCGCTGCAGACGGTGCTTGTCCCGTTCTGTAGCGCCGGGGAACCACACGGTGATGGAGGAGGTGAGGATGGACTCGATGATGGCCGTGTAGAACTGCGCCAACATCTTGGTTGGCAGCTTGAGTTTCTTCAGCTGCCGCAGGAAGAACATCCTCTGCTGGGCCTTCTTGATGAGGGAGCTGATGGTTGGCTCCCATTTGAGGTCCTGGGTGATGGTGGTGCCCAGGAAACGGAAGGAGTCCACGATGGAAATGGGGGTGGAAGAGTCTGTCAGGGCAAGGGGGGACGGTGGGGCTGTGTCTTTCCTAAAGTCCACGATCATCTCCACTGTCTTCTGGGCGTTCAGCTCCAGGTTGTTGTGGCTGCACCAGGACGCCAGCCGTTCCACCTCTCTCCTGTAGGCGGACTCATCGCCGTCCGAGATGAGCCCGATGAGGGTGGTGTCGTCCGCAAACTTGATCAGTTTAACGGTCTGGTGGCTGGAGGTGCAGCAGTTTGTATACAGGGAGAAGAGCCAGGGGGAAAGTACACAGCCCTGAGGAGTTCCAGTATTTGTAGTCCGAGTGTCCGAGACGATCTTCCCCAGCCGCACGTGCTGGCTCCGGTCCGTCAGGAAGTCGGTGATCCACCTGCAGAGGGAGTCGGGCACGCTGAGCTGGTAGAGCTTGTCTCGTAGCAGTTCAGGGAGGATGGTGTTGAAGGCAGAGCTGAAGTCCACAAACAGGATCCTGGCGTAGGTTCCTGGGGAGTCCAGATGCTCCAGGGTGAAGTGGAGGGCCAGATTGACTGCGTCGTCCACAGACCTGTTGGCTCTGTAGGCGAACTGCAGCGGGTCTAGGAGGGGGGCGGTGATGTCCTTGAGGTGAGGCAGGACCAAGCGCTCAAAAGTCTTCATGACCACAGACGTCAGTGCCACCGGCCTGTAGTCATTAAGTCCTGTGATCCGTGGTTTTTTAGGGACAGGGACGATGGTGGACGATTTGAAGCAGGACGGCACGCGGCATGACTCCAGGGAGGTGTTGAAAATGTCCGTGAAGACGGGAGCCAGCTGATCCGCGCAGTGTCTCAGGGTGAGACACCATCAGGGGGAGACACCATCCGGCCCAGGGGCCTTCCGCAGAACCGGTTGTTCTGCTAGAACAACCGGTGCTTTTGGAGATGATTGTGATCCATTCTTGCTTGAAGGATTCAATGAATGATCAGTTATTTTCTGTAGACATTGCCTTTCTGATACTGTAATTTTCCCACGTACGTGTTGGTGATTCATTCATTCTCATGCATCATAGGAATATTGTCTACATGCACTGGAGCACAGTGGTTCTCAAACCTTTCACACCAGCTACCACCTTGTAAAATATATTTGACCGTACAGGTACCACCAGGCGGAGGTCAAGATAAAATCGGGACTAAACCGGGTTTAAATAGACCTGGACTACTACTGCAGACACCCTTGTTTATCCGGCTGCATCAATTCCAAGTCCAATTCTTTCTCCTCCACAGCAAATGTTGTGAAAACTTTCTGGATGCATCCTCAATTTATCCAGGCATGGGACATGTACAGAAGGCATAACTGTCGGGTTGTTTGGCTCAACCACTTCTCAAGTGTGTTTTTAGCCACTAAAGTTTAACAAAGGTCAAGGACGATGCAAATGACTACGGAACTAGACATTTCTAAAAACGTGAGATGACTTCGGTCCAACTTTGCCACAGCTGCTTGAATCCTGAAGATGCCGCAAATTCCAGAAACGTTGTGACCTTCTTGTGCCCTCCCTGATCTTTATTCAATAGATAAAGACTTTGCAAATGGCATGTTGACTTTAAATCGCTTAACAGAAAGAAAGAAAAAACATAGATTCCCGACATTTTGTTGCTTTGAGAAGTTGTAACATGTATCGGCTAATTACAACTAGGGTACCTCACGATTTGATACGATACGCGATACATGGGTTACGATAACGATAATCTCACGATACGCTGATACTGCGATGATTGATATATGGCACAAAATAACATGATTTGTTGCGATTTTTTTTTTTAAGAAACATGTGTTTTTTTGATTTTTTTTTACACATTATTCATCATGTGTGACAGTATTTGGCCCAAGGGCTTAAAACTGTAGCGCTGCCCCCTACTGTTCTGACTGTATTCTTCATTATTGGCCTCTATTGACTGAAAACTGTGGCGCACTGCTACCTCATTAATATACATGACGTGAGTAATTACAACATCAAAAGTATCGATATTGGAATAAAAAGTATCGGTATCGTAAAATATTGCGATATATCACACAATCGATGTATTATCACACTCCTAATTACAACCATTAAAATTGCAATTTCAATTCTATAGTGATTTATGATTAAGCCCTACTGCTTTGCCCCCTATGTCCGTTCAGTATAATTGCATAAAAACAGAAAGAACCAAACTGAACTAAGCTCCCCAAGATCTCTCCTGTCAAGCAGAAGACTTCCACCATAGTGAGCTACTAGACTAGTACTATGAATCCCTTCTAGGTCAAGAGTCCATGATGTGCCGTTCATCCACACTTGCTTCTTGGTCCGTGGCGATATTTATTTAAAGCTACGCGCTGTCAGCCAGCATAACGTCACAGCATGGGGGAGCATAGCAGCATCCGTGAGGGGGGGGGAGAGGGTAACGGGCCCTGAGGCGGCGGCGACATTAAAGGGGAAGTGTGACGGCAGAGAGAAAGCGGTGCGCCACAAGAGGAAGGCAGAATGGTGATTATGAGGAAGTTGTTTTATCACACGCAGACTGCGCAGATACGCTGTATTTGAAGAATGTTGAGTTATTATTATTGCCGCAAAGTTTAACTATATCCAATATCTGATCAATCTTCATTTCTTCTCCCAAAATAATATTCCTATATGTTTTATATGACATAATACAAAACCACACTGCAATATCAAATTTAGTTTTTAGTTTAGAGTTTTGGCACTAATTGTTTTGTTTTTGTGGCACAATATGCAGAAAAAAGAACAAATTGCAGATGATTTTTGTTTGTATACAGTGGAATGCGCCGTGTTGAACAGGTTTAGTAAAATGTTTATAGTATTATCACAATTTAGAAGAATGTTGCTTTTTCCTCCCTCATACCAGGCAGCCAATCATTTCAATTGTGCTACAATCAAACATGAAGATTTGGTTTTGTATAAATGATTATAGTTGTTAATAATAAATTCCTAAAGATCTTAATTTTGAGCAAACTATCAATTACAGAAGACTCCTCTAAACCGTGTCCTCTTTAACTAGACCTGCAGAGTACTGGTGAGTGGTTGACCCTAAAGCAGAGTCTCCTCCATCTCTCCTTTTATATAGTCTTGTACGTATCCCTCGGTTAAATCCACTTGACTGCGGCGGCGTGCGGGTGGCAGTGGGTGCCGCAGATAAGCCCAAATTGGAGCACAGTTGCTAGGAGACCAGTGTGGGCTCGGGCGCGTGTCACTCTGTTCTGCAGAGGTTAGCGCTGGGCGCTAGCTCTCATCATCCTAACGTCACTGTTATTATGGCATGTTCTGTGAACAGAGGCACAGTCGCTAATACTGCGTGTGTTCAGTAATGTCAAAGGGCAACCATATTTATTTTCTCTTTTCACCAGGTCCAGATCCTTCAGTCAGAGTCTGCGTCTCGTGTATGGGACCGTCGGCGTAGTGCCTTGCAGATCTTCATCAGCGAGAGGAGTGCCCCCCGGTGTTTGCCATGTCTTCATCGGACCTGCTGGTGGACCTGGGCGACGACCAAGCCACGGCGCAGTTAGGCCAGCTCAAGCTCTCCACATACGAGGAGCAGCAGTGGCCCGCCGACGAGGCGCCGTCAGGTGAGACATTAGCCCGGACAGGTATCATGGTGGACGAGGAAAAACTGTACTGAAAAACTATTTATATTGTGTGAAAGGGGGTAAGCGGTTAAAAAAAAGCGTTAACAACACACACACTATCCATGAAGTATAACTGCTTCTTCTTATTTGAAAACAGCGACCCGCAGAAAAAGAGCAGCCACAAATATTTGGAAAAGTAAGTCCAGTACTAACAGAGGAATGGCAGGTGCTTTGTCTCTCTCTCTGCCAGGGATGGGTACGATCTATTTGATGGGTAACACTTTTCTCTTTTGGTGACAAACTAACTATAATTTGATTTTGGGAGTGTGGGCCCTAACAAGGAGGTGTCCGTGTTTTACCTGGGAGCTGTTGGGGGCCGCTGTACGTCATTCACAGACTCACAGTCAGTCTTTTGTTGGAGGGAGATGTTTTCACCGTGTCACCTGTTCCAGAGTCAGACTCCACTCAGCCGTTCGACGCGGCCTCGCCTCACCTGCCCTGGGACCACCCCTTCTACGACATCGCCCGCCACCAGATCATCGAGGTGGCAGGTAATTTTCCCACTACCAGCATCAACCTGAGCTGGTAGATTTAAAGCTGGGGTATTATGCAAAATCAAAAGCCAGTGTTATCCCCTGTGCCCTGACTCATGTGCGTCTGTAGGGGATGACCACTTTGGGAGGAAGGTCATCGTGTTCAACGCCTGTAGGATGCCCCCGCAGCACCAACTGGACCACCACAAGCTGCTCATGTGAGTGCATTAAGGGGAACACGTGTATCACTTTAGTATAACCCACTGTCTTATTAGATATCAGACTTTTGTTGGAGGTTATAAAACGCGTGTGTCTTCGCAGGTACCTCAAAGGCACCCTGGACCAGTACGTGGAGAGCGACTACACTTTGATCTATTTCCATCACGGCCTGACCAGTGAGAACAAGCCGTCCCTGGGCTGGCTGAGGGACGCCTACAGGGAGTTTGACAGAAAGTGCGTAAATCTGCCCACGGAGGTCTCTCTTTATTTGGTCGACTTTCTACTGATGTTCCCCATTCATCACAAAAGCTGACGTTTTTACTAGACGCTGTAATCCAAATATGGTCGTTTCCTTCCTGGGAGTCAGCAGTGACTTAAGCATAGAGAAATATACAGGCGCATGTGCAGACGTTGCAAAACTACGCGTCCCGTTTTCTCTAAATTAGGTTTTCCTTTCACACAATTTTTCTATCTTGTACAATATTTTGAAGGGTTTTTTTTCCAGCAGGATTTTCTTGCCGGTTTTTATTGAGCTTTAAACCACAAAAAAAAAAAGGCAAAAATTAAACTAAACAAAATCCAAAATCCCCTTTGACAAAACCTTATAAATAATCCTATGTAAATAATCAGCAAATTTTGAACCCTAAATTTTACTTGGCTCTGTCTTTTTTTTATCAATATAAAAATGAAAACGCTGCCTTTAGCATGATTTCAAAATAGTTTTTACCATTAGATTAATATTGCAGCTCCCTATAAAAACTGCTGTGTGCCAGAATTCATTATCTTGTTTGGCTGTGGTGACATTTTCCGATAGATCAGCACTTGGGCACAGCTCTGACATTACACTGCATCCACAGTTGTTATGCAAATGATATTTTTCTCAGATTTTCTAAATTAGCAACTCAAATGTCAGCATAATTGTCAAGTCTTTAACTGTTAAATGTGGGAAAAACTCCCAATGATAACAGTATTTAGTATTTAAAAAAAATTAATATAAAATAAATATATATATATATATATATATATATATATATATAATAAACAACTTAAAATGCACTGTTCAGACTGATTATGCACAGCAGCGTTTCATAACATTTTATAGGTTGTAAAGAACTAAAAATGGTTGGTTGTTGAATTTGCAGCATTAGGACATATTTACTGAAAGGTGGGGGGGGGACTGATATCAGCTATTCAAAGAGTCCTGAGACCCAATAACGTCCATGAGTTTAATTAAAAAACTTTTTTTTTTTTACCTTTTTGACACTGAAATAAAATTTGCATAATAACTGTGAACGCCGTGTAGTAAGTTAGCATTTTATACTAGACTTACTTTTGCTAACTTTCTGCTTTTAGTTTAAATGAACAATTTGGAGAAAACAAAACATTATTTTGGACGTGGGATGTCTTGTAATTGCACACAAGTTGCACAGTTTATCTGGTGAGAATTGGAGGCCGACCGATATATCGGGCCGATATTTATTTGGGGATTTTACAATATCGGCTATCAGCCGATCTAGCGCAGAATAAGCCGATATTTCCGGGACCAAAAATGATGGAGACTTCCTGTTTTTTGCATTGGAAAGTGCAAAGTCAGGGCTTTAAAACTATTCCCCCCAAACTCCCTAGGCCTCAGGGAAGGTGAGAAACATTGCAATGGAAATTGGTTAGCTTTCAACCAAGTTTCACTAAACCTCTGTCAACATGGACATGCTACATGTCATTTTGAAGTGCAGAATCTGGAGAATTCAATTGCTGAGTTAGTTTTAACCTCCACTATTGTATTTTTGATCAAAATACCTCAGGTAGCAACAGTATTCTAATGCTAACGGCAACTAATCAAAGCTGGGACAGAAACTATGATTGGATCACCTAAAGTAATCAATTAAAATCGGCCAGTGCTGGAGCGGCCAAGTATTTGTTTTTACAGGATGTGAGACGAGACATTTGGAAAAATCGGCCAAAAATATCGGTCAAAAATATTGGCCGAGCATATCGGCATCAGCCAATTAACATCTCAAAATATCGGTATCAACATCGGACTTAGAAAAACCCATATCGGTCGGCCTCTAGTGAGAATAGTGAAGGCTTTGCTCGGGAGCTCTTATTAAGATAATGCAACACTTAGTTTCATGAATAGAGGCTTAAAGATACAGAATAAATTGAATCAATCTAACGTTATTACATTGTCAAGGACAGCTGCGCGGGCAAAGCTCTTAAGTAACATCCCTTTGTCATTGACAGTCCATTAGCTCATGCCTGAAGGACCTTTGGTTTACTGTGGGTTATTAGCTTAGCCTCACTTAAGTGATCGATATTTGAGGACCACGCAGTAGTTGGTGGATAATCACTGTTTTGACGCAGGCTGGAACTGGACGATCCTTAAGGAAAGTCAAATATCTTTTTAAGCAGACTAGTTCAGATTATGAGAGGGTTTATTTCTGAAAAAGCCTCGTCGCTCAATTCGATGTGCGATATCATTTCAGGTACAAAAAGAACATTAAGGCCCTGTACATCGTCCACCCAACAATGTTCATCCGGACTCTGCTGATCCTCTTCAAACCACTCATCAGGTGAACTGCAGCAGTCATTTATCCAAGTCTTTTTTTTTTTTTATAAAGTTTGTCTTAATTTGAATGTGTTTTCTGTAGTTTTAAGTTTGGCAGGAAGATCAACTATGTGAACTACCTGAGTGAGCTGGAGGACGTGGTCAAGTGTGAGCAGCTCATCATCCCGGCGCGAGTCAGAGAGTAAGACACTGGACAAAAACACAACACCAGTGTGACATTTGCAAATGCATTCTCTTCATGTATTATTAAGTGATTTGTATCTGGCCTAAATTAGATTATCTTTGACACTGTACATCTGACTGTACCATCCTGACTTCAGCCTTCGTACTGTTTTCTATACATAGTAAGATTATGGTACAGTCTGCACTGTGAAAAAGGCTAAGATGAATCTTGAAACGGATTATGCTCACCGTTCTAATTGCTCTTACCACAGTAACGTTTCAGGCACTGTTCACTGTACTGATTTCAGATCCAGCACACTGACTTAGATTGTGTGAATGTGCTTTTGTGTTTTACCTCCATAAGCTGTTCCATTAAAGCCTGATTAGCATCCAGAGCTTACTGTCCAAACCAAAACAATAGATTTAAAAATGTTTACGACTGTGCTTCTGTTTCTGAATGGTTCGAGCAAGTCGTTGCTCTAAAAGATCATCTTTAACATAGTATCAATGTGGAAACGATTGTCTTTTATTGTAGAAATGCCTATTATTAATATACACGTTCTTGGTGAAATGTAGTCTTTTTACTGCAAGCACGAATGAAAGGAGTCAACTTAAACTAGTAAATGAATGCAACAGGTCAGATTTGTGTTTGGTTCACTTTACTCTGCATCTGTTAAGTTGAAGTTGAAAGAGCACCACACCAGCCAGTCTTTCTCTGTATAGATCATAGATGACGTCAATCATGATACAGATATTGGCAGGTGAAGCAAAGGGACTCTTCTTTGTGTCTAGTTCAGTGGCTGCATGGACCGATTAAGATGAACGCCTTAAGAAATCTGATCTAATGTTTTCCAGGTACGACAACAAGCTGATAGCGAACCTGAAGCCCTCTGCCCAGCCTCCCATGTCCCCTCCCCGCTCCCCTCCTCTGCCCGACCAGATGTTCGGAGTGCCCCTCGCCACGTAAGTATCCCACTACGCTACTTCAATAAACGCACCATAAAACTACAATCGCCTTGCCTTCAATGCCTTGGTCTCTGGACTGGGATATGTTTCATGAGTGTGGCATTGAAATGGTGTTTGAGCAGCTGCCCTGAGCGTCCTGTCCTGTCCTCACCCGCTTTATGTGCTCAGGCTGAGACAGAGGAGTGCAGACGGAGAGCCTGTTCCCGTGGTGATGAGAGACACCGTCAGCTTCCTGTCTGAACGAGGTAACGGCTAACACAGTAGCCATCTTTGACGGTATTAAGATGAAAAATGTGACTTAATATATTTGTTGTTGTTGTGCATTTAGGTTTAGAAATCGAGGGCATCTTCAGACGTTCGGCTAATGTCACCCTGGTCAAGGACGTCCAGCAGCGCTATAACTCTGGTAACTAAGTCACAGCCTTTGTAATTCATCCATCTACAGTAGCTGAAATTAATTGTGTGTGGCGCCCTCTGCAGGCGCAGTGGTGAACTTCTACGACATGGAGGACGTGCACTTAGCGGCTGTGATCCTGAAGAGCTTCCTCCGAGAGCTGCCCGAGCCTCTGCTGACCTACCACCTCTACAACGACATCGTCAACTTCACATGTAATTCAGCACCGAGTTCCCCCTGCTGTGTCTGTGTGTAACTGACCTGTAAACGCGTGTGTTTGTGTCGCTCAGCCATTTCAGAGGAGAGCCAAGTGACGGTGATGAAGACCCTGGTGGAGTCTCTTCCAGAGGAGAACTATGTATCGCTCAGATTCCTCATCACATTCCTGGCACAGGTACTGCTCTCAGGGCGAGGGAGGTTGCCGCTTGTTTAGCTCATGAAAACAGTAATAGTCATGTTGTTTGGCCTCATCATCTCTGTGTGTGCTGCAGGTCTCAGCCAACAGTGAGGTCAACAAGATGACCAACAGCAACCTGGCCGTGGTGTTCGGGCCCAACCTGCTGTGGGGGCGGGACAACGCCATGTCACTCAGCGCCATCGGACCAATCAACAACTTCACCCGAATTCTACTAGACCAGCAGCACCTGGTGTTCCCCTAAACCCCTTCTCTCTTATCCGAGGTCATTGCTCTGATAGCATTCCGCTCCATTGACAGCACTTCGAGAAAACAAAGTCTATTAGTCATTTTAAAGAGTTCTGCTTAAAGTCCTGTCAATGACGTCCAAGGGCTGCGTGATTCAAAGCCGACCGTAGTCACATCAGACACTAAGAAAATAACAAAATCGAGTAAGCACAAAGTCTATCCATAAACCAAGTGTGTGTCAGTGATGTAGCAGTGGACAGTTGTTGGCATATTTTGCTCCTAGTGAAAGTGTTGAACAGTGTAAATGTACGGTAGAAGTGTGAACATGGAGTTTCTGGCAAAGAATTATAGATGATATCAGGGACATGGACATTACATATTCATGAGTATATTCTAGTGCAATGCTTCTCAATCCGTGAGAGGACTGTATGTTACATTATTACAGTATATAAAAACATTTAAGAATATAAGAATACATTTGCTCTGTAGTATCTGCATGTGGTGCCTAGTTTTCTGTGGACCAAGGCTGTCGTTCGGAGAGTAGCCACTAGATGCCCCTGTCCCCCTGTCAGCGTGTTGTGTGTGTGGTGCGTGTGTGGAGCCAAAAAAAAAAAAGACAAAGGAAGAAGATTGATATTTGAAGTTGAATTTCTATTGACGTCTCAGGTAAAAAAAAAAAAAAGACAGGTGTGGTACCGAACCTCGAGGACAATCCAAGCGTTAGCTCTGCTTTCTGTGTGCATGCATGCTTCTAAGGCTCTAACATGCCTGCCATTGCGACACAGCCGTGGTCCTTGGCATGCTTCAAACAGCTCGCACTTCTTTTTGTACCCGGTACTTTAGGTTAGACGTGGGTGAGACTTGGGATGGTTTTGGTCAGTACGGCTTTGCAGTAAAAAAATATATATCTGAAGCATCCCTGAAAAACTTAAGCAGACTATTTAAAAAACTGCAAACTGTGAAGAGTATTGAAGATATTGATATTGAAGAGTTAAACCCACTGGATTTAAGGCTATTTGACCTAAATTGGAGTAATGCTGATCTGCCAGTAGAACTACCCACTCAAATATGTCTATTTCAAGAAAATATTTACTCATTTTTAGATAATTTTTTTGTACTGAACATGTTCGGTGATGAGCGTTATTTAATGTAAAATAAAAAATTATATATTGTAGAAATGATTACCATTAACATTCCTTTCCACAACAAAACCACACTTGTACTAACTTAACGAGGACATCATTAAAACTATACTCGAAAGGCCGTTAACGCTGAGGCAGGCTAATACCGAGTGAGTTTTCTTGTGGTACAGGATAAGTCTGAACTCCAGTTCCTGCTCCCACTGTCCCGTACTGCCGTGATTATCCCGTCTCACCCAGTACAACCGTTTAGATCCACAGTAGTTCTTACTTAACACGTAGAGCTGTAGTAAATTTGGAAAAACAAAAAGTTTGTTGTTCGTTGTTTATGGATTTCCCTTCAACTCGTGTCATCGGCTACTTATCAAATCACCCTGTCCATCCGCTTCCACTTGCTCCATTCTACTGATCAACTTTGTCTTCCGAAGTTCCAATGTTCATAGATTTTGTCCGTCCTGTTAAAATATATCGAACATAACCATTTGAGTTTACTTGACTTGATTCTTTTTTTTTTTTGCCTTAACAACTTGATCCCAGGTTAGTGTTAATTCCGAAAAGTATCAGCCAAATACGTTTTATTTTTTTATTTTTTTAATGTGGTTTACCCAAAGCCTTGTCAAGTGCGCTTTCAGCCATTTTCTTGTGTACAACATAGTCCAGTCCAGTTCCTACCAGTGCTCGTTTTAAAAGATGACTACACTGAAAACATAGGCATGCTACTTCACTCATAAATTGCTGTTGATCTGTGAAGGTTGTTAATGTTTTGTATTGTTTGTGACCAAGTGGCACCAAAAGTCTGTGAGTGAAAGCGACCGCAAAAGGCATGGGACACCAAAAAAAGGGCTCTCACGCTATTACGCTAGCTTAACGGCTAGTCAGTTGATATAAAATATTCAAGAAATGGCATACAGGGATAAAGAAATCATTGGTTTATTTAATTTACTTTCAAGATTTTACTTAAAAATAAAGTCATTATGCAAGATGTTTTAAGTAAATTGTATGTAATCATTTTAAGTAGATTGAATAATACAGTATGTTGCTTTCAGTTAACTTAAAACAATTAGATACAAAAAAATAACTGTAGAAAGGAATGCGATTTATGTTTAGTGCAGCCTCAATTGTCCTTATGCACCCAATGTTTTACGTAAATTGTAAGTAATAATTTTGAGTAGACTGAGTAAAAAACAACAACAATGCTTTCAATGAACTTAAAACAATTAGATGCAAAAAGTTGACAGTATGAAGTAATGTCTTTTATGTTTATTGTAGCCTCAATAGCACGTCATGAAAACTCGCTGTCCCGTGCCGCTGTTGTCCCATGCCACTATTGTTGGTCTAAATGTGCGCAGGGTATTTGTATGTGTGTGTGTGTGTGTGTGTGTGTGTCTACCAAACTGTGCTTTCTGTAACGCCCATATTCAGGAGGTGATTTGATAAAAACTATATATATATATAGTAATTGTAATTTGTGTAAGTGGTGTATGCCAACTAAGTGCCATTGTGCCGCTCTGCCATAGATTAAACCAGAGGTGCTTTCGAACTGGCTGCAGTGTGGACATTAGCAGGACTGCCCATAGGGATATCATTTGTTTTATTAATATATGCTATGGGCCAAATACACTCCATAGTCGATCATGCCATTTCCCGTAACCCACCATAAATAATGTTCTTACTCTTCGAACGCCATGTTTCTGCTAATGGGCGCGGCATGGTCTAATCTATGGGTCGTCGTACTGTAGCCGTTGTCATAGTGACCGTCAACAACATTTCTCGGAAAGCGGAGAAATGATTTATTTTCCAGATTCTTGGACTTCTTCTTGATACTTGGTGAACTTTATTTTCATACCAACTTTTTTTTTCATCCTTTTACTTTTGATATGATGTGGACTGTGTACGTGTCTGACTTTATTGTGTAAAATTATGATGAATGCAGCCAATAAAAAGTTTAATTGAAAGTGGAAGTAGTTGACTGAGTTCATGGTGGTTAGGGGTACCTAGATGAAGTATTGGCCTATTTTGCCTGAAAAAACATG
The DNA here is from genome assembly GCA_021464625.1 of Proterorhinus semilunaris. Taxonomy (NCBI): domain Eukaryota; kingdom Metazoa; phylum Chordata; class Actinopteri; order Gobiiformes; family Gobiidae; genus Proterorhinus; species Proterorhinus semilunaris. The sequence continues at coordinate 13,002,984 of CM038365.1, forward strand.
TGCAAACTCCACACATTTTACACTGTCCACTCTTTGCATTCCTAGTAAGGACAAGTAGATTTGAAAGATGGCTCTTTAATATTTTTTTCTTTTTTTACACATGTATTAATTGAAAAGTAATGCACATAAAACAAATTGTTAATATATTGTAGAACGTCGTCCATATTTTTCTAAACTTGTGGAGTCTATTTTTTGTTATGTACTGTGGCTTTTCCAAGGCAAAAATTCCATGATGTTGCAATACAACGTTTGGCTTCCAGGAAGAAACATTGAACTAGGATCTGACATTGTTGGATATTGTAAAGTGGTCCTTTTGGATAAATATTTTTAAAACACATTATTCATTTATTCATCTTTTTTTATTTGAGCAGCTGAGCATTCAGCAGATGGCATGACAAAAACAAACGACAGGTGTGACGCCCAAAAGGAGTATGCAGAAGCAAAGTGCTTGTATGCAACCACTCTGTTCCAAATGGACATATTTGAAAGTTTTACAGTCATACGCTCTGGTAATGTTTCAGAACCAGGAGTCGATGGAATTTCCTTGCTCACAATGTTTTAAATTTTACCCCTGGAAAAAAAAAAACTTTGCAGTTTCAAAGATGTTTTGTATACTCTGCTTATGTAACACTTTGGAGTTATTCTGGGTCTGAACAAGCTTTTGACCATTCTTCATCTGTTAAGCCTTCCTGCAAATCGTACAAGTACTTGCATACTTGAAGAGAGCATAAAGACGGACGATTCCTTGGAATTACTCACAAAAAGTCTATATAAAATTGAAACCTGTACTCAACCACCATTTTCTTCCTCACAAACATTTCTCTACATTCGCACAGGAGTCTAGAGAAGTGTTTTGCTCAAGGACACAAAGAGAACGAACCGACGAGAATGAGAATTGAATAAGGCCATACTGCAACAGGAAATGTAACACGTTTAACAGTCTAGGAATTTCCCGTGTCACTTCAGTCGTGCGTCACGTGCTCCTGTCGGCCTTTCCAAACCAATTCAGACAATCAAGTGTCGTGTTCTTCAAATACTCGTACAAGAAAACAAACACCGCTCTTCTGAGATCTAAATCCTGCAGTTGTTCCCATTGGCCTGACACGCATTATAACCGTACTTTTCCTATAGTACTCCTGGTGCGTCTTGATCGATGAACACCGCCTGGACTTTGTTATTGTGATGTGCACGCGTGTGTTGAAATCGCCGTGGGTGTGTTTGAGTTCACAGTGTTCCCAAAGTGTTGAGTCTTTGTGTCCTTGTGCAAATCCAACTCACAAACACAGCAATTTTGCAACACTATGACTTACACTCTTTCACAACCAAACCCCTATAAAAGCCCATCAGACGACGTTAAAAGAGAAACAACCAGCACTAAGTGAGTACTACCACTGCTACTGCTACTACCGCCACAACGGCAGTACTGATATTATTCAAACATTGTCATTTTTTTTTGTTTTCAGTTTTGACTGGACGTGACTCAAAATGAAGAGCTTGCAGATTGCAGTCGTTCTCCTTGTGTTCTCCATCGGAACTTGTAAGTAAACTGTAAAAGTAAACATTTGTATCGTTTCTATTGTGTGTGTTTACATTCCAACAAGAATGTCCATGGAGGAAGTCTTGCTTGAGATACTTTACATACACTGGCCCTCATTTATCAACATTGCGTAAAAAATGGTGTATGCGTAGAGTATTTGCGATACGCCAGAGTGCGCGTGACTTTTTTTTTTTATTTTTTATTAACAATTCACAAACGAAGCTTACAGGCTTACAATTTCCAAAAATTCAAATGCCTAATGAGCAGGTAAAATAAAAATGAATAAAATAATACAACAAACAAAGCCAACAACATTAAGGGACAATTGGGGTAAAAGACATAGCCAACATATTATTATATAGCCATACCGCCTTGGAGTTACAAAGTTTTAAGGAATCCTTCAGAGACACTAATTCTTTTAGAAATACAATAAAAATAGGCTTAGTGTTATTAAATTTACATTTGTGAATAAAAAACTTTGCTAAAATAATAACATTATTAATTGTGAATTGTTTTTCCTTGTCCTCCAAGATAGTTCCGAATTTAATATCAATATAAGTCAGACCTATTATTCCTAAAGCGCGTGACATTTATGCACCTGTGTTTCCCGCTCAGATCTGATCGTACGCACGCGCAGCTGATGGTAAATGCCACGGAGAAATCCCAGCGTCATTTGAATGAAACGCCCACAAATATTCACGTATGAGGAGGCCACGGGTTTTACGCACGCACAAAACACGGCAAAAAAATAACATTTCTCCAACCAGGAAATGATAAATCGTTGTTTTTAACCATGGATCTATTATAATAACACAACACATGATAATTTTGCGCATGAGGAAGATGAAAAAATCTGTCAGTAACCCACGTTACACATTATAGCCAATCCAAGATCATATTAACAAAGTAAAAAAAGAGGGGGGGGGGGGGGGGAAGAAATAGGCTAATAATAAAAAGTGACTTTTATTAAATAAGCTGTAGGCCTAAATAGCCTATATAAAAAAAAAGCATCCGGACCGACGAAAGCTGTGGAGCTGTCGAAGGATTTGTTTGACCCCCTGGATACTCGCGAGCACGGAATACGGTCCACAGACTCAAACCAACCAGAACACGGAGCATGGCCTCGCGCAGACCCAGGTGAGGCCCGGTGTCCCGGTACACGGCAGCGGCCGCGGGTGTGAGGCGGGGAATCCACACAAAGTTTGTGCAGCAGCGGTATTTTGTTAAAAACAAAAAACGAAACATAAATAAATAAAACACCATAAGCGTCTCTGTGGCTGCAGTCCAGGTTCTAGTGTCTCTATCATGTACCACCTCCTGGGTTGGTGAAGGATCTGAGGCACCGTACGCCAGGTGTACGGTGGCTCAGATGGATAAATGCCAAAACAGGCGGTGATTTTTCGTACACCCCACATACGCTCTGATTTCACCGTACGCGAGTTTGATAAATGAAGGCCAGTGTGTCCTGAGGCAAGACCTCTCAGCCACAGTGCACTTATCCTGATTTAGAACCCAGTCTATTTCTTTAAGATGACAAAATACTGTGGATTTTAGGTCAGTAGGAGCAAAATGCATGTCAAGAAGTGAGATGTTTCAGGTCAAATGTGATCCTGGAGGAGACTGACTAACATGTTACGTTTGCCCCGTTGTAGTGGAGGCTCTGAGGTGTAACTACTGTGTCCCCAGCCGGCCCGGTGGAAGCTGTTATAAGTCAGTGGTGACATGCACCAATCCAGGGGAAGTGTGTGCCTCAGCGGTCAGCAGTGGCCCAGGTTAGTTTAATGTTTGTTTATTTGTTTATTTCAGAAGTTTACACTGTGCTCAAAAGGCCGAAGCAAGAGCTTATAAGCGCCCACCCCCAAAATCAATACAATCACGCATGCACACATACACACAACATGCATGTTTATGAATGAACCTTATTCTATTGTAGTTTGTCGATTAGCAGCATAACATTTTGATTTTCCTTATGAGCAAAAGAGAGCCTGTTACACTTCAAAGCAGCTATTTTAACACAGACCTAACATGCAAACTATTATTTTAAATATTCATATCATTACTTAACAGAAACGAAGCACAACTACAACAGCGGTCTTGTTTCATGTACGATGTCTAGTTCAAAGCAAGTAACAAAACATTACCAAAAGTCACTAGTTTTATGTTAAAAAGGCACATTACTATACATGTAGTACTATACATATTACTCTCCGTGATCTCGCTACTTCCCAGTTGTCATACCACCAGTTGTTAGAGCATATCTAAAGCAACACTGTCCTCTCTGTTACAGTCTATTCCTACTTCAAGAGGTGCATGAAGGCATCAGACGCCTTGATCCTGAATGCCAGTCCATATTACCAAGTGTTCACTTGCACCACGGACCGCTGCAACTGACACCAACGTGTTCATCCACACCTGGAATACTCCACCTCATTCTTGCTTTGTGTGTGGATATTGCAAAATGATTCCTTTATATATGTAATAAGCACAAAAAATAATCTTTAATTTTTTTTGATGTGCATACAGTTTGTCAAAGTGCTCCTGTAATGATTGAAAGAATAAATGAATACAACATTGTGTCCAAACTGAATATAATGAGTCTGTGTGGCAGTAAGTTTGGGCTTTGTGTCGTTGAGCAAACACAAAACTGGCCAGTAGATTACACACCTTATTTCAAATCCAAATGTCTAACTCCATTACAAAAAAACAAAACAGAAATGACTGATTTTCATGAATAGACACGGTTCATTTCTCTTTTGTACCCCAGTTTCCTCAGGACTCGTGTGCATAGTCCAGGGACGGGTGCATGGTCCTGACCTAACCTAGTTCTAGTGGTGTGAGGTGTGTCGCCTACTTCACAGACCTCGAAGAATGTAGGCCAAATGAGCGCTCTGTGCTCCGCTGAATGTGTGTGCTGTTTTATCGCTGGGTTTCAGGTGACATCTATGGTGATCTCTCCATGAAAGGTAAAGCCTGGCCTACATATGCGCTCTCTCAGCAGGTCGTATCTATAGCATGTGGAACCTTCTATGCATGAGTGCGTGTCCGTGTACAGGTTCAGCAGCGAGGTTCTCCTAAAGGGCCTATCTCACAGGCCCGGAGACTAGCTGGAGACTCGAGTTGGCGCTAGTGTCAAAAAGATGTCTCCGAGATATCCCCCTGGAGATAAGATGAGTCTCCAGGTCTCGGTGAAAACCAACAAGTTCGATTTCAGCGGAGACTGCTCGGAGACTTGGGAAAAGTCTCTGCATTGCAGGGACGTCTCACAGGTTGACAACAAATAGTGTTTGCAACGTTGCCACAACTGCTTGAGACCGTGGAGACGTCTCAGAGACCACACAGAGACCCATCTGAAATCGAACCCGTTTATTTTTATACCGAGACTACCTGGAGACTCGCCTTATCTCCAAGGGGCGTCTCGAAGACAACTCTGTGACCAGCGGCGACTCGAGTCTACCACCAGTCTCCAGGCCGGTGAGATAGGCTCAGTCCGAGTTGCAGAGACTGCCGTGACTGGCAGTCTCTGCAACGTCTCCGCAACTCTCTCCGGCGGGATAGGCCCTTTAATCTATAGAAGGGTAACTGGACACACTGCTCCTGACAAGTTGCTCCAGCAGCAAAGGTCAAAAGATGGGTCCATCAAGCAATCAATCAAAGTTTATTTATATAGCACCTTACAACGACACAAGAAAGACCAAAGTGCTTCACAGAAAGATAAAACAACTTTAAAAATAAGAATAAAAATGAAGTGCATCTTATGTTTGCCAAAGCCTGAGACTCCTGTATTGTCTTCAGATCTGGTCCATTGTTGATGTATTGACTCATTTTGGCCCTAGTGTCGATCTAATGAAGTGAATTTCCCACTTCAATAACGCTTATGTAAATTTGTACTGGGCACATGTTTTAATCAGGTCAATTCCAAGTTGTCAACATTGCAAAACAATTCCTTCTCTGTGAGTTGTGTTGCCATGTTGACAACGCCCACCTATTCTAAGGATAATATTTCAGGACTTTAGTGTTTGCCTTCTCTAAAGAGGCAACAAAAGTCTTTGTTCCAATAAGTAGGTAAAAGATCCTAATCTTCAGCCTGTCGTCCCACCAATATATAAAAGAACGGGTGTCACGGTGGGTAGACAGAGGAGACGAGCTGCAGACTCACCGAAGGACACGCTGCAGTTGGAGTTTAGTGAAATACTTCCAATTCTGTCTCTTTTGTCTCCTACAAAATCCTGAAGCATGAAAAGCTTACAGATCGCTGCCCTCCTGTTCCTCTGGGTTGCCTTTGGTGAGTATACGTGTATTTGTCCAGCAGTGCTGAAGTTGTGTCACTTTAACTTGAATATTCTAAATGAACAACATTTACTTGATTCATAAAACCTTGACTTCATTTGCACTGCTAATAATAAAGGAAAGTTAGCGCTTTAGTCGGTTTAGTCAAAGATATGTATCAAACTCAAAGTTGGTTCTATTTCAGGCCTTCAATCAAATTCATCTTTGATTTGAAGAATGTATTTTCAATTCCTAGAAAGAGGTGTGGTTAGGTTAAGCCTTTTGAACACACCTATTGAAGCTTTTTTTTCATGATCATAAAAACTATGTGTTGGCGGTTAGAGTAAGGGTCAGCCAAGGTCGATGGCGATTAGTACAAAAAGTGTAATGGACCTGATACTGACCAACTCATCAGGAAGTCAAACGTATACTGCTAATGATGTGAGCTGAGTGTGAGGTGATCTGATATCAGCTTAGATGCATTAGATAAACATTTGAGAGGACTTGAACTGGCCAAGATGGGCACATCCTAATCCTCTTCCCTCTTTGAGTTAGTTATATGTTTCCTACAGTCTAAACAGTTCCGCCTGAATCTCCTGTGACTGATCAGGTTTCTGTTCTTTAGCGGATCAGACTCTGAGATGTACCTGCGTCTACAAACAAGGACAACAGAAAAGCTACGCCTTCATCCAGAACTGTCGGGAACATGATGACGTGTGCGTCTCCCTCCGTGAGTCCCCCAAAACAAAACAAAAGTCCTGAGCTCATTTTATGAGTCTAACCTTTGTCCTCCTCTCACAGAGAGTTCTGGTTTTCAATACCACGGCTGTATGAAGCCTTCATACGCCAGTGAACTCAAGAACTCCGGATGGCAAGTGAAGATGTGTAACACTAGCCTCTGCAACAAGTGAAACACACCAGGCTATATTTGTATATACTGTTTAATTACATACAAAGTTATTGAGATTTGTATTCTAAAGTTCAGACTGATATGGAAGGTGATTCACTGTTTGCTGAATATATTATATTATATATATGAATAAAACAGAGATTATGCTCACATTATTTAAATAGCCTATATTATATGTAAAAATAAAAATTCCCTTCTGATGCTACGATGCTAACGGTTTGTTTTGTTTTGCTATCGAGGCCGTCACATGGACAAAACAGAGGGTGTTTTCTCTCTATTCTCTGTGGACTTTTTTTTTGTCCGCTGTGTTACATTATATTCCCACTTCAAGAGGTGCATAAAGGCATCAGACGCCTTAGTCCTGAATCTCCAGGGGTTCACTTGCATCACATTACCTCTGCAACTGACACCAACCTTGACTAAAGGTCTTCAATGAAGGTACTTGATTCATCTTCTGTACTCAGTAGTTGAAGTCTTCGAACGTTTCACCTATCATCCAAAAGGCTTCGTCAGCAACAAAGGTCACAATCTGCACGCAGCTGAATATATAGACCAACGGGGAGGAGTTAGGGTTGGCCAGTCTCAGGGTAGGCCGTTGGCCTATATATTCAGCTGCGTGCAGATTGTGACCTTTGTCGCTGACGAAGCCTTTTGGATGAGAGGTGAAACGTTCGAAGACTTCAACTACTGAGTACAGAAGATGAATCAAGTACCTTCATTGAAGATGGACAACTCCTGTACGACTGAGAACTTACACAGACATCTTGACTAAAGGTGTAACTTTTTTTGTTATATTACCGGGTAATGGTGGTATGATCAGAATTTTTTTTTACACATACTTGAATATAATTCCATAAAGATGGCATGGACATACATTTTCATTTTACACATAAAAACCTTTGGCACATTACTCTCGGATCTAAGTCCAGCACATACTTTGTTTATGATAATAGGAAATAGGCCTGGCATCTATTGATACTCGTTTATGATACAAATACAAAAAGAAGATGAAAGAAATACAAAGATTTGACTTTCTATGCATGAGTGCGTGCGTGTCTGGGTATAGGTTTCCTTCACTATAAACTTTGAGCATGGCCGGTCAGCAGCGATGTACTCCTGAATGGCCTGTCTCACTGGCCTGGAGACTAGCTGGAGACTCGAGTTGGCGCTGGTCACAGGGATGTCTCCGAGACGTCCCCTGGAGATAAGGTGAGTCTCCGGGTAGTCTCGGTGCAAACCACCAGGTTCGATTTCAGCGGAGGCTGGTCTCCGCATGGTCTCGGAGACAGCGGCAATGTCACAGAAACGTCTCACAGGTTGAGGACGACAAATAGTCAATGCCACAACTGCTTGAGACCTTTGGTCAACCTGGTTGTTTTTAAAGTGCGTTATAAATAAAGTTGCAGTTGCAGTTGAGACCGCGGAGACGTCTCGGAGACCACACGGAGAGTCAGCTGAAATTGAACTTATTTATTTTTATACCGAGACTACCTGGAGACTCACCTTATCTCCAAGGGACGTCTCGGAGACTTCTCTGTGACCAGCGGCGACTCGAGTCTACAACTAGTCTCCAGGCCAGTGAGATAGGCTCTGTATGCAGGCAATCAGTCCAAGTTGCGGAAACTGTCGCAAAACTCAGAGTTGGGACTCCTGTAGTGTCTTAAGATCTGGTCCATTGTTGATGTATTGACTCATTTTGGCCCTAGTGTCGATCTAATGAAGTGAATTTCCCACTTCAATAACGCTTATGTAAATTTGTACTGGGCACATGTTTCAATCAGGTCAATTCCAAGTTGTCAACATTGCAAAACAATTCTTTCTGTGTGAGTTGTGTTGCCATGTTGACAACGCCCACCTATAACTATAAGGATAATATTTCAGGACTCTACAAATAGTGTTGGCCTTCTCTAAAGAGGCAACAAAAGCCATTGTTCAAATAAGTAGGTAAAAGATCCTAATCTTCAACCTGTCATCCCACCAATATACAGCGCCTCTCGAAAGTACTAATACACTTTGAACTTTTCAGAATCAGAATCAGAATAGGTTTTATTGCCATTGTTTGAGAACAGGTTCACAAACTAGATATTTTTCTTGATGCGGACGTGCAACATAAAACATATAACACAGAATTTATATAAAAATTAGCTATAAAACTTTAAACTATAAGGCTTTAGGGGGCATGCATAAGGAATATTAATAAATAAGATACAAAATAAAAAGTAAAAAGTAAAATATGGTATAAAATATGGACCTCTGCGTCGCCTCTGGTGAGAATACGTTTATTTGTCTAGCAGTGTGAAGCTGTGTCACTTTAACTTGAATATTCTAAATGAACAACATTTACCTGATTCATAAAACATTGACTAAAGTTAGCGCT